>CAUVZT010000006.1:1197500-2515420 GCA_963556525.1 Cochlearia excelsa
CTAATGTATACAGAGCGTAGGCTTGCTTTGAGCACTCTAATTTCTTCAAAGTAACAGCGCCGGAGGCACGACCCAACCAGTTAAGGTCGGGAGCGTATCGCCGACCGAAGGGAAAAGACGACTAATGCACGCCCGAAGGCAGACGAGCCGACCTATCCCAAGGTTCAACTACGAGCTTTTTAACTGCAACAACTTAAATATACGCTATTGGAGCTGGAATTACCGCGGCTGCTGGCACCAGACTTACCCTTCAATGGATCCTCGTTAAGGGATTTAGATTGTACTCATTCCAATTACCAGACTTGAAAGCCCGGTATTGTTATTTATTGTCACTACCTCCCCGTGTCAGGATTGGGTAATTTGCGCGCCCTGCTGTCTTCCTTGGATGTGGTAGCCGTTTCTCAGGCTCCCTCTCCGGAATCGAACCCTAATTCTCCGTCACCCGTTACCACCATGGTAGGCCACTATCCTACCATCGAAAGTTGATAGGGAAGAAATTTGAATGATGCGTCGCCAACACTAAGGCCATGCGATCCGTCGAGTTATCATGAATCATCAGAGCAATGGGCAGAGCCCGCGTCGACCTTTTATCTAATAAATGCATCCCTTCCAGAAGTCGGGGTTTGTTGCACGTATTAGCATTAGAATTACTACGGTTATCCGAGTAGTAGTTACCATCAAACAAACTATAACTGATTTAATAAGCCATTCGCAATTTCACAGTCTGAATTCGTTCATACTTACACATGCATGGCTTAATCTTTGAGACAAGCATATGACTACTGGTAGGATCAACCAGGTAGCATTCATAAAATCACGGCAAAGCCACGACTAATTCTTTAATACGCTAGGTAAAAAAGAAAAAAACGAGGCCTTGACCGTCATCTTTTGCCCGAGGGACATTTGCGAAATGGCGGGACAGAATTCCTTCTAGTCACCAGCCATAACCGTTCCGCATCCGAAATTTCAACCAACAGCTTGTTCACCTTTGCAGCCAAGGCATATTATGCATAGGAGCTAGGAGTGTCGGCTTTTGTGTTCACGGCTTCCCCCGATAAAGGAGATGTCGCAAACAAGATGATAAGCCAAACCAAACAATTCCTTTTATTAGGTACGCAGCACAAGCCCCGAATAGATTCAACAAGCTTTTATAGCATGTGAAGTAACTGAGGAGGATAGGTGGCTGGTAGTTCGATGCGCGAGCATGGAGCCTACCAACACTAGCTATCCAATCACCACTCATACGCCGAACGTTCAGTTAACACGGTAACATCAATCTATCCACCACTACTTCGACATAAGCGAAAAAGTAGAAAGAAGACGAACGAAACCAAGCCAAAGCCGCACAAGCGCGAAAAGACGGGACTTCGCCGAATGTTCATCTTACCAACCCGAAGTTTTAAATAGGCGTCGAACTAGACCCACCTTTTGGATTAGACTGCGGTCTCGCAACTCCTTACACCCAAATTGGCCATCGGTTCGAAAAAAAGCACAACTCGGATCACAAAAACCATCGGGATCTTTCTATGACGGTCGCCGTTCACCCAAATTTCGTCACAATTCCATCCCGATTTTCGACTTAGGTCGGCTATCGGGTCGGAAACCTGAATAACTAATCGGATCTCCACGACCATCGAGAATGTTCCGTCATAGTCTCGGCTCACCAAATTCCACCATTCAACTTGACCGGATGGCAACCCTAATCCAACAAACCGCAGTCATTTCCATCTAGTGAATCCGTGGTCACGCTATCTTCCTCGGTTCGAAAAGACTCCCACCCGACAGGTCAGATCAATGCGTACGGTACGCATATTGAAGGACCCTAGGAACGGGATCACTCTAATGGTACGGTTTAGGGGATATGAACTCCGGAAAGGAGAACTGGTTGGATTGAAGGGTCGCACAAAGGTTGCGGAAGGCCTTTGATATTCCCGACTTCAAGGATGCTTGATATGACGCACAAGTCCACCACTTGAAGGGTTCTCTCGTCGTTGCTTGATATGACGCACAAGTCCAACGATTTGAGGGAATGTTTACTTGGATATGACTCACCAAGAAACAAGAGAAGTTCTTACAAAGAACAAAGAGTGAAACTCTCAAAAAGGTTGATAAAATATTCGATGATGTTATTCCAACAAAAAGATTACATACTTATAGTATTTCTAGTCAAAGACATAAATTGAGGTTGTGGAAAACAATGCATTGAAAAAGAGGTCTTTGACTAATTTTTAAATGTGGCGCGGAAATTATTGTTGACCAAGCAAAGATGACCATTCGGCTGTTTTTTTGTCTCTTCGGCTACTTGGTCGATTCGGCTACTTGGTCGAGGTTTGATGCGCCGCGGTTTAGGAGTATCACGCACCCGGTTTGGTAATTATGGTCGGATGAAAGTTCTTCACGGACTGACTCGGTCCAAACGTGGCCTAAGTCTCTTGAAAGCTTGAGAAGCTTGGCCTTAGAGAAATCAAGATGATCAAAATGCGAGATTGGATCAAAGGGTCCGGTCGGTTCATCAACTCGGCCATCAGCACATACGGTCCGGACCAAATGGTTTAGAAGGGAGAAACCTCGGTCGGACTCGGATCCGTTGGTCTTGGAAGATCGAGTTGATCGTCGAGAAAGACTTCCGTTTGATCGGCTTGGTTGTTTGGTCGAGAGTTTTGTTGAAGTTTTGATCCGGACGTCCGTGGGTCGATCCGGTACACGGCTCGGCTAGACTCTCGATCATATCGGCCCGCTTCATATCGGTCTGGTTCCCGATCTTCATGTCGCCTGGTTCCATGCTTGGTTCCTGATCTTCAAGCCGGCTCGGCTCCATGTACTGGGGCACATCATCCCCTCCTTCTTTAAAAGGATTTGCCCACAAATCCGGATCATCTACATGAAACGGAGAAAGATCAGCAACATTAAAGCTTGAAGAAATGTCATACTTACCTTGTAAATCAAGTTGATAAGCGTTGTCGTTGATCTTCCTAAGGATCTGAAATGGACCATCGACCCTAGGCATGAGTTTTGACTTTCTTTCTTCTGGAAACCGTTCTTTCCGCAGTGGACCCAAACAAGATCACCTTCCTTGAAAACCACCTCCTTTCTTTTCTTGTCGGCATATTTCTTGTAGCTTTCGGTTCGGGTTTTAATGTTGGCATGGACTCGTTCATGCGGCTTCTTGATAGTATCAGCCTTCCTTTTACCATCTGTGCTAACTCTTTCACTTAAAGGCAAAGGTAAAAGATCAAGTGGAGATAAAGGATTAAACCCGTAAACAACCTCAAAAGGAGAGAATTTGGTAGCCGAATGCATAGCATGATTATAAGCAAATTCTACATGAGGTAAACATTCTTCCCAAAGCCTAAGATTATTTTTAACCAATGATCTAAGTAGTGCGGATAAGGTTCGATTCACAACCTCGGTTTGACCATCGTTTGAGGATGACAAGTTGTTGAAAACATCAATCTCGTTCCTAACTTAGACCATAAGGTTTTCCAAAAATAGCTAAGGAACTTAGCATCACGATCAGAAACAATGGTCCTAGGCATTCCATGCAACCTAACTATTTCTCTAAAGAATAAATCGGCAACTTGAACAAGATCATCGGTTTATGGCATGGAATGAAATGAGCCATTTTCGAAAATCTATCTACAACCACAAAGATAGAGTCTCGGCCAGCTTTTGATCTAGGCAAACCAAGTACAAAATCCATAGAAATGTCTACCCATGGATGAGAAGGAATAGGTAGGGCCGAGTACAAACCGTGATTTGATGCTTTAGTCTTTGATTTCTTACAAACCACACAACGGTCACAAATCCTTTCCACATCCTTTTTCAAGCTTGGCCAATAGAAATGATCGTAAACGGCCTTGTAGGTTTTCTTTATTCCAAAGTGTCCCATGAGTCCTCCGCCATGAGCTTCCCTAAGAAACAACTCCCTCAAAGAACATTGGGGCACACACAAACGGTTATCAAAGAATAAAAATCCAGCATTTTGAAAATATTTTCCATAAGCCGTTTTGGAACATTTTTGAACAATCTCCTTGAAATCGGGATCGGTTGCATACAAGTCTTTGATAAATTCAAAACCAAGCAGTTTAGTTTCAAGGGCTGAAAGAAGAGTATACCTCCGAGACAAGGCATCAGCCACAACGTTTTCCTTTCCTTGCTTGTACTTTATGACATACGGAAATGTCTCAATGAACTCTACCCAACGGGCATGCCTTTTGTTCAACTTTTGCTGACCTTTGAGATGTTTTAGAGATTGGTGGTCGGTGTGGATGATGAACTCCTTCGGCCAAAGATAATGTTGCCACGTTTGAAGAGCTCTCACCAAAGCATACAACTCTTGGTCATAAGTGGGATAGTTAAGCGTGGCTCCTCCAAGCTTTTCACCGAAGTAGGCAATGGGCTTCTTTTCCCGCATCAAAACAGCACCAATACCCACGCCCGAGGCATCACATTCAATCTCAAAAGCCTTAGAAAAATCAGGAAGTACAAGTAAAGGGGCTTGGGTCAACTTCCCTTTGAGAATCTGGAATGCCTCTTCTTGATCTTGTTCCCATTTGAATCCGACATTCTTCTTGATTACTTCGGTCAATGGGGCGGCAATGGTACCGAAGTTTGGAACAAACCGCCTATAGAATCCAGCAAGTCCATGGAAACTTCTTACTTCACTCACGGTTGTTGGACTTGGCCAGTCACGGATGGCCTTGACCTTTTCCTCGTCCACCCTAAGTCCGTCGATACCTACAACAAAACCTAAGAACACCACGTGATCTGTTCCAAAAGAGCATTTACCAAGATTTGCAAAGAGTCTCTCTTTTCTAAGAATTTCAAGAACGAATTCAAGTGCTTCCTATGATCGTCAAGGTTTTTGCTATAGATAAGAATGTCATCAAAATAAACTACAACAAAATGACCTATAAAAGATCTCAAGACGTGATTCATCAACCGCATGAAAGTACTAGGTGCATTAGTAAGCCCAAATGGCATAACAAGCCATTCATACAATCCTAGTTTGGTTTTAAATGCCGTTTTCCATTCATCACCCTCTTTCATCCTTATTTGATGGTAACCACTTTTCAAATCTATTTTAGAGAAAATACATGAACCATGCAACTCATCTAACATGTCGTCTAGTCTAGGAATGGGATGCCTATACTTTACCGTGATGTTGTTGATGGCGCGGCAGTCCACACACATGCGCCAAGTCCCATCCTTTTTGGGCACAAGTAGCACGGGCACAGCACAAGGACTGAGGCTTTCACGGATATAGCCTTTCTCAAGAAGGTCTCCGATCTGTTTTTGTAGCTCCTTGGTCTCCACCGGATTGGTACGGTAGGCTGGCCGGTTCGGCAAAGATGCGCCTGGAACAAAATCTATCTGATGCTCAATGCCTCGTATTGGTGGCAATCCCTTAGGATTCTCATCTGGAAAGACATCAGAAAAATTCTGCAAAATATCTAAAAGTTCACTCGGAACCTCCGGTGCAAGGTCAGAAGATGAAGCCATCAAAGATTCCTTATACACGAGTAAAAGAAATGGCTTTTGAGAGTAAAGAGATTTCCCTGACCTGGTTTTCTTTGATGAAGAAATTGGAGTTTCTTTTAGACGACTCTGGTTCAATTGACTTGGTCTCTTTGTCCCGGTTCTTTTTGAGTTGGACCTGGTCTTGGTGAACCTCCGAAGGTGTTAACGGTACCAGTGTGATCTTTTTCCCTTTATGGTCAAAGGAGTGCCGGTTGGTGAAACCATCATGGACAGCCTTCTTATCAAATTGCCACGGACGTCCCAAAAGGATATGGCAGGCGTCCATGGGCAGAACATTGCAGACGACCTCATCCTCATATCGTCCAATGGTAAGAGGGATTGTGACCTGTTCCTTGACGTATTGTTCTCCGGTCTCATTGAGCCATTCCAACCTGAAAGGATGAGAAAGAGGCCGAGTGACAAGCCCAAGTTTCTTTACAAGGATGTCACTAGCCACGTTAGTGCAACTACCTCCATCAATGATCAAAGAACAAACTTTTTCAGAAATTAAACAACGAGAGTGAAAGAGATTCTCCCTTTGTTCTTTGTCGTTGGTTTTGGGTTGTACGCTTAATGCTCTTCGAGTAACAAGAAGTGGTCCGTGATGGGGATAATCAAAAGCGTCTTCTTCCTCATCAAAGATAGGACCCAAGTCTTCCTTACTTTCTTCTTCCTCCTCGGATTCGATGTCACCATTCTCCATGAGAATCATCACACGTTGGTTTGGGCAATCCTTGGCATAGTGTCCTAGGCCCCGACATTTGAAACACCTAATGTCTCTTGCTCGGCCGGAAGTCTCTATCGCCTTTCCTTTGTCAAAACGAGCAGGAGCATCAGTTTTAAAAGCGTTATTTGTTGTGGTAGACGACTTACCCTTGTCTTGATAGCTTGGTTTAGGAGTAAAGGCCGGTTTGGGAGTAAAGGCCGGTTTTGAGTAGCCTTTTCTTTTGACTTGTTGTTCGATCAAGATGGCTTTGTGTAGCATCTCGCTCAATAGTAACATACTCTTGAAGCTCCATTCGATCTTGGATGTCACGGTTGAGTCCTGAAAGAAATCGTGCCATAGTGGCTTCCAATGGCTCTTCTACATCCGCTTTGATCATCAAGACTTCCATCTCTTGGTAGTAGTCTTCCACGGACTTGGTGCCTTGAAGCAAACGCCTTAGCTTCGGTGTAGTTCACGGTGGTAGTGAGTAGGAACAAATCGCTTCCTCATTAGCATGGAAAGCTCGGCCCATGTCTCAATTGGTCTCTCACCTGTTCTCCTCCTATGAGTCACAACTTGATCATACCAGTTAATAGCATAGCCCGTGAATTCGGTGGCAGCCAATCTAACCTTTTTAATTTCGACAAGTTTTGGCAATCAAAAACCAATTCAATTTTTCTTTCCCACTCTAGGAAGGCATCCGGATCGTTTTTACCACTAAAAGTTGGGATTTTCAATTTTAATCCTCCTAGGTGATTAGTGATGTTATCGTTCCTAGCAAATGGATTGAACTCACCTTGCTCTCGGTTTCGTTGACCTCTCCTAGGCCGGTTGGTCGATCGGTCTTCATCCTCTTGGACGTCTTCCTCGTTGATCTCATCGTTGGACCGGTAGCGCCTACTTGGTCGACCTCGTCTTGCTTCGGTCCGGACAGGAGTTTGTCGGCTGGTTTGAATCTCATCAAGTCGCTGGTGAATCTGTTCTAAACCTGCATTCATCATGTTAGCCATAGAATCATTCAAAGCACGCATTTGAAAGTTAGATAATCCATGGTTAGAGTTTTCCGGTCGGTTTCTTTCTTCGTCACTACTCATGGTTCCTGAAATTTCTTAAAACAACAAACGTTAGATAAAAATTTCTCACTCTCTCTAGTGTTTGATCCTCGCCCACTCAAGTGTTTCCCTCGGATTTTTGGTGATCTCACAAACGAGTTTCCACTCAAGGTTCTAAGAGGAACGAGTCTAAGAATCCCAATGGACAAGTCTAAGCAAACAAAAGAGAATTTTTTTAAAGATAGAAAGATAAGAGATTTTAGTGTTTTGAAATCCGTTTTAACCACCTCAAAGGCTGGATTTCTCCTCAGCCCAGCAGGCTTTCTCTTCCACCACCAATCCGTCAATATGACTTTGAAACTTTTTCTTTTATTTTCTTTTGTTTTCTTTTTTTTTTTTTTTTTTTTTTTTTTTTTTTTTTTAAACGGATGGTAATGAGGGGCCCGGATTTAAGATAGGTAGAAAAAGAAGTGTTTAAAAGAAGATGAGAAGATGAGAAGATGAAATGAATAAGAAAATACCAAAAGAGTGGCTCTGATACCACTTGAAGGACCCTAGGAACGGGATCACTCTAATGGTACGGTTTAGGGGATATGAACTCCGGAAAGGAGAACTGGTTGGATTGAAGGGTCGCACAAAGGTTGCGGAAGGCCTTTGATATTCCCGACTTCAAGGATGCTTGATATGACGCACAAGTCCACCACTTGAAGGGTTCTCTCGTCGTTGCTTGATATGACGCACAAGTCCAACGATTTGAGGGAATGTTTACTTGGATATGACTCACCAAGAAACAAGAGAAGTTCTTACAAAGAACAAAGAGTGAAACTCTCAAAAAGGTTGATAAAATATTCGATGATGTTATTCCAACAAAAAGATTACATACTTATAGTATTTCTAGTCAAAGACATAAATTGAGGTTGTGGAAAACAATGCATTGAAAAAGAGGTCTTTGACTAATTTTTAAATGTGGCGCGGAAATTATTGTTGACCAAGCAAAGATGACCATTCGGCTGTTTTTTGTCTCTTCGGCTACTTGGTCGATTCGGCTACTTGGTCGAGGTTTGATGCGCCGCGGTTTAGGAGTATCACGCACCCGGTTTGGTAATTATGGTCGGATGAAAGTTCTTCACGGATCGACTCGGTCCAAACGTGGCCTAAGTCTCTTGAAAGCTTGAGAAGCTTGGCCTTAGAGAAATCAAGATGATCAAAATGCGAGATTGGATCAAAGGGTCCGGTCAGTTCATCAACTCGGCCATCAGCACATACGGTCCGGACCAAATGGTTTAGAAGGGAGAAACCTCGGTCGGACTCGGATCCGTTGGTCTTGGAAGATCGAGTTGATCGTCGAGAAAGACTTCCAGTTTGATCGGCTTGGTTGTTTGGTCGAGAGTTTTGTTGAAGTTTTGATCCGGACGTCCGTGGGTCGATCCGGTACACGGCTCGGCTAGACTCTCGATCATATCGGCCCGCTTCATATCGGTCCGGTTCCCGATCTTCATGTCCGCCCGGTTCCATGCTTGGTTCCCGATCTTCAAGCCGGCTCGGCTCCATGTACTGGGGCACATCACATATCATTCCCCAACCCTTTCCTGTGCCTAGATCGGATCCATGTCTCTCCCGGCTTAAGACAAGACCATCCGACCTAGACGAAACGGGACTTCGCCGAATGTTCATCTTACCAACCCAAAGTTTTAAATAGGTGTCAAACTAGACTCACCTTTTGGAATAGACTGCGGTTTCGCAACTCCTTAAACACAGGTTGGCCATCAGATTCGGAAAAATAAATAATCCTCGTGCCATCGAAACAATCAAGATTGTTCTATAATAGTCGCGGTCACACAAATTTCGTCACAATTCCATCCCGATTTTCAACCTAGGTCGGCTATCAGGTCGGAAACTGAATAACTAATCGGATCTCCACGACTATCAAGAATGTTCCGTCATACAGTCTCGATTGACACAAGTTTCTAAATACATCCATTTCCGATGGCAACCTAGGACCATCAGTTCCGAAATCAAGCATAACTCGGATCACAAAAACCATCAGGATCTTTCTATGACGTCCGCGGTTCACACAAATTTTGTCACGAATCCATCGCGATAGCAACCTAGGTCGGCTATCAGTCCGGATACAAGTAACTAATCGGATCTCCACGACCATCGAGAATGTTCCGTCATAGTCTTGGCTCACCAAGTTGCGCCATCTAACTGACCGTATGGCAACCCAAATCCAACAAATTGCAGTCATTTCCATCTAGTGAATCCGTGGTCACGCTATCTTCCTCGGTTCGGTAAGACTCCCACCCGACAGGTTGGATCAATGCAGACGGGGACGCATATCCTTTGCCAACCTTTTCCTGGGCCTAGATCGGATCCATGTGTCCCGCCTTGCCATGACCATCCGACCTAGGGGAATCCGAAAGATCCAACAAATCCGAAAGAGCCAACAATTTTTTTTCGCCGGAAAAGTCGTCGGAAAAATTTCCACCGGATTTTGGAATCCATCCCTCGGGTCAGTCCGACATGCACCACCTACCACCATCCACCACCCACCCCCCTTGGCTTATCCTTCCTTCCCATGGGTCTGGGGACGCCACCCCCCTTACGGACTTCTTTTGGCATGGCTCTGTATCCCATTGCTCTTGCATCTCCAGCCACGCATTGTCTGAAACGTAATCAGGTTTCTTGTTCTTTCTCTTTTTTTTGCTGACTCTGTCCCGGATTGACTCCATGCATTCTTTCTTCCACATGAAGTACACCTGGTCATGGTGAGAAGGAGACCAGTAGTACGCTTGTTGAAAAGGAAAGAAGAAACATTACACAAGTAAGTGATTAATAAACATATTTGAAAAGAAAAAACAATAAGACTTAACTTATAAAGTAACACTTACCACAAAGTCTTGCCACCATTCCTCCGCTTTCTCATCTGGAACCATAGACCAGTTCCACCATGCTCCCATATAATTGGACTGCCAAGTCTGTCTGACAGTCCTGTTAACTTCAGGATCAATCCCAAACCTGAAAAGTGATGAACATATATGTGACCAAGCAATGCAAATCATCAACATCATAATCAGCTATACCTATGGAAACAAAAAGAGACAGAGATTTACGTACCAGAGAGCTCCATCCACCTTCTTTGGATGGAGGACAGGTTGGGTTTTTCTTGATGGGGCGTTTAGAAGAGCTTCTAAACTGAGTGGAGCGGCTGCATTTGAAGTAGAGGCACCTTGACTTGGTTGCCTTTCTCCGGTTGAACCAGGGGGAGTGAGAACTTGAGGCGGACGGTTCGGTGTTAAGGTTGTCTGAACTCTACGTACAGGAGGCATAGGAGGAGTCATCTCCATCGTCCGGGCTGGATGACCACGTCCTCTTGGTCTTCCTCTCCCTCTTGGAGCCATTACTGCATTTACAACAATACAATAAGATTTATAAAAGAACTTAACTATATAATGAATCAAAACAATACTTAACAAAAGTCAAAAACAGAAGTTAAAAACAGAAAACAAAATCAAAAGTTAAAAACAGAAAACAAAATCAAAAAACAGATGTTAAATCAAAAACAGAAGGCAAAAACTGAAAACAAAATCAATCATAACTATATACTGAATCAAAACAACATGTTCATTCTCAATGAAACCCTAAATAGAACCCTAAAGAAAACCCTAAACGACACCCTAAACTAAACCCTAAAGCAAACCCTAAACGAAACCCTAAAGCAAACCCTTAAACAAACCCTTAAACAAACCCTAAATCAAACCCTAAACCCGCAACAAAACACAAACAGTACGATGAAATCAAAGTGAAGTAAAGATGCGAAAAGGAAGAAATCATGAAGAAATGAAGAATACTAACCTTTTGGATGAGTTTTGCGATGAATCGCCGGCGAAGAACTCAAGAGAGAAAAGGAAGAACCTGTAAACAAAAACAAACGGTTAAACAATGAGTACGAAAGGAAATGAAGGGAAGGAGAAGAAGAAATCGAAGAAATTAGATGATTACCTTCGGATTTGACGAATTTCTCGGTGAATCGCCGAAGAAGAAGGCGAGACAACGATGGAGGCGGAAGGAGAAAGTGAGATCCACTTTCGCGAAAAATTAGGTTAATTTAATCATAGCCACGGATATTCTGTGGCCATCCGTAGCTACGCATTGGGCCATGACTAAAAAATTTGGCCCAATAGTCCAATAAATTAAGTAGCCACGAAACAATCGTGACTAAATCGTGGCTATATTAAATAAAGCTACGAATTAGCCACGACTCTTTCGTGGCTGTGCCTTGTCGAATTATCTAAGCTTAAAATTTATTTGGTGGTTACTTAGCAACGGATTGAAACGTGGCAAAACCGTGGCTAAAGTAGCATATAGCTACGATGTAGCCACGAATTTTCCGTGGTTGTGCCTTGCCAAATTATCGAAGTTTAAAATTGATTTAGGGGTTAGTAAGCTACGGAAAGAAACGTGGCCAAACCGTGGCTAAATTAGCATATAGCTACGATGTAGCCACGAATTTTCCGTGGCTATACCTTGTCAAATTATCGAAGTTTAAAATTTATTTGGAATTTAATTAGCTACGGAATGAAACGTGGCCAAACTATGGCTAAACAACGATATAGCTACGGATTAGCCACAAAACTGTCGTGGCTGCTAGTTTCAAGTCCGTAATTTATTTAGTGGTTATTCAGCCACGGAAAAAAAACGTGACCAATCCGTGGGTATTTACCGCTATAGCTACGGTTAAGCCACGGATATTCCGTGGCTAGGAAGTATATATTTAGGGTTTGTTTAGGGTTTAGACTTTACATATTCTAAAACATTTAAACATGACTCAATTGAATGTATTACAACAAAAAATAGTAAATAGAATGTTTTTTGAAAAAAAAATTTCATAACATTAATATAAATTAAACACTAAGTAGTATTATATATAAGTTTATGAAGAACATTCATATGAAGTCATCAAATACTCTTATTCTGCATTTTAGAGTTATATATTTTGAAAATTGTAATTTCTTTGTTGCATTGCATTATATATGCAAAAATGTGAATATATGTATGAGAAATTCGATTTGAAACGCATAAATTTCATGTAATTTTGATATTTTCTTTATAGCCACGGTTATATTCGTGGCTAATGTAGCCACGAATATATTCGAGTAGCTACGATTAATGTCGTGACTCGCCGTTTTATTATCATCGGATTTGGACCTGACAGTAACCATGTACTTGCGAGGTTTTCATCAACTAGCCACGAAATAATCCGTGGCAATCTGTGGCTACTTGTTTTGTTGTTGAATGTATGTAGACTATAAGGTGTCCATATACATATATTACAAAAGTATAAAATCATAAATTATAATTAGACAATAAGTTTTATACTAAAAATTTCATAACCAAAAAACCATAAATCAACACAAGTTTCACAATATATTACATTAAAAAGTTTCAGAATATAGTACAAAAGATTTCAGAATATGGTACAAAAAGTTTCAGAAATAATACAACAAGTTTCATTATATAATACATGATTAAACACTGTTATTAACTAAATTTCAGAATATGTTGACGAATCCGAATCCGAATCCCCTGAAGACTGTCCAGAACCATCGTCTTCGACATTTTCGTAATCCAAAGGCTCCACATCTGCCAAATCATCATAATCAGAAGCATTTTCATCAACGACATGTGTTGTTACTCGAATCATTGAACTAGGAACAACGCCGTTGTCGACTGTATCATCCCGAAGGGTCGTCAAAGAAATTTCGTCATTCTCGCGATAACCCCTCGGTATAACTTTTGCACATGCCCACCAATCGTCTCTCGCTGAGCCTGATACGCGTGGATACGGAATGAAACACACTTGGTCACATTGACCAGCTAGAACGAAAGGGTCATATTTCTCGTATAGTCTACGCGGGACCACATCAACTAAACCAAATGGGTGTCTACGCAATCCGATACCGTCCGTATTGTCGAACCAAGAGCATCGAAAATCATCGCTTTAAGACCAACTCCACCGCGATACTCGATCTTCATTATCTCTTCTATAAGACCGTAATAAGTAGTTTCTATTGTACCTCATACAACAACTCCATAGTTTTGAGTTCTTTTATCCTGACCGTGTCTGTGATTGTGGAAATGGTATCCACGAGTGAAATACATAGGCCATGACGTGTAATTGTTTCTCGGACCTTGTATAAATTCCAACATCCATAATGGAAATTCATAATTCTTACTCGCTTCATTTATCTGCAAATTAAAGTGCACAATTAATTTATTGTCGAGAACTTGATATATAGAGACATCATTAGCATATAAAGTACCCACGTAGTCCCGACACCATTTCGCGTAATGAGCGTCTTTAGCTTTGCCCATTTCATCATCTCGTAATACCCGGCATACTCACTCTCATTGCTTCCTCAAACATCCTGTAACGAAAATGCAATACTCATTTTATTAGAATTTGAGTCTTTAAAGTAAACAAAATTTACCATTTAATCGCTTACGTTTCATAAGGCGCAAATTCTTCAGAATTAAGCAACATGAATGTTTGGATGATGTTGTAATATGGATCTTCTAGCCACCCATCTACCCTTCTTCCGCTCACACGTCCGATGTGATGAAATAT
Organism: Cochlearia excelsa; assembly: GCA_963556525.1. Classification (NCBI taxonomy): domain Eukaryota; kingdom Viridiplantae; phylum Streptophyta; class Magnoliopsida; order Brassicales; family Brassicaceae; genus Cochlearia; species Cochlearia excelsa. Next base: position 1,211,407 of record CAUVZT010000006.1, read on the forward strand.
GCTCGGGACACTTGGGTAATCATCATATGCAAATCGAATTTCCCCAGGACCATCATTGATTCCATCTTCCGTATTCCCGTAATAGTTGCTTGCTGCATAAGAAATCTCTTCTTGGACACATTGTGCGACAATGGAACCTCCAATACGCGCCTTGTTCTTGACCTTCTTTTTCAGGTGATACATGTAGCGCTCAAATGGATACATCCATCGGTGCGCACCGGACCACCTAAGGCAACTTCATCAGGGAGATGCACGTGTAAATGTTCCATGACATCAAAGAACGAAGGTGGAAATATCTTCTCCAAATTGCACAATTTTATTGCAATGTTATTCTTCATTACGCTCACATCCTCAACTCGCAACATTTTGGCAGAGATATCACGAAAAAACACGGCAATCTCTGCAATTGTTCAAAAACCTTATAATTAGAAACATCCTAGTGATACATGCATGAAACATGTGTTAAGAAAAAAATGTGCACATACCTGAAATTGCCTTGTGCACGTTGTTATCCAAAAGCTCTAACATCGCAAATGGAAGTAGGCGTTGCATGATCACATGAGAATCATCACTTTTCAGCCCCGATAGTTTCCCACAACTCTCATCAACACATCTAGTTAAATTAGATGCATATCCACCGGAAATCTGATGTCATTTCTCAACCACGAGAGAAACTTCCGTTTTGCTACGTTCGCCAATCGAACCTTGGAATGGGAACTGTTCCATCAGCTCTTATTGGTAAATCAGGTCTTGTGCATATGTCTGGAAGATCCAACCTTGATTTTATATTGTCCTTCGTCTTCCCCTTCGTATTCAGAAGAGTGTGGATGAGATTGTCGAAAAAGTTTTTCTCGATGTGCATGAAGTCGAGGTTGTGTCTGAGAAGGAGATTTTCCCAATAAGGCAAGTCCCAAAATATACTCTTCTTGTGCCAATTATGGTACTCACCATATCCATCGATTGTTCAACTCGGGTTATCATGTCCTTTTCCTCCACAATCGACTGTTTTCTCTAATCCACCAATGGTGTTTATTCTTTCAGTCAGAACTTCGTAACCCGTCAACCATGGTGGAGGTTTACCTCGAAATGTCTTACCTTTCCTGAAAGCTTTGTTATTACGCCGATATGAATGATCATGAGGTAAAAATTTGCGGTGACAATCGTACCAACTATGTTTTCTTCCATGTGGTAACCAAAACGATTATGTTTCTTCTTGACAATATGGACATGATAGTCGACCATGCGTCGTCCACCCATAAACCATTCCATATGCTGGAAAATCACTTATCGTCCACATCAATGCAACTCGCATTGTAAAATTCTGGTTCCTAGAAACATCATAAGCACCCACACCTTCCCTCCATAAGAGTTGCAACTCTTCAATCAATGGTTGAAGATAAATATCTAGACTTTTCTTCGGATGTTTTGGTCCAGGCACCAAAACCGCCAACAAGAAAAACTCCCTCTTCATGCACATACCAGGAGGTAAATTGTAAGGGGTGACTATAACAGGCCAAACCGAGTGTGCCTCACCATTCATTCCAATAGGATTAAATCCATCGGTTGCTAAGCCTAAATAGATATTCCGACTTTCTGAACTAAAATCAGGATATACCTTATTAAAATGCTTCCACGCCTCTCCGTCTGATGGGTGATGCATTTCTCCTTCAGGAGACTCGTGCTCTGCGTGCCAGCGCATATGCGAAGCTGTTCCCTCCACTTGGTATAATCGCTTCAGTCGATCCGCAATAGGGAGATAGAACATTCTCTGCTTTGCTATGTTCTTTCCCTTCCCTGTGTTGGTGTGATATCGATTCTTGTTACAAAAACGACATTGTAAAAGGTTGCGATCTTCGCCCTTCCAGAAAATCATGCAGTTGTCCTCACAAACATCAATATTATGAACTGGCATTCCTAACGAACGCGTTAGCTTCTTCGTCTCATAGTATGACCCCGGAGCTTTATTAGGTGGTGGAAGAATCCGCTTAAATGCCTGTGTTATGTCATCTACACAACTCTCAGCCAAATTGTGCTTCGTCTTTATGCCCATTACTTCAGACGCCAAAGACAACTGTGAAATTCCTTCAACACAACCATCATAGAGTGGTTCACTAGCTGCTTCAAAGGCTCTGTAAATATTATCGTGGTTTGGCTCTTCCTCAATATTATCATGGATAATGTCTTCTGTTGGAACTCCTTGTTCTTCTCCCATATTAAGATGACCATAAGGATTGTCATGAACATTCCAAGCTTCTTCTCCGGGTAGATAGTGACTCGGCATCGAAGACTCCCCTACATCGTAACAATTTTCACCGTGACTTGTCCAAACGTAGTAATTTTTCTTGAAACCGACTCTATAGAGGTGTTTTAAAACTGTATATGCATCACGTTGCTTTAAATTTCGGCACCGAGAACACGGACATGGCATAGTACCACGCTCTTGATATGATTGTTGGTTGGAAGCAAAAGCAATGAACAGATTAATACCCTCTCCAAATTCTTCAGAAACACAATCTCTCATAGGATCAATATGGCGATCAATCCACTCTCTAGAACGAAAGAAATCTGACATTATGAACTCTTCAAAATCGCCAAATTAAGTGAAGAAAACGAAAAGAAGAGGAAAAATCGTTTTACCTTGTGTTTTACCAAGGGAGAGGGAAGAAGAACCATAAGATATCTTTACACGAAGCCACGGATTAGCCACGGATTATATCTGTGGCTAATTCAAATTATTATACTGACAGTTTTTAAAGTGATTATACGTATCGCGGAGACCAACTTGGCTTGCCGACATCAACGTTGCCACGGAATAGCCACGAATATATTTCGTGGCTACCATTAGCCACGGATTGTCACGAAAGGTTCTGTGTCAAAATCGTGGCTAACTTACCACGGAAAGCCACGATTTAGCCACGAAACTTATTTTATTTTTTTCGTGGCTTTCCGTGACAAATTCGTGGCTATATTTCGTTTAACCACGATTATTCCGTGGCTTTGTCGTGGCTATATCGGTTTTTTCTTGTAGTGTTAAATGTTTCATAAGTTCGTCAAACTAGTACAAAGCTCATTGAGTCACTTATAAGCACTCATGTTGCATGAAACTTGGTTTAGAGTCCTAGAAACGCGTTGTTAGATGTTTCATAAGTTCGTCAAACTTATACAAAGCTCATTGAGACACTTATAGGCACTCATGTTGAATGAAAATTGGTTTAGAGTCCTAGAAACGTGTTGTTAGATGTTTCATAAGTTCGTCAAACTAGTACAAAGCCCATTGAGACACTTATAAGCACTCATGCTGCATGAAACTTGGTTTAGAATCCTAGAAACTAGTTGTTAGATGTTTCATAAGTTCTTCAAACTAGTACAAAGCTCATTGAGACACTTATAAGCACTCATGTTGCATGCAACTTGGTTTAGAGTCCTAGAAACGCGTTGTTAGATGTTCCATACGTTCGTCAAACTAGTACAAATCTCATTGAGACACTTATAAGCACTCATGTTGCATGAAACTTGGTTTAGAGTCCTAGAAACGCGTTGTTAGATGTTTCATAAGTTTGTCAACCTAGTACAAAGCTCATTGCGACACTTATAAGCACTCATGTTGCATGAAACTAGGTTTAGAGTCCTAGAAACGCGTTGTTAAATGTTTCATAAGTTCGTCAAACTTGTACAAAGCTCATTGAGACACTTATAAGAACTCATGTTGCATGAAACTTAGTTTAAAGTCCTAGCAACCACGTTGATAGATGTTTCAGAAGTTCGTAAAACTTGTACAAAGCTCATTGAGACACTTATAAGCACTCATGTTGCATGAAACTTGGTTTAGAGTCCTAGAAACCGTGTTGTTAGATATTTCATAAGTTCGTCAGACTAGTACAAAGCTCATTGAAACACTTATAAGCACTCATGTTGCATGAAACTTTGTTTAGAGTCCTAGAAACGCGTTGTTAGATGTTTCATAAGTTCGTCAAACTTGTACAAAGCTCATTGAGACACTTATAAGCACTCATTTTGCATGCAACTTGGTTTAGAGTCCTAGAAACGCGTTGTTAGATGTTTCATAAGTTCTTCAAACTAGTACAAAGTTCATTGAGACACTTATAAGCACTCATGCTGCATGAAACTTGGTTTAGAGTCCAAGAAATCGCGTTGTTAGATGTTTCGTAAGTTCGTTAAACTAGTACAAAGCTCATTGCGAAACTTATAAGAACTCATGTTGCATGAAACTTCGTTTAGAGTTTTAGAAACCGCGTTGTTAGATGTTTCATAAGTTTTTCAGACTAGTACAAAGCTCATTGAAACACTTATAAGCACTCATGTTGCATGAAACTTGGTTTAGAGTTCTAGAAACGCGTTGTTAGATGTTTCATAAGTTCGTCAAACTTGTACAAAAAGGCTTATTGAGACACTTATAAGCACTCATGTTGAATGAAACTTGGTTTAGAGTCCTAGAAACGCGTTGTTAGATGTTTCATAAGTTCGTCAAACTAGTACAAAGGTCATTGAGACACTTATAAGCACTCATGTTGCATGAAACTTGGTTTAGAGTCCTAGAAACGGGTTGTTAGATGTTTCATAAGTTCGTCAAACTTATACAAAGCTCATTGAGACACTTATAGGCACTCATGTTGAATGAAAATTGGTTTAGAATCCTAGAAACGTGTTGTTAGATGTTTCATAAGTTCGTCAAACTAGTACAAAGCTCATTGAGACACTTATAAGCACTCATGCTGCATGAAACTTGGTTTAGAGTCCTAGAAACGAGTTGTTAGATGTTTCATAAGTTCGTCAAACTTGTACAAAGCTCATTGAGACACTTATAAGCACTCATGGTTCATGCAACTTGGTTTAGAGTCCTAGAAACGCGTTGTTATATGTTTCATAAGTTCGTCAAACTAGTACAAAGCTCATTGAGACACTTATAAGCACTCATGTTGCATGAAACTTGATTTAGAGTCCTAGAAACGCGTTGTTAGATGTTTCATAAGTTTGTCAACCTAGTACAAAGCTCATTGCGACACTTATAAGCACTCATGTTGCATGAAACTTGGTTTAGAGTCCTAGAAACGCGTTGTTAGATGTTTCATAAGTTCGTCAAACTTGTACAAAGCTCATTGAGACACTTATAAGAACTCATGTTGCATGAAACTTACTTTAAAGTCCTAGCAACCACGTTGATAGATGTTTCAGAAGTTCGTCAAACTTGTACGAAGCTCATTGAGACATTTATAAGCACTCATGTTGCATGAAACTTGGTTTAGAGTCCTAGAAACCGTGTTGTTAGATATTTCATAAGTTCGCCAGACTAGTACAAAGCTCATTGAAACACTTTTTAAGCACTCATGTTGCATGAAACTTTGTTTAGAGTCCTAGAAACGCGTTGTTAGATGTTTCATAAGTTCGTCAAACTTGTACAAAGCTCATTGAGACACTTATAAGCACATGTTGCATGCAACTTGGTTTAGAGTCCTAGAAACGCGTTGTTAGATGTTTCATAATTTTGTCAACCTAGTACAAAGCTCATTGCGACACTTATAAGCACTCATGTTGCATGAAACTTGGTTTAGAATCCTAGAAACGCGTTGTTAGATGTTTCATAAGTTCTTCAAACTTGTACAAAGCTCATTGAGACACTTATAAGAACTCATGTTGCATGAAACTTAGTTTAAAGTCCTAGCAACCACGTTGATAGATGTTTCGAAAACTTGTTCGTCAAACTTGTACAAAGCTTGTTAGATATTTCATTGAGACACTTATAAGCACTCATGTTGCATGAAACTTGGTTTAGAGTCCTAGAAACCGCGTTGTTAGATATTTCATAAGTTCGTCAGACTAGTACAAAGCTCATTGAAACACTTATAAGCACTCATGTTGCATGAAACTTTGTTTAGAGTCCTAGAAACGCGTTGTTAGATGTTTCATAAGTTCGTCAAACTTGTACAAAGCTCATTGAGACACTTATAAGCACTAATGTTGAATGAAACTTGGTTTAGAGTCCTAGAAATGCGTTGTAAGATGTTTCATAAGTTCGTCAAACTAGTACAAAGCTCAATCTGACACTTATAAGCACTAATATTGCATGATACTTGGTTTAAAGTCCTAAAAACCGCGTTGTTAGATGTTTCATAAGTTATCAGCACTCATGTTGAATGAAACTTGGTTTAGAGTCCTAGAAACGCATTGTTAGATGTTTCATAAGTTCGTCAAACTAGTAAAAAGATCATTGAGACACTTATAAGCACTCATGTTGCATGAAACTTGGTTTAGAGTCCCGAAACGCGTTGTTAGATGTTTCATAAGTTCGTCAAACTTATACAAATCCCATTGAGACACTTATAGGCACTCATGTTGCATGAAACTTGGTTTAGAGTCTTAGAAACGCGTTGTTAGATGTTTCATAAGTTCGTCAAACTTATACAAAGCTCATTGAGACACTTATAGGCACTCATGTTGAATGAAAATTGGTTTAGAGTCCTAGAAACGTGTTGTTAGATGTTTCATAAGTTCGTCAAACTAGTACAAAGCTCATTGAGACACTTATAGGCACTCATGCTGCATGAAACTTAGTTTAGAGTCCTAGAAACGAGTTGTTAGATGTTTCATAAGTTCGTCAAACTTGTACAAAGCTCATTGAGACACTTATAAGCACTCATGTTGCATGCAACTTGGTTTAGATTCCTAGAAACGCGTTGTTAGATGTTTCATAAGTTCGTCAAACTAGTACAAAGCTCATTCAGACACTTATAAGCACTCATGTTGCATGAAACTTGGTTTAGAGTCCTAGAAACGCGTTGTTAGATGTTTCATAAGTTTGTCAACCTAGTACAAAGCTCATTGCGACACTTATAAGCACTCATGTTGCATGAAACTTAGTTTAAAGTCCTAGCAACCACGTTGATAGATGTTTCGAAGTTCGTCAAACTTGTACAAAGCTCATTGAGACACTTATAAGCACTCTAGTTGCATGAAACTTGGTTTAGAGTCCTAGAAACCGCGTTGTTAGATATTTCATAAGTTCGTCGACTAGTACAAAGCTCACCGAAACACTTATAAGAACTCATGTTGCATGAAACTTTGTTTAGAGTCCTAGAAACGCGTTGTTAGAGTTTTCATAAGTTCGCCAAACTTGTACAAAGCTCATTGAGACACTTATAACACTCATGTTGCATGCAACTTGGTTTAGAGTCCTAGAAACGCGTTGTTAGATGTTTCATAAGTTCGTCAAACTAGTACAAAGCTCATTGAGACACTTATAAGCACTCATGCTGCATGCAACTTGGTTTAGAGTCCAAGAAATCGCGTTGTTTGATGTTTCGTAAGTTCGTCAAACTAGTACAAAGCTCATTGAGAAACTTATAAGGACTCATGTTGCATGAAACTTCGTTTAGAATTTTAGAAACCGCGTTGTTAGATGTTTCATAAGTTTGTCAGACTAGTACAAAGCTCATTGAAACACTTATAAGCACTCATGTTGCATGAAACTTGGATTAGAGTTCTAGAAACGCGTTGTTAGATGTTTCATAAGTTCGTCAAACTAGTACAAAGCTCATTCGACACTTATAAGCACTCATGTTGAATGAAACTTGGTTTAGAGTCCTAGAAACGCGTTGTTAGATGTTTCATAAGTTCGTTAAACTAGTACAAAGCTCATTGAGACACTTATATGCACTCATGTTGCATGAAACTTGGTTTAGAGTCCTAGAAACGCGTTGTTAGATGTTTCATAAGTTCGTCAAACTTATAAATAGCTCATTGAGACACTTATAAGCACTCGTGTTGAATGAAAATTGGTTTAGAGTCCTAGAAACGTGTTGTTAGATGTTTCATAAGTTCGTCAAACTAGTACAAAGCTCATTGACAAAGCTCATTGAGACACTTATAAGCACTCATGTTGCATGAAACTTGGTTTAGAGTCCTAGAAACGTGTTGTTAGATGTTTCATAAGTTTGTCAACCTAGTACAAAGCTCATTGCGACACTTATAAGCACTCATGTTGCATGAAACTTGGTTTAGAGTCCTAGAAACGCGTTGTTAGATGTTTCATAAGTTCGTCAAACTTGTACAAAGCTCATTGTTACACTTATAAGCACTCATGTTGCATGAAACTTAGTTTAAAGTCCTAGCAACCACGTTGATAGATGTTTCAGAAGTTCGTCAAACTTGTACAAAGCTCATTGAGACACTTATAAGTACTCATGTTGCATGAAACTTGGTTTAGAGTCCTAGAAATCGCGTTGTTAGATATTTCATAAGTTCGTCAGACAAGTACAAAGCTCATTGAAACACTTATAAGCACTCATGTTGCATAAAACTTTGTTTAGAGTCCTAGAAACGTGTTGTTAGATGTTTCATAAGTTCGTCAAACTTGTACAAAGCTCATTGAGACACTTATAAGCACTCATGTTGAATGAAACTTTATTTAGAGTCCTAGAAACGCGTTGTTAGTTGTTTCATAAGTTCGTCAAACTTGTACAAAGCTCATTGAGACACTTATAAGCACTCATGTTGAATGAAACTTGGTTTAGAGTCCTAGAAACGCGTTGTTAGATGTTTCATAAGTTCGTCAAACTAATACAAAGCTCATTGAAACACTTATAAGCACTCATGTTGCATGAAACTTGGTTTAGAGTCCTAGAAACGCGTTGTTAGATGTTTCATAAGTTCGTCAAACTTATACAAAGCTCATTGAGACACTTATAAGCACTCATGTTGAATGAAAATTGGTTTAGAGTCCTAGAAACGTGTTGTTAGATGTTTCATAAGTTCGTCAAACTAGTACAAAGCTCATTGAGACACTTATAAGCACTCATGTTGCATGAAAATTGGTTTAGAGTCCTAGAAACGAGTTGTTAGATGTTTCATAAGTTCGTCAAACTTGTACAAAGCTCATTGAGACACTTATAAGCACTCATGTTGCATGCAACTTGGTTTAGAGTCCTAGAAACTCGTTGTTAGATGTTTCATAAGTTCGTCAAACTTGTACAAAGCTCATTGAGACACTTATAAGCACTTATGTTGCATGAAACTTGGTTTAGAGTCCTAGAAACACGTTGTTAGATGTTTCATAAGTTTGTCAACCTAGTACAAAGCTCATTGCGACACTTATAAGCACTCATGTTGCATGAAACTTGGTTTAGAGTCCTAGAAACGCGTTGTTAGATGTTTCATAAGTTCGTCAAACTTGTACAAAGCTCATTGAGACACTTATAAGCACTCATGTTGGATGAAACTTAGTTTAAAGTCCTAGCAACCACGTTGTTAGATGTTTCAGAAGTTCGTCAAACTTGTACAAAGCTCATTGAAACACTTATAAGCACTCATGTTTCATGAAACTTGGTTTAGAGTCCTAGAAACGCGTTGTAAGATGTATCATAAGTTCGTCAAACTAGTACAAAGCTCAATCTGACACTTATAAGCTCTAATATTGCATGATACTTGGTTTAAAGTCCTAAAAACCGCGTTGTTAGATGTTTCATAAGTTATAAGCACTCATGTTGAATGAAACTTGGTTTAGAGTCCTAGAAACGCATTGTTAGATGTTTCATAAGTTCGTCAAACTAGTAAAAAGATCATTGAGACACTTATAAGCACTCATGTTGCATGAAACTTGGTTTAGAGTCCCAGAAACGCGTTGTTAGATGTTTCATAAGTTCGTCAAACTTATACAAATCCCATTGAGACACTTATAGGCACTCATGTTGCATGAAACTTGGTTTAGAGTCTTAGAAACGCGTTGTTAGATGTTTCATAAGTTCGTCAAACTTATACAAAGCTCATTGAGACACTTATAGGCACTCATGTTGAATGAAAATTGGTTTAGAGTCCTAGAAACGTGTTGTTAGATGTTTCATAAGTTCGTCAAACTAGTACAAAGCTCATTGAGACACTTATAGGCACTCATGCTGCATGAAACTTAGTTTAGAGTCCTAGAAACGAGTTTTTAGATGTTTCATAAGTTTGTCAAACTTGTACAAAGCTCATTGAGACACTTATAAGCACTCATATTGCATGCAACTTGGTTTAGATTCCTAGAAACGCGTTGTTAGATGTTTCATAAGTTCGTCAAACTAGTACAAAGCTCATTCAGACACTTATAAGCACTCATGTTGCATGAAACTTGGTTTAGAGTCCTAGAAACGCGTTGTTAGATGTTTCATAAGTTTGTCAACCTAGTACAAAGCTCATTGCGACACTTATAAGCACTCATGTTGCATGAAACTTAGTTTAAAGTCCTAGCAACCACGTTGATAGATGTTTCGAAGTTCGTCAAACTTGTACAAAGCTCATTGAGACACTTATAAGCACTCTAGTTGCATGAAACTTGGTTTAGAGTCCTAGAAACCGCGTTGTTAGATATTTCATAAGTTCGTCAGACTAGTACAAAGCTCATTGAAACACTTATAAGCACTCATGTTGCATGAAACTTTGTTTAGAGTCCTAGAAACGCGTTGTTAGAGGTTTCATAAGTTCGTCAAACTTGTACAAAGCTCATTGAGACACTTATAACACTCATGTTGCATGCAACTTGGTTTAGAGTCCTAGAAACGCGTTGTTAGATGTTTCATAAGTTCGTCAAACTAGTACAAAGCTCATTGAGACACTTATAAGCACTCATGCTGCATGAAACTTGGTTTAGAGTCCAAGAAATCGCGTTGTTTGATGTTTCGTAAGTTCGTCAAACTAGTACAAAGCTCATTGAGAAACTTATAAGGACTCATGTTGCATGAAACTTCGTTTAGAGTTTTAGAAACCGCGTTGTTAGATGTTTCATAAGTTTGTCGACTAGTACAAAGCTCATTGAAACACTTATAAGCACTCATGTTGCATGAAACTTGGATTAGAGTTCTAGAAACGCGTTGTTAGATGTTTCATAAGTTCGTCAAACTAGTACAAAGCTCATTCAGACACTTATAAGCACTCATGTTGAATGAAACTTGGTTTAGAGTCCTAGAAACGCGTTGTTAGATGTTTCATAAGTTCGTTAAACTAGTACAAAGCTCATTGAGACACTTATATGCACTCATGTTGCATGAAACTTGGTTTAGAGTCCTAGAAACGCGTTGTTAGATGTTTCATAAGTTCGTCAAACTTATAAATAGCTCATTGAGACACTTATAAGCACTCATGTTGAATGAAAATTGGTTTAGAGTCCTAGAAACGTGTTGTTAGATGTTTCATAAGTTCGTCAAACTAGTACAAAGCTCATTGACAAAGCTCATTGAGACACTTATAAGCACTCATGTTGCATGAAACTTGGTTTAGAGTCCTAGAAACGTGTTGTTAGATGTTTCATAAGTTTGTCAACCTAGTACAAAGCTCATTGCGACACTTATAAGCACTCATGTTGCATGAAACTTGGTTTAAAGTCCTAGAAACGCGTTGTTAGATGTTTCATAAGTTCGTCAAACTTGTACAAAGCTCATTGTTACACTTATAAGCACTCATGTTGCGTCAAACTTAGTTTAAAGTCCTAGCAACCACGTTGATAGATGTTTCAGAAGTTCGTCAAACTTGTACAAAGCTCATTGAGACACTTATAAGTACTCATGTTGTATGAAACTTGTTTTAGAGTCCTAGAAACCGCGTTGTTAGATATTTCATAAGTTCGTCGACAAGTACAAAGCTCATTGAAACACTTATAAGCACTCATGTTGCATGAAACTTTGTTTAGAGTCCTAGAAACGCTTTGTTAGATGTTTCATAAGTTCTTCAGACTAGTACAAAGCTCATTGAGACACATATAAGCACTCATGTTGCATGAAACTTGGTTTAGAGTCCTAGAAACGCGTTGTTAGATGTTTCATAAGTTCGTCAAACTAGTACAAAGCTCATTGAGACACTTATAAGCACTCACGTTGCATGAAACATGGTTTAGAGTCCTAGAAATCGCGTTGTTAGATGTATCATAAGTTCGTCAAACTAGTACAAAGCTCATATAGAAACTTATAAGAACTCATGTTGCATGAAACTTCGTTTAGAGTTTTAGAAACCGCGTTGTTAGATGTTTCATAAGTTTGTCAGACTAGCACAAAGCTCATTGAAACACTTATAAGCACTCATGTTGCATGAAACTTGGTTTAGAGTTCTAGAAACGCGTTGTTAGATGTTTCATAAGTTCGTCAAACTAGTACAAAGCTCATTGAGACACTTATAAGCACTCATGTGGCATGAAACTTGGTTTAGAGTCCTAGAAACGCGTTGTTAGATGTTTCATAAGTTCGTCGACTAGTACAAAGCCCATTGAAACACTTATAAGCACTCATGTTGCATGAAAATTGGTTTAGAGTCCTAGAAACGCGTTGTTAGATGTTTCATAAGTTCGTCAGACTAGTACAAAGCTCATTGAGACACTTATAAGCACTCATGTTGAATGAAACTTGGTTTAGAGTCCTAGAAACGCGTTGTTAGATGTTTCATAAGTTCTTCAGACTAGTACAAAGCTCATTGAGACACATATAAGCACTCATGTTGCATGAAACTTGGTTTAGAGTCCTAGAAACGCGTTGTTAGATGTTTCATAAGTTCGTCAAACTTGTACAAAGCTCATTTAGACACTTATAAGCACCCATGTTGCATGAAACTTAGTTTAAAGTCCTAGCAACCACTTTGTTAGATGTTTCAGAAGATCGTCAAACTTGTACAAAGCTCATTGAGACACTTATAAGAATTCATGTTGCATGAAACTTGGTTTAGAGTCCTAGAAACGCGTTGTTAGATGTTTCATAAGTTCGTCAAACTTGTACAAAGCTCATTGAGACACTTATACCACTCATGTTGCATGAAACTTAGTTTAAAGTCCTAGCAACCACGTTGTTAGATGTTTCAGAAGTTCGTCAAACTAGTTAAAAACTCATTGAGACACTTATAAACACTCAAGTTGAATGAAACTTGGTTTAGAGTCCTAGAAACGCATTGTTAGATGTTTCATAAGTTCGTCAAATTAGTACAAAGCTCATTGAGACACTTATAAGCACTCATGTTGAATGAAACTTGGTTTTGAGTCCTAGAAACGTGTTGTTAGATGTGTCATAAGTTCTTCAGACTAGTACAAAGCTCATTGAGACACTTATAAGCACTCATGTTGCATGAAACTTGGTTTAGAGTCCTAGAAAGGCGTTGTTAAATGTTTCATAAGTTCGTCAGACTAGTACAAAGCTCATTGAGATACTTAGAAGCACTCATGTTGAATGAAACTTGGTTTAGAGTCCTAGAAACGCTTTGTTAGATGTTTCATAAGTTCTTCAGACTAGTACAAAGCTCATTGAGACACATATAAGCACTCATGTTGCATGAAACTTGGTTTAGAGTCCTAGAAACGCGTTGTTAGATGTTTCATAAGTTCGTCAAACTAGTACAAAGCTCATTGAGACACTTATAAGCACTCACGTTGCATGAAACATGGTTTAGAGTCCTAGAAATCGCGTTGTTAGATGTATCATAAGTTCGTCAAACTAGTACAAAGCTCATTGAGAAACTTATAAGAACTCATGTTACATGAAACTTCGTTTAGAGTTTTAGAAACCGCGTTGTTAGATGTTTCATAAGTTTGTCAGACTAGTACAAAGCTCATTGAAACACTTATAAGCACTCATGTTGCATGAAACTTGGTTTAGAGTTCTAGAAACGCGTTGTTAGATGTTTCATAAGTTCGTCAAACTAGTACAAAGCTCATTGAGACACTTATAAGCACTCATGTGGCATGAAACTTGGTTTAGAGTCCTAGAAACGCGTTGTTAGATGTTTCATAAGTTCGTCGACTAGTACAAAGCCCATTGAAACACTTATAAGCACTCATGTTGCATGAAAATTGGTTTAGAGTCCTAGAAACGCGTTGTTAGATGTTTCATAAGTTCGTCGACTAGTACAAAGCTCATTGAGACACTTATAAGCACCCATGTTGAATGAAACTTGGTTTAGAGTCCTAGAAACGCGTTGTTAGATGTTTCATAAGTTCTTCAGACTAGTACAAAGCTCATTGAGACACATATAAGCACTCATGTTGCATGAAACTTGGTTTAGAGTCCTAGAAACGCGTTGTTAGATGTTTCATAAGTTCGTCAAACTTGTACAAAGCTCATTTAGACACTTATAAGCACCCATGTTGCATGAAACTTAGTTTAAAGTCCTAGCAACCACTTTGTTAGATGTTTCAGAAGATCGTCAAACTTGTACAAAGCTCATTGAGACACTTATAAGAATTCATGTTGCATGAAACTTGGTTTAGAGTCCTAGAAACGCGTTGTTAGATGTTTCACAAGTTCGTCAAACTTGTAAAAAGCTCATTGAGACACTTATAAGCACTCATGTTGCATGAAACTTGGTTTAGAGTCCTAGAAACCGCGTTGTTAGATATTAAATAAGTTCGCCGTACTAGTACAAAGCTCATTGAAACACTTATAAGCACTCATGTTGCATGAAACTTTGTTTAGAGTCCTAGAAACGCGTTGTTAGATGTTTCATAAGTTCGTCAAACTTGTACAAAGCTCATTGAGACACTTATAAGCACTCATGTTGAATGAAACTTGGTTTAGAGTCCTAGAAACGCGTTGTAAGATGTTTCATAAGTTCGTCAAACTAGTACAAAGCTCATTGAGACACTTATAAGCACTAATGTTGCATGAAACTTGGTTTAGAGTCCTAAAAACCGCGTTGTTAGATGTTTCATAAGTTATAAGCACTCATGTTGCACGAAACTTTGTTTAGAGTCCTAGAAACGCGTTGTTAGATGTTTCATAAGTTTGTCAACCTAGTAAAAAGATCATTGAGACACTTATAAGCACTCATGTTGCATGAAACTTGGTTTAGAGTCCTAGAAACGCGTTGTTAGATGTTTCATAAGTTCTTCAAATTTGTACAAATCTCATTGAGACACTTATAAGCACTGATGTTGAATGAAACTTGGTTTAGAGTCCTAGAAACCGCGTTGTTAGATGTTTCATAAGTTCTTCAAACTATTACTAAGCTCATTGAGACACTTATAAGCACTCATGTTGCGTGAAACTTGGTTTAGAGTCCTAGAAACGTGTTGTTAGATGTTTCATAAGTTTGTCAAACTTGTACAAAGCTCATTGAGACACTTATAAGCACTCATGCTGAATGAAACTTGATTTAGAGTCCTAGAAACGCGTTGTTAGATGTTTCATAAGTTCGTCAAACTTGTACAAAGCTCATTGAGACACTTATAAGCAATCATGTTGCATGAAACTTGGTTTAGAGTCCTAGAAACCGCGTTGTTAGATGTTTCATAAGTTCGTCGACTAGTACAAAGCTCATTGAAACACTTATAAGCACTCATGTTGCATGAAACTTGGTTTAGAGTCCTAGAAACGCGTTGTTAGATGTTTCATAAGTTCGTCAGACTAGTACAAAGCTCATTGAGACACTTATAAGAACTCATGTTGAATGAAACTTGGTTTAGAGTCCTAGAAACGCGTTGTTAGATGTTTCATAAGTTCTTCAGACTAGTACAAAGCTCATTGAGACACTTATAAGCACTCATGTTGCATGAAACTTGGTTTAGAGTCCTAGAAACGCGTTGTTAGATGTTTCATAAGTTCGTCAAACTAGTACAAAGCTCATTGAGACACATATAAGTACTCATGTTGCATGAAACTTGGTTTAGAGTCCTAGAAACGCGTTGTTAGATGTTTCATAAGTTCTTCAAACTTGTACAAAGCTCATTGAGACACTTATAAGCACCCATGTTGCATGAAACTTAGTTTCAAGTCCTAGCAACCACGTTGTTAGATGTTTCAGAAGATCGTCAAACTTGTACAAAGCTCATTGAGACACTTATAAGCACTCATGTTGAGTGAAACTTGGTTTAGAGTCCTAGAAACCGCGTTGTTAGATGTTTCACAAGTTCGTCAAACTTGTACAAAGCTCATTGAGACACTTATAAGCACTCATGTTGCATGAAACTTGGTTTAGAGTCCTAGAAACGCGTTGTTAAATGTTTCATAAGTTCTTCAAACTTGTACAAAGCTCATTGAGACACTTATAAGCACTCATGTTGCATGAAACTTAGTTTAAAGTCCTAGAAACCACGTTGTTAGATGTTTCAGAAGTTCGTCAAACTTGTACTAAGCTCATTGAGACAGTTATAAGCACTCATGTTGCATGAAACTTGGTTTAGAGTCCTAGAAACGCGTTGTTAGATGTTTCATAAGTTCGTCAAACTTGTACAAACCTCGTTGAGACACTTATAAGCACTCATGTTGCATGAAACTTGGTTTAGAGTCCTAGAAACGCGTTCTTAGATGTTACATAAGTTCGTCAAACTAGTACAAAGCTCATTGAGAAACTTATAAGCACTCATGTTGCATGAAACTTCGTTTAGAGTCTTAGAAACCGCGTTGTTAGATATTTCATGAGTTCGTCAAACTAGTACAAAGCTCATTGAGACTCATATAAGCACTCATGTTGCATGAAACTTGGTTTAGAGTCTTAGAAACGCGTTGTTAGATCTTTCATGAGTTCTTCAAACTTGTACAAAGCTCATTGAGACAGTTATGAGCACTCATGTTGCATGAACCTTGGTTTAAAGTCCTAGAAACGCGTTGTTAGATGTTTCATAAGTTCGTCAAACTAGTTAAAAGCTCATTGAGGCACTTCTAAGCACGCATGTTGCATGAAACTTGGTTTAGAGTCCTAGAAACGCGTTGTTAGATGTTTTATAAGTTCGTCAAACATGTACAAAGCTCATTGAGACCCTTCTAAGCACTCATGTTGCATGAAACTTGGTTTAGAGTCCTAGAAACGAGTTGTTAGATGTTTCATAAGTTCGCCAAACTTGTACAAAGCTCATTGAAACTTGGTTTAGAGTCCTAGAAACGCGTAGTTAGATGTTTCATAAGTTCGTCAAACTTGTACAAAGCTCATTGAGACACTTATAACCACTCATGTTGCATGAAACTTAGTTTAAAGTCCTAGAAACCACGTTGTTAGATGTTTCAGAAGTTCGTCAAACTAGTTAAAAGCTCATTGAGACACTTATAAGCACTCAAGTTGAATGAAACTTGGTTTATAGTCCTAGAAACGCGTTGTTAGATGTTTCATAAGTTCGTCAAACTAGTACAAAGCTCATTGAGACACTTATAAGCACTCATGTTGAATGAAACTTGGTTTAGAGTCCTAGAAACGCGTTGTTAGATGTTTAATAAGTTCTTCGACTAGTACAAAGCTCATTGAGACACTTATAAGCACTCATGTTGCATGAAACTTGATTTAGAGTTCTAAAAACGCGTTGTTAGATGTTTCATAAGTTCGTCAAACTAGTACAAAGCTCATTGAGAAACATATAAGCACTCATGTTGCATGAAACTTGGTTTAGAGTCCTAGAAACGCGTTGTTAGATGTTTCATAAGTTCGTCAAACTTGTACAAAGCTCATTGAGACACTTATAAGCACTCATGTTGCATAAAACTTAGTTTAAAGTCCTAGCAACCACGTTGTTAGATGTTTCATAAGTTCGTCAAACTAGTTAAAAGCTCATTGAGACACATATAAGCACTCATGTTGAATGAAACTTGGTTTAGAGTCCTAGAAACGCGTTGTTAGATGTTTCATAAGTTCGTCAAACTAGTACAAAGCTCATTGAGACACTTATAAGCACTCATGTTGAATGAAACTTGGTTTAGAGTCCTAGAAACGCGTTGTTAGATGTTTCATAAGTTCTTCAGACTAGTACAAAGCTCATTGAGACACTTATAAGCACTCTTATTGCATGAAACTTGGTTTAGAGTCCTAGAAACGCGTTGTTAGATGTTTCATAAGTTCGTCAAACTAGTACAAAGCTCATTGAGACACATATAAGCACTCATGTTGCATGAAACTTGGTTTAGAGTTCTTGAAACGCGTTGTTAGATGTTTCATAAGTTCGTCAAACTTGTACAAAGCTCATTGAGACACTTATAAGCACTCATGTTGCATGAAACTTAGTTTAAAGTCCTAGCAACCACGTTGTCGTATGTTTCATCAGTTCGTCAAACTAGTTAAAAGATCATTGAGACACATATAAGCACTCATGTTGAATGAAACTTGGTTTAGAGTCCTAGAAAGCGTTGTTAGATGTTTCATAATCTCGTCAAACTAGTACAAAGCTCATTGAGAAACTTATAAGCACTCATGTTGCATGAAACTTGGTTTAGAGTCCTAGAAACGAGTTGTTAGATGTTTAATAAGTTCGTCAAACTTGTACAAAGCTCATTGAGACACTTATAAGCACTCATGTTGAATGAAACTTGGTTTAGAGTCCTAGAAACGCGTTGTTAGATGTTTCATAAGTTCTCCAGACTAGTACAAAGCTCATTGAGACACTTATAAGCACTCATGTTGCATGAAACTTAGTTTAGAGTCCTAGAAACGCGTTGTTAGATGTTTCATAAGTTAGTCAAACTAGTACAAAGCTCATTGAGACACTTATAAGCACCCATGTTGCATGAAACTTAGTTTAAAGTCCTAGCAACCACGTTGTTAGATGTTTCAGAAGATCGTCAAACTTGTACAAAGCTCATTGAGACACTTATAAGCACTCATGTTGAATGAAACTTGGTTTAGAATCCTAGAAACTGTGTTGTTAGATGTTTCATAAGTTCTTCAAACTAGTACTAAGCTCATTGAGACACTTATAAGCACTCATGTTGCATGAAACTTGGTTTAGAGTCCTAGAAACGCGTTGTTAAATGTTTCATAAGTTCTTCAAACTTGTACAAAGCTCATTGAGACGCTTATAAGCACTCATGTTGCATGAAACTTAGTTTAAAGTCCTAGAAACCACGTTGTTAGATGTTTCGAGAAGTTTGTCAAACTTGTACTAAGCTCATTGAGACAGTTATAAGCACTCATGTTGCATGAAACTTGGTTTAGAGTCCTAGAAACGCGTTGTTAGATGTTTCATAAGTTCGTCAAACTTGTACAAACCTCATTGAGACTTATAAGCACTCATGTTGCATGAAACTTGGTTTAGAGTCCTAGAAACGCGTTCTTAGATGTTTCATAAGTTCGTCAAACTAGTACAAAGCTCATTGAGAAACTCATAAGCACTCATGTTGCATGAAACTTCGTTTAGAGTCTTAGAAACCGCGTTGTTAGATGTTTCATGAGTTCGTCAAACTAGTACAAAGCTCATTGAGACTCATATAAACACTCATGTTGCATGAAACTTGGTCTAGAGTCCTAGAAACGCGTTGTTAGATGTTTCATAAGTTCGTCAAACTAGTACAAAGCTCATTGAGACACTTATGAGCACTCATGTTGCATGAAACTTGGTTTAAAGTCCTAGAAACGCGTTGGTAGATGTTTCATAAGTTCGTCAAACTAGTTAAAAGCTCATTGAGACACGTCTAAGCACGCATGTTGCATGAAACTTGGTTTAGAGTCCTAGAAACGTGTTGTTAGATGTTTCACAAGTTCGTAAAACTTGTACAAAGCTCATTGAGACACTTATAAGCACTCATGTTGCATGAAACTTGGTTTAGAGTCCTAGAAACGCGTTGTTAGATGTTTAATAAGTTCGTCAAACTAGTACAAAGCTCATTGAGACACTTATAAGCACTCACGTCGCATGAAACATGGTTTAGAGTCCTAGAAATCGCGTTGTTAGATATATCATAAGTTCGTCAAACTAGTACAAAGCTCATTGAGAAACTTATAAGAACTCATGTTGCATGAAACTTCGTTTAGAGTTTTAGAAACCGCGTTGTTAGATGTTTCATAAGTTTGTCAGACTAGTACAAAGCTCATTGAAACACTTATAAGCACTCATGTTGCATGAAACTTGGTTTAGAGTTCTAGAAACGCGTTGTTAGATGTTTCATAAGTTCGTCAAACTAGTACAAAGCTCATTGAGAGACTTATAAGCACTCATGTTGCATGAAACTTGGTTTAGAGTCCTAGAAATGCGTTGTTAGATGTTTCATAAGTTCGTCAAACTTATACAAAGCTCATTGAGACACTTATAAGCACTCATGTTGCATAAAACTTAGTTTAAAGTCCTAGCAACCACGTTGTTAGATGTTTCATAAGTTCGTCAAACTAGTACAAACCTCATTGAGACACTTATAAGCACTCATGCTGCATGAAACTTGGTTTAGATTCCTAGAAACGAGTTGTTAGATGTTTCATAAGTTCGTCAAACTTGTACAAAGCTCATTGAGACACTTATAAGCATTCATGTTGCATGAAACTTGGTTTAGAGTCCTAGAAACGCGTTGTTAGATGTTTCACAAGTTTGTCAAACTTATAAAAAGCTCATTGAGACATTTATAAGCACTCATGTTGCATGAAACTTGGTTTAGAGTCCTAGAAACCGCGTTGTTAGATATTAAATAAGTTCGTCGACTAGTACAAAGCTCATTGAAACACTTATAAGCACTCATGTTGCATGAAACTTTGTTTAGAGTCCTAGAAACGCGTTCTTAGATGTTTCATAAGTTCGTCAAACTAGTACAAAGCTCATTGAGAAACTTATAAGCACTCATGTTGCATGAAACTTCGTTTAGAGTCTTAGAAACCGTGTTGTTAGATGTTTCATGAGTTCGTCAAACTAGTACAAAGCTCATTGAGACTCATATAAGCACTCATGCTGCATGAAACTTGGTTTAGAGTCCTAGAAACGCGTTGTTAGATGTTTCACAAGTTTGTCAAACTTATAAAAAGCTCATTGAGACATTTATAAGCACTCATGTTGCATGAAACTTGGTTTAGAGTCCTAGAAACCGCGTTGTTAGATATTAAATAAGTTCGTCGACTAGTACAAAGCTCATTGAAACACTTATAAGCACTCATGTTGCATGAAACTTTGTTTAGAGTCCTAGAAACGCGTTCTTAGATGTTTCATAAGTTCGTCAAACTAGTACAAAGCTCATTGAGAAACTTATAAGCACTCATGTTGCATGAAACTTCGTTTAGAGTCTTAGAAACCGCGTTGTTAGATATTTCATGAGTTCGTCAAACTAGTACAAAGCTCATTGAGACTCATATAAGCACTCATGTTGCATGAAACTTGGTTTAGAGTCTTAGAAACGCGTTGTTAGATCTTTCATGAGTTCTTCAAACTTGTACAAAGCTCATTGAGACAGTTATGAGCACTCATGTTGCATGAACCTTGGTTTAAAGTCCTAGAAACGCGTTGTTAGATGTTTCATAAGTTCGTCAAACTAGTTAAAAGCTCATTGAGGCACTTCTAAGCACGCATGTTGCATGAAACTTGGTTTAGAGTCCTAGAAACGCGTTGTTAGATGTTTTATAAGTTCGTCAAACATGTACAAAGCTCATTGAGACCCTTCTAAGCACTCATGTTGCATGAAACTTGGTTTAGAGTCCTAGAAACGAGTTGTTAGATGTTTCATAAGTTCGCCAAACTTGTACAAAGCTCATTGAAACTTGGTTTAGAGTCCTAGAAACGCGTAGTTAGATGTTTCATAAGTTCGTCAAACTTGTACAAAGCTCATTGAGACACTTATAACCACTCATGTTGCATGAAACTTAGTTTAAAGTCCTAGCAACCACGTTGTTAGATGTTTCGAAAGTTCGTCAAACTAGTTAAAAGCTCATTGAGACACTTATAAGCACTCAAGTTGAATGAAACTTGGTTTATAGTCCTAGAAACGCGTTGTTAGATGTTTCATAAGTTCGTCAAACTAGTACAAAGCTCATTGAGACACTTATAAGCACTCATGTTGAATGAAACTTGGTTTAGAGTCCTAGAAACGCGTTGTTAGATGTTTAATAAGTTCTTCGACTAGTACAAAGCTCATTGAGACACTTATAAGCACTCATGTTGCATGAAACTTGATTTAGAGTTCTAAAAACGCGTTGTTAGATGTTTCATAAGTTCGTCAAACTAGTACAAAGCTCATTGAGAAACATATAAGCACTCATGTTGCATGAAACTTGGTTTAGAGTCCTAGAAACGCGTTGTTAGATGTTTCATAAGTTCGTCAAACTTGTACAAAGCTCATTGAGACACTTATAAGCACTCATGTTGCATAAAACTTAGTTTAAAGTCCTAGCAACCACGTTGTTAGATGTTTCATAAGTTCGTCAAACTAGTTAAAAGCTCATTGAGACACATATAAGCACTCATGTTGAATGAAACTTGGTTTAGAGTCCTAGAAACGCGTTGTTAGATGTTTCATAAGTTCGTCAAACTAGTACAAAGCTCATTGAGACACTTATAAGCACTCATGTTGAATGAAACTTGGTTTAGAGTCCTAGAAACGCGTTGTTAGATGTTTCATAAGTTCTTCAGACTAGTACAAAGCTCAATGAGACACTTATAAGCACTCTTATTGCATGAAACTTGGTTTAGAGTCCTAGAAACGCGTTGTTAGATGTTTCATAAGTTCGTCAAACTAGTACAAAGCTCATTGAGACACATATAAGCACTCATGTTGCATGAAACTTGGTTTAGAGTTCTTGAAACGCGTTGTTAGATGTTTCATAAGTTCGTCAAACTTGTACAAAGCTCATTGAGACACTTATAAGCACAACCACGTTGTCATGTTTCATCAGCGTCAAACTGAAAAGATCTTAGTTTAAAGTCCTAGCACTCATGTTGAATGAAACTTGGTTTAGAGTCCTAGAAAGCGTTGTTAGATGTTTCATAATCTCGTCAAACTAGTACAAAGCTCATTGAGAAACTTATAAGCACTCATGTTGCATGAAACTTGGTTTAGAGTCCTAGAAACGAGTTGTTAGATGTTTAATAAGTTCGTCAAACTTGTACAAAGCTCATTGAGACACTTATAAGCACTCATGTTGAATGAAACTTGGTTTAGAGTCCTAGAAACGCGTTGTTAGATGTTTCATAAGTTCTCCAGACTAGTACAAAGCTCATTGAGACACTTATAAGCACTCATGTTGCATGAAACTTAGTTTAGAGTCCTAGAAACGCGTTGTTAGATGTTTCATAAGTTAGTCAAACTAGTACAAAGCTCATTGAGACACTTATAAGCACCCATGTTGCATGAAACTTAGTTTAAAGTCCTAGCAACCACGTTGTTAGATGTTTCAGAAGATCGTCAAACTTGTACAAAGCTCATTGAGACACTTATAAGCACTCATGTTGAATGAAACTTGGTTTAGAATCCTAGAAACTGTGTTGTTAGATGTTTCATAAGTTCTTCAAACTAGTACTAAGCTCATTGAGACACTTATAAGCACTCATGTTGCATGAAACTTGGTTTAGAGTCCTAGAAACGCGTTGTTAAATGTTTCATAAGTTCTTCAAACTTGTACAAAGCTCATTGAGACGCTTATAAGCACTCATGTTGCATGAAACTTAGTTTAAAGTCCTAGAAACCACGTTGTTAGATGTTTCGAAGTTTGTCAAACTTGTACTAAGCTCATTGAGACAGTTATAAGCACTCATGTTGCATGAAACTTGGTTTAGAGTCCTAGAAACGCGTTGTTAGATGTTTCATAAGTTCGTCAAACTTGTACAAACCTCATTGAGACTTATAAGCACTCATGTTGCATGAAACTTGGTTTAGAGTCCTAGAAACGCGTTCTTAGATGTTTCATAAGTTCGTCAAACTAGTACAAAGCTCATTGAGAAACTCATAAGCACTCATGTTGCATGAAACTTCGTTTAGAGTCTTAGAAACCGCGTTGTTAGATGTTTCATGAGTTCGTCAAACTAGTACAAAGCTCATTGAGACTCATATAAACACTCATGTTGCATGAAACTTGGTCTAGAGTCCTAGAAACGCGTTGTTAGATGTTTCATAAGTTCGTCAAACTAGTACAAAGCTCATTGAGACACTTATGAGCACTCATGTTGCATGAAACTTGGTTTAAAGTCCTAGAAACGCGTTGGTAGATGTTTCATAAGTTCGTCAAACTAGTTAAAAGCTCATTGAGACACGTCTAAGCACGCATGTTGCATGAAACTTGGTTTAGAGTCCTAGAAACGCGTTGTTAGATGTTTCACAAGTTTGTCAAACTTATAAAAAGCTCATTGAGACATTTATAAGCACTCATGTTGCATGAAACTTGGTTTAGAGTCCTAGAAACCGCGTTGTTAGATATTAAATAAGTTCGTCAGACTAGTACAAAGCTCATTGAAACACTTATAAGCACTCATGTTGCATGAAACTTTGTTTAGAGTCCTAGAAACGCGTTCTTAGATGTTTCATAAGTTCGTCAAACTAGTACAAAGCTCATTGAGAAACTTATAAGCACTCATGTTGCATGAAACTTCGTTTAGAGTCTTAGAAACCGCGTTGTTAGATATTTCATGAGTTCGTCAAACTAGTACAAAGCTCATTGAGACTCATATAAGCACTCATGTTGCATGAAACTTGGTTTAGAGTCTTAGAAACGCGTTGTTAGATCTTTCATGAGTTCTTCAAACTTGTACAAAGCTCATTGAGACAGTTATGAGCACTCATGTTGCATGAACCTTGGTTTAAAGTCCTAGAAACGCGTTGTTAGATGTTTCATAAGTTCGTCAAACTAGTTAAAAGCTCATTGAGGCACTTCTAAGCACGCATGTTGCATGAAACTTGGTTTAGAGTCCTAGAAACGCGTTGTTAGATGTTTTATAAGTTCGTCAAACATGTACAAAGCTCATTGAGACCCTTCTAAGCACTCATGTTGCATGAAACTTGGTTTAGAGTCCTAGAAACGAGTTGTTAGATGTTTCATAAGTTCGCCAAACTTGTACAAAGCTCATTGAAACTTGGTTTAGAGTCCTAGAAACGCGTAGTTAGATGTTTCATAAGTTCGTCAAACTTGTACAAAGCTCATTGAGACACTTATAACCACTCATGTTGCATGAAACTTAGTTTAAAGTCCTAGCAACCACGTTGTTAGATGTTTCAGAAGTTCGTCAAACTAGTTAAAAGCTCATTGAGACACTTTATAAGCACTCAAGTTGAATGAAACTTGGTTTATAGTCCTAGAAACGCGTTGTTAGATGTTTCATAAGTTCGTCAAACTAGTACAAAGCTCATTGAGACACTTATAAGCACTCATGTTGAATGAAACTTGGTTTAGAGTCCTAGAAACGCGTTGTTAGATGTTTAATAAGTTCTTCAGACTAGTACAAAGCTCATTGAGACACTTATAAGCACTCATGTTGCATGAAACTTGATTTAGAGTTCTAAAAACGCGTTGTTAGATGTTTCATAAGTTCGTCAAACTAGTACAAAGCTCATTGAGAAACATATAAGCACTCATGTTGCATGAAACTTGGTTTAGAGTCCTAGAAACGCGTTGTTAGATGTTTCATAAGTTCGTCAAACTTGTACAAAGCTCATTGAGACACTTATAAGCACTCATGTTGCATAAAACTTAGTTTAAAGTCCTAGCAACCACGTTGTTAGATGTTTCATAAGTTCGTCAAACTAGTTAAAAGCTCATTGAGACACATATAAGCACTCATGTTGAATGAAACTTGGTTTAGAGTCCTAGAAACGCGTTGTTAGATGTTTCATAAGTTCGTCAAACTAGTACAAAGCTCATTGAGACACTTATAAGCACTCATGTTGAATGAAACTTGGTTTAGAGTCCTAGAAACGCGTTGTTAGATGTTTCATAAGTTCTTCGACTAGTACAAAGCTCATTGAGACACTTATAAGCACTCTTATTGCATGAAACTTGGTTTAGAGTCCTAGAAACGCGTTGTTAGATGTTTCATAAGTTCGTCAAACTAGTACAAAGCTCATTGAGACACATATAAGCACTCATGTTGCATGAAACTTGGTTTAGAGTTCTTGAAACGCGTTGTTAGATGTTTCATAAGTTCGTCAAACTTGTACAAAGCTCATTGAGACACTTATAAGCACTCATGTTGCATGAAACTTAGTTTAAAGTCCTAGCAACCACGTTGTCGATGTTTCATCGGTTCGTCAAACTAGTTAAAAGATCATTGAGACACATATAAGCACTCATGTTGAATGAAACTTGGTTTAGAGTCCTAGAAAGCGTTGTTAGATGTTTCATAATCTCGTCAAACTAGTACAAAGCTCATTGAGAAACTTATAAGCACTCATGTTGCATGAAACTTGGTTTAGAGTCCTAGAAACGAGTTGTTAGATGTTTAATAAGTTCGTCAAACTTGTACAAAGCTCATTGAGACACTTATAAGCACTCATGTTGAATGAAACTTGGTTTAGAGTCCTAGAAACGCGTTGTTAGATGTTTCATAAGTTCTCCAAACTAGTACAAAGCTCATTGAGACACTTATAAGCACTCATGTTGCATGAAACTTAGTTTAGAGTCCTAGAAACGCGTTGTTAGATGTTTCATAAGTTAGTCAAACTAGTACAAAGCTCATTGAGACACTTATAAGCACCCATGTTGCATGAAACTTAGTTTAAAGTCCTAGCAACCACGTTGTTAGATGTTTCATAAGATCGTCAAACTTGTACAAAGCTCATTGAGACACTTATAAGCACTCATGTTGAATGAAACTTGGTTTAGAATCCTAGAAACTGTGTTGTTAGATGTTTCATAAGTTCTTCAAACTAGTACTAAGCTCATTGAGACACTTATAAGCACTCATGTTGCATGAAACTTGGTTTAGAGTCCTAGAAACGCGTTGTTAAATGTTTCATAAGTTCTTCAAACTTGTACAAAGCTCATTGAGACGCTTATAAGCACTCATGTTGCATGAAACTTAGTTTAAAGTCCTAGAAACCACGTTGTTAGATGTTTCGAAGTTTGTCAAACTTGTACTAAGCTCATTGAGACAACTTATAAGCACTCATGTTGCATGAAACTTGGTTTAGAGTCCTAGAAACGCGTTGTTAGATGTTTCATAAGTTCGTCAAACTTGTACAAACCTCATTGAGACTTATAAGCACTCATGTTGCATGAAACTTGGTTTAGAGTCCTAGAAACGCGTTCTTAGATGTTTCATAAGTTCGTCAAACTAGTACAAAGCTCATTGAGAAACTCATAAGCACTCATGTTGCATGAAACTTCGTTTAGAGTCTTAGAAACCGCGTTGTTAGATGTTTCATGAGTTCGTCAAACTAGTACAAAGCTCATTGAGACTCATATAAACACTCATGTTGCATGAAACTTGGTCTAGAGTCCTAGAAACGCGTTGTTAGATGTTTCATAAGTTCGTCAAACTAGTACAAAGCTCATTGAGACACTTATGAGCACTCATGTTGCATGAAACTTGGTTTAAAGTCCTAGAAACGCGTTGGTAGATGTTTCATAAGTTCGTCAAACTAGTTAAAAGCTCATTGAGACACGTCTAAGCACGCATGTTGCATGAAACTTGGTTTAGAGTCCTAGAAACGTGTTGTTAGATGTTTCACAAGTTCGTAAAACTTGTACAAAGCTCATTGAGACACTTATAAGCACTCATGTTGCATGAAACTTGGTTTAGAGTCCTAGAAACGCGTTGTTAGATGTTTAATAAGTTCGTCAAACTAGTACAAAGCTCATTGAGACACTTATAAGCACTCACGTCGCATGAAACATGGTTTAGAGTCCTAGAAATCGCGTTGTTAGATATATCATAAGTTCGTCAAACTAGTACAAAGCTCATTGAGAAACTTATAAGAACTCATGTTGCATGAAACTTCGTTTAGAGTTTTAGAAACCGCGTTGTTAGATGTTTCATAAGTTTGTCGACTAGTACAAAGCTCATTGAAACACTTATAAGCACTCATGTTGCATGAAACTTGGTTTAGAGTTCTAGAAACGCGTTGTTAGATGTTTCATAAGTTCGTCAAACTAGTACAAAGCTCATTGAGAGACTTATAAGCACTCATGTTGCATGAAACTTGGTTTAGAGTCCTAGAAATGCGTTGTTAGATGTTTCATAAGTTCGTCAAACTTATACAAAGCTCATTGAGACACTTATAAGCACTCATGTTGCATAAAACTTAGTTTAAAGTCCTAGCAACCACGTTGTTAGATGTTTCATAAGTTCGTCAAACTAGTTAAAAGCTCATTGAGACACATATAAGCACTCATGTTGAATGAAACTTGGTTTAGAGTCCTAGAAACGCGTTGTTAGATGTTTCATAAGTTCGTCAAACTAGTACAAAGCTCATTGAGACACTTATAAGCACTCATGTTGAATGAAACTTGGTTTAGAGTCCTAGAAACGCGTTGTTAGATGTTTCATAAGTTCTTCAGACTAGTACAAAGCTCATTGAGACACTTATAAGCACTCTTATTGCATGAAACTTGGTTTAGAGTCCTAGAAACGCGTTGTTAGATGTTTCATAAGTTCGTCAAACTAGTACAAAGCTCATTGAGACACATATAAGCACTCATGTTGCATGAAACTTGGTTTAGAGTTCTTGAAACGCGTTGTTAGATGTTTCATAAGTTCGTCAAACTTGTACAAAGCTCATTGAGACACTTATAAGCACTCATGTTGCATGAAACTTAGTTTAAAGTCCTAGCAACCACGTTGTCAGATGTTTCATCAGTTCGTCAAACTAGTTAAAAGATCATTGAGACACATATAAGCACTCATGTTGAATGAAACTTGGTTTAGAGTCCTAGAAAGCGTTGTTAGATGTTTCATAATCTCGTCAAACTAGTACAAAGCTCATTGAGAAACTTATAAGCACTCATGTTGCATGAAACTTGGTTTAGAGTCCTAGAAACGAGTTGTTAGATGTTTAATAAGTTCGTCAAACTTGTACAAAGCTCATTGAGACACTTATAAGCACTCATGTTGAATGAAACTTGGTTTAGAGTCCTAGAAACGCGTTGTTAGATGTTTCATAAGTTCTCCGACTAGTACAAAGCTCATTGAGACACTTATAAGCACTCATGTTGCATGAAACTTAGTTTAGAGTCCTAGAAACGCGTTGTTAGATGTTTCATAAGTTAGTCAAACTAGTACAAAGCTCATTGAGACACTTATAAGCACCCATGTTGCATGAAACTTAGTTTAAAGTCCTAGCAACCACGTTGTTAGATGTTTCAGAAGATCGTCAAACTTGTACAAAGCTCATTGAGACACTTATAAGCACTCATGTTGAATGAAACTTGGTTTAGAATCCTAGAAACTGTGTTGTTAGATGTTTCATAAGTTCTTCAAACTAGTACTAAGCTCATTGAGACACTTATAAGCACTCATGTTGCATGAAACTTGGTTTAGAGTCCTAGAAACGCGTTGTTAAATGTTTCATAAGTTCTTCAAACTTGTACAAAGCTCATTGAGACGCTTATAAGCACTCATGTTGCATGAAACTTAGTTTAAAGTCCTAGAAACCACGTTGTTAGATGTTTCAGAAGTTTGTCAAACTTGTACTAAGCTCATTGAGACAGTTATAAGCACTCATGTTGCATGAAACTTGGTTTAGAGTCCTAGAAACGCGTTGTTAGATGTTTCATAAGTTCGTCAAACTTGTACAAACCTCATTGAGACTTATAAGCACTCATGTTGCATGAAACTTGGTTTAGAGTCCTAGAAACGCGTTCTTAGATGTTTCATAAGTTCGTCAAACTAGTACAAAGCTCATTGAGAAACTCATAAGCACTCATGTTGCATGAAACTTCGTTTAGAGTCTTAGAAACCGCGTTGTTAGATGTTTCATGAGTTCGTCAAACTAGTACAAAGCTCATTGAGACTCATATAAACACTCATGTTGCATGAAACTTGGTCTAGAGTCCTAGAAACGCGTTGTTAGATGTTTCATAAGTTCGTCAAACTAGTACAAAGCTCATTGAGACACTTATGAGCACTCATGTTGCATGAAACTTGGTTTAAAGTCCTAGAAACGCGTTGGTAGATGTTTCATAAGTTCGTCAAACTAGTTAAAAGCTCATTGAGACACGTCTAAGCACGCATGTTGCATGAAACTTGGTTTAGAGTCCTAGAAACGTGTTGTTAGATGTTTCACAAGTTCGTAAAACTTGTACAAAGCTCATTGAGACACTTATAAGCACTCATGTTGCATGAAACTTGGTTTAGAGTCCTAGAAACGCGTTGTTAGATGTTTAATAAGTTCGTCAAACTAGTACAAAGCTCATTGAGACACTTATAAGCACTCACGTCGCATGAAACATGGTTTAGAGTCCTAGAAATCGCGTTGTTAGATATATCATAAGTTCGTCAAACTAGTACAAAGCTCATTGAGAAACTTATAAGAACTCATGTTGCATGAAACTTCGTTTAGAGTTTTAGAAACCGCGTTGTTAGATGTTTCATAAGTTTGTCGACTAGTACAAAGCTCATTGAAACACTTATAAGCACTCATGTTGCATGAAACTTGGTTTAGAGTTCTAGAAACGCGTTGTTAGATGTTTCATAAGTTCGTCAAACTAGTACAAAGCTCATTGAGAGACTTATAAGCACTCATGTTGCATGAAACTTGGTTTAGAGTCCTAGAAATGCGTTGTTAGATGTTTCATAAGTTCGTCAAACTTATACAAAGCTCATTGAGACACTTATAAGCACTCATGTTGCATAAAACTTAGTTTAAAGTCCTAGCAACCACGTTGTTAGATGTTTCATAAGTTCGTCAAACTAGTACAAACCTCATTGAGACACTTATAAGCACTCATGCTGCATGAAACTTGGTTTAGATTCCTAGAAACGAGTTGTTAGATGTTTCATAAGTTCGTCAAACTTGTACAAAGCTCATTGAGACACTTATAAGCATTCATGTTGCATGAAACTTGGTTTAGAGTCCTAGAAACGCGTTGTTAGATGTTTCACAAGTTTGTCAAACTTATAAAAAGCTCATTGAGACATTTATAAGCACTCATGTTGCATGAAACTTGGTTTAGAGTCCTAGAAACCGCGTTGTTAGATATTAAATAAGTTCGTCAGACTAGTACAAAGCTCATTGAAACACTTATAAGCACTCATGTTGCATGAAACTTTGTTTAGAGTCCTAGAAACGCGTTCTTAGATGTTTCATAAGTTCGTCAAACTAGTACAAAGCTCATTGAGAAACTTATAAGCACTCATGTTGCATGAAACTTCGTTTAGAGTCTTAGAAACCGTGTTGTTAGATGTTTCATGAGTTCGTCAAACTAGTACAAAGCTCATTGAGACTCATATAAGCACTCATGCTGCATGAAACTTGGTTTAGAGTCCTAGAAACGCGTTGTTAGATGTTTCATAAGTTCGTCAAACTAGTACAAAGCTCATTGATACATTTATGAGCACTCATGTTGCATGAAACTTGGTTTAAAGTCCTAGAAACGCGTTGGTAGATGTTTCATAAGTTTGTCAAACTAGTTAAAAGCTCATTGAGACACTTCTAAGCACGCATGTTGCATGAAACTTGGTTTAGAGTCCTAGAAACGAGTTGTTAGATGTTTTATAAGTTCCTCAAACATGTACAAAGCTCATTGAGACACTTCTAAGCACTCATGTTGCATGAAACTTGGTTTAGAGTCCTAGAAACGAGTTGTTAGATGTTTCATTAGTTCGCCAAACTTGTACAAAGCTCATTGAGACACTTATAAGCACTCATGTTGAATGAAACTTGGTTTAGAGTCCTACAAACGCGTTGTTAGATGTTTCATAAGTTTTTGA
The DNA here is from genome assembly GCA_963556525.1 of Cochlearia excelsa. Taxonomy (NCBI): domain Eukaryota; kingdom Viridiplantae; phylum Streptophyta; class Magnoliopsida; order Brassicales; family Brassicaceae; genus Cochlearia; species Cochlearia excelsa. The sequence continues at coordinate 1,242,887 of CAUVZT010000006.1, forward strand.
GACTAGTACAAAGCTCATTGAGACACTTATAAGCACTCATGTTGCATGAAACTTGGTTTAGAGTCCTAGAAACGCGTTGTTAGATGTTTCATAAGTTCGTCAAACTTGTACAAAGCTCATTGAGACACTTATAAGCACTCATGTTGCATGAAACTTAGTTTAAAGTTCTAGCAACCACATTGTTAGATGTTTCAGAAGTTCGTCAAGCTCATTGAGACACATATAATAACTCTAGTTGAATGAAACTTGGTTTAGAGTCCTAGAAACGCGTTGTTAGATGTTTCATAAGTTCGTCAAACTAGTACAAAGCTCATTGAGACACTTTTAAGCAGTCATGTTGAATGAAACTTGGTTTAGAGTCCTAGAAACGCGTTGTTAGTGTTGAGACTTATGTCTATAATATGGAGGGGACAAGGCTTTATGGAATAGAAGACCTCCTAAATGGAATGGAATGGAAGACCTGTTTATATTTCGTTAAAACATGAGATGGTCTATTCTATTTAGTTTACTCCGAATGGAATGGAAGGGGAGAAGAGAAGCACTTGGACCATTGGACAATAGGGTGGTCCCTTTTGAAAAAGAGCCGTTGCACTTCTCCCTCTCTCTCTCTCTTCTTCTATATATGTAACCTCTTCTCCATTGTAGAAACTTAAGCTTTTGGAAGCTCTATTCTATAAAATCTCTCCTTAATCCACATAATCTCTCACAATTCAACATGGTATCGAGCGTAATAGCTCCTAATCTCTCTATTCCGCAATCTATTCTCTGTTTTGAGCATCATAAAGCTCAAAACTTTCGGTGTTCTTGAACTTTAAGCATCACAAAGCTTAAAATTCACACCTTTCTTATTCTCTTCTCTTCAATCTTAAAAGTTACCATCTTTTTCTCGAATCCAAATCGGTTGTATCATGGAGGATACTCAAGACAAGGCCTATCAAGGCTCCAAGTTTGGCTTGCCCTCGGTGATTCTCAAAGGAAGCAACTATCTCCTTTGGACTCGGACCATCAAGACCGCTCTTGGAGGTCGAGGACTTTTAAAGCACATCACCAAGATCCAAGATCCAAGTAAAACGGAGAGACTTCTCGGTGATGAAGACTTGACCGATGAAGAGGAGAAATGGTTCCAAGGAGATCAACGAGTGCTAGGAATCATACAACATGCTCTAGATCCGGCAATACTTGAGGCTTACTCTTATTGTGAGACGGCTAAGGAGCTTTGGGATACACTCAAGAACATCTATGGGAATGTATCCAATCTAAGCCGAGTATATGAGGTAAAGAAAGCTCTCAACAATCTCTCTCAAGAAGATACCGAACTCACCACCCACTATGGAAAGTTCCGAGCTTTATGGGCGGAGCTAGAGATGTTAAGGCCGAGCTCTATAGATGTGAAGGTGATTAATGAGAGGAAGGAGCAAGACAAAGTCTTCGGACTTCTCTTGACTCTTAACTCAAGTTATAAGGACCTCATCAAACATCTCTTAAGAGCCGACACTCTCCCATCTCTAGACTCCGTTGTCTCTCAACTCCAAAGGGAACAAGGAGGTGATGAGCTATTCGGTAAGAAGGAGATTGTCTTAGCCAACAAAGCCTTCCTCAAGCCGCGTGAAGGAAGAAGGTCAATGGTGTGTGATCATTGCAAGAGGGGAGGGCACATGAAGGACAAGTGCTGGATCCTTCATCCCCATCTCAAACCAAGCAAGTTCTCGGAGTCCAAGGCCAATCTCACTCAAGAAGACTCGGCTAATGGAGCAAGCACTTCTAGCCGAGGCAAAGATGAGCAAGCATTAGCCGCGGCTCCTTTCACCGATGAATTTGTCCGAAAGTCGGATATTGAAGCACTCATAAAGGCCCTAAAGGGGTCCGGTATTGCTTCTTATTCTCTAAATGCTATTAAGATAGACAATGATCATAGGATAGTCAAGCCAATAATTGTAGACTCGGGTGCCTCTCACCATATGATTAGTAATGAGAATCTTATGAGAAATGTTAAACCGGCCGTAGGTGATGTCATTGTTGCTAATGGAAGTAAAGTACCGATAAAAGGACTAGGAGATCTTAGGTTGTTTGATAGAAATATGAAAGCCCTTTATATGCCTAGTTTCACGTCTAATCTTTTATCGGTAAAACGGATAGCTAATGAATTGAATTGCAATGTTGTGTTTGGACCTAATGGTGTAACATTTCAGGATATTAACTCAAAGAAGATCATTGGTAGAGGGAGCACCAAGGGAGATCTATATGTGCTTGATACAAATCCGACAAGCTCTCATCTTTCTTTTGCTTTTAAAACGGTTCTATCCGAGGCTAATAGTTCTATTTGGCATGCTAGATTAGGCCACCCTAACTCTAAAGCCCTTAAGCTTATGATGCCTTGTGTTTCTTTTGATAATGATATTTGTGAATCTTGCATTCTTGGTAAACATTGTAGAACCGTTTTCTCAAAGTCTTTAAAAGTTTATGAACATTGTTTTGAGCTAATCCATTCGGATGTATGGACTTCTCCGTGCGTTTCTAGAGAAAACCACAAGTACTTTGTTACTTTCATAGATGAGAAGTCCAAATTCACATGGTTAACTCTCATTTCCTCTAAGGATAGAGTCTTAGACGCTTTTAAAAACTTTCAAACCTATATATCTAACCAATACAATGCCAAGATAAAATGTTTTAGGTCGGACAATGGGGGAGAATACACGGGCCAAATGTTCAAAGATCACTTAGCAAAGCATGGGATACTTCATCAAACAAGTTGCCCTTACACACCACAACAAAACGGCGTAGCCGAGAGGAAGAATAGGCATCTTATGGAAGTTGCAAGATCAATGATGTTTCACACCAATGTCCCAAAGAGATTTTGGGGAGACGCGGTGACATCGGCTTGCTATCTAATTAATAGAACTCCAACTCAAATTCTCAATAACTTATCTCCTTTTGAAGTTCTAAACAATATCAAGCCTTTTATCTCTCACTTACGCGTATTTGGATGTGTTTGCTTTGTTCTAATTCCAGGGGAACAAAGGAGTAAGCTAGATGCAAAGAGCCTAAAAGGAATGTTCATCGGCTACTCCACTACTCAAAAGGGCTACAAGGCCTACATACCCGAGAGAAGAAGGGTAATGGTCTCAAGAGATGTGAAGTTTCTTGAAGGACAAGGCTACTATGAGGAGAAGAATTGGGAGAGCATCAAGGATCTACCCAATCCTTCCCAAGATAGAGCCGCAAACCTCAAAAGACTTATGGAAGATCTCGGATTAAACCTCGGTGATGATCTTGATGATAGAGTACCATCAAATCCCCAAGAACCTCATCTTGATCATGAGGGGGAGAATGAAGAAGAATCGGCTATGAATGATCAAGAGGATCATGTAGTACAAGATTCATCCCAAACTCAAGCTCAAGCTCAAGCCGATCCGGTTCATGATCAAGATGATCATAGAGAAGATACGGTTCAAGAGAATCAACAAGGAGGTGTAAATGAAGAAGTAGTGCAACATCCTCTACGGAGAAGCACTAGAATCAAGCACCCCCCATCCAATTGGGTCAATACTCGAGTCTACTTCAACAATAAAGCCGTTGCTCATCCAATCCAAGCCGTATGCAATATGGTATCCTTTCCTCAAGAGCATCAAGTCTTTATGGCTAACATTGATGAGAATTGGATACCTAAGACGTATGAAGAAGCTATGGAACATGAAGTATGGGTTCAAGCCGTAGACCAAGAAGACAAAGCCATGGTGCTTAATGACACTTGGTATGAGACCGACTTACCCAAAGGAAAGAGGACGGTTAGCTCTCGGTATGTCTTTACTATCAAGTACAAGAGTAACGGAGAGATAGAAAGACATAAGGCTCGGCTAGTGGCAAGGGGCTTTACCCAAACCTATGGTGAGGATTATCTTGAGACCTTCGCTCCGGTTGCTAAGCTTCACACGGTGAGAGTTATCTTCTCTATTGCCACAAACCTTGAATGGGATCTATGGCAAATGGACGTCAAGAATGCATTCTTACAAGGTGAATTAGAGGATGAAGTGTACATGACTCCTCCTCCGGGTATCAAAGACAAGATCACTCCGGGTAAAGTACTTAGATTGAAGAAGGCTATCTATGGTCTAAAGCAATCGCCACGGGCTTGGTACCACAAGCTTAGTACCACTCTTCTCAACAAAGGATTCAAGAAATCCGAATCCGACCATACTCTCTTCACAAGCAAACGCCGAACGGGTATAGTAGTCATCCTCGTGTATGTTGATGATATCATCATCACCGGGGATGACAAGGTAAGGATTGAGGCTACCAAAGCTCATCTCAAATCTGTTTTTGACATTAAAGATCTCGGAGAGCTTAAGTACTTCCTTGGTATTGAAGTGTGTAGGTCTAAAGAAGGCCTATTCCTCTCCCAAAGGAAGTATACTCTTGATTTACTTGTTGAAACAGGAAAGCTTGGAGCTAAACCCGCAAAGACACCCTTGGAGGAGAACTACAAAGATATCCGCAAGGGGAGCTTGAAGACAAGCCATACAAAGATCCAAAGCAATATAGGAGACTTGTTGGTAAGCTCATATACTTAACCATTACACGTCCCGATATTTGCTTTGCCGTGAATCAGGTTTCTCAACACATGCAAAGTCCCAAAGTGCATCATTGGAACATGGTGGATAGAATCCTCAAGTATCTCAAAGGAGCACCAGGACAAGGCATATGGATGGGCTGCAACAAGAGCACGGAGCTTGTGGGATATTGTGATGCCGACTACGCTGGTGACCAAAGGGATAGAAGATCAACAACAGGCTATTGCACCTTCCTAGGGGGTAACCTTGTGACATGGAAGAGCAAGAAGCAGAAAGTTGTCTCACTATCTAGCACGGAGTCGAATACCGAGCTATGAGAAAGCTGACCCAAGAGATCATATGGCTGAGAGCTCTTCTCAAAGATTTGGGAATAGAATCAAATGATCCGGTCACCATGCATGCCGACAATCAATCCGCAATCAACCTTGCCTCAAATTCTGTTTTCCATGAAAGAACCAAGCATGTAGAAGTGGACTGCCATAAAGTTAGAGAACAAATGGTGAAAGGAGTGATACTACCATGTTTCACCGAAAGCTCTAACCAATTGGCAGACATCTTCACCAAAGCAGCTAGTACTAAGGTTTGTGAGTTCATCCATCCTAAACTTGGACTCACAAATGCCATTCGGTGCTAAAATCCCCTAACCAAGTGTTTAGTACTCTTTTCCCTCAAAGTGGTTTTATCCCAAAGAGGTTTTCCCTTTGAGGTTTTTAACGAGGCTAGACATAAGGTTCCAAGCTTAGCCATTGCATCCGGCTAAGCTTGAGGGGGAGTGTTGAGACTTATGTCTATAATATGGAGGGGACAAGGCTTTATGGAATAGAAGACCTCCTAAATGGAATGGAATGGAAGACCTGTTTATATTTCGTTAAAACATGAGATGGTCTATTCTATTTAGTTTACTCCGAATGGAATGGAAGGGGAGAAGAGAAGCACTTGGACCATTGGACAATAGGGTGGTCCCTTTTGAAAAAGAGCCGTTGCACTTCTCCCTCTCTCTCTCTCTTCTTCTATATATGTAACCTCTTCTCCATTGTAGAAACTTAAGCTTTTGGAAGCTCTATTCTATAAAATCTCTCCTTAATCCACATAATCTCTCACAATTCAACAGTTAGATGTTTCATAAGTTCTTCATACTAGTAAAAAGCTCATTGAGACACTTATAAGCACTCATGTTGCATGAAACTTGGTTTAGAGTCCTAGAAACGCGTTGTTAGATGTTTCATAAGTTTGTCAAACTAGTACAAAGCTCATTGAGACACAAATAAGCACTCATGTTGCATGAAACTTGGTTTAGAGTCCTAGAAACGCGTTGTTAGATGTTTCATAAGTTCGTCAAACTTGTATAAAGCTCATTGAGACACTTATAAGCACTCATGTTGCATGAAACTTAGTTTGAAGTCCTAGAAACGCGTTGTTAGATGTTTCATAAATTCGTCAAACTAGTAACAGCTCATTGATACACTTATGAGCACTCATGTTGCATGAAACTTTGTTTAAAGTCCTAGAAACGTGTTGTTAGATGTTTCATAAGTTCGTCAAACTAGTTAAAAGCTCATTGAGACACTTCTAAGCACGCATGTTGAATGAAACTTGGTTTAGAGTCCTAGAAACGCGTTATTAGATGTTTTATAAGTTCGTCAAACATGTACAAAGCTCATTGAGACACTTCTAAGCACTCATGTTGCATGAAACTTGGTTTAGAGTCCTAGAAACGCGTTGTTAGATGTTTCATAAGTTCGTCAAACTTGTACAAACCTCATTGAGACACATATAAGCACTCATGTTGCATGAAACTTGGTTTAGAGTCCTAGAAACGCGTTGTTAGATGTTTCATAAGTTGGTCAAACTTGAATAAAGCTCATTGAGACACTTACAAGCACTCATGTTGCATGAAACTTAGTTTGAAGTCCTAGAAACGCGTTGTTAGATGTTTCATAAGTTCGTCAAACTAGTACAAAGCTCATTGATACACTTATGAGCACTCATGTTGCATGAAACTTGGTTTAAAGTCCTAGAAACGCGTTGTTAGATGTTTCATAAGTTTGTCAAACTAGTTAAAAGCTCATTGAGACACTTCGAAGCACGCATGTTGCATGAAACTTGGTTTAGAGTCCTAGAAACGCGTTGTTAGATGTTTTATAAGTTCTTCAAACATGTACAAAGCTCATTGAGACACTTCTAAGCACTCATGTTGCATGAAACTTAGTTTAAAATCCTAGCAACCACGTTGTTAGATGTTTCAGAACTTCGTCAAACTAGTTAAAAGCTCATTAAGACAAATATAAGCACTCAAGTTTAATGAAACTTGGTTTAGAGTCCTAGAAACGCGTTGTTAGATGTTTCATAAGTTCGTCAAACTAGTACAATGCTCATTGAGACACTTATAAGCACTCATGTTGAATGAAACTTGGTTTAGAGTCCTAGAAACGCGTTGTTAGATGTTTCATAAGTTCTTCAGACTAGTACAAAGCTCATTGAGACACTTATAAGCACTCATGTTGCATGAACCTTGGTTTAGAGTTCTAAAAACGCGTTGTTAGATGTTTCATAAGTTCGTCAAACTAGTACAAAGCTCATTGAGACACATATAAGCACTCATGTTGCATGAAACTTGGTTTAGAGTCCTAGAAACACGTTGTTAGATGTTTCATAAGTTCGTCAAACTTGTACAAAGCTCATTGAGACACTTATAAGCACTCATGGTGCATGAAACTTAGTTTAAAGTCCTAGCAACCACGTTGTTAGATGTTTCATAAGTTCGTCAAACTAGTTAAAAGCTCATTGAGACACATATAAGCACTCATGTTGAATGAAACTTGGATTAGAGTCCTAGAAACGCGTTGTTAGATGTTTCATAAGTTCGTAAAACTAGTACAAAGCTCATTGAGACACTTATAAGCACTCATGTTGCATGAAACTTGGTTTAGTCCTAGAAACGAGTTGTTAGATGTTTAATAAGTTCGTCAAACTTGTACAAAGCTCATTGAGAAACTTATAAGCACTCCTGTTGAATGAAACTTGGTTTAGAGTCCTAGAAACGCGTTGTTAGATGTTTCATAAATTCTTCAGACTAGTACAAAGCTCATTGAGACACTTATAAGCACTCATGTTGCATGAAACTTGGTTTAGAGTCCTAGAAACGCGTTGTTAGATGTTTCATAAGTTCGTCAAACAAGTACAACGCTCATTGAGACACATATAAGCACTCATGTTGCATGAAACTTGGTTTAGAGTCCTAGAAACGCGTTGTTAGATGTTTCATAAGTTCGTCGAACTTGTACAAAGCTCATTGAGACACTTATAAGCACTCATGTTGCATGAAACTTAGTTTAGAGTCCTTGAAACGCGTTGTTAGATGTTTCATAAGTTCTTCAGACTAGTACAAAGCTCATTGAGACACTTATAAGCACTCATGTTGCATGAAACTTGGTTTAGAGTCCTATAAACGCGTTGTTAGATGTTTCATAAGTTCGTCAAACTAGTACAAAGCTCATTGAGACACTTATAAGCACTCATGTTGCATGAAACTTGGTTTAGAGTCCTAGAAACGAGTTGTTAGATGTTTAATAAGTTCGTCAAACTTGTACAAAGCTCATTGAGACACTTATAAGCAGTCATGTTGAATGAAACTTGGTTTAGAGTCCTAGAAACGCGTTGTTAGATGTTTCATAAGTTCTTCAGACTAGTAAAAAGCTCATTGAGACACTTATAAGCACTCATGTTGCATGAAACTTGGTTTAGAGTCCTAGAAACGCGTTGTTAGATGTTTCATAAGTTCGTCAAACTAGTACAAAGCTCATTGAGACACAAATAAGCACTCATGTTGCATGAAACTTGGTTTAGAGTCCTAGAAACGCGTTGTTAGATGTTTCATAAGTTCGTCAAACTTGTATAAAGCTCATTGAGACACTTATAAGCACTCATGTTGCATGAAACTTAGTTTAAAGTCCTAGAAACGCGTTGTTAGATGTTTCATAAATTCGTCAAACTAGTACAAAGCTCATTGATACACTTATGAGCACTCATGTTGCATGAAACTTTGTTTAAGGTCCTAGAAACGTGTTGTTAGATGTTTCATAAGTTCGTCAAACTAGTTAAAAGCTCATTGAGACACTTCTAAGCACGCATGTTGAATGAAACTTGGTTTAGAGTCCTAGAAACGCGTTATTAGATGTTTTATAAGTTCGTCAAACATGTACAAAGCTCATTGAGACACTTCTAAGCACTCATGTTGCATGAAACTTGGTTTAGAGTCCTAGAAACGAGTTGTTAGATGTTTCATTAGTTCGCCAAACTTGTACAAAGCTCATTGAGACACATATAAGCACTCATGTTGCATGAAACTTGGTTTAGAGTCCTAGAAACGCGTTGTTAGATGTTTCATAAGTTCGTCAAACTTGTACAAAGCTCATTGAGACACTTATAAGCACTCATGTTGCATGAAACTTAGTTTAAAGTCCTAGCAACCACGTTGTTAGATGTTTCATCAGTTCGTCAAACTAGTTAAAAGCTCATTGAGACACATATAAGCACTCATGTTGAATGAAACTTGGTTTAGAGTCCTAGAAACGCGTTGTTAGATGTTTCATAATCTCGTCAAACTAGTACAAAGTTCATTGAGACACTTATAAGCACTCATGTTGCATGAAACTTGGTTTAGAGTCCTAGAAACGAGTTGTTAGATGTTTAATAAGTTCGTCAAACTTGTACAAAGCTCATTGAGACACTTATAAGCAGTCATGTTGAATGAAACTTGGTTTAGAGTCCTAGAAACGCGTTGTTAGATGTTTCATAAGTTCTTCAGACTAGTAAAAAGCTCATTGAGAAACTTATAAGCACTCATGTTGCATGAAACTTGGTTTAGAGTCCTAGAAACGCGTTGTTAGATGTTTCATAAGTTCGTCAAACTAGTACAAAGCTCATTGAGACACATATAAGCACTCATGTTGCATGAAACTTGGTTTAGAGTCCTAGAAACTCGTTGTTAGATGTTTCATAAGTTCGTCAAACTTGTATATGTTGGAATTCGAGTATAAGGATGAGAGAATCATGAGCTTGTGAGGCTCGAAGAGTAATGGGAGAATCCGTGAGAGTTTGTGTGGAGAGTTTAGTGAGAGATTAAGAGATTAAGAGAGAATAATGTATAAAGAGAGTTTTGTATTAATGTAGAAGAGAGGATATACCTCCTTAATGTTTACAATAGAGCTTGCACAGCTTATATAGAGATTACAATGGCATATAGCCGTTTAGAGATAAGAGAGAGTGTGTAACGGCTATATTTGTTCAAATGTATCGGCCAAGTGTGGCCGATATGATCTGACCGATATGAGCCAGATCCGACCGTTGGGAGAACGCAGTTTGAATGTATCGGCCAAGTGTGGCCGATATACTTGACCGATACAAGTCTTTCTCTTAGCCATATCGACTTCATCTTGTATCGGTTACTCTAGACCGGTACACCTTACCGATATAGGTCTCGCCACTTTGTATCGGTCACATTCTTGACCGATACCTTTGGTCGATACTCCACATCTTGTCATCTTCATATGTTTTGACATAATGCCCTTATGGGTTACCATTAGTCTCAACACTCCCCCTCAAGCTTAGCCTAATGAAATGGCTAAGATTGGAAATCGCTTAGACAAACCTCATTAAAACCCTTAGTAAGCAAAACCACTTGGGATAAAAGCATTACTAAGGGGAAAAAGAGTGTAAGTCTTTGCAATAGGGGTCTTCTTAATCTTGGCCTTTATCTTCTTGACTTGGCCGAAACTCCCCCTTAAGATAGAACCGGTTTGATCTTCTTGACTTTGCCGTGTTCTTCAATGAGGGTTCTTTGGATACTTGATTTGGTCTTCACGGTTTGTTCTTCACAAACTTTGGTGTGAGACTTTGATTTGATTCCTTTCCACGGCTTTGTTCTTCACAAGCTTGGGTGTGGATTTTGACCGAACACTCATGGCTTCCTCCTTTCTTCTCTTGATTTCTCCTTGATGGCATTCTTCTTGTCATTCAAAGCAACCGAGAATGATCACTTGGCTCTCACTTCTTTTAACCTTCGAAGGATTCAAGAAAGGTGTAAAGCTTAGTGAAAGGGTTAACTTGATACGCTTAGATAGAAATGCACATAAGAAGCTTAAGTCTAGATGCAACTAATAAACCAATGAGTAATTTTGTTATCTAAACCTAAGTTCTTTAACAAATTTCAAATGATTTTATTTAGGCCTAATAGACTAAACAACTTTTAACAAGGGCAATGATTAGATTCATCAAGAACTAAGCAAGATTATGTGATGCGGCTCTAGTTCTTATGAGAATACGGATCATAATAAAGAGAGAGTGTTAAGGGACAGCCTTTAGTTTGTAGAGGAATGACTTGTCCTTGTAGTCGCATCTAGGTTTGAGCTTTGGCTTCTTCTTGAAGTCTTGCTTTCTTCTTTGTGCGGTTGGAACAAGGATTTGTCGGAGTATTTTGGCTTATCTCTTGATAGATGCATAAGCCGAGTAACAAGATTAGGCCTTGCACTTGGTAGTTGCTTTGGCCGATAGTGAGTAGAGCCGATTGGTCATGTTGATTCATCGGTCTCTTTCTAGGACATGAATGGCTCGGTTTAGTCTTTGCCATGTACTTGGCCGAGCCTAGTGTTGATGATGATGATGGTCTTGCTTCTTGTAGAGACTTGACCGAATGATTGATGAGAGCTCTTTACATCTTGGGACACTTTAGCATTCTCCAAGTGCATTTAGCCAAATGATGATTCTTCTTTGTTCCAAAGAAACTTTGGCCTTGTATCTTGTTGGTACTTAAGCCGATATGGATTGGTTGTGGAGGCTTCGTCCTTCTTGGTACTTTAGCCGAGAATGAGAGCTTTGTATTGACTTCGTCCTTCTTGGTACTTTAGTCAATACTTAGCCGGATTGGTGGTAGTGGCGGCTTAGTCCTTCTTGATACTTTGGCCGGGTTTGTTGGTGGTTGAATGGAGATCTTTGACTTGCTAGGTCTTGACCAAAAGATGATGATAAGATGGTTTGGCCTTTTCCTTTGTAAGGATTTGGCCGAGAGTGAATTGGTTTGGCGCCTTGGAAGATGCCTTAACCGGAGAGTGGTGACCTTGTCTTTGCTAGGGACTTTGACCGGAGATTAGGTGGATTGACTCGGCTTGTTCTTCTTGATACTTGGCCGAGAGTGATGGATGATGAAATGGATAGATGAAGCTTTGCACTTTTGGTGAAGATGCTTTAGCCGCTTTGAGTGATTCTCCAAATTGATCATGAAGGAAGATATGTGATTTAACACTTTCTTTTCCCCCTTATGATCAAGATGGAGTAATCCCTTGATTGTTTGGTTCCTTTCTCGGCTTTGTTCTTCACAAGCTTGGTGAGAAAGGGTTCTCATCTTCTCTTTGGAAACCTTCCTTTGCACTTCTATTACCCTTTACCTCCTCTTTTATTTTCACATTTTCTAATCACATAGCAATGCTTAGGGATTCTCATTGTTGATTCCTTGCTTGACTTTTAGAGATGATGATCCTACATCATCACAAAGATCAAAGGGAGTTTAATAACAATGGTAATCGGCAATGTTAGTGACATACTTGAAATACAAACCACTTAACTACTAGAACCAAGTACAAGGGAGGAAAAACAAGGAGAGCTTAAGCCTTAGATCAATAAATTCCCTAAGACATTTGACTAAGCTCGAGTATATATGTATCCTACCACAAGTTCAAGGTCTAGTTCTAGTTTCCATGGTTTGCACACAATTAATCCGAGAGGTTCAAAGCAAATAACAATTATAGACAATTATAGATAGTTAAGGTTTTAGAATTGGCCCTTTTTGGTTTGGTTCCTTGAGATGATGGTCATTGAGAAATTCTCTTGTTTGCTTCTTTACCTACACATAGATTCGAGTTAGCAACAAGGGACCATGGTCTTTTGTGCACAATGGCGGACCATGATCTTAAAACATAGATCATCATTCCATCTTCACCTTATATAGATGTTAATGTAGTGAATCATTTCCCCATGAGTCTAAAGATGGATTCATCATGACCCTTTAAAGTATCACCTTTCAAGTGGTCATGGATCTCTTTATAGACTCATGTTAGCCGAGGTTATGAAGGATTCATCAAGCTCTCGGTGTTTTATTAACACTTATGGAGGCTTGGTTCTCTTTCCTCTAAGAGAGTTTTGGATACCATAGACCTTAAGAGCTTTATCACAAGCGGGTCTTGGTACCTTACCCTTTTGATTAAACCGAAGATCTTTTGGGATTAACCAAGGTTTGAAATTCACTTAGCCTTTCACCAAGATTCAAACCACTTCACCAAACAAGGACTAGTGGTTTGGTCTTGGACAAAGACATAAGTGAACCTTGTATCCTAGATCTTAAATTTGGACCAAGAACATGCTTTTAAACCGAAACTTTCATGGTATTGGATTCATCATGGTTCTTTTAGAAGCCATGGTTCTCATCCATTAGTCTTGGGTTAGACAAGGACCTTAAAGAACAATACAACCAAAACTATCATGTAGCTAAACCTTGTTGATTTATGCTAACAATGATTGTGTTTTGATTGTCTTGTACTTACCAAGGAAATTGGATTCAACATGTCCTTTACTCACTAAGAGTTAGGCGGATCATGGTTCACTTTCCAAAGGTCTTGTTTGAAGCATAAAAGGAAAGAGTTTTGGATTCATCAAGTGGCTTTGGACTCCTAAGAGTGAGCACACAAGGTTCACAAACCCTTTTGACTCGCAAGTTTCAAGTTTTGTTCTTGAATACTTGTTCATAGTCTAAACATGCCTAAGCAAAGTCCGATATGGATCTCAACATGGTTCCCTTTGGAGTCATAAGAGTGGGGAATCCATGGTTCTCATCCTCTTTGCTTTCGGCTTCTAAAAGTGCCTAAGCTTAGATGGCCTTGGATCTCAACATGGTTCCCTTTGGACTCATAAGAGTGGGGAATCCATGGTTCTCATCCTCTATGCTTTCGGCTTCCAAAACAACGCCTAAGCTTAGATGGTCTTGGATTCAACATGGTTCCCTTTGGACTCATAAGAGTGGGGAATCCATGGTTCTCATCCTCTATGCTTTTGGCTAAAAGAAACTATAGAGTGTTGGATTCAACGAGTTATTTGTTCTTAAAGGAGACAATAACAAGGTTCTCTAACTCTTTTAGCTCCCAAGTTTCAAGCTTTGATGCTTTGAATACTTGTTCATTGCTTATATGCCTAGGCTATTTGGATTCATCAATGTCCCTTTTTGAACTCATAAGAGTGAGGGAACAATGATTTCTCATCCACTAACTTTCGGCCTAACAAGGATCTTTAAGAACAATTCAACCAAAAACATCATGGAGCTAAATCCATTGATTTATGCTCACTATGATTCGGTTTTGATTGAATTGTTCTTGAAAGGAGCTTGGATTCAACATGTCTCTTTACTCATTAAGAGACAAAGAGATCATGGTTCACTTCCTAAGAGGAGAATTGATTCACCAAGATCTTAGTGCTCTAATCAAGCGGATCTTGGTCATTCCTCTTCTCCCCTAGATCCTTGTGTTTATAAGCAAATTAAAGAGAGGAGAATAGCGGAAGCGACTTACCTATGGGTCTCAAGAGCTTTGCTCTGATACCATGTTGGAATTCGAGTATAAGGATGAGAGAATCATGAGCTTGTGAGGCTCGAAGAGTAATGGGAGAATCCGTGAGAGTTTGTGTGGAGAGTTTAGTGAGAGATTAAGAGATTAAGAGAGAATAATGTATAAAGAGAGTTTTGTATTAATGTAGAAGAGAGGATATACCTCCTTAATGTTTACAATAGAGCTTGCACAGCTTATATAGAGATTACAATGGCATATAGCCGTTTAGAGATAAGAGAGAGTGTGTAACGGCTATATTTGTTCAAATGTATCGGGCCAAGTGTGGCCGATATGATCCGACCGATATGAGCCGATCCGACCGTTGGGAGAACGCAGTTTGAATGTATCGGCCAAGTGTGGCCGATATACTTGACCGATACAAGTCTTTCTCTTAGCCATATCGACTTCATCTTGTATCGGTTACTCTAGACCGGTACACCTTACCGATATAGGTCTCGCCACTTTGTATCGGTCACATTCTTGACCGATACCTTTGGTCGATACTCCACATCTTGTCATCTTCATATGTTTTGACATAATGCCCTTATGGGTTACCATTAGTCTCAACAGTATAAACCTCATTGAGACACTTATAAGCACTCATGTTGCATGAAACTTAGTTTGAAGTCCTAGAAACGCGTTGTTAGATGTTTCATAAATTCGTCAAACTAGTACAAAGCTCATTGATACACTTATGAGCACTCATGTTGCATGAAACTTGGTTTAAAGTCCTAGAAACGTGTTGTTAGATGTTTCATAAGTTCGTCAAACTAGTTAAAAACTCATTGAGACACTTCTAAGCACGCATGTTGCATGAAACTTGGTTTAGAGTCCTAGAAACGCGTTATTAGATGTTTTATAAGTTCGTCAAACATGTACAAAGCTCATTGAGACACTTCTAAGCACTCATGTTGCATGAAACTTGGTTTAGAGTCCTAGAAACGAATTGTTAGATGTTTCATAAGTTCTCCAAACTTGTACAAAGCTCATTGAGACACTTATAAGCACTCATGTTGAATGAAACTTGGT
This sequence comes from Cochlearia excelsa, assembly GCA_963556525.1. Taxonomy (NCBI): domain Eukaryota; kingdom Viridiplantae; phylum Streptophyta; class Magnoliopsida; order Brassicales; family Brassicaceae; genus Cochlearia; species Cochlearia excelsa. Next base: position 1,258,131 of record CAUVZT010000006.1, read on the forward strand.
TTAGAGTCCTAGAAACGCGTTGTTAGATGTTTCATAAGTTCGTCAAACTTGTAGAAAGCTCATTGAGACACTTATAAGCACTCATGTTGAATGAAACATAGTTTAAAGTCCTAGCAACCACGTTGTTATATGTTTCCTCAGTTCGTCAAACTAGTTAAAAGCTCATTGAGACACATATAAGCACTCATGTTGAATGAAACTTGGTTTAGAGTCCAAGAAACGCGTTGTTAGATGTTTCATAATCTCGTCAAACTAGTACAAAGTTCATTGAGAGACTTATAAGCACTCATGTTGCATGAAACTTGGTTTAGAGTCCTAGAAACGAGTTGATAGATGTTTAATAAGTTCGTCAAACTTGTAAAAAGCTCATTGAGACACTTATAAGCACTCATGTTGAATGAAACTTGGTTTAGAGTCCTAGAAACGCGTTGTTAGATGTTTCATAAATTTGTGAAACTTATACAGAGTTCATTGAGGAACTTATAAGCACTCATGTTGCATGAAACTTGGTTTAGAGTCCTAGAAACACGTTGTTAGATGTTTCATAAGTTCGTCAAACTTGTACAAAGCTCATTGAGACACTTATAAGCACTCATGGTGCATGAAACTTAGTTTAAAGTCCTAGCAACCACGTTGTTAGATGTTTCATAAGTTTGTCAAACTAGTTAAAAGCTCATTGAGACACATATAAGCACTCATGTTGAATGAAACTTGGATTAGAGTCCTAGAAACGCGTTGTTAGATGTTTCATAAGTTCGTCAAACTAGTACAAAGCTCATTGAGACACTTATAAGCACTCATGTTGCATGAAACTTGGTTTAGTCCTAGAAACGAGTTGTTAGATGTTTAATAAGTTCGTCAAACTTGTACAAAGCTCATTGAGAAACTTATAAGCACTCCTGTTGAATGAAACTTGGTTTAGAGTCCTAGAAACGCGTTGTTAGATGTTTCATAAATTCTTCAGACTAGTACAAAGCTCATTGAGACACTTATAAGCACTCATGTTGCATGAAACTTGGTTTAGAGTCCTAGAAACGCGTTGTTAGATGTTTCATAAGTTCGTCAAACAAGTACAACGCTCATTGAGACACATATAAGCACTCATGTTGCATGAAACTTGGTTTAGAGTCCTAGAAACGCGTTGTTAGATGTTTCATAAGTTCGTCGAACTTGTACAAAGCTCATTGAGACACTTATAAGCACTCATGTTGCATGAAACTTAGTTTAGAGTCCTTGAAACGCGTTGTTAGATGTTTCATAAGTTCTTCAGACTAGTACAAAGCTCATTGAGACACTTATAAGCACTCATGTTGCATGAAACTTGGTTTAGAGTCCTATAAACGCGTTGTTAGATGTTTCATAAGTTCGTCAAACTAGTACAAAGCTCATTGAGACACTTATAAGCACTCATGTTGCATGAAACTTGGTTTAGAGTCCTAGAAACGAGTTGTTAGATGTTTAATAAGTTCGTCAAACTTGTACAAAGCTCATTGAGACACTTATAAGCAGTCATGTTGAATGAAACTTGGTTTAGAGTCCTAGAAACGCGTTGTTAGATGTTTCATAAGTTCTTGAGACTAGTAAAAAGCTCATTGAGACACTTATAAGCACTCATGTTGCATGAAACTTGGTTTAGAGTCCTAGAAACGCGTTGTTAGATGTTTCATAAGTTCGTCAAACTAGTACAAAGCTCATTGAGACACAAATAAGCACTCATGTTGCATGAAACTTGGTTTAGAGTCCTAGAAACGCGTTGTTAGATGTTTCATAAGTTCGTCAAACTTGTATAAAGCTCATTGAGACACTTATAAGCCCTCATGTTGCATGAAACTTAGTTTAAAGTCCTAGAAACGCGTTGTTAGATGTTTCATAAATTCGTCAAACTAGTACAAAGCTCATTGATACACTTATGAGCACTCATGTTGCATGAAACTTTGTTTAAAGTCCTAGAAACGTGTTGTTAGATGTTTCATAAGTTCGTCAAACTAGTTAAAAGCTCATTGAGACACTTCTAAACACGCATGTTGAATGAAACTTGGTTTAGAGTCGTAGAAACGCGTTATTAGATGTTTTATAAGTTCGTCAAACATGTACAAAGCTCATTGAGACACTTCTAAGCACTCATGTTGCATGAAACTTGGTTTAGAGTCCTAGAAACGAGTTGTTAGATGTTTCATTAGTTCGCCAAACTTGTACAAAGCTCATTGAGACACATATAAGCACTCATGTTGCATGAAACTTGGTTTAGAGTCCTAGAAACGCGTTGTTAGATGTTTCATAAGTTCGTCAAACTTGTACAAAGCTCATTGAGACACTTATAAGCACTCATGTTGCATGAAACTTAGTTTAAAGTCCTAGCAACCACGTTGTTAGATGTTTCATCAGTTCGTCAAACTAGTTAAAAGCTCATTGAGACACATATAAGCACTCATGTTGAATGAAACTTGGTTTAGAGTCCTAGAAACGCGTTGTTAGATGTTTCATAATCTCGTCAAACTAGTACAAAGTTCATTGAGACACTTATAAGCACTCATGTTGCATGAAACTTGGTTTAGAGTCCTAGAAACGAGTTGTTAGATGTTTAATAAGTTCGTCAAACTTGTACAAAGCTCATTGAGACACTTATAAGCAGTCATGTTGAATGAAACTTGGTTTAGAGTCCTAGAAACGCGTTGTTAGATGTTTCATAAGTTCTTCAGACTAGTAAAAAGCTCATTGAGAAACTTATAAGCACTCATGTTGCATGAAACTTGGTTTAGAGTCCTAGAAACGCGTTGTTAGATGTTTCATAAGTTCGTCAAACTAGTACAAAGCTCATTGAGACACATATAAGCACTCATGTTGCATGAAACTTGGTTTAGAGTCCTAGAAACTCGTTGTTAGAAGTTTCATAAGTTCGTCAAACTTGTATAAAGCTCATTGAGACACTTATAAGCACTCATGTTGCATGAAACTTAGTTTGAAGTCCTAGAAACGCGTTGTTAGTGTTGAAATTCGTGAGTATAGTGGTGGAGATTAGGAGCAAAGTGATGAGCTTGGTCCTTTAGAGATTAAGGAAGATTAAGAGAGATTAAGATCCGAATTACACTAATTCGGATCTTGAGTGTTTAAGAGAGATTAGAGAGAGTATAAAGAGAGTTTGGTTAGATTATGAAGAGAGGAATCACCTCCTTCATGTTTACAAGTGCTTACACAACATTAAATAGAGAAAAAGTGCAACAAGGGATAAGTCCAACGGCTAGAATTCAAATTTGAATTCTCTAACGACTCTTTAGTCGGTTGATGTAGTCGACTACATGATGCAACTACATTGTTCGACTACATGACTCAACTATATTGTGATGTAGTCGACTATATGTATTCGCTACATTGTGATGTAGTCAACTACACGCCTCAACTATACTTTTTCCCTTCTTTGATGTATTTTGATCTAATGCCTTTGTAGGTTATCATTAGTCTTAATACTCCCCCTCAAGCTTAGCCCAATGAAATGGCTAAGATTGGACATTGCTAAACAAACCTCATTAAAACCCTTAGTAAGCAAAACCACTTGGGATAAAAGCATTACTAAGGGAAAAAGAGTGTAAGTCTTTGCAATAGGGGTCTTCTTAATCTTGGCCGAAACTCCCCCTTAAGATAGAACCGGTTTGATCTTCTTGACTTTGCCGTGTTCTTCTTAAAGGGTTCTATGATCTCCTTTCAACAAGCTTCTTTGATCTTCTCGGCTTGTTGTTAGGATCTTGGATGCGTTCTTTGATTTGGGAAGTGACGCTTCTCCCTTGTTGACATGAGACCTTCTAGGTCTTCATTTCTTTGACTTGGTCTTCACGGCTTGTTCTTCACAAGCTTCGGTGTGAGACTTTGATTTGATTCCTATCCACGGCTTTGTTCTTCACAAGCTTGGGTGTGGATGGATTTGACCGAACACTTATGGCTTCCTCCTTTCTTCTCTTGATTTCTCCTTGTTGGCATTCTTCTTGTCATTCAAGCAACCGAGAATGATCACTTGGCTCTCACTTCTTTTAACCTTCAAAGGATTCAAGAAAGATGTAAAGCTTAGTGAAAGGGTTAACTTGATACGCTTAGATAGAAATGCACATAGGAAGCTTAAGTCTAGATGCAACATAATGAATCAATGAGTAATTTTGCTATTAAACCTAAGTTCCTTAACAAATTTCAAATGATTTCACATAGGGCTTCAAGCAACTTTTAACAAGGGCAATGATTAGATTCATCAAGAACTAAGCAAGATTATGTGATGCAGCTCTAGTTCTATGAATAAGTTAATCATAATAAAGAGAGTAAGGTTAAGGGACAGCCTTTGGTTTGTAGGGATATGATAGATTGATGATCCCTTGTAGTTGCATTTGGCTTGAGCCCTTTGACTTCTTCGTGAGGTCTTGCGGCTTTATCCTTTGTGCAATTGGAACAAGGTTGGTTTGGAGTCTTTTGGCTTAGCTCTTGGTATATGCTTAGGCCGAGTAACAAGTATTTGGCTTTGCACTTGATAGTTGCTAGGCCGAGAATGGTGAGAGCCGATTGATCATGGTTGATTATCGTCTCTTTCTAGAACATGGATGGCTCGGTTTTGTCGTTGCTAGGGAACTTGACCGAGCCTAGTGTTGATGGTATGGACGGATTTGTCTTGCTTCTTTGAAGAAGCTTGACCGAGTGATTGATGAAGGCTCTTAGACTCCTTGAGCAAGTTATGATCTTCCTTCAAGTGTCTTTAGCTAGTTGCGGTTCTTCTTTTCTTCAATGAGACTTTGGCCTTGTATCTTGTTGGTACTTAAGCCGAAATGGATTGGTTGTGGAGGCTTCGTCCTTCTTGGTACTTTAGCCGAGAGTGTGAGAGCTTTGTATTGACTTCGTCCTTCTTGGTACTTTAGTCAATACTTAGCCGGATTGGTGGGAAGTGGCGGCTTAGTCCTTCTTGATACTTTGGCCGGGTTTGTTGGTGGTTGAATGGAGGTCTTTGACTTGCTAGATCTTGACCAAAAGATGATGATAAGATGGTTTGGCCTTCTCCTTTGTAAGGATTTGGCCGAGAGTGAATTGGTTTGGCGCCTTGGAAGATGCTTTAACCGGAGAATGGACCTTGTCTTTGCTAGGGACTTTGGTCAAGTGATGGTCTTTGTCTTTGCTAGGGACTTGACCGAAGATTAGGTGGATTGACTCGGCTTGTTCTTCTTGATACTTGGCCGAGAATGGTTGGATTGACTCGGCTTGTTCTTCTTGATACTTGGCCGAGAATGGTGACCTTGTCTTTGCTAGGGACTTTGGTCAAGTGATGGTCTTTGTCTTTGCTAGGGACTTGACCGAAGATTAGGTGGATTGGCTTCCATTTGATCATGATGAGATGTGGATGATTACTTCTTCTCCCCCTTCATGATTAAGATGGAAGTCTATGAACTTTCCTCCTTTCTCGGCTTTGTTCTTCACAAGCTTGGTGAGAAAGGGTTCTCATCAATCCTTTGGATACCTTCATGGCTTCTTTCATTCTTCTCTTTACCCCCTCTTCTCTTTAACACTTCCTTGTTACCTCTTTATGCTTAGGGGCTTTCATGATGATCTTTTTAAGTCCTTAGACACGATGATCCTACATCATATCAAAGACACAAAATTGATCTTAGTTTCATGAATAACCGGCACAAGATAATAACATGTAACAATTTACAAACTATTGATCAACCATTCACAAGTACAAGTAAGAATGCAAGAGAGGGTTTAAGACAATAGTTCAATATGTTCCCTATGTCTTTTGATTAAACCCGAGAATAGTATGCACCTCAACAAGTTCAAGTTTTGGTCTTATAGTTTTGAAATTGACAAACAAATTTCTAAGTGATCTAAGGCATATAACAATTTCAAGCACACATGAACACTTAGACAAGTATCTAATAATATAAATAAGGGAGTAAAGAGTTTAGAAATGGCCTTTTTATGGTTTTCCTTTGGGAAGATGGTCATTGGGAGAAGTCATTTATCCTTGTAGAGCACCTCAATGGTTAGTCTAAGATTGGATTTATGACTTCTCTTTATGAGAAATTCTCTTGTTTGCTTCTTTACCTACACATAGATTCAAGTTAGCAACAAGGGACCATGGTCTTTAGTGCACAATGGCGGACCATGATCTTAAAACACACCAACAAGATTCATTGTAACTTGATAGCTTTCATAGCTTAGTTACTCATCTTGTATCATAAACTTAAGTGCACATAGGCGGTTTATGACAACAAACCTAGATCATCATTCCATCTTCACCTTATATAGATGTTAATGTAGTGAATCATTTCCCCATGAGTCTAAAGATGGATTCATCATGACCCTTTAAAGTATCACCTTTTAAGTGGTCATGGATCTCTTTATAGACTCATGTTAGCCGAGGTTATGAAGGATTCATCAAGCTCTCGGTGTTTTATTACACTTATGGAGGCTTGGTTCTCTTCCCCCTCTAAGAGAGTATCGGATACACAAAGATCTTATATGCTTTATCACAAGCGGATCTTGGTTCCTTACCCTTTGTTAAACCGAAGATCTTTTGGATTAACCAAGGTTTTAAGTTCACTTAGTCTTTTACCAAGATTCAACCACTTCACCAAACAAGGACTAGTGATTTGGTTTTAGACAAAGACATAAGTGGACCTTGTATCCTAGATCTTTCAAAGATTCAGTTGTCATGTAGTCATGTGACATAGTCGACTACATGACTCAACTATTTTGCTGTCATGTAGTCATGTGACATAGTCGACTACTACATGACTCAACTATTTTGTCTTTGAAATTCGGACATGCTTTTAACCGAAACTTTCATGGTATTGGATTCATCAAGTGGCTTTGGACTCCTAAGAGTGAGCACACAAGGTTCACAAACCCTTTTGACTCGCAAGTTTCAAGTTTTGTTCTTGAATACTTGTTCATAGTCTAAAAATGCCTAAGCAAAGTCTGATTTGGATTCAACATGGTTCCCTTTGGACTCATAAGAGTGGGGAATCCATGGTTCTCATCCTCTTTGCTTTCGGCCTTACAAAGATGAAGTAATTACCTTCGGATTTGGATACAACACTTATCGCTCATGGCGAATTATGGATCTCATCCTTTTATCTTTGTATCTTAAGAAAAGCATAGAGTTTCGGATTCAACAAGGCATTGTTCTTAAAGAATCAATGAGCATGGTTCTCTCACTCTTTAGCTCACAAGTTTCAAGCTTTATGCTTTGAATACTTGGTCATTGCCTAATGCCTAAGTTAGATGGATTTTGGATTCATCAAGGTTCCTTTTAAACTCATAAAGAGTGAGGAAACAATGGTTCTCATCCACAACTTTCGGCCTAAACAAAGATCTTAAAGAACAACTCAACCAAAAACATCATATAGCTAGATTTTCAATCTATGCTCACTATGATTCGGTTTTGATTGGATTGTTCTTGAAAGGAACTTGGATTCAACATGTATCTTCACTCATTAAGAGACAAAGAATCATGGTTCTCTTCCTAAGAGGAGCATTGATTCACCAAGATCTTAAGGGTTTTAACCACTCGGATCTTGGTCATTCTTTTTCCTCCTCTAGATCTTTGTGTTTATAAGCAAGAAATAAGAAAGGGAGAATGGCGGAAGCGACTTACCTATGGGTCTCAAGAGCTTTGCTCTGATACCATGTTGAAATTCGTGAGTATAGTGGTGGTGGAGATTAGGAGCAAAGTGATGAGCTTGGTCCTTTTAGAGATTAAGGAAGATTAAGAGAGATTAAGATCCGAATTACACTAATTCGGATCTTGAGTGTTTAAGAGAGATTAGAGAGAGTATAAAGAGAGTTTGGTTAGATTATGAAGAGAGGAATCACCTCCTTCATGTTTACAAGTGCTTACACAACATTAAATAGAGAAAAAGTGCAAACAAGGGGATAAGTCCAACGGCTAGAATTCAAATTTGAATTCTCTAACGACTCTTTAGTCGGTTGATGTAGTCGACTACATGATGCAACTACATTGTTCGACTACATGACTCAACTATATTGTGATGTAGTCGACTATATGTATTCGCTACATTGTGATGTAGTCAACTACACGCCTCAACTATACTTTTTCCCTTCTTTGATGTATTTTGATCTAATGCCTTTGTAGGTTATCATTAGTCTTAATAGTTAGATGTTTCATAAATTCGTCAAACTAGTACAAAGCTCATTGATACACTTATGAGCACTCATGTTGCATGAAACTTGGTTTAAAGTCCTAGAAACGTGTTGTTAGATGTTTCATAAGTTCGTCAAACTAGTTAAAAACTCATTGAGACACTTCTAAGCACGCATGTTGCATGAAACTTGGTTTAGAGTCCTAGAAACGCGTTATTAGATGTTTTATAAGTTCGTCAAACATGTACAAAGCTCATTGAGACACTTCTAAGCACTCATGTTACATGAAACTTGGTTTAGAGTCCTAGAAACGAATTGTTAGATGTTTCATAAGTTCTCCAAACTTGTACAAAGCTCATTGAGACACTTATAAGCACTCATGTTGAATGAAACTTGGTTTAGAGTCCTAGAAACGCGTTGTTAGATGTTTCATAAGTTCGTCAAACTTTTACAAAGCTCATTGAGACACTTATAAGCACTCATGTTGCATGAAACTTAGTTTAAAGTCCTAGCAACCACGTTGTTAGATGTTTCATAAGTTCGTCAAACTAATTAAAAGCTCATTGAGACACATATAAGCACTCATGTTGAATGAAACTTGGTTTAGAGTCCTAGAAACGCGTTGTTAGATGTTTCTTAAGTTCGTCAAACTAGTACAAAGCTCATTGAGACACTTATAAGCCCTCATGTTGCATGAAACTTGGTTTAGAGTCCTAGAAACGCGTTGTTAGATGTTTCATAAGTTCGTCAAACTTGTAGAAAGCTCATTGAGACACTTATAAGCACTCATGTTGAATGAAACATAGTTTAAAGTCCTAGCAACCACGTTGTTATATGTTTCCTCAGTTCGTCAAACTAGTTAAAAGCTCATTGAGACACATATAAGCACTCATGTTGAATGAAACTTGGTTTAGAGTCCAAGAAACGCGTTGTTAGATGTTTCATAATCTCGTCAAACTAGTACAAAGTTCATTGAGAGACTTATAAGCACTCATGTTGCATGAAACTTGGTTTAGAGTCCTAGAAACGAGTTGTTAGATGTTTAATAAGTTCGTCAAACTTGTAAAAAGCTCATTGAGACACTTATAAGCACTCATGTTGAATGAAACTTGGTTTAGAGTCCTAGAAACGCGTTGTTAGATGTTTCATAAATTCTTCGACTAGTAAAAAGCTCATTGAGACACTTATAAGCACTCATGTTGCATGAAACTTGGTTTAAAGTCCTAGAAAGTGTTGTTAGATGTTTCATAAGTTCGTCAAACTAGTACAAAACTCATTGAGACACATATAAGCACTCATGTTTCATGAAACTTGTTTTAGAGTCCTAGAAACGCGTTGTTAGATGTTTCATAAGTTCGTCAAACTTGTACAAAGCTCATTGAGACACTTATAAGCACTCATGTTGCATGAAACTTAGTTTAAAGTCCTAGCAACCACGTTGTTAGATGTTTCAGAAGTTCGTCAAACTTGTACAAAGCTCATTGAGACACTTATAAGCACTCATGTTGAATGAAACTTGGTTTAGAGTCCTAGAAACGCATTGTTAGATGTTTCAAAAGTTCTTCAGACTAGTACAAAGCTCATTGAGACACTTATTAGCACTCATGGTGCATGAAACTTGGTTTAGAGTCCTAGAAACGCGTTGTTAGATGTTTCATAAGTTCGTCAAACTAGTACAAAGCTCATTGAGACACATATAAGCACTCATGTTGCATGAAACTTGGTTTAGAGTCCTAGAAACGCGTTGTTAGATGTTTCATAAGTTCGTCAAACTTTTACAAAGCTCATTGAGACACTTATAAGCACTCATGTTGCATGAAACTTATTTAAAGTCCTAGTAACCACGTTGTTAGATGTTTCATATGTTCGTCAAACTAGTTAAAAGCTCATTGAGACACATATAAGCACTCATGTTGAATGAAAATTGGTTTAGAGTCCTAGAAACGCGTTGTTAGATGTTTCATAAGTTCGTCAAACTAGTACAAATCTCATTGAGACACTTATAAGCACTCATGTTGCATGAAACTTGGTTTTAGAGTCCTAGAAACGAGTTGTTAGATGTTTCATAAGTTCGTCATCCTTGTACAAAGCTCATTGAGACACTTATAAGCACTCATGTTGAATGAAACTTGGTTTAGAGTCCTAGAAACGCGTTGTTAGATGTTTCATAAGTTCTTCGACTAGTACAAAGCTCATTGAGACACTTATAAGCACTCATGTTGATTGAAACTTGGTTTAGAGTCCTAGTAACGCGTTGTTAGATGTTTCATAAGTTCTTCAGACTAGTACAAAGCTCATTGAGACACATATAAGCACTTATGTTGCATGAAATTTGGTTTAGAGTCCTAGAAACGCGTTGTTAGATGTTTCATAAGTTCGTCAAACTTGTACAAAGCTCATTGAGACACTTATAAGCACCCATGTTGCATGAAACTTAGTTTAAATTCCTAGCAACCACGTTGTTAGATGTTTCAGAGAAGTTCGTCAAACTAGTTAAAAGCTCATTGAGACACATATAAGCACTCATGTTGAATGAAACTTGGTTTAGAGTCCAAGAAACGCGTTGTTAGATGTTTCATAATCTCGTCAAACTAGTACAAAGTTCATTGAGAGACTTATAAGCACTCATGTTGCATGAAACTTGGTTTAGAGTCCTATAAACGCGTTGTTAGATGTTTCATAAGTTCGTCAAACTAGTACAAAGCTCATTGAGACACTTATAAGCACTCATGTTGCATGAAACTTGGTTTAGAGTCCTAGAAACGAGTTGTTAGATGTTTAATAAGTTCGTCAAACTTGTACAAAGCTCATTGAGACACTTATAAGCAGTCATGTTGAATGAAACTTGGTTTAGAGTCCTAGAAACGCGTTGTTAGATGTTTCATAAGTTCTTGAGACTAGTAAAAAGCTCATTGAGACACTTATAAGCACTCATGTTGCATGAAACTTGGTTTAGAGTCCTAGAAACGCGTTGTTAGATGTTTCATAAGTTCGTCAAACTAGTACAAAGCTCATTGAGACACAAATAAGCACTCATGTTGCATGAAACTTGGTTTAGAGTCCTAGAAACGCGTTGTTAGATGTTTCATAAGTTCGTCAAACTTGTATAAAGCTCATTGAGACACTTATAAGCCCTCATGTTGCATGAAACTTAGTTTAAAGTCCTAGAAACGCGTTGTTAGATGTTTCATAAATTCGTCAAACTAGTACAAAGCTCATTGATACACTTATGAGCACTCATGTTGCATGAAACTTTGTTTAAAGTCCTAGAAACGTGTTGTTAGATGTTTCATAAGTTCGTCAAACTAGTTAAAAGCTCATTGAGACACTTCTAAACACGCATGTTGAATGAAACTTGGTTTAGAGTCGTAGAAACGCGTTATTAGATGTTTTATAAGTTCGTCAAACATGTACAAAGCTCATTGAGACACTTCTAAGCACTCATGTTGCATGAAACTTGGTTTAGAGTCCTAGAAACGAGTTGTTAGATGTTTCATTAGTTCGCCAAACTTGTACAAAGCTCATTGAGACACATATAAGCACTCATGTTGCATGAAACTTGGTTTAGAGTCCTAGAAACGCGTTGTTAGATGTTTCATAAGTTCGTCAAACTTGTACAAAGCTCATTGAGACACTTATAAGCACTCATGTTGCATGAAACTTAGTTTAAAGTCCTAGCAACCACGTTGTTAGATGTTTCATCAGTTCGTCAAACTAGTTAAAAGCTCATTGAGACACATATAAGCACTCATGTTGAATGAAACTTGGTTTAGAGTCCTAGAAACGCGTTGTTAGATGTTTCATAATCTCGTCAAACTAGTACAAAGTTCATTGAGACACTTATAAGCACTCATGTTGCATGAAACTTGGTTTAGAGTCCTAGAAACGAGTTGTTAGATGTTTAATAAGTTCGTCAAACTTGTACAAAGCTCATTGAGACACTTATAAGCAGTCATGTTGAATGAAACTTGGTTTAGAGTCCTAGAAACGCGTTGTTAGATGTTTCATAAGTTCTTCAGACTAGTAAAAAGCTCATTGAGAAACTTATAAGCACTCATGTTGCATGAAACTTGGTTTAGAGTCCTAGAAACGCGTTGTTAGATGTTTCATAAGTTCGTCAAACTAGTACAAAGCTCATTGAGACACATATAAGCACTCATGTTGCATGAAACTTGGTTTAGAGTCCTAGAAACTCGTTGTTAGAAGTTTCATAAGTTCGTCAAACTTGTATAAAGCTCATTGAGACACTTATAAGCACTCATGTTGCATGAAACTTAGTTTGAAGTCCTAGAAACGCGTTGTTAGATGTTTCATAAATTCGTCAAACTAGTACAAAGCTCATTGATACACTTATGAGCACTCATGTTGCATGAAACTTGGTTTAAAGTCCTAGAAACGTGTTGTTAGATGTTTCATAAGTTCGTCAAACTAGTTAAAAACTCATTGAGACACTTCTAAGCACGCATGTTGCATGAAACTTGGTTTAGAGTCCTAGAAACGCGTTATTAGATGTTTTATAAGTTCGTCAAACATGTACAAAGCTCATTGAGACACTTCTAAGCACTCATGTTGCATGAAACTTGGTTTAGAGTCCTAGAAACGAATTGTTAGATGTTTCATAAGTTCTCCAAACTTGTACAAAGCTCATTGAGACACTTATAAGCACTCATGTTGAATGAAACTTGGTTTAGAGTCCTAGAAACGCGTTGTTAGATGTTTCATAAGTTCGTCAAACTTTTACAAAGCTCATTGAGACACTTATAAGCACTCATGTTGCATGAAACTTAGTTTAAAGTCCTAGCAACCACGTTGTTAGATGTTTCATAAGTTCGTCAAACTAATTAAAAGCTCATTGAGACACATATAAGCACTCATGTTGAATGAAACTTGGTTTAGAGTCCTAGAAACGCGTTGTTAGATGTTTCTTAAGTTCGTCAAACTAGTACAAAGCTCATTGAGACACTTATAAGCCCTCATGTTGCATGAAACTTGGTTTAGAGTCCTAGAAACGCGTTGTTAGATGTTTCATAAGTTCGTCAAACTTGTAGAAAGCTCATTGAGACACTTATAAGCACTCATGTTGAATGAAACATAGTTTAAAGTCCTAGCAACCACGTTGTTATATGTTTCCTCAGTTCGTCAAACTAGTTAAAAGCTCATTGAGACACATATAAGCACATATAAGCACTCATGTTGAATGAAAAACGCGTTGTTAGATGTTTCATAATCTCGTCAAACTAGTACAAAGTTCATTGAGACTTATAAGCACTCCATGTTGCATGAAACTTGGTTTAGAGTCCTAGAAACGAGTTGTTAGATGTTTCATAAGTTCGTCAAACTTGTACAAAGCTCATTGAGACACTTATAAGCACTCATGTTGCATGAAACTTAGTTTAAAGTCCTAGCAACCACGTTGTTAGATGTTTCAGAAGTTCGTCAAACTTGTACAAAGCTCATTGAGACACTTATAAGCACTCATGTTGAATGAAACTTGGTTTAGAGTCCTAGAAACGCATTGTTAGATGTTTCAAAAGTTCTTCGACTAGTACAAAGCTCATTGAGACACTTATTAGCACTCATGGTGCATGAAACTTGGTTTAGAGTCCTAGAAACGCGTTGTTAGATGTTTCATAAGTTCGTCAAACTAGTACAAAGCTCATTGAGACACATATAAGCACTCATGTTGCATGAAACTTGGTTTAGAGTCCTAGAAACGCGTTGTTAGATGTTTCATAAGTTCGTCAAACTTTTACAAAGCTCATTGAGACACTTATAAGCACTCATGTTGCATGAAACTTATTTAAAGTCCTAGTAACCACGTTGTTAGATGTTTCATATGTTCGTCAAACTAGTTAAAAGCTCATTGAGACACATATAAGCACTCATGTTGAATGAAAATTGGTTTAGAGTCCTAGAAACGCGTTGTTAGATGTTTCATAAGTTCGTCAAACTAGTACAAATCTCATTGAGACACTTATAAGCACTCATGTTGCATGAAACTTGGTTTAGAGTCCTAGAAACGAGTTGTTAGATGTTTCATAAGTTCGTCATCCTTGTACAAAGCTCATTGAGACACTTATAAGCACTCATGTTGAATGAAACTTGGTTTAGAGTCCTAGAAACGCGTTGTTAGATGTTTCATAAGTTCTTCGAGACTAGTACAAAGCTCATTGAGACACTTATAAGCACTCATGTTGATTGAAACTTGGTTTAGAGTCCTAGTAACGCGTTGTTAGATGTTTCATAAGTTCTTCGAGACTAGTACAAAGCTCATTGAGACACATATAAGCACTTATGTTGCATGAAATTTGGTTTAGAGTCCTAGAAACGCGTTGTTAGATGTTTCATAAGTTCGTCAAACTTGTACAAAGCTCATTGAGACACTTATAAGCACCCATGTTGCATGAAACTTAGTTTAAATTCCTAGCAACCACGTTGTTAGATGTTTCGAAGTTCGTCAAACTAGTTAAAAGCTCATTGAGACACATATAAGCACTCATGTTGAATGAAACTTGGTTTAGAGTCCAAGAAACGCGTTGTTAGATGTTTCATAATCTCGTCAAACTAGTACAAAGTTCATTGAGAGACTTATAAGCACTCATGTTGCATGAAACTTGGTTTAGAGTCCTAGAAACGAGTTGTTAGATGTTTAATAAGTTCGTCAAACTTTTAAAAAGCTCATTGAGACACTTATAAGCACTCATGTTGAATGAAACTTGGTTTAGAGTCCTAGAAACGCGTTGTTAGATGTTTCATAAGTTCTTCGACTAGTAAAAAGCTCATTGAGACACTTATAAGCACTCATGTTGCATGAAACTTGGTTTAGAGTCCTAGAAAGTGTTGTTAGATGTTTCATAAGTTCGTCAAACTAGTACAAAACTCATTGAGACACATATAAGCACTCATGTTGCATGAAACTTGTTTTAGAGTCCTAGAAACGCGTTGTTAGATGTTTCATAAGTTCGTCAAACTTGTACAAAGCTCATTGAGACACTTATAAGCACTCATGTTGCATGAAACTTAGTTTAAAGTCCTAGCAACCACGTTGTTAGATGTTTCAGAAGTTCGTCAAACTTGTACAGAGCTCATTGAGACACTTATAAGAAGTCATGTTGAATGAAACTTGGTTTAGAGTCCTAGAAACGCATTGTTAGATGTTTCAAAAGTTCTTCAGACTAGTACAAAGCTCATTGAGACACTTATAAGCACTCATGGTGCATGAAACTTGGTTTAGAGTCCTAGAAACGCGTTGTTAGATGTTTCATAAGTTCGTCAAACTAGTACAAAGCTCATTGAGACACATATAAGCACTCATGTTGCATGAAACTTGGTTTAGAGTCCTAGAAACGCGTTGTTAGATGTTTCATAAGTTCGTCAAACTTTTACAAAGCTCATTGAGACACTTATAAGCACTCATGTTGCATGAAACTTATTTAAAGTCCTAGTAACCACGTTGTTAGATGTTTCATATGTTCGTCAAACTAGTTAAAAGCTCATTGAGACACATATAAGCTCTCATGTTGAATGAAAATTGGTTTAGAGTCCTAGAAACGCGTTGTTAGATGTTTCATAAGTTCGTCAAACTAGTACAAATCTCATTCAGACACTTATAAGCACTCATGTTGCATGAAACTTGGTTTAGAGTCCTAGAAACGAGTTGTTAGATGTTTCATAAGTTCGTCAAACTTGTACAAAGCTCATTGAGACACTTATAAGCACTCATGTTGAATGAAACTTGGTTTAGAGTCCTAGAAACGCGTTGTTAGATGTTTCATAAGTTCTTTAGACTAGTACAAAGCTCATTGAGACACTTATAAGCACTCATGTTGATTGAAACTTGGTTTAGAGTCCTAGTAACGCGTTGTTAGATGTTTCATAACTTCTTCACACTAGTACAAAGCTCATTGAGACACATATAAGCACTCATGTTGCATGAAATTTGGTTTAGAGTCCTAGAAACGCGTTGTTAGATGTTTCATAAGTTCGTCAAACTTGTACAAAGCTCATTGAGACACTTATAAGCACCCATGTTGCATGAAACTTAGTTTAAATTCCTAGCAACCACGTTGTTAGATGTTTCAGAAGTTCGTCAAACTTGTACAAAGCTCATTGAGACACTTATAAGCACTCATGTTGAATGAAAATTGGTTTAGAGTCCTAGAAACCGCGTTGTTAGATGTTTCATAAGTTCTTCAAACTTGTACAAAGCTCATTGAGACACTTATAAGCACTCATGTTGCATGAAACTTAGTTTAAAGTCCTAGAAACCGCGTTGTTAGATGTTTCATGAGTTCGTCAAACTTGTACTAAGCTCATTGAGACAGTTATAAGCACTCATATTGCATGAAACTTGGTTTAGAGTCCTAGAAACGCGTTTTTAGATGTTTCATGAGTTCTTCAAACTTGTACAAAGCTCTTTGAGACACTTATAAGCACTCAAGTTGCATGAAACTTGGTTTAGAGTCCTAGAAACGCGTTGTTAGATGTTTCATAAGTTCGTCAAACTAGTACAAAGCTCATTGAGACACTTATGAGCATTCATGTTGCAAGAAACTTGGTTTAAAGTCCTAGAAATGAGTTGTTAGATGTTTCATAAGTTCGTCAAACTAGTTAAAAGCTCATTGAGACACTTCTAAGCACGCATGTTGCATGAAATTTGGTTTAGAGTCCTAGAAACGCGTTGTTAGATGTTTTATAAGTTCGTCATGTTGAAAAGAGACCAAGGCTTTGCCCGGACACACTCGTTCACCAAGGCAAAGACCTAGCTTGTGGTCAAAGGCAAAGGACCCAAGCTATCTCTTTTGTTACCGTTACAAGAGGACAAGAGAAACAAAGGAAGGATCTAGAAACCAAGTTACCGTTACACCAAAGAGCCGTTGGGCGTGTGGAGTTCACGCCGTCCGTACAAGTCACGGGTGGCTCTAAGGATGCGCGTCTAACCGAGGAGAAAGCGACGTTTGGCGCATTGAACCGAGGAAGATGTGGACGTTTTTGGCATCTTCACATGATGCTATTTTAAGATGCTATTCCTTATATATTTATCCTATGTTGTAACGACACAAACAATCTAATCTAATATCACATAATCTTTTCCGATTAATCTCTCTCTATTCTCTCTCTCTCTCTTGTTCTTGATGTTCTTCATGGAACTCAAGAACACAAATCTCTAAACTCATATAATCTTCTTAAAACTAACATGGTATCGAGCAACCTTGCTCGGAACCTAATCGCTTCCGCTAAATCTACTCTCAGTTACTCTCGGCTACTCTCGGTACCGACGATTCTCGGTACTCTCGACAAACCTCGATACGGTTACTGTGCACTCTCGATACGGTTACTGTAGACTCTCGACAAGCCTCGACAAACTCTCAAACCTCGACAAACTCTCGACAAACTCTCGACAAGGTTTTCTCGACAAAGTTTTCTCGGCAAGAGTCTTGTTTTCCCGGCCACTTTTCTCGACTACTCTCGACAAGATCTTTTCTCGATACCGACCAGTCTCGATACCGACAAGTCTCGATACCGACAAATCCCGACACCGACCATTCTCGATACTCTCGGTTTCAAATTTCTCGGTTCAAATTTCTAGATCTGAAATTTCAAAAACGAGTTATTTCAAACCTCATTCAACACAACCATGGAAGACAAAGAATCCAAGAAGGCACTTTGTCCGGTTACTCTCAAAGGCATCAACTACCTTCTATGGGCAAGAACCATGAAGATAGCCCTTTGTGGCCGCGGCTATTGGAACCATATACTCACTCGGCAAGACGCTCCTATTGAGTTCAACAACGAACTCACAACCGACGATGAGAAGTGGTTCCAACTAGACCAAAAGGTACTTGGAATCATCCAAGGATCCCTTGAGCCGTCCATCTTGGAGGCTTACTCCTATTGCGAAAACGCCAAGGAGCTATGGGACACTCTCCAAACCGTCTACGGCAACATCTCAAACCTTAGCCGAGTTTATGAAGTCAAGAAGGCCATTAGTGACCTAAACCAAGAAGACACCGAGTTCACTAAACACTTTGGGAAGTTTAGGTCACTTTGGGCAGAGTTAGAAATGCTTCGCCCAAGCACCGTGGATCCTAAAGTGTTAAACGAACGAAGAGAGCAAGACAAAGTCTTTGGCTTGCTTCTTACCCTCAACGGCAGCTACAAGGAGATCACCAAGCATCTTCTCCGAGCCGATACTCTACCAAACCTTGAAGAAGTGTGTGCACAACTCCAAAGAGAACAAGGTTCCATCGAGCTCTTTGATGGCAAGAAGGAACTTGTGACCGCGAACAAGGTGGCGTTTAAACCATCTTCCAAGACATATGAAGAAAGGAGAGCCTTGACATGTGAGCATTGCAAGAAGAAAGGCCACAACAAGGAGAAGTGTTGGATCCTACACCCTAGTCTCAAGCCGGCCAAGTTCAAGGACGCCAAGGCCAATTACTCTCACGATGACTCGGCTAGCATACCAAGTACAAGCGGACCAAACCATGGCAAGGAAGAGGAGTCTTCGGCCATTGTCCCATACATGGACGAGTTCGTGAGGAAGTCGGACCTTGACGCACTCATCAAAGCCCTTAAGGGCTCCGGTATTTCACCCTATTACTCTCTTAGTGCTCAAAACATAGACATTAAACCATATAAGCCTATTATTGTTGATTCGGGTGCTTCTCATCATATGATTAGTAACTTGGATTTAATTAGTAATGTTAAACCGGCTTTAGGTAATGTCATTATTGCAAATGGGAGTGAAATTCCTATAGAAGGGTTAGGAAATCTTAAGTTGTTTGATAGTGATTCTCAAGCTCTTTACATGCCTAGTTTCACTTCCAATCTTATATCCGTTAAACGCATTGCTTGTGATTTGAATTGCAAGGTTATTTTCAGTCCTAATGATGTGATTTTTCAGGATATTAAGAGTGAGAAGGTCATTGGAAAAGGGGTCACAAGAGGGGACCTTTATGTTCTTGAAGAATTTGATTTCAAAAACTCTATCTCTACTTCTACTTCTCTTTGTCATGTTTTTAAATCGGTTATAGCCGAAGTTAACAATGTTATTTGGCATTTTAGACTTGGTCATCCTCATTTGAATGCTTTAAAAACTATTTTCCCTAATGTTGTTTTTGATCATCAAACTTGTGAGGCTTGCATTTTAGGCAAACATTGTAGAACCGTATTTTCAAAATCCAAAATGTGTTACAAACCTTTTGAATTGATTCATTCGGATGTTTGGTCCTCCCCTTGCAAATCTAGGGATAATCAAGCTTATTTTGTCACATTTATAGATGAAAGCTCTAAATACACTTGGGTTACACTTTTACAAACTAAAGATAGGGTATTAGAGGCTTTTAAAAACTTTCAAAACTATGTGACTAACCATTACAATGCTAAGATTAAAACCTTTAGGTCGGATAATGGGGGAGTACACAAGCCGAGCATTCAAAGAACACATAGCCAACCATGGGATTCTTCACCAAACCACATGTCCATATACACCGCAACAAAACGGTGTGGCCGAGAGGAAGAATAGGCATCTCATGGAGGTCACACGGTCAATGATGTTCCACATGAACATCCCAAAACGGTTTTGGTCGGATGGTGTTTTAACCGCGTGTTATCTCATCAACCGAACCCCTACTCAAATCTTAAACAACCAATCTCCCTTTCAAGTTTTGAATAAAAGTAAGCCTATTCTTAACCATCTAAGAGTTTTTTGGTTGTGTGTGTTTTGTTTTTGTGCCTAGTGAACAAAGGAACAAACTTGAAGCAAAGAGCATCAAGGCCATGTTCATAGGCTACTCCAACACACAAAAAGGATACAAATGTTATGTACCCGAGACAAGAAGGGTCATAGTCTCAAGAGACGTCAAGTTCCTTGAAGGCAAAAGCTTCTATGAAGACAAGAATTGGGATAGTGTGAAGGACTTACCCGAGAAAGTCACGGATAGAGCCACAAGCCTAAGGAACCTAATGAAGAATCTTGGCATGAACTTTGAAGAAGAGCCAAGCCAAGACATACCAAATCAACAACCCACTCCTCTTGATCATGAGGGGGAGAACATAAATGAGCAAGCCAACTCCGAACCTCAAGAGTCTAATGAGTCCGGGGAGAATCAAATGCTCACCAACAAACTACACCACAAGAAGACCAAGGACATGCTCAAGATGATCATGATCAAGAAGTGGGTCAAGGAGGAAGTGTACCACCGGAGCCGACTAGTATTCAAACGGAGCCGACTCTAAGGAGAAGCACTAGGGTAAAGAAGCATCCATCTAATTGGGTAAACACAAGGGTCTACTACAATAGCAAGGCGGTGGCCCATCCTACTCAAGCAACATGCTCTCTTGCTAGAATTCCCAAGGAACACCGAGCCTTCCTTACCGCCATGGATCAACATGTGATACCAAGGACATATGAAGAAGCAATGAAGGAAGAAGTGTGGATCAATGCGGTTAGAGCCGAGAACAAGGCAATGGAAGACAATGAAACCTTCTATGAAATTGATCTTCCCAAGGGCAAGAAGACTGTGAGCTCTAGATACGTGTTCACCATCAAGTACCTAAGCAATGGGGATATTGAAAGGTACAAGGCAAGACTTGTGGCAAGAGGCTTCACCCAAACCTATGGAGAGGATTACTTGGATACCTTTGCACCGGTTGCCAAACTTCACACGGTTAGGGTCATTCTATCCTTGGCTACTAACTTGTCTTGGGATCTCTTTCAAATGGATGTGAAGAACGCCTTCCTACAAGGAGAGCTTGAGGAAGAGGTATACATGACTCCACCACCCGGAGTAGAAATTACCCCGGGAAAGTCTTAAGATTAAGAAAGGCTATCTACGGTCTCAAGCAATCACCAAGAGCTTGGTACCACAAGCTTAGCTCAACATTGATGGCAAGAGGATTCAAGAGATCACAAGCCGAGCACACACTCTTCACACTACAAAACCAAGAAGGTATAGTAGTAGTACTTGTATACGTAGATGACATCATCATCTCCGGAAACAACAAGGGAGGTATTCTAGAAACCAAGTCTTTTCTTAAGTCTAAATTTGATATCAAAGATCTCGGTTTGCTTAAGTACTTCCTTGGGATTGAAGTTTGTAGATCAAAGGAAGGTCTATTTCTCTCCCAAAGGAAGTACACCCATGATGTTTTAAGTGTTGTCAATATGGCAGGTACCAAGGTGGCCAAGACACCCCTTGAAGACGGCTACAAGACCATTCAAGAGGGTAGTGAAGACGATCAACCATACAAAGATCCGATGCTATATAGACGGCTAGTGGGAAAGCTCATCTACCTTACCATCACTAGGCCGGATCTATGCTTTGCCGTGAATCAAGTCTCCCAACATATGCAAAGACCGAAGCAACATCATTGGAACATGATCATGAGGATCTTGGGATACCTTAAGGGAACTTCAAGCTTGGGTATATGGATGGGTTGCAACAAAAGCACGGAGGTTGTTGGGTATTGTGACGCGGACTATGCCGGGAACCTAGAAGACAGGCGGTCAACCACCGGGTATTGCACCTTCATTGGAGGCAACCTTGTCACATGGAAGACAAAGAAGCAAAAGATAGTGTCTTGCTCAACCGCCGAAGCCGAGTATAGAGCCATGAGGAAGCTAACTCAAGAACTCATGTGGCTAAAGAACTTGCTAGGGGATTTGGGTTTCAAGATTGAAGCACCAATGACTATGCATTGTGACAACCAAGCGGCCATCCACATAGCAACCAACTCGGTCTTCCATGAACGGACCAAGCACATAGAGGTGGATTGTCACAAGGTTAGAGAGCAAATGGTCAAAGGGACCATCTTACCTTGCTACACCAAAAGTGAAGATCAACTCGCGGACATCTTCACCAAATCAGCAAGCTTGAAGGTTTGTGAGTCCATCCTACCAAGACTAGGACTCACACGGGCTACCAAAGCCTAAGTCTCCAACCGCATAAGCTTGCACTCTTTTCCCTTAGGTGAGTTTTATCCCAAGTGGTTTTCTCACCAAGGTTTTAACGAGGCAAGGTTATGCGGGTTCCAAGCTTAGCCATTGCATTAGGCTAAGCTTGCGGGGGAGTGTTGAAAAGAGACCAAGGCTTTGCCCGGACACACTCGTTCACCAAGGCAAAGACCTAGCTTGTGGTCAAAGGCAAAGGACCCAAGCTATCTCTTTTGTTACCGTTACAAGAGGACAAGAGAAACAAAGGAAGGATCTAGAAACCAAGTTACCGTTACACCAAAGAGCCGTTGGGCGTGTGGAGTTCACGCCGTCCGTACAAGTCACGGGTGGCTCTAAGGATGCGCGTCTAACCGAGGAGAAAGCGACGTTTGGCGCATTGAACCGAGGAAGATGTGGACGTTTTTGGCATCTTCACATGATGCTATTTTAAGATGCTATTCCTTATATATTTATCCTATGTTGTAACGACACAAACAATCTAATCTAATATCACATAATCTTTTCCGATTAATCTCTCTCTATTCTCTCTCTCTCTCTTGTTCTTGATGTTCTTCATGGAACTCAAGAACACAAATCTCTAAACTCATATAATCTTCTTAAAACTAACACGTCAAACATGTACAAAGCTCATTGAGACACTTCTAAGCACTCATTTTGCATGAAACTTGGTTTAGAGTCCTAGAAACGAGTTGTTAGATGTTTCATAAGTTCGCCAAACTTGTACAAAGCTCATTGAGACCTTATAAGCACTCATGTTGAATGAAACTTGGTTTAGAGTCCTAGAAACGCGTTGTTAGATGTTTCATAAGTTCTTCAGACTAGTACAAAGCTCATTGAGACACTTATAAGCACTCATGTTGCATGAAACTTGGTTTAGAGTCCTAGAAACGCGTTGTTAGATGTTTCATAAGTTCGTCAAACTTGTACAAAGCTCATTGAGACACTTATTGTTGAGGAGAAATAGTCAACGGTCTAGCGCATGACTAGTATCCGAACCAATATTGACCGAGAAGGGATTTTGGAAGACTCTAAGTGGAAAAGAGGGTTTCATGAGGTGCAACGGCTACGAGACGTGGCTCCACAAGTTGTAGGAGACGTGGCACCATGATGTGTCGAGACGTAGTCGAGAAAGCGCGGGTCAAAAGTAGCCAAGACCGTACGGACGCGGAAAAGCGTGCGGAAGACCGGATCTTGACTACACACGCGAATTCTTATCTTCCATGAGGTGCAACGGCTACGAGACGTGGCTCCACAAGTTGGAGGAGACGTGGCACCATGATGTGTCGAGACGTGGTCGAGAAAGCGCGGGTCAAAAAGTAGCCAAGACCGTACGGACGCGGATAAGCGTACGGAAGAGCGGATCTTTGACTACACACGCGCAACCTTATCTTTAAACGGCTCTTTTCCTCTCTAAACCCTATCTTGTATTCTCCTTATATATATCACTATGTGTAATCAATAAAAATCAAGAAACTTATTCACTCTCTCTATTCTCTAAACACACATTACACCGAAACATGATTAATCTTCTAACTCTCTACTAATCTCATGTTAATCCGCAATACTCTTTACATTTCTACATGGTATCAGAGCGTAATAGCTCCTAATCTCTCTATTCCGCTTCTTATCGTGTGTTCTTAAGCATCACAAAGCTTAAAGACACAATCTTTTCACCTAAACTCATCAAAATCTGTTTCGGTGTTCATCATATACTCTGTTTTTACTCTGTTTCTTCATAAAACACTCTGTTTTTTTTTCTCATAAATCTCTTTGTAAAGTTACCTCCTTTCTGGATACTAGACAGATCCAAGTCATAAAGTCATCATCTTTTACTCTCAACCATGGAAGATACTCAAGATCTTCATAGCTCTAAGCTCGACAGACCATCGGTGATTCTAAAGGGGATAAACTATCTCCTTTGGACTAGAACTATCAAAGCTGCTCTTGGAAGCCGGGGTCTATGGAAACACATCTCTAAGGCTCCTGATTCAATCAACACTGAGAGATCTCTCGGTGATGAAGGTTTAACCGAGGAGGAAGAGAAGTGGTTCCAAGGAGACCAACGTGTTTTAGGCATCATTCAACACACTCTAGATCCGGCGATACTTGAAGCATACTCTTACTGTGAGACGGCCAAAGATCTTTGGGATACCCTCAAGAACATTTATGGCAACGTTTCTAATCTAAGCCGTGTGTATGAGGTAAAGAAAGCTCTCAATAACCTCTCACAAGAAGAAACCGAGTTCACCGCTCACTATGGGAAGTTTAGAGCCTTATGGGCTGAGCTAGAGATGTTGAGACCAAGCTCAATAAATGCTAAGGTGATTAATGAGAGGAAAGAGCAAGACAAAGTCTTTGGACTTCTATTGACTCTTAACTCAAGTTATAAGGACCTTATCAAGCATCTTCTAAGAGCCGACACTCTCCCATCTCTTGACTCGGTGGTTTCTCAACTACAAAGGGAACAAGGTGGTGATGAACTATTTAGTAAGAAGGAGATAGTCCTAGCCAACAAAGCAACGTTCAAGCCGCGAGAGGAGAGGAAGTCTATGGCATGTGATCATTGCAAGAAGAAGGGACACGTGAAGGACAAATGTTGGATCCTTCATCCCCATCTCAAACCAAGCAAGTTCATGGATCCAAAGGCAAACCTCTCCCAAGATGAACCGGTTCAAGGAGGGAGTTCTTCAAGCCAAGGAAAGGATGAAGAGGCGTTGGCGGTGGTTCCTTTCACCGATGAATATGTCCGCAAATCCGACCTTGAAGCTCTCATAAAGGCCCTAAAGGGGTCCGGTATTGATTTCCTATCCCTAAATGCTATTAGGATAGATAAGCCAATAGTGGTAGATTCGGGTGCTTCCCACCATATGATTAGTGATGAGAACCTTATGAGTAATATCAAACCGGCTATAGGGAATGTTATGGTTGCAAATGGTGGTAAAGTTCCGATAAAAGGCTTAGGAAATCTTAGGTTGTTTGATAGAGATATGAAAGCCCTATACATGCCTAATTTTACTTCTAATCTTTTATCGGTGAAACGAATTGCTAATGATTTGAATTGCAACGTTACATTTGGTCCTAACAATGTTATATTTCAGGATATTAACTCAAGGAAGATCATTGGTAGAGGAAGCACTAAGGGAGATCTATATGTGCTTGATGAGAAACCTACTAGTCCACTCTTATATTCTGCGTTTAACTCTGTTTTAGCCGAGGCCAATAATGTGATTTGGCATGCTAGATTAGGCCATCCTAACTCTAGAGCCCTTAAAATAATGTTGCCTCTTGTGTCTTTTGATAATAAACTTTGTGAATCATGCATCCTTGGAAAGCATTGCAAAACTGTTTTCTCAAAATCTAATAAAACTTATGATGCTTGTTTTGAACTTATCCATTCGGATGTATGGACTTCTCCGTGCGTTTCTAGAGAAAACCACAAGTATTTTGTTACTTTCATAGATGAGAAGTCCAAATTCACATGGATAACGTTGATTTCATCAAAAGATAGGGTCTTAGATGCATTCAAAAAT
The DNA here is from genome assembly GCA_963556525.1 of Cochlearia excelsa. NCBI lineage: Eukaryota > Viridiplantae > Streptophyta > Magnoliopsida > Brassicales > Brassicaceae > Cochlearia > Cochlearia excelsa. The sequence continues at coordinate 1,283,748 of CAUVZT010000006.1, forward strand.
TTTCAAGCTTATGTTTCTAACCATTACAATGCCAAGATCAAATGTTTTAGGACAGATAATGGAGGAGAATACACAAGCTATGCATTCAAAGACTACTTGGCTAAACATGGAATCTTGCACCAAACGAGTTGTCCATACACGCCACAACAAAACGGCGTTGCTGAGAGAAAGAATAGGCACTTAATGGAGGTGGCAAGATCGATGATGTTCCACACTAATGTCCCTAAGAGATTTTGGGGGGATGCGGTTACATCGGCTTGCTATTTGATCAATAGGACACCAACACAAATCCTTAATGATCTTTCTCCATTTGAAGTTTTAAATAAAGCTAAGCCATCTATCTCTTACTTACGTGTGTTTGGGTGTGTCTGTTTTGTCTTGATTCCAGGTGAACAGAGAAGTAAGCTAGACGCCAAAAGTATTAAGGGGATCTTTATTGGGTACTCATCTAGCCAAAAGGGATACAAATGCTATATACCGGAAAGAAGAAGGGTCATGGTGTCAAGGGATGTGAGGTTCCTTGAAGGACAAGGCTATTATCAAGAGAAGAATTGGGATAGTATCAAGAATCTATCCACTCCAGCTCAAGATAGAGCTAACCTACTCAAGAAACTCATGGAAGACCTTGGTCTAGATCTTAGTGGTGACACGGGTGGTGAAGAACCACAAGTGAACCAAGAACCCCACCTTGATGGTGAGGGGGAGAATGGACAAGAATCGGCTACTCAACATGGAGGAGAAGATTCAACCTCATCTCCAACACAAACTCAAGCCGATCCGGATCACAATCAAGATGATGTTCCGGTTCAAACTCAAGAAGAGGATGGTAATGGTGAAGAAGTAGTACAACCACCGAGAAGGAGTACTAGAACTAAGAATCCTCCATCCAATTGGGTCAATACAAGAGTGTATTTCAACAACAACGCGGTGGCACATCCTATACAAGCTGTATGCAATCTAGTGTCATTTCCACAAGAACACCAAGTCTTCATGGCTTGCATTGATGGGAATTGGATTCCAAAGACATACGAGGAAGCTATGGAACATGATGTGTGGATAAAAGCCGTGGAAGAAGAAGATAAGGCCATGGAGCTAAACGAGACTTGGGAAGAGGCGAATTTACCTCAAGGCAAGAGAACGGTTAGCTCACGGTATGTTTTCACCATCAAGTACAAAAGTAATGGGGAGATAGAGAGGTACAAGGCTCGTCTAGTTGCGAGGGGCTTCACTCAAACATATGGGGAGGACTACCTTGAAACCTTTGCCCCGGTTGCCAAACTTCACACCATAAGAGTAATCTTCTCCATTGCCACTAACCAAGAGTGGGATCTTTGGCAAATGGATGTTAAGAATGCGTTCTTACAAGGAGAACTAGAGGATGAGGTATACATGACTCCGCCTCCGGGTATAAGGGACAAGATCACTCCGGGAAAAGTGCTGAGACTTAAGAAGGCCATCTACGGTTTGAAACAATCCCCTAGAGCATGGTACCACAAGCTGAGCAACACTCTCCTTGATAAGGGATTCAAGAAATCTGAATCCGACCATACTCTCTTTACAAGCAAGCGTAAAACAGGTATAGTAGTCATCCTCGTATATGTTGATGATATCATCATAACCGGGGATGACAAGGTAAGAATTGAGGCTACTAAAGCTCATCTCAAATCTGTATTTGACATTAAAGATCTTGGAGAACTAAAGTATTTCCTTGGCATTGAGGTTTGTAGATCCAATGAGGGTCTATTCCTATCCCAAAGGAAATACGTCCTTGATTTGCTTGTTGAAACAGAAAACTTGGAGCTAAACCTGCGAGTACGCCCTTGGAAGAAAACTACAAAGATATCCGCAAGGGGGAGCTCGAAGACGAGCCATACAAAGACCCTAAACAATATAGAAGACTTGTTGGTAAGCTTATCTACTTAACCATAACTAGACCGATATATGTTTTGCTTGTGAATCAGGTCTCACAACACATGCAAGCTCCAAAGAATCATCATTGGAACTTGGTGGATAGAGTGCTTAGATATCTCAAAGGATCACCCGGCCAAGGCATTTGGATGGGATGCAACAGAATACGGAGATAGTGGGTTATTGTGATGCTGATTGGGCAGGTGATAGAGGAGATAGACGCTCCACAACAGGCTACGCACGTTCATAGGAGGCAATCTAGTTACGTGGAAGAGCAAGAAGCAAAAGGTGGTTTCATGTTCAACAACCGAGTCCGAGTATAGAGCCATGAGGAAGCTGACTCAGGAACTGATTTGGCTCAAGGCTTTGGTCATGGATCTCGGTATTGAAGTCAAGAACCCAATCACCATGCATGCCGACAACAAATCAGCAATCAACCTAGCATCCAACTCCGTATTTCACGAGAGAACCAAGCACATTGAAGTAGATCGCCATAAAGTCCGAGAAGCAATGGTTAAGAAGATTATCCTTCCATGCTTTACCAAGAGTGAAGATCAGTTGGCGGACATCTTTACAAAAGCAGCGAGTACCAAGGTTTGTGAGTTCATCCACTCAAAGATGGGACTCACAAATCTCATCAAGCAATAAGAGGACCCTAACCGAAGCGGCTAGTACTCTTTTCCCTTAGCAAGTTTTTATCCCAAGTGGTTTTACTTGCAAGGTTTTAATGAGGCTAGCCACGAGGTTCCAAGTCTAGCCATTCCATCCGGCTAGTCTTGAGGGGGAGTGTTGAGGAGAAATAGTCAACGGTCTAGCGCATGACTAGTATCCGAACCAATATTGACCGAGAAGGGATTTTGGAAGACTCTAAGTGGAAAAGAGGGTTTCATGAGGTGCAACGGCTACGAGACGTGGCTCCACAAGTTGTAGGAGACGTGGCACCATGATGTGTCGAGACGTAGTCGAGAAAGCGCGGGTCAAAAGTAGCCAAGACCGTACGGACGCGGAAAAGCGTGCGGAAGACCGGATCTTGACTACACACGCGAATTCTTATCTTCCATGAGGTGCAACGGCTACGAGACGTGGCTCCACAAGTTGGAGGAGACGTGGCACCATGATGTGTCGAGACGTGGTCGAGAAAGCGCGGGTCAAAAAGTAGCCAAGACCGTACGGACGCGGATAAGCGTACGGAAGAGCGGATCTTTGACTACACACGCGCAACCTTATCTTTAAACGGCTCTTTTCCTCTCTAAACCCTATCTTGTATTCTCCTTATATATATCACTATGTGTAATCAATAAAAATCAAGAAACTTATTCACTCTCTCTATTCTCTAAACACACATTACACCGAAACATGATTAATCTTCTAACTCTCTACTAATCTCATGTTAATCCGCAATACTCTTTACATTTCTACACTTATAAGCACTCATGTTGCATGAAACTTAGTTTAAAGTCCTAGAAACGCGTTGTTAGATGTTTCATAAGTTCGTCAAACTTTTACAAAGCTCATTGAGACACTTATAAGCACTCATGTTGCATGAAACTTAGTTTAAAGTCCTAGCAACCACGTTGTTAGATGTTTCATAAGTTCGTCAAACTAGTTAAAAGCTCATTGAGACACATATAAGCACTCATGTTGAATGAAACTTGGATTAGAGTCCTAGAAACGCGTTGTTAGATGTTTCATAAGTTCGTCAAACTAGTACAAAGCTCATTGAGACACTTATAAGCACTCATGTTGCATGAAACTTGGTTTAGAGTCCTAGAAACGAGTTGTTAGATGTTTAATAAGTTCGTCAAACTTGTACAAAGTTCATTGAGAAACTTATAAGCACTCATGTTGAATGAAACTTGGTTTAGAGTCCTAGAAACGCGTTGTTAGATGTTTCATAAGTCTACAAAGCTCATTGAGACACTTATAAGCACTCATGTTGCATGAAACATGGTTTAGAGTCCTAGAAACGCGTTGTTAGATGTTTCATAAGTTCGTCAAACTAGTACAAAGCTCATTTAGACACATATAAGCACTCACGTTGCATGAAACTTGGTTTAGAGTCCTAGAAACGCGTTGTTAGATGTTTCATAAGTTCGTCAAACTTGTAGAAAGCTCATTGAGACACTTATAAGCACTCATGTTGAATGAAACATAGTTTAAAGTCCTAGCAACCACGTTGTTAGATGTTTCCTCAGTTTGTCAAACTAGTTAAAAGCTCATTGAGACACATATAAGCACTCATGTTGAATGAAACTTGGTTTAGAGTCCAATAAACGCGTTGTTAGATGTTTCATAATCTCGTCAAACTAGTACAAAGTTCATTGAGAGACTTATAAGCACTCATGTTGCATGAAACTTGGTTTAGAGTCCTAGAAACGAGTTGTTAGATGTTTAATAAGTTCGTCAAACTTGTAAAAAGCTCATTGAGACACTTATAAGCACTCATGTTGAATGAAACTTGGTTTAGAGTCCTAGAAACGCGTTGTTAGATGTTTCATAAGTTCTTCAGACTAGTAAAAAGCTCATTGAGACACTTATAAGCACTCATGTTGCATGAAACTTGGTTTAGAGTCCTAGAAAGTGTTGTTAGATGTTTCATAAGTTCGTCAAACTAGTACAAAACTCATTGAGACACATATAAGCACTCATGTTGCATGAAACTTGTTTTAGAGTCCTAGAAACGCGTTGTTAGATGTTTCCTAAGTTCGCCAAACTTGTACAAAGCTCATTGAGACACTTATAAGCACTCATGTTGCATGAAACTTAGTTTAAAGTCCTAGCAACCACGTTGTTAGATGTTTCAAAAGTTCTTCGACTAGTAAAAAGCTCATTGAGACACTTATAAGCACTCATGTTGAATGAAACTTGGTTTAGAGTCCTAGAAACGCATTGTTAGATGTTTCATAAGTTCGTCAAACTAGTACAAAGCTCATTGAGACACATATAAGCACTCATGGTGCATGAAACTTGGTTTAGAGTCCTAGAAACGCGTTGTTAGATGTTTCATAAGTTCGTCAAACTAGTACAAAGCTCATTGAGACACATATAAGCACTCATGTTGCATGAAACTTGGTTTAGAGTCCTAGAAACGCGTTGTTAGATGTTTCATAAGTTCGTCAAACTTTTACAAAGCTCATTGAGACACTTATAAGCACTCATGTTGCATGAAACTTATTTAAAGTCCTAGTAACCACGTTGTTAGATGTCTCATATGTTCGTCAAACTAGTTAAAAGCTCATTGAGACACATATAAGCACTCATGTTGAATGAAAATTGGTTTAGAGTCCTAGAAACGCGTTGTTAGATGTTTCATAAGTTCGTCAAACTAGTACAAATCTCATTGAGACACTTATAAGCACTCATGTTGCATGAAACTTGGTTTAGAGTCCTAGAAACGAGTTGTTAGATGTTTCATAAGTTCGTCATCCTTGTACAAAGCTCATTGAGACACTTATAAGCACTCATGTTGAATGAAACTTGGTTTAGAGTCCTAGAAACGCGTTGTTAGATGTTTCATAAGTTCTTCAGACTAGTTCAAAGCTCATTGAGACACTTATAAGCACTCATGTTGATTGAAACTTGGTTTAGAGTCCTAGTAACGCGTTGTTAGATGTTTCATAAGTTCTTCAGACTAGTACAAAGCTCATTGAGACACATATAAGCACTCATGTTGCATGAAATTTGGTTTAGAGTCCTAGAAACGCGTTGTTAGATGTTTCATAAGTTCGTCAAACTTGTACAAAGCTCATTGAGACACTTATAAGCACCCATGTTGCATGAAACTTAGTTTAAATTCCTAGCAACCACGTTGTTAGATGTTTCAGAAGTTCGTCAAACTAGTTAAAAGCTCATTGAGACACATATAAGCACTCATGTTGAATGAAACTTGGTTTAGAGTCCAAGAAACGCGTTGTTAAATGTTTCATAATCTCGTCAAACTAGTACAAAGTTCATTGAGAGACTTATAAGCACTCATGTTGCATGAAACTTGGTTTAGAGTCCTAGAAACGCGTTGTTAGATGTTTCATAAGTTCGTCAAACTTGTACAAAGCTCATTGAGACACTTATAAGCACCCATGTTGCATGAAACTTAGTTTAAATTCCTAGCAACCACGTTGTTAGATGTTTCAGAAGTTCGTCAAACTAGTTAAAATCTCATTGAGACACATATAAGCACTCATGTTGAATGAAACTTGGTTTAGAGTCCAAGAAACGCGTTGTTAGATGTTTCATAATCTCGTCAAACTAGTACAAAGTTCATTGAGAGACTTATAAGCACTCATGTTGCATGAAACTTGGTTTAGAGTCCTAGAAACGAGTTGTTAGATGTTTAATAAATTCGTCAAACTTGTAAAAAGCTCATTGAGACACTTATAAGCACTCATGTTGAATGAAACTTGGTTTAAAGTCATAGAAACGCGTTGTTAGATGTTTCATAAGTTCTTCAGACTAGTAAAAAGCTCATTGAGACACTTATAAGCACTCATGTTGCATGAAACTTGGTTTAGAGTCCTAGAAAGTGTTGTTAGATGTTTCATAAGTTCGTCAAACTAGTACAAAACTCATTGAGACACATATAAGCACTCATGTTGCATGAAACTTGTTTTAGAGTCCTAGAAACGCGTTGTTAGATGTTTCATAAGTTCGTCAAACTTGTACATAGCTCATTGAGACACTTATAAGCACTCATGTTGCATGAAACTTAGTTTAAAGTTCTAGCAACCACGTTGTTAGATGTTTCAGAAGTTCGTCAAACTTGTACAGAGCTCATTGAGACACTTATAAGCACTCATGTTGAATGAAACTTGGTTTAGAGTCCTAGAAACGCATTGTTAGATGTTTCAAAAGTTCTTCAGACTAGTACAAAGCTCATTTAGACACTTATAAGCACTCATGGTGCATGAAACTTGGTTTAGAGTCCTAGAAACGCGTTGTTAGATGTTTCATAAGTTCGTCAAACTAGTACAAAGCTCATTGAGACACATATAAGCACTCATGTTGCATGAAACTTGGTTTAGAGTCCTAGAAACGCGTTGTTAGATGTTTCATAAGTTCGTCAAACTTTTACAAAGCTCATTGAGACACTTATAAGCACTCATGTTGCATGAAACTTATTTAAAGTCCTAGTAACCACGTTGTTAGATGTTTCATATGTTCGTCAAACTAGTTAAAAGCTCTTTGAGACACATATAAGCTCTCATGTTGAATGAAAATTGGTTTAGAGTCCTAGACACTAGTAAAATTTCTGCGTATAGCCACGGTTGAGCCACGGTAAACCGTGGCTTTTTTACAAAAAAGCCACGAATAAGACACGTCATAGAATCGTGGCTAAAAAAAGCCACGACCTAGTCACGTTCAGCTAAACGTGGTAAATAAAAGCCACGATATTGCCACTATATAATACAGTGGCTAAAATAGCCACGAAATTGCCACAGTTTTTTCGTGGGAAAACATAGTTTTTTTGTTATGTCAGAGTTGTGTCGGGGATATTTTCGAAAAGAGCCACGCTTTACCCACATTTTCAAAAGAGTAGCAAAAAATTACCACGAAATAGCCACGGTTTTTGCGTGGCAAAGTTACTTTTCTGACACAACAGATATGTGTCGGAGATTTATTGCGAAAAGTACCATAGCCACGGTTTTTTCGTGGCTTAACCGTGGCTATGCTGCCGAAAAAGCCACGGTTTGAAAATTCAAACTATAGCCACGGTTTTCGATTGTGGTTGTTCCGTGGCTTCTTAATAATAAATGTGAAAATACGTTATCCATCTATCCTTTCTCCTCTTCTCCTCCTCTCATCTTCTATTTTTCACTCTTCTACTCATAAATTATTCTTCAATTTCTTCTCTTCTAATTCTAATACAATGGATCATTATTCACACTTAAGAGGATGGATGGATAGACGTATGGATCCCGAAACTAATTGTGTAAGTGAAGAATTTACCACGGGCATTCAAAATTTTCTTCAATTTGCTTGTAATCAACCATCTTTTCAAGAGCTAAGTACCATATTGTGTCCTTGTGCCCGGTGTAAGAATGAAAAAGATCATGATCCAAAAATGGTATCAAGACATCTATTTCGATATGGTTTCAAAGGAAATTATTATGTGTGGTTCAACCATGGAGAAAATGCTTATGAAGAAATTGGTGAATCTTCAAGAAGAAATCAGTTCACCGGTGTTGAAGAAACAATATGGCCTCAAAATCCTACAAATTTTCAAGTTCCAATGGATGCATTTGAATATCCTCATTACACAACATCTCCACATATGGAATCAAGTGCCAATGAAGAGCCTTATCAAGATAGTGTATTTGAAGCTTTTGAAACCTCTACGAAACCTCTCTACGAAGGTTGTCCTAAAGGTATTACTCAATTGTATTTGGCCTAGAGGATTTTAAAAGCAAAAACGGATTACAATTTAGCCGAGGCGTGTGTTGATGAGATAGCAAAAACTTTCAAAGATGTTCTCCCTAAACCGAACAACGCTCCTGCATCTTACTACGAAATAAAGAAGTTGACATGATCGCTTGGACTACCTATACAAAAGTTCGATGTTTGCGAAGATAATTGTATGCTCTTTTGGAAGGGAGATAAAGATTTGTTAAGTTGTCGTTTTTGTGGTAAAGAAAGATATCATCCGAACAAAGGAAAAGGGAAAAATCGGGCTAAACAAAGGATGTTTTATATGCCGATAACAGATCGATTAAAGCGACTATACCAATTAGAGGCGACTGCATCTCATATGCGATGGCATGCAGAGAATATTTCTCCGAAGGAGAAATGCATCATCCTTCGACGGAGCCGCGTGGAAACACTTCAATCGGTATATCCACATTTCGCCGTTGAACCTCGTAATATATATTTGGGATTGTCTACAGATGGATTTAATCCTATTGGTATGAATGGGGAAGCCCAATCTGTTTGGCCTGTGATACTCACACCGTACAATCTACCACCAGGGATGTGTATGAAAAGAGAATTCTTCTTTTTGTCAGTACTTATACCAGGTCCAAAACATCCGAAAAAAGCCTTGATATCTACCTCCAACCATTGATCGAGGAGTTGCAAAGTTTGTGGAACCATGGGGTGGAAGCTTTCGATGTATCTAGAAAAGAAAGATTCACGATGCGAGTTGCGCTAATGTGGACAATTAGCGACTTCCCGGCGTATGGCATGCTATCTGGATGGATGACTCATGGGCGTTTATCGTGTCCATAATGTATGGATGAGTCCGAATCGTTTTGGTTACCAAATGGAAGGAAGCATAGCTGGTTTGATTGCCACCGGAAATTTTTACCACTTGAGCATCCTTACGTACGCAACGTGAAAGCGTTTAGAAAAGGGAGAAAAGTGACCGAACATCCTCCGTCATGGTTAAGCGGTGAAGAAGTACTTCATGAAAGAGTAGAGAGCATTAGGGGGGTAATAAAAACAGTGGATTGTGGTGGAAATGGACATGATAAGGCGGCACGTACAATTGAAGATTATGGAGTTCATCATAATTGGGTGAAGAAGAGTATATTTTGGGATCTACCTTATTGGGAAAACCAACTACTTCGTCATAATTTGGACTTTATGCACATTGAGAAGAACTTCTTTGATAATGTGATCAACACTGTGTTGAATGTTACTGGTAAATCAAAAGACAACCTCAAATCGAGGTTAGATCTCCCGAAATATGTAACAGCCGGAAGCTCATATTACGGACGATGGTCAGATGATCGCACCCATATTCAGGTTGTCAAATCAGAGGAAGAAGATTTTCCTTCATTGGATGAAGAACGAGATTAAATTTCCCGATGGGTATTCATCAACGTTTGGTCGTTGTGTAGATGACAATCATTCCAAGATATCGGGTTTGAAAAGTCATGACTGCCACGTCATAATGCAACGACTTCTACCATTTGCATTTTCAGAACTTCTTCCAAAACCTGTTCATGTTGCTATTTCAGGTAAACTCTTACGTTACACAATTTGGCAAATGAATGCAATGAAAAGGAAACTCTAACATATGTTTTAATTTTGTCAAATATTTTCAGAAATTGCATTGTTTTTTCGGGACATGTCTTCGAAGAGCTTACGAAACGAAGATGTTGCTATATTGAAATCAAATATTGCTTTGAAGATTTGCAATTTGGAGAAGCTATTTCCACCTTCGTTCTTCGATGTTATGGAACATCTACCTGTGCATTTACCCGATGAAGCCGCTTTAGGGGGACCGGTCCAATATCGATGGATGTATCCTTTCGAGAGATACATGTATCACCGAAGAAGAAAGTTAAGAACAAGGCACATGTTGGAGGCTCGATTGTTGCTCAATGTATAATGGAGGAAATTACTCATGCAGCTTCAAGTTATTTTGGTAATCCGAAGTGGTGCAAGAGTCTCTAACCGGGAAATTCGATTTACTTATTTAGCTCCAGAAGTCCCGGACTTGTTTCACCATGAAGGTCGAGTAAGTGGAAAAGCAAAAGATGGTTGGTTTACAGACGATGACTACACCGTTCTCCAAACGTTTATGTTGCTAAACTGTGACCACTTTGAGCCTTATGAAAGGTACAATATCTTAATTCTCATTAAACTATATGAATCGTTTTTAATTTTACGCCCTTTATTTTAACATTTTATCCTAAAATATTTTGCAGGATGTTTGAACGATTCATGATGGAATCCAATCCTGGAATCAACAGTAACGTCATGCAAAATGCGAAAGACCAACACTTTGCTCAATGGTGTAAAGATTATGTAAGTATGACATTTATGAATAAAAATCACTAGTAATCATAGTACACTAATTGTTTATTATGTGGATTGTTTTGTAGATTAATCAAGCTTCTTCTTCCTATACGTTTCCTTTTTGGATGTTGGATTTCGCACAAGGTCCTAAACGTAGTTACACATCTTGGCCTATGTATCGATCACGAGGTTATTCCTTCCACACCGAAATACATGGGAAAGATAGGAAAAGTCAAAACTATGGTGTCCGCGTCAAAGGAACCTCGATACGATTATTATGGGTTAATAGAGGAGATAATGATGATCGAGTACCCTGGTTCTGTTGGTCTCAAAGCAATGGTTTTCGATGCAAGTGGTTTGACACAACTTTAGGTCGAGGTATTCGCAAACACCCATCGTGTATTATCGATATCGCACCTAATAGAAGATACGAGAAATATGATCCTTTTATACTTTCGGTAATTGTGATCAAGTTTGTTTCGTTCCTTATCCTCGTGAGACTCGATCTGTGGCAAACGAATGGTGGGTTTGTATTAAAGTTATGCCTCGTGGGGTTCGTGAAACATCTGAAGATACTCTGACTACTTTACAAGATGACACACATAATCATAATGTCGTTCCAAGTGGCATTATTCGTGTCGATTCACATGTCGTGGAAGATGCTTCAGATTTCGATTCATTACTTGTGGAGCCTCCTAATGATGAATACATAACAGAAGACGAGTTTGAAGATTTAAGTGAAGATTCAGTTTCAGAGTAACCATTTTAGGGGGTTTTCATGAATTTGTAATATATTTATGCATTTTCTTTGATAAATGATGACTTTTTAATGTTTTAATGCATTTTGTATGATATGTGGTGATTTTTATTTAATTAGTAAGATATTTAATGACTTAAACCCTAAACTAATACCTAAACACTAACCTAAACCCTAAACCCTAAACCTCTAAACCCTAAACCTCTAAACCCTAAACCCTAAACCCTAAACCTCTAAACACCATTTGAGTTTACGAGAAAGCCACGGAATAGCCACAGTTCGAAAATGTGGCTTTATCTACATAGCCACGGTTTGTAGATTTATAGCCACGGTTTAGTAAATGACAAAGCCACGTTAATGCCACGGTTCAGAACCGTGGCATCGTTTTAGGGCTTTTATCAAAAACCTTTTCTCCTTCGACACTTAGAAACATTTCCCAAAAACGCCGTTCGTCTCTTCGTTTTCTCCGATACGCGTCGTCGTCGCCTCGCCGTCTCCGATACCCTGCGTCGTCGCCTCGCCGTCTCCGATACACCACGTCCTCGCCTCGCCGTCTCCCAGTTACTCTTCATCCTCTTTCTCTCTCTCCACTCAAAATCCCCAAATCCCCAAACCCTAAAACAACAAATCGCCTCGCTAATCAATGAGTTCCGGTCGTGGTCGTTCTTATTCCGGAGCCGGAGGAGGATATCATCTATCAATTGGTCCTTGGAATCCCTCAGGTTATGTTCTTTAACCCTTAAAATAGGTCTCTGCAATCTCTATGTGTTCGCTTTCTCTATGTGTTTCTTTGTCTATGTAAGTTGGTAAGTGTCTATGCTTGTATCTCATTATCAGTGTGTGTGCTTTGTCTGAGTTTGAGTTTTAGTTTTGTGAAGACTATTGAAGTGATCATCACAATGTAGGTGTTTCATATAGTCGACTATGTCACCAAACTATATGCATCACAATGTAGGTGGTTCATATAGTCGACTATGTCACAAAACTATATGTCGAAGCAGTTTGAAAATAGAGCCGTTGGAGCTTTTATCCAAAGGACAAAGGAGTGGTCCTTTTGGAATCTAGCCGTTGGGGATTTCTTTTAATGGGCTTATTTTTGATATATGTAATCTCCAAATGTACTAAGAGTTGAATTAACTTTATGAAATCTAAAAACATGTTTATCACATATTCTCTCTCTAATCTCTCTTCATGTTCTTCAAGAACATGAAGAACACCAATTCATAATCTTCTCCAAATCTCAAATATTCTCCGTTTACACTTACAAATTCTAACATGGTATCAGAGCATGATTGCTCTTGAACCATAAATCTCGTTTCCGCGTTTCTTATTCTCTGTTCTAAATCTCTGTTTTTCATAAAGATTCAAACTTTATTTCTGGTTTGGGTTTCTCTTCATAAAGATTCAAACTTTATCCTTGTAAACGTTTGATTCTCATCCAAATCACCAAACTTTCTCTCCAAAAAGGCCGATTCCTTCAAGATCTGATCTTTTGAGCCATAAAGCTCTATTTTCCCAGATCTACTCCTAAATACTCTAGCTTTGTGTCTTTGAAACCCGGGAACAAGTAAAGCTCTAAACTTTATCTCTTCCTTCCTCGGTTTCTCTCTAAATCGGCTTATACTCTTAAAGATCCAAGCTTTTCTAGTCTAAACTCTGTCTCTACTATAAAAGACACTGCCTTTATTCTGTTTTGGCTTGGATATCTCTAAAAGGAACAACCTTTCCTCGGTTCAAAATCAAAATCGTTCAACATGGAAGATAAGGAGCAATCTAAGAAGATACTTTGCCCAGTGACACTAAAGGGGATTAACTATCTCCTATGGGCAAGGACGGTAAAGATTGCCCTATGTGGTCGTGGTCTTTGGAGCCACATTCTCAAATCACAAGAAGTCATCTCGGATACTGCCCTCACAGAAGGTGATTCTATTACCACCGAAGGCAAATGGTTTCAAGAAGACCAGAAAGTGCTCGGAATCATTCAAGGATCTCTTGATCCAGCGATACTTGAGGCTTACTCATACTGCGAGAGTGCCAAAGACTTGTGGGACACTCTCCAAACAGTATATGGCAACATATCCAATCTTAGCCGTGTCTATGAGGTGAAGAAGGCGATAAATGATCTTAATCAAGAAGACATGGAATTCACCAAGCATTTTGGAAGGTTTAGGAGCTTGTGGGCGAGCTGGAAATGTTGCGGCCAAGTACCATTGATCCAAAAGTTCTCAATGAAAGGAGGGAGCAAGACAAGGTCTTTGGCTTGTTGCTCACGCTGAATGGTAGCTACAAGGATGTTATCAAGCATCTTTTGAGATCTGATAAACTTCCCAATCTTGAAGAAGTGTGTGCTCAGCTGCAAAGAGAGCAAGGATCCATAGAACTCTTTGGCAACAAAAAGGAGCTGGTCACCGCCAATAAGGTTGCCTACAAGCCAACCGCCAAGACTTATGAAGACAGGAGGAGTCTGTTGTGTGGTCACTGCAAGAAGAAGGGGCACTCCAAGGAGAAATGCTGGATCCTGAATCCACATCTCAAGCCGGCCAAGTTCAAAGATGCAAAGGCCAACTTCTCCAACGATGATGCAACTGGTCCAAGCAGCTCCAGACAATGAGTCTCAAGGATAAGGAGGATGAATCCACAGCTATGGTACCTTACACAGATGAATATGTGAGGAAGTCTGATCTAGATGCACTCATTAAAGCCCTTAGGGGCTCGGTATTGACTCTTTCTACTCCCTTAGTGCTCATAACATTGAAAAACCTATTAAGCCTATTATCATTGATTCAGGAGCATCTCATCACATGATTAGTAATAAGAACCCGATTAGCAATGTTAAACCGGCACTAGGAAATGTTATTATTGCTAATGGTAGTAAGATCCCCGTAAAAGGTCTAGGAAGCCTTAGAGTGTTTAATAGAGAATCTCAAGCCCTATATATGCCTAGCTTTACCTATAATTTAATTTCTGTTAAACGGATTGCTTGTGATCTAAAGTGCAATGTGATTTTCAGTCCTAATGAAGTTATATTTCAGAATATTGAAAGTAAGGAAGTAATTGGAAAGGGAACTACGAGGGGAGACCTCTACATTCTTGACAAAGAAGTATCAAGCTCTAATCATCATTCTGCTTTCAATTCTGTCTTGTTAGAAGTTAATAATGTTTTGTGGCATTATAGATTAGGCCATCCTCATGTTAAGGCCTTAAAAACTCTTTTACCAAACGTATCTTTTGATCATAATAAATGTGAGTCTTGCATTTTGGGCAAGCACCACAAATCTGTGTTTTCAAACTCTAAAACTCTGTATGAAAACTGTTTTGATCTTGTGCATTCGGATGTTTGGTCTTCACCTTGCAAATCTAGAGAAAACCAAGCATATTTTGTGACTTTCATTGATGAAAAATCCAAATATACTTGGCTTACATTATTACCATCTAAGGATAGGGTGCTAGATGCTTTTAAAAATTTTGAAACTTACATTACTAATCAATACAATGCCAAGATAAAATGTTTCAGATCAGACAATGGTGGGGAATACACAAGCAATGCATTCAAAGAACACATGGCCAATAAGGGTATACTTCACCAAACAAGCTGCCCATATACTCCTCAACAAAACGGTGTAGCCGAGAGGAAGAATAGGCACTTGATGGAAGTAACAAGATCCATGATGTTTCACATGAATGTGCCTAAGAGATTTTGGGCTGATGCTGTCTCAACAAGATGCTATCTAATAAACAGAACACCAACACGATCCTTGAAAACCAATCCCCCTATCGTGTATTGAATAAGTCTAAACCATTTATCAATCATCTAAGAGTGTTTGGTTGTTTGTGTTTTGTATTTGTGCCAGGAGAGCAAAGAAACAAGCTGGATGCAAAGAGCACAAAAGCTATGTTTATTGGCTACTCAAGCACACAAAAAGGGTATAAGTGCTATGTCCCTGAAGCTAGACGTGTCCTTGTCTCAAGAGATGTCAAGTTTATTGAAGGAAAGAGCTACTATGAAGACAGTACCTGGGAAAGTGTTCAAGACTTACCCGAGGCTGCCACGATAGAGCCACTAGCCTCGAAACTTGATGAGGAACTTGGGGATGAACATCAATAAAGAAGCAAGGACAGAATCCACTCAGCAACTCCGTCGAACAAGACTCCCACCTTGATCATGAAGGGGGAACAATGATGATACACAGGAGACTCATGAGGATCAAAGGGAAGAACCCGAAACTCAAGAAGAGCATCAAGGAGAACCAGAGGATACTCAAGTCACTCAAGAAACAGTTCATCAAGAGATACATGATCAAGCTGCTCTGTGGTACCAAGAAGAAGTACTAGGATCGGGCACCAAGTTCAAACTGGAAAAACACCGAGTCTACTTCAACAGAACGCCGTAGCCCATCCTATCCAAGCAGTGTGCTCCATGGCTGTTTTTCCACATGACCATCAAGCATTCATTGCCAAAATAGAGCAACATTGGATTCCAAGAACCTATGAAGAGGCTATTGAGCATGAAGTATGGGTTAATGCGGTAAAAGCTGAAAATCAAGCAATGGAGCGTAACCACACTTGGGATGAGGCTGATCTTCCTAAAGGCAAGAAGGCAGTAAGCTCAAGATACGTGTTCACAATCAAGTACCTGAGCAATGGTGACATTGAGAGGCACAAGGCAAGACTAGTGGCAAGAGGATTTACACAGACTTATGGTGAAGACTATTTGGATACTTTTGCCCCAGTTGCTAAACTCCACACGGTGAGAGAGTAATCCTATCTCTAGCAGTGAACCTGGATTGGGATCTTTGGCAAATGGATGTCAAGAATGCTTTCCTTCAAGGAGAGTTAGAAGAAGAAGTCTACATGACTCCACCTCCGGCTTAGAAGACTCCATAACACCAGGAAAAGTATTGAGATTGAGAAAGGCTATCTATGGGCTCAAGCAATCCCCAAGAGCATGGTACCACAAACTCAGCACCACTCTGGTGACAAGGGGATTCAAGATGAGTCAAGCCGATCACACTCTATTCACTCTCCAATCAAAGGAAGGTATGGTAGTTATCCTCATCTACGTGGATGACATAGTCATCTCTGGGGATAACAAGGTAGAAATTGCTGAAACTAAGAACTATCTAAAGACTATGTTTGATATTAAAGATTTGGGGAAGATGAAATACTTCCTTGGAATTGAGATAAGTAGATCCGAAGAGGGTCTCTTTCTCTCCCAAAGGAAGTATACCCTGGATCTTCTTAATGAAACAGGTCACATGGATTCCAAGGCTGCAAAGACACCTTTGGAGGATGGCTACAAAGTCATTAGAGAGGGGAGCTTGAAGACCAACCTTTCAAAGACCAGAAGCTCTATAGGCGTATTGTGGGTAAGTTTATCTACTTGACCATAACTAGACCTGACATATGTTTTGTTGTGAACCAGGTTAGCCAACACATGCAAAGGCCAAAGATTCACCACCGGAACATGGTGCAAAGGATACTCAAGTATCTCAAAGGAACATCAAGCCAAGGCATTTGGATGGGAAGAAATCGAACACGAAGTGGTAGGCTATTGTGATGCTGACTATGCTGGAGATGTAGATGATAGGAGATCCACTACAGGATACTGCACCTTCATTGGAGGGAACCTAGTTACTTGGAAGACCAAGAAGCAAAAGATTGTGTCATGTTCAAGTGCAGAATCTGAATACGAGCCATGAGGAAGCTTACTCAAGAGCTTATGTGGTTGAAGAATCTCCTTTGGGATCTTGGCATAGACATCAAGAAGCCGATCACCATGCACCGTGACAACAAGGCAGCCATTCATATTGCCTCCAATTCTGTGTTTCATGAGAGGACCAAGCACATAGAGATGGATTGCCACAAAGTCCGGGAACAAATGGTAAAGGGGACTATTCTTCCCTGCTACACCAAGAGCCAAGACCAACTAGCTGATGTCTTTACCAAATCAGCAAGTCCGAAAGTATGTGAGTACGTGCTACCCAAGCTAGGACTCACCACCTTGACCAGAAACTAGAAGACCCTAACCGTATGCTTTCATACTCTTTTTCCTTCAAGGAGTTTTATCCCAAGTGGTTTTCTCTTTGAAGGTTTTAGCGAGGTGAAGTATGCGGTTCCAAGCTTAGCCATTTCATTGGGCTAAGCTTGAGGGGGAGTGTGAAGACTATTGAAGTGATCATCACAATGTAGGTGTTTCATATAGTCGACTATGTCACAAAACTATATGCATCACAATGTAGGTGATTCATATAGTCGACTATGTCACAAAACTATATGTCGAAGCAGTTTGAAAATAGAGCCGTTGGAGCTTTTATCCAAAGGACAAAGGAGTGGTCCTTTTGGAATCTAGCCGTTGGGGATTTCTTTTAATGGGCTTATTTTTGATATATGTAATCTCCAAATGTACTAAGAGTTGAATTAACTTTATGAAATCTAAAAACATGTTTATCACATATTCTCTCTCTAATCTCTCTTCATGTTCTTCAAGAACATGAAGAACACCAATTCATAATCTTCTCCAAATCTCAAATATTCTCCGTTTACACTTACAAATTCTAACAAGTTTGACTTTGAGTTTGAGACATCGGGTTTGAGGTTGAGATTGAGTTTCTCTGTGTGTATGTTGGTAAGTTTCTATGCTTGTCTGTGTGAGTTTGCGTTTGAGCTTGTCTGTGTGTTATGCGAGTCTGTGTGAGTTTGAGTTTGTGTTTGAGTTTGTGTTTAAGTTTGTGTTCTGGGAGTGTATGTTGTTAAGTCTCTATGCTTGTATCTCATTGTCTTAGTTTGAGTTTTATTTGAGTTTAATGCTTTGTGTGTGTTTAAGTTTCTGTTTGCTTATTTCTCTTTGCTTATCTTAGTTCTTTGACCTTCTCTTGTCTTATCAGAGAGGCCGACAGGAACTACTGGATCAGCAGGCTCAGCGTCAGCTGCTAACAACCAGTTCAATCAAGTAACAGAGGAGCAATTGTTAGCTGCTCCACAGAGAGAATCTCAGCCACATCTTCACCCAAGGAAAGCCAATGGGGCTCTATGGTATGTTTTCTTCTCTCGAATTACTTAAACCTCATACATTTACGTCTTTTCTGAGTTACTTAAACCTTTATTTTTTGTTTTAGGTTTGGTGTGGACCCAGAAGTCAACAGATTTGTTAGGAAGACATGGCAAGGCTACTACTTTGGACCATGGAGAAGCTGGAATAAAGTTCCTAAGGAAAGAAAAACCACTTGGTGGCACACTTTCGTGGTAAAGTCTATCTCTCTGTTTTGTTTCTCTTTGATGCATTTTTAATTTCCTTTTGTTTTCTTGTAGCAAAACTATTATTGGGAACCAAGGTTTCATGCTGCTGTCTACTTCCAATGGAAGTTGGAGACGAGGACAACCATTTGTGAACGTATTAGCAAGAAGTACAGAAACAACAAGAAGCCAAAGTACATTGGTGATGCTCATTGGACGCTTATGTTGGAGTATTGGGCTACTGAAGAAGCTGCAGCGAGGAGCAAGAAAGCTGCAGATTCTAGGACATCTGATCCAGATGGACAAGGGATGCACAAGCATAGTGGAGGTCCCAAGTCTTTCCTAAAACATGAGTATGATATGGTAAGCGCTTCTTCTCTTTCTCTGACCTTATATGTTTTGATTCTTCCTTTAACAAATCTTACGTTTTTGCAGATGGTTGAGGGTGGTACTGATGAACCACCAACTTTGACTCAGCTTGTCCGCAAGACTCACACACGCAAAGATGGAACTTTCATCGATTCAAGGGCGGAGGCAATTGTTTTGGAAGTAGAGCAAGCAGCATCTGAATTCATCGACGAGGAAGGATCTCCCAATGGTCGCAGTCAAAACTGCCTCTTCTGGACCTTCACGCCATCTTCTCAACAAGGAGTATATAAAGGTTCTGTTACTTTTGTTTCTTCTTTGATACTTAATATTATAAATTATGAGATTGCAATATTGATTATGCATGCTTCTTTGTTATGTTTGTATGTGCGTATGTCTCTGCTTCTGTGTGTACGTGTGTGTGCTTAGGTATGTTTCTGTTTGTGTATGTCTATGTGTTTTGGTGTATGTCACCGTGTGTGTGAGTGTTTGCTTATGTTTTTATGTGTGTGTTCATGTGCTTCTGTCTTTATGTGTGTGTTCATGTGCTTCTGTCTTTATTTGTGTGTTCATGTGCTTCTGTCTATATGTCTTTGCTTCTGTTTGTATGTGTGTGTTCATGTGTTTATGATTATGTCTCCGTTTATGTGCTTATGTATGTGTATTTGATTCTGTATGTCTTTGTGTTAATGTAAGTGTATGTCATTGTGCTTGTTTGTTGCTTTTTGTCTATGTATCTTTGTGTGTGATTATGTCTCTTAGTCTCTGTTTATTGTTTTGCAGCGTGGTAAGAGACACAAAGGCAATATATATGGTCTAGGGAGTGTTCAATATCGAGAGAAGACACCATTGGTGTCCGCTGAATCCAGTCTTGCGCGAAACGTCGATATAGACGAAAGGATAGACAGCCTCGAGGGCAAGTTCAAGACGGTGAATGACAATGTCAATGTTGTGAGGAAGGAGGTGACAGAGTTAAAGGACGAAATGGGAGACATAAAGACCTCTCTCAATGCATTGCTTAGGCATCTCGGGATTCCTTGCTCGGCCACTTCTTCCACAGGATCGCAACAGGTCGTCAATCAGGTACCTAATCCTTCTGTGCCTCAGCCTGATCCTCATGTCGTGACGTCTCCAGCAGTGGTACCAGCTTCTTCTCCTCCAAACCAAAATCAAGAATTTAGTAGGTGGTGTACTAATCTTGGACTTTAGCTTAGTTTTTTTCAAGACATTTTGTTGCCTTTGTACAAGGCTTGTAGTGTATTTCAAACCACTTTTAAATTTTGTGTATGTTGTGAACTTCTCTTTTTATGTTTCATCAATACCATGTTCTTAGATTTTTGTTTTGATAAGTGCAATTCCGAAAATGGTTTAAATGTTTCATAATCAGTATTTTTTTTTGTTTTATTGTGAAGATATGCCACGGAAAAAATGTGGCATAATACCGTGGCAAATTTTAAAATGCCACAAAAATAAGTGGTTCGAAAACGTGGCTAACATATCCCACGAAAAATAACCGTGGCTATATAGCCACGTTAAAATCGTGGCAAATATCGTGGCAAAAATAGCCACGTTATTATTTATAAAAAACTGTGACCAAATCGTGGCTTTCTTATGTAAGCCACTGTTTAAAACAGTGGCAAAAAGCGTGGCTCTCTAACCCACGGTTTCGAAAAGCCACGCAGCTATAGCCACGGTTTCGTTTATCGTGGCGAACCGTGGCTTAGTGCCCTATAGCCACGGTTTTTGGCTTATAGCCACTAAAAAAACCGTGGCTATGCGCAAGTAATTTTACTAGTGAGAAACGCGTTGTTAGATGTTTCATAAGTTCGTCAAACTAGTACAAATCTCATTGAGACACTTATAAGCACTCATGTTGCATGAAACTTGGTTTAGAGTCCTAGAAACGAGTTGTTAGATGTTTCATAAGTTCGTCAAACTTGTACAAAGCTTATTGAGACACTTATAAGCACTCATGTTGAATGAAACTTGGTTTAGAGTCCTAGAAACGCGTTGTTAGATGTTTCATAAGTTCTTTAGACTAGTACAAAGCTCATTGAGACACTTATAAGCACTCATGTTGATTGAAACTTGGTTTAGAGTCCTAGTAACGCTTTGTTAGATGTTTCATAAGTTCTTCACACTAGTACAAAGCTCATTGAGACACATATAAGCACTCATGTTGCATGAAATTTGGTTTAGAGTCCTAGAAACGCGTTGTTAGATGTTTCATAAGTTCGTCAAACTTGTACAAAGCTCATTAAGACACTTATAAGCACCCATGTTGCATGAAACTTAGTTTAAATTCCTAGCAACCACGTTGTTAGATGTTTCAAGTTCGTCAAACTTGTACAAAGCTCATTGAGACACTTATAAGCACTCATGTTGAATGAAAATTGGTTTAGAGTCCTAGAAACCGCGTTGTTAGATGTTTCATAAGTTCTTCAAACTTGTACAAAGCTCATTGAGACACTTATAACCACTCATGTTGCATGAAACTTAGTTTAAAGTCCTAGAAACCGCGTTGTTAGATGTTTCATGAGTTCGTCAAACTTGTACTAAGCTCATTGAGACAGTTATAAGCACTCATATTGCATGAAACTTGGTTTAGAGTCCTAGAAACGCGTTGTTAGATGTTTCATGAGTTCTTCAAACTTGTACAAAGCTCATTGAGAAACTTATAAGCACTCAAGTTGCATGAAACTTGGTTTAGAGTCCTAGAAACGCGTTGTTAGATGTTTCATAAGTTCGTCAAACTAGTACAAAGCTCATTGAGACACTTATGAGCATTCATGTTGCAAGAAACTTGGTTTAAAGTCCTAGAAATGAGTTGTTAGATGTTTCATAAGTTCGTCAAACTAGTTAAAAGCTTATTGAGACACTTCTAAGCACGCATGTTGCATGAAATTTGGTTTAGAGTCCTAGAAACGCGTTGTTAGATGTTTTATAAGTTCGTCAAACATGTACAAAGCTCATTGAGACACTTCTAAGCACTCATGTTGCATGAAACTTGGTTTAGAGTCCTAGAAACGAGTTGTTAGATGTTTCATAAGTTCGCCAAACTTGTACAAAGCTCATTGAGACCTTATAAGCACTCATGTTGAATGAAACTTGGTTTAGAGTCCTAGAAACGCGTTGTTAGATGTTTCATAAGTTCTTCAGACTAGTAAAAAGCTCATTGAGACACTTATAAGCACTCATGTTGCATGAAACTTGGTTTAGAGTCCTAGAAACGCGTTGTTAGATGTTTCATAAGTTCGTCAAACTTGTACAAAGCTCATTGAGACACTTATAAGCACTCATGTTGCATGAAACTTAGTTTAAAGTCCTAGAAACGCGTTGTTAGATGTTTCATAAGTTCGTCAAACTTTTACAAAGCTCATTGAGACACTTATAAGCACTCATGTTGCATGAAACTTAGTTTAAAGTCCTAGCAACCTCGTTGTTAGATGTTTCATAAGTTCGTCAAACTAGTTAAAAGCTCATTGAGACACATATAAGCACTCATGTTGAATGAAACTTGGTTTAGAGTCCTAGAAACGCGTTGTTAGATGTTTCTTAAGTTCGTCAAACTAGTACAAAGCTCATTGAAACACTTATAAGCCCTCATGTTGCATGAAACTTGGTTTAGAGTCCTAGAAACGAGTTGTTAGGTATTTCATAAGTTCGTCAAACTTTTTACAAAGCTCATTGAGACACTTATAAGCACTCATGTTGCATGAAACTTAGTTTAAAGTCCTAGCAACCACGTTGTTAGATGTTTCATCAGTTCGTCAAACTAGTTAAAAGCTCATTGAGACACATATAAGCACTCATGTTGAATGAAACTTGGTTTAGAGTCCTAGAAACGCGTTGTTAGATGTTTCATAATCTCGTCAAACTAGTACAAAGCTCATTGAGACACTTATAAGCACTCATGTTGCATGAAACTCTGTTTAGAGTCCTAGAAACGAGTTGTTAGATGTTTAATAATTTCGTCAAACTTGTACAAAGCTCATTAAGACACTTATAAGCACTCATGTTGAATGAAACTTGGTGTAGAGTCCAAGAAACGCGTTTGTTAGATGTTTCATAAGTTCTTCAGACTAGTACAAAGCTCATTGAGACACTTATAAGCACTCATGTTGCATGAAACTTGGTTTAGAGTCCTAGAAACGTGTTGTTAGATGTTTCATAAGTTCGTCAAACTAGTACAAAGCTCATTGAGACACTTATAAGCACTCATGTTGCATGAAACTTAGTTTAAAGTCCTAGCAACCTCGTTGTTAGATGTTTCATAAGTTCGTCAAACTAGTTAAAAGCTCATTGAGACACATATAAGCACTCATGTTGAATGAAACTTGGTTTAGAGTCTTAGAAACGCGTTGTTAGATGTTTCTTAAGTTCGTCAAACTAGTACAAAGCTCATTGAAACACTTATAAGCCCTCATGTTGCATAAAACTTGGTTTAGAGTCCTAGAAACGAGTTGTTAGGTATTTCATAAGTTCGTCAAACTTTTACAAAGCTCATTGAGACACTTATAAGCACTCATGTTGCATGAAACTTAGTTTAAAGTCCTAGCAACCACGTTGTTAGATGTTTCATCAGTTCGTCAAACTAGTTAAAAGCTCATTGAGACACATATAAGCACTCATGTTGAATGAAACTTGGTTTAGAGTCCTAGAAACGCGTTGTTAGATGTTTCATAATCTCGTCAAACTAGTACAAAGCTCATTGAGACACTTATAAGCACTCATGTTGCATGAAACTCTGTTTAGAGTCCTAGAAACGAGTTGTTAGATGTTTAATAAGTTCGTCAAACTTGTACAAAGCTCATTAAGACACTTATAAGCACTCATGTTGCATGAAACTTGGTTTAGAGTCCTAGAAACGTGTTGTTAGATGTTTCATAAGTTCGTCAAACTAGTACAAAGCTCATTGAGACACTTATGAGCATTCATGTTGCAAGAAACTTGGTTTAAAGTCCTAGAAATGAGTTGTTAGATGTTTCATAAATTCGTCAAACTAGTTAAAAGCTCATTGAGACACTTCTAAGCACGCATGTTGCATGAAATTTGGTTTAGAGTCCTAGAAACGCGTTGTTAGATGTTTTATAAGTTCGTCAAACATGTACAAAGCTCATTGAGACACTTCTAAGCACTCATGTTGCATGAAACTTGGTTTAGAGTCCTAGAAACGAGTTGTTAGATGTTTCATAAGTTCGCCAAACTTGTACAAAGCTCATTGAGACCTTATAAGCACTCATGTTGAATGAAACTTGGTTTAGAGTCCTAGAAACGCGTTGTTAGATGTTTCATAAGTTCTTCGACTAGTAAAAAGCTCATTGAGACACTTATAAGCACTCATGTTGCATGAAACTTGGTTTAGAGTCCTAGAAACGCGTTGTTAGATGTTTCATAAGTTCGTCAAACTTGTACAAAGCTCATTGAGACACTTATAAGCACTCATGTTGCATGAAACTTAGTTTAAAGTCCTAGAAACGCGTTGTTAGATGTTTCATAAGTTCGTCAAACTTTTACAAAGCTCATTGAGACACTTATAAGCACTCATGTTGCATGAAACTTAGTTTAAAGTCCTAGCAACCACGTTGTTAGATGTTTCATAAGTTCGTCAAACTAGTTAAAAGCTCATTGAGACACATATAAGCACTCATGTTGAATGAAACTTGGTTTAGAGTCCTAGAAACGCGTTGTTAGATGTTTCTTAAGTTCGTCAAACTAGTACAAAGCTCATTGAAACACTTATAAGCCCTCATGTTGCATGAAACTTGGTTTAGAGTCCTAGAAACGAGTTGTTAGGTATTTCATAAGTTCGTCAAACTTTTACAAAGCTCATTGAGACACTTATAAGCACTCATGTTGCATGAAACTTAGTTTAAAGTCCTAGCAACCACGTTGTTAGATGTTTCATCAGTTCTTCAAACTAGTTAAAAGCTCATTGAGACACATATAAGCACTCATGTTGAATGAAACTTGGTTTAGAGTCCTAGAAACGCGTTGTTAGATGTTTCATAATCTCGTCAAACTAGTACAAAGCTCATTGAGACACTTATAAGCACTCATGTTGCATGAAACTCTGTTTAGAGTCCTAGAAACGAGTTGTTAGATGTTTAATAAGTTCGTCAAACTTGTACAAAGCTCATTAAGACACTTATAAGCACTCATGTTGAATGAAACTTGGTGTAGAGTCCAAGAAACGCGTTGTTAGATGTTTCATAAGTTCTTCGTACTAGTACAAAGCTCATTGAGACACTTATAAGCACTCATGTTGCATGAAACTTGGTTTAGAGTCCTAGAAACGTGTTGTTAGATGTTTCATAAGTTCGTCAAACTAGTACAAAGCTCATTGAGACACTTATAAGCACTCATGTTGCATGAAACTTGGTTTAGAGTCCTAGAAACGCGTTGTTAGATGTTTCATAAGTTCGTCAAACTTTTACAAAGCTCATTGAGACACTTATAAGCACTCATGTTGCATGAAACTTAGTTTAAAGTCCTAGCAACCTCGTTGTTAGATGTTTCATAAGTTCGTCAAACTAGTTAAAAGCTCATTGAGACACATATAAGCACTCATGTTGAATGAAACTTGGTTTAGAGTCTTAGAAACGCGTTGTTAGATGTTTCTTAAGTTCGTCAAACTAGTACAAAGCTCATTGAAAAACTTATAAGCCCTCATGTTGCATAAAACTTGGTTTAGAGTCCTAGAAACGAGTTGTTAGGTATTTCATAAGTTCGTCAAACTTTTACAAAGCTCATTGAGACACTTATAAGCACTCATGTTGCATGAAACTTAGTTTAAAGTCCTAGCAACCACGTTGTTAGATGTTTCATCAGTTCGTCAAACTAGTTAAAAGCTCATTGAGACACATATAAGCACTCATGTTGAATGAAACATGGTTTAGAGTCCTAGAAACGCGTTGTTAGATGTTTCATAATCTCGTCAAACTAGTACAAAGCTCATTGAGACACTTATAAGCACTCATGTTGCATGAAACTCTGTTTAGAGTCCTAGAAACGAGTTGTTAGATGTTTAATAAGTTCGTCAAACTTGTACAAAGCTCATTAAGACACTTATAAGCACTCATGTTGAATGAAACTTGGTTTAGAGTCCTAGAAACGCGTTGTTAGATGTTTCATAAGTTCGTCGACTAGTAAAAATCTCATTGAGACACTTATAAGCACTCATGTTGCATGAAACTTGGTTTAGAGTCCTAGAAACGCGTTGTTAGATGTTTCATAAGTTCGTCAAACTAGTACAAAGCTCATTGAGACACATATAAGCACTCATGTTGCATGAAACTTGGTTTAGAGTCCTAGAAACGCGTTGTTAGATGTTTCATAAGTTCGTCAAACTTTTACAAAGCTCATTGAGACACTTATAAGCACTCATGTTGCATGAAACTTAGTTTAAAGTCCTAGCAACCACGTTGTTAGATGTTTCATCAGTTCGTCAAACTAGTTAACAGCTCATTGAGACACATATAAGCACTCATGTTGAATGAAACTTGGTTTAGAGTCCTAGAAACGCGTTGTTAGATGTTTCTTAAGTTCGTCAAACTAGTACAAAGCTCATTGAGACACTTATAAGCCCTCATGTTGCATGAAACTTGGTTTAGAGTCCTAGAAACGAGTTGTTAGATATTTCATAAGTTCGTCAAACTAGTACAAAGCTCATTGAGACACATATAAGCACTCATGTTGCATGAAACTTGGTTTAGAGTCCTAGAAACGCGTTGTTAGATGTTTCATAAGTTCGTCAAACTTTTACAAAGCTCATTGAGACACTTATAAGCACTCATGTTGCATGAAACTTAGTTTAAAGTCCTAGCAACCACGTTGTTAGATGTTTCATCAGTTCGTCAAACTAGTTAAAAGCTCATTGAGACACATATAAGCACTCATGTTGAATGAAACTTGGTTTAGAGTCCTAGAAACGCGTTCTTAGATGTTTCATAATCTCGTCAAACTAGTACAAAGCTCATTGAGACACTTATAAGCACTCATGTTGAATGAAACTCTGTTTAGAGTCCTAGAAACGAGTTGTTAGATGTTTAATAAGTTTGTCAAACTTGTACAAAGTTCATTAAGACACTTATAAGCACTCATGTTGAATGAAACTTGGTTTAGAGTCCTAGAAACGCGTTGTTAGATGTTTCAAAAGTTCTTCGACTAGTAAAAAAGCTCATTGAGACACTTATAAGCACTCATGTTGCATGAAACTTGGATTAGTGTCCTAGAAACGCGTTGTTAGATGTTTCATAAGTTCGTCAAACTAGTACAAAGCTGATTGAGACACATATAAGCACTCATGTTGCATGAAACTTGTTTTAAAATCCTAGAAACGCGTTGTTAGATGTTTCAGAAGTTCGTCAAACTTGTACAAAGCTCATTGAGACACTTATAAGCACTCATGTTGCATGAAACTTAGTTTAAAGTCCTAGCAACCACGTTGTTAGATGTTTCATAAGTTCGTCAAACTAGTTAAAAGCTCATTGAGACACATATAAGCACTCATGTTGAACGAAACTTGGTTTAGAGTCCTAGAAACGCGTTGTTAGATGTTTCTTAAGTTCGTCAAACTAGTACAAAGCTCATTGAGACACTTATAAGCCCTCATGTTGCATGAAACTTGGTTTAGAGTCCTAGAAACGAGTTGTTAGATATTTCATAAGTTCGTCAAACTTTTACAAAGCTCATTGAAACACTTATAAGCACTCATGTTGCATGAAACTTAGTTTAAAGTCCTAGCAACCACGTTGTTAGATGTTTCATCAGTTCGTCAAACTAGTTAAAAGCTCATTGAGACACATATAAGCACTCATGTTGAATGAAACTTGGTTTAGAGTCCTAGGAACGCGTTGTTAGATGTTTCATAATCTCGTCAAACTAGTACAAAGCTCATTGAGACACTTATAAGCACTCATGTTGCATGAAACTCTGTTTAGAGTCCTAGAAACGAGTTGTTAGATGTTTAATAAGTTCGTCAAACTTGTACAAAGCTCATTAAGACACTTATAAGCACTCATGTTGAATGAAACTTGGTTTAGAGTCCTAGAAACGCGTTGTTAGATGTTTCATAAGTTCGTCAGACTAGTAAAAAGCTCATTGAGACACTTATAAGCACTCATGTTGCATGAAACTTGGTTTAGAGTCCTAGAAACGCGTTGTTAGATGTTTCATAAGTTCGTCAAACTAGTACAAAGCTCATTGAGACACATATAAGCACTCATGTTGCATGAAACTTGTTTTAGAATCCTAGAAACGCGTTGTTAGATGTTTCATAAGTTCGTCAAACTAGTACAAAGCTCATTGAGACACTTATAAGCACTCATGTTGCATGAAACTTGGTTTAGAGTTCTAAAAACGCGTTGTTAGATGTTTCATAAGTTCGTCAAACTAGTACAAAGCTCATTGAGACACATATAAGCACTCATGTTGCATGAAACTTGGTTTAGAGTCCTAGAAACGCGTTGTTAGATGTTTCATAAGTTCGTCAAACTTTTACAAAGCTCATTGAGACACTTATAAGCACTCATGTTGCATGAAACTTAGTTTAAAGTCCTAGCAACCACGTTGTTAGATGTTTCATCAGTTCGTCAAACTAGTTAAAAGCTCATTGAGACACATATAAGCACTCATGTTGAATGAAACTTGGTTTAGAGTCCTAGAAACGAGTTGTTAGATGTTTAATAAGTTCGTCAAACTTGTACAAAGTTCATTAAGACACTTATAAGCACTCATGTTGAATGAAACTTGGTTTAGAGTCCTAGAAACGCGTTGTTAGATGTTTCAAAAGTTCTTCAGACTAGTAAAAAGCTCATTGAGACACTTATAAGCACTCATGTTGCATGAAACTTGGTTTAGTGTCCTAGATGTTGAGAATATATGAGCAACAACATATTTGGCGGTAAAAGATGGATACCGTGACCAAGAAGCAATGGGCAACGGTAAAGTCTAAGGCAACCAAATATGATATGATAAGAGCCAAAAGGTGATAAGAGGTAAAAGATAAGAAAAGATAAGAAGACGTGATAAGAAGAAGTGTGATAAGCGCTAGGGTGATAAAGAGGATAACGGCTATATTGGAGCCGGTAGGCGACAAAACCGTATCCACGTACCAGCCTGGCAGCCGCGCATTCTTACGCGCATGTGGTCAAGAGCTCATTGGATCCGTACATGAAGACCGGATACGTGTGGGCAAAAGTAGATCTTGACTACACACGCTTTCCTTATCATTTAACGGCTCCTTTCTAGATCTCTCTTATGCTTTCTCTTTATATACATGTATCGGCTCATATTTGTAAATTAAGGGAACAAGTTTCCTCTTATTCTCCTAATACATTTTCCTTCATACTCTTTAATCTCTTCTCTTAATCTCTTACTAAGTACTCGCTAAACACAAGATCTATACTTTTCTACATGGTATCGAGCGTAATAGCTCCTAATCTCTCTATTCCGCATCTTATTCTCGTATCTTTAAGCATTCACAAGCTTAAAGCTACCTCTTTTCTTCACATACTCTCGGTTTTGTACCCTCACAAGGTTCAAAATCGCCTCTTTTCTCATTAAATATCTTTTTCTCCCTTCAAAACCGCTTCACCATGGATGAATCTAAAGAAAGCTTGAAGCTTTATCAAGCCACGGTGACTCTTAAGGGGATAAATTACCTCCTTTGGACAAGAACCATCAAGACCGCTTTATGTAGCCGAGGACTTTGGAGTCATGTTCTTACCGCAAGAGCTCCAATAGATTCGGCTCAAACAGCAAGCGAAGATGATGCTACGCCAAAGAAGAAGCTAAATGGTTCCAAGAAGATCAAAAAGTTCTAGGAATCATCCAACACTCACTAGATCCGCCAATACTAGAAGCTTACTCCTATTGTGAGACCGCAAAAGAGTTATGGGACACTCTCCAAACGGTGTATGGAAATATCTCGAATCTAAGCCGCGTCTATGAAGTTAAGAAGGCACTCACAGATCTTAACCAAGAAGACACTGAATTTACTCAACACTTTGGTAAATTTCGTGCTCTATGGGCAGAGCTGGAGATGCTAAGACCAAGTACTATAGACGCAAAGGTTCTAGCCGAGAGGAAAGAGCAAGATAAAGTCTTTGGACTTCTCTTGACCTTGAATCCAAGCTACAAGGAGCTGATAAGGCACCTTCTTAGATCCGACTCTCTACCGTCCCTAGAGACAGTATGCTCACAACTTCAACGTGAACAAGGCTCTAATGAGTTGTTCGGTGGCAAAAAGGAGATAGTGTTGGCCAACAAGGCGGTGTTCAAGCCAAGTGATGAGAGGAAGGCCATGATTTGCGAGCATTGCAAGAAGAAGGGGCATGTCAAAGACAAATGCTGGATCTTACATCCCCATCTCAAGCCGAGCAAGTTCAAGGATTCCAAAGCCAACTACTCTCAAGACGAGCCGGCTCAAGAAGGAAGCACATCAAGCCAAGGCAAGAACGAAGAAGCCCTGGCCGTGGTCCCTTTTGCCGATGAATATGTCAAGAAATCTGACCTAGACGCTCTAATTAAGGCCCTTAAGGGGTCCGGTATGACTTCTTACTCTTTAAATGCGCATAGTAGTAATCCAATAGTGGTTGACTCCTATGCTTCACACCATATGATTAGTAACCTGAAATATATCAACAATGTTAAACCGGTACTAGGCAATGTTATTGTAGCAAATGGAGATAAGGTTCCAATAGAAGGACTAGGTAACCTTAGGATGTTCAATAATAACATGGAAGCACTTTATATGCCTAAGTTCACATCTAACCTCCTCTCCGTGAAAAGAATTGCTAATGACTTGAATTGCCATGTTATCTTTGGGCCTAACAATGTTGTTTTTCAGGATATTGATACTAAGAGAATCATTGGTAAAGGGAGCACCAAAGGGGATCTATACGTTCTTGATGACAACCCAAGCTCTCAACTATCTTTTGCTTTCAATTCTGTTTTAGCCGAGGCAAATAATGTTTTATGGCATGCTAGATTAGGACATCCAAATTCTAGAGCTCTCAAATTAATGTTGCCTCTTGTCTCTTTTGATAATAAAACATGTGAATCTTGCATCCTTGGTAAACATTGCAAAACTGTTTTTCAAAAAATCTTCAAAAGTTTATGAATCCTGTTTTGATCTTATTCACTCGGATGTATGGACTTCTCCTTGCACATCTAGAGAGAACCATAAATACTTTGTGACTTTCATAGATGAGAAGTCCAAATTCACTTGGATAACCTTATTACCATCAAAAGATAGAGTCCTAGATGCATTCAAAAATTTTCAAAACTATGCATCTAACCATTATAATGCCAAGATAAAGTTTTTCGGACGATAATGGTGGAGAGTATACAGGACATATGTTCAAAGACTATCTAGCTAAACAAGGGATTGTGCATCAAACAAGTTGCCCATACACACCACAACAAAATGGCGTAGCCGAGAGGAAGAATAGGCATCTCATGGAGGTGGCAAGATCCATGATGTTCCACACCAATGTACCAAAGAGATTTTGGGGGGATGCGGTTACATCGCTTGTTATTTGATCAATAGAACTCCTACACAAGTTCTACTTGATGCATCTCCGTTTGAGGTATTAAACAAGATTAAGCCTAATATCTCTTACTTACGCGTGTTTGGTTGTGTGTGTTTTGTTCTGATTCCAGGGGAACAAAGGAACAAATTAGATGCAAAGAGCTTAAAGGGGGTTTTCATTGGGTACTCAACTACACAAAAGGGCTACAAGTGTTACATACCGGAGAGAAGAAGAGTATTCATCTCAAGAGATGTAAAGTTCATTGAGGGGCAAGGCTACTTTGAGGCTAAGAATTGGGAGAGCATCAAGGATCTACCCACTTCAGCCCAAGACAGAGCAACATCCCTCAAGAACCTAATGGAAGATCTAGGTCTAAACAACCTTCCAAGTGATGAAGAAACACAAGAACCCCATCTTGATCATGAGGGGGGAGAATCAAGAATCAACACATGAAAGCCAAGAAGAGCAAGTGGTTGATTCAGGTCATGATCAAAGCCCGGTTCATGAGGTGGAAGAAGAACAAGTACAACCGTTAAGAAGAAGTACTAGAATCAGAAATCCACCATCAAATTGGGTTAATACAAGAGTCTATTTCAACAATCAAGCTGTGGCACATCCTATCCAAGCAAAAGATGCAGCATGAGTTCCTTTCCTCAAGAACATCAAGTCTTTATGGCCAAGATGGATGAGAAACTGGATACCAAAGACATATGAAGAAGCTATGGAGCATGATGTGTGGATTAAGGCAGTAGAGGAAGAAGACAGAGCAATGGAACTCAATGAAACTTGGGAAGAAGCAGATCTTCCTCAAGGCAAGAGAACGGTTAGCTCTAGATATGTGTTCACCATCAAGTATAAGAGCAATGGAGACATAGAAAGGCATAAGGCTCGGTTAGTTGCTAGAGGGTTTACCCAAACCTATGGAGAAGACTACCTTGAAACCTTTGCCCCTGTTGCCAAGCTACATACAAGTAAGAGTGATCTTCTCAATAGCCACAAATCTGGAATGGGATCTATGGCAAATGGACGTGAAGAATGCATTCTTACAAGGTGAACTAGAAGATGAAGTCTACATGACACCTCCTTCTGGTGTAGTTAACAGAATCACTCCAGTGCAAGGTTCTGAGATTGAAGAAAGCTATATACGGTCTAAAGCAATCTCCTAGGGCTTGGTATCACAAACTGAGCACCACCCTCCTAGACCAGGGATTCAAGAAATCAGAATCTGACCACACCTTGTTCACAAGCAAGCGCCGAACAGGTATAGTAGTCATCCTCGTGTATGTTGATGATATAATCATCACAGGGGATGACAAGGTAAGGGTAGAAGCTACCAAAGCTCAATTAAAGTCTATTTTTGATATAAAAGACCTTGGTGAGCTTAAATACTTTCTTGGAATAGAAGTTTGCAGGTCTAAGGAAGGCCTCTTCCTATCCCAAAGAAAATATACTCTTGATCTTTTGGTTGAAACAGGGAAACTTGGATCCAAGGCTGCAAAGACTCCCTTAGAAGAGAACCACAAGGATATCCGAAAAGGGGAGTTTGAAGACGAGCCGTACAAGGATCCAAAACAATATCGGAGACTAGTGGGTAAGCTGATTTACCTTACCATTACAAGACCTGATATATGTTTTGCTGTGAATCAGGTATCACAACACATGCAGAAGCCAAAGAACCATCATTGGAATCTGGTTGATAGAGTCCTAAGATATCTCAAAGGTGCACCGGGACAAGGAGTTTGGATGGGATGCAACAAGAACACGAAATTGTGGGCTATTGTGATGCAGATTGGGCAGGAGACAGAGAGGATAGAAGATCTACCACCGGGTACCGCACGTTCATAGGAGGCAACTTGGTAACTTGGAAGAGCAAGAAACAAAAGGTGGTCTCTTGTTCAACAACCGAGTCGAGTATAGAGCAATGAGGAAGTTAACTCAAGAGTTAATTTGGCTCAAGGCTTTGGTTACGGATTTGGGAATTGAAGTCAAGACGCCTATGATCATGCATGCCGACAACAAATCAGCAATTAGCCTTGCATCTAACTCGGTGTTTCATGAGAGAACCAAACATGTGGAAGTCGATTGCCACAAAGTCCGGAAGCTATGGTAAAGAAGATCATCCTTCCATGCTACACAAAGAGTGAAGACCAATTGGCTGATATCTTTACAAAAGCTGCAAGCACCAAGGTTTGTGAGTTCATCCACTCCAAGATGGGACTCACCAACCTCATCAAGCAATAAAGACCCTAAACCGAAACATCTAGTACTCTTTTCCCTTAACAAGTTTTTATCCCAAGAGGTTTTACTTGTTAAGGTTTTAACGAGGCTAGATAGGAGGTTTCCAAGCTTAGCCATTCCCCACGGCTAAGCTTGAGGGGGAGTGTTGAGAATATATGAGCAACAACATATTTGGCGGTAAAAGATGGATACCGTGACCAAGAAGCAATGGGCAACGGTAAAGTCTAAGGCAACCAAATATGATATGATAAGAGCCAAAAGGTGATAAGAGGTAAAAGATAAGAAAAGATAAGAAGACGTGATAAGAAGAAGTGTGATAAGCGCTAGGGTGATAAAGAGGATAACGGCTATATTGGAGCCGTAGGCGACAAAACCGTATCCACGTACCAGCCTGGCAGCCGCGCATTCTTACGCGCATGTGGTCAAGAGCTCATTGGATCCGTACATGAAGACCGGATACGTGTGGGCAAAAGTAGATCTTGACTACACACGCTTTCCTTATCATTTAACGGCTCCTTTCTAGATCTCTCTTATGCTTTCTCTTTATATACATGTATCGGCTCATATTTGTAAATTAAGGGAACAAGTTTCCTCTTATTCTCCTAATACATTTTCCTTCATACTCTTTAATCTCTTCTCTTAATCTCTTACTAAGTACTCGCTAAACACAAGATCTATACTTTTCTACACTAGAAACGCGTTGTTAGATGTTTCATATGTTCGTCAAACTAGTACAAAGCTGATTGAGACACATATAAGCACTCATGTTGCATGAAACTTGTTTTAAAATCCTAGAAACGCGTTGTTAGATGTTTCAGAAGTTCGTTAAACTTGTACAAAGCTCATTGAGACACTTATAAGCACTCATGTTGAATGAAACTTGGTTTAGAGTCCTAGAAACGCGTTGTTAGATGTTTCATCAGTTCGTCAAACTAGTTAAAAGCTCATTGAGACACATATAAGCACTCATGTTGAATGAAACTTGGTTTAGAGTCCTAGAAACGCGTTGTTAGATGTTTCATAAGTTCGTCCAACTAGTACAAAGCTCATTGAGACACATATAAGCACTCATGTTGCATGAAACTTGGTTTAGATTCCTAGAAACGCGTTGTTAGATGTTTCATAAGTTCGTCAAACATGTACAAAGCTCAGTGAGACACTTATAAGCACTCATGTTGCATGAAACTTATTTAAAGTCCTAGTAACCACGTTGTTAGATGTTTCATACGTTCGTCAAACTAGTTAAAAGCTCATTGAGACACATATAAGCACTCATGTTGAATGAAAATTGGTTTAGAGTCCTAGAAACGCGTTGTTAGATGTTTCATAAGTTCGTCAAACTAGTTCAAATCTCATTGAGACACTTATAAGCACTCATGTTGCATGAAACTTGGTTTAGAGTCCTAGAAACGAGTTGTTAGATGTTTCATAAGTTCTTCAAACTTGTACAAAGCTCATTGAGACACTTATAAGCACTCATGTTGAATGAAACTTGGTTTAGAGTCCTAGAAACGCCTTGTTAGATGTTTCATAAGTTCTTCGACTAGTACAAAGCTCATTGAGACACTTATAAGCACTCATGTTGCATGAAACTTGGTTTAGAGTCCTAGTAACGCGTTGTTAGATGTTTCATAAGTTCTTCGACT
Organism: Cochlearia excelsa; assembly: GCA_963556525.1. Taxonomy (NCBI): domain Eukaryota; kingdom Viridiplantae; phylum Streptophyta; class Magnoliopsida; order Brassicales; family Brassicaceae; genus Cochlearia; species Cochlearia excelsa. Next base: position 1,319,168 of record CAUVZT010000006.1, read on the forward strand.
AGTACAAATCTCATTGAGACACATATAAGCACTCATGTTGCATGAAACTTGGTTTAGAGTCCTAGAAACGCGTTGTTAGATGTTTCATAAGTTCGTCAAACTTGTACAAAGCTCATTGAGAAACTTATAAGCACCCATGTTGCATGAAACTTAGTTTAAAGTCCTAGCAACCACGTTGTTAGATATTTCGAAGTTCGTCGAACTTGTACAAAGCTCATTGAGACACTTATAAGCGCTCATGTTGAATGAAACTTGGTTTAGAGTCCTAGAAACCGCGTTGTTAGATGTTTCATAAGTTCTTCAAACTGGTACTAACTTTAGAGTCCTAGAAACGCGTTGTTAGATTTTTCACAAGTTCATCAAACTTGTACAAAGCTCTTTAAGACACTTATAAGCACTCATGTTGAATTAAACTTGGTTTAGAGTCCTAGAAACGCGTTAGATGTTTCATAAGTTCGTCAAACTTATACAAAGCTCATTGAGACACTTATAAGCACTCATGTTGCATGAAACTTAGTTTAAATTCCTAGCAACCACGTTGTTAGATGTTTCAGAAGTTCGCCAAAGTTGTACAAAGCTCATTGAGACACTTATAAGTACTCATGTTGAATGAAACTTGGTTTAGATTCCTAGAAACCGCGTTGTTAGATGTTTCATAAGTTCTTCAAACTAGTAATAAACTCATTGAGACAGTTATAAGCACTCATGTTGCATGAAACTTGGTTTAGAGTCCTAGAAACGTGTTGTTAGATGTTTCATAAGTTCGTCAAACTAGTACAAAACTCATTGAGACACATAAAAGCACTCATGTTGCATGAAACTTTGTTTAGAGTCCTAGAAATGCGTTGTTAGATGTTTCATAAGTTCGTCAAACTTGTACAAAGCTCATTGAGACACTTATAAGCACTCATGTTGCATGAAACTTAGTTTAAAGTCCTAGCAACCACGTTGTTAGATGTTTCATCAGTTCGTCGAACTAGTTAAAAGCTCATTGAGACAAATATAAGCACTCATGTTGAATGAAACTTGGTTTAGAGTCCTAGAAACGCGTTGTTAGATGTTTAATAAGTTCTTCGACTAGTAAAAAGCTCATTGAGACACTTATAAGCACTCATGTTGCATGAAACTTGGTTTAGAGTCCTAGAAACGCGTTGTTAGATGTTTCATAAGTTCGTCAAACTAGTACAAAGCTCATTGAGACACATATAAGCACTCATGTTGCATGAAACTTGTTTTAGAGTCCTAGAAACGCGTTGTTAGATGTTTCATAAGTTCGTCAAACTTGTACAAAGCTCATTGAGACACTTATAAGCACTCATGTTGCATGAAACTTAGTTTAAAGTCCTAGCAACCACGTTGTTAAATGTTTCAGAAGTTCGTCAAACTTGTACAAAGCTCATTGAGACACTTATAAGCACTCATGTTGAATGAAACTTGGTTTAGAGTCCTAGAAACGCGTTGTTAGATTTTTCAAAAGTTCTTCAGACTAGTACAAATCTCATTGAGACACTTATAAGAACTCATGGTGCATGAAACTTGGTTTAGAGTCCTAGAAACGCGTTGTTAGATGTTTCATAAGTTCGTCAAACTAGTACAAAGCTCATTGAGACATATATAAGCACTCATGTTGCATGAAACTTGGTTTAGATTCCTAGAAACCCGTTGTTAGATGTTTCATAAGTTCGTCAAACTTGTACAAAGCTCATTGAGACACTTATAAGCACTCATGTTGAATGAAACTTATTTAATGTCCTAGTAACCACGTTGTTAGATGTTTCAGAAGTTCGTCAAAATTGTACAAAGCTCATTGAGACACTTATAAGCACTCATGTTGAATGAAACTTGGTTTAGAGTCCTAGTAACGCGTTGTTAGATGTTTCATAAGTTCTTCAGACTAGTACAAAGCTCATTGAGACACATATAAGCACTCATGTTGCATGAAACTTGGTTTAGAGTTCTAGAAATGCGTTGTTAGATGTTTCATAAGTTCGTCAAACTTGTACAAAGCTCATTGAGACACTTATAAGCACTCATGTTGCATGAAACTTAGTTTAAAGTCCTAGTAACCACGTTGTTAGATGTTTCAGAATTTCGACAAACTTGTACAAAGCTCATTGATACACTTATAAGCATTCATGTTGAATTAAACTTGGTTTAGATTCCTAGAAACCGCGTTGTTAGATGTTTCATAAGTTCTTCAAACTAGTAATAAGCTCATTGAGACAATTATAAGCACTCATGTTGCATGAAACTTGGTTTAGAGTCCTAGAAACGCGTTGTTAGATGTTTCATAAGTTCGTCAAACTTGTACAAACCTCATTGAGACACTTATAAGCAATCCAAATTGCATGAAACTTGGTTTAGAGTCCTAGAAACGCGTTCTTAGATGTTTCATAAGTTCGTCAAACGAATACAAAGCTCATTGAAAAACTTATAAGCACTCATGTTGCATGAAACTTCGTTTAAAGACTTAGAAACCGCGTTGTTAGATGTTTCATTAGTTCGACAAACTAGTACAAAGCTCATTGAGACACATATAAGCACTCATGTTGCATGAAACTTGGTTTAGAGTCCTAGAAACGCGTTGTTAGATGTTTTATAAGTTCGTCAAACTTGTACAAAGCTCATTGAGACACTTCTAAGCACTCATGTTGCATGAAACTTGGTTTAGAGTCCTAGAAACGAGTTGTAAGATGTTTCATAAGTTCGCCAAACTTGTACAAAGCTCATTGAGACACTTATAAGCACTCATGTTGAATGAAACTTGGTTTAGAGTCCTAGAAACGCGTTGTTAGATATTTCATAAGTTCGTCAAACTAGTACAAAGCTCATTGAGACACTTATAAGCAATCATGTTGCATGAAACTTGGTTTAGAGTCCTAGAAACGAGTTGTTAGATGTTTCATAAGTTCGTCAAACTTGTACGAAGCTCATTGAGACACTTATAAGCACTCATGTTGAATGAACTTGGTTTAGAGTCCTAGAAATGCGTTGTTAGATGTTTCATAAGTTCTTCAGACTAGTACAAAGCTCATTGAGACACTTATAAGCACTCATGTTGCCTGGAATTTGGTCTATAGTCCTAGAAACGCGTTGTTAGATGTTTCATAAGTTCGTCAAACTAGTACAAAGCTCATTGAGACAGATATAAGCACTCATGTTGCATGAAACTTGGTTTAGTGTCCTAGAAACGCGTTGTTAGATGTTTCATAAGTTCGTCAAACTTGTACAAAGCTCATTGAGACACTTATAAGCACCCATGATGCATGAAACTTAGTTTAAAGTCCTAGCAACCACGTTGTTAGATGTTTCAGAAGTTCGTCAAACTTGTACAAAGCTCATTGAGACACTTATAAGCAATCATGTTGAATGAAACTTGGTTTAGAGTCCTAGAAACCTGTTTGATGTTTCATAAGTTCTTCAAACTAGTACTAAGCTCATTGAGACACTTATAAGCACTCATGTTGCATGAAACTTGGTTTAGAGTCCTAGAAACGCGTTGTAAGATGTTTCACAAGTTCGTCAAACTTGTACAAAGCTCATTGAGACACTTATAAGCACTCATGTTGCATGAAACTTGGTTTAGAGTCCTAGAAACGCGTTGTTAGATGTTTCATAAGATCGTCAAACTTGTACAAAGCTCATTGAGACACTTATAAGCACTAATGTTGCATGAAACTTAGTTTATAGTCCTAGCAACCACGTTGTTCGATGTTTCAGAAGTTCGTCAAACTTGTACAAAGCTCATTAATAGACTTATAAGCGCTCATGTTGAATGAAACTTGGTTTAGAGTCCTAGAAACCGCGTTGTTAGATGTTTCATAAGTTCTTTAAACTAGTACTAAGCTCATTGAGACAGTTATAAGTCCTCATGTTGCATGAACCTTGGTTTAGAGTCCTAGAAACGCGTTGTTAGATGTTTCATAAGTTCGTCAAAATTGTACAAACCTCATTGAGACACTTATAAGCACTCATGTTGCATGAAACTTGGTTTAGAGTCCTAGAAACGCGTTCTTAGATGTTTCATAAGTTCGTCAAACTAGTACAAAGCTCATTGAGAAACTTATAAGCCCTCATGTTGCATAAAACTTCGTTTAGAATCTTAGAAACCGCGTTGTTAGATGTTTCATGAGTTCGTCAAACTAGTACAAAGCTCATTGAGACTCATATAAGCACTCATGTTGCATGAAACTTGGTTTAAAGTTCTAGAAAAGCGTTGTTAGATATTTCATGAGTTCTTCAAACTTGTACAAAGCTCATTGAGACACTTATAAGCACTCATGTTGAATGAAACTTGGTTTAGAGTCCTAGAAACCGCGTTGTTAGATGTTTCATAAGTTCTTCAAACTAGTACTAAGATCATTGAGACACTTATAAGCACTCATGTTTGCATGAAACTTGGTTTAGAGTCCTAGAAACGCGTTGTTAGATGTGTCACAAGTTCGTCAAACTAGTACAAATCTCATTGAGACACTTATAAGCACTCATGTTGCATGAAACTTGGATTAGAGTCCGAGAAACGCGTTGTTAGATGTTTCATAAGTTCATCAAACTTGTACAAAGCTCATTGAGACACTTATAAGCACTCATGTTGCATGAAACTTAGTTTATAGTCCTAGCAACTACGTTGTTAGATGTTTCAGAAGTTCGTCAAATTTATACAAAGCTCATTGAGACACTTATAAGCGCTCAGGTTGAATGAAACTTGGTTTAGAGTCCTAGATGTTAAGACTAATACCATTCATCAAGGTATTTAGTCCGGTTCAAAGGTTACAAGACTTGGAGTGCACGGTTAGCTCGTAAAGGCAAACACAAGACGTATAAGGATGTTACAAGAGGTAACCATGAAGAAGCAAAGATAGACGAGTGGAAATGGAGGCTCATCTAGGCATTTCCACGAAGTGTCAAAATTTACCGTACCGCGGTACATAAGGCGCTCGGTAAGAATTTCCGGCGCGCGATAGTTACATTACCGCAGTACGGTGAAGCTCGGTAAAATGCGCTTCCCCCGCGGACGGCGCAAGTTTATCCGGTCAACAAAATTAAGCGATTCTTCTTATCCTTTAACGGCTATATTGTTGCTTTATATAAACTTTACCTTGTAACTTTTGTAACACAAGTTTAATGAATCTTTTACCATGAAAGTCGATTAAAACCTCTATTCTCTCTATTCTCTATCTCTATTCTCAAGAACACATAAGAACACCGAATACAAATCTACAAAATTCTCTCTTCCTATTCGGCTAAATCTCTCTTATTTTAACATGGTATCAGAGCAATATTGCTCTTGAACCGACTCTTAGCTTCCGCAAATCTCCACTTCTTAATCTTTCATCTGAAAATCTTCTCTTTTGGTCTTGTTATTCGCGGTTTTTTCATCAAAAGTTTCAACTTTTCTTCTTTTCCGTGGAAATTTCTCAAAAAGCCCAAATCTTTCTCGTTTCTTAGCTTTGGATCTTATAGATCTGAAGTTTCTCCATCTTAAACTTGAATCCAAAACCAAAGATTCAAGCTTTTCTCTCTCCGTTAAGTCTAAATCCCATAAAGTTGCTATCTTTATCTCGGGGTCTCCTTAAAGCTTCAAGCTTTCTTGTGTTGAAGGTTAGATCTATCAAAGATCCGAGCTTTTCTACCTAATACTCTCTGTTTTCTCTTGATTCAAGCAGAAAAATCACCATCTTTACCATGGAAGATAAGGAACACTCTAAGAAGATTCTTTGTCCGGTAACGTTGAAAGGTATTAATTACCTCTTGTGGGCAAGGACCGTGAAGATCGCTCTATGTGGTCGTGGTCTTTGGAACCATATTCTCAAATCTCAAGAGGCGATCTCGGACTCTACTCTCACGGAAGGTGATTCCCTTACTACCGAGGGTAAGTGGTTTCAAGAAGATCAGAAGGTCTTAGGGATCATTCAAGGATCCCTTGATCCGGCTATCCTTGAGGCTTACTCCTACTGCAAAAGCGCCAAAGACTTATGGGACACGCTCCAAACGGTATATGGCAACATATCCAATCTTAGCCGGGTCTATGAGGTGAAGAAGGCGATAAATGATCTTAATCAAGAAGACATGGAATTCACCAAGCATTTTGGAAGATTTAGGAGCTTGTGGGCGAGCTGGAAATGTTGCGGCCAAGTACCATTGATCCAAAGGTTCTCAATGAAAGGAGGGAGCAAGATAAAGTCTTTGGCTTGTTGCTCACGCTGAATGGTAGTTACAAGGATGTTATCAAGCATCTCTTGAGATCTGACAAGCTTCCCAATCTTGAAGAAGTGTGTGCTCAGCTGCAAAGAGAGCAAGGATCCATAGAACTCTTTGGCAACAAGAAGGAGCTGGTCACCGCCAATTAGGTTGCCTACAAGCCAACCACCAAGTCATATGAAGACAGGAGGAGTCTGTTGTGTGATCACTGCAAGAAGAAGGGGCATTCCAAGGAGAAATGCTGGATCCTGAACCCACATCTCAAGCCGGCCAAATTCAAAGATGCAAAGGCCAACTTCTCCAACGATGATGCAACCGGTCCAAGCAGCTCCAGCACAATGAGTCTCAAGGATAAGGAGGATGAATCCACAGCTATGGTGCCTTACACGGATGAGTATGTGAGGAAGTCTGATCTAGATGCACTCATTAAAGCCCTTAAGGGCTCTGGTATTGACACCTTTTACTCCCTTAGTGCTCATAACATTGAAAAACCTATTAGGCCTATCATTATTGATTCAGGAGCGTCTCATCATATGATTAGCAACAAGAACCTCATTAGTAATGTTAAGCCTGCTCTAGGAAATGTTATCATTGCTAATGGTAGTAGGATTCCTGTAAAAGGTCTAGGTAGTCTTAGAGTGTTTAATAGAGAATCCCAAGCTTTATATATGCCTAGCTTTACCTCCAACTTGATTTCGTTAAACGGATTGCTTGTGATTTAAATTGCAATGTGATTTTTAGTCCTAATGAAGTTATATTTCAGGATATTGAAAGTAAGGAAGTAATTGGAAAGGGAACTACCAGGGGAGACCTCTACATACTTGACAAAGAAGTGTCAAGCTCTAATCATCACTGTGCTTTCAATTCTGTCTTGTTAGAAGCTAATAATGTTTTGTGGCATTATAGATTAGGCCATCCTCATGTTAAGGCTTTAAAAACACTTTTGCCAAACGTTTCTTTTGATCATAATAAGTGTGAGTCTTGAATTTTGGGCAAGCACCACAAATATGTGTTTTCAAACTCTAAAACTCTTTATGAAAATTGTTTTGATCTTGTGCATTCAGACGTTTGGTCATCACCTTGCAAATCTAGAGAAAACCAAGCATGTTTTGTGACTTTCATTGATGAAAAATCCAAATATACTTGGCTCACTCTGTTACCATCTAAGGATAGGGTGCTAGATGCTTTTAAAATTTTTGAAACATACATTACTAACCAATACAATGCCAAGATAAAATGTTTCAGGTCAGACAATGGTGGGGAATACACAAGCAATGCATTCAAAGAACACATGACCAACAAGGGTATACTTCACCAAACAAGTTGCCCATATACTCCTCAACAAAACGGTGTAGCCGAGAGGAAGAATAGGCACTAGATGGAAGTAACAAGATCCATGATGTTCCACATGAATGTGCCTAAGAGATTTTGGGCTGATGCTGTCTCAACAAAGCATGCTACCTCATAAACAGAACACCAACACGGATTCTTGAAAACCAATCCCCTTATCGTGTATTGAATAAGTCTAAACCATTTATCAATCATCTAAGAGTGTTTGGTTGTGTGTGTTTTGTATTTGTGCCAGGAGAGCAGAGGAACAAGCTGGATGCAAAGAGCACAAAAGCTATGTTCATTGGCTACTCAAGCACACAGAAAGGGTATAAGTGTTATTGATATGATCATAGAACCGAAGCCGGAAACGCACATCGGCATCGACCACAACGGCATCGACATCGGCATCGACCACTTCGACATCGACCACTTCGACATCGACCACTTCGACATCGACCACTTCGACATCGACCACTTCGACACCGACCATACAGGCGCCCGACCATCGCGAACCGATGAATCAAAAGGAGCGATTACGCGATCGAAAGCTAAGAAGCTAGCTCAGGATGTCCATACGATGATCATGGAGGAACTTGGAGGAGCAGCTAGGAGCTTCTTCAACATCTTCACCAAGGCCTAGACGAAAGACCAAGCTAATGAAACTAGGTAACTAAGTGTTTCGACTCGGTACTCTTTCCCTTTGCGTAGGTTTGTCCCATTGGGTTTACTACGCAAGGGTTTTAACGAGGCCAAGAAGAGCACTACGTCGGTTACTTAGGAACATTAGCTTGAAGAGTGTACTAAGCAAGGCACTGAAAATACTTGTTGTCCTATCCGCTAAACTACATGGCGTTTCTCCTCATCTAAAATGTCATGTTGTTTTGCAATCTCCTTTTCTCTTATGTTGCAATTTCCTTTTCTCTTATGTTGCAATTTCCTTTTCTCTTATGTTGCGATTTCCTTTTCTAAGACGATTTCCTTTTTGTTTTAAAACGTGAAACCCTAAAGAAGAAGCGACATGTGCTCTCTCTTTATAAGGGATCACGCCTCCTTTCTTCTTCGGCGGTCAAGCTTTATACAAAACACTTTCAACAAGTTTCGACTCACAACGATTCATTCACGTGAATCCGAAGCACTTACAAGTCCTAGTTACTTCCAAGTGATTCTGCGAATCATCAAGCAATCCTCCCATCGATTGCTTGAGCTGTCCACCATCCATCTCGCATCCCACTCACCCCCGTATTCCCCTTGTTCTGTTCTTGAAGTCGCCACCACTTCCACTATCCTTCCCTATCCGCTTACCTCTCGTTTCCAGTTCCAAACCGCAGCCACCTCCCATCTAACCATCCATCCGCCGAGAAGAGTCCTTCGCCTTTGCCCAAGAGTTGAGATCCTAACCAAGGGTGTATCACGTGGTATCGAGCCAACTCTGTACCAAAGGCTGAGTTTTCTCCATCCTTACATCTTTTCATTCGATTTACTTGCTTGAAACCTATTAGAACCAAAAGCTTTTGATTATAATCGTTGAGATCCGTTGCTTTGTGTTCTATGTTTCTGTCGCTTGTTCTTGAATGATTAAGATTGAGTGTTGATTGTCTAAAGCAACTGATTAGGATTAGTTTACATTGCGTGATTGTGTCAATTGAGTTGCTTGTACCGCACGTGAGACTTGAGTTAAAACGCCTAATGCTTGAACATCACGCCATAAAACTTGATACAATTTGACTAAAGTTGTTTCACGTTTTGAGTACTACCTTGTTCTTATTCCTAGGACTACTTACTTTGAGTTATTTGTTTGTGTACCAGGTACATGGCACTTCCCACGGAAGCAACCGATGACTTACAAAAGCTCATCGCGGACCAGATCGCCGCAACCCTTCAGCAGATGCTTCCCCAACAGATTTCTCAACACCTTACCCTGGAACGCGAACAACAATCCAAGAAGACCGCGGTTGTCTCGTCCGAGTCCGAGAGTGAGCCTACTCCTACACCCTCAGAAGCCATCCGGATTACCAGGGGAAAGGGCGTAGCCGGTACGTCCAAACTCCAAGCCGTCCGCAACGTCTTTCCTATCGGTACCCGGAAGAACCCCGCCGAGACTACCTCAACCTTGACGCGGATGAAGAAGACCCGTCACCCAGGCGTCGAGTGCAAGGAGAACGTGACGAGAACGGACAGAATGCCCATCGGCACCGAGGACATGCCCAACGCCGAACCCAAACCATCGCCGGTCACCGTGTCTATGTGGATTCGGATGACGAGTATTACAACCACTCGGATCGAAGTAGGAGAAGCCGTAGACACGAGAGACGTGACCGAGATGACCCGAGGGATTCTGAGAGGCAACAGCTGAAGCACATCAAGGCTAAGTTCCCTCCTTTCCAAGGCAAGAACGACCCGGAAGCCTATCTAGATTGGGAGAGGAAGATGGAATCTAGTTTCTTGTGCCACGACACCTACGCGGCCAACAAGGTGAAGATAGCCATCTCGGAATTCAGTGACTATGCCTTGCTTTGGTGGGACCAACAGTGTACGTCTCGGAGCCGTCACAATGAGCAGCCCATCCATACTTGGCCTCAACTCACCGCCCTCATGAGAAAACGGTTTGTTCCCACCACTACCACCGGGAAGTTCTCAACAAACTCGGAAGCTTACCCAAGGATCCAGCTCCGTCCGAGATTATTTCCAAGAGATGGAAACCCTCTTGATTAGGGCTGGCCTAGAAGAGGATGAAGAGGTCACTCTAGCTCGGTTCATTGGTGGACTTAGCCGAGACATCCAGGACAAAGTAGAGCTTCAAACCTATGGGGATCTTGAGGAGCTTGTGCACAAGGCGAGCTAGTGGAGAGTCGAACAAGAGACGGTATGCCAAGCCCAGCTTCTCCACGCCAAGCAAGCCCAAGGACTTCACCCCCACACGGCCACCTTTCACCAAAGACACCAAACCAACTCCTGCGGCTAAGGAAGAGACCAAGTATGATCCTAAGAGCCGAGGGAACACCTCTTCTAGTAACGTCAGGTGCTTCAGGTGTCAAGGGATGGGCCATTACTCCGAGAATGTCCCAACAAGAAGGTGTTTATGCTGCTTGATAGCGGTGAGGTTGTACCCCAAGACTCGATTCCGAGCCGAAGCCGAAGAAGGAGAAGAAGAGACAGCCGCTATTGGAGAGATGTTAGTAGCTCGGAGGACTCTAAGTGTCCGTAACCAACCGGAGGAGCTGGTGCAGCGTGATCATCTCTTCCACACCCGGTGTCTCATCAAGGGCAAGGTTTGCAGCTTGATCATCGATGGTGGTAGCTGTACCAACGCTGCTAGTGAGCTTATGGTGAAGAAATTAAGCCTAGCCACCATCTCCCACCCCCGGCCATATAAGTTACAATGGCTTAACGAGAGTGGAGCTCTCACGGTAACACATCAGGTCCGGTTTACTCTTGCCATTGGTAAGTATGAGGATGAAGTCCTGTGTGATGTGATACCAATGGGGTCGAGCCATGTGCTTCTTGGTAGACCTTGGCAATCAGATAGAAGGGTTATGCATGACGGGTACACCAACAAGCACTCCTTTGAGTTCAAAGGCCGAAAGATTACTCTTGCTCCTCTTACACCAAGTGAAGTCTACCAAGATCAGCTTTATCTCAAGCTCAAGGAAGACAAAGAGAGGGAGCATGTTCCAGCCACCAGCCTCTACATAAACCAAAGAGAAGTTTCTCAACTCTTAGCTTCAGATTGTTCTATCCTGTTATTTGTGTACAAGGAGAGCCTTGTTAGTACTAACCCCACACAGGATCTCCCTAGTGATATGTCTAAGCTATTGCAGGATTTTAGTGATGTCTTTCCCCAGGAGATACCCCCAGGCCTACCACCCATCCGAGGCATTGAGCACCAGATTGACTTGGTACCCGGTTCAGCACTACCAAATCGACCAGCTTATAGGACCAATCCGGTGGAGACCAAGGAACTTCAAAAGCAAGTAGAAGAACTTATGAGCAAGGGACACATTCGTGAGAGCATGAGTCCGTGTGCCGTGCCGGTTCTTCTCGTGCCAAAGAAGGACGGATCATGGAGGATGTGTGTTGATTGCCGAGCCATCAACAACATCACGGTTAAGTATCGCCATCCTATCCCTAGACTTGATGATATGCTTGATGAATTGTGCGGTTCTAACATTTTCTCTAAGATTGATCTTAAGAGCGGTTATCATCAGATTAGGATGAAGGAAGGTGATGAATGGAAGACGGCTTTCAAGACCAAGCAAGGCCTCTATGAGTGGCTAGTCATGCCTTTTGGACTTACTAATGCACCGAGTACATTTATGCGTCTAATGAACCATGTTTTGAGATCTTTTATAGGTGTATTCGTGGTGGTATACTTTGATGACATCCTGATCTTCGGTAGGAGCTTAGCCGAGCACATTGACCACGTCCGAGCCGTTCTTGAAGTTCTAAGGAGGGAAAACCTGTTTGCCAACATAGACAAATGCACCTTTTGTACTAACCAGGTTGTATTCTTAGGCTTTGTTGTGAGTGCAGAAGGAGTACAGGTCGATGAGGAGAAGATCAAGGCTATCCGAGATTGGCCTAAGCCGACCACCATTGGAGAAGTCCGGAGCTTTCATGGGCTTGCCGGGTTCTACCGCCGATTTGTCCGGGACTTTAGCACCATTGCTGCACCATTGACCGAAGTGATCAAGAAGGATGTGGGATTTAAGTGGGGAGAAGCACAAGACAAGGCTTTCGAATGCCTTAAAGAGAAGCTTATCAATGCCCCTTTGCTTTTATTACCTCGATTTCCTTAAGACTTTTGAGATTGAATGTGACGCGTCCGGTGTAGGGATTGGGGCGGTTCTAATGCAGGAACGGAGACCTATAGCTTACTTCAGTGTGAGAAGTTAAGTGGAGCCACGCTGAACTATCCCACATACGACAAGGAGCTCTACGCGCTGGTGAGAGCCTTGCAGACTTGGCAACACTACCTTTGGCCGAAGGAGTTTGTTATCCACACCGATCATGAGTCTCTCAAGCATCTTAAGGGCCAACAGAAGCTGAACAAGAGACATGGCCGCTGGATAGAGTTCATAGAGACTTTCCCCTACGTGATCAAATACAAGAAAGGTAAGGACAATGTCGTGGCCGACGCATTGTCCCGGAGGTACACCCTTATCTCCGAATTGACTTCTAGACTTATCGGATTTGAAGTGATCAAAACCTTATATGAGACTGATTCTGAATTTAGTGGTTACTATGCAAAATGCTCTAAGTTTGGTTTTGAGAATTACTTTAGACAGGATGGTTATCTCTTTTACAACAACAAGCTATGTATACCCGGCGGTTCGGTAAGAGAGTTGTTGGTTAGGGAAGCACACGGAGGAGGCCTAGCTGGGCACTTTGGCCAAGCCAAGACATTGGCCAGCCTCCAAGCCTACTTCTATTGGCCTCACATGAGAAGGGACGTCGACCGGATCTGCCTTGCTTGTGTCACGTGCAAGCAAGCCAAGAGTAAGGTGCAACCTCACGGTTTGTACACACCTTTACCAATACCTTCTCATCCTTGGACAGAAATTTCTATGGATTTTGTAATAGGCTTACCTCGAACCAGGAATGGTAGAGACTCTATATTTGTGGTGGTAGACAGGTTTAGCAAGATGGCTCACTTCATAGCTTGCCACAAGACCGATGACGCGGTTAGTGTAGCTAATTTGTTTTTCAGGGAAGTGGTCGATTGCACGGCATGCCTCGGGTGATTGTCTCGGATCGTGACACCAAGTTCTTGAGTCACTTCGGCGTACCTTGTGGGCCAAGCTAGGGACCAAACTCTCATTCTCCACCACCTGCCATCCACAAACCGATGGCCAAACCGAAGTAGTCAATAGGTCCTTATCCACACTTCTCAGGACCTCGGTAAGAAGCAACCTCAAGGCATGGGAGGAGTGTCTACCCCATGCCGAGTTTGCTTACAATCATGCTAAGCACTCTACTACTCTATACTCTCCGTTTGAATTGGTTTATGGCTTTAACCCTATGTCTCCCCTTGATCTAATCGCGTTACCTTTGAGTGAAGTGTCTAGTTTTGATGGCAGCAAGAAGGCCGAGCAGGTTAAGAAGCTGCACGAGAAGGCCAAAGCGAACATCGAGAAGAAGACCGAGCAATACGTTAGGCAAGCGAACAAGGGCCGCAAGGAGATATTATTTGAGGAAGGCGACTTGGTGTGGATCCACTTGAGGAAGGAGAGGTTTCCAGCTGAGAGGAAGTCCAAGCTTATGCCGCGAGTCGACGGACCATTCAAAGTTACCAAGCGGATCAACAACAATGCCTACAAGATCGATCTCCAAGGTAAGTATTCGATATCCGATTCCTTCAATGTTATTGACTTGTCTCCTGATGTTGCAGATTCAGATTTGAGGACAAATCCTTTTCAAGAGGGAGGGGATGATATGATCATAGAACCGAAGCCGGAAACGCACATCGGCATCGACCACAACGGCATCGACATCGGCATCGACCACTTCGACATCGACCACTTCGACATCGACCACTTCGACACCGACCATACAGGCGCCCGACCATCGCGAACCGATGAATCAAAAGGAGCGATTACGCGATCGAAAGCTAAGAAGCTAGCTCAGGATGTCCATACGATGATCATGGAGGAACTTGGAGGAGCAGCTAGGAGCTTCTTCAACATCTTCACCAAGGCCTAGACGAAAGACCAAGCTAATGAAACTAGGTAACTAAGTGTTTCGACTCGGTACTCTTTCCCTTTGCGTAGGTTTGTCCCATTGGGTTTACTACGCAAGGGTTTTAACGAGGCCAAGAAGAGCACTACGTCGGTTACTTAGGGACATTAGCTTGAAGAGTGTACTAAGCAAGGCACTGAAAATACTTGTTGTCCTATCCGCTAAACTACATGGCGTTTCTCCTCATCTAAAATGTCATGTTGTTTTGCAATCTCCTTTTCTCTTATGTTGCAATTTCCTTTTCTCTTATGTTGCAATTTCCTTTTCTCTTATGTTGCGATTTCCTTTTCTAAGACGATTTCCTTTTTGTTTTAAAACGTGAAACCCTAAAGAAGAAGCGACATGTGCTCTCTCTTTATAAGGGATCACGCCTCCTTTCTTCTTCGGCGATCAAGCTTTATACAAAACACTTTCAACAAGTTTCGACTCACAACGATTCATTCACGTGAATCCGAAGCACTTACAAGTCCTAGTTACTTCCAAGTGATTCTGCGAATCATCAAGCAATCCTCCCATCGATTGCTTGAGCTGTCCACCATCCATCTCGCATCCCACTCACCCCCGTATTCCCCTTGTTCTGTTCTTGAAGTCGCCACCACTTCCACTATCCTTCCCTATCCGCTTACCTCTGTTTCCAGTTCCAAACCGCAGCCACCTCCCATCTAACCATCCATCCGCCGAGAAGAGTCCTTCGCCTTTGCCCAAGAGTTGAGATCCTAACCAAGGGTGTATCAGTTATGTTCCTGAAGCTAGACGTGTCCTTGTCTCAAGGGATGTCAAGTTTATGGAAGGAAAGAGCTACTATGAAGACAGTACATGGGAGAGTGTCAAAGACCTACCTGAAGCTGCCACAGATAGAGCTACTAGCCTCAAAAACATGATGAAAAACTTGGGAATGAATGTCAATGAAGAAACCAGGACAGAAATGCCTCCTCATCAAGACTCCCACTTTGATCATGAAGGGGGAACAATGATGATGCACCGAGAACCTCATGAAGATCAAAGGGGCAATGAGAATCAAAGGGAAGAATCTGAAAATCATGAAGAGCATCCAGGAGAACCAGAAGAAACTCAAGCTACTCAAGAGACAGTTCATCAAGAGGTTCATGATCAAGTTGCTCCTATTGTGCTAAGAAGAAGTACCAGGATTAAGCAACCAAGTTCAAATCGGAAGAACACCAGAGTATACTTCAACAGCAATGTTGTAGCTCATCCTATTCAAGCTGTTTGTTCCATGGCCAGCTTTCCCAAAAACCACCAAGTTTTCATTGCCAAAATAGACCAACACTGGATTCCAAGAACCTATGAAGAAGCTATTAAGCATGAAGTATGGATCAATGCAGTAAAAGCTGAGAACCAAGCAATGGAGCGTAACCACACATGGGATGAAGCTGACCTACCTAAAGGGAAGAAGGCAGTAAGATCAAGATATGTGTTCACCATCAAATACCTGAGCAATGGTGACGTTGAGAGGCACAAGGCAAGACTTGTGGCAAGGGGGTTTACACAGACTTATGGTGAAGACTACTTGGACACATTTGCTCATGTTGCTAAGTTACATACCGTGAGAGTTATACTCTCTCTAGCCGTGAACCTTGATTGGGATCTTTGGCAAATGGATGTGAAGAATGCCTTCCTTCAAGGGGAACTAGAAGAAGAAGTCTACATGACTCCACCACCAGGATTAGAAGGGTCTATAACCCCTGGAAAGGTTTTGAGATTGAGAAAGGCCATCTATGGATTGAAGCAGTCTCCAAGGGCATGGTATCACAAGCTCAGCACAACCTTGACATCAAGAGGATTCAAGATGAGCCAAGCAGAACACACCCTCTTTACTCTACAAAACAGAGAAGGTATAGTAGTTATCCTCATCTACGTGGATGACATAGTCATCTCTGGGGATAACAAGGTAGGTATTGCTGAAACAAAAGATTATCTTAAGTCAGTGTTTGATATTAAAGATCTAGGGAAGATGAAATACTTCCTTGGGATTGAGATAAGCAGGTCTGAAGAAGGCCTCTTTCTGTCCCAAAGAAAGTATACTTTAGATCTTCTAAATGAAACATGACGTATGGAGGGCAAAGCAGCAAAGACGTCACTAGAGGATGGCTACAAAGTCATAAGAGAGGGGGAGCTTGAAGATCAACCATTCAAAGACCAAAGACTCTACAGACGCCTAGTTGGTAAGCTCATTTACCTAACTATAACCAGACTCGACTTGTGTTTTGCTTGTGAATCAGGTGAGTCAACATAAGCAAAACCCCAAGATACATAATTGGAATATGGTGGAAAGGATACTCAAGTACCCGAGAGGAACATCAAGTCAAGGAATCTGGATGGGCGGGAACCGAACACGAAGTAGTGGGGTATTGTGATGCCGACTATGCAGGGAATGTGGAGGATAGGAGATCCACCACATGATATTGCACATTCATTGGAGGAAACTTGGTTACATGGAAGACCAAGAAGCAGAAGATTGTGTCTTGCTCAAGTGCTGAGTCCGAATACGAGCAATGAGAAAGCTCACACAAGAGCTCATGTGGTTGAAGAATCTGCTTGGAGATCTTGGGATAGACATCAAGAAACCAATCACCATGCATTGTGACAACAAGGCTGCTATCCACATTGCATCAAACTTTGTGTTTCATGACAGGACCAAGCATATAAAGATGGATTGCCATAAGGTCCGGGAGCAAATGGTAAAGGGAACCATCCTTCCCTCGCTACACAAGAAGTCAAGATCAACTAGCCGATGTGTTCACCAAGTCGGCAAGTCTGAAAGTGTGTGAGTATGTGCTTCCCAAGCTAGGACTCACCACCGTTATCAAAAGCTAGAAGACCCTAACCGTATGCTTCATACTCTTTTCCGTTCAAGGAGTTTTATCCCAAGTGGTTTTCTCTTTGAAGGTTTTAACGAGGTGAAGTATGCGGTTCCAAGCTTAGCCATTGCACTAGGCTAAGCTTGAGGGGGAGTGTTAAGACTAATACCATTCATCAAGGTATTTAGTCCGGTTCAAAGGTTACAAGACTTGGAGTGCACGGTTAGCTCGTAAAGACAAACACAAGACGTATAAGGATGTTACAAGAGGTAACCATGAAGAAGCAAACGTAGACGAGTGGAAATGGAGGCTCGTCTAGGCATTTCCACGAAGTGTCAAAATTTACCGTACCGCGGTACATAAGGCGCTCGGTAAGAATTTCCGGCGCCCGATAGTTACCTTACCGCAGTACGGTGAAGCTTGGTAAAATGCGCTTCCCCCGCGGACGGCGCAAGTTTATCCGGTCAACAAAATTAAGCGCTTCTTCTTATCCTTTAACGGCTATATTGTTGCTTTATATAAACTTTACCTTGTAACTTTTGTAACACAAGTTTAATGAATCTTTTACCATGAAAGTCGATTAAAACCTCTATTCTCTCTATTCTCTATCTCTATTCTCTATCTCTATTCTCAAGAACACATAAGAACACCGAATACAAATCTACAAAATTCTCTCTTTCTATTCGGCTAAATCTCTCTTATTTTAACACTAGAAACGCGTTGTTAGATGTTTCATAAGTTCGTCAAACTAGTTAAAAGCTCATTGAGACACTTCTAAGCACGCATGTTGCATGAAACTTGGTTTAGAGTCCTAGAAACACGTTGTTAGATGTTTTATAAGTTCGTCAAACTTGTACAAAGCTTATTGAGACACTTCTAAGCACTCATGTTGCATGAAACTTGGTTTAGAGTCCTAGAAACGAGTTGTTAGATGTTTCATAAGTTCGCCAAACTTGTACAAAGCTCATTGAGACAGTTATAAGCACTCATGTTGAATGAAACTTGGTTTAGAGTCCTAGAAACGCGTTGTTAGATGTTTCATAAGTTCGTCAAACTAGTACAAAGCTCATTGAGACACTTATAAGCACTTATGTTGCATGAAACTTAGTTTAGAGTCCTAGAAACGAGTTGTTAGATGTTTCATAAGTTCGTCAAACTTTTACAAAGCTCATTGAGACACTTATAAGCACTCATGTTGAATGAACTTGGTTTAGAGTCCTAGAAATGTGTTGTTAGATGTTTCATAAGTTCTTCAGACTAGTACAAAGCTCATTGAGACACTTATAAGCACTCATGTTGCATGAAACTTGGTTTAGAGTCCTAGAAACGCATTGTTAGATGTTTCATAAGTTCGTCAAACTAGTACAAAGCTCATTGAGACACATATAAGCACTCATGTTGCATGAAACTTGGTTTAGAGTCCTAGAAACGCGTTGTTAGATGTTTCATAAGTTCGTCAAACTTGTACAATGCTCATTGAGACACTTATAAACAGCCATGTTGCATGAAACTTAGTTTAAAGTCCCAGCAACCACGTTGTTAGATGTTTCAGAAGTTCGTCAAACTTGTACAAAGCTCATTGAGACACTTATAAGCACTCATGTTGAATGAAACTTGGTTTAGAGTCCTAGAAACCGCGTTGTTAGATGTTTCATAAGTTCTTCAAACTAGTACTAAGCTCATTGAGACACTTATAAGCACTCAT
Organism: Cochlearia excelsa; assembly: GCA_963556525.1. Taxonomy (NCBI): domain Eukaryota; kingdom Viridiplantae; phylum Streptophyta; class Magnoliopsida; order Brassicales; family Brassicaceae; genus Cochlearia; species Cochlearia excelsa. Next base: position 1,337,960 of record CAUVZT010000006.1, read on the forward strand.
GTTGCATGAAACTTGGTTTAGAGTCCTAGAAACGCGTTGTTAGATGTTTCACAAGTTCGTCAAACTTGTACAAAGCTCATTGAGACACTTATAATCACTCATGTTGCATGAAACTTGGTTTAGACTCCTAGAAACGCGTTGTTAGATGTTTCATAAGTTCGTCAAACTTGTACAAAGCTCATTGAGACAATTATAAGCACTCATGTTGCATGAAACTTAGTTTATAGTCCTAGAAACCACGTTGTTAGATGTTTCGAAGTTCGTCAAACTTGTACAAAGCTCATTGAGACACTTATAAGCGCTCATGTTGAATGAAACTTGGTTTAGAGTCCTAGAAACCGCGTTGTTAGATGTTTCATAAGTTCTTCAAACTAGTACTAAGCTCATTGAGACAGTTATAAGCCCTCATGTTGCATGAAACTTGGTTTAGAGTCCTATAAACGTGTTGTTAGATGTTTCATAAGTTCGTCAAACTTGTACAAACCTCATTGAGACACTTATAAGAACTCATGTTGCATGAAACTTGGTTTAGAGTCCTAGAAACGCGTTCTTAGATGTTTCATAAGTTCGTCAAACTAGTACAAAGCTCAATGAGAAACTTATAAGCACTCATGTTGCATAAAACTTCGTTTAGAATTTTAGAAACCGCGTTGTTAGATGTTTCATGAGTTCGTCAAACTAGTACAAAGCTCATTGAGACTCATATAAGCACTCATGTTGCATAAAACTTGGTTTCGAGTCCTAGAAACGCGTTGTTAGATGTTTCATGAGTTCTTCAAATTTGTACAAAGCTCATTGAGACACTTATAAGCACTCATGTTGAATGAAACTTGGCTTAGAGTCCTAGAAACCGCGTTGTTAGATGTTACATAAGTTCTTCAAACTAGTACTAAGCTCATTGAGACACTTATAAGCACTCATATTGCATGAAACTTGATTTAGAGTCCTAAAAACGCGTTGTTAGATGTGTCACAAGTTCGTCAAACTAGTACAAATCTCATTGAGATACTTATAAGCACTCATGTTGCATGAAACTTGGTTTAGATTCCTAGAAACGCGATGTTAGATGTTTCATAAGTTCGTCAAACTTGTACAAAGCTAATTGAGACACTTATAAGCACTCATGTTGCATGAAACTTAGTTTATAGTCCTAGCAACCACGTTGTTAGATGTTTCGAAGTTCGTCAAATTTGTACAAAGCTCATTGAGACACTTATAAGCGTTCATGTTGAATGAAACTTGGTTTAGAGTCCTAGAAACGCGTTGTTAGATGTTTCATAAGTTCGTCAAGCTAGTTAAAAGCTCATTGAGACACTTCTAAGCACGCATGTTGCATGAAACTTGGTTTAGAGTCCTAGAAACGCGTTGTTAGATGTTTTATAAGTTCGTCAAACTTGTACAAAGCTCATTGAGACACTTCTAAGCACTCATGTTGCATGAAACTTGGTTTAGAGTCCTAGAAACGAGTTGTTAGATGTTTCATAAGTTCGCCAAACTTGTACAAAGCTCATTGAGACAGTTATAAGCACTCATGTTGAATGAAATTTGGTTTAGAGTCCTAGAAACGCGTTCTTAGATGTTTCATAAGTTCGTCAAACTAGTATAAAGCTCATTGAGACACTTATAAGCACTCATGTTGCATGAAACTTGGTTTCGAGTCCTAGAAACGAGTTGTTAGATGTTTCATAAGTTCGTCAAAATTTTACAAAGCTCATTGAGACACTTATAAGCACTCATGTTGAATGAACTTGGTTTAGAGTCCTAGAAATGCGTTGTTAGATGTTTCATAAGTTCTTCAGACTAGTACAAAGCTCATTGAGACACTTATAAGCACTCATGTTGCATGAAACTTGGTTTAGAGTCCTAGAAAAGCGTTGTTAGATGTTTCATAAGTTCGTCAAACTAGTACAAAGCTCATTGAGACACATATAAGCACTCATGTTGCATGAAACTTGGTTTAGAGTCCTAGAAACGCATTGTTAGATGTTTCATAAGTTCGTCAAACTTGTACAAAGCTCATTGAGACACTTATAAGCACCCATGTTGCATGAAACTTAGTTTAAAGTCCTAGCAACCACGTTGTTAGATGTTTCAGAAGTTCGTCAAACTTGTACAAAGCTCATTGAGACACTTATAAGTACTCATGTTGAATGAAACTTGGTTTAGAGTCCTAGAAACCGCGTTGTTAGATGTTTCATAAGTTCTTCAAACCTAGTACTAAGCTCATTGAGACACTTATAAGCACTCATGTTGCATGAAACTTGGTTTAAAGTCCTAGAAACGCGTTGTTAGATGTTTCACAAGTTCGTCAAACTTGTACAAAGTTCATTGAGACACTTATAACCACTCATGTTGCATGAAACTTGGTTTAGAGTCCTAGAAACGCGTTGTTAGATGTTTCATAAGTTCGTCAAACTTGTACAAAGCTCATTGAGAAACTTATAAGCACTCATGTTGCATAAAACTTCGTTTAGAATTTTAGAAACCGCGTTGTTAGATGTTTCATGAGTTCGTCAAACTAGTACAAAGCTCATTGAGACTCATATAAGCACTCATGTTGCATGAAACTTTGTTTCGAGTCCTAGAAACGCGTTGTTAGATGTTTCATGAGTTCTTCAAATTTGTACAAAGCTCATTGAGACAATTATAAGCACTCATGTTGAATGAAACTTGGCTTAGAGTCCTAGAAACCGCGTTGTTAGATGTTACATAAGTTCTTCAAACTAGTACTAAGCTCATTGAGACACTTATAAGCACTCATATTGCATGAAACTTGATTTAGAGTCCTAAAAACGCGTTGTTAGATGTGTCACAAGTTCGTCAAACTAGTACAAATCTCATTGAGACACTTATAAGCACTCATGTTGCATGAAACTTGGTTTAGAGTCCTAGAAACGCGATGTTAGATGTTTCATAAGTTCGTCAAACTTGTACAAAGCTAATTGAGACACTTATAAGCACTCATGTTGCATGAAACTTAGTTTATAGTCCTAGCAACCACGTTGTTAGATGTTTCAGAAGTTCGTCAAACTTGTACAAAGCTCATTGAGACACTTATAAGCGCTCATGTTGAATGAAACTTGGTTTAGAGTCCTAGAAACCGCGTTGTTAGATGTTTCATAAGTTCTTCAAACTAGTACTAAGCTCATTGAGACAGTTATAAGGCCTCATGTTGCATGAAACTTGGTTTAGAGTCCTATAAACGCGTTGTTAGATGTTTCATAAGTTCGTCAAACTTGTACAAACCTCATTGAGACACTTATAAGAACTCATGTTACATGAAACTTGGTTTAGAGTCCTAGAAACGCGTTCTTAGATGTTTCATAAGTTCGTCAAACTAGTACAAAGCTCATTGAGAAACTTATAAGCACTCATGTTGCATAAAACTTCGTTTAGAATCTTAGAAACCGCGTTGTTAGATGTTTCATGAATTCGTCAAACTAGTACAAAGCTCATTGAGACTCATATAAGCACTCATGTTGCATGAAACTTGGTTTAGAGTCCTAGAAACGCGTTGTTAGATGTTTCATGAGTTCTTCAAACTTGTACAAAGCTCATTGAGACACTTATAAGCACTCATGTTGAATGAAACTTGGTTTAGAGTCCTAGAAACGCGTTCTTAGATGTTTCATAAGTTCGTCAAACTAGTACAAAGCTCATTGAGAAACTTATAAGCACTCATGTTGCATGAAACTTGGTTTAAAGTCCTAGAAACGCGTTGTTAGATGTTTCATAAGTTCGTCAAACTAGTTAAAAGCTCATTGAGACACTTCTAAGCACGCATGTTGCATGAAACTTGGTTTAGAGTCCTAGAAACGCGTTGTTAGATGTTTTATAAGTTCGTCAAACTTGTACAAAGCTCATTGAGACACTTCTAAGCACTCATGTTGCATGAAACTTGGTTTAGAGTCCTAGAAATGAGTTGTTAATTAGATGTTTCATAAGTTCGCCAAACTTGTACAAAGCTCATTGAGACACTTATAACCACTCATGTTGCATGAAACTTAGTTTAAAGTCCTAGCAACCACGTTGTTAGATGTTTCAGAAGTTGGTCAAACTTGTAAAAAGCTCATTGAGACACTTATAAGCATTCAAGTTGAATGAAACTTGGTTTAGAGTCCTAGAAAGCGCGTTTTTAGATGTTACATAAGTTCGTCAAACTAGTACAATGTTCATTGAGACACTTATAAGCACTCATGTTGCATGAAACTTGGTTTAGAGTCCTAGAAACGAGTTGTTAGATGTTTCATAAGTTCGTCAAACTTGTACAAAGCTCATTGAGACTCTTATAAGCACTCATGTTGAAAGACACTTGGTTTAGAGTCCTAGAAACGCGTTGTTAGATGTTTCATAAGTTCTTCATACTAGTACAAAGCTCATTGAAACACTTATAAGCACTCATGTTGCATGAAACTTGGTTTAGAGTCCTAGAAACGCGTTGTTAGATGTTTCATAAGTTCGTCAAACTAGTACAAAGCTCAATGAGACACATATAAGCACTCATGTTGCATGAAACTTGGTTTAGAGTCCTAGAAACGCGTTGTTAGATGTTTCATAAGTTCGTCAAACTTGTACAAAGCTCATTGAGACACTTATAAGCACTCATGTTGCATGAAACTTAGTTTAAAGTCCTAGCAACCACGTTGTTAGATGTTTCAGAAGTTCGTCAAACTAGTTAAAAGCTCATTGAGACACATATAAGCACTCAAGTCGAATGAAACTTGGTTTAGAGTCCTAGAAACGCGTTGTTAGATGTTTCAAAAGTTCGTCAAACTAGTACAAAGCTCATTGAGACACTTATAAGCACTCATGTTGAATGAAATTTGGTTTAGAGTCCTAGAAACGCGTTGTTAGATGTTTCATAAGTTCTTCATACCAGTACAAAGCTCATTGAGACACTTATAAGCATTCATGTTCCATGAAAATTGGTTTAGAGTCCTATAAACACGTTGTAAGATGTTTCATAAGTTCGTCAAACTAGTACAAAGCTCATTGAGACACATATAAGCACTCATGTTGCATCAAACTTGGTTTAGAGTCCTAGAAACGCGTTGTTAGATGTTTCATAATTACTAAGCTCATTGAGACAGTTATAAGCACTCATGTTGCATGAAACTTGGTTTAGAGTCCTAGAAACGCGTTGTTAGATGTTTCATAAGTTCGTCAAACTTGTACAAACCTCATTGAGACACTTATAAGCACTCATGTTTCATGAAACATGGTTTAGAGTCCTAGAAACACGTTCTTAGATGTTTCATAAGTTCGTCAAACTAGTACAAAGCTGATTGATAAACTTATAAGCACTCATGTTGCATGAAACTTCGTTTAGAGTCTTAGAAACCGCGTTGTTAGATGTTTCATGAGTTCGTCAAACTAGTAAAAAGCTCATTGAGACACATATAAGCACTCATGTTGCATGAAACTTGGTTTAGAGTCCTAGAAACGCGTTGTTAGATGTTTCATGAGTTCTTCAAACTTGTACAAAGCTCATTGGTACACTTATAAGCACTCATGTTGAATGAAACTTGGTTTAGAGTCCTAGAAACGCTTTGTTAGATGTTTCATAAGTTCGTCAAACTAGTACAAAGCTCATTGAGACACTTATAAGCACTCATGTTGTATGAAACTTGGTTTAGAGTCCTAGAAACGAGTTGTTAGATGTTTAATAATTTCGTCAAACTTGTATAAAGCTCATTGAGACACTTATAAGCACTCATGTTTAATGAAACTTGGTTTAGAGTCCTAGGAACGCGTTGTTAGATGTTTCATAATTTCTTCAAATTTGTACAAAGCTCATTGAGACACTTATAAGCACTCATGATGAGATAAGGATTAAAGAAGGTAAGGATAAGGTGCAACGGCTAGTAGACGTGGCTCCAAGACACGTACTAGTACAAAGCTCATTGAGACACTTATAAGCACTCATGTTGCATGAAACTTGGTTTAGAGTCCTAGAAACGCGTTGTTAGATGTTTCATAAGTTCTTCAGACTAGTACAAAGCTCATTGAGACACTTATAAGCACTCATGTTGCATGAAACTTGGTTTAGAGTCCTACAAACGCGTTGTTAGATGTTTCATAAGTTCGTCAAATTAGTACAAAGCTCATTGAGACACATATAAGCACTCATGTTGCATGAAACTTGGTTTAGAGTCCTAGAAACGCGTTGTTAGATGTTTCATAAGTTCGTCAAACTTGTACAAAGATCATTGAGACACTTATAAGCACTCATGTTGCATGAAACTTAGTTTAAAGTCCTAGAAACCACGTTGTTAGATGTTTCATAAGTTCTTCAAACTAGTACTAAGCTCATTGAGACAGTTATAAGCACTCATGTTGCATGAAACTTGGTTTAGAGTCCTAGAAACACGTTGTTAGATGTTTCATAAGTTCGTCAAACTTGTACAAACCTCATTGAGATACTTATAAGAACTCATGTTGCATGAAACTTGGTTTAGAGTCCTACAAACGCGTTCTTAGATGTTTCATAAGTTCGTCAAACTAATACAAAGCTCATTGAGAAAATTATAAGCACTCATGTTGCATGAAACATCGTTTAGAGTCTTAGAAACCGCGTTGTTAGATGTTTCATGAGTTCGTCAAACTAGTAAAAAGCTCATTGAGACACATATAAGCACTCATGTTGCATGAAACTTGGTTTAGAGTCCTAGAAACGCGTTGTTAGATGTTTCATGAGTTCTTCAAACTTGTACAAAGCTCATTGAGACACTTATACGCACTAATGTTGCATGAAACTTGGTTTAGAGTCCTAGAAACGAGTTGTTAGATGTTTAATAATTTCGTCAAACTTGTACAAAGCTCATTGAGACACTTATAAGCACTCATGTTGAATGAAACTTGGTTTAGAGTCTTAGAAACGTGTTTTTAGATGTTTCATAAGTTCGTCAAACTAGTACAATGTTCATTGAGACACTTATAAGCACTCATGTTGCATGAAACTTGGTTTAGAGTCCTAGAAACGAGTTGTTAGATGTTTCATAAGTTCGTCAAACTTGTACAAAGCTCATTGAGACTCTTATAAGCACTCATGTTGAAAGACACTTGGTTTAGAGTCCTAGAAACGCGTTGTTAGATGTTTCATAAGTTCTTCATACTAGTACAAAGCTCATTGAAACACTTATAAGCACTCATGTTGCATGAAACTTGGTTTAGAGTCCTAGAAACGCGTTGTTAGATGTTTCATAAGTTCGTCAAACTAGTACAAAGCTCAATGAGACACATATAAGCACTCATGTTGCATGAAACTTGGTTTAGAGTCCTAGAAACGCGTTGTTAGATGTTTCATAAGTTCGTCAAACTTGTACAAAGCTCATTGAGACACTTATAAGCACTCATGTTGCATGAAACTTAGTTTAAAGTCCTAGCAACCACGTTGTTAGATGTTTCGAAGTTCGTCAAACTAGTTAAAAGCTCATTGAGACCCATATAAGCACTCAAGTCGAATGAAACTTGGTTTAGAGTCCTAGAAACGCGTTGTTAGATGTTTCAAAAGTTCGTCAAACTAGTACAAAGCTCATTGAGACACTTATAAGCACTCATGTTGAATGAAATTTGGTTTAGAGTCCTAGAAACGCGTTGTTAGATGTTTCATAAGTTCTTCATACCAGTACAAAGCTCATTGAGAAAATTATAAGCACTCATGTTGCATGAAACTTCGTTTAGAGTCCTAGAAACGCGTTGTTAGATGTTTCATGAGTTCTTCAAACTTGTACAAAGCTCATTGAGACACTTATACGCACTAATGTTGCATGAAACTTGGTTTAGAGTCCTAGAAACGAGTTGTTAGATGTTTATTAATTTCGTCAAACTTGTACAAAGCTCATTGAGACACTTATAAGCACTCATGTTGAATGAAACTTGGTTTAGAGTCTTAGAAACGTGTTTTTAGATGTTTCATAAGTTCGTCAAACTAGTACAAAGCTCATTGAGACACTTATAAGCACTCATGTTGCATGAAACTTGGTTTAGAGTCCTAGAAACGCGTTGTTAGATGTTTCATAAGTTCGTCAAACTAGTACAAAGCTCATTGAGACACATATAAGCACTCATGTTGCATGAAACTTGGTTTAGAGTCCTAGAAACGCGTTGTTAGATGTTTCATAAGTTCGTCAAACTTGTACAAAGCTCATTGAGACACTTATAAGCACTCATGTTGCATGAAACTTGGTTTAGAGTCCTAGAAACCGCGTTGTTAGATGTTTCATAAGTTCGTCAAACTAGTGCAAAGCTCATTGAGACACTTATAAGCACTCATGTTGCATGAAACTTGGTTTAGAGTCCTAGAAACGTGTTGTTAGATGTTTCATAAGTTCGTCAAACTAGTAAAAAGCTCATTGAGACACATATAAGCACTCATGTTGCATGAAACTTGGTTTAGAGTCCTAGAAACGCGTTGTTAGATGTTTCATAAGTTCGTCAAACTTGTACAAAGCTCATTGAGACACATATAAGCACTCATGTTGCATGAAACTTAGTTTAAAGTCCTAGAAACCACGTTGTTAGATGTTTCATAAGTTCTTCAAACTAGTACTATACTCATTGAGACAGTTATAAGCATTCATGTTGTATGAAACTTGGTTTAGAGTCCTAGAAACGAGTTGTTAGATGTTTCATAAGTTCGTCAAACTTGTACAAAGCTCATTGAGACACTTATAAGCACTCAAGTTGCATGAAACTTGGTTTAGAGTCCTAGAAACGTGTTGTTAGATGTTTCATAAGTTCGTCAGACTAGTACAAAACTCATTGAGACACTTATAATCACTCATGTTGCATGAAACTTGGTTTAGAGTCCTAGAAACGCGTTGTTAGATGTTTCCTAAGTTTGTCAAACTAGTACAAAGCTCATTGAGACACATATAAGAACTCATGTTGCATGAAACTTGGTTTAGTGTCCTAGAAACGTGTTGTTAGATGTTTCATAAGTTCTTCCAGCTAGTACAAAGCTCATTGAGACCCTGATAAGCACTCATGTTGCATGAAACTTGGTTTAGAGTCCTAGAAACGCGTTGTTAGATGTTTCATAAGTTTGTCAAATTAGTACAAACCTCATTAAGACACATATAAGCACTCATGTTGCATGAAACTTGGTTTAGAGTCCTAGAAACGCGTTGTTAGATGTTTCATAAGTTCGTCAAACTTGTACAAAGCTCATTGAGACACTTATAAGCACTCATGTTGCATGAAACTTAGTTTAAAGTCCTAAAAACCACGTTGTTAGATGTTTCATAAGTTCTTCAAACTAGTACTAAGCTCAATGAGACAATTATAAGCACTCATGTTGCATGAAACTTGGTTTAAAGTCCTAGAAACGCGTTGTTAGATGTTTCATAAGTTCGTCAAACTTGTACAAAGCTCATTGAGAAACTTATAAGCACTCATGTTGCATGAAACTTCGTTTAGAGTCTTAGAAACCGCGTTGTTAGATGTTTCATGAGTTCGTCAAACTAGTAAAAAGATCATTGAGACACATATAAGCACTCATGTTGCATGAAACTTGGTTTAGAGTCCTAGAAACGCGTTGTTAGATGTTTCATGAGTTCTTCAAACTTGTACAAAGCTCATTGAGACACTTATAAGCACTCATGTTGAATGAAACTTGGTTTAGAGTCCTAGAAACGCGTTGTTAGATGTTTCATAAGTTCGTCAAACTAGTACAAAGCTCATTGAGACACTTATAAGCACTCATGTTGCATGAAACTTGGTTTAGAGTCCTAGAAACGAGATGTTAGATGTTTAACAATATCGTCAAACTTGTACAAAGCTCATTGAGACACTTATAAGCACTCATGTTGAATGAAACTTGGTTTAGAGTCCTAGAAACGCGTTGTTAGATGTTTCATAAGTTCTTCGAGACTAGTACAAAGCTCATTGAGACACTTATAAGCACTCATGTTGCATGAAACTTGGTTTAGAGTCCTAGAAACGCGTTATTAGATGTTTCATAAGTTCGTCAAACTAGTACAAAGCTCATTGAGACACATATAAGCACTCATGTTGCATGAAACTTGGTTTAGAGTCCTAGAAACGCGGTGTTAGATGTTTCATAAGTTCGTCAAACTTGTACAAAGCACATTGAGACACTTATAAGCACTCATGTTGCATGAAACTTAGTTTAAAGTCCTAGCAACCACGTTGTTAGATGTTTCGGAAGTTCGTCAAACTTGTACAAAGCTCACTGAGACACTTATAACCACTCATGTTGCATGAAACTTAATTTAATGTCCTAGCAACCACGTTGTTAGGTGTTTCAGAAGTTCGTCAAATATGTACAAAGCTCATTGAGACACTTATAAGCACTCAAGTTGAATGAAACTTGGTTTAGAGTCCTAGAAAGTGCGTTGTTAGATGTTTCATAAGTTCGTCAAACTAGTACAAAACTCATTGAGACACTTATAAGCACTCATGTTGCATGAAACTTGGTTTAGAGTCCTAGAAACGAGTTGTTAGATGTTTCATAAGTTTGTCAAACTTGTACAAAGCTCATTGAGACACTTATAAGCACTCATGTTGCATGAAACTTGGTTTAGAGTCCTTGAAACGCGTTGTTAGATGTTTCATAAGTTTGCCAGACTAGTACAAAGCTCATTGAGACACTTATAAGCACTCATGTTGCATGAAACTTGGTTTAGAGTCCTAGAAACGCGTTGTTAGATGTTTCATAAGTTCGTCAAACTAGTACAAAGCTCTGTTAGTTTTAAGAAGATTAAGATGAGTTTAGAGATTTGTGTTCTTGAGTTCCATGAAGAACATCAAGAACAAGAGAGAGAGAGAGAATAGAGAGAGAGTTTAATCGGAAAAGATTATATGAGATTAGATTAGATTATTTTTGTGTCGTTACAACATAGGATAAATATATAAGGAATAGCATCTAAAATAGCATCATGTGAAGATGCCAAAACCGTCCACATCTTCCTCGGTTCAATGCGCCAAACGTCGCTTTCTCCTCGGTTAGACGCGCATCCTTAGAGCCACCCGTGACTTGTACGGACGGCGTGAACTCCACACGCCCAACGGCTCTTTGGTGTAACGGTAACTTGGTTTCTAGATCCTTCCTTTGTTTCTCTTGTCCTCTTGTAACGGTAACAAAAGAGATAGCTTGGGTCCTTTGCCTTTGACCACAAGCTAGGTCTTTGCCTTGGTGAACGAGTGTGTCCGGGCAAAGCCTTGGTCTCTTTTCAACACTCCCCCGCAAGCTTAGCCTAATGCAATGGCTAAGCTTGGAACCCGCATAACCTTGCCTCGTTAAAACCTTGGTGAGAAAACCACTTGGGATAAAACTCACCTAAGGGAAAAGAGTGCAAGCTTATGCGGTTGGAGACTTAGGCTTTGGTAGCCCGTGTGAGTCCTAGTCTTGGTAGGATGGACTCACAAACCTTCAAGCTTGCTGATTTGGTGAAGATGTCCGCGAGTTGATCTTCACTTTTGGTGTAGCAAGGTAAGATGGTCCCTTTGACCATTTGCTCTCTAACCTTGTGACAATCCACCTCTATGTGCTTGGTCCGTTCATGGAAGACCGAGTTGGTTGCTATGTGGATGGCCGCTTGGTTGTCACAATGCATAGTCATTGGTGCTTCAATCTTGAAACCCAAATCCCCTAGCAAGTTCTTTAGCCACATGAGTTCTTGAGTTAGCTTCCTCATGGCTCTATACTCGGCTTCGGCGGTTGAGCAAGACACTATCTTTTGCTTCTTTGTCTTCCATGTGACAAGGTTGCCTCCAATGAAGGTGCAATACCCGGTGGTTGACCGCCTGTCTTCTAGGTTCCCGGCATAGTCCGCGTCACAATACCCAACAACCTCCGTGCTTTTGTTGCAACCCATCCATATACCCAAGCTTGAAGTTCCCTTAAGGTATCCCAAGATCCTCATGATCATGTTCCAATGATGTTGCTTCGGTCTTTGCATATGTTGGGAGACTTGATTCACGGCAAAGCATAGATCCGGCCTAGTGATGGTAAGGTAGATGAGCTTTCCCACTAGCCGTCTATATAGCATCGGATCTTTGTATGGTTGATCGTCTTCACTACCCTCTTGAATGGTCTTGTAGCCGTCTTCAAGGGGTGTCTTGGCCACCTTGGTACCTGCCATATTGACAACACTTAAAACATCGTGGGTGTACTTCCTTTGGGAGAGAAATAGACCTTCCTTTGATCTACAAACTTCAATCCCAAGGAAGTACTTAAGCAAACCGAGATCTTTGATATCAAATTTAGACTTAAGAAAAGACTTGGTTTCTAGAATACCTCCCTTGTTGTTTCCGGAGATGATGATGTCATCTACGTATACAAGTACTACTACTATACCTTCTTGGTTTTGTAGTGTGAAGAGTGTGTGCTCGGCTTGTGATCTCTTGAATCCTCTTGCCATCAATGTTGAGCTAAGCTTGTGGTACCAAGCTCTTGGTGATTGCTTGAGACCGTAGATAGCCTTTCTTAATCTTAAGACTTTCCCGGGGGTAATTTCTACTCCGGGTGGTGGAGTCATGTATACCTCTTCCTCAAGCTCTCCTTGTAGGAAGGCGTTCTTCACATCCATTTGAAAGAGATCCCAAGACAAGTTAGTAGCCAAGGATAGAATAACCCTAACCGTGTGAAGTTTGGCAACCGGTGCAAAGGTATCCAAGTAATCCTCTCCATAGGTTTGGGTGAAGCCTCTTGCCACAAGTCTTGCCTTGTACCTTTCAATATCCCCATTGCTTAGGTACTTGATGGTGAACACGTATCTAGAGCTCACAGTCTTCTTGCCCTTGGGAAGATCAGTTTCATAGAAGGTTTCATTGTCTTCCATTGCCTTGTTCTCGGCTCTAACCGCATTGATCCACACTTCTTCCTTCATTGCTTCTTCATATGTCCTTGGTATCACATGTTGATCCATGGCGGTAAGGAAGGCTCGGTGTTCCTTGGGAATTCTAGCAAGAGAGCATGTTGCTTGAGTAGGATGGGCCACCGCCTTGCTATTGTAGTAGACCCTTGTGTTTACCCAATTAGATGGATGCTTCTTTACCCTAGTGCTTCTCCTTAGAGTCGGCTCCGTTTGAATACTAGTCAGCTCGGTGGTACACTTCCTCCTTGACCCACTTCTTGATCATGATCATCTTGAGCATGTCCTTGGTCTTCTTGTGGTGTAGTTTGTTGGTGAGCATTTGATTCTCCCCCGGACTCATTAGACTCTTGAGGTTCGGAGTTGGCTTGCTCATTTATGTTCTCCCCCTCATGATCAAGAGGAGTGGGTTGTTGATTTGGTATGTCTTGGCTTGGCTCTTCTTCAAAGTTCATGCCAAGATTCTTCATTAGGTTCCTTAGGCTTGTGGCTCTATCCGTGACTTTCTCGGGTAAGTCCTTCACACTATCCCAATTCTTGTCTTCATAGAAGCTTTTGCCTTCAAGGAACTTGACGTCTCTTGAGACTATGACCCTTCTTGTCTCGGGTACATAACATTTGTATCCTTTTTGTGTGTTGGAGTAGCCTATGAACATGGCCTTGATGCTCTTTGCTTCAAGTTTGTTCCTTTGTTCACTAGGCACAAAAACAAAACACACACAACCAAAAACTCTTAGATGGTTAAGAATAGGCTTACTTTTATTCAAAACTTGAAAGGGAGATTGGTTGTTTAAGATTTGAGTAGGGGTTCGGTTGATGAGATAACACGCGGTTAAAACACCATCCGACCAAAACCGTTTTGGGATGTTCATGTGGAACATCATTGACCGTGTGACCTCCATGAGATGCCTATTCTTCCTCTCGGCCACACCGTTTTGTTGCGGTGTATATGGACATGTGGTTTGGTGAAGAATCCCATGGTTGGCTATGTGTTCTTTGAATGCTCGGCTTGTGTACTCCCCCCATTATCCGACCTAAAGGTTTTAATCTTAGCGTTGTAATGGTTAGTCACATAGTTTTGAAAGTTTTTAAAAGCCTCTAATACCCTATCTTTAGTTTGTAAAAGTGTAACCCAAGTGTATTTAGAGCTTTCATCTATAAATGTGACAAAATAAGCTTGATTATCCCTAGATTTGCAAGGGGAGGACCAAACGTCCGAATGAATCAATTCAAAAGGTTTGTAACACATTTTGGATTTTGAAAATACGGTTCTACAATGTTTGCCTAAAATGCAAGCCTCACAAGTTTGATGATCAAAAACAACATTAGGGAAAATAGTTTTTAAAGCATTCAAATGAGGATGACCAAGTCTAAAATGCCAAATAACATTGTTAACTTCGGCTATAACCGATTTAAAAGCATGACAAAGAGAAGTAGAAGTAGAGATAGAGTTTTTGAAATCAAATTCTTCAAGAACATAGAGGTCCCCTCTTGTGACCCCTTTTCCAATGACCTTCTCACTCTTAATATCCTGAAAAATCACATCATTAGGACTGAAAATAACCTTGCAATTCAAATCACAAGCAATGCGTTTAACGGATATAAGATTGGAAGTGAAACTAGGCATGTAAAGAGCTTGAGAATCACTATCAAACAACTTAAGATTTCCTAACCCTTCTATAGGAATTTCACTCCCATTTGCAATAATGACATTACCTAAAGCCGGTTTAACATTACTAATTAAATCCAAGTTGCTAATCATATGATGAGAAGCACCCGAATCAACAATAATAGGCTTATATGGTTTAATGTCTATGTTTTGAGCACTAAGAGAGTAATAGGGTGAAATACCGGAGCCCTTAAGGGCTTTGATGAGTGCGTCAAGGTCCGACTTCCTCACGAACTCGTCCATGTATGGGACAATGGCCGAAGACTCCTCTTCCTTGCCATGGTTTGGTCCGCTTGTACTTGGTATGCTAGCCGAGTCATCGTGAGAGTAATTGGCCTAGGCGTCCTTGAACTTGGCCGGCTTGAGACTAGGGTGTAGGATCCAACACTTCTCCTTGTTGTGGCCTTTCTTCTTGCAATGCTCACATGTCAAGGCTCTCCTTTCTTCATATGTCTTGGAAGACGGTTTAAACGCCACCTTGTTTGCGGTCACAAGTTCCTTCTTGCCATCAAAGAGCTCGATGGAACCTTGTTCTCTTTGGAGTTGTGCACACACTTCTTCAAGGTTTGGTAGAGTATCGGCTCGGAGAAGATGCTTGGTGATCTCCTTGTAGCTGCCGTTGAGGGTAAGAAGCAAGCCAAAGACTTTGTCTTGCTCTCTTCGTTCGTTTAACACTTTAGGATCCACGGTGCTTGGGCGAAGCATTTCTAACTCTGCCCAAAGTGACCTAAACTTCCCAAAGTGTTTAGTGAACTCGGTGTCTTCTTGGTTTAGGTCACTAATGGCCTTCTTGACTTCATAAACTCGGCTAAGGTTTGAGATGTTGCCGTAGACGGTTTGGAGAGTGTCCCATAGCTCCTTGGCGTTTTCGCAATAGGAGTAAGCCTCCAAGATGGACGGCTCAAGGGATCCTTGGATGATCCCAAGTACCTTTTGGTCTAGTTGGAACCACTTCTCATCGTCGGTTGTGAGTTCGTTGTTGAACTCAATAGGAGCGTCTTGCCGAGTGAGTATATGGTTCCAATAGCCGCGGCCACAAAGGGCTATCTTCATGGTTCTTGCCCATAGAAGGTAGTTGATGCCTTTGAGAGTAACCGGACAAAGTGCCTTCTTGGATTCTTTGTCTTCCATGGTTGTGTTGAATGATGATGTGCCCCAGTACATGGAGCCGAGCCGGCTTGAAGATCAGGAACCAAGCATGGAACCAGGCAGACATGAAGATCGGGAACCAGACCGATATGGAGCTGGTCGATATGAAGATCGGGAACCAGACCGATATGAAGCGGGCCGATATGATCGAGAGTCTTGCCGAGCCGTGTACCGGATCGACCCACGGACGTCCGGATCAAAACTTCAACAAAACTCTCGACCAAACAACCAAGCCGACCAAGCGGAAGTCTTTCTCGACGATCAACTCGATCTTCCAAGACCAACGGATCCGAGTCCGACCGAGGTTTCTCCCTTCTAAACCATTTGGTCCGGACCGTATGTGCTGATGGCCGAGTTGATGAACTGACCGGACCCTTTGATCCAATCTCGCATTTTGATCATCTTGATTTCTCTAAGGCCAAGCTTCTCAAGCTTTCAAGAGACTTAGGCCACGTTTGGACCGAGTCAGTCCGTGAAGAACTTTCATCCGACCATAATTACCAAACCGGGTGCGTGATACTCCTAAACCGCGGCGCATCAAACATCGACCAAGTAGCCGAATCGACCAAGTAGCCGAAGAGACAAAAAGCAGCCGAATGGTCATCTTTGCTTGGTCAACAATAATTTCCGCGCCACATTTAAAAATTAGTCAAAGACCTCTTTTTCAATGCATTGTTTTCCACAACCTCAATTTATGTCTTTGACTAGAAACACTATAAGTATGTAATCTTTTTGTTGGAATAAGATCATCGAATATTTTATCAACCTTTTTAAGAGTTTCACTCTTTGTTCTTTGTAAGAACTTCTCTTGTTTCTTGGTGAGTCATATCCAAGTAAACATTTCCTCAAATCGTTGGACTTGTGCGTCATATCAAGCAACGACGAGAGAACCCTTCAAGTGGTGGACTTGTGCGTCATATCAAGCATCCTTGAAGTCGGGAATATCAAAGGCCTTCCGCAACCTTTGTGCGACCCTTCAATCCAACCAGTTCTCCTTTCCGGAGTTCATATCCCCTAAACCGTACCATTAGAGTGATCCCGTTCCTAGGGTCCTTCAAGTGGTATCAGAGCCACTCTTTTGGTATCTTCTTATTCATATCATCTTCTCATCTTTTCATCTTCTTTTAAACACTTCTTTTTCTATCTATCTTAAATCCGGGCCCCTCATTACCATCCGATTTTAAAAAAAAAAAAAAAAAGAAAACACAAAAGAAAAGAAAACACAAAAGAAAAGAAAAGTTTCAAAGTCATATTAACGGATTGGTGGTGGAAGAGAAAGCCTGCTGGCTGAGGAGAAATCCAGCCTTTGAGGTGGTTAAAACGGATTTCAAAACACAAAATCTCTTATCTTTCTATCTTCAAAAAAAAAAAAAAAAAAAAATTCTCTTTTGTTTGCTTAGACTTGTCCATTGGGATTCTTAGACTCGTTCCTCTTAGAACCTTGAGTGGAAACTCGTTTGTGAGATCACCAAAAATCCGAGGGAAACACTTGAGTGGGCGAGGATCAAACACTAGAGAGAGTGAGAAATTTTTATCTAACGTTTGTTGTTTTAAGAAATTTCAGGAACCATGAGTAGTGACGAAGAAAGAAACCGACCGGAAAACTCTAACCATGGATTAACTAATTTTCAAATGCGTGCTTTGAATGATTCTATGACTAACATGATGAATGCAGGTTTAGAACAGATTCACCAGCGACTTGATGAGCTTCAAACCAGCCGACCAACTCCTGTCCGGACCGAAGCAAGACGAGGTCGACCAAGTAGGCGCTACCGGTCCATCGATGAGATCAACGAGGAAGACGCCCAAGAGGATGAAGACCGATCGACCAACCGGCCTAGGAGAGGTCAACGAAACCGAGAGCAAGGTGAGTTCAATCCATTTGCTAGGAACGATAACATCACTAATCACCTAGGAGGATTAAAATTGAAAATCCCAACTTTTAGTGGTAAAAACGATCCGGATGCCTTCCTTGAGTGGGAAAGAAAAATTGAATTGGTTTTTGATTGCCAAAACTTGTCTGAAATTAAAAAGGTTAGATTGGCTACCACTGAATTCACGGGCTATGCTATTAACTGGTATGATCAAGTTGTGACTCATAGGAGGAGAACGAGGTGAGAGACCAATTGAGACATGGGCCGAGCTTTCCATGCTAATGAGGAAGCGATTTGTTCCTACTCACTACCACCGTGAACTACACCGAAGCTAAGGCGTTTGCTTCAAGGCACCAAGTCCGTGGAAGACTACTACCAAGAGATGGAAGTCTTGATGATCAAAGCGGATGTAGAAGAGCCATTGGAAGCCACTATGGCACGATTTCTTTCAGGACTCAACCGTGACATCCAAGATCGAATGGAGCTTCAAGAGTATGTTACTATTGAGCAGATGCTACACAAAGCCATCTTGATCGAACAACAAGTCAAAAGAAAAGGCTACTCAAAACCGGCCTTTACTCCCAAACCGGCCTTTACTCCTAAACCAAGCTATCAAGACAAGGGTAAGTCGTCTACCACAACAAATAACGCTTTTAAAACTGATGCTCCTGCTCGTTTTGACAAAGGAAAGGCGATAGAGACTTCCGGCCGAGCAAGAGACATTAGGTGTTTCAAATGTCAGGGCCTAGGACACTATGCCAAGGATTGCCCAAACCAACGTGTGATGATTCTCATGGAGAATGGTGACATCGAATCCGAGGAGGAAGAAGAAAGTAAGGAAGACTTGGGTCCTATCTTTGATGAGGAAGAAGACGCTTTTGATTATCCCCATCACGGACCACTTCTTGTTACTCGAAGAGCATTAAGCGTACAACCCAAAACCAACGACAAAGAACAAAGGGAGAATCTCTTTCACTCTCGTTGTTTAATTTCTGAAAAAGTTTGTTCTTTGATCATTGATGGAGGTAGTTGCACTAACGTGGCTAGTGACATCCTTGTAAAGAAACTTGGGCTTGTCACTCGGCCTCTTTCTCATCCTTTCAGGTTGGAATGGCTCAATGAGACCGGAGAACAATACGTCAAGGAACAGGTCACAATCCCTCTTACCATTGGACGATATGAGGATGAGGTCGTCTGCAATGTTCTGCCCATGGACGCCTGCCATATCCTTTTGGGACGACCGTGGCAATTTGATAAGAAGGCTGTCCATGATGGTTTCACCAACCGGCACTCCTTTGACCATAAAGGGAAAAAGATCACACTGGTACCGTTAACACCTTCGGAGGTTCACCAAGACCAGGTCCGGCTCAAAAAGAACCGGGACAAAGAGACCAAGTCGACCGAACCGAGTCGTCTAAAAGAAACTCCAATTTCTTCATCAAAGAAAACCAGGTCAGGAAATCTCTTTACTCTCAAAAGCCATTTCTTTTACTCGTGTATAAGGAATCTTTGATGGCTTCATCTTCTGACCTTGCACCGGAGGTTCCGAGTGAACTTTTAGATATTTTCAGAATTTTTCTGATGTCTTTCCAGATGAGAATCCTAAGGGATTGCCACCAATACGAGGCATTGAGCATCAGATAGATTTTGTTCCGGGCGCATCTTTGCCGAACCGGCCAGCCTACCGTACCAATCCGGTGGAGACCAAGGAGCTACAAAAACAGATCGGAGACCTTCTTGAGAAAGGCTATATCCGTGAAAGCCTCGGTCCTTGTGCTTGTGCCCGTGCTACTTGTGCCCAAAAAGGATGGGACTTGGCGCATGTGTGTGGACTGCCGCGCCATCAACAACATCACGGTAAAGTATAGGCATCCCATTCCTAGACTAGACGACATGTTAAATGAGTTGCATGGTTCATGTATTTTCTCTAAAATAGATTTGAAAAGTGGTTACCATCAAATAAGGATGAAAGAGGGTGATGAATGGAAAACGGCATTTAAAACCAAACTAGGATTGTATGAATGGCTTGTTATGCCATTTGGGCTTACTAATGCACCTAGTACTTTCATGCGGTTGATGAATCACGTCTTGAGATCTTTTATAGGTCATTTTGTTGTAGTTTATTTTGATGACATTCTTATCTATAGCAAAAACCTTGACGATCATAGGAAGCACTTGAATTCGTTCTTGAAATTCTTAGAAAAGAGAGACTCTTTGCAAATCTTGGTAAATGCTCTTTTGGAACAGATCACGTGGTGTTCTTAGGTTTTGTTGTAGGTATCGACGGACTTAGGGTGGACGAGGAAAAGGTCAAGGCCATCCGTGACTGGCCAAGTCCAACAACCGTGAGTAAAGTAAGAAGTTTCCATGGACTTGCTGGATTCTATAGGCGGTTTGTTCCAAACTTCAGTACCATTGCCGCCCCATTGACTGAAGTAATCAAGAAGAATGTCGGATTCAAATGGGAACAAGATCAAGAAGAGGCATTCCAGATTCTCAAAGGGAAGTTGACCCAAGCCCCTTTACTTGTACTTCCTGATTTTTCTAAGGCTTTTGAGATTGAATGTGATGCCTCGGGCGTGGGTATTGGTGCTTGTTTTGATGCAGGAAAAGAAGCCCATTGCCTACTTCGGTGAAAAGCTTGGAGGAGCCACGCTTAACTATCCCACTTATGACCAAGAGTTGTATGCTTTGGTGAGAGCTCTTCAAACGTGGCAACATTATCTTTGGCCGAAGGAGTTCATCATCCACACCGACCACCAATCTCTAAAACATCTCAAAGGTCAGCAAAAGTTGAACAAAAGGCATGCCCGTTGGGTAGAGTTCATTGAGACATTTCCGTATGTCATAAAGTACAAGCAAGGTAAGGAAAACGTTGTGGCTGATGCCTTGTCTCGGAGGTATACTCTTCTTTCAGCCCTTGAAACTAAACTTGCTTGGTTTTGAATTTATCAAAGACTTGTATGCAACCGATCCCGATTTCAAGGAGATTGTTCAAAAATGTTCCAAAACGGCTTATGGAAAATATTTTCAAAATGCTGGATTTTTATTCTTTGATAACCGTTTGTGTGTGCCCCAATGTTCTTTGAGGGAGTTGTTTCTTAGGGAAGCTCATGGCGGAGGACTCATGGGACACTTTGGAATAAAGAAAACCTACAAGGCCGTTTACGATCATTTCTATTGGCCAAGCTTGAAAAAGGATGTGGAAAGGATTTGTGACCGTTGTGTGGTTTGTAAGAAATCAAAGACTAAAGCATCAAATCACGGTTTGTACTCGGCCCTACCTATTCCTTCTCATCCATGGGTAGACATTTCTATGGATTTTGTACTTGGTTTGCCTAGATCAAAAGCTGGCCGAGACTCTATCTTTGTGGTTGTAGATAGATCTTCGAAAATGGCTCATTTCATTCCATGCCATAAAACTGATGATCTTGTTCAAGTTGCTGATTTATTCTTTAGAGAAATAGTTAGGTTGCATGGAATGCCTAGGACCATTGTTTCGATCGTGATGCTAAGTTCCTTAGCTATTTTTGGAAAACCTTATGGTCTAAGTTAGGAACGAGATTGATGTTTTCAACAACTTGTCATCCTCAAACTGATGGTCAAACCGAGGTTGTGAATCGAACCTTATCCGCACTACTTAGATCATTGGTTAAAAATAATCTTAGGCTTTGGGAAGAATGTTTACCTCATGTAGAATTTGCTTATAATCATGCTATGCATTCGGCTACCAAATTCTCTCCTTTTGAGGTTGTTTACGGGTTTAATCCTTTATCTCCACTTGATCTTTTACCTTTGCCTTTAAGTGAAAGAGTTAGCACGGATGGTAAAAGGAAGGCTGATACTATCAAGAAGCTGCATGAACGAGTCCATGCCAACATTAAAACCCGAACCGAAAGCTACAAGAAATATGCCGACAAGAAAAGAAAGGAGGTGGTTTTCAAGGAAGGTGATCTTGTTTGGGTCCACTGCGGAAAGAACGGTTTCCAGAAGAAAGAAAGTCAAAACTCATGCCTAGGGTCGATGGTCCATTTCGGATCCTTAGGAAGATCAACGACAACGCTTATCAACTTGATTTACAAGGTAAGTATGACATTTCTTCAAGCTTTAATGTTGCCGATCTTTCTCCGTTTCATGTAGATGATCCGGATTTGTGGGCAAATCCTTTTAAAGAAGGAGGGGATGATGTGCCCCGGTACATGGAGCCGAGCCGGCTTGAAGATCGGGAACCAAGCATGGAACCAGGCGGACATGAAGATCGGGAACCGGACCGATATGGAGCTGGTCGATATGAAGATCGGGAACCGGACCGATATGAAGCGGGCCGATATGATCGAGAGTCTTGCCGAGCCGTGTACCGGATCGACCCACGGACGTCCGGATCAAAACTTCAACAAAACTCTCGACCAAACAACCAAGCCGACCAAACTGGAAGTCTTTCTCGACGATCAACTCGATCTTCCAAGACCAACGGATCCGAGTCCGACCGAGGTTTCTCCCTTCTAAACCATTTGGTCCGGACCGTATGTGCTGATGGCCGAGTTGATGAACTGACCGGACCCTTTGATCCAATCTCGCATTTTGATCATCTTGATTTCTCTAAGGCCAAGCTTCTCAAGCTTTCAAGAGACTTAGGCCACGTTTGGACCGAGTCGATCCGTGAAGAACTTTCATCCGACCATAATTACCAAACCGGGTGCGTGATACTCCTAAACCGCGGCGCATCAAACATCGACCAAGTAGCCGAATCGACCAAGTAGCCGAAGAGACAAAAAGCAGCCGAATGGTCATCTTTGCTTGGTCAACAATAATTTCCGCGCCACATTTAAAAATTAGTCAAAGACCTCTTTTTCAATGCATTGTTTTCCACAACCTCAATTTATGTCTTTGACTAGAAACACTATAAGTATGTAATCTTTTTGTTGGAATAAGATCATCGAATATTTTATCAACCTTTTTAAGAGTTTCACTCTTTGTTCTTTGTAAGAACTTCTCTTGTTTCTTGGTGAGTCATATCCAAGTAAACATTTCCTCAAATCGTTGGACTTGTGCGTCATATCAAGCAACGACGAGAGAACCCTTCAAGTGGTGGACTTGTGCGTCATATCAAGCATCCTTGAAGTCGGGAATATCAAAGGCCTTCCGCAACCTTTGTGCGACCCTTCAATCCAACCAGTTCTCCTTTCCGGAGTTCATATCCCCTAAACCGTACCATTAGAGTGATCCCGTTCCTAGGGTCCTTCAAATGAGGTTTGAAATAACTCGTTTTTGAAATTTCAGATCTAGAAATTTGAACCGAGAAATTTGAAACCGAGAGTATCGAGAATGGTCGGTGTCGGGACTTGTCGGTATCGAGACTTGTCGGTATCGAGACTAGATCTTGTCGAGAGTAGTCGAGAAAAGTGGCCGGGAAAACAGGACTCTTGCCGAGAAAACTTTGTCGAGAAAACCTTGTCGAGAGTTTGTCGAGAGTTTGTCGAGGTTTGAGAGTTTGTCGAGGCTTGTCGAGAGTCTACGGTAACCGTATCGAGAGTGCACAAGTAACCGTATCGAGGTTTGTCGAGAGTACCGAGAATCGTCGGTACCGAGAATAGCCGAGAGTAACCGAGAGTAGATTTAGCGGAAGCGATTAGGTTCCGGAGCAAGGTTGCTGCGATACCATGTTAGTTTTAAGAAGATTAAGATGAGTTTAGAGATTTGTGTTCTTGAGTTCCATGAAGAACATCAAGAACAAGAGAGAGAGAGAGAATAGAGAGAGAGTTTAATCGGAAAAGATTATATGAGATTAGATTAGATTATTTTTGTGTCGTTACAACATAGGATAAATATATAAGGAATAGCATCTAAAATAGCATCATGTGAAGATGCCAAAACCGTCCACATCTTCCTCGGTTCAATGCGCCAAACGTCGCTTTCTCCTCGGTTAGACGCGCATCCTTAGAGCCACCCGTGACTTGTACGGACGGCGTGAACTCCACACGCCCAACGGCTCTTTGGTGTAACGGTAACTTGGTTTCTAGATCCTTCCTTTGTTTCTCTTGTCCTCTTGTAACGGTAACAAAAGAGATAGCTTGGGTCCTTTGCCTTTGACCACAAGCTAGGTCTTTGCCTTGGTGAACGAGTGTGTCCGGGCAAAGCCTTGGTCTCTTTTCAACAATTGACACATATAAGCACTCATGTTGCATGAAACTTGGTTTAGAGTCCTAGAAACCACGTTGTTAGATGTTTCTTAAGTTCTTCAAACTAGTACTATACTCATTGAGACAATTATAAGCACTCATGTTGCATGAAACTTGGTTTAGAGTCCTAAAAACGCGTTGTTAGATGTTTCATAAGTTCTTCAAACTTGTACAAATCTCATTGAGACACTTATAAGCACTCATGTTGCATGGAACTTTGTTTAGAGTCCTAGAAACGCGTTCTTAGATGTTTCATAAGTTTGTCAAACTAGTACAAAGCTCATTGAGAAACTTATAAGCACTCATTTGCATGAAACTTCGTTTAGAGTCTTAGAAACCGCGTTGTTAGATGTTTCATGAGTTCGTCAAACTAGTAAAAAGCTCATTGAGACACATATAAGCACTCATGTTGCATGAAACTTGGTTTAGAGTCCTAGAAACGCGTTGTTAGATGTTTCATGAGTTCTTCAAACTTGCACAAATCTCATTGAGACACATATAAGCACTCATGTTGAATGAAACTTGGTTTAGAGTCCTAGAAACGCGTTGTTAGATGTTTCATAAGTTCGTCAAACTAGTACAAAGCTCATTGAGACACTTATAAGCACTCATGTTGCATGAAACTTGGTTTAGAGTCCTAGAAACGAGTTGTTAGATGTTTAACTAGTTCGTCAAACATGTACAAAGCTCATTGAAACACTTATAAGCACTCATGTTGCATGAAACTTGGTTTAGAGTCCTAGAAACGAGTTGTTAGATGTTTCATAAGTTTGTCAAACTTGTACAAAGCTCATTGAGACACTTATAAGCACTCATGTTGCATGAAACTTGGTTAGAGTCCTAGAAACGCGTTGTTAGATGTTTCATAAGTTTGTCAAATTAGTACAAAGCTCATTGAGACACATATAAGCACTCATGTTGCATGAAACTTGGTTTAGAGTCCTAGAAACGCGTTGTTAGATGTTTCATAAGTTCGTCAAACTAGTACAAAGCTCATTGAGACACTTATAAGCACTCATGTTGCATGAAACTTGGTTAAGAGTCCTAGAAACGAGTTGTTAGATGTTTAATAATTTTGTCAAACTTGTACAAAGCGCATTGAGACACTTATAAGCACTCATGTTGGATAAAACTTGGTTTAGAGTCCTAGAAACGTGTTGTTAGATGTTTCATGAGTTCGTCAAACTAGTACAAAGCTCATTGAGACACTTATAAGCACTCATGTTGCATGAAACTTGGTTTAGAGTCCTAGAAACGAGTTGTTAGATGTTTAACGAGTTCGTCAAACTTGTACAAAGCTCATTGAGACACTTATAAGCACTCATGTTGCATGAAACTTGGTTTAGAGTCCTAGAAACGAGTTGTTAGATGTTTCATAAGTTTGTCAAACTTGTACAAATCTCATTGAGACACTTATAAGCACTCATGTTGCATGAAACTTGGTTAGAGTCCTAGAAACGCGTTGTTAGTTGTTTCATAAGTTTGTCAAATTAGTACAAAGCTCATTGAGACACATATAAGCACTCATGTTGCATGAAACTTGGTTTAGAGTCCTAGAAACGAGTTGTTAGATGTTTCATAAGTTCGTCAAACTAGTACAAAGCTCATTGAGACACTTATAAGCACTCATGTTGCATGAAACTTGGTTTAGAGTCCTAGAAACGAGTTGTTAGATGTTTAACTAGTTCGTCAAACTTGTACAAAGCTCATTGAGACACTTATAAGTGAAGAAATGTAAAGAGTATTGCGGATTAACATGAGATTAGTAGAGAGTTTGAAGATTAATCATGTTTCGGTGTAATGTGTGTTTAGAGAATAGAGAGAGTGAATAAGTTTCTTGATTTTTATTGATTACACATAGTGATATATATATGGAGAATACAAGATAGGGTTTAGAGAGGAAAAGAGCCGTTTAAAGATAAGGTTGCGCGTGTGTAGTCCAAGATCCGCTCTTCCGTACGCTTATCCGCGTCCGTACGGTCTTGGCTACTTTTTGACCCGCGCTTTCTCGACCACGTCTCGACACATCATGGTGCCACGTCTCCTCCAACTTGTGGAGCCACGTCTCGTAGCCGTTGCACCTCATGGAAGATAAGAATTCGCGTGTGTAGTCAAGATCCGGTCTTCCGCACGCTTTTCCGCGTCCGTACGGTCTTGGCTACTTTTGACCCGCGCTTTCTCGACCACGTCTCGACACATCATGGTGCCACGTCTCCTCCAACTTGTGGAGCCACGTCTCGTACCCGTTGCACCTCATGAAACCCTCTTTTCCACTTAGAGTCTTCCAAAATCCCTTCTCGGTCAATATTGGTTCGGATACTAGTCATGCGCTAGACCGTTGACTATTTCTCCTCAACACTCCCCCTCAAGACTAGCCGGATGGAATGGCTAGACTTGGAACCTCGTGGCTAGCCTCATTAAAACCTTGCAAGTAAAACCACTTGGGATAAAAACTTGCTAAGGGAAAAGAGTACTAGCCGCTTCGGTTAGGGTCTTCTTATTGCTTGATGAGATTTGTGAGTCCCATCTTTGAGTGGATGAACTCACAAACCTTGGTACTCGCTGCTTTTGTAAAGATGTCCGCTAACTGATCTTCACTCTTGGTAAAGCATGGAAGGATAATCTTCTTAACCATTGCTTCTCGGACTTTATGGCGTCTACTTCAATGTGCTTGGTTCTCTCGTGAAATACGGAGTTGGATGCTAGGTTGATTGCTGATTTGTTGTCGGCATGCATGGTGATTGGGTTCTTGACTTCAATACCGAGATCCATGACCAAAGCCTTGAGCCAAATCAGTTCCTGAGTCAGCTTCCTCATGGCTCTATACTCGGACTCGGTTGTTGAACATGAAACCACCTTTTGCTTCTTGCTCTTCCACGTAACTAGATTGCCTCCTATGAACGTGCGTAGCCTGTTGTGGAGCGTCTATCTCCTCTATCACCTGCCCAATCAGCATCACAATAACCCACTATCTCCGTATTCTTGTTGCATCCCATCCAAATGCCTTGGCCGGGTGATCCTTTGAGATATCTAAGCACTCTATCCACCAAGTTCCAATGATGATTCTTTGGGGCTTGCATGTGTTGTGAGACCTGATTCACAGCAAAACATATATCAGGTCTAGTTATGGTTAAGTAGATAAGCTTACCAACAAGTCTTCTATATTGTTTAGGGTCTTTGTATGGCTCGTCTTCGAGCTCCCCCTTGCGGATATCTTTGTAGTTTTCTTCCAAGGGCGTACTCGCAGGTTTAGCTCCAAGTTTTCCTGTCTCAACAAGTAAATCAAGGACGTATTTCCTTTGGGATAGGAATAGACCCTCATTGGATCTACAAACCTCAATGCCAAGGAAATACTTTAGTTCTCCAAGATCTTTAATGTCAAATACAGATTTGAGATGAGCTTTAGTAGCCTCAATTCTTACCTTGTCATCCCCGGTTATGATGATATCATCAACATATACGAGGATGACTACTATACCTGTTTTACGCTTGCTTGTAAAGAGAGTATGGTCGGATTCAGATTTCTTGAATCCCTTATCAAGGAGAGTGTTGCTCAGCTTGTGGTACCATGCTCTAGGGGATTGTTTCAAACCGTAGATGGCCTTCTTAAGTCTCGGCACTTTTCCCGGAGTGATCTTGTCCCTTATGCCCGGAGGCGGAGTCATGTATACCTCATCCTCTAGTTCTCCTTGTAAGAACGCATTCTTAACATCCATTTGCCAAAGATCCCACTCTTGGTTAGTGGCAATGGAGAAGATTACTCTTATGGTGTGAAGTTTGGCAACCGGGGCAAAGGTTTCAAGGTAGTCCTCCCCATATGTTTGAGTGAAGCCCCTCGCAACTAGACGAGCCTTGTACCTCTCTATCTCCCCATTACTTTTGTACTTGATGGTGAAGACATACCGTGAGCTAACCGTTCTCTTGCCTTGAGGTAAATTCGCCTCTTCCCAAGTCTCGTTTAGCTCCATGGCCTTATCTTCTTCTTCCACGGCTTTTATCCACACATCATGTTCCATAGCTTCCTCGTATGTCTTTGGAATCCAATTCCCATCAATGCAAGCCATGAAGACTTGGTGTTCTTGTGGAAATGACACTAGATTGCATACGGCTTGTATAGGATGTGCCACCGCGTTGTTGTTGAAATACACTCTTGTATTGACCCAATTGGATGGAGGATTCTTGGTTCTAGTACTCCTTCTCGGTGGTTGTACTACTTCTTCACCATTACCATCCTCTTCTTGAGTTTGAACCGGAACATCATCTTGATTGTGATCCGGATCGGCTTGAGTTTGTGTTGGAGATGAGGTTGAATCTTCTCCTCCATGTTGAGTAGCCGATTCTTGTCCATTCTCCCCCTCACCATCAAGGTGGGGTTCTTGGTTCACTTGTGGTTCTTCACCACCCGTGTCACCACTAAGATCTAGACCAAGGTCTTCCATGAGTTTCTTGAGTAGGTTAGCTCTATCTTGAGCTGGAGTGGATAGATTCTTGATACTATCCCAATTCTTCTCTTGATAATAGCCTTGTCCTTCAAGAAACCTCACATCCCTTGACACCATGACCCTTCTTCTTTCCGGTATATAGCATTTGTATCCCTTTTGGCTAGATGAGTACCCAATAAAGATCCCCTTAATACTTTTGGCGTCTAGCTTACTTCTCTGTTCACCTGGAATCAAGACAAAACAGACACACCCAAACACACGTAAGTAAGAGATAGATGGCTTAGCTTTATTTAAAACTTCAAATGGAGAAAGATCATTAAGGATTTGTGTTGGTGTCCTATTGATCAAATAGCAAGCCGATGTAACCGCATCCCCCCAAAATCTCTTAGGGACATTAGTGTGGAACATCATCGATCTTGCCACCTCCATTAAGTGCCTATTCTTTCTCTCGGCAACGCCGTTTTGTTGTGGCGTGTATGGACAACTCGTTTGGTGCAAGATTCCATGTTTAGCCAAGTAGTCTTTGAATGCATAGCTTGTGTATTCTCCTCCATTATCTGTCCTAAAACATTTGATCTTGGCATTGTAATGGTTAGAAACATAAGCTTGAAAATTTTTGAATGCATCTAAGACCCTATCTTTTGATGAAATCAACGTTATCCATGTGAATTTGGACTTCTCATCTATGAAAGTAACAAAATACTTGTGGTTTTCTCTAGAAACGCACGGAGAAGTCCATACATCCGAATGGATAAGTTCAAAACAAGCATCATAAGTTTTATTAGATTTTGAGAAAACAGTTTTGCAATGCTTTCCAAGGATGCATGATTCACAAAGTTTATTATCAAAAGACACAAGAGGCAACATTATTTTAAGGGCTCTAGAGTTAGGATTGCCTAATCTAGCATGCCAAATCACATTATTGGCCTCGGTTAAAACAGAGTTAAACGCTGAATATAAGAGTGGACTAGTAGGTTTCTCATCAAGCACATATAGATCTCCCTTAGTGCTTCCTCTACCAATGATCTTCCTTGAGTTAATATCCTGAAATATAACATTGTTAGGACCAAATGTAACGTTGCATTTCAAATCATTAGTAATTCGTTTCACCGATAAAAGATTAGAAGTAAAATTAGGCATGTATAGGGCTTTCATATCTCTATCGAACAACCTAAGATTTCCTAAGCCTTTTATCGGAACTTTACCACCATTTGCAACCATAACATTCCCTATAGCCGGTTTGATATTACTCATAAGGTTCTCATCACTAATCATATGGTGGGAAGCACCCGAATCTACCACTATTGGCTTATCTATCCTAATAGCATTTAGGGATAAGAAATCAATACCGGACCCCTTTAGGGCCTTTATGAGAGCTTCAAGGTCGGATTTGCGGACATATTCATCGGTGAAAGGAACCACCGCCAACGCCTCTTCATCCTTTCCTTGGCTTGAAGAACTTCCTCCTTGAACCGGTTCATCTTGGGAGAGGTTTGCCTTTGGATCCATGAACTTGCTTGGTTTGAGATGGGGATGAAGAATCCAACATTTGTCCTTCACGTGTCCCTTCTTCTTGCAATGATCACATGCCATAGACTTCCTCTCCTCTCGCGTCTTGAACGTTGCTTTGTTGGCTAGGACTATCTCCTTCTTACTAAATAGTTCATCACCACCTTGTTCCCTTTGTAGTTGAGAGACCACCGAGTCAAGAGATGGGAGAGTGTCGGCTCTTAGAAGATGCTTGATAAGGTCCTTATAACTTGAGTTAAGAGTCAATAGAAGTCCAAAGACTTTGTCTTGCTCTTTCCTCTCATTAATCACCTTAGCATCTATTGAGCTTGGTCTCAACATCTCTAGCTCAGCCCATAAGGCTCTAAACTTCCCATAGTGAGCGGTGAACTCGGTTTCTTCTTGTGAGAGGTTATTGAGAGCTTTCTTTACCTCATACACACGGCTTAGATTAGAAACGTTGCCATAAATGTTCTTGAGGGTATCCCAAAGATCTTTGGCCGTCTCACGGTAAGAGTATGCTTCAAGTATCGCCGGATCTAGAGTGTGTTGAATGATGCCTAAAACACGTTGGTCTCCTCGGAACCACTTCTCTTCCTCCTCGGTTAAACCTTCATCACCGAGAGATCTTTCCGTGTTGATAGAATCAGGAGCCTTAGAGATGTGTTTCCATAGACCCCGGCTTCCAAGAGCAGTTTGATAGTTCTAGTCCAAAGGAGATAGTTTATCCCCTTTAGAATCACCGATGGTCTGTCGAGCTTAGAGCTATGAAGATCTTGAGTATCTTCCATGGTTGAGAGTAAAAGATGATGAATTTATGACTTGGATCTGTCTAGTATCCAGAAAGGAGGTAACTTTATGAAGAAACAAAGAGATTTATGAGAAAAACAGAGTGTTTTATGAAGAAACAGAGTAAAAACAGAGTATCTGATGAACACCGAAACAGATTTTGATGAGTTTAGGTGAAAAGATTGTGTCTTTAAGCTTTGTGATGCTTAAGAACACACGATAAGAAGCGGAATAGAGAGATTAGGAGCTATTACGCTCTGATACCATGAAGAAATGTAAAGAGTATTGCGGATTAACATGAGATTAGTAGAGAGTTTGAAGATTAATCATGTTTCGGTGTAATGTGTGTTTAGAGAATAGAGAGAGTGAATAAGTTTCTTGATTTTTATTGATTACACATAGTGATATATATATGGAGAATACAAGATAGGGTTTAGAGAGGAAAAGAGCCGTTTAAAGATAAGGTTGCGCGTGTGTAGTCCAAGATCCGCTCTTCCGTACGCTTATCCGCGTCCGTACGGTCTTGGCTACTTTTTGACCCGCGCTTTCTCGACCACGTCTCGACACATCATGGTGCCACGTCTCCTCCAACTTGTGGAGCCACGTCTCGTAGCCGTTGCACCTCATGGAAGATAAGAATTCGCGTGTGTAGTCAAGATCCGGTCTTCCGCACGCTTTTCCGCGTCCGTACGGTCTTGGCTACTTTTGACCCGCGCTTTCTCGACCACGTCTCGACACATCATGGTGCCACGTCTCCTCCAACTTGTGGAGCCACGTCTCGTACCCGTTGCACCTCATGAAACCCTCTTTTCCACTTAGAGTCTTCCAAAATCCCTTCTCGGTCAATATTGGTTCGGATACTAGTCATGCGCTAGACCGTTGACTATTTCTCCTCAACAATAAGCACTCATGTTGCATGAAACTTTGTTTAGAGTCCTAGAAACGAGTTGTTAGATGTTTCATAAGTTTGTCAAACTTGTACAAAGCTCATTGAGACACTTATAAGCACTCATGTTGCATGAAACTTGGTTAGATTCCTAGAAACGCGTTGTTAGATGTTTCATAAGTTTGTCAAATTAGTACAAAGCTCATTGAGACACATATAAGCACTCATGTTGCATGAAACTTGGTTTAGAGTCCTAGAAACGCGTTGTTAGATGTTTCATAAGTTCGTCAAACTAGTACAAAGCTCATTGAGACACTTATAAGCACTCATATTGCATGAAACTTGGTTTAGAGTCCTAGAAACGAGTTGTTAGATGTTTAATAATTTTGTCAAACTTGTACAAAGCTCATTGAGACACTTATAAGCACTCATGTTGGATGAAACTTGGTTTAGAGTCCTAGAAACGTGTTGTTAGATGTTTCATAAGTTCGTCAAACTAGTACAAAGCTCATTGAGACACTTATAAGCACTCATGTTGCATGAAACTTGGTTTAGAGTCCTAGAAACGAGTTGTTAGATGTTTAACTAGTTCGTCAAACTTGTACAAAGCTCATTGAGACACTTATAAGCACTCATGTTGCATGAAACTTGGTTTAGAGTCCTAGAAACGAGTTGTTAGATGTTTCATAAGTTTGTCAAACTTGTACAAAGCTCATTGAGACACTTATAAGCACTCATGTTGCATGAAACTTGGTTAGAATCCTAGAAACGCGTTGTTAGATGTTTCATAAGTTTGTCAAATTAGTACAAAGCTCATTGAGACACATATAAGCACTCATGTTGCATGAAACATGGTTTAGAGTCCTAGAAACGCGTTGTTAGATGTTTCATAAGTTCGTCAAACTAGTACAAAGCTCATTGAGACACTTATAAGCACTCATGTTGCATGAAACTTGGTTTAGAGTCCTAGAAACGAGTTGTTAGATGTTTAACTAGTTCGTCAAACTTGTACAAAGCTCATTGAGACACTTATAAGCACTCATGTTGCATGAAACTTGGTTTAGAGTCCTAGAAACGAGTTGTTAGATGTTTAATAATTTTGTCAAACTTGTACAAAGCGCATTGAGACACTTATAAGCACTCATGTTGGATAAAACTTGGTTTAGAGTCCTAGAAACGTGTTGTTAGATGTTTCATAAGTTCGTCAAACTAGTACAAAGCTCATTGAGACACTTATAAGCACTCATGTTGCATGAAACTTGGTTTAGAGTCCTAGAAACGAGTTGTTAGATGTTTAACTAGTTCGTCAAACTTGTACAAAGCTCATTGAGACACTTATAAGCACTCATGTTGCATGAAACTTGGTTTAGAGTCCTATAAACGAGTTGTTAGATGTTTCATAAGTTTGTCAAACTTGTACAAATCTCATTGAGACACTTATAAGCACTCATGTTGCATGAAACTTGGTTAGAGTCCTAGAAACGCGTTGTTAGCTGTTTCATAAGTTTGTCAAATTAGTACAAAGCTCCTTGAGACACATATAAGCACTCATGTTGCATGAAACTTGGTTTAGAGTCCTAGAAACGAGTTGTTAGATGTTTCATAAGTTCGTCAAACTAGTACAAAGCTCATTGAGACACTTATAAGCACTCATGTTGCATGAAACTTGGTTTAGAGTCCTAGAAACGAGTTGTTAGATGTTTAACTAGTTCGTCAAACTTGTACAAAGCTCATTGAGACACTTATAAGCACTCATGTTGCATGAAACTTTGTTTAGAGTCCTAGAAACGAGTTGTTAGATGTTTCATAAGTTTGTCAAACTTGTACAAAGCTCATTGAGACACTTATAAGCACTCATGTTGCATGAAACTTGGTTAGATTCCTAGAAACGCGTTGTTAGATGTTTCATAAGTTTGTCAAATTAGTACAAAGCTCATTGAGACACATATAAGCACTCATGTTGCATGAAACTTGGTTTAGAGTCCTAGAAACGCGTTGTTAGATGTTTCATAAGTTCGTCAAACTAGTACAAAGCTCATTGAGACACTTATAAGCACTCATATTGCATGAAACTTGGTTTAGAGTCCTAGAAACGAGTTGTTAGATGTTTAATAATTTTGTCAAACTTGTACAAAGCTCATTGAGACACTTATAAGCACTCATGTTGGATGAAACTTGGTTTAGAGTCCTAGAAACGTGTTGTTAGATGTTTCATAAGTTCGTCAAACTAGTACAAAGCTCATTGAGACACTTATAAGCACTCATGTTGCATGAAACTTGGTTTAGAGTCCTAGAAACGAGTTGTTAGATGTTTAACTAGTTCGTCAAACTTGTACAAAGCTCATTGAGACACTTATAAGCACTCATGTTGCATGAAACTTGGTTTAGAGTCCTAGAAACGAGTTGTTAGATGTTTCATAAGTTTGTCAAACTTGTACAAAGCTCATTGAGACACTTATAAGCACTCATGTTGCATGAAACTTGGTTAGAATCCTAGAAACGCGTTGTTAGATGTTTCATAAGTTTGTCAAATTAGTACAAAGCTCATTGAGACACATATAAGCACTCATGTTGCATGAAACATGGTTTAGAGTCCTAGAAACGCGTTGTTAGATGTTTCATAAGTTCGTCAAACTAGTACAAAGCTCATTGAGACACTTATAAGCACTCATGTTGCATGAAACTTGGTTTAGAGTCCTAGAAACGAGTTGTTAGATGTTTAACTAGTTCGTCAAACTTGTACAAAGCTCATTGAGACACTTATAAGCACTCATGTTGCATGAAACTTGGTTTAGAGTCCTAGAATTGTTAGATGTTTAATAATTTTGTCAAACTTGTACAAAGCGCATTGAGACACTTATAAGCACTCATGTTGGATAAAACTTGGTTTAGAGTCCTAGAAACGTGTTGTTAGATGTTTCATAAGTTCGTCAAACTAGTACAAAGCTCATTGAGACACTTATAAGCACTCATGTTGCATGAAACTTGGTTTAGAGTCCTAGAAACGAGTTGTTAGATGTTTAACTAGTTCGTCAAACTTGTACAAAGCTCATTGAGACACTTATAAGCACTCATGTTGCATGAAACTTGGTTTAGAGTCCTAGAAACGAGTTGTTAGATGTTTCATAAGTTTGTCAAACTTGTACAAATCTCATTGAGACACTTATAAGCACTCATGTTGCATGAAACTTGGTTAGAGTCCTAGAAACGCGTTGTTAGCTGTTTCATAAGTTTGTCAAATTAGTACAAAGCTCATTGAGACACATATAAGCACTCATGTTGCATGAAACTTGGTTTAGAGTCCTAGAAACGAGTTGTTAGATGTTTCATAAGTTCGTCAAACTAGTACAAAGCTCATTGAGACACTTATAAGCACTCATGTTGCATGAAACTTGGTTTAGAGTCCTAGAAACGAGTTGTTAGATGTTTAACTAGTTCGTCAAACTTGTACAAAGCTCATTGAGACACTTATAAGCACTCATGTTGCATGAAACTTTGTTTAGAGTCCTAGAAACGAGTTGTTAGATGTTTCATAAGTTTGTCAAACTTGTACAAAGCTCATTGAGACACTTATAAGCACTCATGTTGCATGAAACTTGGTTAGATTCCTAGAAACGCGTTGTTAGATGTTTCATAAGTTTGTCAAATTAGTACAAAGCTCATTGAGACACATATAAGCACTCATGTTGCATGAAACTTGGTTTAGAGTCCTAGAAACGCGTTGTTAGATGTTTCATAAGTTCGTCAAACTAGTACAAAGCTCATTGAGACACTTATAAGCACTCATATTGCATGAAACTTGGTTTAGAGTCCTAGAAACGAGTTGTTAGATGTTTAACTAGTTCGTCAAACTTGTACAAAGCTCATTGAGACACTTATAAGCACTCATGTTGCATGAAACTTGGTTTAGAGTCCAAGAAACGAGTTGTTAGATGTTTCATAAGTTTGTCAAACTTGTACAAAGCTCATTGAGACACTTATAAGCACTCATGTTGCATGAAACTTGGTTAGAATCCTAGAAACGCGTTGTTAGATGTTTCATAAGTTTGTCAAATTAGTACAAAGCTCATTGAGACACATATAAGCACTCATGTTGCATGAAACTTGGTTTAGAGTCCTAGAAACGCGTTGTTAGATGTTTCATAAGTTCGTCAAACTAGTACAAAGCTCATTGAGACACTTATTGTTGAAAAGAGACCAAGGCTTTGCCTGGACACACTCGTTCACCAAGGCAAAGACCTAGCTTGTGGTCAAAGGCAAAGGACCCAAGCTATCTCTTTTGTTACCGTTACAAGAGGACAAGAGAAACAAAGGAAGGATCTAGAAACCAAGTTACCGTTACACCAAAGAGCCGTTGGGCGTGTGGAGTTCACGCCGTCCGTACAAGTCACGGGTGGCTCTAAGGATGCGCGTCTAACCGAGGAGAAAGCGACGTTTGGCGCATTGAACCGAGGAAGATGTGGACGGTTTTGGCATCTTCACATGATGCTATTTTAGATGCTATTCCTTATATATTTATCCTATGTTGTAACGACACAAAAATAATCTAATCGAATCTCATATAATCTTTTCCGATTAAACTCTCTCTCTATTCTCTCTCTCTCTCTTGTTCTTGATGTTCTTCATGGAACTCAAGAACACAAATCTCTAAACTCATCTTAATCTTCTTAAAACTAACATGGTATCAGAGCAACCTTGCTCTGGAACCTAATCTGCTTCCGCTAAATCTACTCTCGGTTACTCTCGGCTATTCTCGGTACCGACGATTCTCGGTACTCTCGACAAACCTCGATACGGTTACTGTGCACTCTCGATACGGTTACTGTAGACTCTCGACAAGCCTCGACAAACTCTCAAACCTCGACAAACTCTCGACAAACTCTCGACAAGGTTTTCTCGACAAAGTTTTCTCGGCAAGAGTCCTGTTTTCCCGGCCACTTTTCTCGACTACTCTCGACAAGATCTAGTCTCGATACCGACAAGTCTCGATACCGACAAGTCCCGACACCGACCATTCTCGATACTCTCGGTTTCAAATTTCTCGGTTCAAATTTCTAGATCTGAAATTTCAAAAACGAGTTATTTCAAACCTCATTCAACACAACCATGGAAGACAAAGAATCCAAGAAGGCACTTTGTCCGGTTACTCTCAAAGGCATCAACTACCTTCTATGGGCAAGAACCATGAAGATAGCCCTTTGTGGCCGCGGCTATTGGAACCATATACTCACTCGGCAAGACGCTCCTATTGAGTTCAACAACGAACTCACAACCGACGATGAGAAGTGGTTCCAACTAGACCAAAAGGTACTTGGGATCATCCAAGGATCCCTTGAGCCGTCCATCTTGGAGGCTTACTCCTATTGCGAAAACGCCAAGGAGCTATGGGACACTCTCCAAACCGTCTACGGCAACATCTCAAACCTTAGCCGAGTTTATGAAGTCAAGAAGGCCATTAGTGACCTAAACCAAGAAGACACCGAGTTCACTAAACACTTTGGGAAGTTTAGGTCACTTTGGGCAGAGTTAGAAATGCTTCGCCCAAGCACCGTGGATCCTAAAGTGTTAAACGAACGAAGAGAGCAAGACAAAGTCTTTGGCTTGCTTCTTACCCTCAACGGCAGCTACAAGGAGATCACCAAGCATCTTCTCCGAGCCGATACTCTACCAAACCTTGAAGAAGTGTGTGCACAACTCCAAAGAGAACAAGGTTCCATCGAGCTCTTTGATGGCAAGAAGGAACTTGTGACCGCAAACAAGGTGGCGTT
Source organism: Cochlearia excelsa (assembly GCA_963556525.1). Lineage (NCBI taxonomy): Eukaryota > Viridiplantae > Streptophyta > Magnoliopsida > Brassicales > Brassicaceae > Cochlearia > Cochlearia excelsa. The sequence continues at coordinate 1,375,064 of CAUVZT010000006.1, forward strand.
TAAACCGTCTTCCAAGACATATGAAGAAAGGAGAGCCTTGACATGTGAGCATTGCAAGAAGAAAGGCCACAACAAGGAGAAGTGTTGGATCCTACACCCTAGTCTCAAGCCGGCCAAGTTCAAGGACGCCAAGGCCAATTACTCTCACGATGACTCGGCTAGCATACCAAGTACAAGCGGACCAAACCATGGCAAGGAAGAGGAGTCTTCGGCCATTGTCCCATACATGGACGAGTTCGTGAGGAAGTCGGACCTTGACGCACTCATCAAAGCCCTTAAGGGCTCCGGTATTTCACCCTATTACTCTCTTAGTGCTCAAAACATAGACATTAAACCATATAAGCCTATTATTGTTGATTCGGGTGCTTCTCATCATATGATTAGCAACTTGGATTTAATTAGTAATGTTAAACCGGCTTTAGGTAATGTCATTATTGCAAATGGGAGTGAAATTCCTATAGAAGGGTTAGGAAATCTTAAGTTGTTTGATAGTGATTCTCAAGCTCTTTACATGCCTAGTTTCACTTCCAATCTTATATCCGTTAAACGCATTGCTTGTGATTTGAATTGCAAGGTTATTTTCAGTCCTAATGATGTGATTTTTCAGGATATTAAGAGTGAGAAGGTCATTGGAAAAGGGGTCACAAGAGGGGACCTCTATGTTCTTGAAGAATTTGATTTCAAAAACTCTATCTCTACTTCTACTTCTCTTTGTCATGCTTTTAAATCGGTTATAGCCGAAGTTAACAATGTTATTTGGCATTTTAGACTTGGTCATCCTCATTTGAATGCTTTAAAAACTATTTTCCCTAATGTTGTTTTTGATCATCAAACTTGTGAGGCTTGCATTTTAGGCAAACATTGTAGAACCGTATTTTCAAAATCCAAAATGTGTTACAAACCTTTTGAATTGATTCATTCGGACGTTTGGTCCTCCCCTTGCAAATCTAGGGATAATCAAGCTTATTTTGTCACATTTATAGATGAAAGCTCTAAATACACTTGGGTTACACTTTTACAAACTAAAGATAGGGTATTAGAGGCTTTTAAAAACTTTCAAAACTATGTGACTAACCATTACAACGCTAAGATTAAAACCTTTAGGTCGGATAATGGGGGGAGTACACAAGCCGAGCATTCAAAGAACACATAGCCAACCATGGGATTCTTCACCAAACCACATGTCCATATACACCGCAACAAAACGGTGTGGCCGAGAGGAAGAATAGGCATCTCATGGAGGTCACACGGTCAATGATGTTCCACATGAACATCCCAAAACGGTTTTGGTCGGATGGTGTTTTAACCGCGTGTTATCTCATCAACCGAACCCCTACTCAAATCTTAAACAACCAATCTCCCTTTCAAGTTTTGAATAAAAGTAAGCCTATTCTTAACCATCTAAGAGTTTTTGGTTGTGTGTGTTTTGTTTTTGTGCCTAGTGAACAAAGGAACAAACTTGAAGCAAAGAGCATCAAGGCCATGTTCATAGGCTACTCCAACACACAAAAAGGATACAAATGTTATGTACCCGAGACAAGAAGGGTCATAGTCTCAAGAGACGTCAAGTTCCTTGAAGGCAAAAGCTTCTATGAAGACAAGAATTGGGATAGTGTGAAGGACTTACCCGAGAAAGTCACGGATAGAGCCACAAGCCTAAGGAACCTAATGAAGAATCTTGGCATGAACTTTGAAGAAGAGCCAAGCCAAGACATACCAAATCAACAACCCACTCCTCTTGATCATGAGGGGGAGAACATAAATGAGCAAGCCAACTCCGAACCTCAAGAGTCTAATGAGTCCGGGGGAGAATCAAATGCTCACCAACAAACTACACCACAAGAAGACCAAGGACATGCTCAAGATGATCATGATCAAGAAGTGGGTCAAGGAGGAAGTGTACCACCGGAGCCGACTAGTATTCAAACGGAGCCGACTCTAAGGAGAAGCACTAGGGTAAAGAAGCATCCATCTAATTGGGTAAACACAAGGGTCTACTACAATAGCAAGGCGGTGGCCCATCCTACTCAAGCAACATGCTCTCTTGCTAGAATTCCCAAGGAACACCGAGCCTTCCTTACCGCCATGGATCAACATGTGATACCAAGGACATATGAAGAAGCAATGAAGGAAGAAGTGTGGATCAATGCGGTTAGAGCCGAGAACAAGGCAATGGAAGACAATGAAACCTTCTATGAAACTGATCTTCCCAAGGGCAAGAAGACTGTGAGCTCTAGATACGTGTTCACCATCAAGTACCTAAGCAATGGGGATATTGAAAGGTACAAGGCAAGACTTGTGGCAAGAGGCTTCACCCAAACCTATGGAGAGGATTACTTGGATACCTTTGCACCGGTTGCCAAACTTCACACGGTTAGGGTTATTCTATCCTTGGCTACTAACTTGTCTTGGGATCTCTTTCAAATGGATGTGAAGAACGCCTTCCTACAAGGAGAGCTTGAGGAAGAGGTATACATGACTCCACCACCCGGAGTAGAAATTACCCCCGGGAAAGTCTTAAGATTAAGAAAGGCTATCTACGGTCTCAAGCAATCACCAAGAGCTTGGTACCACAAGCTTAGCTCAACATTGATGGCAAGAGGATTCAAGAGATCACAAGCCGAGCACACACTCTTCACACTACAAAACCAAGAAGGTATAGTAGTAGTACTTGTATACGTAGATGACATCATCATCTCCGGAAACAACAAGGGAGGTATTCTAGAAACCAAGTCTTTTCTTAAGTCTAAATTTGATATCAAAGATCTCGGTTTGCTTAAGTACTTCCTTGGGATTGAAGTTTGTAGATCAAAGGAAGGTCTATTTCTCTCCCAAAGGAAGTACACCCATGATGTTTTAAGTGTTGTCAATATGGCAGGTACCAAGGTGGCCAAGACACCCCTTGAAGACGGCTACAAGACCATTCAAGAGGGTAGTGAAGACGATCAACCATACAAAGATCCGATGCTATATAGACGGCTAGTGGGAAAGCTCATCTACCTTACCATCACTAGGCCGGATCTATGCTTTGCCGTGAATCAAGTCTCCCAACATATGCAAAGACCGAAGCAACATCATTGGAACATGATCATGAGGATCTTGGGATACCTTAAGGGAACTTCAAGCTTGGGTATATGGATGGGTTGCAACAAAAGCACGGAGGTTGTTGGGTATTGTGACGCGGACTATGCCGGGAACCTAGAAGACAGGCGGTCAACCACCGGGTATTGCACCTTCATTGGAGGCAACCTTGTCACATGGAAGACAAAGAAGCAAAAGATAGTGTCTTGCTCAACCGCCGAAGCCGAGTATAGAGCCATGAGGAAGCTAACTCAAGAACTCATGTGGCTAAAGAACTTGCTAGGGGATTTGGGTTTCAAGATTGAAGCACCAATGACTATGCATTGTGACAACCAAGCGGCCATCCACATAGCAACCAACTCGGTCTTCCATGAACGGACCAAGCACATAGAGGTGGATTGTCACAAGGTTAGAGAGCAAATGGTCAAAGGGACCATCTTACCTTGCTACACCAAAAGTGAAGATCAACTCGCGGACATCTTCACCAAATCAGCAAGCTTGAAGGTTTGTGAGTCCATCCTACCAAGACTAGGACTCACACGGGCTACCAAAGCCTAAGTCTCCAACCGCATAAGCTTGCACTCTTTTCCCTTAGGTGAGTTTTATCCCAAGTGGTTTTCTCACCAAGGTTTTAACGAGGCAAGGTTATGCGGGTTCCAAGCTTAGCCATTGCATTAGGCTAAGCTTGCGGGGGAGTGTTGAAAAGAGACCAAGGCTTTGCCTGGACACACTCGTTCACCAAGGCAAAGACCTAGCTTGTGGTCAAAGGCAAAGGACCCAAGCTATCTCTTTTGTTACCGTTACAAGAGGACAAGAGAAACAAAGGAAGGATCTAGAAACCAAGTTACCGTTACACCAAAGAGCCGTTGGGCGTGTGGAGTTCACGCCGTCCGTACAAGTCACGGGTGGCTCTAAGGATGCGCGTCTAACCGAGGAGAAAGCGACGTTTGGCGCATTGAACCGAGGAAGATGTGGACGGTTTTGGCATCTTCACATGATGCTATTTTAGATGCTATTCCTTATATATTTATCCTATGTTGTAACGACACAAAAATAATCTAATCGAATCTCATATAATCTTTTCCGATTAAACTCTCTCTCTATTCTCTCTCTCTCTCTTGTTCTTGATGTTCTTCATGGAACTCAAGAACACAAATCTCTAAACTCATCTTAATCTTCTTAAAACTAACACTTATAAGCACTCATGTTGCATGAAACTTGGTTTAGAGTCCTAGAAACGAGTTGTTAGATGTTTAACTAGTTCGTCAAACTTGTACAAAGCTCATTGAGACACTTATAAGCACTCATGTTGCATGAAACTTGGTTTAGAGTACTAGAAACGAGTTGTTAGATGTTTCATAAGTTTGTCAAACTTGTACAAAGCTCATTGAGACACTTATAAGCACTCATGTTGCATGAAACTTGGTTAGATTCCTAGAAACGCGTTGTTAGATGTTTCATAAGTTTGTCAAATTAGTACAAAGCTCATTGATACACATATAAGCACTCATGTTGCATGAAACTTGGTTTAGAGTCCTAGAAACGCGTTGTTAGATGTTTCATAAGTTCGTCAAACTTGTACAAAGCTCATTGAGACACTTATAAGCACTCATGTTGCATGAAACTTAGTTTAAAGTCCTAGAAACCACGTTGTTAGATGTTTCATAAGTTCTTCAAACTAGTACTATGCTCATTGAGACAGTTATAAGCACTCATGTTGCATGAAACTTGGTTTAGAGTCCTAAAAACGCGTTGTTAGATGTTTTCTAAGATCTTCAAACTTGTACAAACCTCATTGAGACACTTATAAGCACTCATGTTGCATGGAACTTGGTTTAGAGTCCTAGATACGCGTTCTTAGATGTTTCATAAGTTCGTCAAACTAGTACAAAGCTCATTGAGAAACTTATAAGCACACATGTTGCATGAAACTTCGTTTAGAGTCTTAGAAACCGCGTTGTTAGATTTTTAATGAGTTCGTCAAACAAGTAAAACGCTCATTGAGACACATATAAGCACTCATGTTGCATGAAACTTGGTTTAGAGTCCTGGAAACGCGTTGTTAGATGTTTCATGAGTTCTTTAAACTCGAACAAAGCTCATTGAGACACTTATAAGCACTCATGTTGAATGAAACTTGGTTTAGAGTTCTAGAAACGCGTTGTTAGATGTTTCATAAGTTCGTCAAACTAGTACAAAGCTCATTGAGACACTTATAAGCACTCATGTTGCATGAAACTTGGTTTAGAGTCCTAGAAACTAGTTGTTAGATGTTTAATAATTTCGTCAAACTTGTACAAAGCTCATTGAGAAACTTATAAGCACTCATGTTGAATGAAACTTGGTTTAGAGTCCTAGAAACGTGTTGTTAGATGTTTCATAAGTTCTTCATACAAGTACATAGCTCATTGAGACACTTATAAGCACTCATGTTGCATGAAACTTGGTTTAGAGTCCTAGAAACGCGTTGTTAGATGTTTCATAAGTTCGTCAAACTAGTACGAAGCTCATTGAGACACATATAAGCACTCATGTTGCATGAAACTTGGTTTAGAGTCCTAGAAATGCGTTGTTAGATGTTTCATAAGTTCGTCAAACTTGTACAAAGCTCATTGAGACACTTATAAGCACTCATGTTGCATGAAACTTAGTTTAAAGTCCTAGCAACCACGTTGATAGATGTTTCATAAGTTCTTCAAACTAGTACTAACCTCATTGAGACAGTTATAAGCACTCATGTTGCATGAAACTTGGTTTAGAGTCCTAGAAACGCGTTCTTAGATGTTTCATGAGTTCGTCAAACTAGTAAAAAGCTCATTGAGACACATATAAGCACTCATGTTGCATGAAACTTGGTTTAGAGTCCTAGAAACGCGTTGTTAGATGTTTCATAAGTTCGTGAAACTTGTACAAAGCTCACTAAGACACTTATAAGCACTCATGTTGCATGTAACTTGGTTTAGAGTCCTAGAAACGCGTTCTTATATGTTTCATAAGTTCGTCAAACTAGTACAAAGCTGATTGAGAAACTTATAAGCACTCATGTTGCATGAAACTTCGTTTAGAGTCTTAGAAACCGGGTTGTTAGATGCTTCATGAGTTCGTCAAACTAGTAAAAAGCTCATTGAGACTCATATAAGAACTCATGTTGCATGAAACTTGGTTTAGAGTCCTAGAAACGAGTTGTTAGATGTTTAATTAGTTCGTCAAACTTGTACAAAGCTCATTGAGACACTTATAAGCACTCATGTTGAATGAAACTTGGTTTAGAGTCCTAGAAACGCGTTGTTAGATGTTTCATAAGTTCTTCAAACTAGTCCAAAGCTCATTGAGACACTTATAAGCAGTCATGTTGCATGAAACTTGGTTTAGAGTCCTAGAAACGCGTTGTTAGATGTTTCATAAGTTCGTCAAACTAGTACGAAGCTCATTGAGACACATATAAGCACTCATGTTGCATGAAACTTGGTTTAGAGTCCTAGAAATGCGTTGTTAGATGTTTCATAAGTTCGTCAAACTTGTACAAAGCTCATTGAGACACTTATAAGCACTCATGTTGCATGAAACTTAGTTTAAAGTCCTAGCAACCACGTTGATAGATGTTTCATAAGTTCTTCAAACTAGTACTAACCTCATTGAGACAGTTATAAGCACTCATGTTGCATGAAACTTGGTTTAGAGTCCTAGAAACGCGTTCTTAGATGTTTCATGAGTTCGTCAAACTAGTAAAAAGCTCATTGAGACACATATAAGCACTCATGTTGCATGAAACTTGGTTTAGAGTCCTAGAAACGCGTTGTTAGATGTTTCATAAGTTCGTGAAACTTGTACAAAGCTCACTAAGACACTTATAAGCACTCATGTTGCATGTAACTTGGTTTAGAGTCCTAGAAACGCGTTCTTATATGTTTCATAAGTTCGTCAAACTAGTACAAAGCTGATTGAGAAACTTATAAGCACTCATGTTGCATGAAACTTCGTTTAGAGTCTTAGAAACCGGATTGTTAGATGCTTCATGAGTTCGTCAAACTAGTAAAAAGCTCATTGAGACTCATATAAGAACTCATGTTGCATGAAACTTGGTTTAGAGTCCTAGAAACGAGTTGTTAGATGTTTAATTAGTTCGTCAAACTTGTACAAAGCTCATTGAGACACTTATAAGCACTCATGTTGAATGAAACTTGGTTTAGAGTCCTAGAAACGCGTTGTTAGATGTTTCATAAGTTCTTCAAACTAGTCCAAAGCTCATTGAGACACTTATAAGCAGTCATGTTGCATGAAACTTGGTTTAGAGTCCTAGAAACGCGTTGTTAGATGTTTCATAAGTTCGTCAAACTAGTACAAAGCTCATTGAGACACATATAAGCCCGCATGTTGCATGAAACTTGGTTTAGAGTCCTAGAAACGCGTTGTTAGATGTTTCATAAGTTCGTCAAACTTGTACAAAGCTCATTGAGACACTTATAAGCACTCATGTTGCATGAAACTTAGTTTAAAGTCCTAGCAACCACGTTGTTAGATGTTTCAGAAGGTCGTCAAACTTGTACAGAGCTCATTGAGACACTTATAAGCACTCATGTTGAATGAAACTTGGTTTAGAGTCCTAGAAACGCGTTGTTATATGTTTCATAAGTTCTTCAGACTAGTACAAAGCTCATTGAGACACTTATAAGCACTCATATTGCATGAAACTTGGTTTAGAGTCCTAGAAACGCGTTGTTAGATGTTTCATAAGTTCGTCAAAGTAGTACAAAGCTCATTGAGACACATATAAGAACTCATGTTGCATGAAACTTGGTTTAGAGTCCTAGATATGCGTTGTTAGATGTTTCATAAGTTCGTCAAACTTGTACAAAGCTCATTGAGACACTTATAAGCACTCATGTTGCATGAAACTTAGTTTAAAGTCCTAGCAACCACGTTGATAGATGTTTCATAAGTTCTTCAAACTAGTAATAAGCTCAGTGAGACAGTTATAAGCACTCATGTTGCATGAAAGTTGGTTTAAAGTCCTAGAAACGCGTTGTTAGATGTTTCATAAGTTCTTCAAACTTGTACAAACCTCATTGACACACTTATTAGCACTCATGTTGCATGAAACTTGGTTTAGAGTCCTAGAAACGCGTTCTTAGATGTTTCATAAGTTCGTCAAACTAGTACAAAGCTCATTCAGATTCTTATAAGCACTCATGTTGCATGAAACTTCGTTTAGAGTCTTAGAAACCGCGTTGTTAGATGTTTCATGAGTTCGTCAAATTAGTAAAAAGCTCATTGAGACACATATAAGCACTCATGTTGCATGAAACTTGGTTTAGAGTCCTAGAAACGCGTTGTTAGATGTTTCATGAGTTCTTCAAACTTGTACAAAGCTCATTGAGACACTTATAAGCACTCATGTTGAATGAAACTTGGTTTAGAGTCCTAGAAACGCGTTGTTAGATGTTTCATAAGTTCGTCAAACTAGTACAAAGCTCATTGAGACACATATAAGAACTCATGTTGCATGAAACTTGGTTTGGACTCCTAGAAATGCGTTGTTAGATGTTTCATAAGTTCGTCAAACTTGTACAAAGCTCATTGAGACACTTATAAGCACTCATGTTGCATGAAACTTAGTTTAAAGTCCTAGCAACCACGTTGATAGATGTTTCATAAGTTCTTCAAACTAGTAATAAGCTCAGTGAGACAGTTATAAGCACTCATGTTGCATGAAAGTTGGTTTAAAGTCCTAGAAACGCGTTGTTAGATGTTTCATAAGTTCTTCAAACTTGTACAAACCTCATTGACACACTTATTAGCACTCATGTTGCATGAAACTTGGTTTAGAGTCCTAGAAACGCGTTCTTAGATGTTTCATAAGTTCGTCAAACTAGTACAAAGCTCATTCAGAAACTTATAAGCACTCATGTTGCATGAAACTTCGTTTAGAGTCTTAGAAACCGCGTTGTTAGATGTTTCATGAGTTCGTCAAATTAGTAAAAAGCTCATTGAGACACATATAAGCACTCATGTTGCATGAAACTTGGTTTAGAGTCCTAGAAACGCGTTGTTAGATGTTTCATGAGTTCTTCAAACTTGTACAAAGCTCATTGAGACACTTATAAGCACTCATGTTGAATGAAACTTGGTTTAGAGTCCTAGAAACGCGTTGTTAGATGTTTCATGAGTTCTTCAAACTTGTACAAAGCTCATTGAGACACTTATACGCACTAATGTTGCATGAAACTTGGTTTAGAGTCCTAGAAACGAGTTGTTAGATGTTTAATAATTTCGTCAAACTTGTACAAAGCTCATTGAGACACTTATAAGCACTCATGTTGAATGAAACTTGGTTTAGAGTCTTAGAAACGTGTTTTTAGATGTTTCATAAGTTCGTCAAACTAGTACAAAGCTCATTGAGACACTTATAAGCACTCATGTTGCATGAAACTTGGTTTAGAGTCCTAGAAACGCGTTGTTAGATGTTTCATAAGTTCGTCAAACTAGTACAAAGCTCATTGAGACACATATAAGCACTCATGTTGCATGAAACTTGGTTTAGAGTCCTAGAAACGCGTTGTTAGATGTTTCATAAGTTCGTCAAACTTGTACAAAGCTCATTGAGACACTTATAAGCACTCATGTTGCATGAAACTTGGTTTAGAGTCCTAGAAACCGCGTTGTTAGATGTTTCATAAGTTCGTCAAACTAGTGCAAAGCTCATTGAGACACTTATAAGCACTCATGTTGCATGAAACTTGGTTTAGAGTCCTAGAAACGTGTTGTTAGATGTTTCATAAGTTCGTCAAACTAGTACAAAGCTCATTGAGACACATATAAGCACTCATGTTGCATGAAACTTGGTTTAGAGTCCTAGAAACGCGTTGTTAGATGTTTCATAAGTTCGTCAAACTTGTACAAAGCTCATTGAGACACTTATAAGCACTCATGTTGCATGAAACTTAGTTTAAAGTCCTAGAAACCACGTTGTTAGATGTTTCATAAGTTCTTCAAACTAGTATTATACTCATTGAGACAGTTATAAGCATTCATGTTGTATGAAACTTGGTTTAGAGTCCTAGAAACGAGTTGTTAGATGTTTCATAAGTTCGTCAAACTTGTAAAAAGCTCATTGAGACACTTATAAGCACTCAAGTTGCATGAAACTTGGTTTAGAGTCCTAGAAACGTGTTGTTAGATGTTTCATAAGTTCGTCAGACTAGTACAAAACTCATTGAGACACTTATAATCACTCATGTTGCATGAAACTTGGTTTAGAGTCTTAGAAACGCGTTGTTAGATGTTTCCTAAGTTTGTCAAACTAGTACAAAGCTCATTGAGACACATATAAGAACTCATGTTGCATGAAACTTGGTTTAGAGTCCTAGAAACGCGTTGTTAGATGTTTCATAAGTTCTTCCAGCTAGTACAAAGCTCATTGAGACCCTGATAAGCACTCATGTTGCATGAAACTTGGTTTAGAGTCCTAGAAACGCGTTGTTAGATGTTTCATAAGTTCGTCAAATTAGTACAAAGCACATTAAGACACATATAAGCACTCATGTTGCATGAAACTTGGTTTAGAGTCCTAGAAACGCGTTGTTAGATGTTTCATAAGTTCGTCAAACTTGTACAAAGCTCATTGAGACACTTATAAGCACTCATGTTGCCTGAAACTTAGTTTAAAGTCCTAAAAACCACGTTGTTAGATGTTTCATAAGTTCTTCAAACTAGTACTAAGCTCAATGAGACAATTATAAGCACTCATGTTGCATGAAACTTGGTTTAAAGTCTTAGAAACGCGTTGTTAGATGTTTCATAAGTTCGTCAAACTTGTACAAAGCTCATTGAGAAACTTATAAGCACTCATGTTGCATGAAACTTCGTTTAGAGTCTTAGAAACCGCGTTGTTAGATGTTTCATGAGTTCGTCAAACTAGTAAAAAGATCATTGAGACACATATAAGCACTCATGTTGCATGAAACTTTGTTTAGAGTCCTAGAAACGCGTTGTTAGATGTTTCATGAGTTCTTCAAACTTGTACAAAGCTCATTGAGACACTTATAAGCACTCATGTTGAATGAAACTTGGTTTAGAGTCCTAGAAACGCGTTGTTAGATGTTTCATAAGTTCGTCAAACTAGTACAAAGCTCATTGAGACACTTATAAGCACTCATGTTGCATGAAACTTGGTTTAGAGTCCTAGAAACGAGTTGTTAGATGTTTAACAATATCGTCAAACTTGTACAAAGCTCATTGAGACACTTATAAGCACTCATGTTGAATGAAACTTGGTTTAGAGTCCTAGAAACGCGTTGTTAGATGTTTCATAAGTTCTTCAGACTAGTACAAAGCTCATTGAGACACTTATAAGCACTCATGTTGCATGAAACTTGGTTTAGAGTCCTAGAAACGCGTTATTAGATGTTTCATAAGTTCGTCAAACTAATACAAAGCTCATTGAGACACATATAAGCACTCATGTTGCATGAAACTTGGTTTAGAGTCCTAGAAACGCAGTGTTAGATGTTTCATAAGTTCGTCAAACTTGTACAAAGCACATTGAGACACTTATAAGCACTCATGTTGCATGAAACTTAGTTTAAAGTCCTAGCAACCACGTTGTTAGATGTTTCGGAAGTTCGTCAAACTTGTACAAAGCTCACTGAGACACTTATAACCACTCATGTTGCATGAAACTTAATTTAAAGTCCTAGCAACCACGTTGTTAGGTGTTTCAGAAGTTCGTCAAATATGTACAAAGCTCATTGAGACACTTATAAGCACTCAAGTTGAATGAAACTTGGTTTAGAGTCCTAGAAAGTGCGTTGTTAGATGTTTCATAAGTTCGTCAAACTAGTACAAAACTCATTGAGACACTTATAAGCACTCATGTTGCATGAAACTTGGTTTAGAGTCCTAGAAACGAGTTGTTAGATGTTTCATAAGTTTGTCAAACTTGTACAAAGCTCATTGAGACACTTATAAGCACTCATGTTGCATGAAACTTGGTTTAGAGTCCTAGAAACGCGTTGTTAGATGTTTCATGAGTTCTTCAAACTTGTACAAAGCTCATTGAGACACTTATAAGCACTCATGTTGAATGAAACTTGGTTTAGAGTCCTAGAAACGCGTTGTTAGATGTTTCATGAGTTCTTCAAACTTGTACAAAGCTCATTGAGACACTTATACGCACTAATGTTGCATGAAACTTGGTTTAGAGTCCTAGAAACGAGTTGTTAGATGTTTAATAATTTCGTCAAACTTGTACAAAGCTCATTGAGACACTTATAAGCACTCATGTTGAATGAAACTTGGTTTAGAGTCTTAGAAACGTGTTTTTAGATGTTTCATAAGTTCGTCAAACTAGTACAAAGCTCATTGAGACACTTATAAGCACTCATGTTGCATGAAACTTGGTTTAGAGTCCTAGAAACGCGTTGTTAGATGTTTCATAAGTTCGTCAAACTAGTACAAAGCTCATTGAGACACATATAAGCACTCATGTTGCATGAAACTTGGTTTAGAGTCCTAGAAACGCGTTGTTAGATGTTTCATAAGTTCGTCAAACTTGTACAAAGCTCATTGAGACACTTATAAGCACTCATGTTGCATGAAACTTGGTTTAGAGTCCTAGAAACCGCGTTGTTAGATGTTTCATAAGTTCGTCAAACTAGTGCAAAGCTCATTGAGACACTTATAAGCACTCATGTTGCATGAAACTTGGTTTAGAGTCCTAGAAACGTGTTGTTAGATGTTTCATAAGTTCGTCAAACTAGTACAAAGCTCATTGAGACACATATAAGCACTCATGTTGCATGAAACTTGGTTTAGAGTCCTAGAAACGCGTTGTTAGATGTTTCATAAGTTCGTCAAACTTGTACAAAGCTCATTGAGACACTTATAAGCACTCATGTTGCATGAAACTTAGTTTAAAGTCCTAGAAACCACGTTGTTAGATGTTTCATAAGTTCTTCAAACTAGTATTATACTCATTGAGACAGTTATAAGCATTCATGTTGTATGAAACTTGGTTTAGAGTCCTAGAAACGAGTTGTTAGATGTTTCATAAGTTCGTCAAACTTGTACAAAGCTCATTGAGACACTTATAAGCACTCAAGTTGCATGAAACTTGGTTTAGAGTCCTAGAAACGTGTTGTTAGATGTTTCATAAGTTCGTCAGACTAGTACAAAACTCATTGAGACACTTATAATCACTCATGTTGCATGAAACTTGGTTTAGAGTCATAGAAACGCGTTGTTAGATGTTTCCTAAGTTTGTCAAACTAGTACAAAGCTCATTGAGACACATATAAGAACTCATGTTGCATGAAACTTGGTTTAGAGTCCTAGAAACGCGTTGTTAGATGTTTCATAAGTTCTTCCAGCTAGTACAAAGCTCATTGAGACCCTGATAAGCACTCATGTTGCATGAAACTTGGTTTAGAGTCCTAGAAACGCGTTGTTAGATGTTTCATAAGTTCGTCAAATTAGTACAAAGCACATTAAGACACATATAAGCACTCATGTTGCATGAAACTTGGTTTAGAGTCCTAGAAACGCGTTGTTAGATGTTTCATAAGTTCGTCAAACTTGTACAAAGCTCATTGAGACACTTATAAGCACTCATGTTGCATGAAACTTAGTTTAAAGTCCTAAAAACCACGTTGTTAGATGTTTCATAAGTTCTTCAAACTAGTACTAAGCTCAATGAGACAATTATAAGCACTCATGTTGCATGAAACTTGGTTTAAAGTCTTAGAAACGCGTTGTTAGATGTTTCATAAGTTCGTCAAACTTGTACAAAGCTCATTGAGAAACTTATAAGCACTCATGTTGCATGAAACTTCGTTTAGAGTCTTAGAAACCGCGTTGTTAGATGTTTCATGAGTTCGTCAAACTAGTAAAAAGATCATTGAGACACATATAAGCACTCATGTTGCATGAAACTTTGTTTAGAGTCCTAGAAACGCGTTGTTAGATGTTTCATGAGTTCTTCAAACTTGTACAAAGCTCATTGAGACACTTATAAGCACTCATGTTTAATGAAACTTGGTTTAGAGTCCTAGAAACGCGTTGTTAGATGTTTCATAAGTTCGTCAAACTAGTACAAAGCTCATTGAGACACTTATAAGCACTCATGTTGCATGAAACTTGGTTTAGAGTCCTAGAAACGAGTTGTTAGATGTTTAATAATTTCGTCAAACTTGTACAAAGCTCATTGAGACACTTATAAGCACTCATGTTGAATGAAACTTAGTTTAGAGTCTTAGAAACGTGTTTTTAGATGTTTCATAAGTTCGTCAAACTAGTACAAAGCTCATTGAGACACTTATAAGCACTCATGTTGCATGAAACTTGGTTTAGAGTCCTAGAAACGCGTTGTTAGATGTTTCATAAGTTCGTCAAACTAGTACAAAGCTCATTGAGACACATATAAGCACTCATGTTGCATGAAACTTGGTTTAGAGTCCTAGAAACGCGTTGTTAGATGTTTCATAAGTTCGTCAAACTTGTACAAAGCTCATTGAGACACTTATAAGCACTCATGTTGCATGAAACTTGGTTTAGAGTCCTAGAAACCGCGTTGTTAGATGTTTCATAAGTTCGTCAAACTAGTGCAAAGCTCATTGAGACACTTATAAGCACTCATGTTGCATGAAACTTGGTTTAGAGTCCTAGAAACGTGTTGTTAGATGTTTCATAAGTTCGTCAAACTAGTACAAAGCTCATTGAGACACATATAAGCACTCATGTTGCATGAAACTTGGTTTAGAGTCCTAGAAACGCGTTGTTAGATGTTTCATAAGTTCGTCAAACTTGTACAAAGCTCATTGAGACACTTATAAGCACTCATGTTGCATGAAACTTAGTTTAAAGTCCTAGAAACCACGTTGTTAGATGTTTCATAATGATGCGATCGTGAACGAGCCGATATCGACCACTCGACCACTCGACACCGACGAGATGCCGATATCGACCACTCGACCACTCGACACCGACGAAATGCCGATATCGACCACTCGACCACCCGATACCGAGGAGTTGCCGAGTGTTGAGACTTATGTCTATAATATGGAGGGGACAAGGCTTTATGGAATAGAAGACCTCCTAAATGGAATGGAATGGAAGACCTGTTTATATTTCGTTAAAACATGAGATGGTCTATTCTATTTAGTTTACTCCGAATGGAATGGAAGGGGAGAAGAGAAGCACTTGGACCATTGGACAATAGGGTGGTCCCTTTTGAAAAAGAGCCGTTGCACTTCTCCCTCTCTCTCTCTCTTCTTCTATATATGTAACCTCTTCTCCATTGTAGAAACTTAAGCTTTTGGAAGCTCTATTCTATAAAATCTCTCCTTAATCCACATAATCTCTCACAATTCAACATGGTATCGAGCGTAATAGCTCCTAATCTCTCTATTCCGCAATCTATTCTCTGTTTTGAGCATCATAAAGCTCAAAACTTTCGGTGTTCTTGAACTTTAAGCATCACAAAGCTTAAAATTCACACCTTTCTTATTCTCTTCTCTTCAATCTTAAAAGTTACCATCTTTTTCTCGAATCCAAATCGGTTGTATCATGGAGGATACTCAAGACAAGGCCTATCAAGGCTCCAAGTTTGGCTTGCCCTCGGTGATTCTCAAAGGAAGCAACTATCTCCTTTGGACTCGGACCATCAAGACCGCTCTTGGAGGTCGAGGACTTTTAAAGCACATCACCAAGATCCAAGATCCAAGTAAAACGGAGAGACTTCTCGGTGATGAAGACTTGACCGATGAAGAGGAGAAATGGTTCCAAGGAGATCAACGAGTGCTAGGAATCATACAACATGCTCTAGATCCGGCAATACTTGAGGCTTACTCTTATTGTGAGACGGCTAAGGAGCTTTGGGATACACTCAAGAACATCTATGGGAATGTATCCAATCTAAGCCGAGTATATGAGGTAAAGAAAGCTCTCAACAATCTCTCTCAAGAAGATACCGAACTCACCACCCACTATGGAAAGTTCCGAGCTTTATGGGCGGAGCTAGAGATGTTAAGGCCGAGCTCTATAGATGTGAAGGTGATTAATGAGAGGAAGGAGCAAGACAAAGTCTTCGGACTTCTCTTGACTCTTAACTCAAGTTATAAGGACCTCATCAAACATCTCTTAAGAGCCGACACTCTCCCATCTCTAGACTCCGTTGTCTCTCAACTCCAAAGGGAACAAGGAGGTGATGAGCTATTCGGTAAGAAGGAGATTGTCTTAGCCAACAAAGCCTTCCTCAAGCCGCGTGAAGGAAGAAGGTCAATGGTGTGTGATCATTGCAAGAGGGGAGGGCACATGAAGGACAAGTGCTGGATCCTTCATCCCCATCTCAAACCAAGCAAGTTCTCGGAGTCCAAGGCCAATCTCACTCAAGAAGACTCGGCTAATGGAGCAAGCACTTCTAGCCGAGGCAAAGATGAGCAAGCATTAGCCGCGGCTCCTTTCACCGATGAATTTGTCCGAAAGTCGGATATTGAAGCACTCATAAAGGCCCTAAAGGGGTCCGGTATTGCTTCTTATTCTCTAAATGCTATTAAGATAGACAATGATCATAGGATAGTCAAGCCAATAATTGTAGACTCGGGTGCCTCTCACCATATGATTAGTAATGAGAATCTTATGAGAAATGTTAAACCGGCCGTAGGTGATGTCATTGTTGCTAATGGAAGTAAAGTACCGATAAAAGGACTAGGAGATCTTAGGTTGTTTGATAGAAATATGAAAGCCCTTTATATGCCTAGTTTCACGTCTAATCTTTTATCGGTAAAACGGATAGCTAATGAATTGAATTGCAATGTTGTGTTTGGACCTAATGGTGTAACATTTCAGGATATTAACTCAAAAGAAGATCATTGGTAGAGGGAGCACCAAGGGAGATCTATATGTGCTTGATACAAATCCGACAAGCTCTCATCTTTCTTTTGCTTTTAAAACGGTTCTATCCGAGGCTAATAGTTCTATTTGGCATGCTAGATTAGGCCACCCTAACTCTAAAGCCCTTAAGCTTATGATGCCTTGTGTTTCTTTTGATAATGATCTTTGTGAATCTTGCATTCTTGGTAAACATTGTAGAACCGTTTTCTCAAAGTCTTTAAAAGTTTATGAACATTGTTTTGAGCTAATCCATTCGGATGTATGGACTTCTCCGTGCGTTTCTAGAGAAAACCACAAGTACTTTGTTACTTTCATAGATGAGAAGTCCAAATTCACATGGTTAACTCTCATTTCCTCTAAGGATAGAGTCTTAGACGCTTTTAAAAACTTTCAAACCTATATATCTAACCAATACAATGCCAAGATAAAATGTTTTAGGTCGGACAATGGGGGAGAATACACGGGCCAAATGTTCAAAGATCACTTAGCAAAGCATGGGATACTTCATCAAACAAGTTGCCCTTACACACCACAACAAAACGGCGTAGCCGAGAGGAAGAATAGGCATCTTATGGAAGTTGCAAGATCAATGATGTTTCACACCAATGTCCCAAAGAGATTTTGGGGAGACGCGGTGACATCGGCTTGCTATCTAATTAATAGAACTCCAACTCAAATTCTCAATAACTTATCTCCTTTTGAAGTTCTAAACAATATCAAGCCTTTTATCTCTCACTTACGCGTATTTGGATGTGTTTGCTTTGTTCTAATTCCAGGGGAACAAAGGAGTAAGCTAGATGCAAAGAGCCTAAAAGGAATGTTCATCGGCTACTCCACTACTCAAAAGGGCTACAAGGCCTACATACCCGAGAGAAGAAGGGTAATGGTCTCAAGAGATGTGAAGTTTCTTGAAGGACAAGGCTACTATGAGGAGAAGAATTGGGAGAGCATCAAGGATCTACCCAATCCTTCCCAAGATAGAGCCGCAAACCTCAAAAGACTTATGGAAGATCTCGGATTAAACCTCGGTGATGATCTTGATGATAGAGTACCATCAAATCCCCAAGAACCTCATCTTGATCATGAGGGGGAGAATGAAGAAGAATCGGCTATGAATGATCAAGAGGATCATGTAGTACAAGATTCATCCCAAACTCAAGCTCAAGCTCAAGCCGATCCGGTTCATGATCAAGATGATCATAGAGAAGATACGGTTCAAGAGAATCAACAAGGAGGTGTAAATGAAGAAGTAGTGCAACATCCTCTACGGAGAAGCACTAGAATCAAGCACCCCCCATCCAATTGGGTCAATACTCGAGTCTACTTCAACAATAAAGCCGTTGCTCATCCAATCCAAGCCGTATGCAATATGGTATCCTTTCCTCAAGAGCATCAAGTCTTTATGGCTAACATTGATGAGAATTGGATACCTAAGACGTATGAAGAAGCTATGGAACATGAAGTATGGGTTCAAGCCGTAGACCAAGAAGACAAAGCCATGGTGCTTAATGACACTTGGTATGAGACCGACTTACCCAAAGGAAAGAGGACGGTTAGCTCTCGGTATGTCTTTACTATCAAGTACAAGAGTAACGGAGAGATAGAAAGACATAAGGCTCGGCTAGTGGCAAGGGGCTTTACCCAAACCTATGGTGAGGATTATCTTGAGACCTTCGCTCCGGTTGCTAAGCTTCACACGGTGAGAGTTATCTTCTCTATTGCCACAAACCTTGAATGGGATCTATGGCAAATGGACGTCAAGAATGCATTCTTACAAGGTGAATTAGAGGATGAAGTGTACATGACTCCTCCTCCGGGTATCAAAGACAAGATCACTCCGGGTAAAGTACTTAGATTGAAGAAGGCTATCTATGGTCTAAAGCAATCGCCACGGGCTTGGTACCACAAGCTTAGTACCACTCTTCTCAACAAAGGATTCAAGAAATCCGAATCCGACCATACTCTCTTCACAAGCAAACGCCGAACGGGTATAGTAGTCATCCTCGTGTATGTTGATGATATCATCATCACCGGGGATGACAAGGTAAGGATTGAGGCTACCAAAGCTCATCTCAAATCTGTTTTTGACATTAAAGATCTCGGAGAGCTTAAGTACTTCCTTGGTATTGAAGTGTGTAGGTCTAAAAGAAGGCCTATTCCTCTCCCAAAGGAAGTATACTCTTGATTTACTTGTTGAAACAGGAAAGCTTGGAGCTAAACCCGCAAAGACACCCTTGGAGGAGAACTACAAAGATATCCGCAAGGGGAGCTTGAAGACAAGCCATACAAAGATCCAAAGCAATATAGGAGACTTGTTGGTAAGCTCATATACTTAACCATTACACGTCCCGATATTTGCTTTGCCGTGAATCAGGTTTCTCAACACATGCAAAGTCCCAAAGTGCATCATTGGAACATGGTGGATAGAATCCTCAAGTATCTCAAAGGAGCACCAGGACAAGGCATATGGATGGGCTGCAACAAGAGCACGGAGCTTGTGGGATATTGTGATGCCGACTACGCTGGTGACCAAAGGGATAGAAGATCAACAACAGGCTATTGCACCTTCCTAGGGGGGTAACCTTGTGACATGGAAGAGCAAGAAGCAGAAAGTTGTCTCACTATCTAGCACGGAGTCAGAATACCGAGCTATGAGAAAGCCGACCCAAGAGATCATATGGCTGAGAGCTCTTCTCAAAGATTTGGGAATAGAATCAAATGATCCGGTCACCATGCATGCCGACAATCAATCCGCAATCAACCTTGCCTCAAATTCTGTTTTCCATGAAAGAACCAAGCATGTAGAAGTGGACTGCCATAAAGTTAGAGAACAAATGGTGAAAGGAGTGATACTACCATGTTTCACCGAAAGCTCTAACCAATTGCGTACATCTTCACCAAAGCAGCTAGTACTAAGGTTTGTGAGTTCATCCATCCTAAACTTGGACTCACAAATGCCATTCGGTGCTAAAATCCCCTAACCAAGTGTTTAGTACTCTTTTCCCTCAAAGTGGTTTTATCCCAAAGAGGTTTTCCCTTTGAGGTTTTTAACGAGGCTAGACATAAGGTTCCAAGCTTAGCCATTGCATCCGGCTAAGCTTGAGGGGGAGTGTTGAGACTTATGTCTATAATATGGAGGGGACAAGGCTTTATGGAATAGAAGACCTCCTAAATGGAATGGAATGGAAGACCTGTTTATATTTCGTTAAAACATGAGATGGTCTATTCTATTTAGTTTACTCCGAATGGAATGGAAGGGGAGAAGAGAAGCACTTGGACCATTGGACAATAGGGTGGTCCCTTTTGAAAAAGAGCCGTTGCACTTCTCCCTCTCTCTCTCTCTTCTTCTATATATGTAACCTCTTCTCCATTGTAGAAACTTAAGCTTTTGGAAGCTCTATTCTATAAAATCTCTCCTTAATCCACATAATCTCTCACAATTCAACACCGAGTACCCGAACATCGAATGCCGAGGAGATGTTGGACGTACAAGAAGGAGCTATCACTCGGACCAGAGCTAAGGAGCTAGCAAGGGAAGCTCACACGATGATCAAGGAAGAGAAGATTGGAGAAGCCGACACGAGAAGCTACTTCAACATCTTCTCCACGGCTACTTTGAGGAAGACCAAGCTATGGTAGCTAAGCGGACTAAGTGACTCGCTTGGTACTCTTTCCCACTGGGTTTTAACGAGGCCAAGACGACCACTACGTCGTCCATTAGCCACCATAGCTTGAAGAGTGTGTTAAGCAAGGCACTTTCGCTACTTGCTTAGTTATCCGCGCAATTTCCATTTCTTTAAAGGATTTCCATTTTGCTACTCGGCTACAATTTCCTTTTCTTTGTGATTTCCATTTTACTAAACGCAAAAACCCTAAGGAACAAAGCGACTTGTGCTTGTCCTATAAAAGGGGATGCGCCTCCTTTACATTCTTTTATCGAACAACTTATAAGCAAATTATACCTAAGGTCTTTGTCGCCTCTTTTGATCTTGAGAAGAGATCGGTTACCCTTGATCTTGTGAAGAGATCCGTTCTTCTCCTTGTGCAGCCGCCGTTGGAGAGAACTTCTATCACTTGTTAAACCTCCTCAACGTTTAACAAGTTTCCGCCGTCACTTACACTTCCCCGCCCATCCTACATCGACGTTCCACCCGCACCATTCCCCTACTATCCCCACTCGTCCATCCATTCCTTCGCCGAGACAGTTCAGCCTCGTTTGGAGAGTCGATCCCATAGGGCCGATCGTATCATGTGGTATCAGAGCCGCCTCTGAACCAAGGCTGAGTCGCTTCTATCTCTTACTTTTCTTCTTTATCGTTTAGGCTTGACTTGTAGATCTATACCGTTTGTTTCAACTTGCTTGCTTGCCTGAGCGATTGTCCGTAACTTGTTGTTGATTTGGTTGCTTGCTTGAATACTACTAGTAACTTGTTGAAACATTGTTAGGCCGTTCTTGTTTGTTCGTTGTGTTCTTGCTTGGCGGCTTGTCTAAAAACCTAGATCTTTAAAAACCTAATCGCATCTTTCGAAACATGTATTTGTGATTTCCTTTTTCCGTAAAACGTGCGTTTCACTTAAGCAAGACGATTTCCTTTTGTCGAGTGTATTGTTTTCCTTTTTTGTTAGCGTGTTTTGTTGACGTTGCTTAAGTCAGTTTATCGTGAACACCTTACTTTGGGTTATTTTTGCGTGTACCAGGTACCATGGCGCTTCCACCCGAGGCGTTAGACGACCTCCAGAAGCTCATCGCTACCCAAGTTGCCGAGGCCATGGCTCAGCTCCTACCCCAACAAATCTCCCAGCAGCTCACCTTGGAACGTGAGAAGCAAGCCAGGGAAGCCAAGGAGGTATCCTCGGAGTCCGAGAGTGGTCACACGCCAACCCCATCCGAAGCTATCCGCCTTGCCAAAGGAAAAGGCCCCGCCGGTAGTTCCAGAGTGCAGGCCGTCCGTCACGTCTTTCCCCGAGACAATACCGAGAAGGAGACTCGGTTACCTAGAGATAGAGCCGATCCTTTTAGACCGGCACCTTTCGCTCCTAGACGCGCTCCACACTTCGACCACAGCCGTCGGACAGAAACCGTTGGGGACCATAGGATCCACATCCACTCCGACGAAGACTACTATGAGCTAGGCGCATCGGATCGCAGCCATAGAAGCCGTAGGCGGGACAGGGAGGCCAGGGATCCTGTTAGGCAACAACTTAGACACATCAAGGCTAAGTTCCCTCCCTTCCAAGGTAAGAACGATCCCGAGGTCTACCTAGATTGGGAAAGGAAGATGGAGTCTAGTTTCCTCTACCATGACACTTACCCGGTCAACAAGGTAAAGATTGCCGTGTCGAATTCGGTGACTATGCTCTCCCGTGGTGGGATCGGCTATGCACCACCGAAGCCGACACAACGAGCCGGCTATCACCACTTGGGCACAACTTACCACGCACATGAGGAAGCGTTTTGTTCCCAACCACTACCACCGTGAGACTCTCCACAAACTCAGGAAACTCACCCAAGGGTCAAGCTCCGTCAGAGACTACTACCAGGAGATGGAAACTCTGCTGGTCCGAGCCGACCTAGAAGAAGACGACGAGGTCGCCATGGCCCGGTTCATCGGAGGACTTGCTCGGGACATCCAGGACAAGCTGGAACTCCAATCCTACGAAGATCTTGAGGAGCTAGTGCACAAAGCCGAGTTGATTGAGAGCCAGAACAAGCGCCGGTACACTAGGCCAAGCTACCCATCCAATGCAACCAAGCCGCGGGACGTCCAGCCAACCAAACCAGAATACCGCCGAGAGTTCAAACCACCACCTAGCGGCGTGAAAGAAGAGCCCAAGACAGCCTTCAAGGATAGGAGTGGAGCATCCTTGAGCCATGTCAGGTGCTACAAGTGTCAAGGCATGGGTCATTACGCTAGGGATTGTGTCAACAAGAAGGTCTACATGCTGCTTGATAACGGAGACATCCTTCCACCGGATACGTACTCGAATCCGACCCTCATGAGGAAGAGGAAGAAGAGTCCGCCGCGGTTGGAGAGATGCTTGTAGCCCACCGAGCATTAAGTGTCCAGAATCAGGCCGAGGAGCTACAACAAAGGGACAACTTGTTCCACACCCGTGCATCGTCAAGGAAAGGGTGTGTAGCCTAATCATAGATGGAGGGAGTTGCACCAACGCTGCAAGTGAGCATATGGTCGAGAAACTTCACCTCCAAACCACCCCACATCCGAGGCCATATAAGCTGCAATGGCTGAATGAAGGAGGAGCCCTGACGGTTACTCACCAAGTCAAGGTAGCCTTTGCCATAGGAAAGTATGAGGATGACGTACTCTGTGATGTCTTGCCCATGGGCTCGAGCCACCTCCTGCTGGGTAGACCGTGGCAATCAGACCGCAAGGTTCTTCATGATGGATACACCAACAAGCACTCCTTTGAGTTCAAGGGCCGCAAAATCACCCTTCTCCCTCTCACCCCTAGCGAAGTCTACCAAGACCAGCTCTACATCAAACTAAAGAACGAGAAGGATAAGGAGAAACCGCCTAATACCAACCTTCTCATCCACTCTAGTGAAGTTTTCAAAGACTTAAACTCTGAACTACCTATTTTAATGCTTATATATAGAGAAACGCTTGTTAGTTTAACCGAGTTTGCACAGGATCTTCCTAGTGGTATGTCTCAACTTTTGCAGGATTTTAGGGACGTGTTCCCGGAGGATGCCCCGCCAGGACTGCCACCAATCCGAGGGATTGAGCACCAGATAGACTTGGTGCCCGGAGCTGCTTTGCCGAACCGGCCAGCTTACCGCACCAACCCAGCTGAGACCAAAGAACTCCAAAACCAAGTGGAGGAGTTGATGAAGAAGGGTCACATCCGTGAGAGTATGAGTCCATGTGCCGTCCCGGTCTTACTGGTGCCAAAGAAAGATGGAACGTGGCGCATGTGTGTTGATTGCCGAGCCATCAACAACATCACGGTTAAGTATCGCCACCCTATCCCTAGACTTGATGATATGTTAGATGAATTGTGTGGTTCTAACGTGTTCTCTAAGATCGATCTTAAGAGTGGTTATCATCAGATTAGGATGAAGGAAGGTGACGAATGGAAGACCGCCTTTAAGACTAAGCAAGGATTGTACGAATGGCTTGTAATGCCCTTCGGTTTAACTAATGCTCCTAGTACCTTTATGCGGCTAATGAATCATGTGTTAAGATCCTTTATAGGTGTCTTTGTAGTTGTTTACTTTGATGACATACTGATTTATA
This sequence comes from Cochlearia excelsa, assembly GCA_963556525.1. Classification (NCBI taxonomy): domain Eukaryota; kingdom Viridiplantae; phylum Streptophyta; class Magnoliopsida; order Brassicales; family Brassicaceae; genus Cochlearia; species Cochlearia excelsa. Next base: position 1,399,291 of record CAUVZT010000006.1, read on the forward strand.
GCAGGGACATGGAGGCCCATCTCACTCACATCCAGATGGTGCTAGACGTACTTCGGAAGGAGCGCTTGTTTGCTAACCTCAGCAAGTGTACCTTTTGCACTAACCGAGTTATTTTCTTAGGTTTTGTTGTGAGTGCAGACGGCGTACAGGTTGACGAGGACAAGATAAGGGCCATCCGAGACTGGCCGAGCCCTAAGAACGTCGGAGAAGTTAGGAGTTTTCACGGCCTAGCCGGCTTCTACCGCCGGTTTGTCAAGGACTTCAGCACCATAGCCGCACCACTCACTGAAGTCATCAAGAAGGAAGTAGGGTTCAAGTGGGAAGCCGCCCAAGAGCAAGCCTTTCAGGCTCTTAAAGAGAAGCTTATCAATTCCCCTCTACTTGCTCTACCTGATTTTATGAAAACTTTTGAAATTGAGTGTGATGCGTCTGGTGTAGGCATTGGAGCTGTTCTAATGCAGGACAAAAGACCCATTGCTTATTTCAGCGAAAAGTTAGGAGGCTCAACGGTCAACTATCCAACATATGACAAGGAGCTATACGCGCTGGTGAGAGCCCTACAAACATGGCAAGCACTATCTCGTGGCCCAAGGAGTTCGTCATACACACGGACCATGAATCCTTGAAACATCTAAAGGGGCAACAGAAACTGAACCGGAGGCATGGACGTTGGATCGAATTCATCGAGACCTTCCCATATGTCATTAAGTACAAGAAAGGTAAGGACAATGTAGTCGCCGATGCATTGTCCTCGAGGTACACTCTTCTTAGTACTTTGACATCTAAACTTATTGGATTTGAGAGATTGAAAGAATTATATGAGATCGACAATGAGTTTAGTGAGGCGTATAGGAAGTGTGCAAAATTCTCTTGTGATGGTTACTATAGGCACGATGGATATCTCTTTTATAACCATAAGTTGTGTGTGCCTAATGTTTCGTTAGAGAGTTGTTAGTCGGGGAATCCCATGGGGGTGGACTTGCCGGGCACTTTGGAGTTACTAAGACTCTTCACAGCCCTACAACAACACTTTTACTGGCCGGGCATGAGGAAGGACGTGGAGAAAGTCTGTGCTAGGTGTGCCACATGCAAACATGCTAAGAGTAAAGTCCAGCCGTACGGTTTGTATCTCCCTTTACCTATTCCTGAGCATCCGTGGACAGATATATCGATGGACTTTGTGATAGGATTGCCTAGGACTCAGACTGGTAGAGACTCGATCTTTGTGGTTGTTGATAGGTTTTCTAAGATGGCTCACTTTATTGCTTGTCATAAGACCGATGATGCTGTTAATGTCGCTAACCTGTTCTTTAGAGAAGTTGTTAGGTTGCATGGTATGCCTCTTGTTATTGTGTCTGACAGGGATTCGAAGTTTCTTAACCATTTTTGGAGAACCCTGTGGGCAAAGCTAGGAACCAAGCTGACCTTTTCCACCACTTGCCACCCACAGACTGATGGCCAGACTGAGGTAGTCAACCGGTCCTTAGGCACCTTGCTAAGGACGATGGTAAGAAGCAATCTCAAGTCGTGGGAGGATTGTCTACCCCACGTTGAGTTTGCTTATAATCATTCTCAACACTCCTCTACCTTGTTCTCTCCTTTTGAAATTGTTTATGGGTTTAACCCGTCTTCACCACTAGATTTAATCTCTCTGCCTTTGAGTGAACGTTGCAGTTTAGACGGCAAAAGAAAGCCGAGCAAGTGAGGAAAATCCATGAGAAGGCCAGGTTGAACATCGAGCACAAGACGCGGCTATACGCAAAGAAGGCCAACAAGGGTCGCAAGGAGGTTATCTTTAAAGAAGGCGACCTGGTGTGGGTTCACCTAAGGAAGGAGAGGTTCCCAGCCGAGAGAAAGTCCAAGCTGATGCCGAGAGTAGATGGCCCGTTCAAAGTCTTGAAGCGGATCAACGACAACGCCTACAAGATTGATCTTCAAGGGAAGTACACAATCTCTGATTCGTTTAATGTGTCTGACTTAGCTCGTTTTATTGCGCATTCTGATTTGAGGTCAAATCCTTTTCAAGTGGGGGAGGATGATGCGATCGTGAACGAGCCGATATCGACCACTCGACCACTCGACACCGACGAGATGCCGATATCGACCACTCGACCACTCGACACCGACGAAATGCCGATATCGACCACTCGACCACCCGATACCGAGGAGTTGCCGAGTACCCGAACATCGAATGCCGAGGAGATGTTGGACGTACAAGAAGGAGCTATCACTCGGACCAGAGCTAAGGAGCTAGCAAGGGAAGCTCACACGATGATCAAGGAAGAGAAGATTGGAGAAGCCGACACGAGAAGCTACTTCAACATCTTCTCCACGGCTACTTGAGGAAGACCAAGCTATGGTAGCTAAGCGGACTAAGTGACTCGCTTGGTACTCTTTCCCACTGGGTTTTAACGAGGCCAAGACGACCACTACGTCGTCCATTAGCCACCATAGCTTGAAGAGTGTGTTAAGCAAGGCACTTTCGCTACTTGCTTAGTTATCCGCGCAATTTCCATTTCTTTAAAGGATTTCCATTTTGCTACTCGGCTACAATTTCCTTTTCTTTGTGATTTCCATTTTACTAAACGCAAAAACCCTAAGGAACAAAGCGACTTGTGCTTGTCCTATAAAAGGGGATGCGCCTCCTTTACATTCTTTTATCGAACAACTTATAAGCAAATTATACCTAAGGTCTTTGTCGCCTCTTTTGATCTTGAGAAGAGATCGGTTACCCTTGATCTTGTGAAGAGATCCGTTCTTCTCCTTGTGCAGCCGCCGTTGGAGAGAACTTCTATCACTTGTTAAACCTCCTCAACGTTTAACAAGTTTCCGCCGTCACTTACACTTCCCCGCCCATCCTACATCGACGTTCCACCCGCACCATTCCCCTACTATCCCCACTCGTCCATCCATTCCTTCGCCGAGACAGTTCAGCCTCGTTTGGAGAGTCGATCCCATAGGGCCGATCGTATCACATAAGTTCTTCAAACTAGTATTATACTCATTGAGACACTTATAAGCACTCATGTTGCATGAAACTTGGTTTAGAGTCCTAGAAACGCGTTGTTAGATGTTTCATAAGTTTGCCAGACTAGTACAAAGCTCATTGAGACACTTATAAGCACTCATGTTGCATGAAACTTGGTTTAGAGTCCTAGAAACGCGTTGTTAGATGTTTCATAAGTTCGTCAAACTAGTACAAAGCTCATTGACACATATAAGCACTCATGTTGCATGAAACTTGGTTTAGAGTCCTAGAAACGCGTTGTTAGATGTTTCATGTTGAGACTAATGGTAACCCATAAAGGGCATTAGGTCAAAACATATGAAGAGGAGAAAAGGCGTGTACAAGAAGGAAGAAGTTACAAGATAAAGCCAAGGAGGAAGTATTTAAATCAAGATAAGGAAGAATAATAAGATGTGCCAAGAACCAAGGGGATTGGCGCCAAGGGAAGCTTCTAGGTCAAAGCTTTGGTTCATATCCACAAGAAAAGGATAAGAAACCAAAGGTGATAGTGACTGGTCATCCGGACACATAAAACAAGACCGAGAGCGACCCGGCGCATAAACCAAGCATCCGATAGCGACACCTCACTCACATGTCCAAATCACATTTGGATGCACACTCTAATTCAAATTCAAACAAGAGGCTTCTCCTTGTGATCTACAAGTCAAAGCAAGACCAAGACCAAAGTCTTATCCTCTCCTTTAGCTAAAAACGGCTATATGCCTCTATATATATGTTTGTATGTCGCCATTATAACTCTAAGGAGGCTAGTTGATATGGTCGAGCACGAGGAACCTGATGAACCCGCTGAACCTGATGGGGTGACTACCCGAGCAATGGCCAAGAAGCTAGCCCAAGACGTTCAGGCATTGATCGTGGAGGAGCTTGGAGGAGCAGCTAAGAGCTTCTTCAACATCTTAACCAAGGCCTAGAGAAAAGACCAAGCTAATGTGACTAGGTAACTAAGTGTTTCGACTTGGTACTCTTTCCCTTTGCGTAGGTTTGTCCCACCGGGTTTACTACGCAAGGGTTTTAACGAGGCCAAGAAGGGCGCTACGTCGGTTATTTAGTAACATTAGCTTGCAGAGTGTATGAGACGAGGCACTTAAAATACTCGTTGTCTTTATATCTTAACTACGCGTTGTTCTTTGTTTTTCGGTGAAAGTCTTGTTGTTTTGAGACTTTCCTTTTTTGTCAAACTCGCCAAACCCTAGGGACTAAAGCGCTTGTGCTTTCTCCTTATATTGGCCGCCACTTTGCTTTGTATTCTTCAGTCAAGCATTCACGAAAAACCTCTTTGTTTAGACTCATCTCTGTTCTGCGAAAGAACATATCCCACCGATTCAAGAGAGTTGAATCCGAGGCTTTTACAAGAGAGACCCTCTTCCAAAAGCTTCTCCAAACATCAAGCAATCACCCCATCGATAGCTTGAGAAGTTCCCCTCCATCTCGCCCCTCTTCCACCTCCATATCCGCTGGTTTCTGTACCATCGCCATCTCCACCTTCACGTCCTCCATCAATCCACCGTAGAAGTGAGCTTGCCTTTGCCATAGAGTCGAGATCCTAACCAAGGGTGTATCACGTGGTATCAGAGCCAAACTCTATACCAAAGGCTGAGTTCCTCTATCCCTACATCTTATCAATCGATTAGCCTGCCTGTTAGCTTGATATAACTGATTGCTTTCATTGATTTTTGAATCTGTTCTTGCATAAGTTGATAGCATCGATTGTTTTCTTGAGTTAAAACTTGATAAACACGCCTAGAACTTTGTCTCGATCCTGCTATTAGTGATTAAACTGATTTATTCTATAAACGTGAATCTCCTATTGTTCTTATTTTGTGTTGAATCTGCCCTTGAATCTTGTTGCTGCTTGAGTTGTTGTTCGTCGTATCCTTGTTGCGGCTGCGGCTTGTGTGCGATCAAAAGCCATAAGCCCTAGCAAAATTTCCTTTTCTCTGCCGAGTTTCCTTTTTGCTTAAGCCTTTCCTAAGAACTACTTACTGCGAGTTCTTGTTTGTGTCTCGTGTACATGGCACTCCCCACGGAACTCTCGGATGATCTACAGAAGCTCATCGCGGATCAGATTGCCGCCACTCTTCAACAACTTCTTCCCCAGCAAATCTCCCAACACTTGACTTTGGAACGTGAACAACAAGCCAAGGAGACCGCGGTTGAGTTGTCTGAATCCGACAAGGAACCTACCCCTACTCCTTCAGAAGCTATCCGAATTGCTAAAGGGAAGGGAGTTGTCGGTACGTCACGACTTCAGGCCGTCCGCAACATTTTCCCAGCTGGTGCCAGAAAGAGCCAAACGGTCCGAGATTTCCTCCACCTTGATGCGGATGAAGAAGACCCGTTACCCAGGCGACGAGTGTACAGAGGGCCCGAGGAGCACGTGCAGTATGCTCCTAGGCACCAAGGATATGCTGATCCTCCCCGCCAAGCCGGAACCAACGCCCGACACCGTTTCGATGAGGTTGCCGAAGACGAGTACTATAGACCCGAGAGACGCGGTAGGGATGACCCGGGGGATTATGAAAGGCAACAGCTGAGGCATATCAAAGCTAAGTTCCCTCCCTTCCAAGGCAAGAACGACCCGGAAGCCTATTTGGATTGGGAACGAAAAATGGAGTCTAGCTTCCTATGCCATGACACCTATGCATCCAACAAGGTGAAGATAGCCATTTCAGAATTTAGTGACTACGCTTTGCTTTGGTGGGATCGGCTATGCACTACTAGGGACCGCCACAATGAGCCTCCTATCCACACTTGGCCTCAGCTCATCGCACACATGAGGAAGCGGTTTGTCCCTAGCCACTATCACCGAGAGGTTCTCAACAAACTCCGGAAGCTTACCCAGGGGATCAAGCTCGTACGTGACTATTTCCAGGAGATGGAAACACTCTTGATTAGGGCTGGCCTAGAAGAGGACAATGAGGTAATGATGGCTCGGTTTGTCGGTGGACTTAGCCGAGACATCCAGGATAAAGTAGAACTTCAAACTTATGAGAATCTTGAGGAGCTTGTACACAAAGCTGAGCTAGTGGAAAGTCAGAACAAGAGACGATATGCTAAGCCTAGCTTCTCCACACCAAACAAGCCCAAGGACTTCACACCCACCCGGCCACCCTTCACCAAAGACACCAAGCCAACGACAGCGGTTAAGGAAGATGCTAAGTATGATCCTAAGAGCCGAGGCAACACCTCCTCTAGCAATACCAGGTGCTTTAGATGTCAAGGTATGGGTCATTATGCGAGAGACTGCCCCAACAAGAAGGTATTCATGTTACTTGATAATGGCGACGTGGTACCTCAAGAGTCTGATTCTGAGCCGGACGAAGAGGAGGAAGAAGAGACAGCCGCTGTTGGAGACATGTTAGTAGCTCGGAGGGCTTTGAGTGTTCAGAACCAACCCGAGGAGCTTGTGCAACGAGACCATCTCTTCCACACTCGATGCCTCGTCAAAGGCAAGGTATGCAGCTTGATTATCGATGGTGGTAGTTGCACCAATGCTGCTAGTGAGCTCATGGTGAAGAAGTTGCGCCTAGAGACTATCTCGCACCCCCGACCATATAAGCTACAATGGCTTAATGAGAGTGGAGCTCTCACGGTGACACATCAGGTCCGGTTTACTTTCGCCATTGGTAAGTATGAGGATGAGGTTCTATGTGATGTGATACCAATGGGATCAAGTCATGTGCTTCTTGGTAGACCTTGGCAATCGACCGGAGGGTTATGCACGATGGCTACACCAACAAGCACTCCTTTGAGTTCAACGGCCGAAAGATTACTCTTGCTCCTCTCACACCAAGTGAAGTTTATCAAGATCAACTCCATCTCAAGCTCAAAGAAGAGAAAGAGAAGGCGCCATCTCCATCCGCCAGCCTATACATGACCAAAAGAGAAGTTTCTCAACTCTTAACTTCGCATTCTTCTATCTTATTGTTTGTGTATAAGGAGAGTCTTATTAGCACTAACCCCACACAGGATCTTCCTAGTGATATGTCTAAGCTATTGCAGGATTTTAGTGATGTTTTCCCTCAGGAAATACCCCCGTGACTCCCACCTATTCGAGGCATTGAGCACCAGATTGATCTAGTACCCGGTTCAGCCCTTCCAAACCGGCCAGCCTATAGGACCAATCCGGTAGAGACTAAGGAGCTTCAGAAGCGGGTTGAGGAGCCGATGAGCAAGGGACATATCCGCGAGAGCATGAGCCCGTGTGCCGTACCTGTTCTTCTTGTGCCAAAGAAAGACGGTTCATGGAGAATGTGTGTTGATTGCCGAGCCATCAACAACATCACGGTGAAGTATCGCCACCCTATTCCTAGACTTGATGATATGCTTGATGAATTGTGTGGTTCTAACATTTTCTCTAAGATTGATCTTAAGAGTGGTTACCATCGATTAGGATGAAGGAGGGTGACGAGTGGAAGACAGCTTTCAAGACTAAACAAGGCCTCTACGAGTGGCTTGTTATGCCTTTTGGTCTTACTAATGCACCTAGTACTTTTATGAGACTAATGAACCATGTTTTGAGATCTTTTATAGGTGTGTTCGTGGTGGTGTACTTTGATGATATCCCGATCTTCAGCAGAGTTTAGCCGAGCACATCGACCATGTCCGAGCCGTTCTTGAAGTTCTAAGGAGGGAGAACCTGTTTGCTAACATTGATAAATGCACCTTTTGTACTAATCGTGTTGTTTTCTTAGGCTTTGTTGTGAGTGCAGAGGGCGTACAGGTCGATGAAGAGAAAATCAAGGCTATCAGAGATTGGCCGAAGCCGACAACCATTGGAGAAGTCAGGAGCTTTCATGGTCTTGCAGGTTTCTATAGGCGCTTTGTCAGGGACTTTAGCACCATTGCTGCACCATTGACTGAAGTGATCAAGAAGGATGTGGGATTCAAGTGGGGAGAGGCACAAGACAAGGCTTTCGAAAGCCTTAAAGAGAAGCTTATCAATTCTCCTTTACTTATGCCGCCTGATTTCCTTAAGACTTTCGAGATTGAATGTGATGCTTCAGTGTAGGTATCGGGGCTGTCTTGATGCAGGATAGGAAGCCGATAGCATACTTCGTGAGAAACTAGGGGAGCCACGCTGAACTATCCTACATACGACAAGGAGATTTACGCGTTGGTGAGAGCCTTGCGTACTTGGCAACACTACCTTTGGCCAAAGGAATTTGTCATCCACACCGATCATGAGTCCCTCAAGCATCTCAAAGGCCAACGAAGCCGAACAAGAGACATGGTCGTTGGATAGAGTTCATCGAGACCTTTCCCTATGTGATCAAGTATAAGAAAGGTAAGGACAATGTCGTAGCCGACGCATTGTCCAGGAGGTACACCCTAATCTCTGAATTAACTTCTAGCCTTATCGGATTTGAATTGATTAAGACATTGTATGAGGCTGATTCGGAGTTTAGTGAACATTACGCTAAGTGTACTAAGTTTGCCTTTGAGAATTTCTCTAGACAGGATGGCTATTTGTTCTTCAACAATAGGCTATGTATACCCGGCGGTTCAATGAGAGAACTACTGGTTCGAGAAGCCCATGGAGGAGGCCTAGCTGGACACTTTGGTCAGGCCAAGACACTTGCTAGCCTCCAAGCCTACTTCTACTGGCCGCAGATGAGAAGGGACGTTGAGAGAGTATGTCTGAGATGCATCACATGCAAACAGGCGAAGAGTAAGGTTCAACCCCACGGTTTGTATACTCCTTTACCTATACCTTCTCATCCTTGGACAGATATTTCTATGGACTTTGTGATTGGCTTACCTCGAACCAGGAATGGTAGAGATTCTATATTTGTTGTTGTGGACAAAGTTCAGCAAGATGGCCCACTTCATAGCTTGCCACAAGACCGATGATGCGGTAAGTGTAGCTAACTTGTTTTTCAGGGAAGTGGTCAGGTTGCACGGGATGCCGCGAGTTATTGTTTCTGACCGTGACACCAAGTTCCTTAGTCACTTTTGGCGTACCTTGTGGGCCAAACTAGGAACCAAGCTATCATTCTCCACCACTTGCCACCCACAGACCGACGGTCAGACCGAGGTAGTCAACAGGTCCTTATCCACTCTTCTCAGGACCCTGGTAAGAAGCAACCTCAAGTCATGGGAGGATTGTCTACCCCATGTTGAGTTTGCTTACAATCACGCTAAGCACTCTACTACCCTTTTCTCTCCTTTTGAATTGGTTTATGGTTTTAACCCTATGTCTCCACTTGATCTAATTGCAATACCTTTGAGTGAAGTGTCTAGTTTTGATGGGAGAAAGAAGGCGGAACAGGTTAAGAAGATGCACGAGAAGGCGAAGGAGAACATAGAGAAGAAGACGGAGCAATACCGCAAGCATGCAAACCGGGCCGCAAGGAAATACTATTTGAGGAAGGCGACTTGGTGTGGATCCACTTGAGGAAGGAGAGGTTTCCAGCTGAGAGGAAGTCCAAGCTTATGCCGCGAGTCGACGGACCATTCAAAGTTACCAAGCGGATCAACAACAATGCCTACAAGATCGATCTCCAAGGTAAGTATTCGATATCAGATTCCTTCAATGTTATTGATTTGTCTCCCTATTTTGCAGATTCAGATTTGAGGACAAATCCTTTTCAAGAGGGAGGGGATGATATGATCGAGCACGAGGAACCCGATGAACCCGCCGAACCTGATGGGGTGACTACCCGAGCAATGGCCAAGAAGCTAGCCCAAGACGTTCAGTGCATTGATCGTGGAGGAGCTTGGAGGAGCAGCTAAGAGCTTCTTCAACATCTTAACCAAGGCCTACAGAAAAGACCAAGCTAATGTGACTAGGTAACTAAGTGTTTCGACTTGGTACTCTTTCCCTTTGCGTAGGTTTGTCCCACCGGGTTTACTACGCAAGGGTTTTAACGAGGCCAAGAAGGGCGCTACGTCGGTTATTTAGTAACATTAGCTTGCGAGTGTATGAGACGAGGCACTTAAAATACTCATTGTCTTTATATCTTAACTACGCGTTGTTCTTTGTTTTTCGGTGAAAGTCTTGTTGTTTTGAGACTTTCCTTTTTTGTCAAACTCGCCAAACCCTAGGGACTAAAGCGCTTGTGCTTTCTCCTTATATTGGCCGCCACTTTGCTTTGTATTCTTCAGTCAAGCATTCACGAAAAACCTCTTTGTTTAGACTCATCTCTCGTTCTCGCGAAAGAACATATCCCACCGATTCAAGAGAGTTGAATCCGAGGCTTTTACAAGAGAGACCCTCTTCCAAAAGCTTCTCCAAACATCAAGCAATCACCCCATCGATAGCTTGAGAAGTTCCCCTCCATCTCGCCCCTCTTCCACCTCCATATCCGCTGGTTTCTGTACCATCGCCATCTCCACCTTCACGTCCTCCATCAATCCACCGTAGAAGTGAGCTTGCCTTTGCCATAGAGTCGAGATCCTAACCAAGGGTGTATCACTAGTCCTCTCTTCTATATTCTATAAAATATTCTCTCCACACATATTCTCTCTTAAACTCAAATATACTCTCTCTCTTGTTCTTGATGTTCTTGAAGGAACTCAAGAACACAATCTCTCATATAATCTTATATTATACTCTTAATTTCAACATGGTATCAGAGCATAAGCTCTTGATGACCTAGGCAAATATACTCAAATATACTCTCTCTCTTGTTCTCCATCCTCTTTCTTATTAATTCTTTCTTATAAACACAAAGATCTAGAGGAGAAAAAGAATGACCAAGATCCGAGTGGTTAAAACCCTTAAGATCTTGGTGAATCAATCCTCCTCTTAGGTAGAGAACCATGTTCTCTTTGTCTCTTAATGAGTGAAGAGACATGTTGAATCCAAGTTACTTCCAAGAAAAATCCAATCAAAACCGAATCATAGTGAGCATAGATTGAAAATCTAGCTACATGATGTTTTTGGTTGAGTTGTTCTATAAGATCTTTGTTTAGGCCGAACGTTATGGATGAGAACCATTGTTACCTTACTCTTATGAGTTTGAAAGGGACTATGATGAATCCAAAATCCATATTACTTAGGCGCTTAGGCTATGAACAAGTATCCAAAGCATCAAAGCTTGGAACTTGTGAGCTAAAAGAGCAAGTGATCCTTGTGCATTGTCTCTTTTTGAGAACAATAACATGTTGAATCCAAATTCTCTTCTTTATTATATAGTATAGATCCATAGATCTTGGTAAAACCTTTCTAAGAACACATTAATCACAATCGGTTCTTGGAAAGATTGGATCTTTAAGATCTAGCTACATGTTTAAAACCATTGTTATGATTATGTTGTCTCTTTAAAATTCTATGGATGGCCGAAAGTTAAAGATAGAGAACCATGGATTCCTCACTCTTGTGAGTATAAAGGAACCTTGATGAATCCAAGTATCATTTAACTTAGGCATTAGGCAAGGACCAAGATATCAAAGCTCAAAGCTTGAATCTTGAGAGCTAAAAGGGTAAGTGAACCTTGTTGTTGTTCTTATAAGGCAAAAACAACTTGAAGAATCCAAAACTCCTTCCTTTTGTTTGTGCTTTAATAAGATCTTTGGAAAGAAATCCATGATCCGCTTAACTCCTAGTGAGTAAAGGACATGTTGTATCCAATTTCCTTGATAAGTACAAGACAATCAAAACACATTCATTGTTAGCATAAATCAATAAGATCTAGCTACATGATAGTTTTGGTTGTATTGTCCTTTAAGATCATTGTCTAAGCCGAGACTAAGTGATGGGAATCATGGATTTCCCACTCTTATGAGTCTAAAGGGACCTTGATGAATCCAATTCTATAAAATTTTCGGTTTAAAAGCATGTTGTTGAGCATATAATGTTTTTCAAAAGTTTTTAATGAATATATGCTCATTTTGTTCGAATTTAAAACTCTCCAAGACAATGAAGATGATTAGTGGCGGTTGTGTAAGTGGAAACACAAGAGGGAGATAAAGTGATTAGTAGTTAACCTTGAGTCCTAAAGATCCTTAAAGATCAAGAAGGAATCGGTTAAACTCTATACTCTTTATCCTCTTCATACCTCATTATAATATCCAAGTCTTGTCTCTTCCTAAAGTCTTAAATCACTAGTCTTTGTTTAGTAAAGTGATTTGAGACTTGGAAAGATCTAGGATCCTTGGTTTGCATATGTCTTAAGACTTATTGCATTCAAACCTTGGTTAAATCCAAAAGATCTCCGGTTTAACAAAGGGTAAGGAACCAAGATCCGCTTGTGATTAAGCATATAAGGCCTTATGGGATCCAAACTATCTTAGAGGAAAGAGAACCGAGCATCCTTAAGTGGTTGAGAACACCGTGAGCTTGATGAAACTCTTAGTCCCTCGGTTAACATAGGTCTCAAAGAGAGTCATGATGATCTAAAAGGTGATTCTTTTAAAAATTCATGGTAAATCAAATTTAAGACTTATGGGGAAATGATTCCTTACATTAATATCTACATAAGATAAGAGTGTAATGATGATCTTTGTTTGTTGTCATAAACCGCCTATGGGCATATAAGTTTATGATACAAGATGAGTAACTAGCTATGAAAGCATTCAAGTTACAATGAATCTTGTTTGTGTTTTCCAAAGATCATGGTCCGCCATTGTGCATCTAAGACCATGGTGTCTTTTTAAAATCTAAATGGCAAGGAGCCATAGTCAATGGACTCTTTTTGCTAACCTTTACTTATGTAGGTATCAAGCAATGGAGAACCAACATAAGAGAAGTCATAAAATCTAGTATAGACTAATCGGTTAAGATGCTCTAAAGAGCATAATGACTTCTCCTTATGGTCATCTCTCAAGGAGCTAAACCTAGAAAAGGCTATCTCTAAAACCTCTCTACTTATTGATAGATACTTGTTTAAGTGATCATGTGTGCTTGCAATTGTTATATGCTTTGATCACTTTTGTTCACAATTCATAGATTTATAGCTAACTCTTGAACTTGTGTTGAGATTCAATTCTATACTCGGGCTTAGTGTATTGTCTTAGGGAAATTAAGTGAACTAAGACTTACGCTATTCTTTGCATCCTTCCTTGTGATAGTTGTTAGTAGTTAAATGGTTGTAACTAAAATATTGTCAACACTTTGTCGTTTCCATTGTACTTAAATCAAAACTTGTCCTTGTAATGGTGTAGGATCACTATGTCTAAAGACAAGAAGAGATCCGCAATGAGTAACCTTAAGCATGGGTAGAAGATTAAAAGAGATGGAAAGAAAGAAGAAATAAAGAGGAGGATGAGATGGCTAAAGAAAAGGTATCCAAAGAGAAGATGAGAAACCTCTTTCTCAAAGAAGCTTGTGAAGAACAAAGCCGAGAAAGGAGGAGAGTTCAAATACTTCCATGTTAATCATGAAGGGGGGAGAAGAAGTGTTAGATCACATATCTCATCATGATCAAATGGAAGCCAATCACCATCATCATGTTGGCAAAATGCATCTATCAAGAGCTAAAGCCATCAAGTCACATCTCGGCCAAGTATTCACAAGACAAAGCCGAGTCAACCCATTAATCTTCGGCTCAAGTCTCTAGCAAAGACAAAGGCCATCACCAACCGGCTCAAGTCTCTAGGAAAGACAAACACCATCACCAACCGGCTCAAGTCCTTGGAAAAGACAAAGGCCATCACTTGACACTTGACCAAAGTCCCTAGCAAGGACAAGGTCACCAACCATTGGTCAAGATCTAACAAAGATCAAGACCAAGTCAATTCATCTCATCCATATTGAGTCGGCCGAATTCCTAGCAAGAAAATTCCGAGCCAATTTATCAAATGGCTAAGGCATCCACATTGAGACACTTATAAGAACTCATGTTGCATGAAACTTGGTTTAGAGTCCTAGTAACGCGTTGTTAGATGTTTCATAAGTTCGTCAAATTAGTACAAAGCTCATTGAGACACATATAAGCACTCATGTTGCATGAAACTTGGTTTAGAGTCCTAGAAACGCGTTGTTAGATGTTTCATAAGTTCGTCAAACTTGTACAAAGCTCATTGAGACACTTATAAGCACTCATGTTGCATGAAACTTACTTTAAAGTCCTAGAAACAACGTTGTTACATGTTTCATAAGTTCTTCAACCTAGTACTAAGCTCATTGAGACAATTATAAGAACTCATGTTGCATGAAACTTGGTTTAGAGTCCTAGAAACGCGTTGTTAGATGTTTCATAAGTTCGTCAAACTTGTACAAACCTCATTGAGACACTTATAAGCACTCATGTTGCATGAAACTTGGTTTAGAGTCCTAGAAACGAGTTGTTAGATGTTTAATAATTTTGTCAAACTTGTACAAAGCGCATTGAGACACTTATAAGCACTCATGTTGGATAAAACTTGGTTTAGAGTCCTAGAAACGTGTTGTTAGATGTTTCATGAGTTCGTCAAACTAGTAAAAAGCTCATTGAGACACATATAAGCACTCATGTTGCATGAAACTTGGTTTAGAGTCCTAGAAACGCGTTGTTAGATGTTTCATGAGTTCTTCAAACTTGTACAAAGCTCATTGGTACACTTATAAGCACTCATGTTGAATGAAACTTGGTTTAGAGTCCTAGAAACGCATTGTTAGATGTTTCATAAGTTCGTCAAACTAGTACAAAGCTCATTGAGACACTTATAAGCACTCATGTTGCATGAAACTTGGTTTAGAGTCCTAGAAACGAGTTGTTAGATGTTTAACTAGTTCGTCAAACATGTACAAAGCTCATTGAAACACTTATAAGCACTCATGTTGCATGAAACTTGGTTTAGAGTCCTAGAAACGAGTTGTTAGATGTTTCATAAGTTTGTCAAACTTGTACAAAGCTCATTGAGACACTTATAAGCACTCATGTTGCATGAAACTTGGTTAGAGTCCTAGAAACGCGTTGTTAGATGTTTCATAAGTTTGTCAAATTAGTACAAAGCTCATTGAGACACATATAAGCACTCATGTTGCATGAAACTTGGTTTAGAGTCCTAGAAACGCGTTGTTAGATGTTTCATAAGTTCGTCAAACTAGTACAAAGCTCATTGAGACACTTATAAGCACTCATGTTGCATGAAACTTGGTTTAGAGTCCTAGAAACGAGTTGTTAGATGTTTAATAATTTTGTCAAACTTGTACAAAGCGCATTGAGACACTTATAAGCACTCATTTTGGATAAAACTTGGTTTAGAGTCCTAGAAACGTGTTGTTAGATGTTTCATAAGTTCGTCAAACTAGTACAAAGCTCATTGAGACACTTATAAGCACTCATGTTGCATGAAACTTGGTTTAGAGTCCTAGAAACGAGTTGTTAGATGTTTAACTAGTTCGTCAAACTTGTACAAAGCTCATTGAGACACTTATAAGCACTCATGTTGCATGAAACTTGGTTTAGAGTCCTAGAAACGAGTTGTTAGATGTTTCATAAGTTTGTCAAACTTGTACAAATCTCATTGAGACACTTATAAGCACTCATGTTGCATGAAACTTGGTTAGAGTCCTAGAAACGCGTTGTTAGCTGTTTCATAAGTTTGTCAAATTAGTACAAAGCTCATTGAGACACATATAAGCACTCATGTTGCATGAAACTTGGTTTAGAGTCCTAGAAACGCGTTGTTAGATGTTTCATAAGTTCGTCAAACTAGTACAAAGCTCATTGAGACACTTATAAGCACTCATGTTGCATGAAACTTGGTTTAGAGTCCTAGAAACGAGTTGTTAGATGTTTAACTAGTTCGTCAAACTTGTACAAAGCTCATTGAGACACTTATAAGCACTCATGTTGCATGAAACTTGGTTTAGAGTCCTAGAAACGAGTTGTTAGATGTTTCATAAGTTTGTCAAACTTGTACAAAGCTCATTGAGACACTTATAAGCACTCATGTTGCATGAAACTTGGTTAGATTCCTAGAAACGCGTTGTTAGATGTTTCATAAGTTTGTCAAATTAGTACAAAGCTCATTGAGACACATATAAGCACTCATGTTGCATGAAACTTGGTTTAGAGTCCTAGAAACGCGTTGTTAGATGTTTCATAAGTTCGTCAAACTAGTACAAAGCTCATTGAGACACTTATAAGCACTCATATTGCATGAAACTTGGTTTAGAGTCCTAGAAACGAGTTGTTAGATGTTTAATAATTTTGTCAAACTTGTACAAAGCTCATTGAGACACTTATAAGCACTCATGTTGGATGAAACTTGGTTTAGAGTCCTAGAAACGTGTTGTTAGATGTTTCATAAGTTCGTCAAACTAGTACAAAGCTCATTGAGACACTTATAAGCACTCATGTTGCATGAAACTTGGTTTAGAGTCCTAGAAACGAGTTGTTAGATGTTTAACTAGTTCGTCAAACTTGTACAAAGCTCATTGAGACACTTATAAGCACTCATGTTGCATGAAACTTGGTTTAGAGTCCTAGAAACGAGTTGTTAGATGTTTCATAAGTTTGTCAAACTTGTACAAAGCTCATTGAGACACTTATAAGCACTCATTTGCATGAAACTTCGTTTAGAGTCTTAGAAACCGCGTTGTTAGATGTTTCATGAGTTCGTCAAACTAGTAAAAAGCTCATTGAGACACATATAAGCACTCATGTTGCATGAAACTTGGTTTAGAGTCCTAGAAACGCGTTGTTAGATGTTTCATGAGTTCTTCAAACTTGCACAAATCTCATTGAGACACATATAAACACTCATGTTGAATGAAACTTGGTTTAGAGTCCTAGAAACGCGTTGTTAGATGTTTCATAAGTTCGTCAAACTAGTACAAAGCTCATTGAGACACTTATAAGCATTCATGTTGCATGAAACTTGGTTTAGAGTCCTAGAAACGAGTTGTTAGATGTTTAACTAGTTCGTCAAACATGTACAAAGCTCATTGAAACACTTATAAGCACTCATGTTGCATGAAACTTGGTTTAGAGTCCTAGAAACGAGTTGTTAGATGTTTCATAAGTTTGTCAAACTTGTACAAAGCTCATTGAGACACTTATAAGCACTCATGTTGCATGAAACTTGGTTAGAGTCCTAGAAACGCGTTGTTAGATGTTTCATAAGTTTGTCAAATTGGTACAAAGCTCATTGAGACACATATAAGCACTCATGTTGCATGAAACTTGGTTTAGAGTCCTAGAAACGCGTTGTTAGATGTTTCATAAGTTCGTCAAACTAGTACAAAGCTCATTGATACACTTATAAGCACTCATGTTGCATGAAACTTGGTTTAGAGTCCTAGAAACGAGTTGTTAGATGTTTAATAATTTTGTCAAACTTGTACAAAGCGCATTGAGACACTTATAAGCACTCATGTTGGATAAAACTTGGTTTAGAGTCCTAGAAACGTGTTGTTAGATGTTTCATAAGTTCGTCAAACTAGTACAAAGCTCATTGAGACACTTATAAGCACTCATGTTGCATGAAACTTGGTTTAGAGTCCTAGAAACGAGTTGTTAGATGTTTAACTAGTTCGTCAAACTTGTACAAAGCTCATTGAGACACTTATAAGCACTCATGTTGCATGAAACTTGGTTTAGAGTCCTAGAAACGAGTTGTTAGATGTTTCATAAGTTTGTCAAACTTGTACAAATCTCATTGAGACACTTATATGCACTCATGTTGCATGAAACTTGGTTAGAGTCCTAGAAACGCGTTGTTAGATGTTTCATAAGTTTGTCAAATTAGTACAAAGCTCATTGAGACACATATAAGCACTCATGTTGCATGAAACTTGGTTTAGAGTCCTAGAAACGCGTTGTTAGATGTTTCATAAGTTCGTCAAACTAGTACAAAGCTCATTGAGACACTTATAAGCACTCATGTTGCATGAAACTTGGTTTAGAGTCCTAGAAACGAGTTGTTAGATGTTTAAGTAGTTCGTCAAACTTGTACAAAGCTCATTGAGACACTTATAAGCACTCATGTTGCATGAAACTTGGTTTAGAGTCCTAGAAACGAGTTGTTAGATGTTTCATAAGTTTGTCAAACTTGTACAAAGCTCATTGAGACACTTATAAGCACTCATGTTGCATGAAACTTGGTTAGATTCCTAGAAACGCGTTGTTAGATGTTTCATAAGTTTGTCAAATTAGTACAAAGCTCATTGAGACACATATAAGCACTCATGTTGCATGAAACTTGGTTTAGAGTCCTAGAAACGCGTTGTTAGATGTTTCATAAGTTCGTCAAACTAGTACAAAGCTCATTGAGACACTTATAAGCACTCATATTGCATGAAACTTGGTTTAGAGTCCTAGAAACGAGTTGTTAGATGTTTAATAATTTTGTCAAACTTGTACAAAGCTCATTGAGACACTTATAAGCACTCATGTTGGATGAAACTTGGTTTAGAGTCCTAGAAACGTGTTGTTAGATGTTTCATAAGCTCGTCAAACTAGTACAAAGCTCATTGAGACACTTATAAGCACTCATGTTGCATGAAACTTGGTTTAGAGTCCTAGAAACGAGTTGTTAGATGTTTAACTAGTTCGTCAAACTTGTACAAAGCTCATTGAGACACTTATAAGCACTCATGTTGCATGAAACTTGGTTTAGAGTCCTAGAAACGAGTTGTTAGATGTTTCATAAGTTTGTCAAACTTGTACAAAGCTCATTGAGACACTTATAAGCACTCATTTGCATGAAACTTCGTTTAGAGTCTTAGAAACCGCGTTGTTAGATGTTTCATGAGTTCGTCAAACTAGTAAAAAGCTCATTGAGACACATATAAGCACTCATGTTGCATGAAACTTGGTTTAGAGTCCTAGAAACGCGTTGTTAGATGTTTCATGAGTTCTTCAAACTTGCACAAATCTCATTGAGACACATATAAACACTCATGTTGAATGAAACTTGGTTTAGAGTCCTAGAAACGCGTTGTTAGATGTTTCATAAGTTCGTCAAACTAGTACAAAGCTCATTGAGACACTTATAAGCATTCATGTTGCATGAAACTTGGTTTAGAGTCCTAGAAACGAGTTGTTAGATGTTTAACTAGTTCGTCAAACATGTACAAAGCTCATTGAAACACTTATAAGCACTCATGTTGCATGAAACTTGGTTTAGAGTCCTAGAAACGAGTTGTTAGATGTTTCATAAGTTTGTCAAACTTGTACAAAGCTCATTGAGACACTTATAAGCACTCATGTTGCATGAAACTTGGTTAGAGTCCTAGAAACGCGTTGTTAGATGTTTCATAAGTTTGTCAAATTGGTACAAAGCTCATTGAGACACATATAAGCACTCATGTTGCATGAAACTTGGTTTAGAGTCCTAGAAACGCGTTGTTAGATGTTTCATAAGTTCGTCAAACTAGTACAAAGCTCATTGATACACTTATAAGCACTCATGTTGCATGAAACTTGGTTTAGAGTCCTAGAAACGAGTTGTTAGATGTTTAATAATTTTGTCAAACTTGTACAAAGCGCATTGAGACACTTATAAGCACTCATGTTGGATAAAACTTGGTTTAGAGTCCTAGAAACGTGTTGTTAGATGTTTCATAAGTTCGTCAAACTAGTACAAAGCTCATTGAGACACTTATAAGCACTCATGTTGCATGAAACTTGGTTTAGAGTCCTAGAAACGAGTTGTTAGATGTTTAACTAGTTCGTCAAACTTGTACAAAGCTCATTGAGACACTTATAAGCACTCATGTTGCATGAAACTTGGTTTAGAGTCCTAGAAACGAGTTGTTAGATGTTTCATAAGTTTGTCAAACTTGTACAAATCTCATTGAGACACTTATAAGCACTCATGTTGCATGAAACTTGGTTAGAGTCCTAGAAACGCGTTGTTAGATGTTTCATAAGTTTGTCAAATTAGTACAAAGCTCATTGAGACACATATAAGCACTCATGTTGCATGAAACTTGGTTTAGAGTCCTAGAAACGCGTTGTTAGATGTTTCATAAGTTCGTCAAACTAGTACAAAGCTCATTGAGACACTTATAAGCACTCATGTTGCATGAAACTTGGTTTAGAGTCCTAGAAACGAGTTGTTAGATGTTTAAGTAGTTCGTCAAACTTGTACAAAGCTCATTGAGACACTTATAAGCACTCATGTTGCATGAAACTTGGTTTAGAGTCCTAGAAACGAGTTGTTAGATGTTTCATAAGTTTGTCAAACTTGTACAAAGCTCATTGAGACACTTATAAGCACTCATGTTGCATGAAACTTGGTTAGATTCCTAGAAACGCGTTGTTAGATGTTTCATAAGTTTGTCAAATTAGTACAAAGCTCATTGAGACACATATAAGCACTCATGTTGCATGAAACTTGGTTTAGAGTCCTAGAAACGCGTTGTTAGATGTTTCATAAGTTCGTCAAACTAGTACAAAGCTCATTGAGACACTTATAAGCACTCATATTGCATGAAACTTGGTTTAGAGTCCTAGAAACGAGTTGTTAGATGTTTAATAATTTTGTCAAACTTGTACAAAGCTCATTGAGACACTTATAAGCACTCATGTTGGATGAAACTTGGTTTAGAGTCCTAGAAACGTGTTGTTAGATGTTTCATAAGTTCGTCAAACTAGTACAAAGCTCATTGAGACACTTATAAGCACTCATGTTGCATGAAACTTGGTTTAGAGTCCTAGAAACGAGTTGTTAGATGTTTAACTAGTTCGTCAAACTTGTACAAAGCTCATTGAGACACTTATAAGCACTCATGTTGCATGAAACTTGGTTTAGAGTCCTAGAAACGAGTTGTTAGATGTTTCATAAGTGTGTCAAACTTGTACAAAGCTCATTGAGACACTTATAAGCACTCATGTTGCATGAAACTTGGTTAGAATCCTAGAAACGCGTTGTTAGATGTTTCATAAGTTTGTCAAATTAGTACAAAGCTCATTGAGACACATATAAGCAGTCATGTTGCATGAAACTTGGTTTAGAGTCCTAGAAACGCGTTGTTAGATGTTTCATAAGTTCGTCAAACTAGTACAAAGCTCATTGAGACACTTATAAGCACTCATGTTGCATGAAACTTGGTTTAGAGTCCTAGAAACGAGTTGTTAGATGTTTAACTAGTTCGTCAAACTTGTACAAAGCTCATTGAGACACTTATAAGCACTCATGTTGCATGAAACTTGGTTTTGAGTACTAGAAACGAGTTGTTAGATGTTTCATAAGTTTGTCAAACTTGTACAAAGCTCATTGAGACACTTATAAGCACTCATGTTGCATGAAACTTGGTTAGATTCCTAGAAACGCGTTGTTAGATGTTTCATAAGTTTGTCAAATTAGTACAAAGCTCATTGATACACATATAAGCACTCATGTTGCATGAAACTTGGTTTAGAGTCCTAGAAACGCGTTGTTAGATGTTTCATAAGTTCGTCAAACTAGTACAAAGCTCATTGAGACACTTATAAGCACTCATGTTGCATGAAACTTGGTTTAGAGTCCTAGAAACGCGTTGTTAGATGTTTCATAAGTTCGTCAAACTTGTACAAAGCTCATTGAGACACTTATAAGCACTCATGTTGCATGAAACTTAGTTTAAAGTCCTAGAAACCACGTTGTTAGATGTTTCATAAGTTCTTCAAACTAGTACTATGCTCATTGAGACAGTTATAAGCACTCATGTTGCATAAAACTTGGTTTAGAGTCCTAAAAACGCGTTGTTAGATGTTTTCTAAGATCTTCAAACTTGTACAAACCTCATTGAGACACTTATAAGCACTCATGTTGCATGGAACTTGGTTTAGGGTCCTAGATACGCGTTCTTAGATGTTTTATAAGTTCGTCAAACTAGTACAAAGCTCATTGAGAAACTTATAAGCACACATGTTGCATGAAACTTCGTTTAGAGTCTTAGAAACCGCGCTGTTAGATTTTTCATGAGTTCGTCAAACAAGTAAAACGCTCATTGAGACACATATAAGCACTCATGTTGCATGAAACTTGGTTTAGAGTCCTGGAAACGCGTTGTTAGATGTTTCATGAGTTCTTTAAACTCGAACAAAGCTCATTGAGACACTTATAAGCACTCATGTTGAATGAAACTTGGTTTAGAGTTCTAGAAACGCGTTGTTAGATGTTTCATAAGTTCGTCAAACTAGTACAAAGCTCATTGAGACACTTATAAGCACTCATGTTGCATGAAACTTGGTTTAGAGTCCTAGAAACTAGTTGTTAGATGTTTAATAATTTCGTCAAACTTGTACAAAGCTCATTGAGAAACTTATAAGCACTCATGTTGAATGAAACTTGGTTTAGAGTCCTAGAAACGTGTTGTTAGATGTTTCATAAGTTCTTCATACTAGTACATAGCTCATTGAGACACTTATAAGCACTCATGTTGCATGAAACTTGGTTTAGAGTCCTAGAAACGCGTTGTTAGATGTTTCATAAGTTCGTCAAACTAGTACGAAGCTCATTGAGACACATATAAGCACTCATGTTGCATGAAACTTGGTTTAGAGTCCTAGAAATGCGTTGTTAGATGTTTCATAAGTTCGTCAAACTTGTACAAAGCTCATTGAGACACTTATAAGCACTCAT
Source organism: Cochlearia excelsa (assembly GCA_963556525.1). Taxonomy (NCBI): domain Eukaryota; kingdom Viridiplantae; phylum Streptophyta; class Magnoliopsida; order Brassicales; family Brassicaceae; genus Cochlearia; species Cochlearia excelsa. The sequence continues at coordinate 1,421,765 of CAUVZT010000006.1, forward strand.
GTTGCATGAAACTTAGTTTAAAGTCCTAGCAACCACGTTGATAGATGTTTCATAAGTTCTTCAAACTAGTACAAAGCTCATTGAGACAGTTATAAGCACTCATGTTGCATGAAACTTGATTTAGAGTCCTAGAAACGCGTTCTTAGATGTTTCATGAGTTCGTCAAACTAGTAAAAAGCTCATTGAGACACATATAAGCACTCATGTTGCATGAAACTTGGTTTAGAGTCCTAGAAACGCGTTGTTAGATGTTTCATAAGTTCGTGAAACTTGTACAAAGCTCACTAAGACACTTATAAGCACTCATGTTGCATGTAACTTGGTTTAGAGTCCTAGAAACGCGTTCTTATATGTTTCATAAGTTCGTAAAACTAGTACAAAGCTGATTGAGAAACTTATAAGCACTCATGTTGCATGAAACTTCGTTTAGAGTCTTAGAAACCGGGTTGTTAGATGCTTCATGAGTTCGTCAAACTAGTAAAAAGCTCATTGAGACTCATATAAGAACTCATGTTGCATGAAACTTGGTTTAGAGTCCTAGAAACGAGTTGTTAGATGTTTAATTAGTTCGTCAAACTTGTACAAAGCTCATTGAGACACTTATAAGCACTCATGTTGAATGAAACTTGGTTTAGAGTCCTAGAAACACGTTGTTAGATGTTTCATAAGTTCTTCAAACTAGTCCAAAGCTCATTGAGACACTTATAAGCACTCATGTTGCATGAAACTTGGTTTAGAGTCCTAGAAACGCGTTGTTAGATGTTTCATAAGTTCGTCAAACTAGTACAAAGCTCATTGAGACACATATATGTTGAAATTCGTGAGTATAGTGGTGGAGATTAGGAGCAAAGTGATGAGCTTGGTCCTTTAGAGATTAAGGAAGATTAAGAGAGATTAAGATCCGAATTACACTAATTCGGATCTTGAGTGTTTAAGAGAGATTAGAGAGAGTATAAAGAGAGTTTGGTTAGATTATGAAGAGAGGAATCACCTCCTTCATGTTTACAAGTGCTTACACAACATTAAATAGAGAAAAAGTGCAACAAGGGATAAGTCCAACGGCTAGAATTCAAATTTGAATTCTCTAACGACTCTTTAGTCGGTTGATGTAGTCGACTACATGATGCAACTACATTGTTCGACTACTACATGACTCCTTTCTTTGATGTATTTTGATCTAATGCCTATATTGTGATGTAATACTCCCCTCAAGTCGACTATATGTACCTTCTTTGATGTATTTTGATCTAATGCCTTTGTAGGTTATCATTAGTCTTAATACTCCCCCTCAAGCTTAGCCCAATGAAATGGCTAAGATTGGGACATTGCTAAACAAACCTCATTAAAACCCTTAGTAAGCAAAACCACTTGGGATAAAAGCATTACTAAGGGAAAAAGAGTGTAAGTCTTTGCAATAGGGGTCTTCTTAATCTTGGCCGAAACTCCCCCTTAAGATAGAACCGGTTTGATCTTCTTGACTTTGCCGTGTTCTTCTTAAAGGGTTCTATGATCTCCTTTCAACAAGCTTCTTTGATCTTCTCGGCTTGTTGTTAGGATCTTGGATGCGTTCTTTGATTTGGGAAGTGACGCTTCTCCTTGTTGACATGAGACCTTCTAGGTCTTCATTTCTTTGACTTGGTCTTCACGGCTTGTTCTTCACAAGCTTCGGTGTGAGACTTTGATTTGATTCCTATCCACGGCTTTGTTCTTCACAAGCTTGGGTGTGGATGGATTTGACCGAACACTTATGGCTTCCTCCTTTCTTCTCTTGATTTCTCCTTGTTGGCATTCTTCTTGTCATTCAAGCAACCGAGAATGATCACTTGGCTCTCACTTCTTTTAACCTTCAAAGGATTCAAGAAAGATGTAAAGCTTAGTGAAAGGGTTAACTTGATACGCTTAGATAGAAATGCACATAGGAAGCTTAAGTCTAGATGCAACATAATGAATCAATGAGTAATTTTGCTATTAAACCTAAGTTCCTTAACAAATTTCAAATGATTTCACATAGGCTTCAAGCAACTTTTTAACAAGGGCAATGATTAGATTCATCAAGAACTAAGCAAGATTATGTGATGCAGCTCTAGTTCTATGAATAAGTTAATCATAATAAAGAGAGTAAGGTTAAGGGACAGCCTTTGGTTTGTAGGGATATGATAGATTGATGATCCCTTGTAGTTGCATTTGGCTTGAGCCCTTTGACTTCTTCGTGAGGTCTTGCGGCTTTATCCTTTGTGCAATTGGAACAAGGTTGGTTTGGAGTCTTTTGGCTTAGCTCTTGGTATATGCTTAGGCCGAGTAACAAGTATTTGGCTTTGCACTTGATAGTTGCTAGGGCCGAGAATGGTGAGAGCCGATTGATCATGGTTGATTATCGTCTCTTTCTAGAACATGGATGGCTCGGTTTTGTCGTTGCTAGGAACTTGACCGAGCCTAGTGTTGATGGTATGGACGGATTTGTCTTGCTTCTTTGAAGAAGCTTGACCGAGTGATTGATGAAGGCTCTTAGACTCCTTGAGCAAGTTATGATCTTCCTTCAAGTGTCTTTAGCTAGTTGCGGTTCTTCTTTTCTTCTTCAATGAGACTTTGGCCTTGTATCTTGTTGGTACTTAAGCCGAAATGGATTGGTTGTGGAGGCTTCGTCCTTCTTGGTACTTTAGCCGAGAGTGAGAGCTTTGTATTGACTTCGTCCTTCTTGGTACTTTAGTCAATACTTAGCCGGATTGGTGGAAGTGGCGGCTTAGTCCTTCTTGATACTTTGGCCGGGTTTGTTGGTGGTTGAATGGAGGTCTTTGACTTGCTAGATCTTGACCAAAAGATGATGATAAGATGGTTTGGCCTTCTCCTTTGTAAGGATTTGGCCGAGAGTGAATTGGTTTGGCGCCTTGGAAGATGCTTTAACCGGAGAATGGACCTTGTCTTTGCTAGGGACTTTGGTCAAGTGATGGTCTTTGTCTTTGCTAGGGACTTGACCGAAGATTAGGTGGATTGGCTTCCATTTGATCATGATGAGATGTGGATGATTACTTCTTCTCCCCCTTCATGATTAAGATGGAAGTCTATGAACTTTCCTCCTTTCTCGGCTTTGTTCTTCACAAGCTTGGTGAGAAAGGGTTCTCATCAATCCTTTGGATACCTTCATGGCTTCTTTCATTCTTCTCTTTACCCCTCTTCTCTTAACACTTCCTTGTTACCTCTTTATGCTTAGGGGGCTTTCATGATGATCTTTTTAAGTCCTTAGACACGATGATCCTACATCATATCAAAGACACAAAATTGATCTTAGTTTCATGAATAACCGGCACAAGATAATAACATGTAACAATTTACAAACTATTGATCAACCATTCACAAGTACAAGTAAGAATGCAAGAGAGGGTTTAAGACAATAGTTCAATATGTTCCCTATGTCTTTTGATTAAACCCGAGAATAGTATGCACCTCAACAAGTTCAAGTTTTGGTCTTATAGTTTTGAAATTGACAAACAAATTTCTAAGTGATCTAAGGCATATAACAATTTCAAGCACACATGAACACTTAGACAAGTATCTAATAATATAAATAAGGGAGTAAAGAGTTTAGAAATGGCCTTTTTATGGTTTTCCTTTGGGAAGATGGTCATTGGGAGAAGTCATTTATCCTTGTAGAGCACCTCAATGGTTAGTCTAAGATTGGATTTATGACTTCTCTTTATGAGAAATTCTCTTGTTTGCTTCTTTACCTACACATAGATTCAAGTTAGCAACAAGGGACCATGGTCTTTAGTGCACAATGGCGGACCATGATCTTAAAACACACCAACAAGATTCATTGTAACTTGATAGCTTTCATAGCTTAGTTACTCATCTTGTATCATAAACTTAAGTGCACATAGGCGGTTTATGACAACAAACCTAGATCATCATTCCATCTTCACCTTATATAGATGTTAATGTAGTGAATCATTTCCCCATGAGTCTAAAGATGGATTCATCATGACCCTTTAAAGTATCACCTTTTAAGTGGTCATGGATCTCTTTATAGACTCATGTTAGCCGAGGTTATGAAGGATTCATCAAGCTCTCGGTGTTTTATTACACTTATGGAGGCTTGGTTCTCTTCCCTCTAAGAGAGTATCGGATACACAAAGATCTTATATGCTTTATCACAAGCGGATCTTGGTTCCTTACCCTTTGTTAAACCGAAGATCTTTTGGATTAACCAAGGTTTTAAGTTCACTTAGTCTTTTACCAAGATTCAACCACTTCACCAAACAAGGACTAGTGATTTGGTTTTAGACAAAGACATAAGTGGACCTTGTATCCTAGATCTTTCAAAGATTCAGTTGTCATGTAGTCATGTGACATAGTCGACTACATGACTCAACTATTTTGCTGTCATGTAGTCATGTGACATAGTCGACTACATGACTCAACTATTTTGTCTTTGAAATTCGGACATGCTTTTAACCGAAACTTTCATGGTATTGGATTCATCAAGTGGCTTTGGACTCCTAAGAGTGAGCACACAAGGTTCACAAACCCTTTTGACTCGCAAGTTTCAAGTTTTGTTCTTGAATACTTGTTCATAGTCTAAAAATGCCTAAGCAAAGTCTGATTTGGATTCAACATGGTTCCCTTTGGACTCATAAGAGTGGGGAATCCATGGTTCTCATCCTCTTTGCTTTCGGCCTTACAAAGATGAAGTAATTACCTTCGGATTTGGATACAACACTTATCGCTCATGGCGAATTATGGATCTCATCCTTTTATCTTTGTATCTTAAGAAAAGCATAGAGTTTCGGATTCAACAAGGCATTGTTCTTAAAGAATCAATGAGCATGGTTCTCTCACTCTTTAGCTCACAAGTTTCAAGCTTTATGCTTTGAATACTTGGTCATTGCCTAATGCCTAAGTTAGATGGATTTTGGATTCATCAAGGTTCCTTTTAAACTCATAAGAGTGAGGAAACAATGGTTCTCATCCACAACTTTCGGCCTAAACAAAGATCTTAAAGAACAACTCAACCAAAAACATCATATAGCTAGATTTTCAATCTATGCTCACTATGATTCGGTTTTGATTGGATTGTTCTTGAAAGGAACTTGGATTCAACATGTATCTTCACTCATTAAGAGACAAAGAATCATGGTTCTCTTCCTAAGAGGAGCATTGATTCACCAAGATCTTAAGGGTTTTAACCACTCGGATCTTGGTCATTCTTTTCCTCCTCTAGATCTTTGTGTTTATAAGCAAGAAATAAGAAAGGAGAATGGCGGAAGCGACTTACCTATGGGTCTCAAGAGCTTTGCTCTGATACCATGTTGAAATTCGTGAGTATAGTGGTGGAGATTAGGAGCAAAGTGATGAGCTTGGTCCTTTAGAGATTAAGGAAGATTAAGAGAGATTAAGATCCGAATTACACTAATTCGGATCTTGAGTGTTTAAGAGAGATTAGAGAGAGTATAAAGAGAGTTTGGTTAGATTATGAAGAGAGGAATCACCTCCTTCATGTTTACAAGTGCTTACACAACATTAAATAGAGAAAAAGTGCAACAAGGGATAAGTCCAACGGCTAGAATTCAAATTTGAATTCTCTAACGACTCTTTAGTCGGTTGATGTAGTCGACTACATGATGCAACTACATTGTTCGACTACATGACTCAACTATATTGTGATGTAGTCGACTATATGTATTCGCTACATTGTGATGTAGTCAACTACACGCCTCAACTATACTTTTTCCCTTCTTTGATGTATTTTGATCTAATGCCTTTGTAGGTTATCATTAGTCTTAATAATATAAGCCCGCATGTTGCATGAAACTTGGTTTAGAGTCCTAGAAACGCGTTGTTAGATGTTTCATAAGTTCGTCAAACTTGTACAAAGCTCATTGAGACACTTATAAGCACTCATGTTGCATGAAACTTAGTTTAAAGTCCTAGCAACCACGTTGTTAGATGTTTCAGAAGGTCGTCAAACTTGTACAAAGCTCATTGAGACACTTATAAGCACTCATGTTGAATGAAACTTGGTTTAGAGTCCTAGAAACGCGTTGTTATATGTTTCATAAGTTCTTCGACTAGTACAAAGCTCATTGAGACACTTATAAGCACTCATATTGCATGAAACTTGGTTTAGAGTCCTAGAAACGCGTTGTTAGATGTTTCATAAGTTCGTCAAACTAGTACAAAGCTCATTGAGACACATATAAGAACTCATGTTGCATGAAACTTGGTTTAGAGTCCTAGAAATGCGTTGTTAGATGTTTCATAAGTTCGTCAAACTTGTACAAAGCTCATTGAGACACTTATAAGCACTCATGTTGCATGAAACTTAGTTTAAAGTCCTAGCAACCACGTTGATAGATGTTTCATAAGTTCTTCAAACTAGTAATAAGCTCGGTGAGACAGCTTATAAGCACTCATGTTGCATGAAAGTTGGTTTAAAGTCCTAGAAACGCGTTGTTAGATGTTTCATAAGTTCTTCAAACTTGTACAAACCTCATTGACACACTTATTAGCACTCATGTTGCATGAAACTTGGTTTAGAGTCCTAGAAACGCGTTCTTAGATGTTTCATAAGTTCGTCAAACTAGTACAAAGCTCATTCGAAAACTTATAAGCACTCATGTTGCATGAAACTTCGTTTAGAGTCTTAGAAACCGCGTTGTTAGATGTTTCATGAGTTCGTCAAATTAGTAAAAAGCTCATTGAGACACATATAAGCACTCATGTTGCATGAAACTTGGTTTAGAGTCCTAGAAACGCGTTGTTAGATGTTTCATGAGTTCTTCAGACTAGTACAAAGCTCATTGAGACACTTATAAGCACTCATATTGCATGAAACTTGGTTTAGAGTCCTAGAAACGCGTTGTTATATGTTTCATAAGTTCTTCAGACTAGTACAAAGCTCATTGAGACACTTATAAGCACTCATATTGCTTGAAACTTGGTTTAGAGTCCTAGAAACGCGTTGTTAGATGTTTCATAAGTTCGTCAAACTAGTACAAAGCTCATTGAGACACATATAAGAACTCATGTTGCATGAAACTTGGTTTAGAGTCCTAGAAATGCGTTGTTAGATGTTTCATAAGTTCGTCAAACTTGTACAAAGCTCATTGAGACACTTATAAGCACTCATGTTGCATGAAACTTAGTTTAAAGTCCTAGCAACCACGTTGATAGATGTTTCATAAGTTCTTCAAACTAGTAATAAGCTCGGTGGAGACAGCTTATAAGCACTCATGTTGCATGAAAGTTGGTTTAAAGTCCTAGAAACGCGTTGTTAGATGTTTCATAAGTTCTTCAAACTTGTACAAACCTCATTGACACACTTATTAGCACTCATGTTGCATGAAACTTGGTTTAGAGTCCTAGAAACGCGTTCTTAGATGTTTCATAAGTTCGTCAAACTAGTACAAAGCTCATTCAAAAACTTATAAGCACTCATGTTGCATGAAACTTCGTTTAGAGTCTTAGAAACCGCGTTGTTAGATGTTTCATGAGTTCGTCAAATTAGTAAAAAGCTCATTGAGACACATATAAGCACTCATGTTGCATGAAACTTGGTTTAGAGTCCTAGAAACGAGTTGTTAGATGTTTAATAATTTTGTCAAACTTGTACAAAGCTCATTGAGACACTTATAAGCACTCATGTTGGATGAAACTTGGTTTAGAGTCCTAGAAATGTGTTGTTAGATGTTTCATAAGTTCGCCAAACTAGTACAAAGCTCATTGAGACACTTATAAGCACTCATGTTGCATGAAACTTGGTTTAGAGTCCTAGAAACGAGTTGTTAGATGTTTAACTAGTTCGTCAAACTTGTACAAAGCTCATTGAGACACTTATAAGCACTCATGTTGCATGAAACTTGGTTTAGAGTCCTAGAAACGAGTTGTTAGATGTTTCATAAGTTCGTCAAACTAGTACAAAGCTCATTGAGACACATATAAGCCCGCATGTTGCATGAAACTTGGTTTAGAGTCCTAGAAACGCGTTGTTAGATGTTTCATAAGTTCGTCAAACTTGTACAAAGCTCATTGAGACACTTATAAGCACTCATGTTGCATGAAACTTAGTTTAAAGTCCTAGCAACCACGTTGTTAGATGTTTCAGAAGGTCGTCAAACTTGTACAAAGCTCATTGATACACTTATAAGCACTCATGTTGAATGAAACTTGGTTTAGAGTCCTAGAAACGCGTTGTTATATGTTTCATAAGTTCTTCAGACTAGTACAAAGCTCATTGAGACACTTATAAGCACTCATATTGCATGAAACTTGGTTTAGAGTCCTAGAAACGCGTTGTTAGATGTTTCATAAGTTCGTCAAACTAGTACAAAGCTCATTGAGACACATATAAGAACTCATGTTGCATGAAACTTGGTTTAGAGTCCTAGAAATGCGTTGTTAGATGTTTCATAAGTTCGTCAAACTTGTACAAAGCTCATTGAGACACTTAGAAGCACTCATGTTGCATGAAACTTAGTTTAAAGTCCTAGCAACCACGTTGATAGATGTTTCATAAGTTCTTCAAACTAGTAATAAGCTCAGTGAGACAGTTATAAGCACTCATGTTGCATGAAAGTTGGTTTAAAGTCCTAGAAACGCGTTGTTAGATGTTTCATAAGTTCTTCAAACTTGTACAAACCTCATTGACACACTTATTAGCACTTATGTTGCATGAAACTTGGTTTAGAGTCCTAGAAACGCGTTCTTAGATGTTTCACAAGTTCGTCAAACTAGTACAAAGCTCATTCAGAAACTTATAAGCACTCATGTTGCATGAAACTTCGTTTAGAGTCTTAGAAACCGCGTTGTTAGATGTTTCATGAGTTCGTCAAATTAGTAAAAAGCTCATTGAGACACATATAAGCACTCATGTTGCATGAAACTTGGTTTAGAGTCCTAGAAACGCGTTGTTAGATGTTTCATGAGTTCTTCAAACTTGTACAAAGCTCATTGAGACACTTATAAGCACTCATGTTGAATGAAACTTGGTTTAGAGTCCTAGAAACGCGTTGTTAGATGTTTCATAAGTTCGTCAAACTAGTACAAAGCTCATTGAGACACTTATGAGCACTCATGTTGCATGAAACTTGGTTTAAAGTCCTAGAAACGCGTTGTTAGATGTTTCATAAGTTCTTCAGACTAGTACAAAGCTCATTGAGACACTTATAAGCACTCATATTGCATGAAACTTGGTTTAGAGTCCTAGAAACGCGTTGTTAGATGTTTCATAAGTTCGTCAAACTAGTACAAAGCTCATTGAGACACTTATAAGCACTCATGTTGCATGAAACTTGGTTTAGAGTCCTAGAAATGCGTTGTTAGATGTTTCATAAGTTCGTCAAACTAGTACAAAGCTCATTGAGACACTTATAAGCACTCATGTTGAATGAAACTTGGTTTAGAGTCCTAGAAACGCGTTTTTAGATGTTTCATAAGTTCGTCAAACTAGTACAAAGCTCATTGAGACACTTATGAGCACTCATGTTGCATGAAACTTGGTTTAAAGTCCTAGAAACGCGTTGTTAGATGTTTCATAAGTTCTTCAGACTAGTACAAAGCTCATTGAGACACTTATAAGCACTCATGTTGAACGAAACTTGGTTTAGAGTCCTAGAAACGCGTTGTTAGATGTTTAAAAAGTTCTTCAGACTAGTACAAAGCTCATTGAGTCACTTATAAGCACTCATGTTGCATGAAACTTGGTTTAGAGTCCTAGAAATGCGTTGTTAGATGTTTCATAAGTTCGTCAAACTTGTACAAAGCTCATTGAGACACTTATAAGCACTCATGTTGCATGAAACTTAGTTTAAAGTCCTAGCAACCACGTTGATAGATGTTTCATAAGTTCTTCAAACTAGTAATAAGCTCAGTGAGATAGTTATAAGCACTCATGTTGCATGAAAGTTGGTTTAAAGTCCTAGAAACGCGTTGTTAGATGTTTCATAAGTTCTTCAAACTTGTACAAAACACATTGACACACTTATTAGCGCTCATGTTGCATGAAACTTGGTTTAAAGTCCTAGAAACGCGTTCTTAGATGTTTCATAAGTTCGTCAAACTAGTACAAAGCTCATTCAGAAACTTATAAGCACTCATGTTGCATGAAACTTCGTTTAGAGTCTTAGAAACCGCGTTGTTAGATGTTTCATGAGTTCGTCAAATTAGTAAAAAGCTCATTGAGACACATATAAGCACTCATGTTGCATGAAACTTGGTTTAGAGTCCTAGAAACGAGTTGTTAGATGTTTCATGAGTTCTTCAAACTTGTACAAAGCTCATTGAGACACTTATAAGCACTCATGTTGAATGAAACTTGGTTTAGAGTCCTAGAAACGCGTTGTTAGATGTTTCATAAGTTCGTCAAACTAGTACAAAGCTCATTGAGACACTTATGAGCACTCATGTTCCATGAAACTTGGTTTAAAGTCCTAGAAACGCGTTGTTAGATGTTTCATAAGTTCTTCAGACTAGTACAAAGCTCATTGAGACACTTCTAAGCACGCATGTTGCATGAAACTTGGTTTAGAGTCCTAGAAACGCGTTGTTAGATGTTTCATAAGTTCGTCAAACTAGTACAAACCTCATTGAGACACATATAAGCACTCATGTTGCATGAAACTTGGTTTAGAGTCCTAGAAACGCGTTGTTATATGTTTCATAAGTTCGTCAAACTTGTACAAAGCTCATTGAGACACTTATAAGCACTCATGTTGCATGAAACTTAGTTTAAAGTCCTAGCAACCACGTTGTTAGATTTTTAAGAAGTTCGTCAAACTAGTTAAAAGCTCATTAAGACACATATAATAAGCACTCATGTTGAATAAAACTTGGTTTAGAGTCCTAGAAACGCGTTGTTAGATGTTTCATAAGTTCGTCAAATTAGTACAAAGCTCATTGAGACACATATAAGCACTCATGTTGCATGAAACTTGGTTTAGAGTCCTAGAAACGCGTTGTTAGATGTTTCATAAGTTCGTCAAACTTGTACAAAGCTCATTGAGACACTTATCAGCACTCATGTTGCATGAAACTTAGTTTAAAGTCCTAGAAACGCGTTGTTAGATGTTTCATAAGTTCTTCAGACTAGTACAAAGCTCATTGAGACACTTCTAAGCACGCATGTTGCATGAAACTTGGTTTAGAGTCCTAGAAACGCGTTGTTAGATGTTTCATAAGTTCGTCAAACTAGTACAAAGCTCATTGAGACACATATAAGCCCGCATGTTGCATGAAACTTGGTTTAGAGTCCTAGAAACGCGTTGTTAGATGTTTCATAAGTTCGTCAAACTTGTACAAAGCTCATTGAGACACTTATAAGCACTCATGTTGCATGAAACTTAGTTTAAAGTCCTAGCAACCACGTTGTTAGATGTTTCGAGAAGGTCGTCAAACTTGTACAAAGCTCATTGAGACACTTATAAGCACGCATGTTGAATGAAACTTGGTTTAGAGTCCTAGAAACGCGTTGTTATATGTTTCATAAGTTCTTCAGACTAGTACAAAGCTCATTGAGACACTTATAAGCACTCATATTGCATGAAACTTGGTTTAGAGTCCTAGAAACGCGTTGTTAGATGTTTCATAAGTTCGTCAAACTAGTACAAAGCTCATTGAGACACATATTGATATGATCGTGAGCTCAGAGGAGGACGAGCCAGCACCAGCAGGAGCCATAACCCGAGCAAGAGCTAAGGAGATGATCAAAGGAATGCAACAACTCGCGGAGAAGGCCGAGGAGGAGGTACTTGAGAGAGTTTGGAACGTGTTCGTGCATGGAGAAGGCCATAGCACGCAACACTAAGTGGGACATCTTCTGGGACGCTCTTTTCCTTAGCAATGGTTTTGTCCCAATTGGGTTTTCCATTGCAAGGTTTTTATCGAGGCCCAATACCACTTAGTGATTTCGCATGGTTAAAGGCAAACCAAGAACACCTTGTTGTTTTTACAACAAGGAAACATCTTGCCATTTATTTACTTTCAACGCTTTGCTGTTTTATCTCATTTAAACTACACGCCGTTTTCTATTTTTGTTAAACCCTAAAGGCTTATGCCTATATATTGTAATCGCCCACCTTTGTTTTAGGGCAGCGTTGAATGATAAGAAAAGTTAAGCTTTATACTCTTGTTGGGCGAGTCTAACCTCCTTCACGATTCTGAGATTGAATCCGAACCACTCATAGCCGCTATAGCTTCGAGTGTTTCTCCTATCCATCGAGCTGCTATCCACAAGTAGCTTGAGTAGTTCATCCCCGCCTTCTTCTCTTCCCTGTCCATCCCATTGTTACGCGTCGAGTCAGTCCGTTCAGAGATCCGCTAGCAAGATCGTGTCATGTGGTATCAGAGCCAACTCTGAACCAAGGCTGAGTCTTCTCAATCTCTTAACCCTTTTCGTTTCAATCTGTTTTGATTAGAACTTGTGGAGATACAATATCGCCTGATTAAACTTGTTAGATTTGATTGATATTGTGTTTTTAGATCTGTTCGAATCATTGATTGCTTGAGAATCGATTCTTTGCTTGTTAAGTGCTAGAGAAACCTAGGATTTGTGCGATATATTGTGTTCTAAATCTCAACGAATCTGCTACCTAGTTAATCGTCCGATAGGTTGCTTAGAACTTTTTGAATCTGTTCTTGAGTCTTGTTGGTAAATTTACGTGATTCGATCTATAGTTATTAAGTTCGATAGGTTGCTAGTTGATTGTTCTTCGTGATTGTGCTGAATTTGTGATTAGATCCAAGTCGTGACGTCCAAGTTTTTCGGATTCTGTTTTTGTGAGTTTTCCTTTTTTTTGAAAACGTGTTTTTAACCAAAAATCTTGAAGAGCAAGTTTTCCTTTTATTTCGTTTTTCCCTTTTCCTTTTCTTTGATCTCTTAGAGCATCTTACTTCGATTTACTTCTGCGTGTAACGGTACATGGAGGCCTCTACGACGCTATGGAGGATATCGTAAAGCTCATTGCTACACAAATCACCGAGACCATCCAACTAGTCCCGCCTCGGCAAATTGCGCGGCGATTAGCTTTGGAACGTGAGAAACAAGTCGATAAGGACAAGGAGGCGACATCGGAGTCCGAGAATGAGCGCACACCCACCCCTTCAGAAGCTATGAGGATTGCGCGCGGAAAAGGCATTACCGGCGCCTCTAGATTCCAGGTTGTCCGCAACGTCCGCCCGGTCGGTGTCGAAGTTCGAGTTCGAGGGAGCCGAGGCATCGAGCGGCCGAAGAACCGAGAGAACGTAGAGAGCGAGACAGACACACCGAGCACCTACTGACGCTAACCGTCAAGGCCACCACCCGGCTGAACACCCTGTCTATGTCGACTCTGGAGAAGACTATTATGGTCACAATGCATCTGACCGAAGCAGGAGGAGTTATAGACGTGACCGAGAGGACCATAGGGACCCGGTGAAGCAGCAACTTAGGCACATTAAGGCCAAATTCCCTTCATTCCAAGGCAAGAATGACCCGGAAGCTTACCTAGACTGGGAAAGGAAGATGGAATCAAGTTTTGTGTGTCATGACACCTACCCGGTGAATCGGTGAAGATAGCCGTCTCGGAGTTCGCGACTATGCGCTGCTATGGTGGGATCAACTATGTGCTACCCGCAACCGACACAATGATCCGACCATCACTACCTGGCCACAACTCATCACGCACATGAGAAGGCGCTTTGTACCAAACCATTACCACCGAGAAACACTTAACAAACTCGGAAGTTGACCCGGGGAACCAGCTCCGTCCGAGACTACTACCAGGATATGGAGACCTTGCTGATTCGTGCTAGCTTAGAAGAAGCCGAGGAAGTTACTATGGCTCGGTTCCTAGGAGGTCTTAGCCGTGACATTCAAGACAAACTGGAGTTGCAGTCTTATGAGGATCTTGAGGAGATGGTGCACAAAGCTGAGTTGATTGAAGTACAAAATAAGAGGCGTTTTACCAAGCCTAGCTACACGCCTAATACGTCCAAGCCACGAGAATACAGAGACGTTAAGCCAACCAGTTCAAACGACATCAAACCAGCCTCAACCGCACCTCTAGGAGATGCCAAAGGAACATTTAAGCCAAAGAACACTACTAACTTAGGTAATGTTCGATGTTTCAGGTGTCAAGGAATGGGGCATTATTCCCGTGAATGCCCCAACAAGAAGGTCTTCTGTTAAGAGACGATGGAGAGATCATTCCCCAGGAGGAGACAGATGTTGAGACGGACCAAGAGGAGGAGTATGCAGCCGTTGGGGAGATGTTAGTCACCGAAGAGTACTTAGTGCCCAAGGGACAAGCGATGAGCTAGTACAACGGGAGAACCTTTTTCACACCAGGTGTCTCATTAAGGAGAAAGTCTGCAGCCTCATCATTGACGGAGGTAGTTGCACCAACGCCGCCAGCGAGAGTATGGTGAAGAAACTCAATCTTGACATCACTCCGCATCCGCGCCCGTATAAGCTGCAATGGTTGAACGAAGGTGGAGCCTTGAGCGTCACGCAACAGGTTAAAATTTCCTTGGCCATTGGTAAGTAAGTAGATGAGATTATATGCGATGTTCGCCCATGGGATCGAGTCACGTCTTGTTAGGAAGGCCATGGCAATTCGATAGGAGAGTCACTCATGACGGTTATGCTAACAAGTACTCATTTGAGTTCAAGAGCCGCAAGATCACTCTCGTTCCCCTCACACCTAGTGAGATCTACCAGGATCAACTCTATCTCAAACACAAGGCCGAGCAAGAGAAGGAACCATCACTCAACACCAACCTCTACATCAACCACGGTGAAGTATCTAAGGACTTACACCCCGATCTGCCTATATTGTTATTTATATACAAGGAGTCCCTTGTAAGTACTAACAATGCACAGGAGCTCCCTAGTGGTATGTCTAAGTTATTGCGGGAATACAATGACGTATTTCCCGAAGAGATCCCACATGGTTTGCCACCTATCCGCGGGATTGAGCATCGGATTGATCTAGTGCCCGGCGCGGCTCTACCAAACAGACCAGCCTACCGGACCAACCCATTGGAGACCAAGGAGCTACAAAGACAAGTAGAGGAACTGATGAGTAAGGGCTATATCCGTGAG
This sequence comes from Cochlearia excelsa, assembly GCA_963556525.1. Classification (NCBI taxonomy): domain Eukaryota; kingdom Viridiplantae; phylum Streptophyta; class Magnoliopsida; order Brassicales; family Brassicaceae; genus Cochlearia; species Cochlearia excelsa. Next base: position 1,436,835 of record CAUVZT010000006.1, read on the forward strand.
AGCATGAGTCCGTGCGCGAGTTCCCGTGCTGCTTGTGCCGAAGAAAGACGGTACCTGGAGGATGTGTGTGGATTGCCGAGCCATCAACAACATCACCGTCAAATATAGGCATCCTATTCCGCGCCTAGACGACATGTTAGACGAGCTGTGTGGTTCCACCATCTTCACAAAGATTGATCTCAAGAGTGGGTATCACCAAATCCGTATGAAAGAAGGAGATGAGTGGAAGACTGCGTTCAAGACGAAGCAAGGACTCTATGAATGGCTAGTGATGCCTTTCGGACTCACCAATGCACCTAGCACCTTCATGAGGCTTATGAACCATGTGCTTAGGCCATTTATCGGAGTGTTCGTAGTAGTCTACTTCGATGATATTCTGATCTACAGCAAGAGCCTGGATGAGCATTTGGACCATATCAAATCGGTTCTAGAACTTCGCGTTCCGAATCACTCTTTGCTAACTTATCTAAGTGTTCCTTTTGCGCCGATCAAGTTGTTTTCTTAGGTTTTGTTGTGAGTGCGGTAGGGGTACAAGTAGATGAGGAGAAGATCAAAGCCATCAAGGAATGGCCCAGGCCTACAAATGTTAGTGAGGTTCGAAGCTTCCATGGGCTAGCTGGTTTCTACAGGCGGTTCGTGAAGAATTTCAGCACCATAGCCGCGCCACTCACTGAAGTGATCAAGAAGGACTTTGGATTCAAATGGGGAGACGACCAGGAGAAGGCCTTCCAGGCCTTGAAAGAGAAGCTTATCAACTCTCCCTTACTAATACTCCCCGATTTTCTTAAGATATTTGAAATCGAGTGTGATGCATCTGGTGTAGGTATTGGAGCTGTTCTTATGCAGGACAAGAAGCCCGTAGCCTACTTTAGTGAGAAGCTTGGAGGTTCCACCTTGAACTATCCTACGTATGACAAGGAGCTGTACGCACTCGTGAGGGCCTTGCAGACGTGGCAACACTATTTGTGGCCTAAAGAGTTTGTGATACATACTGATCATGAGTCTCTCAAGCATCGAGAGGGCGGCAAAAGCTCAACAAGAGACATGGCCGCTGGATAGAGTTTATTGAGACATTCCCCTATATCATCAAGTACAAGAAAGGTAAGGACAATGTAGTTGCTGATGCATTGTCCCGCAGGTATACTCTAATCACTTCTCTAGATTCTAAGCTGATTGGGTTCGAATTACTAAAGGAATTATATGCTAGTGATTCTGATTTTGGTGATTATTACTCTAAGTGTTCTAAGTTTGCATATGAGAAGTTTTATAGACAAGATGGCTATCTATTCTTTAACAACCGACTATGTATTCCGGGCGGATCAGTACGCGAGCTACTTGTAAGAGAAGCCCATGGAGGCGGTCTGGCTGGGCACTTCGGTGTAACAAAGACATTGCTGAGTCTCCAAGCCCATTTCTACTGGCCACACATGAAGAAGGACGTTGAAAAGGTTTGTTCTTGTTGTGCTATTTGCAAACAAGCGAAGAGTAAGGTTCAGCCAAATGGGTTATATATGCCTTTACCTATTCCTTCTCACCCATGGACTGATATTTCTATGGACTTTGTGATAGGCTTACCTCGCACCAGGAATGGTAGAGATTCTATTTTTGTTGTAGTTGACAGGTTCAGCAAGATGGCTCACTTCATTGCAAGCCACAAGACCGATGATGCCGTGAGCGTAGCCAATCTCTTCTTCAGGGAAGTAGTACGCCTCCATGGAATGCCTAAGGTGATAGTTTCAGACCGAGACACCAAGTTCTTGAGTCACTTCGGCGTACACTATGGGCTAAGCTCGGGACTAAGTTGACATTCTCCACCACTTGTCATCCGCAAACCGATGGCCAAACCGAGGTAGTGAATAGATCGTTGTCTACGCTGTTAAGGACCATGGTAAGGAGCAACCTGAAGTCGTGGGAAGAGTCTTTACCCCACGTTGAATTTGCTTATAACCACGCTAAGCATTCCTCTACTCTTTTTCCCCTTTTGAGATTGTTTATGGTTTTAATCCACTATCACCTCTAGACTTGATTTCTTTACCTTTTGCTGAGAGGGGCAATGTAGATGGAGGGAAAAAGGCTGATCAGGTGAGGAAGATACACGAGAAGGCTAAGGAGAATATTGAGAAGAAGACTAGACTCTACGCCAAGCATGCAAACAAGGGACGCAAGGAGATAGTCTTCGAAGAAGGAGATTTGGTTTGGGTACATATGAGGAAGGAACGCTTTCCAGTGAGAGGAAGTCTAAGCTCATGCCGCGAGTAGATGGACCATTCAAAGTCATCCAAAGGATCAACAACAATGCCTACAAGATCGACCTACAAGGGAAGTATAACATATCAAATTCTTTCAATGTTTCTGACTTAACCCCGTTTGTTGCGATTCGGATTTGAGGTCAAATCCTTTTCAAGAGGGAGAGGATGATATGATCGTGAGCTCGAGAGGAGGACGAGCCAGCACCAGCGAGGAGCCATAACCCGAGCAAGAGCTAAGGAGATGATCAAAGGAATGCAACAACTCGCGGAGAAGGCCGAGGAGGAGGTACTTGAGAGAGTTTGGAACGTGTTCGTGCATGGAGAAGGCCATAGCACGCAACACTAAGTGGGACATCTTCGGGACGCTCTTTTCCTTAGCAATGGTTTTGTCCCAATTGGGTTTTCCATTGCAAGGTTTTTATCGAGGCCCAATACCACTTAGTGATTTCGCATGGTTAAAGGCAAACCAAGAACACCTTGTTGTTTTTACAACAAGGAAACATCTTGCCATTTATTTACTTTCAACGCTTTGCCGTTTTATCTCATTTAAACTACACGCCGTTTTCTATTTTTGTTAAACCCTAAAGGCTTATGCCTATATATTGTAATCGCCCACCTTTGTTTTAGGGCGGCGTTGAATGATAAGAAAAGTTAAGCTTTATACTCTTGTTGGGCGAGTCTAACCTCCTTCACGATTCGAGATTGAATCCGAACCACTCATAGCCGCTATAGCTTCGAGTGTTTCTCCTATCCATCGAGCTGCTATCCACAAGTAGCTTGAGTAGTTCATCCCCGCCTTCTTCTCTTCCCTGTCCATCCCATTGTTACGCGTCGAGTCAGTCCGTTCAGAGATCCGCTAGCAAGATCGTGTCACATATAAGAACTCATGTTGCATGAAACTTGGTTTAGAGTCCTAGAAATGCGTTGTTAGATGTTTCATAAGTTCGTCAAACTTGTACAAAGCTCATTGAGACACTTATAAGCACTCATGTTGCATGAAACTTAGTTTAAAGTCCTAGCAACCACGTTGATAGATGTTTCATAAGTTCTTCAAACTAGTACTAAGCTCAGTGAGACAGTTATAAGCACTCATGTTGCATGAAAGTTGGTTTAAAATCCTAGAAACGCGTTGTTAGATGTTTCATAAGTTCTTCAAACTTGTACAAACCTCATTGACACACTTATTAGCACTCATGTTGCATGAAACTTGGTTTAGAGTCCTAGAAACGCGTTCTTAGATGTTTCATAAGTTCGTCAAACTAGTACAAAGCTCATTCAGAAACTTATAAGCACTCATGTTGCATGAAACTTCGTTTAGAGTCTTAGAAACCGCGTTGTTAGATGTTTCATGAGTTCGTCAAATTAGTAAAAAGCTCATTGAGACACATATAAGCACTCATGTTGCATGAAACTTGGTTTAGAGTCCTAGAAACGCGTTGTTAGATGTTTCATGAGTTCTTCAAACTTGTACAAAGCTCATTTAGACACTTATAAGCACTCATGTTGAATGAAACTTGGTTTAGAGTCCTAGAAACGCGTTGTTAGATGTTTCATAAGTTCGTCAAACTAGTAAAAAGCTCATTGAGACACTTATGAGCACTCATGTTGCATGAAACTTGGTTTAAATGTTAGATTTTGGAGAGTATTGTTGGTAGATTTGGAGAGTGAAAGATTAAGAGCAAAGCCATAAGCTTGGTCTTTGAGAGATTTAGTGTTTAGAGAGAGTAAGAGAGATTTCAGCCATGGATAGAGAATAAGAACAAGAATAAAAGGAGAGTATTAATTTTGTATATTGGAGAAGAGAGCTTAAAGCTCCTTAGTGTTATAATGGCGACATACAAACATATATATAGAGGCATATAGCCTCTTGTAGCTAAAGGAGAGGATAAGACTTTAGTCTTGGTCAATCTTGTCTTGGGAACTACAAGGAGGAGCCTTTATTTTGAATTTAAATACATGGACTAGTTTCAAGTCACGTGAAGGAGTGGGGGAAACCATTTGTGCGCATCCACTTGTGTTGAGATGTCGCTATCGGATGCTTGGTTTATGCGCCGGGTCGCTCTCGGTCTTGTTTTATGTGTCCGGATGACCGGTCACTATCTTCTTTGGTTTCTTCTCCTTTTCTTGTGGATATGGACCAAAGCTTTGACCAAGAAGCTTCCCTTGGCGCCAATCCCTTTTAATTCCTCTTTAGCGCCAAGATGCTCTTTAGCACTTCCTCATCAATCTTATCCCTTGTTGCACAAGTCTCCTTAGTGTTTTGACCTAATGCCCTTTAGGGTTAACATTAGTCTCAACACTCCCCCTCAAGCTTAGCCCAATGAAATGGCTAAGATTGGACATTGCTTAAACAAACCTCATTAAAACCCTTAAACGGGAAAACCACTTGGGATAAAACCGCGTTTAAGGGAAAAAGAGTGTAAGTCTTTGCAATTAGGGGCCTTCTTTCTTGTGAGCATGTTTTCGGTCTTCTTCTTTGGACTTGACCTTGCTCGCTTCTTTGGAACTCCCCCTTAAGCCTTTACCATCTTGGTTTTAGTCCTTAAGGGTTTATTTAACATCCCCAACAAGCTTCTTTGGTCTCGGCTTTGGTTGGGTTTCCTTATGCAATCTTTTGTTTTGGGAAGTTGTTGCATTCTTCCTTGGTTGAAGTCGGAACCTTCTTGGTCCTTCTCTCCTTTGATTCATCATCACGGCTTTGTTCTTCACAAGCTTCAATATGTGATGTATGGATTTTGGCCGAAACTTTTGGTTACTTTTGTCCTTCTCTTGGTTTCTCCTTTGTGGCTTTCCTCTTGTCTTTGGTCTTTCAATCTTTGAACCTTCAAGAGATTCAAATGAATTAAGACTTAGTCAAGACATATAGAAATGCAAACTAAGAAATTATGATCAATAGATTAAGCATTCTAAGCAAGTGATTGATCATAAGCTAAGCAACAAGATTATGGGATATGGCTCTAGACTTATGATTCTATTAAGTATAACAAAGAGTAAGGTTTAGAGGTAGCCTTTAGTTCGTAGTGATTTGATGCTCTCTTGTAGTTGCATTTCGGTTTGGGCTTTGGCTTCTTCATGAAGTCTTTTGCTTTCTCCCTTGTGCAATTGGAACAATCTTGAGCCGAGGTGATGGCTTGCCCTTTGCGGATGCTTTGGTCATTTCATGAGAATTTGACTCGGTCTTGTTCTTGCTAGGATACTTGACCGGATCAATGATGGATGAGTCTCTTTCTTCAAGAGCTCGTTTTGGTTTGAATCTCTTTCTTCAAGAGTTTCTTCTTTGAGAATGGATCGGCCTTTCTTTTTGTAGAGGTTTGACCGAGTTGTGATGATAGGATGAGTTGAGTTGGTCTTAATCTTTGATGGATCTTTGACCAATTGTTGATGAGCCTTGTCCTTGCTAGGGACTTTGGCCGGGTGATGACCTTGTCTTTGCTAAGGACTTTGGTCGAGTGATGGTCTTGTCTTTGCTAAGGATTTTGACCGATTGGTGATGGCCTTGTCTTTGCTAGGGACTTTGGCCGATTGGTGATATAGTGAGAGCTCTTGACATCATGAAGATACTTTAGCATTCTTCAAGTGTTCTTAGCCGGATTGGGTTTCTTCTTTTCTTCTTTGTTGAGTCTTTTTCTTCAAGAGTTCTTTGAGTTTAGGCTTTACATCTAGGTAGATGTTTGGCCGGATGTAGCAAGTAGCTTGGCCTTGGCATTTGCGAATGCTTAGCCGAATGGAGCCGAATGGTTGATCTCCATCTTGAGATTGAGCTTCTTTCTTCAAGAACACTCCTTGTAACCGAAAGTTTGTTGAGCTTCTTTCTTCAAGAACACTCCTTGTAACCATAACTTGGCCTTGGCATCTTCTTGACGTTTGGCCGAATGTTTGTTGAGCTTCTTTCTTCTAGAACACTCTTTGGATCTCCATTTTAATCATGAAGATGATGTAAATCTTTTCTCCCCCCTCATGATTAAGATGGGATACTCCTTAGTTGGTTTTCCCTTCACGGCTTGACAAGCTTAGTGTGAAGGTTTCTCATCTCTCTTTTGGAACTTTCCTTTGACACTCTCATGTATCCCCCTTTTTTCTCTTTCTTTAAAAATGGTTGTTGTTTCTATCAATGCTTAGTGGTTCTTCATTGTGATCTCTTATAGTCTTTGGTATGATGATCCTACATCATCACAAAAACAAAATTGATTTAAGTACAATTATTACCAGCATGATTAGCAACTTAAATTTCATTACAAATGCTTAAATACTAACAACAAGAACAAGGTAAGATTATAATGAAGAGCTTAAGCCCGAGAATAATATTGCATCTAATCAAAAGTTCAAGTTCTAGCTTTTAAGATTAGCATGCATGAGTACTTAAGCCAAGAGTGAACTAAGCATAAATGGATTTAAACAATAACTCTTATGAACACTCAATAACTCAAGCAATATCTTAAATACAAATTAAAGAGAAAGGGATTTAGAAATGGCCCTTTTAGGATTAGTCCTTGATTAGATGGTCATATGGGAAAGTCATTGTACTCTTAGAGCACCTTAATTGGTTAGTCTATGATTGAGTTTATGACTTCCCTTATGAAATGCTCTTGATAGCTTAATACCTACACATGAAACAAGGTTTAGCAACAAGAGTCTTTTGACATTGGCTCCTTGCCATAAGACTTTTAAAATGGGACATGGCCTTAAAGATTTAAAACCGGACCATGCCTTTAAACAATCAAAGATTCACCGTGACTTTAGTTGCCTTCATGGCGAGTCACTCCTCTCGGATCATAAACTTAGGTGCACTAAGGCGGTTTATGATCCTAATGATTAGATCATCAAGGCTTATGTATCTTATTTAGATATCATAAGTTAGAATCATTTCTCCATGTGTTAAGGAATTGGATTCAACATGACCTTTAAAGGCTTTAGTCCTTTAGTAAGTCATGGATCGCTTCCTATACACATGTTAACCGAGGAAGCATTGGATTCAACAAGCTCACATGTGTTTAAACACTTAGTGAGTCTCGGTTCTCTTTCCTCTAAGGAGCTTTGGAATCCCTAAGACCTTAAGTGCTTAATCACAAGCGGGTCTATGGTTCCTTACCCTTTGTTTAAACCTAAGATCTTTTGGATTAACCAAAGTCTTAATTTCACTTAGTCTTAAAATCATCAAGGCTCAAACCACTTCACCAAACAAGGACTAGTGATTTGACCTTAGACATAGACATAAGTGGACCTCGGATCCTAGACCTTTTCAAGACTTAAATCACCTTACTAAACAAAGGCTAGTGATTTAAGACTTAAGCAAGAAACAAGACTTGGATACATTAGTGGGGTATGAAGAGGATGAAGAGTATAGAGACTAAAACCGATTCCTTAATGATCTTAAAGATCTTTAGGACTCAAGGTAGCTACTAATCTCTTTATCTCCCTCTTGTGTTTCCACTTACACAACCGCCACTAATCATCTTCATTGTCTTGGAGATTTTGAAATTCGGACAAAATGAGCATATATTCTTTAAAAACTTTTGAAAACCATTATATGCTCAAAACATGCTTTTAAACCGAGACTTTATGGTATTGGATTCATCAAGGTCCCTTTAAACTCATAAGAGTTGGAAAGCCATGACTCTCATCCACTAGTCTCGGCTTATACAATGATCTTAAAGAACAACACAACCAAAACTATCATGTAGCTAGATCTTATTGATTTATGCTAACAAAGAATGTGTTTTGATTGTCTTGTACTTACCAAGGAAATTGGATTCAACATGTCCTTTACTCACTAGGAGTTAAGCGGATCATGGTTTCCTTTCCAAAGATCTTTGTTAAAGCACAAACAAAAATGAAAGAGTTTTGGATTCATCAAGTTGTTTTTGCCTTATAAAAACAACAACAAGGTTCACTTACCCTTTTAGCTCTCAAGATTCAAGCTTTGAGCTTTGATATCTTGGTCCTTGCCTAATGCCAAAGTTAAATGATACTTGGATTCATCAAGGTTCCTTTATACTCACAAGAGTGAGGAATCCATGGTTCTCTATCTTTAACTTTCAGCCATCCATAGACTTTTAAAGATACAACATAATCATAACCATGTTTTTAAACATGTAGCTAGATCTTAAAGATCCAATCTTTCCATGAACCGATTATGATTAATGTGTTCTTAGAAAGGTTTTACCAAGATCTATGGATCTATACTATATGATAAAGAAGGGAGTTTGGATTCAACATGTTATTGTTCTCAAAAGAGACAATACACAAGGATCTCTTACTCTTTTAGCTCACAAGTTCCAAGCTTTGATGCTTTGGATACTTGTTCATAGCCTAAGTGCCTAAGTTAGAAGATTCTTGGATTCATCAAGGTTCCTTAAACTCATATAAGTAAGAAATCCATGGTTCTCAATTTCTAACTTTCGGCCTAGACAAAGATCTTAAAGAACAACACAACCAAAAACATCATGTAGCTAGATTTTAATCTATGCTCACCATGATTCGGTTTTGATTGGATTGTTCTTGAGAGGAAATTGGATTCAACATGTCTCTTCACTCATTTAAGAGACAAAGAGGTCATGGTTCTCTTCCTAAGAGGAGCATTGATTCACCAAGACCTTAAGTGTTTTACCACATGGATCTTGGTCATTCTTTTCCTCCTCTAGATCTTTGTGTTTATAAGAAAGAAATAAAAGGTGCGGAATTAAAACTAAAGGAGAGGAGCATATGCTCTGATACCATGTTAGATTTTGGAGAGTATTGTTGGTAGATTTGGAGAGTGAAAGATTAAGAGCAAAGCCATAAGCTTGGTCTTTGAGAGATTTAGTGTTTAGAGAGAGTAAGAGAGATTTCAGCCATGGATAGAGAATAAGAACAAGAATAAAAGGAGAGTATTAATTTTGTATATTGGAGAAGAGAGCTTAAAGCTCCTTAGTGTTATAATGGCGACATACAAACATATATATAGAGGCATATAGCCTCTTGTAGCTAAAGGAGAGGATAAGACTTTAGTCTTGGTCAATCTTGTCTTGGGAACTACAAGGAGGAGCCTTTATTTTGAATTTAAATACATGGACTAGTTTCAAGTCACGTGAAGGAGTGGGGGAAACCATTTGTGCGCATCCACTTGTGTTGAGATGTCGCTATCGGATGCTTGGTTTATGCGCCGGGTCGCTCTCGGTCTTGTTTTATGTGTCCGGATGACCGGTCACTATCTTCTTTGGTTTCTTCTCCTTTTCTTGTGGATATGGACCAAAGCTTTGACCAAGAAGCTTCCCTTGGCGCCAATCCCTTTTAATTCCTCTTTAGCGCCAAGATGCTCTTTAGCACTTCCTCATCAATCTTATCCCTTGTTGCACAAGTCTCCTTAGTGTTTTGACCTAATGCCCTTTAGGGTTAACATTAGTCTCAACATTAAAGTCCTAGAAACGCGTTGTTAGATGTTTCATAAGTTCTTCAGACTAGTACAAAGCTCATTGAGACACTTCTAAGCACGCATGTTGCATGAAACTTGGTTTAGAGTCCTAGAAACGCGTTGTTAGATGTTTCATAAGTTCGTCAAACTAGTACAAAGCTCATTGAGACACATATAAGCCCGCATGTTGCATGAAACTTGGTTTAGAGTCCTAGAAACGCGTTGTTAGATGTTTCATAAGTTCGTCAAACTTGTACAAAGCTCATTGAGACACTTATAAGCACTCATGTTGCATGAAACTTAGTTTAAAGTCCTAGCAACCACGTTGTTAGATGTTTCAGAAGGTCGTCAAACTTGTACAAAGCTCATTGAGACACTTATAAGCACGCATGTTGAATGAAACTTGGTTTAGAGTCCTAGAAACGCGTTGTTATATGTTTCATAAGTTCTTCAGACTAGTACAAAGCTCATTGAGACACTTATAAGCACTCATATTGCATGAAACTTGGTTTAGAGTCCTAGAAACGCGTTGTTAGATGTTTCATAAGTTCGTCAAACTAGTACAAAGCTCATTGAGACACATATAAGAACTCATGTTGCATGAAACTTGGTTTAGAGTCCTAGAAATGCGTTGTTAGATGTTTCATAAGTTCGTCAAACTTGTACAAAGCTCATTGAGACACTTATAAGCACTCATGTTGCATGAAACTTAGTTTAAAGTCCTAGCAACCACGTTGATAGATGTTTCATAAGTTCTTCAAACTAGTACTAAGCTCAGTGAGATAGTTATAAGCACTCATGTTGCATGAAAGTTGGTTTAAAATCCTAGAAACGCGTTGTTAGATGTTTCATAAGTTCTTCAAACTTGTACAAACCTCATTGACACACTTATTAGCACTCATGTTGCATGAAACTTGGTTTAGAGTCCTAGAAACGCGTTCTTAGATGTTTCATAAGTTCGTCAAACTAGTACAAAGCTCATTCAGAAACTTATAAGCACTCATGTTGCATGAAACTTCGTTTAGAGTCTTAGAAACCGCGTTGTTAGATGTTTCATGAGTTCGTCAAATTAGTAAAAAGCTCATTGAGACACATATAAGCACTCATGTTGCATGAAACTTGGTTTAGAGTCCTAGAAACGCGTTGTTAGATGTTTCATGAGTTCTTCAAACTTGTACAAAGCTCATTTAGACACTTATAAGCACTCATGTTGAATGAAACTTGGTTTAGAGTCCTAGAAACGCGTTGTTAGATGTTTCATAAGTTCGTCAAACTAGTAAAAAGCTCATTGAGACACTTATGAGCACTCATGTTGCATGAAACTTGGTTTAAAGTCCTAGAAACGCGTTGTTAGATGTTTCATAAGTTCTTCAGACTAGTACAAAGCTCATTGAGACACTTCTAAGCACGCATGTTGCATGAAACTTGGTTTAGAGTCCTAGAAACGCGTTGTTAGATGTTTCATAAGTTCGTCAAACTAGTACAAAGCTCATTGAGACACATATAAGCACTCATGTTGCATGAAACTTGGTTTAGAGTCCTAGAAACGCGTTGTTATATGTTTCATAAGTTAGTCAAACTTGTACAAAGCTCATTGAGACACTTATAAGCACTCATGTTGCATGAAACTTAGTTTAAAGTCCTAGCAACCATGTTGTTAGATTTTTAAGAAGTTCGTCAAACTAGTTAAAAGCTCATTAAGACACATATAATAAGCACTCATGTTGAATAAAACTTGGTTTAGAGTCCTAGAAACGCGTTGTTAGATGTTTCATAAGTTCGTCAAATTAGTACAAAGCTCATTGAGACACATATAAGCACTCATGTTGCATGAAACTTGGTTTAGAGTCCTAGAAACGCGTTGTTAGATGTTTCATAAGTTCGTCAAACTTGTACAAAGCTCATTGAGACACTTATCAGCATTCATGTTGCATGAAACTTGGTTTAAAGTCCTAGAAACGCGTTGTTAGATGTTTCATAAGTTCTTCAGACTAGTACAAAGCTCATTGAGACACTTCTAAGCACGCATGTTGCATGAAACTTGGTTTAGAGTCCTAGAAACGCGTTGTTAGATGTTTCATAAGTTGGTCAAACTAGTACAAAGCTCATTGAGACACATATAAGCACTCATGTTGCATGAAACTTGGTTTAGAGTCCTAGAAACGCGTTGTTATATATTTCATAAGTTCGTCAAACTTGTACAAAGCTCATTGAGACACTTATAAGCACTCATGTTGCATGAAACTTAGTTTAAAGTCCTAGCAACCACGTTGTTAGATTTTTAAGAAGTTCGTCAAACTAGTTAAAAGCTCATTAAGACACATATAATAAGCACTCATGTTGAATGAAACTTGGTTTAGAGTCCTAGAAACGCGTTGTTAGATGTTTCATAAGTTCGTCAAATTAGTACAAAGCTCATTGAGACACATATAAGCACTCATGTTGCATGAAACTTGGTTTAGAGTCCTAGAAACGCGTTGTTAGATGTTTCATAAGTTCGTCAAACTTGTACAAAGCTCATTGAGACACTTATAAGCACTCATGTTGCATGAAACTTAGTTTAAAGTCCTAGCAACCACATTGTTAGATGTTTCAGAAGTTCGTCAAACTTGTACAAAGCTCATTGAGACACTTATAAGCACTCATGTTGAACGAAACTTGGTTTAGAGTCCTAGAAACGCGTTGTTAGATGTTTAAAAAGTTCTTCAGACTAGTACAAAGCTCATTGAGTCACTTATAAGCACTCATGTTGCATGAAACTTGGTTTAGAGTCCTAGAAACGCGTTGTTAGATGTTTCATAAGTTCGTCAAACTAGTACAAAGCTCATTGAGACACTTATAAGCACTCATTTTGCATGAAACTTAGTTTAAAGTCCTAGCAACCACGTTGTTAGATGTTTCATAAGTTCTTCAAACTAGTTAAAAGCTCATTGAGACAATTATGAGCACTCATGTTGAATGAAACTTGGTTTAGAGTCCTAGAAACGCGTTGTTAGATGTTTCATAACTTCGTCAAACTAGTACAAAGCTCATTGAGACACTTATAAGCACTCATGTTGCATGAAACTTTGTTTAGAGTCCTAGAAACGAGTTGTTAGATGTTTCATAAGTTCGTCAAACTTTTACAAAGCTCATTGAGACACTTATAAGCACTCATGTTGAATGAAACTTGGTTTAGAGTCCTAGAAACGCGTTGTTAGATGTTTCATAAGTTCGTCAAACTAGTACAAAGCTCATTGAGACACTTATGAGCACTCATGTTGCATGAAACTTGGTTTAAAGTCCTAGAAACGCGTTATTAGATGTTTCATATGTTCGACAAACTAGTTAAAAGCTCATTGAGACACTTCTAAGCACGCATGTTGCATGAAACTTGGTTTAGAGTCCTAGAAACGCGTTGTTAGATGTTTTATAAGTTCGTCAAACTTGTACAAAGCTCATTGATACACTTCTAAGCACTCATGTTGCATGAAACTTAGTTTAGAGTCCTAGAAACGAGTTGTTAGATGTTTCATAAGTTCGCCAAACTTGTACAAAGCTCATTGAGAACATTATAAGCACTCATGTTGAATGAAACTTGGTTTAGAGTCCTAGAAACGCGTTGTTAGATGTTTCATAAATTCGTCAAACTAGTACAAAGCTCATTGAGACACTTATGAGCACTCATGTTGCATGAAACTTGGTTTAAAGTCTTAGAAACGCGTTGTTAGATGTTTCATAAGTTCGTCAAACTAGTACAACGCTCATTGAGACACTTATGAGCACTCATGTTGCATGAAACTTGGTTTAAAGTCCTAGAAACGCGTTGTTAGAAGTTTCATAAGTTCTTCAGACTAGTACAAAGCTCATAGAGACACTTCTAAGCACGCATGTTGCATGAAACTTGGTTTAGAGTCCTAGAAACGTTGTTAGATATTTCATAAGTTCGTCAAACTAGTACAAAGCTCATTGAGACACATATAAGCACTCATGTTGCATGAAACTTGGTTTAGAGTCCTAGAAACGCGTTGTTATATGTTTCATAAGTTCGTCAAACTTGTACAAAGCTCATTGAGACACTTATAAGCACTCATGTTGCATGAAACTTAGTTTAAAGTCCTAGCAACCACGTTGTTAGATTTTTAAGAAGTTCGTCAAACTAGTTAAAAGCTCATTAAGACACATATAAGCACTCATGTTGAATGAAACTTGGTTTAGAGTCCTAGAAACGCGTTGTTAGATGTTTCATAAGTTCGTCAAATTAGTACAAAGCTCATTGAGACACATATAAGCACTCATGTTGCATGAAACTTGGTTAGAGTCCTAGAAACGCGTTGTTAGATGTTTCATAAGTTCGTCAAACCTGTACAAAGCTCATTGAGACACTTATAAGCACTCATGTTGCATGAAACTTAGTTTAAAGTCCTAGCAACCACGTTGTTAGATGTTTCAGAAGTTCGTCAAACTTGTACAAAGCTCATTGAGACACTTATAAGCACTCATGTTGAATGAAACTTGGTTTAGAGTCCTAGAAACAAGTTGTTAGATGTTTAAAAAGTTCTTCAGACTAGTACAAAGCTCATTGAGTCACTTATAATCACTCATGTTGCATGAAACTTGGTTTAAAGTCCTAGAAACGCGTTGTTAGATGTTTCATAAGTTCGTCAAACTAGTACAAAGCTCATTGAGACACTTATAAGCACTCATTTTGCATGAAACTTAGTTTAAAGTCCTAACAACCACGTTGTTAGATGTTTCATAAGTTCTTCAAACTAGTTAAAAGCTCATTCAGACAATTATGAGCACTCATGTTGAATGAAACTTGGTTTAGAGTCCTAGAAACGCGTTGTTAAATGTTTCATAAGTTCGTCAAACTAGTACAAAGCTCATTGAGACACTTATACGAACTCATGTTGCATGAAACTTGGTTTAGAGAACTAGAAACGAGTTGTTAGATGTTTCATAAGTTCGTCAAACTTTTACAAAGCTCATTGAGACACTTATAAGCACTCATGTTGAATGAAACTTGGTTTAGAGTCCTAGAAACGCGTTGTTAGATGTTTCATAAGTTCGTCAAACTAGTACAAAACTCATTGAGACACTTATGAGTACTCATGTTGCATGAAACTTGGTTTAAAGTCCTAGAAACGCGTTGTTAGATGTTTCATATGTTCGTCAAACTAGTTAAAAGCTCATTGAGACACTTCTAAGCACGCATGTTGCATGAAACTTGGTTTAGAGTCCTAGAAACGCGTTGTTAGATGATTTATAAGTTCGTCAAACTTGTACAAAGCTCATTGAGACACTTCTAAGCACTCATGTTGCATGAAACTTGGTTTAGAGTCCTAGAAACGAGTTGTTAGATGTTTCATAAGTTCGCCAAACTTGTACAAAGCTCATTGAGACACTTATAAGCACTCATGTTGAATGAAACTTGGTTTAGAGTCCTAGAAACCCGTTGTTAGATGTTTCATAAATTCGTCAAAATAGTAAAAAGCTCATTGAGACACATATAAGTACTCATGTTGCAAGAAACTTGGTTTAGAGTCCTGGAAACGCGTTGTTAGATGTTTCATAAGTTCGTCAAAATTGTACTAAGCTCATTGAGACACTTATAACCACTCATGTTGCATGAAACTTAGTTTAAAGTCCTAGCAACCACGTTGTTAGATGTTTCAGAAGTTCGTCAAACTTGTACAAAGCTCATTGAGACACTTATAAGCACTCAAGTTGAATGAAACTTGGGTTAGAGTACTAGAAAGCGCGTTGTTAGATGTTTCATAAGTTCGTCAAACTAGTACAAAGCTCATTGAGACACTTATAAGCACTCATGTTGCATGAAACTTGGTTTATAGTCCTAGAAACGAGTTGTTAGATGTTTCATAAGTTCGTCAAACTTGTACAAAGCTCATTGAGACACTAATAAGCACTCATGTTGAAAGAAACTTGGTTTAGAGTCCTAGAAACACGTTGTTAGATGTTTCATAATTTCTTCAGACTAGTACAAAGCTCATTGAGACACAAGCACTCATGTTGCATGAAACTTGGTTTAGAGTCCTAGAAACGCGTTGTTAGATGTTTCATAAATTCGTCAAAATAGTACAAAGCTCATTGAGACACATATAAGCACTCATGTTGCATGAAACTTGGTTTATAGTCCTAGAAACGCGTTGTTAGATGTTTTATAAGTTCGTCAAACTTGTACAAAGCTCATTGAGACACTTCTAAGCACTCATGTTGCATGAAACTTGGTTTAGAGTCCTAGAAACGAGTTGTTAGATGTTTCATAAGTTCGCCAAACTTGTACGAAGCTCATTGAGACACTTATAAGCACTCATGTTGAATGAAACTTGGTTAAGAGTCCTAGAAACGCGTTGTTAGATGTTTCATAAGTTCTTCAGACTAGTACAAAGCTCATTGAGACACTTATAAGCACTCATGTTGCATGAAACTTAGTTTAAAGTCCTAGCAACCACGTTGTTAGATTTTTAAGAAGTTCGTCAAACTAGATAAAAGCTCATTAAGACACATATAAGCACTCATGTTGAATGAAACTTGGTTTAGAGTCCTAGAAATGCGTTGTTAGATGTTTCATAAGTTCGTCAAATTAGTACAAAGCTCATTGATACACATAAAAGCACTCATGTTGCATGAAACTTGGTTTAGATTCCTAGAAACGCGTTGTTAGATGTTTCATAAGTTCGTCAAACTTGTACAAAGCTCATTGAGACACTTATAAACACTCATGTTGCATGAAACTTAGTTTAAAGTCCTAGCAACCACGTTGTTAGATGTTTCAGAAGTTCGTCAAACTTGTACAAAGCTCATAGAGACACTTATAAGCACTCATGTTGAATGAAACTTGGTTTAGAGTCCTAGAAACGCATTGTTAGATGTTTAAAAAGTTCTTCGGACTAGTACAAAGCTCATTGAGTCACTTATAAGCACTCATGTTGCATGAAACTTGGTTTAGAGTCCTAGAAACGCGTTGTTAGATGTTTCATAAGTTCGTCAAATTTGTACAAAGCTCATTGAGACACTTATAAGCACTCATGTTGCATGAAACTTAGTTTAAAGTCCTAGCAACCACGTTGTTAGATGTTTCATAAGTTCTTCAAACTAGTTAAAAGCTCATTGAGACAATTATGAGCACTCATGTTGAATGAAACTTGGTTTAGAGTCCTAGAAACGCGTTGTTAGATGTTTCATAAGTTCGTCAAACTAGTACAAAGCTCATTGAGACACATATAAGCACTCATGTTGCATGAAACTTGGTTTAGAGACTTAGAAACGTGTTGTTAGATGTTTCATAAGTTCATCAAACTTGTACAAAGCTCATTGAGACACTTATAAGCACTCATTTTGCATGAAACTTAGTTTAAAGTCCTAGCAACCACGTTGTTAGATGTTTCATAAGTTCTTCAAACTAGTTAAAAGCTCATTGAGACAATTATGAGCACTCATGTTGAATGAAACTTGGTTTAGAGTCCTAGAAACGCGTTGTTAGATGTTTCATAAGTTCGTCAAACTAGTACAAAGCTCATTGAGACACTTATGAGCACTCATGTTGCATGAAACTTGGTTTAAAGTCCTAGAAACGCGTTGTTAGATGTTTCATAAGTTCTTCAGACTAGTACAAAGCTCATTGAGACACTTCTAAGCACGCATGTTGCATGAAACTTGGTTTAGAGTCATAGAAACGCGTTGTTAGATGTTTCATAAGTTCGTCAAACTAGTACAAAGCTCATTGAGACACATATAAGCACTCATGTTGCATGAAACTTGGTTTAGAGTCCTAGAAACGCGTTGTTATATGTTTCATAAGTTCGTCAAACTTGTACAAAGCTCATTGAGACACTTATAAGCACTCATGTTGCATGAAACTTAGTTTAAAGTCCTAGCAACCACGTTGTTAGATTTTTAAGAAGTTCGTCAAACTAGTTAAAAGTACATTAAGACACATATAAGCACTCATGTTGAATGAAACTTGGTTTAGAGTCCTAGAAACGCGTTGTTAGATGTTTCATAAGTTCGTCAAATTAGTACAAAGCTCATTGAGACACATATAAGCACTCATGTTGCATGAAACTTGGTTTAGAGTCCTAGAAACGCGTTGTTAGATGTTTCATAAGTTCGTCAAACTTGTACAAAGCTCATTGAGACACTTATAAGCACTCATGTTGCATGAAACTTAGTTTAAAGTCCTAGCAACCAAGTTGTTAGATGTTTCAGAAGTTCTATAAACTTGTACAAAGCTCATTGAGACACTTATAAGCACTCATGTTAAATGAAACTTGGTTTAGAGTCCTAGAAACGCGTTGTTAGATGTTTAAAAAGTTCTTCGGACTAGTACAAAGCTCATTGAGTCACTTATAAGCACTCATGTTGCATGAAACTTGGTGTAGAGTCCTAGAAACGCGTTGTTAGATATTTCATAAGTTCGTCAAACTTGTACAAAGCTCATTGAGACACTTATAAGCACTCATGTTGCATGAAACTTAGTTTAAAGTCCTAGCAACCACGTTGTTAGATGTTTCATAAGTTCTTCAAACTAGTTAAAAGCTCATTGAGACAATTATGAGCACTCATGTTGAATGAAACTTGGTTTAGAGTCCTAGAAACGCGTTGATAGATGTTTCATAAGTTCGTCAAACTAGTACAAAGCTCATTGAGACACATATAAGCACTCATGTTGCATGAAACTTGGTTTAGAGTCCTAGAAACGTGTTGTTAGATGTTTCATAAGTTCGTCAAACTTGTACAAAGCTCATTGAGACACTTATAAGCACTCATTTTGCATGAAACTTAGTTTAAAGTCCTAGAAACCACGTTGTTAGATATTTCATAAGTTCGTCAAACTAGTACAAATCTCATTGAGACACTTATGAGCACTCATGTTGAATGAAACTTGGTTTAGAGTCCTAGAAACGCGTTGTTAGATATTTCATAAGTTCGTCAAACTTGTACAAAGCTCATTGAGACACTTCTAAGCACGCATGTTGCATGAAACTTGGTTTAGAGTCCTAGAAACGCGTTGTTAAATGTTTCATAAGTTCGTCAAACTAGCACAAAGCTCATTGAGACACATATAAGCACTCATGTTGCATGAAACTTGGTTTAGAGTCCTAGAAACGCGTTGTTACATGTTTCATAAGTTCGTCAAACTTGTACAAAGCTCATTGAGACACTTATAAGCACTCATGTTGCATGAAACTTAGTGTAAAGTCCTAGCAACCACGTTGTTAGATTTTTAAGAAGTTCGTCAAACTAGTTAAAAGCTCATTAAGACACATGTAAGCACTCATGTTGAATGAAACTTGGTTTAGAGTCCTAGAAACGCGTTGTTAGATGTTTCATAAGTTCGTCAAATTAGTACAAAGCTCATTGAGACACATATAAGCACTCATGTTGCATGAAACTTGGTTTAGAGTCCTAGAAACGCGTTGTTAGATGTTTCATAAATTCGTCAAACTTGTACAAACCTCATTGAGACACTTATAAGCACTCATGTTGCATGAAACTTAGTTTAAAGTCCTAGCAACCACGTTGTTAGATGTTTCAGAAGTTCGTCAAACTTGTACAAAGCTCATTGAGACACTTATAAGCACTCATGTTGAATGAAACTTGGTTTAGAGTCCTAGAAACGCGTTGTTAGAAGTTTAAAAAGTTCTTCAGACTAGTACAAAGCTCATTGAGTCACTTATAAGCACTCATGTTGCATGGAACTTGGTTTAGAGTCCTAGAAACGCGTTGTTAGATGTTTCATAAGTTTGTCAAACTAGTACAAAGCTCATTGAGACACTTATAAGCACTCATTTTGCATGAAACTTAGTTTAAAGTCCTAGCAACCACGTTGTTAGATGTTTCATAAGTTCTTCAAACTAGTTAAAAGCTCATTGAGACAATTATGAGCACTCATGTTGAATGAAACTTGGTTTAGAGTCCTAGAAACGCGTTGTTAGATGTTTCATAAGTTCGTCAAACTAGTACAAAGCTCATTGAGACACTTATAAACACTCATGTTGCATGAAACTTGGTTTAGAGTCCTAGAAAAGAGTTGTTAGATGTTTCATAAGTTCGTCAAACTTTTACAAAGCTCATTGAGACACTTATAAGCACTCATGTTGAATGAAACTTGGTTTAGAGTCCTAGAAACGCGTTGTTAGATGTTTCATAAGTTCGTCAAACTAGTACAAAGCTCATTGAGACACTTATGAGTCACGTTGCATGAAACTTGGTTTAAAGTCCTAGAAACGCGTTATTAGATGTTTCATATGTTCGCCAAACTAGTTAAAAGCTCATTGAGACACTTCTAAGCACGCATGTTGCATGAAACTTGGTTTAGAGTCCTAGAAACGCGTTGTTAGATGTTTTATAAGTTCGTCAAACTTGTACAAAGCTCATTGAGACACTTCTAAGCACTCATGTTGCATGAAACTTGGTTTAGAGTCCTAGAAACGAGTTGTTAGATGTTTCATAAGTTCGCCAAACTTGTACAAAGCTCATTGAGACACTTATAAGCACTCATGTTGAATGAAACTTGGTTTAGAGTCCTAGAAACGCGTTGTTAGATGTTTCATAAATTCGTCAAAATAGTACAAAGCTCATTGAGACACATATAAGTACTCATGTTGCAAGAAACTTGGTTCAGAGTCCTAGAAACGCGTTGTTAGATGTTTCATAAGTTCGTCAAAATTGTACTAAGCTCATTGAGACACTTATAACCACTCATGTTGCATGAAACTTAGTTTAAAGTCCTAGCAACCACGTTGTTAGATGTTTCAGAAGTTCGTCAAGCTTGTACAAAGCTCATTGAGACACTTATAAGCACTCAAGTTGAATGAAACTTGGGTTAGAGTCCTAGAAAGCGCGTTGTTAGATGTTTCATAAGTTCGTCAAACTAGTACAAAGCTCATTAAGACACTTATAAGCACTCATGTTGCATGAAACTTGGTTTAGAGTCCTAGAAACGAGTTGTTAGATGTTTCATAAGTTCGTCAAACTTGTACAAAGCTCATTGAGACACTTATAAGCACTCATGTTGAAAGAAACTTGGTTTAGAGTCCTAGAAACGCGTTGTTAGATGTTTCATAATTTCTCCAGACTAGTACAAAGCTCATTTAGACACAAGCACTCATGTTGCATGAAACTTGGTTTAGAGTCCTAGAAACGCGTTGTTAGATGTTTCATAAATTCGTCAAAATAGTACAAAGCTCATTGAGACACATCTAAGCACTCATGTTGCATGAAACTTGGTTTATAGTCCTAGAAACGCGTTGTTAGATGTTTTATAAGTTCGTCAAACTTGTACAAAGCTCATTGAGACACTTCTAAGCACTCATGTTGCATGAAACTTGGTTTAGAGTCCTAGAAACGAGTTGTTAGATGTTTCATAAGTTCGCCAAACTTGTACGAAGCTCATTGAGACACTTATAAGCACTCATGTTGAATGAAACTTGGTTTAGAGTCCTAGAAACGCGTTGTTAGATGTTTCATAAGTTCTTCAGACTAGTACAAAACTCACTGAGACACTTATAAGCACTCATGTTGCATGAAACTTGGTTTAGAGTCCTAGCAACCATGTTGTTATATGTTTCAGAAGTTCGTCAAACTTGTTAAAAAACTCATTGAGACACATATAAGAACTCATGTTGAATGAAACTTGGTTTAGAGTCCTAGAAACGCGTTGTTAGATGTTTCATAAGTTCGTCAAACTAGTACAAAGCTCATTGAGACACTTATAAGCACTCATGTTGAATGAAACTTGGTTTAGTGATATGATCATAGAGCCGAAGCCGGAAACGCACATTGGCATCGACCACAACGGCATCGACATCGGCATCGACCACTTTGACATCGACCACATCGGCATCGACCACAACGGCATCGACATCGGCATCGACCACTTCGACACCGACCATACAGGCGCCCGACCATCGCGAACCGAGGAACCAAAAGGAGCGATTACGCGATCGAAAGCTAAGGAGTTAGCTCGGGATGTCCATGCGATGATCATGGAGGAGCTTGGAGGAGCAGCTAGGAGCTTCTTCAACATTTTCACCGCGGCTACATAAGAAGACCAAGCTATGAGAGCTAAGCGGACTAGGTGTCTCGCTTGGTACTCTTTCCCACTGGGTTTTAACGAGGCCAAGAAGAACACCACGTCGTCCCTTGGTAATCATAGCTTGAAGAGTGTAAGAGACGAGGCACTAACACTCTACTCGTCGTTTTATATCGCACGCTTTGTCGTTTTTCTGTTTTGTGGTTAAACGTTGCGTTGTTTTTATACTTTCCTTATTTGGCATAGGCGAGATACCCTAGGGAAGTGGCGAGTTGTGCCTTCTCCCTTTATAATCTCAGCCGCCTCCTTCTTGTCTCTTTAGTCAAACTTTTATCATCAACTTCTTTGTTAGACTCACCTTGATTCTTCATTGAATCCGAAGCACTTACAAGTCCTAGTTACTTCCAAGTGTTTCTGCGAATCATCAAGCAATCCTCCCATCGATTGCTTGAGTTGTCCACCATCCATCTCGCATCCCAATCACCTCCATATCCCCCCCCCAGTTCTGTTCTTGAAGTCGCCACCATCTGCACCATCTTTCCCTATCCGCTTGCCTCTGTTTTCAGACAAACACCGCAACCACCTCCCATCTAACCATCAATCCGCCGAGAAGAGTCCTTTGCCTTTGCCCAAGAGTTGAGATCCTAACCAAGGGTGTATCACGTGGTATCAGAGCCAAAACTCTGTACCAAAGGCTGAGATCTCTCTTCCCTCACATCTTTTCATTCGATTGATTGATTAAAACTCATACGATTGTTATTGTTTGCGATTGATATTGTTTGATAATCGTTGCTAGCACTTCTTTGTATTCGTTATATGCCTGCACTTGATTTCGTGGTGTTGAATGTAACTAGTTGATTGATTCGTGCTGCTGACCGTGTTATGTTCATGCTTGTTGCTTGAAATTTTGTTGAGTTAATTCTGCTGTTCTTCGTGTTCATTGTCGCGGCGGCTGGAATTGTTGCGAAACAAAAGGACAAAAGCCCTAGTGCAATTTCCTTTTTCCCAGTTAGCGAGTTTACTTTTCTAAAAACTTTGATTGTAAAAGAGGTTTTTGATTTCCTTTTAACATAACTTGTGAACTGATTAGGATTAGCTTACATTGCGTGATTGTGTCAACTGAGTTGCTTGTGCTGCACGTGAGACTTGAGTTAAAACGCCTAATACTTGAACATCACGCCATAAAACTTGATACAATTTGACTTAAAGTTGTTTCACGTTTTGAGTTACTACCTTGTTCTTATTCCTAGGACTACTTACTTTGAGTTACTTGTTTGTGTACCAGGTACATGGCACTTCCCACGGAAGCAACGGATGACTTACAGAAGCTCATCGCGGACCAGATCGCCGCAGCCCTTCAGCAGATGCTTCCCCAACAGATTTCTCAACACCTTACCCTCGAACGCGAAAAACAGTCCAAGAAGACCGCGGTAGTCTCGTCCGAGTCCGAGAGTGAGCCTACTCCTACCCCCACAGAAGCCATCCGGATTGCCAGGGGAAAGGGTGTCGCCGGTACGTCCAAATTCCAGGCCGTTCGCAACGTCTTTCCTATCGGTACCCGGAATAACCCTGCTGGCCGAGACTACCTCAACCTTGACGCGGAAGAAGAAGACCCATCACCCAGGCGTCGAGTGCAAGGAGAACGTGACGAGGACGGACATAATGCCCCTCGGCACCAAGGACATTCCCGACGCCGAACCCAAACCATCGCTGGTCACCGTGTCTATGTGGATTCGGATGACGAGTATTACAACCACTCGGATCGAAGTAGGAGAAGCCGTAGACACGAGAGACGTGACCGAGATGACCCGAGAGATTCTGAGAGGCAACAGCTGAAGCACCTCAAGGCTAAGTTCCCTCCTTTCCAAGGCAAGAACGACCCGGAAGCCTATCTAGATTGGGAGAGGAAGATGGAATCTAGTTTCTTGTGCCACGACACCTACGCGGCCAACAAGGTGAAGATAGCCATCTCAGAATTCAGTGATTATGCCTTGCTTTGGTGGGATCACGGTGTACGTCTCGGAGCCGTCACAATGAGCAGCCCATCCAGACTTGGCCTCAACTCACCGCCCTCATGAGGAAACGGTTTGTCCCTAACCACTACCACCGGGAAGTTCTCAACAAACTCCGGAAGCTTACCCAAGGATCCGGCTACGTCGGTGATTATTTCCAAGAGATGGAAACCCTCTTGATTAGGGCTGGCCTAGAAGAGGATGAAGAGGTCACTTTAGCTCGGTTCATTGGTGGACTTAGCCGAGACATCCAGACAAAGTAGAGCTTCAAACCTATGAGGATCTTGAGGAGCTTGTGCACAAGGCAGAGCTAGTGGAGAGTCAGAACAAGAGACGGTATGCTAAGCCTAGCTTCTCCACGCCGAGCAAGCCCAAAGACTTCACCCCCACACGGCCACTTTTCACCAAAGACACCAAACCAACTCCTGCGGCTAAGGAAGAGACCAAGTATGATCCTAAGAGCCGAGGCAACACCTCTTCTAGTAACGTCAGGTGCTTCAGGTGTCAAGGGATGGGCCATTACTCCAGAGAATGCCCCAACAAGATGGTGTTTATGCTACTTGATAGTGGTGAGGTTGTACCCCAAGAGTCCGATTCTGAGCCAGAAGCAGAGGAAGAAGAAGAGACAACCGCCATTGGAGAGATGTTGGTAGCCCGGAGGACTCTAAGCGTCCAGAACCAACCTGAGGAGCTTGTGCAGCGTGATAATCTTTTCCACACCCGGTGTCTCATCAAGGGCAAGGTTTGCAGCTTGATCATCGATGGTGGTAGCTGTACCAACGCTGCTAGTGAGCTTATGGTGAAGAAGTTAAGCCTAGCCACCATCTCCCACCCCCGGCCATATAAGTTACAATGGCTTAATGAGAGTGGAGCTCTCACGGTAACACATCAGGTCCGGTTTACTCTTGCCATTGGTAAGTATGAGGATGAAGTTCTGTGTGATGTAATACCCATGGGGTCGAGTCATGTGCTCCTTGGTAGACCTTGGCAATCGGATAGAAGAGTTATGCATGACGGGTACACCAACAAGCACTCCTTCGAGTTCAAAGGCCGAAAGATCACCCTTGCCCCTCTCACGCCAAGTGAAGTCTACCAAGATCAGCTCTATCTCAAGCTCAAGGAAGACAAAGAGAAGGAGCATGTTCCAGCCACAAGCCTCTACATCAACCAAAGAGAAGTTTCTCAACTCTTGGCTTCAGATTGCTCTATTCTGTTATTTGTGTATAAGGAGAGCCTAGTTAGTACTAACCCCACACAGGATCTCCCTAGTGATATGTCTAAGCTATTGCAGGATTTTAGTGATGTTTTTCCACAAGAGATACCCCCAGGCCTACCACCCATCCGAGGCATTGAGCACCAGATTGATTTAGTACCTGGGTCAGCACTCCCAAACCGACCAGCCTATAGGACCAATCCGGTGGAGACCAAGGAGCTTCAAAAGCAAGTAGAAGAACTTATGAGCAAGGGACACATCCGTGAGAGCATGAGTCCGTGTGCCGTGCCGGTTCTTCTGGTGCCAAAGAAGGACGGATCGTGGAGGATGTGTGTTGATTGCCGAGCCATCAACAACATCACGGTTAAGTATCGCCATCCTATCCCTAGACTTGATGATATGCTTGATGAATTGTGCGGTTCTAACATTTTCTCTAAGATTGATCTTAAGAGCGGTTATCATCAGATTAGGATGAAGGAAGGTGATGAATGGAAGACGACTTTCAAGACAAAGCAAGGCCTCTATGAGTGGCTAGTCATGCCTTTTGGACTTACTAACGCAACGAGTACATTTATGCGTCTAATGAACCATGTTTTGAGATCTTTTATAGGTGTATTCGTGGTGGTATACTTTGATGACATCCTGATCTTCAGTAGGAGCTTAGCCGAGCACATTGACCACGTCCGAGCCGTCCTTGAAGTTCTAAGGAGGGAAAACCTGTTCGCTAACATAGACAAATGCACCTTTTGTACTAACCAAGTTGTATTCCTAGGCTTTGTCGTGAGTGCAGAAGGAGTACAGGTCGATGAGGAAAAGATCAAAGCTATCCGGGATTGGCCTAAGCCGACCACCATTGGAGAGGTCCGGAGCTTTCATGGGCTTGCCGGGTTCTACCGCCGTTTTGTCCGGGACTTTAGCACCATTGCTGCACCATTGACCGAAGTGATCAAGAAGGATGTGGGATTTAAGTGGGGAGAAGCACAAGACAAGGCTTTCGAATGCCTTAAAGAGAAGCTTATCAATTCCCCCTTGCTGTTATTACCTGATTTCCTTAAGACTTTTGAGATTGAATGTGATGCGTCTGGTGTAGGGATTGGGGAAGTTCTAATGCAGGACCGAAGGCCTATAGCTTATTTCAGCGAAAAGCTAAGTGGAGCCACGCTGAACTATCCCACATACGACAAGGAGCTCTACGCGCTGGTGAGAGCATTGCAGACTTGGCAACACTACCTTTGGCCGAAGGAGTTTGTTATCCACACCGATCATGAGTCTCTCAAGCATCTTAAGGGCCAACAGAAGTTGAACAAGAGACATGGTCGTTGGATAGAGTTCATAGAAACTTTCCCCTACGTGATCAAATACAAGAAAGGTAAGGACAATGTCGTAGCCGACGCATTGTCCCGGAGGTACACCCTTATCTCTGAATTGACTTCTAGACTTATCGGATTTGAGGTGATCAAAACCTTATATGAGACTGATTCTGAATTTAGTGATTACTATGCAAAGTGCTCTAAGTTTGGTTTTGAGAATTACTTTAGACAGGATGGTTATCTCTTTTACAACAACAAGCTATGTATACCCGACAGTTCGGTGAGAGAGTTGTTGGTTAGGGAAGCACACGGAGGAGGCCTAGCTGGGCACTTCGGCCAAGCCAAGACACTGGCCAGCCTCCAAGCCTACTTCTATTGGCCTCACATGAGAAGAGACGTCGACCGGATCTGCCTTGCTTGTGTCACGTGCAAGCAAGCCAAGAGTAAGGTGCAACCTCACGGTTTGTACACACCTTTACCAATACCTTCTCATCCTTGGACAGAAATTTCTATGGATTTTGTAATAGGCTTACTTCGAACCAGGAATGGTAGAGACTCTATATTTGTGGTGGTAGACCGGTTTAGCAAGATGGCTCACTTCATAGCTTGCCACAAGACCGATGACGCGGTTAGCGTAGCTAATTTGTTTTTCAGGGAAGTGGTCAGATTGCACGGCATGCCTCGGGTGATTGTCTCAGATCGTGACACCAAGTTCTTGAGTCACTTCTGGCGTACCTTGTGGGCCAAGCTAGGGACGAAACTCTCATTCTCCACCACCTGCCATCCCCAAACCGATGGCCAAACCGAAGTAGTCAACATGTCCTTATCCACACTTCTCAGGACCCTGGTAAGAAGCAACCTCAAGGCATGGGAGGAGTGTCTACCCCATGCTGAGTTTGCTTACAATCACGCTAAGCACTCTACTACTCTATACTCTCCGTTTGAATTGGTTTATGGCTTTAACCCTATGTCTCCCCTTGATCTAATCGCGTTACCTTTGAGTGAAGTGTCTAGTTTTGATGGCAGCAAGAAGGCCGAGCAGGTTAAGAAGCCGCACGAGAAGGCCAAAGCGAACATCGAGAAGAAGACCGAGCAATACGTTAGGCAAGCGAACAAGGGCCGCAAGGAGATATTATTTGAGGAAGGCGACTTGGTGTGGATCCACTTGAGGAAGGAGAGGTTTCCAGCTGAGAGGAAGTCCAAGCTTATGCCGCGAGTCGACGGACCATTCAAAGTTACCAAGCGGATCAACAACAATGCCTACAAGATCGATCTCCAAGGTAAGTATTCGATATCCGATTCCTTCAATGTTATTGACTTGTCTCCTTATGTTGCAGATTCAGATTTGAGGACAAATCCTTTTCAAGAGGGAGGGGATGATATGATCATAGAGCCGAAGCCGGAAACGCACATCGGCATCGACCACAACGGCATCGACATCGGCATCGACCACTTCGACATCGACCACATCGGCATCGACCACAACGGCATCGACATCGGCATCGACCACTTCGACACCGACCATACAGGCGCCCGACCATCGCGAACCGAGGAACCAAAAGGAGCGATTACGCGATCGAAAGCTAAGGAGTTAGCTCGGGATGTCCATGCGATGATCATGGAGGAGCTTGGAGGAGCAGCTAGGAGGTTCTTCAACATTTTCACCGCGGCTACATAAGAAGACCAAGCTATGAGAGCTAAGCGGACTAGGTGTCTCGCTTGGTACTCTTTCCCACTGGGTTTTAACGAGGCCAAGAAGAACACCACGTCGTCCCTTGGTAATCATAGCTTGAAGAGTGTAAGAGACGAGGCACTAACACGCTACTCGTCGTTTTATATCGCACGCTTTGTCGTTTTTCTGTTTTGTGGTTAAACGTTGCGTTGTTTTTATACTTTCCTTATTTGGCATAGGGGAGATACCCTAGGGAAGTGGCGAGTTGTGCCTTCTCCCTTTATAATCTCAGCCGCCTCCTTCTTGTCTCTTTAGTCAAACTTTTATCATCAACTTCTTTGTTAGACTCACCTTGATTCTTCATTGAATCTGAAGAACTTACAAGTCCTAGTTACTTCCAAGTGTTTCTGCGAATCATCAAGCAATCCTCCCATCGATTGCTTGAGTTGTCCACCATCCATCTCGCATCCCAATCACCTCCATATCCCCCCCCAGTTCTGTTCTTGAAGTCGCCACCATATGCACCATCTTTCCCTATCCGCTTGCCTCTGTTTTCAGACAAACACCGCAACCACCTCCCATCTAACCATCAATCCGCCGAGAAAGAGTCCTTTGCCTTTGCCCAAGAGTTGAGATCCTAACCAAGGGTGTATCATTTAGAGTCCTAGAAACGCGTTGTTAGATGTTTCATAAGTTATTCAGACTAGTACAAAGCTCATTGAAACACTTCTAAGCACGCATGTTGCATGAAACTTGGTTTAGAGTCCTAGAAACGCGTTGTTAGATGTTTTAAAAGTTCGTCAAACTAGTACAAAGCTCATTGAGACACTTATAAGCACTCATGTTGAATGAAACTTGGTTTAGAGTCCTAGAAACGCGTTGTTAGATGTTTCATAAGTTCTTCAGACTAGTACAAAGCTCATTGAGACACTTATAAGCACTCATGTTGCATGAAACTTAGTTTAAAGTCCTAGCAACCACGTTGTTAGATTTTGAAGAAGTTCGTCAAACTAGTTAAAAGCTCATTAAGACACATATAAGCACTCATGTTGAATGAAACTTGGTTTAGAGTCCTAGAAACGCGTTGT
Organism: Cochlearia excelsa; assembly: GCA_963556525.1. Taxonomy (NCBI): domain Eukaryota; kingdom Viridiplantae; phylum Streptophyta; class Magnoliopsida; order Brassicales; family Brassicaceae; genus Cochlearia; species Cochlearia excelsa. Next base: position 1,465,809 of record CAUVZT010000006.1, read on the forward strand.
TAGATGTTTCATAAGTTCGTCAAATTAGTACAAACCTCATTGAGACACATATAAGCACTCATGTTGCATGAAACTTGGTTTAGAGTCCTAGAAACGCGTTGTTAGATGTTTCATAAGTTCGTCAAACTTGTACAAAGCTCATTGAGACACTTATAAGAACTCATGTTGCATGAAACTTAGTTTAAAGTCCTAGCAACCACGTTGTTAGATGTTTCAGAAGTTCGTCAAACTTGTACAAAGCTCATTGAGACACTTATAAGCACTCATGTTGAATGAAACTTGGTTTAGAGTCCTAGAAATGCGTTGTTAGATGTTTAAAAAGTTCTTCAGACTAGTACAAAGCTCATTGAGTCACTTATAAGAACTCATGTTGCATGAAACTTGGTTTAGAGTCCTAGAAACGCGTTGTTAGATGTTTCATAAGTTCGTCAAACTAGTACAAAGCTCATTGTGATGACACATATAAGCACTCATGTTGCATGAAACTTGGTTTAGAGTCCTAGAAACGTGTTGTTAGATGTTTCATAAGTTCGTCAAACTTGTACAAAGCTCATTGAGACACTTATAAGCACTCATTTTGCATGAAACTTAGTTTAAAGTCCTAGCAACCACGTTGTTAGATGTTTCATAAGTTCTTCAAACTAGTTAAAAGCTCATTGAGACAATTATGAGCACTCATGTTGAATGAAACTTGGTTTAGAGTCCTAGAAACGCGTTGTTAGATGTTTCATAAGTTCGTCAAACTAGTACAAAGCTCATTGAGACACTTATAAGCACTCATGTTGCATGAAACTTGGTTTAGAGTCCTAGAAACGAGTTTTTAGATGTTTCATAAGTTCGTCAAACTTTTACAAAGCTCATTGAGACACTTATAAGCACTCATGTTGAATGAAACTTGATTTAGAGTCCTAGAAACGCGTTGTTAGATGTTTCATAAGTTCGTCAAACTAGTACAAAGCTCATTGAGACACTTATGAGCACTCATGTTGCATGAAACTTGGTTTAAAGTCCTAGAAACGCATTATTAGATGTTTCATATGTTCGTCAAACTAGTTAAAAGCTCATTGAGACACTTCTAAGCACGCATGTTGCATGAAACTTGGTTTAGAGTCCTAGAAACGTGTTGTTAGATGTTTTATAAGTTCGTCAAACTTGTACAAAGCTCATTGAGACACTTCTAAGCACTCATGTTGCATGAAACTTGGTTTACAGTCCTATAAACGAGTTGTTATATGTTTCATAAGTTCGCCAAACTTGTACAAAGCTCATTGAGACACTTATAAGCACTCATGTTGAATGAAACTTGGTTTAGAGTACTAGAAACGCGTTGTTAGATGTTTCATAAATTCGTCAAAATAGTACAAAGCTCATTGAGACACATATAAGTACTCATGTTGCAAGAAACTTGGTTTAGAGTCCTAGAAACGCGTTGTTAGATGTTTCATAAGTTCGTCAAAATTGTACTAAGCTCATTGAGACACTTATAACCACTCATGTTGCATGAAACTTAGTTTAAAGTCCTAGCAACCATGTTGTTAGATGATTCAGAAGTTTGTCAAACTTGTACAAAGCTCATTGAGACATTTATAAGAACTCAAGTTGAATGAAACTTGGTTTAGAGTCCTAGAAAGCGCGTTGTTAGATGTTTCATAAGTTCGTCAAACTAGTACAAAGCTCATTGAGAAACTTATAAGCACTCATGTTGCATGAAACTTGGTTTAGAGTCCTAGAAACGAGTTGTTAGATGTTTCATAAGTTCGTCAAACTTGTACAAAGATCATTGAGACACTTATAAGCACTCATGTTGCATGAAACTTGGTTTAGAGTCCTAGAAACGCGTTGTTAGATGTTTCATAAATTCGTCAAAATAGTACAAAGCTCATTGAGACACATATAAGCACTCATGTTGAATGAAACTTGGTTTATAGTCCTAGAAACGCGTTGTTAGATGTTTTATAAGTTCGTCAAACTTGTACAAAGCTCATTGAGACACTTCTAAGCACTCATGTTGCATGAAACTTGGTTTAGAGTCCTAGAAACGAGTTGTTAGATGTTTCATAAGTTCGCCAAACTTGTACGAAGCTCATTGAGACACTTATAAGCACTCATGTTGAATGAAACTAGGTTTAGAGTCCTAGAAACGCGTTGTTAGATGTTTCATAAGTTCTTCAGACTAGTACAAAGCTCATTGAGACACTTATAAGCACTCATGTTGCATGAAACTTGGTTTAGAGTCCTAGCAACCATTTTGTTATATGTTTTAGAAGTTCGTCAAACTAATTAAAAAGCTCATTGAGACACATATAAGAGCTCATGTTGAATGAAACTTGGTTTAGAGTCCTAGAAACGCGTTGTTAGATGTTTCATAAGTTCGTCAAATTAGTACAAAACTCATTGAAACACTTATAAGCACTCATGTTGAATGAAACTTGGTTTAGAGTCCTAGAAACGCGTTGTTAGATGTTTCATAAGTTATTCAAACTAGTACAAAGCTCATTGAAACACTTCTAAGCACGCATGTTGCATGAAACTTGGTTTAGAGTCCTAGAAACGCGTTGTTAGATGTTTTAAAAGTTCGTCAAACTAGTACAAAGCTCATTGAGACACTTATAAGCACTCATATTGAATGAAACCTGGTTTAGAGTCCTAGAAACGCGTTGTTAGATTTTTCATAAGTTCTTCAGACTAGTACAAAGCTCATTGAGACACATATAAGCACTCATGTTGCATGAAACTTGGTTTAGAGTCCTAGAAACGCATTGTTAGATGTTTCATAAGTTCGTCAAACTTGTATAAAGCTCATTGAGACACTTATAAGCACTCATGTTGCATGAAACTTAGTTTAAAGTCCTAGCAACCACGTTGTTAGATGTTTCAGAAGTTCGTCAAACTTGTACAAAGCTCATTGAGACACTTATAAGCACTCATGTTGAATGAAACTTGGTTTAGAGTCCTAGAAACGCGTTGTTAGATGTTTAAAAAGTTCTTCATACTAGTACAAAGCTCATTGAGTCACTTATAAGCACTCATGTTGCATGAAACTTCGTTTAGGGTCCTAAAAACGCGTTGTTAGATGTTTCATAAGTTCGTCAAACTTGTAAAAAGCTCATTAAGACACTTATAAGCATTCATGTTGCATGAAACTTGGTTTAGAGTCCTAGAAACGCGTTGTTAGATGTTTCATAAGTTCGTCAAACTTGTAAAGAGCTCATTGAGACACTTATAAGCACTCATATTGCATGAAACTTAGTTTAAAGTCCTAGCAACCACATTTTTAGATGTTTCAGAAGTTCGTCAAACTAGTTAAAAGCTCATTGAGACACATATAAGCACTCATGTTGAATGAAACTTGGTTTAGAGTCCTAGAAACGCGTTGTTAGATGTTTCATAAGTTCGTCAAACTAGTTAAAAGATCATTGAGACACTTCTAAGCACGCATGTTGCATGAAACTTGGTTTAGAGTCCTAGAAACGCGTTGTTAGATGTTTCATAAGTTCGTCAACCTTGTACAAAGCTCATTGAGACACTTATAAGCACTCATGTTGCATGAAACTTGGTTTAGAGTCCTAGAAACGAGTTGTTAGATGTTTCATAAGTTTGTCAAACTTGTACAAAGCTCATTGAGACATTTATAAGCACTCATGTTGAATGAAACTTGGTTTAGAGTCCTAGAAACGCGTTGTTAGAAGTTTCATAAGTTCTTCACACTAGTACAAAGCTCATGGAGACACTTATAAGCACTCATGTTGCATGAAACTTGGTTTAGAGTCCTAGAAACGTGTTGTTAGATGTTTTATAAGTTCGTCAAACTAGTACAAAGCTCATTGAGACACATATAAGCACTCATGTTGCATGAAACTTGGTTTAGAGTCCTAGAAACGCGTTGTTAGATGTTTCATACGTTCGTCAAATTTGTACAAAGCTCATTGAGACATTTATAAGAACTCATGTTTCATGAAACTTAGTTTAAAGTCCTAGAAACCACGTTGTTAGATGTTTCAGAAGTTCGTCAAACTTGTACAAAGCTCATTTAGACACTTATAAGCACTCATGTTGAATGAAACTTGGTTTAGAGTCCTAGAAACGCGTTGTTAGATGTTTCATAAGTTATTCAGACTAGTACAAAGTTCATTGAGACACTTATAAGCACTCATGTTGCATTAAACTTGGTTTAGAGTCCTAGAAACGCGTTGTTAGATGTTTCATAAGTTCGTCAAAATAGTACAAAGCTCATTGAGGCACATATAATCACTCATGTTGCATGAAACTTGGTTTAGAGTCCTAGAAACGCGTTGTTAGATGTTTCATAAGTGCGTCAAACTTGTACAAAGCTCATTGAGACATTTATAAGCACTCATGTTGCATGAAACTTAGTTTAAAGTCTTAGCAACCACATTGTTAGATGTTTCAGAAGTTCGTCAAACTAGTTAAAAGCTCATTGAGACACATATAAGCACTCATTTTGAATGAAACTTGGTTTAGAGTCCTAGAAACGCGTTGTTAGATGTTTCATAAGTTTGTCAAACTAGTACAAAGCTCATTGAGACACTTATAAGCACTCATGTTGAATGAAACTTGGTTTAGAGTCCTAGAAATGTGTTGTTAGGTGATTCATAAGTTCTCCAGACTAGTACAAAGCTCAATGAGACACTTATAAACACTCATGTTGCATGAAACTTGGGTTAGAGTCCTGGAAACGCGTTGTTAGATGTTTCATAAGTTCTTCAAACTAGTGCAAAGCTCATTGAGACACATATAAGTAATCATGTTGCATGAAACTTAGTTTAGAGTCCTAGAAACGCGTTGTTAGATGTTTCATAAGTTCGTCAAACTTGTACAAAGCTCATTGAGACACTTATAAGCACTCATGTTGCATGAAACTTAGTTTAAAGTCCTAGCAACCATGTTGTTATATGTTTCAGAAGTTCGTCAAACTAGTTAAAAAGCTCATTGAGACACATTTAAGAACTCATGTTGAATGAAACTTGGTTTAGAGTCCTAGAAACGCGTTGTTAGATGTTTCATAAGTTCATCAAACTAGTACAAAGCACATTGAGACACTTATAAGCACTCATGTTGAATGAAACTTGGTTTAGAGTCCTAGAAACGCCTTGTTAGATGTTTCATAAGTTCTTCAGACTTGTACAAAGCTCATTGAGACACATATAAGCACTCATGTTGCATGAAACTTGGTTTAGAGTCCTAGAAACGTGTTGTTAGATGTTTAATAAGTTCGTCAAACTTGTACAAAGCTCATTGAGACACTTATAAGCACTCATGTTGCATGAAACTAAGTTTAAAGTCCTAGCAACCACGTTGTTAGATGTTTCAGAAGTTCTTCAGACTAGTACAAAGCTCATTGAGACACGTATAAGCACTCATGTTGCATGAAACTTGGTTTAGAGTCCTAGAAACGCGTTGTTATATGTTTCATAAGTTCGTCAAACTTGTACAAAGCTCATTGAGACACTTATAAGCACTCATGTTGCATGAAACTTAGTTTAAAGTCCAAGCAACCACGTGTTTAGATGTTTCATAAGTTCGTCAAAGTAGTTAAAAGCTCATTGAGACACATACAAGCACTCATGTTGAATGAAACTTGGTTTAGAGTCCTAGAAACGCGTTGTTAGATGTTTCATAAGTTCGTCAAACTAGTACAAAGCTCATTGAGACACTTATAAGCACTCATGTTGAATGAAACTTGGTTTAGAGTCCTAGAAACGCGTTGTTAGATGTTTCATAAGTTCGTCAAACTTGTACAAAGCTCATTGAGACACTTATAAGCACTCATGTTGCATGAAACTTGGTTTAGTCCTAGAAACGCGTTGTTAGATGTTTCATAAGTTCGTCAAACTAGTACAAAGCTCATTGAGACACATATAAGCACTCATGTTGCATGAAACTTGGTTTAGAGTCTTAGAAACGCGTTGTTAGATGTTTCATAAGTTCGTCAAACTAGTACAAAGCTCATTGAGACACTTATAAGCACGCATGTTGCATGAAACTTGGGTTAGAGTCCTAGAAACGAGTTGTTATACGTTTCAGAAGTTCGTCAAACTTGTACAAAGCTCATTGAGACACTTATAAGCACTCATGTTGAATGAAACTTGGTTTAGAGTCCTAGAAACGCGTTGTTAGATGTTTCAAAAGTTCTTCAGACTAGTATAAAGCTCATTGAGACACTTATAAGCACTCATGTTGCATGAAACTAGGTTTAGAGTCCTAGAAACGCATTGTTAGATGTTTCATAAGTTCGTCAACCTAGTACTGTGAAGACTATTGAAGTCACCATCACGTTGTAGATGATTCATATAGTCGACTATGTCACAAAACTATATGCATCATGTTGTAGGTGATTCATATAGTCGACTATGTCACAAAACTATATGTCGAAGCAGTTTGAAAATAGAGTCGTTGGAGATTTCGTTAATGGGCTTATTGGGCTTATTTTTGATATATGTAATCTCCTTGTGTACTCTGAATTATTCGGCTTTCGAAATCAAAATCAATGAAAGTCCTTTATCTCTTTTCTCTCTTTTTCTCTCAAGAACACCGAAACATTCTTCCCTAATCACATCTAAACACGTTCAAATTCTAACATGGTATCAGAGCAATCTTGCTCTTGAAACCGTTCTCCACTTCCGCTACTCTAAATTTCTTACAAATCTCTTACAAATCTTCGTCAAATATGTGTGTTCTTCGTGTTCTTGACCGGAAAAGTTTCTGTTTTGTTTTTTCTCGAAAAGTCTTCATCTTTTCTCTAGATCTAAAGGTTTCGTTGGTAAAGCAACAAGCTTTCTTCAAAGGTTTCTGTTTTTCGAAAAGTTTTCATCTTTTCTCTAGATCTAAAAGTTTCTTTGGTAAAGCAACAAGCTTTCTTCAAAAAGCCTTGCCTTTGTCTCTGTTTTGTGAAGAAACTCCTTTCTAAAACTCTAAACTTTATTCAAGATCCAAGCTTTCTTGTGTTTTAGCCTAGATCTATCATAAAGTCCCCTCCTTTTATCTCTTTCCTTACCAAATCTTTCACAAAGTTTTATCTTTTCTAATGGAAGACAAAGAAGGAAGCAAAAAGGTGATTTGTCCGGTGGTTCTAAAGGGGATTAACTATCTCCTTTGGGCTAGGACGGACAAAATCGCTCTTTGTGGTCGCGGTTTATGGAGCCACATCATCAAAACCCAGGATGCCACCGAGAAGACTCTTGAAGAGAGCGACGTGACATCCACGGAAGGTATTTGGTTCCAAGAGGACCAAAAGGTACTAAGCATCATTCAAGGTTCGTTAGATCCACCCATCCTTGAAGCATACTCTTATTGTGAAACCGCCAAATCCTTGTGGGACACTCTCCAAGTGGTCTATGGGAATATCTCAAATCTTAGCCGTGTATTTGAAGTCAAGAAGGCGATTAGTACTCTCACTCAAGAAGATACTGAATTCACCAAGCATTTCGGCAAATTTAGATCCTTGTGGGCAGAGTTTGAGATGTTGAGGCCAAGCACCGTTGATCCAAAGATTCTCATGGAAAGGAGAGAACAAGACAAGGTCTTTGCCCTGTTATTGTCTCTAAATGGTGGCTACAAAGATCTCATCAAACATTTACTCCGCTCGGATACTCTTCCAAATCTTGAGGAAGTATGCGCCCAACTTCAAAAGGAGCAAGGATCTATAGAGCTCTTTGGTGGGAAGAAAGAACTAGTATCTGCCAACAAAGTCACCTTCAAGCCGACTACAAAGATATATGAAGAGCGAAAATCTCTCATGTGTGATCATTGCAAGAAGAAGGGACATTCCAAGGAGAGATGTTGGATACTCAACCCCCACCTCAAACAGGCAAAATTCAAAGATGCAAAGGCGCACTTCTCCAATGATGACTCTGCAAGTGGAGCTAGCTCTAGTACCACAAGTTTGAGCGACAAGGAGAAGGAGGAGGATGCCACGACCATTGTCCCATACCATGATGAATACGTGAGGAAATCTGACTTGGACGCACTCATCAAAGCCCTTAAGGGCTCCGGTATTGAATCTCTTTACTCTCTTAGTGCTAAAATGATTGAAAAACCTATTATCAATGATTCAGAAGCTTCACATCACATGATTAGTAATGAAAATCTGATTAGCAATATAAAACCAGCCCTTGGAAATGTGATCATTGCAAATGGTAGTAGAATTCCGGTTAAAGGGTTAGGAAATCTTAGGTTGTTCAATAGAGAATCTCAAGCCTTGTATATGCCAAATTTTACTTCTAATCTTATTTCTGTAAAACAGATTGCTTGTGATCTAAATTGCAATGTCATATTTAGTCCTAATGAAGTGATTTTTCAGGATATTGAAAGTAAAGAGATTATTGGGAAAGGTGTGACAAGAGGAGATCTATACGTACTTGACAAGGAAGTGTCAAGCTCTCATCATCACTCTGTTTTTAGTTCTGTTTTAGCCGAGGCAAATAATGTGCTTTGGCACTATAGACTTGGGCATCCTCATGTTAAAGCTTTAAAAACTCTTTTTCCAAATGTTTTCTTTGATCATGCTACTTGTGAACCTTGCATTTTAGGCAAGCATCACAAATCTGTTTTCTCAAACTCTAAAACCCTTTATGAAAATTGTTTTGATCTTGTTCATTCTGATGTTTGGTCATCCCCTTGCAAGTCTAGAGAAAACCAAGCTTACTTTGTCACCTTTATAGATGAAAAATCAAGGTATACTTGGTTAACTCTTTTACCATCTAAAGATAGGGTGCTAGATGCGTATAAAAATTTTCAAAACTACATCACTAACCAATACAATGCAAGGATTAAATGTTTCAGATCAGATAATGGAGGAGAATATACAAGTAATGCATTCAAAGAACACATAGCAAAACATGGAATACTACATCAGACAAGTTGTCCATATACTCCTCAACAAAATGGTGTGGCAGAGAGGAAGAATAGACACTTGATGGAAGTAACAAGAGCCATGATGTTCCACATGAATGTACCCAAGAAGTTTTGGGCTGATCTTTGTTTCAACGACTTGTTACCTCATAAACAGAACTCCAACACAAATTTTGGAGAATCAATCTCCATATCGGGTATTGAACAAAGCAAAACCCTTTATCAATCATCTAAGGGTGTTTGGTTGTTTGTGTTTTGTGTTTGTGCCAGGAGAACAGAGAAATAAACTTGATGCAAAGAGCACAAGAGCAATGTTCATCGGCTACTCAACAACACAAAAGGGATATAAGTGCTATGTCCCTGAAACTAGAAGAGTACTCATCTCAAGAGAGGTCAAGTTCATTGAGGGAAAGAGCTACTATGAAGGAAACACATGGGAAGATGTCAAAGACCTACCTGAAACTACCATGGACAAAGCTACAAGTCTCAGAAACTTGATGAGAAACTTGGGAATGGACATAAGTGAAGAAACCAATACAGAAACTTCTCACCAAGACTCCCAACTTGATCATGAAGGGGGGAACAATGATGATACACAAGGGAACCAGGAAACAAATGGGGATCAAAGGGATGAACCTGAAACTCAAGAAGAGCATCAAGGAGAACCCGAAGATACTCAAGCTCCAGAAGTGGTTCCCCAGGAAGAAGTTCATCAAGAGATACATGATCAAGCTGCTCCTGCTCCTATTACTCTAAGAAGGAGTACCAGGACTAAGAACCCAGCTTCAAACTGGAAAAATACCAGAGTCTACTTCAACAGCAATGCTGAAGCACATCCCATTCAAGCCAAGTGCTCTCTTGCTTCATTTCCTCCAGAACATCAAGCATTCATTACCAAGATGGATCAACATTGGATTCCAAGAACTTATGAAGAGGCTATTGAGCATGAGGTATGGAGTAATGCTGTGAAGGCTGAGAACAAAGCAATGGAACGCAACCATACATGGGATGAAGCTGAGTTACCCAAGGGAAAGAAAGCTGTAAGTTCAAGATATGTGTTTACTATCAAGTACTTGAGCAATGGTGAAATTGAGAGGCACAAGGCTAGACTTGTAGCAAGGGGTTTTACACAGACCTATGGAGAGGATTACCTAGACACTTTTGCTCCTGTGGCTAAACTTCACACAGTTAGGGTGATCTTATCCTTAGCCGTAAACCTGGATTGGGATCTATGGCGGATGGATGTCAAAAACGCATTCCTCCAAGGAGAGTTAGAGGAAGAAGTGTATATGACTCCACCACCAGGCCTAGAAGATTCGATAACACCAGGAAAGGTATTAAGACTTAGAAAGGCTATCTATGGACTGAAACAATCTCCAAGGGCTTGGTATCACAAGTTAAGCTCAACTCTCACATCAAGAGGCTTCAAGATGAGCCAAGCTGAAGATACTCTCTTCACATTGCAAAGCAAAGAAGGTATAGTTGTTATCCTCATCTACGTGGATGACATAGTCATCTCTGGGGATAACAAGGTAGGCATATCTGAAACCAAAGAATACTTAAAATCTGTGTTTGATATTAAGGACTTGGGGATAATGAGATATTTTCTTGGTATTGAGATTAGCCGATCCAAAGAAGGGCTATTTCTCTCCCAAAGAAAATATGTTATGGATCTTCTTAATGAAACAGGTCATAAAGATGGCAAGGCTGCAAGAACACCCTTGGAGGATGGCTACAAAGTCATAAGAGAGGGGGAGCTTGAAGACCAACCTTTCAAAGACCAGAAGCTCTATAGGCGTATTGTGGGTAAGTTTATCTACTTGACCATAACTAGACCTGACATATGTTTTGCTGTGAACCAGGTTAGCCAACACATGCAAAGGCCAAAGATTCATCACTGGAACATGGTGCAAAGGATACTCAAGTATCTCAAAGGAACATCAAGCCAAGGCATTTGGATGGGAAGAAATCAGAACACAGAAGTGGTAGGCTATTGTGATGCTGACTATGCTGGAGATGTAGATGATAGGAGATCCACTACAGGATACTGCACCTTCATTGGAGGGAACCTAGTTACTTGGAAGACTAAGAAGCAGAAGATCGTGTCATGTTCAAGTGCAGAATCTGAATAAAGAGCCATGAGGAAGCTTACTCAAGAGCTTATGTGGTTGAAGAATCTCCTTTGGGATCTTGGCATAGACATCAAGAAGCCGATCACCATGCACTGTGACAACAAGGCAGCTATTCATATTGCCTCCAATTCTGTGTTTCATGAGAGGACCAAGCACATAGAGATGGATTGCCACAAAGTCCGGGAACAAATGGTAAAAGGGACTATTCTTCCCTGCTACACCAAGAGCCAAGACCAACTAGCTGATGTCTTTACCAAATCAGCAAGTCTGAAAGTATGTGAGTACGTGCTACCCAAGCTAGGACTCACCACCTTGACCAGAAACTAGAAGACCCTAACCGTATGCTTTCATACTCTTTTTCCTTCAAGGAGTTTTATCCCTAGTGGTTTTCTCTTTGAAGGTTTTAACGAGGTGAAGTATGCGGTTCCAAACTTAGCCATTTCATTGGGCTAAGCTTGAGGGGGAGTGTGAAGACTATTGAAGTGACCATCACGTTGTAGGTGATTCATATAGTCGACTATGTCACAAAACTATATGCATCACGTTGTAGGTGATTCATATAGTCGACTATGTCACAAAACTATATGTCGAAGCAAGTTTGAAAATAGAGCCGTTGGAGATTTCGTTAATGGGCTTATTGGGCTTATTTTTGATATATGTAATCTCCTTGTGTATTCTGAATTATTCAGCTTTCTGAAATCAAAATCAATGAAAGTCCTTTATCTCTTTTCTCTCTTTTTCTCTCAAGAACACCGAAACATTCTTCCCTAATCACATCTAAACACGTTCAAATTCTAACAAGTACAAAGCTCATTGAGACACATATAAGCACTCATGTTGCATGAAACTTGGTTTAGAGTTCTAGAAACGCGTTGTTAGAAGTTTCATAAGTTCGTCAACCTTGTACAAAGCTCATTGAGACACTTATAAGCACTCATGTTGCATGAAATTTGTTTAATGTCCTAGCAACCACGTTGTTAGATGTTTCATAAGTTCTTCAAACTAGTTAAGAGCTCATTGAGACACATATAAGCACTCATGTAGAATGAAACTTGGTTTAGAGTCCTAGAAACGCGTTGTTAGATGTTTCATAAGTTTGTCAAACTAGTACAACGCTCATTGAGACACTTATAAGCACTCATGTTGCATGAAACTTGGTTTAGAGTCCTAGAAACGAGTTGTTTGGTGTTTCATAAGTTCGTCAAACTTGTACAAAGCTCATTGAGACACTTATTAGCACTCATGTTGAATGAAACTTGGTTTAGAGTCCTAGAAACGCGTTGTTAGATGTTTCATAAGTTCTCCAGACTAGTACAAAGCTCATTGAGACACTTATAAGCACTCATGTTGCATGAAACTTGGTTTAGAGTCCTAGAAACGCGTTGTTAGATGTTTCATAAGTTCGTCAAACTAGTACAAAGCTCATTGAGACACATATAAGCACTCATGTTGCATGAAACTTGGTTTAGAGTCCTAGAAACGCGTTGTTAGATGTTTCATAAGTTCGTCAAACTTGTACAAAGCTCATTGAGACACTTATAAGCACCCATGTTGCATGAAACTTAGTTTAAAGTCCTAGCAATCACGTTGTTAGATGTTTCAAAAGTTCGTCAAACTTGTAAAAAGCTCATTGAGACACTTATAAGCACTCATGTTGAATAAAACTTGGTTTAGAGTCCTAGAAACCAAGTTGTTAGATGTTTCATAAGTTCTTCAAACTAGTACTAAGCTCATTGAGACACTTATAAGCACTCATGTTGCATGAAACTTGGTTTAGGGTCCTAGAAACGCGTTGTTAGATGTTTCATAAGTTCGTCAAACTTGTAAAAAGCTCATTAAGACACTTATAAGCATTCATGTTGCATGAAACTTGGTTTAGAGTCCTAGAAACGCGTTGTTAGATATTTCATAAGTTCGTCAAACTAGTTAAAAGCTCATTGAGACACATATAAGCACTCATGTTGAATGAAACTTGGTTTAGAGTCCTAGAAACGCGATGTTATATGTTTCATAAGTTCGTCAAACTTGTACAAAGCTCATTGAGAAACTTATAAGCACTCATGTTGCATGAAACTTAGTTTAAAGTCCTAGCAACCACGTGTTTAGATGTTTCATAAGTTCGTCAAAGTAGTTAAAAGCTCATGGAGACACTTATAAGCACTCATGTTGCATGAAACTTGGTTTAGAGTCCTAGAAACGTGTTGTTAGATGTTTTATAAGTTCGTCAAACTAGTACAAAGCTCATTGAGACACATATAAGCACTCATGTTGCATGAAACTTGGTTTAGAGTCTTAGAAACGCGTTGTTAGATGTTTCATAAGTTCGTCAAACTAGTACAAAGCTCATTAGGACACTTATAAGCACGCATGTTGCATGGAACTTGGGTTAGAGTCCTAGAAACGAGTTGTTATACGTTTCAGAAGTTCGTCAAACTTGTACAAAGCTCATTGAGACACTTATAAGCACTCATGTTGAATGAAACTTGGTTTAGAGTCCTAGAAACGCGTTGTTAGATGTTTCAAAAGTTCTTCAGACTAGTACAAAGCTCATTGAGACACTTATAAGCACTCATGTTGCATGAAACTAGGTTTAGAGTCCTAGAAACGCATTGTTAGATGTTTCATAAGTTCGTCAACCTAGTACAAAGCTCATTGAGACACATATAAGCACTCATGTTGCATGAAACTTGGTTTAGAGTTCTAGAAACGCGTTGTTAGAAGTTTCATAAGTTCGTCAACCTTGTACAAAGCTCATTGAGACACTTATAAGCACTCATGTTGCATGAAATTTGTTTAATGTCCTAGCAACCACGTTGTTAGATGTTTCATAAGATCTTCAAACTAGTTAAGAGCTCATTGAGACACATATAAGCACTCATGTTGAATGAAACTTGGTTTAGAGTCCTAGAAACGCGTTGTTAGATGTTTCATAAGTTTGTCAAACTAGTACAACGCTCATTGAGACACTTATAAGCACTCATGTTGCATGAAACTTGGTTTAGAGTCCTAGAAACGAGTTGTTTGGTGTTTCATAAGTTCGTCAAACTTGTACAAAGCTCATTGAGACACTTATTAGCACTCATGTTGAATGAAACTTGGTTTAGAGTCCTAGAAACGCGTTGTTAGATGTTTCATAAGTTCTCCAGACTAGTACAAAGCTCATTGAGACACTTATAAGCACTCATGTTGCATGAAACTTGGTTTAGAGTCCTAGAAACGCGTTGTTAGATGTTTCATAAGTTCGTCAAACTAGTAAAAAGGTCATTGAGACACATATAAGCACTCATGTTGCATGAAACTTGGTTTAGAGTCCTAGAAACGCGTTGTTAGATGTTTCATAAGTTCGTAAAACTTGTACAAAGCTCATTGAGACACTTATAAGCACCCATGTTGCATGAAACTTAGTTTAAAGTCCTAGCAATCACGTTGTTAGATGTTTCAAAAGTTCGTTAAACTTGTAAAAAGCTCATTGAGACACTTATAAGCACTCATGTTGAATAAAACTTGGTTTAGAGTCCTAGAAACCAAGTTGTTAGATGTTTCATAAGTTCTTCAAACTAGTACTAAGCTCATTGAGACACTTATTATTAAAGAGACTAAGGCACCTATCCGGATTCATAGTCCACTAAGGTAAGTGCCCACACTTGTGGACCGAGCAAAGGCCCAACATTGTTACCGTTACAAGAGAAGAGCAAGGAAGGATCTAGAAGAATCAAGTCCACCAAGTAGCCGTTGCAAAAGAGCCGTTGGCAAAAGTCACATGTGTGACTTAAGGCGCGTGTAGCCTACTCGGCCGTACAAGTCACGAACCGAGTTAAGGAAGCGCGGCTAACCACACCGATAGTGACGTTTCTAGCATATTCTCTTTATGCCATTTAGGGCGACTTGTTTTCTTTGTTATATATACTCTCTCTCTTGTAAACTTCAAGGTTAACACACTTAATGAAAATCTTATCTTTATGAAATCTCTTTATACTCTCGCTAATGTTCTTGATGTTCTTCATTGAACACAAGAACACACACTCCAAATCTACTCTCTAAACTCATCAAATCTAACATGGTATCAGAGCAACCTTGCTCCTGAACCTATTTTGCTTCCGCACAAATCTCTCGGCTACTCGCGGCCACAAATCTCTCGGTTACAACTTTCTCGACATCGACAACTCTCGACATCGACATTTCTCGACATCGACAACTCTCGGCATCGACATTTCTCGACATCGAAAACTCTCGGCATCGACATTTCTCGACATCGACAACTCTCGACACCGACCATTCTCGACATCGATACCGAGCACTCTCGATAACCATTCTCGGTAACGGTTCCTCGATTTCAAACCAAGAAATTTCAAAACAAGAAGTTTCAAAACAATGGAAGACAAAGAACAAAAGAAGAATCTCTGCCCGGTTACTCTTAAAGGCATAAACTATCTTCTATGGGCTAGAACCATGAAGATAGCCCTTTGTGGCCGAGGTTATTGGAATCACATTCTCACACGGCAAGAAGCTCCTATCGAGTTTAACAATGAGCTGACCAACGATGATGAAAAGTGGTTTCAACTAGACCAAAAGGTCCTTGGAATCATCCAAGGATCCCTTGAACCCTCCATCCTAGAAGCCTATTCATATTGTGAAAGCGCTAAGGAATTGTGGGATACTCTACAAACCGTCTACGGCAACGTCTCCAATCTAAGCCGGGTATATGAAGTCAAAAAGGCTATCAATGACCTTAATCAAGAAGACACCGAGTTCACCAAACATTTTGGGAGGTTTAGATCACTATGGGCCGAGCTAGAGATGCTCCGACCAAGCACCGTGGAACCTAGAGTCTTAAACGAACGAAGGGAACAAGACAAAGTCTTTGGCTTGCTCCTCACCCTCAACGGTAGCTACAAGGATATCATCAAGCATCTTCTACGCTCGGACATCTTACCAAATCTTGAAGAAGTATGCTCTCAACTACAAAGGGAACAAGGGTCCATAGACCTTTTTGATAGCAAGAAGGAGTTGGTCTCGGCCAACAAGGTAGAGTTCAAACCACCTTCAAAGACCTATGAAGAAAGGAGGTCCCTTCTGCGTGACCACTGCAAGAAGAAGGGACATACCAAGGACAAGTGTTGGAACCTTCACCCTCATCTCAAGCCGGCCAAGTTCAAGGATGCCAAGGCACACTTCTCCAACGATGACACCATGGGCAGTCCGAGTACAAGTGGGTCAAACCGGAGCAACAAAGAAGAAGAGAGCTCGGCCATTGTTCCTTTCAAGGATGACTTTGTGAGGAGATCCGATCTCGATGCTCTTCTCAAGGCCTTAAAAGGCTCCGGTATTGGTAAAACTCCCTTTTACTCCCTTAGTGCTAACATCCTTGGTAAAGATCTTAGTAAACCTATTGTCATTGATTCCGGTGCTTCTCATCACATGATTAGTAACCTAGACTTGATTAGTGACATAGAACCGGCCCTAGGGAATGTAATCATTGCAAATGGGAGTAAAATACCTATAGAAGGATTAGGGAACCTTAAGCTATTTGATAGAGAATCTAAGGCCCTTTACATGCCTAGTTTCACATCTAATCTTCTATCCGTTAAACAAATAGCTTGTGACTTGAATTGCAATGTTATCTTCGGTCCTAATGATGTGATTTTTCAGGATATTGAGAGTAAAAGGATTGTGGGAAAGGGGATCACAAGAGGCGATCTCTATGTCCTAGAGAAAAACTCCTTCAAAACTTCTAATGCTTTATTTTGTCATGCTTTTAAAACGGTTTTATCCGAAGTTAACAATGTAATTTGGCATTTTAGACTCGGTCACCCTCATCTTAATGCTTTAAAAACCATTTTGCCTAATGTTAAGTTTAATCATGAAACTTGTGAAGCTTGCATTTTAGGTAAACATTGTCGAACCGTTTTTCAAAAATCAAACATGACCTATAAACCTTTTGAACTTGTGCATTCGGATGTGTGGTCATCACCTTGTAAATCTAGGGATAATCATTCTTATTTTGTCACATTCATAGATGAAAGCTCAAAATACACATGGGTGACCCTTTTACAAACAAAAGATAGGGTGTTAGAAGCTTTTCAAAACTTTCAAAACTATGTGACTAACCACTATAATGTCAAGATTAAGACTTTTAGGTCCGACAATGGTGGAGAATATACAAGTAGAGCCTTTAAAGAACACATAGCCAAGCATGGGATCCTCCATCAAACCACATGCCCATATACACCACAACAAAATGGTGTAGCCGAAAGAAAGAACCGACACTTAATGGAAGTAACGCGGTCCATGATGTTCCACATGAACATACCAAAGAGGTTTTGGTCCGATGGGGTCCTCACGGCATGCTATCTTATCAACCGAACACCAACACAAGTCTTGAAAAATGAATCACCATTTAAGGTATTGAATAAAGCTAATCCATTTATCAACCATCTAAGAGTGTTCGGTTGTGTGTGTTATGTATTTGTACCTAGTGAACAAAGGAACAAGCTAGAAGCTAAAAGCATCAAGGCTATGTTCATTGGCTATTCAAACACACAAAAAGGGTACAAGTGTTATGTACCGGAGACAAGAAGGGTACTAGTATCAAGGGATGTCAAGTTTCTAGAGGGACAAAGCTACTACAAGGAGAACAATTGGGATAGTGTGAAGGACTTACCCGAAGTTGTTACGGATAGAGCTACAAGTCTTAGGAACTTGATGAGAAATCTTGGTATGGATAGCTATGAAGAAACAAGAAGTGAGGAACCAACTCAAGAAACCCACCTTGATCATGAGGGGGAGAACAATGAGCAAGTCGGTACTCAAGAACCAACTATGTCCGGGGGAGAGTCAAATGGTCAAGAAGAACCACAAGCCTCAACCGAGACTAATACTCAACAACAAAATGATCAAGAAGTCCATGACCAAGGTGTGTCCCAAGAAGAAGAGCCGCTGGTTCTAAGAAGGAGCACTAGAGTCAAGAGGCATCCATCTAATTGGGTCAACACAAGGGTGTACTTTAACAACAAAGCCGAGGCACATCCCACTCAAGCCGTGTGTTCCCTTGCAAGCTTTCCAAAGGAACATAAAGCCTTTACCACCTCCATGGATCAACAAGTTATCCCAAGGACTTATGAAGAGGCAATGAAGGAGGAAGTTTGGGCTAAAGCAGTGGAAGCCGAGAACAAGGCCATGGAAGACAATGAAACCTTCTATGAAACCAACCTACCAAAAGGGAAGAAAGCCGTGAGCTCAAGGTATGTCTTCACCATCAAATATCTAAGCAATGGAGAGATAGAAAGACACAAGGCAAGATTAGTAGCAAGAGGCTTTACTCAAACCTATGGAGAGGACTACCTAGACACGTTTGCCCCGGTTGCAAAACTCCATACGGTTCGGGTAATCCTATCACTTGCTACTAACCTATCATGGGATCTCTTTCAAATGGATGTGAAGAATGCCTTTCTACAAGGAGAGCTTGAAGAGGAAGTCTACATGACTCCACCACCCGGCCTAGAAATTACACCCGGAAAAGTCCTACGGCTAAGGAAAGCCATCTACGGTCTCAAGCAATCACCAAGAGCTTGGTACCACAAGCTTAGCTCAACATTGATGGCAAAAGGATTCAAGAGATCACAAGCCGAGCATACTCTCTTTACCCTACAAAACCAAGAAGGTATAGTAGTAGTACTAGTGTATGTAGACGACATCATCATCTCCGGAAACAACAAGGGAGGTATTCAAGAAACCAAATCTTTCCTTAAGTCTAAATTTGATATTAAGGACTTAGGTACTCTTAAGTACTTCCTTGGGATTGAAGTGTGTAGATCTAGAGAAGGTCTATTCCTTTCCCAAAGGAAGTACACCCATGATCTTTTAAGTATTGTCAATATGATAGGTACAAAGGTGGCTAAGACTCCTCTTGAAGACGGCTACAAGACCATTCAAGAAGGTAGTGAGGAAGATCAACCATATCAAGACCCAATGCTCTATAGACGGATAGTGGGTAAACTTATCTACTTGACAATCACGAGACCGGACTTATGCTTTGCCGTGAACCAAGTCTCCCAACACATGCAAAAGCCGAAGCAACACCATTGGAACATGATCATGAGGATCTTGGGCTATCTCAAAGGAACCTCAAGTTTGGGTATTTGGATGGGTTGCAACAAGAACACGGAGGTTATTGGGTATTGTGACGCGGACTACGCCGGGGATCTAGATAGTAGACGGTCAACCACCGGCTATTGCACTTTCATTGGTGGCAACCTTGTCACATGGAAGACCAAGAAGCAAAAGATAGTATCTTGCTCAACCGCCGAAGCCGAGTATAGAGCCATGAGGAAGTTGACTCAAGAACTTATGTGGCTAAAGAACTTGCTAGGAGATTTGGGACTCAAGATTGAAGCACCAATGACCATGCATTGTGATAATCAAGCGGCTATCCACATAGCAACAAACTCGGTCTTCCATGAGAGGACTAAACACATAGAGGTGGATTGTCACAAGGTTAGAGAACAAATGGTCAAGGGCACTATTCTACCTTGCTACACGAAGAGTCAAGATCAACTCGCGGACATCTTCACCAAGTCCGCAAGCTTGAAGGTTTGTGAGTCCATTCTACCAAGACTTGGACTCATCCGGGCTCTCAATGCCTAAGTCCCTAAACCGTATGATCATGCACTCTTTTCCCTTAGGTAAGTTTTATCCCAAGTGGTTTTCTTACCAAGGTTTTAACGAGGCAAGGTCATACGGGTTCCAAGCTTAACCGTTTCACTAGGTTGAGCTTGAGGGGGAGTATTAAAGAGACTAAGGCACCTATCCGGATTCATAGTCCACTAAGGTAAGTGCCCACACTTGTGGACCGAGCAAAGGCCCAACATTGTTACCGTTACAAGAGAAGAGCAAGGAAGGATCTAGAAGAATCAAGTCCACCAAGTAGCCGTTGCAAAAGAGCCGTTGGCAAAAGTCACATGTGTGACTTAAGGCGCGTGTAGCCTACTCGGCCGTACAAGTCACGAACCGAGTTAAGGAAGCGCGGCTAACCACACCGATAGTGACGTTTCTAGCATATTCTCTTTATGCCATTTAGGGCGACTTGTTTTCTTTGTTATATATACTCTCTCTCTTGTAAACTTCAAGGTTAACACACTTAATGAAAATCTTATCTTTATGAAATCTCTTTATACTCTCGCTAATGTTCTTGATGTTCTTCATTGAACACAAGAACACACACTCCAAATCTACTCTCTAAACTCATCAAATCTAACACTTATAAGCACTCATGTTGCATGAAACTTGGTTTAGGGTCCTAGAAACGCGTTGTTAGATGTTTCATAAGTTCGTCAAACTTGTAAAAAGCTCATTAAGACACTTATAAGCATTCATGTTGCATGAAACTTGGTTTAGAGTCCTAGAAACGCGTTGTTAGATGTTTCATAAGTTCGTCAAACTAGTTAAAAGCTCATTGAGACACATATAAGCACTCATGTTGAATGAAACTTGGTTTAGAGTCCTAGAAACGCATTGTTATATGTTTCATAAGTTCGTCAAACTTGTACAAAGCTCATTGAAAAACTTATAAGCACTCATGTTGCATGAAACTTAGTTTAAAGTCCTAGCAACCACGTGTTTAGATGTTTCATAAGTTCGTCAAAGTAGTTAAAAGCTCATGGAGACACTTATAAGCACTCATGTTGCATGAAACTTGGTTTAGAGTCCTAGAAACGTGTTGTTAGATGTTTTATAAGTTCGTCAAACTAGTACAAAGCTCATTGAGACACATATAAGCACTCATGTTGCATGAAACTTGGTTTAGAGTCCTAGAAACGCGTTGTTAGATGTTTCATAAGTTCGTCAAATTTGTACAAAGCTCATTGAGACACTTATAAGAACTCATGTTGCATGAAACTTAGTTTAAAGTCCTAGAAACCACGTTTTTAGATGTTTCAGAAGTTCGTCAAACTTGTACAAAGCTCATTTAGACACTTATAAGCACTCATGTTGAATGAAACTTGGTTTAGAGTCCTAGAAACGCGTTGTTAGATGTTTCATAAGTTATTCAGAATAGTAAAAAGTTCATTGAGACACTTATAAGCACTCATGTTGCATGAAACTTGGTTTAGAGTCCTAGAAACGCGTTGTTAAATGTTTCATAAGTTCGTCAAAATAGTACAAAGCTCATTGAGACACATATAATCACTCATGTTGCATGAAACTTGGTTTAGAGTCCTAGAAACGCGTTGTTAGATGTTTCATAAGTTCGTCAAACTTGTACAAAGCTCATTGAGACATTTATAAGCTCTCATGTTGCATGAAACTTAGTTTAAAGTCTTAGCAACCACATTGTTAGATGTTTCAGAAGTTTGTCAAACTAGTTAAAAGCTCATTGAGACACATATAAGCACTCATGTTGAATGAAACTTGGTTTAGAGTCCTAGAAACGCGTTGTTAGATGTTTCATAAGTTTGTCAAACTAGTACAAAGCTCATTGAGACACTTATAAGCACTCATGTTGAATGAAACTTGGTTTAGAGTCCTAGAAACGCGTTGTTAGATGATTCATAAGTTCTCCAGACTAGTACAAAGCTCAATGAGACACTTATAAACACTCATGTTGCATGAAACTTGGTTTAGAGTCCTGGAAACGCGTTGTTAGATGTTTCATAAGTTCTTCAAACTAGTGCAAAGCTCATTGAGACACATATAAGTAATCATGTTGCATGAAACTTAGTTTAGAGTCCTAGAAACGCGTTGTTAGATGTTTCATAAGTTCGTCAAACTTGTACAAAGCTCATTGAGACACTTATAAGCACTCATGTTGCATGAAACTTAGTTTAAAGTCCTAGCAACCATGTTGTTATATGTTTCAGAAGTTCGTCAAACTAGTTAAAAAGCTCATTGAGACACATTTAAGAACTCATGTTGAATGAAACTTGGTTTAGAGTCCTAGAAACGCGTTGTTAGATGTTTCATAAGTTCATCAAACTAGTACAAAGCTCATTGAGACACTTATAAGCACTCATGTTGAATGAAACTTGGTTTAGAGTCCTAGAAACGCCTTGTTAGATGTTTCATAAGTTCTTCAGACTAGTACAAAGCTCATTGAGACACATATAAGCACTCATGTTGCATGAAACTTGGTTTAGAGTCCTAGAAACGTGTTGTTAGATGTTTAATAAGTTCGTCAAACTTGTACAAAGCTCATTGAGACACTTATAAGCACTCATGTTGAATGAAACTAAGTTTAAAGTCCTAGCAACCACGTTGTTAGATGTTTCAGAAGTTCTTCAGACTAGTACAAAGCTCATTGAGACACGTATAAGCACTCATGTTGCATGAAACTTTGTTTAGAGTCCTAGAAACGCATTGTTATATGTTTCATAAGTTCGTCAAACTTGTACAAAGCTCATTGAGACACTTATAAGCACTCATGTTGCATGAAACTTAGTTTAAAGTCCAAGCAACCACGTGTTTAGATGTTTCATAAGTTCGTCAAAGCAGTTAAAAGCTCATTGAGACACATATAAGCACTCATGTTGAATGAAACTTGGTTTAGAGTCCTAGAAACGCGTTGTTAGATGTTTCATAAGTTCGTCAAACTAGTACAAAGCTCATTGAGACACTTATAAGCACTCATGTTGAATGAAACTTGGTTTAGAGTCCTAGAAACGCGTTGTTAGATGTTTCATAAGTTCGTCAAACTTCTACAAAGCTCATTGAGACACTTATAAGCACTCATGTTGCATGAAACTTGGTTTAGTCCTAGAAACGCGTTGTTAGATGTTTCATAAGTTCGTCAAACTAGTACAAAGCTCATTGAGACACATATAAGCACTCATGTTGCATGAAACTTGGTTTAGAGTCTTAGAAACACGTTGTTAGATGTTTCATAAGTTCGTCAAACTAGTACAAAGCTCATTGAGACACTTATAAGCACGCATGTTGCATGAAACTTGGGTTAGAGTCCTAGAAACGAGTTGTTATACGTTTCAGAAGTTCGTCAAACTTGTACAAAGATCATTGAGACACTTATAAGCACTCATGTTGAATGAAACTTGGTTTAGAGTCCTAGAAACGCGTTGTTAGATGTTTCAAAAGTTCTTCAGACTAGTACAAAGCTCATTGAGACACTTATAAGCACTCATGTTGCATGAAACTAGGTTTAGAGTCCTAGAAACGCATTGTTAGATGTTTCATAAGTTCGTCAAACTAGTACAAAGCTCATTGAGACACATATAAGCACTCATGTTGCATGAAACTTGGTTTAGAGTCTTAGAAACGCGTTGTTAGATGTTTCATAAGTTCGTCCAACTAGTACAAAGCTCATTGAGACACTTATAAGCACGCATGTTGCATGAAACTTGGGTTAGAGTCCTAGAAACGAGTTGTTATACGTTTCAGAAGTTCGTCAAACTTGTACAAAGCTCATTAAGACACTTATAAGCACTCATGTTGAATGAAACTTGGTTTAGAGTCCTAGAAACGCGTTGTTAGATGTTTCAAAAGTTCTTCAGACTAGTACAAAGCTCATTGAGACACTTATAAGCACTCATGTTGCATGAAACTAGGTTTAGAGTCCTAGAAACGCATTGTTAGATGTTTCATAAGTTCGTCAACCTTGTACAAAGCTCATTGAGACACTTATAAGCACTCATGTTGCATGAAATTTGTTTAATGTCCTAGCAACCACGTTGTTAGATGTTTCATAAGTTCTTCAAACTAGTTAAGAGCTCATTGAGACACATATAAGCACTCATGTTGAATGAAACTTGGTTTAGAGTCCTAGAAACGCGTTGTTAGATGTTTCATAAGTTTGTCAAACTAGTACAACGCTCATTGAGACACTTATAAGCACTCATGTTGCATGAAACTTAGTTTAGAGTCCTAGAAACGAGTTGTTTGGTGTTTCATAAGTTCGTCAAACTTGTACAAAGCTCATTGAGACACTTATTAGCACTCATGTTGAATGAAACTTGGTTTAGAGTCCTAGAAACGCGTTGTTAGATGTTTCATAAGTTCTCCAGACTAGTACAAAGCTCATTGAGACACTTATAAGCACTCATGTTGCATGAAACTTGGTTTAGAGTCCTAGAAACGCGTTGTTAGATGTTTCATAAGTTCGTCAAACTAGTACAAAGCTCATTGAGACACATATAAGCACTCATGTTGCATGAAACTTGGTTTAGAGTCCTAGAAACGCGTTGTTAGATGTTTCATAAGTTCGTCAAACTTGTACAAAGCTCATTGAGACACTTATAAGCACCCATGTTGCATGAAACTTAGTTTAAAGTCCTAGCAATCACGTTGTTAGATGTTTCAAAAGTTCGTTAAACTTGTAAAAAGCTCATTGAGACACTTATAAGCACTCATGTTGAATAAAACTTGGTTTAGGGTCCTAGAAACCAAGTTGTTAGATGTTTCATAAGTTCTTCAAACTAGTACTAAGCTCATTGAGACACTTATAAGCACTCATGTTGCATGAAACTTGGTTTAGGGTCCTAGAAACGCGTTGTTAGATGTTTCATAAGTTCGTCAAACTTGTAAAAAGCTCATTAAGACACTTATAAGCATTCATGTTGCATGAAACTTGGTTTAGAGTCCTAGAAACGCGTTGTTAGATGTTTCATAAGTTCGTCAAACTAGTTAAAAGCTCATTGAGACACATATAAGCACTCATGTTGAATGAAACTTGGTTTAGAGTCCTAGAAACGCGTTGTTATATGTTTCATAAGTTCGTCAAACTTGTACAAAGCTCATTGAGAAACTTATAAGCACTCATGTTGCATGAAACTTAGTTTAAAGTCCTAGCAACCACGTGTTTAGATGTTTCATAAGTTCGTCAAAGTGGTTAAAAGCTCATGGAGACACTTATAAGCACTCATGTTGCATGAAACTTGGTTTAGAGTCCTAGAAACGTGTTGTTAGATGTTTTATAAGTTCGTCAAACTAGTACAAAGCTCATTGAGACACATAAAAGCACTCATGTTGCATGAAACTTGGTTTAGAGTCCTAGAAACGCGTTGTTATATGTTTCATAAGTTCGTCAAACTTGTACAAAGCTCATTGAGACACTTATAAGCACTCATGTTGCATGAAACTTAGTTTAAATTCCTAGCAACAACGTTTTTAGATGTTTCATAAGTTCGTCAAACTAGTTAAAAGCTCATTGAGACACATATAAGCACTCATGTTGAATGAAACTTGGTTTAGAGTCCTAGAAACGCGTTGTTAGATGTTTCATAAGTTCGTCAAACTAGTACAAAGCTCATTGAGACACTTATAAGCACTCATGTTGCATGAAACTTGGTTTAGAGTCCTAGAAACGAGTTGTTAGATGTTTCATAAGTTCGTCAAACTTGTACAAAGCTCATTGAGACACTTATAAGCACTCATGTTGAATGAAACTTAGTTTAAAGAACTAGCAACCATGTTGTTATATGTTTCAGAAGTTCGTCAAACTAGTTAAAAAGCTCATTGAGACACATATAAGAACTCATGTTGAATGAAACTTGGTTTAGAGTCCTAGAAACGCGTTGTTAGATGTTTCATAAGTTTTCATCAAACTAGTACAAAGCTCATTGAGACACTTATAAGCACTCATGTTGAATGAAACTTGGTTTAGAGTCCTAGAAACGCGTTGTTAGATGTTTCATAAGTTCTTCAGACTAGTACAAAGCTCATTGAGACACTTATAAGCACTCTTGTTGCATGAAACTTGTTTTAGAATCCTAGAAACGCGTTGTTAGATGTTTCATAAGTTCGTGAAACTTGTACAAAGCTCATTGAGACACATATAAGCACTCATGTTGCATGAAACTTGGTTTAGAGTCCTAGAAACGCGTTTTTAGATGTTTCATAAGTTCGTCAAACTTGTACAAAGCTCATTGAGACACTTATAAGCACTCATGTTGCATGAAACTTAGTTTAAAGTCCTAGCAACCACGTTGTTAGATGTTTCAGAAGTTCGTCAAACTTGTACAAATCTCATTGAGACACTTATAAGCACTCATGTTGAATGAAACTTGGTTTAGAGTCCTAGAAACGCGTTGTTAGATGTTTAAAAAGTTCTTCAGACTAGTACAAAGCTCATTGAGTCACTTTTAAGCACTCATGTTGCATGAAACTTGGTTTAGAGTCCTAGAAACGCGTTGTTAGATGTTTCATAAGTTCGTCAAACTAGTACAAATCTCATTGAGACACATATAAGCACTCATGTTGCATGGAACTTGGTTTAGAGTCCTAGAAACGTGTTGTTAGATGTTTCATAAGTTCGTCAAACTTGTACAAAGCTCATTGAGACACTTATAAGCACTCATTTTGCATGACACTTAGTTTAAAGTCCTAGCAACCACGTTGTTAGATGTTTCATAAGTTCTTCAAACTAGTTAAAAGCTCATTGAGACAATTATGAGCACTCATGTTGAATGAAACTTGGTTTAGAGTCCTAGAAACGCGTTGTTAGATGTTTCATAAGTTCGTCAAACTAGTACAAAGCTCATTGAGACACATATAAGCACTCATGTTGCATGAAACTTGGTTTAGAGTCCTAGAAACGTGTTGTTAGATGTTTCATAAGTTCGTCAAACTTGTACAAAGCTCATTGAGACACTTATAAGCACTCATTTTGCATGACACTTAGTTTAAAGTCCTAGCAACCACGTTGTTAGATGTTTCATAAATTCTTCAAACTAGTTAAAAGCTCATTGAGACAATTATGAGCACTCATGTTGAATGAAACTTGGTTTAGAGTCCTAGAAACGCGTTGTTAGATGTTTCACAAGTTCGTCAAACTAGTACAAAGCTCATTGAGACACTTATAAGCACTCATGTTGCATGAAACTTGGTTTAGAGTCCTAGAAACGAGTTGTTAGATGTTTCATAAGTTCGTCAAACTTTTACAAAGCTCATTGAGACACTTATAAGCACTTATGTTGAATGAAACTTGGTTCAGAGTCCTAGAAACGCGTTGTTAGATGTTTCATAAGTTCGTCAAACTAGTACAAATCTCATTGAGACACTTATGAGACTCATGTTGCATGAAACTTGGTTTAAAGTCCTAGAAACGCGTTATTAGATGTTTCATATGTTCGTCAAACTAGTTAAAAGCTCATTGAGACACTTCTAAGCACGCATGTTGCATGAAACTTGGTTTAGAGTCCTAGAAACGTGTTGTTAGATGTTTTATAAGTTCGTCAAACTTGTACAAAGCTCATTGAGACACTTCTAAGCACTCATGTTGCATGAAACTTGGTTTAGAGTCATAGAAACGAGTTGTTAGATGTTTCATAAGTTCACCAAACTTGTACAAAGCTCATTGAGACACTTATAAGCACTCATGTTGAATGAAACTTGGTTTAGAGTCCTAGAAACGCGTTGTTAGATGTTTCATAAATTCGTCAAAATAGTAAAAAGCTCATTGAGACACATATAAGTACTCATGTTGCAAGAAACTTTGTTTAGAGTCCTAGAAACGCGTTTTTAGATGTTTCATAAATTCGTCAAAATTGTACTAAGCTCATTGAGACACTTATAACCACTCATGTTGCATGAAACTTAGTTTAAAGTCCTAGCAACCACATTTTTAGATGTTTCAGAAGTTCGTCAAACTAGTTAAAAGCTCATTGAGACACATATAAGCACTCATGTTGAATGAAACTTGGTTTAGAGTCCTAGAAACGCGTTGTTAGATATTTCATAAGTTCGTCAAACTAGTTAAAAGATCATTGAGACACTTCTAAGCACGCATGTTGCATGAAACTTGGTTTAGAGTCCTAGAAACGCGTTGTTAGATGTTTCATAAGTTCGTCAACCTTGTACAAAGCTCATTGAGACACTTATAAGCACTCATGTTGCATGAAACTTGGTTTAGAGTCCTAGAAACGAGTTGTTAGATGTTTCATAAGTTTGTCAAACTTGTACAAAGCTCATTGAGACATTTATAAGCACTCATGTTGAATGAAACTTGGTTTAGAGTCCTAGAAACACGTTGTTAGATGTTTCATAAGTTCTTCACACTAGTACAAAGCTCATGGAGACACTTATAAGCACTCATGTTGCATGAAACTTGGTTTAGAGTCCTAGAAACGTGTTGTTAGATGTTTTATAAGTTCGTCAAACTAGTACAAAGCTCATTGAGACACATATAAGCACTCATGTTGCATGAAACTTGGTTTAGAGTCCTAGAAACGCGTTGTTAGATGTTTCAGAAGTTCTTCAGACTAGTACAAAGCTCATTGAGACACGTATAAGCACTCATGTTGCATGAAACTTGGTTTAGAGTCCTAGAAACGCGTTGTTATATGTTTCATAAGTTCGTCAAACTTGTACAAAGCTCATTGAGACACTTATAAGCACTCATGTTGCATGAAACTTAGTTTAAAGTCCTAGCAACAACGTGTTTAGATGTTTCATAAGTTCGTCAAAGTAGTTAAAAGCTCATTGAGACACATATAAGCACTCATGTTGAATGAAACTTGGTTTAGAGTCCTAGAAACGCGTTGTTAGATGTTTCATAAGTTCGTCAAACTAGTACAAAGCTCATTGAGACACTTATAAGCACTCATGTTGCATGAAACTTGGTTTAGAGTCCTAGAAACGAGTTGTTAGATGTTTCATAAGTTCGTCAAACTTGTACAAAGCTCATTGAGACACTTATAAGCACTCATGTTGAATGAAACTTGGTTTAGAGTCATAGAAACGCGTTGTTAGATGTTTCATAAGTTCTTCAGACAAGTACAAAGATCATTGAGACACTTATAAGCACTCATGTTGCATGAAACTTGGTTTAGAGTCATAGAAACGCGTTGTTAGATGTTTCATAAGTTCTTCAGACAAGTACAAAGCTCATTGAGACACTTATAAGCACTCATGTTGCATGAAACTTGGTTTAGAGTCCTAGAAACGCGTTGTTAGATGTTTCAAAAGTTCGTCAAACTAGTACAAAGCTCATTCAGACACATAAAAGCACTCATGTTGCATGAAACTTGGTTTAGAGTCCTAGAAACGCGTTGTTATATGTTTCATAAGTTCGTCAAACTTGTACAAAGCTCATTGAGACACTTATAAGCACTCATGTTGCATCAAACTTAGTTTAAATTCCTAGCAACCACGTCTTTAGATGTTTCATAAGTTCGTCAAACTAGTTAAAAGCTCATTGAGACACATATAAGCACTCATGTTGAATGAAACTTGGTTTACAGTCCTAGAAACGCGTTGTTAGATGTTTCATAAGTTCGTCAAACTAGTACAAAGCTCATTGAGACACTTATAAGCACTCATGTTGCATGAAACTTGGTTTAGAGTCCTAGAAACGAGTTGTTAGATGTTTCATAAGTTCGTCAAACTTGTACAAAGCTCATTGAGACACTTATAAGCACTCATGTTGAATGAAACTTAGTTTAAAGTCCTAGCAACCATGTTGTTATATGTTTCAGAAGTTCGTCAAACTAGTTAAAAAGCTCATTGAGACACATATAAGAACTCATGTTGAATGAAACTTGGTTTAGAGTCCTAGAAACGCGTTGTTAGATGTTTCATAAGTTCATCAAACTAGTACAAAGCTCATTGAGACACTTATAAGCACTCATTTTGAATGAAACTTGGTTTAGAGTCCTAGAAACGCGTTGTTAGATGTTTCATAAGTTCTTCAGACTAGTACAAAGCTCATTGAGGCACTTATAAGCACTCTTGTTGCATGAAACTTGTTTTAGAGTCCTAGAAACGCATTGTTAGATGTTTCATAAGTTCGTGAAACTTGTACAAAGCTCATTGAGACACATATAAGCACTCATGTTGCATGAAACTTGGTTTAGAGTCCTAGAAACGCGTTGTTAGATGTTTCATAAGTTCGTCAAACTTGTACAAAGCTCATTGAGACACTTATAAGCACTCATGTTGCATGAAACTTAGTTTAAAGTCCTAGCAACCACGTTGTTAGATGTTTCAGAAGTTCGTCAAACTTGTACAAAGCTCATTGAGACACTTATAAGCACTTATGTTGAATGAAACTTGGTTTAGAGTCCTAGAAACGCGTTGTTAGATGTTTAAAAAGTTCTTCAGACTAGTACAAAGCTCATTGAGTCACTTATAAGCACTCATGTTGCATGAAACTTGGGTTAGAGTCCTAGAAACGCGTTGTTAGATGTTTCATAAGTTCGTCAAACTAGTACAAAGCTCATTGAGACACATATAAGCACTCATGTTGCATGAAACTTGGTTTAGAGTCCTAGAAACGTGTTGTTAGATGTTTCATAAGTTCGTCAAACTTGTACAAAGCTCATTGAGACACTTATAAGCACTCATTTTGCATGACACTTAGTTTAAAGTCCTAGCAACCACGTTGTTAGATGTTTCATAAGTTCTTCAAACTAGTTAAAAGCTCATTGAGACAATTATGAGCACTCATGTTGAATGAAACTTGGTTTAGAGTCCTAGAAACGCGTTGTTAGATGTTTCAGAAGTTCGTCAAACTAGTACAAAGCTCATTGAGACACTTATAAGCACTCATGTTGCATGAAACTTGGTTTAGAGTCCTAGAAACGAGTTGTTAGATGTTTCATAAGTTCGTCAAACTTTTACAAAGCTCATTGAAACACTTATAAGCACTTATGTTGAATGAAACTTGGTTTAGAGTCGTAGAAACGCGTTGTTAGATGTTTCATAAGTTCGTCAAACTAGTACAAAGCTCATTGAGACACTTATGAGCACTCATGTTGCATGAAACTTGGTTTAAAGTCCTAGAAACGCGTTATTAGATGTTTCATATGTTCGTCAAACTAGGTAGAAGCTCATTGAGACACTTCTAAGCACGCATGTTACATGAAACTTGGTTTAGAGTCCTAGAAACGTGTTGTTAGATGTTTTATAAGTTCGTCAAACTTGTACAAAGCTCATTGAGACACTTCTAAGCACTCATGTTGCATGAAACTTGGTTTAGAGTCCTAGAAACGAGTTGTTAGATGTTTCATAAGTTCACCAAACTTGTACAAAGCTCATTGAGACACTTATAAGCACTCATGTTGAATGAAACTTGGTTTAGAGTCCTAGAAACGCGTTGTTAGATGTTTCATAAATTCGTCAAAATAGTACAAAGCTCATTGAGACAC
This sequence comes from Cochlearia excelsa, assembly GCA_963556525.1. Taxonomy (NCBI): domain Eukaryota; kingdom Viridiplantae; phylum Streptophyta; class Magnoliopsida; order Brassicales; family Brassicaceae; genus Cochlearia; species Cochlearia excelsa. The sequence continues at coordinate 1,496,902 of CAUVZT010000006.1, forward strand.
ATATAAGTACTCATGTTGCAAGAAACTTTGTTTAGAGTCCTAGAAACGCGTTGTTAGATGTTTCATAAATTCGTCAAAATTGTACTAAGCTCATTGAGACACTTATAACAACTCATGTTGCATGAAACTTAGTTTAAAGTCCTAGCAACCACGTTGTTAGATGTTTCAGAAGTTCGTTAAACTTGTACAAAGCTCATTGAGACACTTATAAGCACTCAAGTTGAATGAAACTTGGTATAGAGTCCTAGAAAGCGCATTGTTAGATGTTTCATAAGTTCGTCAAACTAGTAAAAAGCTCATTGAGACACCTATAAGCACTCATGTTGCATGAAACTTGGTTTAGAGTCCTAGAAACGCGTTGTTAGATGTTTCATAAGTTCGTGAAACTTGTACAAAGCTCACTAAGACACTTATAAGCACTCATGTTGCATGTAACTTGGTTTAGAGTCCTAGAAAGCGCGTTGTTAGATGTTTCATAAGTTCGTCAAACTAGTACAAAGCTCATTGAGACACTTATAAGCACTCATGTTGCATGAAACTTGGTTTAGAGTTCTAGAAACGAGTTGTTAGATGTTTCATAAGTTCGTCAAACTTGTACAAAGCTCATTGAGACACTTATAAGCACTCATGTTGAAAGAAACTTGGTTTAGAGTCCTAGAAACGCGTTGTTAGATGTTTCATAATTTCTTCAGACTAGTACAAAGCTCATTGAGACACAAGCACTCATGTTGCATGAAACTTGGTTTAGAGTCCTAGTAACGCGTTGTTAGATGTTTCATAAATTCGTCAAAATAGTAAAAAGCTCATTGAGACACATATAAGCACTCATGTTGCATGAAAATTGGTTTATAGTCCTAGAAACGCGTTGTTAGATGTTTCATAAATTCTTCAGACAAGTACAAAGCTCATTGAGACACTTATAAGCACTCATGTTGCATGAAACTTGGTTTAGAGTCCTAGCAACCATGTTGTTATATGTTTCAGAAGTTCGTCAAACTAGTTAAAAAGCTCATTGAGACATATATAAGAACTCATGTTGAATGAAACTTGGTTTAGAGTCCTAGAAACGCGTTGTTAGATGTTTCATAAGTTCGTCAAACTAGTACAAAGCTCATTGAGACACTTATAAGCACTCATGTTGAATGAAACTTGGTTTAGAGTCCCAGAAACGCGTTGTTAGATGTTTCATAAGTTATTCAGACTAGTACAAAGCTCATTGAGACACTTCTAAGCACGCATGTTGCATGAAACTTGGTTTAGAGTCCTAGAAACGCGTTGTTAGATGTTTTAAAAGTTCGTCAAACTAGTACAAAGCTCATTGAGACACTTATAAGCACTCATGTTGAATGAAACTTGGTTTAGAGTCCTAGAAACACGTTCTTAGATGTTTCATAAGTTCTTCAGACTAGTATTAAGCTCATTGAGACACTTATAAGCACTCATGTTGCATGAAACTTCGTTTAGAGTCCTAGAAACGCGTTGTTAGATGTTTCATAAGTTCGTCAAAATTGTACAAAGCTCATTGAGACACTTATAAGCACTCATGTTGCATGAAACTTGGTTTAGAGTCCTAGAAACGCGTTGTTAGATGTTTCATAAGTTCGTCAAACTAGTACAAAGCTCATTGAGACACATATAAGCACTCATGTTGCATGAAACTTGGTTTAGAGTCTTAGAAACGCGTTGTTAGATGTTTCATAAGTTCGTCAAACTAGTACAAAGCTCATTCAGACACTTATAAGCACGCATGTTGCATGAAACTTGGTTTAGAGTGCTAGAAACGCGTTGTTAGATGTTTCATAAGTTCTTCAGACTAGTACAAAGCTCATTGAGACACTTATAAGCACTCATGTTGCATGAAACTTCGTTTAGAGTCCTAGAAACGCGTTGTTAGATGTTTCATAAGTTCGTCAAAATTTTACAAAGCTCATTGAGACACTTATAAGCACTCATGTTGCATGAAACTAAGTTTAAAGTCCTAGCAACCACATTGTTAGATGTTTCAGAAGTTCGTCAAACTAGTTAAAAGCTCATTGAGACACATATAAGCACTCATGTTGAATGAAACTTGGTTTAGAGTCCTAGAAACACGTTGTTAGATGTTTCATAAGTTCGTCAAACTAGTACAAAGCTCATTGAGACACTTATAAGCACTCATGTTGAATGAAACTTGGTTTAAAGTCTTAGAAACGCGTTGTTAGATGTTTCATAAGTTCTTCAGACTAGTACAAAGCTCATTGAGACACTTATAAACACTCATGTTGCATGAAACTTGGTTTAGAGTCCCAGAAACGCGTTGTTAGATGTTTCATAAGTTCTTCAAATTTGTACAAAGCTCATTGAGACACTTATAAGCACTCATGTTGAATGAAAGTTGGTTTAGAGTCCTAGAAACGCGTTGTTAGATGTTTCATAAGTTCTTCAGACTAGTACAAAGCTCATGGAGACACTTATAAGCACTAATGTTGCATGAAACTTGGTTTAGAGTCCTAGAAACGTGTTGTTAGATGTTTTATAACTTCGTCAAACTTGTACAAAGCTCATTGAGACACATATAAGAACTCATGTTGAATGAAACTAGGTTTAGAGTCCTAGAAACGCGTTGTTAGATGTTTCATAAGTTCGTCAAACTAATACAAAGCTCATTGAGACACTTATAAGCACTCATGTTGAATGAAACTTGGTTGAGAGTCCTAGAAACGCGTTGTTAGATGTTTCATAAGTTATTCAGACTAGTACAAAGCTCATTGAAACACTTATAAGCACTCATGTTGCATGAAACTTGGTTTAGAGTCCTAGAAACACGTTGTTAGATGTTTCATAAGTTCGTCAAAATAGTACAAAGCTCATTGAGACACATATAAGCACTCATGTTGCATGAAACTTGGTTTAGATTCCTAGAAACGCGTTGTTAGATGTTTCATAAGTTCGTCAAACTTGTACAAAGCTCATTGAGACACTTATAAGCACTCATGTTGCATGAAACTTGGTTTAGAGTCCTAGAAACGCGTTGTTAGATGTTTCATAAGTTCGTCAAACTAGTACAAAGCTCATTGAGACACATATAAGCACTCATGTTGCATGAAACTTGGTTTAGAGTCTTAGAAACGCGTTGTTAGATGTTTCATAAGTTCGTCAAACTAGTACAAAGCTCATTGAGACACTTATAAGCACGCATGTTGCATGAAACTTGGGTTAGAGTCCTAGAAACGAGTTGTTATACGTTTCAGAAGTTCGTCAAACTTGTACAAAGCTCATTGAGACACTTATAAGCACTGAAGTTGAATGAAACTTGGTTTAGAGTCCTAGAAAGCGCGTTGTTAGATGTTTCATAAGTTCGTCAAACTAGTACAAAGCTCATTGAGACACTTATAAGCACTCAAGTTGAATGAAACTTGGTTTAGAGTCCTAGAAGGCGCGTTGTTAGATGTTTCATAAGTTCGTCAAACTAGTACAAAGCTCATTGAGACACTTATAAGCACTCATGTTGCATGAAACTTGGTTTAGAGTCCTAGAAACGAGTTGTTAGATGTTTCATAAGTTCGTCAAACTTGTACAAAGCTCATTGAGACACTTATAAGCACTCATGTTGAAAGAAACTTGGTTTAGAGTCCTAGAAACGCGTTGTTAGATGTTTCATAATTTCTTCAGACTAGTACAAAGCTCATTGAGACACAAGCACTCATGTTGCATGAAACTTGGTTTAGAGTCCTAGTAACGCGTTGTTAGATGTTTCATAAATTCGTCAAAATAGTACAAAGCTCATTGAGACACATATAAGCACTCATGTTGCATGAAACTTGGTTTATAGTCCTAGAAACGCGTTGTTAGATGTTTTATAAGTTCGTCAAACTTGTACAAAGCTCATTGAGACACTTCTAAGCACTCATGTTGCATGAAACTTGGTTTAGAGTCCTAGAAACGAGTTGTTAGACGTTTCATAAGTTCGCCAAACTTGTACGAAGCTCATTGAGACACTTATAAGCACTCATGTTGAATGAAACTTGGTTTAGAGTCCTAGAAACGCGTTGTTAGATGTTTCATAAGTTCGTCAAACTAGTTCAAAGCTCATTGAGACACTTATAAGCACTCATGTTGAATGAAACTTGGTTTAGAGTCCCAGAAACGCGTTGTTAGATGTTTCATAAGTTATTCAGACTAGTACAAAGCTCATTGAGACATTTGTAAGCACGCATGTTGCATGAAAGTTGGTTTAGAGTCCTAGAAACGCGTTGTTAGATGTTTTAAAAGTTCGTCAAACTAGTACAAAGCTCATTGAGACACTTATAAGCACTCATGTTGAATGAAACTTGGTTTAGAGTCCTAGAAACGCGTTGTTAGATGTTTCATAAGTTCTTCGAGACTAGTACAAAGTTCATTGAGACACTTATAAGCACTCATGTTGCATGAAACTTGGTTTAGAGTCCTAGAAACGCGTTGTTAGATGTTTCATAAGTTCGTCAAAATTGTTCAAAGCTCATTGAGACACTTATAAGCACTCATGTTGCATGAAACTAAGTTTAAAGTCCTAGCAACCACGTTGTTAGATGTTTCAGAAGTTCATCAAACTAGTTAAAAGCTCATTGAGACACATATAAGCACTCATGTTGAATGAAACTTGGTTTAGAGTCCTAGAAACACGTTGTTAGATGTTTCATAAGTTCGTCAAACTAGTACAAAGCTCATTGAGACACTTATAAGCACTCATGTTGAATGAAACTTGGTTTAGAGTCCTAGAAACGCGTTGTTAGATGTTTCATAAGTTCTTCAGACTAGTACAAAGCTCATTGAGACACTTATAAATACTCATGTTGCATGAAACTTGGTTTAGAGTCCCAGAAACGCGTTGTTAGATGTTTCATAAGTTATTTAGACTAGTACAAAGCTCATTGAGACATTTCTAAGCACGCATGTTGCATGAAACTTGGTTTAGAGTCCTAGAAACGCGTTGTTAGATGTTTTAAAAGTTCGTCAAACTAGTACAAAGCTCATTGAGACACTTATAAGCACTCATGTTGAATGAAACTTGGTTTAGAGTCCTAGAAACGCGTTGTTAGATGTTTCATAAGTTCTTCAGACTAGTACAAAGCTCATTGAGACACTTATAAGCACTCATGTTGCATGAAACTTAGGCAAAGCATCAAGGAATGGCCAAGATCCGCTTGTTAAAAGCATTAAAGGTCTTGGTGAATCAATTCTCCTCTTAGGAAGTGAACCATGATCTCTTTGTCTCTTAATGAGTAAAGAGACATTTTGAATCCAAGTTCCTTTCAAGAACAATTCAATCAAAACCGAATCATAGTGAGCATAAATCAATGGATTTAGCTACATGATGTTTTTGGTTGAGTTGTTCTTAAAGATCCTTGTTAGGCCGAAAGTTAGTGGATGAGAACCATTGTTTCCTCACTCTTATGAGTTTAAAAGGAACCTTGATGAATCCAAAATCCATCTAACTTAGGCATTAGGCAATGACCAAGTATTCAAAGCATAAAGCTTGAAACTTGTGAGCTAAAGAGTGAGAGAACCATGCTCATTGATTCTTTAAGAACAATGCCTTGTTGAATCCGAAACTCTATGCTTTTTTTAAGATACAAAGATAAAAGGATGAGATCCATGATTCGCCATGAGCGATAAGTGTTGTATCCAAATCCGAAGATAATTACTTCATCTTTGTAAGGCCGAAAGCAAGAGGATGAGAACCATGGTCTCCCCACTCTTATGAGTCCAAGGGAACCTTGATGAATCCGAATCCGACTATGCTAAGGCATTAAGCGATGAACAAGAACCTCAAAGCTCAAAGCTTGAGACTTGTGAGCTAAAGGTATGAGAACCTTTCTTGTGTATCTTATGAGTATACAAGATAGTTGAATCCATAACCTCCTGTTTATTTTGAAAATTCATGAGCATGTAATTTCAAATGTTTTAGTATGTGCTCATGTGTGTCCGAATTTTAAATCTCCAAGACTCAGATGTTATGTAGTCATGTGACATAGTCGACTACATGTATCAACTATGTTGTGATGTAGTTGACTATATGTTGCCAACAACTATACATCTAAGTCTTGTTTCTTGTTTCTTGTTTAAGTCTTTTAAAGATCTAGGATACAAGGTCCACTTATGACTTTGTCTAAGACCAAATCACTAGTCCTTGTTTGGTAAAGTGGTTTGAATCTTGGTGAAATACTAAGTGATTTTAAAACCTTGGTTAATCCAAAAGATCTTCGTTTTTCACAAAGAGTAGGAACCAAAGGCCCGCTTGTGATTAAGCAATTAAGGTCTTAAGGATTCCAAAGCTCCTTAGAGGAAAGAGAACCAAGCATCCTTAAGTGTTTGATAACACCGTGAGCTTGATGAATCTCTTAGTCCCTCGGATAACATAAGTCTAAGAAGAGATCCATGACTACTTAAAAGGTGATACTTTAAAGGGTCATGATGAATCCATCTTTAGACTAATGGGGAAATGATTCGTTACTTTAACATCTATATAAGGTGAAGAATGGAATGATGATCTATGTTTGTTTGTCATAAACCGCCTATGGGCATGTAAGTTTATGATACAAGATGAGTAACTAGCTATGAAAGCATTTAAGTTACAATGAATCTTGTTGGTGTGTTTCTAAGACCAAGATCCGCCTTTGTGCACTTAAGATCCTGGTCCCTTTAATTTCAAAATGGCAAGAAGCCATTTGCAAAAGACTCTTGTTGCTAAACCTTCTTCATGTGTAGGTATTAAGCTATTAAGAGCATTTCATAAGGGAAGTCATAAACTCAATCATAGACTAACCAAATAAAGGTGCTCTAAGAGTGTAATGACTCTCCCATATGACCATCTACTCAAGGACTTAACCGAAAAAGGCCATTTCTAAACCCTCTTTACTCCCTTATTTATATTATTAGATACTTGTCTAAGTGTTCATGTGTGCTTGAAATTGTTATATGCCTTAGATCACTTAGAAATTTGTTTGTCAATTTCAAAACTATAAGACCGAAACTTGAACTTGCATTAAGGTGCATACTATACTCGGGTTTAATCAAAAGACATAGGGAACATCTTGAACTATTGTCTTAAACTCTTCCTTGCATTCTTGCTTGTACTTGTGAATGGTTAATCAATAGTTTGTAAATTGTTAAAGGTTATTATCTTGTGCCGGTTAGTCATGAAATTTAAATCAATTTTTGTCTTTGGTATGATGTAGGATCATCATGTCTAAGGATTGAAAGAGATCATCATGAAAACCCCTAAGCATAAAGAAGTAACAAAGAAGTGCTAAAGAGAAAAGAAGTAAAGAGAAGAATGAAAGAAGCCATGAATGGTGTCCAAAAGGAAAAGATGAGAAACCTTTCTCATGAAGCTTGTGAAGAACAAAGCCGAGAAAGGGAAATAGTTCATACCTTCCATCTTAATCATGAAGGGGGGAGAAGAAGTGTTAAATCACACAACTCTTCATGATCAAATGGAAGCCAATCACCGCTACCACCAAACTTAGGCAAAGCATCTCAACCAAGAATGCAAAAGCCTCCTGATATGATCATAGAGTCGAAGCCGGAAACGCACGTCGGCATCGACCACATCGGCATCGACCACAACGGCATCGACCATACCGACATCGACCACATCGGCATCGACCACAACGGCATCGACCATACCGACATCGACCACATCGACATCGACCACAACGGCATCGACATCGACATCGACCACATCGGCATCGACCATACCGGCGCCCGACCATCGCGAACCGAGGAACCAAAAGGAGCGATTACGCGATCGAAAGCTAAGGAGTTAGCTCGGGATGTCCATGCGATGATCATGGAGGAGCTTGGAGGAGCAGCTAGGAGCTTCTTCAACATTTTCACCGCGACTACATAAGAAGACCAAGCTATGAGAGCTAAGCGGACTAGGTGTCTCGCTTGGTACTCTTTCCCACTGGGTTTTAACGAGGCCAAGAAGAACACCACGTCGTCCTTTGGTAATCATAGCTTGAAGAGTGTAAGAGACGAGGCACTAACACGCTACTCGTCGTTTTATATCGCACGCCTTGTCGTTTTTCTGTTTTGTGGTTAAACGTTGCGTTGTTTTTATACTTTCCTTATTTGGCATAGGCGAGATACCCTAGGGAAGTGGCGAGTTGTGCCTTCTCCCTTTATAATCTCAGTCGCCTCCTTCTTGTCTCTTTAGTCAAGCTTTATACAAAACACTTTCAACAAGTTTCGACTCACAACGATTCATTCACGTGAATCCGAAGCACTTACAAGTCCTAGTTACTTCCAAGTGCTTCTGCGAATCATCAAGCAATCCTCCCATCGATTGCTTGAGCTGTCCGCCATCCATCTCGCATCCCACTCACCCCCGTATCCCCTTGTTCTGTCCTTGAAGCCGCCACCATCTACACCATCCTTCCCTATCCGCTTACCTCTGTTTCCAGTTCCAAACCGCACCCACCTTCCATCTATCCGTCAATCCCCGTAGAAGTGAGCTTGCCTTTGCCATAGAGCTGAGATCCTAACCAAGGGTGTATCACGTGGTATCAGAGCCAACTCTGTACCAAAGGCTGAGTCGCTCTTTCCCTTAACTTATTATCACCTCGAATCTGCTTGATTAAAACTTGTTGTGTGCGCATCTGTTTGAGTTGATAGTAACTAAGTTGTTTTTAATTGTTCGTCGTGTTCTTGTGATTGTTGTGCGCGGCGGCAACCTTATGTTTTGATCTTAGAAAACCCTAAACGTAACTTGAAAACGTGTTTGTGAAGATTTCCTTTTTGAACAAAACTCGCGTTTTACTTAAAAATCCGATTTCCTTTTTTTTTTTCTTTGTTTCAAAACCGCGTAGCCCTTTTCCTTTTTGTCTTCTTCTTTGTTTCTTTTGCCGCGTACCCGAACTCCTTTTACTCTTTGTAGCTTGTGTTTTGTGTTGAGAACAACTTACTGCGAGCTACCCGCTTTTGTAACAGGTACATGGCACTCCCCACGGAACTCACGGATGATCTACAGAAGCTCATTGCGGATCGGATTGCCGCCACTCTTCAACAACTTCTTCCCCGGCAAATTTCCCAACACTTGACTTTGGAACGTGAACAACAAGCCAAGGAGACCGCGGTTGAGTTGTCCGAATCCGACAAGGAACCTACCCCTACTCCTTCAGAAGCTAACCGCATTGCTAAAGGGAAGGGAGTTGTCGGTACGTCACGGCTTCGGGCCATCCGCAACATTTTCCCGGCCGGTGCCGGGAAGAGCCAAACGGTTCGCGATTTCCTCCACCTCGATGCGGACGAAGAGGACCCGTCACCCGGGCGTCGAGTGCCGGGAGAACGTGACGAGAACGGACAGAATGCCCATCGGCACCGAGGACATGCCCAACGCCGAACCCAAACCATCGCCGGTCACCGTGTCTATGTGGATTCGGATGACGAGTATTACAACCACTCGGATCGAAGTAGAAGAAGCCGTAGACACGAGAGACGTGACCGAGATGACCCGAGGGATTCGAGAGGCAACGGCTGAAACACATCAAGGCTAAGTTCCCTCCTTTCCAAGGCAAGAACGACCGGAAGCCTATCTAGATTGGGAGAGGAAGATGGAATCTAGTTTCTTGTGCCACGACACCTACGCGGCCAACAAGGTGAAGATAGCCATCTCGGAATTCAGCGACTATGCCATGCTTTGGTGGGATCAACGGTGTACGTCTCGGAGCCGTCACAATGAGCAGCCCATCCATACTTGGCCTCAACTCACCGCCCTCATGAGAAAACGGTTTGTTCCCGGCCACTACCACCGGGAAGTTCTCAACAAACTCAGGAAGCTTACCCAAGGATCCAGCTCCGTCCGAGACTATTTCCAAGAGATGGAAACCCTCTTGATTAGGGCTGGCCTAGAAGAGGATGAAGAGGTCACTCTAGCTCGGTTCATTGGTGGACTTAGCCGAGACATCCAGGACAAAGTAGAGCTTCAAACCTATGGAGATCTTGAGGAGCTTGTGCACAAGGCAGAACTAGTGGAGAGTCAGAACAAGAGACGGTATGCCAAGCCCAGCTTCTCCACGCCGAGCAAGCCCAAGGACGTCACCCCCACACGGCCACCTTTCACCAAAGACACCAAACCAACTCCTGCGGCTAAGGAAGAGACCAAGTATGATCCTAAGAGCCGAGGCAACACCTCTTCTAGTAACGTCAGGTGCTTCAGGTGTCAAGGGATGGGCCATTACTCCAGAGAATGTCCCAACAAGAAGGTGTTTATGCTGCTTGATAGCGGTGAGGTTGTACCCCAAGACTCGATTCGAGTCGAAGCCGAAGAAGGAGAAGAAGAGACAGCCGCTATTGGAGAGATGTTAGTAGCTCGGAGGACCCTAAGTGTCCAGAACCAACCGGAGGAGCTGGTGCAGCGTGATCATCTCTTCCACACCCGGTGTCTCATCAAGGGTAAGGTTTGCAGCTTGATCATCGATGGTGGTAGTTGTACCAACACTGCTAGTGAGCTTATGGTGAAGAAGTTAAGCCTAGCCACCATCTCCCACCCCCGGCCATATAAGTTACAATGGCTTAACGAGAGTGGAGCTCTCACGGTAACACATCGAGGTCCGGTTTACTCTTGCCATTGGTAAGTATGAGGATGAAGTCCTGTGTGATGTGATACCAATGGGGTCGAGCCATGTGCTTCTTGGTAGGCCTTGGCAATCGGATAGAAGGGTTATGCATGACGGGTACACCAACAAGCACTCCTTTGAGTTCAAAGGCCGAAAGATTACTCTTGCTCCTCTTACACCAAGTGAAGTCTACCAAGATCAGCTTTATCTCAAGCTCAAGGAAGACAAAGAGAGGGAGCATGTTCCAGCCACCAGCCTCTACCTAAACCAAAGAGAAGTTTCTCAACTCTTATCTTCGATTGTTCTATTTTGTTATTTGTGTACAAGGAGAGCCTTGTTAGTACTAACCCCACACAGGGATCTCCCTAGTGATATGTCTAAGCTATTGCAGGATTTTAGTGATGTCTTTCCCCAGGAGATACCCCCAGGCCTACCACCCATCCGAGGCATTGAGCACCAGATTGACTTGGTACCCGGTTCAGCACTACCAAATCGACCAGCTTATAGGACCAATCCGGTGGATACCAAGGAACTTCAAAAGCAAGTAGAAGAACTTATGAGCAAGGGACACATTCGTGAGAGCATGAGTCCGTGTGCCGTGCCGGTTCTTCTCGTGCCAAAGAAGGACGGATCATGGAGGATGTGTGTTGATTGCCGAGCCATCAACAACATCACGGTTAAGTATCGCCATCCTATCCCTAGACTTGATGATATGCTTGATGAATTGTGCGGTTCTAACATTTTCTCTAAGATTGATCTTAAGAGCGGTTATCATCAGATTAGGATGAAGGAAGGTGATGAATGGAAGACGGCTTTCAAGACCAAGCAAGGCCTCTATGAGTGGCTAGTCATGCCTTTTGGACTTACTAATGCACCGAGTACATTTATGCGTCTAATGAACCATGTTTTGAGATCTTTTATAGGTGTATTCGTGGTGGTATACTTTGATGACATCCTGATCTTCGGTAGGAGCTTAGCCGAGCACATTGACCACGTCCGAGCCGTTCTTGAAGTTCTAAGGAGGGAAAACCTGTTTGCCAACATAGACAAATGTACCTTTTGTACTAACCAGATTGTATTCTTAGGCTTTGTTGTGAGTGCGAAGGAGTACAGGTCGATGAGGAGAAGATCAAGGCTATCGAGATTGGCCTAAGCCGACCACCATTGGAGAAGTCCGGAGCTTTCATGGGCTTGCCGGGTTCTACCGCCGATTTGTCCGGGAATTTAGCACCATTGCTGCACCATTGACCGAAGTGATCAAGAAGGATGTGGGATTTAAGTGGGGAGAAGCACAAGACAAGGCTTTCGAATGCCTTAAAGAGAAGCTTATCAATTCCCCTTTGCTTTTATTACCTGATTTCCTTAAGACTTTTGAGATTGAATGTGATGCGTCGGTGTAGGGATTGGGGCGGTTCTAATGCGAGAACGGAGGCCTATAGCTTACTTCGGTGAGAAGTTAAGTGGAGCCACGGCTGAACTATCCCACATACGACAAGGAGCTCTACGCGCTGGTGAGAGCCTTGCGGACTTGGCAACACTACCTTTGGCCGAAGGAGTTTGTTATCCACACCGATCATGAGTCTCTCAAGCATCTTAAGGGCCAACGAAGGCCGAACAAGAGACATGGCCGCTGGATAGAGTTCATAGAGACTTTCCCTTACGTGATCAAATACAAGAAAGGTAAGGACAATGTCGTGGCCGACGCATTGTCCGGAGGTACACCCTTATCTCTCTGAATTGACTTCTAGACTTATCGGATTTGAAGTGATCAAAACCTTATATGAGACCGATTCGAGTTTAGTGGTTACTATGCAAAATGCTCTAAGTTTGGTTTTGAGAATTACTTTAGACAGGATGGCTATCTCTTTTACAACAACAAGCTATGTATACCCGGCGGTTCGGTAAGAGAGTTGTTGGTTAGGGAAGCACACGGAGGAGGCCTAGCTGGGCACTTTGGCCAAGCCAAGACATTGGCCAGCCTCCAAGCCTACTTCTATTGGCCTCACATGAGAAGGGACGTCGACCGGGTCTGCCTTGCTTGTGTCACGTGCAAGCAAGCCAAGAGTAAGGTGCAACCTCACGGTTTGTACACACCTTTACCAATACCTTCTCATCCTTGGACAGAAATTTCTATGGATTTTGTAATAGGCTTACCTCGAACCAAGAATGGTAGAGACTCTATATTTGTGGTGGTAGACAAGTTTAGCAAGATGGCTCACTTCATAGCTTGCCACAAGACCGATGACGCGGTTAGTGTAGCTAATTTGTTTTTCGGGGAAGTGGTCGATTGCACGGCATGCCTCGGGTGATTGTCTCGGATCGTGACACCAAGTTCTTGAGTCACTTCTGGCGTACCTTGTGGGCCAAGCTAGGGACCAAACTCTCATTCTCCACCACCTGCCATCCCCAAACCGATGGCCAAACCGAAGTAGTCAATAGGTCCTTATCAACACTTCTCAGGACCCTGGTAAGAAGCAACCTCAAGGCATGGGAGGAGTGTCTACCCCATGCTGAGTTTGCTTACAATCACGCTAAGCACTCTACCACTCTTTACTCTCCGTTTGAATTGGTTTATGGCTTTAACCTAATCGCGTTGCCTTTGAGTGAGGTATCTAGTTTTGATGGCAGCAAGAAGGCCGAGCAGGTTAAGAAGATGCACGAGAAGGCCAAAGCGAACATCGAGAAGAAGACCGAGCAATACGTTCGGCAAGCGAACAAGGGCCGCAAGGAGATACTATTTGAGGAAGGCGACTTGGTGTGGATCCACTTGAGGAAGGAGAGGTTTCCAGCTGAGAGGAAGTCCAAGCTTATGCCGCGAGTCGATGGACCATTCAAAGTTACCAAGCGGATCAACAACAATGCCTACAAGATCGATCTCCAAGGTAAGTATTCGATATCCGATTCCTTCAATGTTATTGACTTGTCTCCTTATGTTGCAGATTCAGATTTGAGGACAAATCCTTTTCAAGAGGGAGGGGATGATATGATCATAGAGCCGAAGCCGGAAACGCACGTCGGCATCGACCACATCGGCATCGACCACAACGGCATCGACCATACCGACATCGACCACATCGGCATCGACCACAACGGCATCGACCATACCGACATCGACCACATCGACATCGACCACAACGGCATCGACATCGACATCGACCACATCGGCATCGACCATACGGCGCCCGACCATCGCGAACCGAGGAACCAAAAGGAGCGATTACGCGATCGGAAGCTAAGGAGTTAGCTCGGGATGTCCATGCGATGATCATGGAGGAGCTTGGAGGAGCAGCTAGGAGCTTCTTCAACATTTTCACCGCGACTACATAAGAAGACCAAGCTATGAGAGCTAAGCGGACTAGGTGTCTCGCTTGGTACTCTTTCCCACTGGGTTTTAACGAGGCCAAGAAGAACACCACGTCGTCCTTTGGTAATCATAGCTTGAAGAGTGTAAGAGACGAGGCACTAACACGCTACTCGTCGTTTTATATCGCACGCCTTGTCGTTTTTCTGTTTTGTGGTTAAACGTTGCGTTGTTTTTATACTTTCCTTATTTGGCATAGGCGAGATACCCTAGGGAAGTGGCGAGTTGTGCCTTCTCCCTTTATAATCTCAGCCGCCTCCTTCTTGTCTCTTTAGTCAAGCTTTATACAAAACACTTTCAACAAGTTTCGACTCACAACGATTCATTCACGTGAATCCGAAGCACTTACAAGTCCTAGTTACTTCCAAGTGCTTCTGCGAATCATCAAGCAATCCTCCCATCGATTGCTTGAGCTGTCCGCCATCCATCTCGCATCCCACTCACCCCCGTATCCCCTTGTTCTGTCCTTGAAGCCGCCACCATCTACACCATCCTTCCCTATCCGCTTACCTCTGTTTCCAGTTCCAAACCGCACCCACCTTCCATCTATCCGTCAATCCCCGTAGAAGTGAGCTTGCCTTTGCCATAGAGCTGAGATCCTAACCAAGGGTGTATCACCTCCTCAATTCATCATCACTCGGCCAAACTCGTTAAAGGGAAAGGTCAAACCATCTACCACCAAATCATCTACCACCAAACTTAGGCAAAGCATCTCAACCATGAATGCAAAAGCCTCCTCATTCACTCTCGGCCAAATCTTCTACAAGAGCAAGCCGATCCATCTTATCATCAACATTTGGTCAAGATCTAGCAAGTCAAAGACCTCCATTCAACCACCAACAAACCCGGCCAAAGTATCAAGAAGGACTAAGTCTTCACTACCACCAATCCGGCTATGTATTGACTAAAGTACCAATAAGGACGAAGTCAATACAAAGCTCTCACTCTCGGCTAAAGTACCAAGAAGGACGAAGCCTCCACAACCAATCCATTTCGACTTAAGTACCAAAAAGATACAAGGCCAAAGTTTCTTTGGAACCAAGAAGAACCATCATTTGGCTAAATGCACTTGGAGAATGCTAAAGTGTCCCAAGATGTAAAGAGCTCTCATCAATCATTCGGTCAAGCCTCTACAAGAAGCAAGACCATCATCATCATCAACACTAGGCTCGGCCAAGTACATGGCAAAGACTAAACCGAGCCATTCATGTCCTAGAAAGAGACCGATGAATCAACATGACCAATCGGCTCTACTCACTATCGGCCAAAGCAACTACCAAGTGCAAGGCCTAATCTTGTTACTCGGCTTATGCATCTATCAAGAGATAAGCCAAAATACTCCGACAAATCCTTGTTCCAACCGCACAAAGAAGAAAGCAAGACTTCAAGAAGAAGCCAAAGCTCAAACCTAGATGCGACTACAAGGACAAGTCATTCCTCTACAAACTAAAGGCTGTCCCTAAACCCTCTCTTTAACATACTTAATAGGAATCATTAGACTAGAACTAAACCTCATTATCTTGTTTAAGTCTATGGTCAATCACTTGCTAAAAAGGAATTGCTTAAATCAATGTTCTAAATTGACTTTAGATTAAGCTTATCCTTATCCAAATTGTCTTTACTAAGTCTTAATTTCCTTGGATCCTTGAAGGTTCAAAGAAGTGGTAGACCAAAGGCAAGAAGGAAGTCTCAAAGAAGAAACAAAAGAGAAGGAAAGGAAGTCACTATGTTTTTGTCAAGTCCATCCACACCCAAGCTTGTGAAGAACAAAGCCGTGGATAGGAATCAAATCAAAGTCTCACACCAAAGTTTGTGAAGAACAAACCGTGAAGACCAAATCAAGTATCCAAAGAACCCTCATTGAAGAACACGGCAAAGTCAAGAAGATCAAACCGGTTCTATCTTAAGGGGGAGTTTCGGCCAAGTCAAGAAGATAAAGGCCAAGATTAAGAAGACCCCTATTGCAAAGACTTACACTCTTTTTCCCTTAGTAATGCTTTTATCCCAAGTGGTTTTGCTTACTAAGGGTTTTAATGAGGTTTGTTTAGCAATGTCCAATCTTAGTCATTTCATTGGGCTAAGCTTGAGGGGGAGTATTAAGACTAATGATAACCTACAAAGGCATTAGATCAAGATACATCAAAGAAGGGAAAAGTGTAGTTGAGGCGTGTAGTCGGCTAATATAGTTGAGTCATGTAGTCGACTACATCGCAAGACTAAAGAGTCGTTAGAGCTATGGACCAATGGAATCAAGAGAGGGAAAATATAGTTGAGGCGTGTAGTCGACTAATGTAGTTGAGTCATATAGTCGACTACATCGCAAGACTAAAGAGCCGTTAGAGAATTCAAATTTGAATTCTAGCCGTTGGAGACTTCTCCTGTTGTATCTTTTCTTTATATAAGTGTGATAAACTCTTGTAAAACCTTCAAGGAGGTGGTTCCTCTTTCAATATACTAAAATACACTTTCTCTCACATACTCTCTCTCTTTCTAATCTCAAATACTCTCTACATACACTCAAGAACCAAGCAACCTTGCTTCACTTCTATACACTCAAGATCCGAGCCTAACCAACTCGGATCTATACACTAATCTCTCCAAAAACCAACAGGTTTAGAGTCCTAGAAACGCGTTGTTAGATGTTTCATAAGTTCGTCAAAATTGTACAAAGCTCATTGAGACACTTATAAGCACTCATGTTGCATGAAACTAAGTTTAAAGTCCTAGCAACCACGTTGTTAGATGTTTCAGAAGTTCGTCAAACTAGTTAAAAGCTCATTAAGACACATATAAGCACTCATGTTGAATGAAACTTGGTTTAGAGTCCTAGAAACACGTTGTTAGTGAAGAAATGTAAAGAGTATTGCGGATTAACATGAGATTAGTAGAGAGTTTGAAGATTAATCATGTTTCGGTGTAATGTGTGTTTAGAGAATAGAGAGAGTGAATAAGTTTCTTGATTTTTATTGATTACACATAGTGATATATATATGGAGAATACAAGATAGGGTTTAGAGAGGAAAAGAGCCGTTTAAAGATAAGGTTGCGCGTGTGTAGTCCAAGATCCGCTCTTCCGTACGCTTATCCGCGTCCGTACGGTCTTGGCTACTTTTTGACCCGCGCTTTCTCGACCACGTCTCGACACATCATGGTGCCACGTCGACCACGTCTCGACACATCATGGTGCCACGTCTCCTCCAACTTGTGGAGCCACGTCTCGTAGCCGTTGCACCTCATGGAAGATAAGAATTCGCGTGTGTAGTCAAGATCCGGTCTTCCGCACGCTTTTCCGCGTCCGTACGGTCTTGGCTACTTTTGACCCGCGCTTTCTCGACCACGTCTCGACACATCATGGTGCCACGTCTCCTCCAACTTGTGGAGCCACGTCTCGTACCCGTTGCACCTCATGAAACCCTCTTTTCCACTTAGAGTCTTCCAAAATCCCTTCTCGGTCAATATTGGTTCGGATACTAGTCATGCGCTAGACCGTTGACTATTTCTCCTCAACACTCCCCCTCAAGACTAGCCGGATGGAATGGCTAGACTTGGAACCTCGTGGCTAGCCTCATTAAAACCTTGCAAGTAAAACCACTTGGGATAAAAACTTGCTAAGGGAAAAGAGTACTAGCCGCTTCGGTTAGGGTCTTCTTATTGCTTGATGAGATTTGTGAGTCCCATCTTTGAGTGGATGAACTCACAAACCTTGGTACTCGCTGCTTTTGTAAAGATGTCCGCTAACTGATCTTCACTCTTGGTAAAGCATGGAAGGATAATCTTCTTAACCATTGCTTCTCGGACTTTATGGCGATCTACTTCAATGTGCTTGGTTCTCTCGTGAAATACGGAGTTGGATGCTAGGTTGATTGCTGATTTGTTGTCGGCATGCATGGTGATTGGGTTCTTGACTTCAATACCGAGATCCATGACCAAAGCCTTGAGCCAAATCAGTTCCTGAGTCAGCTTCCTCATGGCTCTATACTCGGACTCGGTTGTTGAACATGAAACCACCTTTTGCTTCTTGCTCTTCCACGTAACTAGATTGCCTCCTATGAACGTGCGTAGCTTTGTTGTGGAGCGTCTATCTCCTCTATCACCTGCCCAATCAGCATCACAATAACCCACTATCTCCGTATTCTTGTTGCATCCCATCCAAATGCCTTGGCCGGGTGATCCTTTGAGATATCTAAGCACTCTATCCACCAAGTTCCAATGATGATTCTTTGGGGCTTGCATGTGTTGTGAGACCTGATTCACAGCAAAACATATATCAGGTCTAGTTATGGTTAAGTAGATAAGCTTACCAACAAGTCTTCTATATTGTTTAGGGTCTTTGTATGGCTCGTCTTCGAGCTCCCCTTGCGGATATCTTTGTAGTTTTCTTCCAAGGGCGTACAGGTTTAGCTCCAAGTTCTGTCTCAACAAGTAAATCAAGGACGTATTTCCTTTGGGATAGGAATAGACCCTCATTGGATCTACAAACCTCAATGCCAAGGAAATACTTTAGTTCTCCAAGATCTTTAATGTCAAATACAGATTTGAGATGAGCTTTAGTAGCCTCAATTCTTACCTTGTCATCCCCGGTTATGATGATATCATCAACATATACGAGGATGACTACTATACCTGTTTTACGCTTGCTTGTAAAGAGAGTATGGTCGGATTCAGATTTCTTGAATCCCTTATCAAGGAGAGTGTTGCTCGGCTTGTGGTACCATGCTCTAGGGGATTGTTTCAAACCGTAGATGGCCTTCTTAAGTCTCAGCACTTTTCCCGGAGTGATCTTGTCCCTTATGCCGGAGGCGGAGTCATGTATACCTCATCCTCTAGTTCTCCTTGTAAGAACGCATTCTTAACATCCATTTGCCAAAGATCCCACTCTTGGTTAGTGGCAATGGAGAAGATTACTCTTATGGTGTGAAGTTTGGCAACCGGGGCAAAGGTTTCAAGGTAGTCCTCCCCATATGTTTGAGTGAAGCCCCTCGCAACTAGACGAGCCTTGTACCTCTCTATCTCCCCATTACTTTTGTACTTGATGGTGAAGACATACCGTGAGCTAACCGTTCTCTTGCCTTGAGGTAAATTCGCCTCTTCCCAAGTCTCGTTTAGCTCCATGGCCTTATCTTCTTCTTCCACGGCTTTTATCCACACATCATGTTCCATAGCTTCCTCGTATGTCTTTGGAATCCAATTCCCATCAATGCAAGCCATGAAGACTTGGTGTTCTTGTGGAAATGACACTAGATTGCATACGGCTTGTATAGGATGTGCCACCGCGTTGTTGTTGAAATACACTCTTGTATTGACCCAATTGGATGGAGGATTCTTGGTTCTAGTACTCCTTCTCAGTGGTTGTACTACTTCTTCACCATTACCATCCTCTTCTTGAGTTAGAACCGGAACATCATCTTGATTGTGATCCGGATCGGCTTGAGTTTGTGTTGGAGATGAGGTTGAATCTTCTCCTCCATGTTGAGTAGCCGATTCTTGTCCATTCTCCCCCTCACCATCAAGGTGGGGTTCTTGGTTCACTTGTGGTTCTTCACCACCCGTGTCACCACTAAGATCTAGACCAAGGTCTTCCATGAGTTTCTTGAGTAGGTTAGCTCTATCTTGAGCTGGAGTGGATAGATTCTTGATACTATCCCAATTCTTCTCTTGATAATAGCCTTGTCCTTCAAGAAACCTCACATCCCTTGACACCATGACCCTTCTTCTTTCCGGTATATAGCATTTGTATCCCTTTTGGCTAGATGAGTACCCAATAAAGATCCCCTTAATACTTTTGGCGTCTAGCTTACTTCTCTGTTCACCTGGAATCAAGACAAAACAGACACACCCAAACACACGTAAGTAAGAGATAGATGGCTTAGCTTTATTTAAAACTTCAAATGGAGAAAGATCATTAAGGATTTGTGTTGGTGTCCTATTGATCAAATAGCAAGCCGATGTAACCGCATCCCCCAAAATCTCTTAGGGACATTAGTGTGGAACATCATCGATCTTGCCACCTCCATTAAGTGCCTATTCTTTCTCTCGGCAACGCCGTTTTGTTGTGGCGTGTATGGACAACTCGTTTGGTGCAAGATTCCATGTTTAGCCAAGTAGTCTTTGAATGCATAGCTTGTGTATTCTCCTCCATTATCTGTCCTAAAACATTTGATCTTGGCATTGTAATGGTTAGAAACATAAGCTTGAAAATTTTTGAATGCATCTAAGACCCTATCTTTTGATGAAATCAACGTTATCCATGTGAATTTGGACTTCTCATCTATGAAAGTAACAAAACTTGTGGTTTTCTCTAGAAACGCACGGAGAAGTCCATACATCCGAATGGATAAGTTCAAAACAAGCATCATAAGTTTTATTAGATTTTGAGAAAACAGTTTTGCAATGCTTTCCAAGGATGCATGATTCACAAAGTTTATTATCAAAAGACACAAGAGGCAACATTATTTTAAGGGCTCTAGAGTTAGGATGGCCTAATCTAGCATGCCAAATCACATTATTGGCCTCGGTTAAAACAGAGTTAAACGCTGAATATAAGAGTGGACTAGTAGGTTTCTCATCAAGCACATATAGATCTCCCTTAGTGCTTCCTCTACCAATGATCTTCCTTGAGTTAATATCCTGAAATATAACATTGTTAGGACCAAATGTAACGTTGCATTTCAAATCATTAGTAATTCGTTTCACCGATAAAAGATTAGAAGTAAAATTAGGCATGTATAGGGCTTTCATATCTCTATCGAACAACCTAAGATTTCCTAAGCCTTTTATCGGAACTTTACCACCATTTGCAACCATAACATTCCCTATAGCCGGTTTGATATTACTCATAAGGTTCTCATCACTAATCATATGGTGGGAAGCACCCGAATCTACCACTATTGGCTTATCTATCCTAATAGCATTTAGGGATAAGAAATCAATACGGGACCCCTTTAGGGCCTTTATGAGAGCTTCAAGGTCGGATTTGCGGACATATTCATCGGTGAAAGGAACCACCGCCAACGCCTCTTCATCCTTTCCTTGGCTTGAAGAACTTCCTCCTTGAACCGGTTCATCTTGGGAGAGGTTTGCCTTTGGATCCATGAACTTGCTTGGTTTGAGATGGGGATGAAGAATCCAACATTTGTCCTTCACGTGTCCCTTCTTCTTGCAATGATCACATGCCATAGACTTCCTCTCCTCTCGCGTCTTGAACGTTGCTTTGTTGGCTAGGACTATCTCCTTCTTACTAAATAGTTCATCACCACCTTGTTCCCTTTGTAGTTGAGAGACCACCGAGTCAAGAGATGGGAGAGTGTCGGCTCTTAGAAGATGCTTGATAAGGTCCTTATAACTTGAGTTAAGAGTCAATAGAAGTCCAAAGACTTTGTCTTGCTCTTTCCTCTCATTAATCACCTTAGCATCTATTGAGCTTGGTCTCAACATCTCTAGCTCAGCCCATAAGGCTCTAAACTTCCCATAGTGAGCGGTGAACTCGGTTTCTTCTTGTGAGAGGTTATTGAGAGCTTTCTTTACCTCATACACACGGCTTAGATTAGAAACGTTGCCATAAATGTTCTTGAGGGTATCCCAAAGATCTTTGGCCGTCTCACGGTAAGAGTATGCTTCAAGTATCGCCGGATCTAGAGTGTGTTGAATGATGCCTAAAACACGTTGGTCTCCTCGGAACCACTTCTCTTCCTCCTCGGTTAAACCTTCATCACCGAGAGATCTTTCCGTGTTGATAGAATCAGGAGCCTTAGAGATGTGTTTCCATAGACCCCGGCTTCCAAGAGCAGTTTTGATAGTTCTAGTCCAAAGGAGATAGTTTATCCCCTTTAGAATCACCGATGGTTCTGTCGAGCTTAGAGCTATGAAGATCTTGAGTATCTTCCATGGTTGAGAGTAAAAGATGATGAATTTATGACTTGGATCTGTCTAGTATCCAGAAAGGAGGTAACTTTATGAAGAAACAAAGAGATTTATGAGAAAAACAGAGTGTTTTATGAAGAAACAGAGTAAAAACGAGTATCCGATGAACACCGAAACAAATTTTGATGAGTTTAGGTGAAAAGATTGTGTCTTTAAGCTTTGTGATGCTTAAGAACACACGATAAGAAGCGGAATAGAGAGATTAGGAGCTATTACGCTCGATACCATGAAGAAATGTAAAGAGTATTGCGGATTAACATGAGATTAGTAGAGAGTTTGAAGATTAATCATGTTTCGGTGTAATGTGTGTTTAGAGAATAGAGAGAGTGAATAAGTTTCTTGATTTTTATTGATTACACATAGTGATATATATATGGAGAATACAAGATAGGGTTTAGAGAGGAAAAGAGCCGTTTAAAGATAAGGTTGCGCGTGTGTAGTCCAAGATCCGCTCTTCCGTACGCTTATCCGCGTCCGTACGGTCTTGGCTACTTTTTGACCCGCGCTTTCTCGACCACGTCTCGACACATCATGGTGCCACGTCTCCTCCAACTTGTGGAGCCACGTCTCGTAGCCGTTGCACCTCATGGAAGATAAGAATTCGCGTGTGTAGTCAAGATCCGGTCTTCCGCACGCTTTTCCGCGTCCGTACGGTCTTGGCTACTTTTGACCCGCGCTTTCTCGACCACGTCTCGACACATCATGGTGCCACGTCTCCTCCAACTTGTGGAGCCACGTCTCGTACCCGTTGCACCTCATGAAACCCTCTTTTCCACTTAGAGTCTTCCAAAATCCCTTCTCGGTCAATATTGGTTCGGATACTAGTCATGCGCTAGACCGTTGACTATTTCTCCTCAACAGTTAGATGTTTCATAAGTTCGTCAAACTAGTACAAAGCTCATTGAGACACTTATAAGCACTCATGTTGAATGAAACTTGGTTTAGAGTCCTAGAAACGCGTTGTTAGATGTTTCATAAGTTCTTCAGACTAGTACAAAGCTCATTGAGACACTTATAAACACTCATGTTGCATGAAACTTGGTTTAGAGTCCCAGAAACGCGTTGTTAGATGTTTCATAAGTTCTTTAAACTTGTACAAAGCTCATTGAGACACTTATAAGCACTCATGTTGAATGAAACTTGGTTTAGAGTCCTAGAAACGCGTTGTTAGATGTTTCATAATTTCTTCAGACTAGTACAAAGCTCATGGAGACACTTATAAGCACTCATGTTGCATGAAAATTGGTTTAGAGTCCTAGAAACGTGTTGTTAGATGTTTTATAAGTTCGTCAAACTAGTACAAAGCTCATTGAGACACATATAAGCACTCATGTTGCATGAAACTATTTTTAGAGTCCTAGAAACGCGTTGTTAGATATTTCATAAGTTCGTCAAACTTGTACAAAGCTCATTGAGACACTTATAAGCACTCATGTTGCATGAAACTTATTTTAAAGTCCTAGCAACCATGTTGTTATATGTTTCAGAAGTTCGTCAAACTTGTAAAAAGCTCATTGAGACACTTATAAGCACTCATGTTGAATAAAACTTGGTTTAGAGTCCTAGAAACCAAGTTGTTAGATGTTTCATAAGTTCTTCAAACAAGTACTAAGCTCATTGAGACACTTATAAGCACTTATGTTGCATGAAACTTGGTTTAGGGTCCTAGAAACGCGTTGTTAGATGTTTCATAAGTTCGTCAAACTTGTAAAAAGCTCATTAAGACACTTATAAGCATTCATGTTGCATGAAACTTGGTTTAGAGTCCTAGAAACGCGTTGTTAGATGTTTCATAAGTGTTGAGACTAATGGTAACTCTTAATGGGCATTAGGTCGAAACATGTTGAGGAGCATAAGGCATTTACCCGGATAAGATATCCACTAAGGTAATGTCTCATCTTGTGGACCAAGTAAAGGCCCAAGTAGCTCCTTATATTACCTATAATAAAAGAGAAGAATCAAAAGAGGATAAAGAGGATCAATATGGGATCTTTGACCACAAAGATTCACGTGCCAAACCACATAACAAGGCACCCATGACCTGTCACTATCCGGCTCGGTTCCAAGCGCTACACGCTCCCAAGAGTGGAAAGCGACTTGTCTCCTCTCTCTCTCTCTCTCTCTTAGCGGCTAGGTTAAAAGGGCTTGCTTATATATATTGTAATGTTTCATTGTTGTAACCTAAGAGAGCTTATGCTCTTCTCTCAATACAAGAAACTCTTTCTCTTATTCTCTCTACTCTACAAACCGAAACTACTTCCTCAAATCTCTTTCCGTTTAAACTCTCTATATTCTCTCTATCATGTTCTTGATGTTCTTCATGAACTCTCCTAAGAACATCTAATCATGGTATCTCCAATCTCGTTCTTATTTCCGCTTAATACTCTCCTAAGTTCTTCATAGATCTAACATGGTATTAGGCGATGAATCTTGCACTTATTTCCGCTTAAACATAGTTCTTCATAGATCTTGAGAAACAAGACAAGCCTTAGGCGATGAATCTTGCAAAAGATGAGAACCATTGTTCAAAGACATCTCTTTTGAGTATGATGAACATGATGAATCTCTCTTTATACTCAAGATCTATTCTTTATTTTTAGTTGAAGAAGGCCGATTAAGAAAAGGGAACCAAGAGGAGTCATTTGACTATGAATCTTGTTGCATCCAAATCGGCTTCTTAGGAGAAGGGAACCATGTCTATGATACTCTCATGAGTACTTATAGCATGATGAATCCGAGTCTCCTTTAGTTTAGATCCATAGATCTTGGTAATACCTTTCTTAGAACACACCAAGCATAATTTGTTCATGGAAAGATTGGATCTTAAGATCTAGCTACATGTTTAAAAACATGTTTGTGAAAGTGTGTTTCTTTTGAAAAAGATCTATGGACAGCCATATGTCAAAGGATGAGAACCATGGGTTTCCTCACTCTTATGAGTTCAAAGGAACCATGATGAATCCAAGATCTTAATGACTTTGGTTTTTAGACAATGAACAAGTATTCAAGAACAAAACTTGAAACTTGGGAGTCAAAGGTTAGAGAACCTTGTTTGCTAAACTTTTGAGAGTTGAAAGCAACTTGTTGAATCCGAAACCCTTCTTTAGGCAAGGACCAAGATATCAAAGCTTAAAGCTTGAATCTTGAGAGCTAAAAGAGTAGGTGAACCTTGTTGTTGTTCTTATAAGGCAAAAACAACTTGTTGAATCCAAAACTCTTTCTTTTGTTTGTGCTTTAACAAAGATCTTTGGAAAGAGAACCATGATCCGCTTAACTCCTAGTGAGTAAAGGACATGTTGAATCCAATTTCCTTGGTAAGTACAAGACAACCAAAACACATTCATTGTTAGTATAAATCAATAGGATTTAACTACATGATAGTTTTGGTTGTATTGTCCTTTAAGATCATTGTCTAAACCGAGACTAATGGATGAGAACCATGGCTTTAAACTCCTATGAGTTCAAGAAACCTTGATGAATCCAATACCACAAAGTTTCAGTTTAAAAGCATGTTTTGAGCATATGATGTTTTCAAAAGTTTTTAAAGAACATATGCTCATTTGGTCCGAATTTAAATCTCCAAGACGATGAAGATGAGTAGTGGCGGTTGTGTTAGTGGAAACACAAGAGGGAGATAAAGAGATTAGTAGTTAATCTTGAGTCCTAAAGATCTTTAGATCATTAAGGAATCGGTTGTAAACTCTATACTCTTTATCCTCTTCATACCCCACTATAATATCCAAGTCTTGTCTCTTGCTAAAGTCTTAAATCACTAGTCTTTGTTTAGTGAAGTGATTTGAGACTTGGAAAGATCTAGGATCCTTGGTTTGCATATGTCTTAAGACTTATTGCATTCAAACCTTGGTGAAATCCAAAAGATCTCCGGTTTAACAAAGGGTAAGGAACCAAGATCCGCTTGTGATTAAGCATATAAGGTCTTATGGGATCCAAACTCTCTTAGAGGAAAGAGAACCAAGTTTCATTAAGTGTTTAAAACCTGTTTGAGCTTGATGAATCCATTAGATCCTCGGGTAACATAAGTCTAAAAAGAGATCCATGATTATCTAAAAGGTGGCACTTTTGAAAGTCATGGTGAATCCATTTTAGACTTATGGGGAAATGATTCATTACACTAACATCTATATAAGGTGAAGATGGAATGATGATCTATGTTTGTTGTCATAAACCGCCTATGTGCATTTAAGTTTATGATACAAGATGAGTAACTAAGCTATGAAAGCTATCAAGTTACAATGAATCTTGTTTGTGTGTTTTAAGATCATGGTCCGCCATTGTGCACTAAAGACCATGGTCCCTTTCAAAGTCTTTATGGAAAGGAGCCATAAGCTAAAGACTCTTGTTGCTAACTTGAATCTATGTGTAGGTAAAGAAGCAAACAAGAGAATTTCTCATAAAGAGAAGTCATGAATCCGATCTTAGACTAACCATTGAGGTGCTCTAAAAGGATAAATGACTTCTCCCAATGACCATCTTCCCAAAGGAATATCAAAAAAGGGCTAATTCTAAACTCTTACTCTCTTTAAACCATATTATTAAGATACTAGGCTTAAGTAGTCTTTATGCTTCATGTTATATGCCATAGATTGCATGTTTAAAAGCCTTTACAAATCTATAGGAACTAGAAATTGAACTTGCTAAGATACTTATACTCTCGGATTTAATCAAAAGGCTTAGGAAACTTTGTTATCTAATGTCTTAAATCCTTCCTTGTATCATGCTTGTTAAATATGATAATACTTAATAGATTGTAAAGTGTTTAAAGTTTCTATCTTATGCCGGTTAACCATGATACTTAATCCATTTTGTGTTTGATATAATGTAGGATCATTATGTTCAAACCTTAAGAAGATTTCATGAGACAACCCCTAAGCATAAAGAAGAAACACAAAAGTGCCAAAGAGAAAAGAAGTAAGAGGAAATGATCTAATGCCAAAGATGATGTCCTAAAGAGAAGATGAGAAACCTCTTTCTCAAAGAAGCTTGTGAAGAACAAAGCCGAGAAAGGAGGAGAGTTCATTTACTTCCATGTTAATCAAGATGGGGGGAGAAGAAGTGTTAGATCACACATCTCATCATGATCAAATGGAAGCCAACCACTATCATCATTGTGGCCAAAAGCATCTAGCAAAGAGCTAAAGCCATCAAGTTACATCTCGGCCAAGTATTTACAAGACAAAGCCGAGTCAACCCATTAATCTTCGGTCAAGTCCGTGGCAAGACAAAGACCATCATCAACCGGTCAAGTCCGTGGCAAGACAAAGACCAACATCAACCGGTCAAGTCCGTGGCAAGACAAAGACCATCTCTTGACCAAAGTCCCTAGCAAAGGCAAGGTCACCAATCATTGTTCAAGATCATCATTCACTTGGCCAAGCCTCCACAAAGAAGCAAAGCCAATCCATTCAACCATCATCAATCCTTGGTCAATCCTCTTCAAGAGAAAGACCAATTCATCTAATCATCAAAACCGAGTCCTTGAAGAAAGGAACTCAAAGATCATGTGGCTTGGTCAAGGCTCTAGCAATGACAAGACCAAGTCACTTCATCAACACTAGGCTCGGCCAAGTACTTGGCAAAGACAAAGCCGAGCCATCCTTGTTCTAGAAAGAGACCGATCAAGTCATATGATCAATCGTCTCTACTCACTCTCGGCCAAAGCAACTCTCAAGTGCAAGGCCTATTCTTTTTACTCGGCCTATGCATCTACCAAGAGCTAAGCCAAAGACGTCAACAAACCTTGTTCCAATTGCACAAAGGAGGAAGCAAAGACTTCAAGAAGAAGCCAAAGCTCAAAACCTATATGCAACAACAAGGAGAAGTCCATTCCACTACGAACAAAAGGCTGTCCCTTAAACCTTATTCTTCATTAAGTTTAAAATTACAAGAACTAGAGCTGCACCATGATCTTGCTTAGTTCTTGTGTGTCTAGATAGCCTAAATTGAATCATTTGAAATTTGCTAGAGGAACTTAGGTTTAAATATGGCAAAATTACTCATTGTTTCATTATTGGTTTATGGACTTAAGAAGTTTTGTGAGCATCTCTATTGTATCAAGTTAACCTTGCACTAAAATCTTTGTATCTCTTGAATCTTTTGAAGGTTCAAAGGAAAGGAGGTAAAGTGATCACCTCGGTTACTTGAGAAACAAGAAGAAAGCCACTAAGGAACATGAAAGAAGAAGGGTAAAGGGAGTCAAAAGTGTTCGGTCATGTCCTCTCACATTCAAGCTTGTGAAGAACAAAGCCGTGAAGAGGAAGTAAACATTGAAGCTTGAAGAAAGCATAGAAGTAACCTCATCATCTAAGTGTGAAGAGCATAATCAAGATGAGAAGTTTAAAGAACCCTTATGAAGAAACGGTAAAGGCAAGAACTTGAACCGGTTTCTACTTAAGGGGGAGTGTGTTTGGCGAGCTAGAAAGAGTTCATTTGAAGACTTGAAGGCAAGTCAAGAAGAACTCAAGGCTCATCAAAGAAGACCTCTATCACACTAACTTATACTCTTTTTCCCTTCGGTGTAGTTTTATCCCAATGGGTTTTCTCACCAAGGTTTTAATGAGGTTTGTTGGTGTGATGTCCAAGCTTAGCCATTTCATTAGGCTAAGCTTGAGGGGGAGTGTTGAGACTAATGGTAACTCTTAATGGGCATTAGGTCGAAACATGTTGAGGAGCATAAGGCATTTACCCGGATAAGATATCCACTAAGGTAATGTCTCATCTTGTGGACCAAGTAAAGGCCCAAGTAGCTCCTTATATTACCTATAATAAATAAGAAGAATCAAAAGAGGATAAAGAGGATCAATATGGGATCTTTGACCACAAAGATTCACGTGCCAAACCACATAACAAGGCACCCATGACCTGTCACTATCCGGCTCGGTTCCAAGCGCTACACGCTCCCAAGAGTGGAAAGCGACTTGTCTCCTCTCTCTCTCTCTCTCTCTTAGCGGCTAGGTTAAAAGGGCTTGCTTATATATATTGTAATGTTTCATTGTTGTAACCTAAGAGAGCTTATGCTCTTCTCTCAATACAAGAAACTCTTTCTCTTATTCTCTCTACTCTACAAACCGAAACTACTTCCTCAAATCTCTTTCCGTTTAAACTCTCTATATTCTCTCTATCATGTTCTTGATGTTCTTCATGAACTCAAGAACATAATCTCTCCAATCTCGTCTATACTCTCCTAAAATCTAACAATAAGTTCGTCAAACTTGTCAAAAGCTCATTGAGAAACTTATAAGCACTGATGTTGCATGAAACTTAGTTTAAAGTCCTAGCAACCACATTGTTAGATGTTTCAGAAGTTCGTCAAACTAGTTAAAAGCTCATTGAGACACATATAAGCACTCATGTTGAATGAAACTTGGTTTAGAGTCCTAGAAACGCGTTGTTAGATGTTTCATAAGTTCGTCAAACTAGTTAAAAGATCATTGAGACACTTCTAAGCACGCATGTTGCATGAAACTTGGTTTAGAGTCCTAGAAACGCGTTGTTAGATGTTTCATAAGTTCGTCAACCTTGTACAAAGCTCATTGAGACACTTATAAGCACTCATGTTGCATGAAACTTGGTTTAGAGTCCTAGAAACGAGTTGTTAGATGTTTCATAAGTTCGTCAAACTTGTACAAAGCTCATTGAGACATTTATAAGCACTCATGTTGAATGAAACTTGGTTTAGAGTCCTAGAAACGCGTTGTTAGATGTTTCATAAGTTCTTCAGAATAGTACAAACCTCATGGAGACACTTATAAGCACTCATGTTGCATGAAACTTGGTTTAGAGTCCTAGAAACGTGTTGTTAGATGTTTTATAAGTTCGTCAAACTAGTACAAAGCTCATTGAGACACATATAAGCACTCATGTTGCATGAAACTTGGTTTAGAGTCCTAGAAACGCGTTGTTAGATGTTTCATAAGTTCGTCAAATTTGTACAAAGCTCATTGAGACACTTATAAGAACTCATTATGCATGAAACTTAGTTTAAAGTCCTAGAAACCACGTTGTTAGATGTTTCAGAAGTTCGTCAAACTTGTACAAAGCTCATTGAAACACTTATAAGCACTCATGTTGCATGAAACTTGGTTTAGAGTCCTAGAAACGCGTTGTTAGAAGTTTCATAAGTTCGTCAAAATAGTACAAAGCTCATTGAGACATTTATAAGCACTCATGTTGAATGAAACTTGGTTTAGAGTCCTAGAAACGCGTTGTTAGATGTTTCAAAAGTTCTTCAGACTAGTACAAAGCTCATGGAGACACTTATAAGCACTCATGTTGCATGAAACTTGGTTTAGAGTCCTAGAAACGTGTTGTTAGATGTTTTATAAGTTCGTCAAACTAGTACAAAGCTCATTGAGACACATATAAACACTCATGTTGCATGAAACTTGGTTTAGAGTCCTAGAAACGCGTTGTTAGATGTTTCATAAGTTCGTCAAACTTGTACAAAGCTCATTGAGACACTTATAAGCACTCATGTTGCATGAAACTTAGTTTAAAGTCTTAGCAACCACGTTGTTAGATGTTTCGAAGTTCGTCAAACTAGTTAAAAGCTCATTGAGACACATATAAGCACTCATGTTGAATGAAACTTGGTTTAGAGTCCTAGAAACGCGTTGTTAGATGTTTCATAAGTTCGTCAAACTAGTACAAAGCTCATTGAGACACTTATAAGCACTCATGTTGCATGAAACTTGGTTTAGAGTCCTAGAAACGCGTTGTTAGATGTTTCATAAGTTCGTCAAACTAGTACAAAGCTCATTGAGACACATATAAGCACTCATGTTGCATGAAACTTGGTTTAGAGTTCTAGAAACGAGTTGTTAGAAGTAAGTTCGTCAACCTTGTTCAAAGCTCATTGAGACACTTATAACCACTCATGTTACATGAAATTTGTTTAAAGTCCTAGCAACCACGTTGTTAGATGTTTCATAAGTTCTTCAAACTAGTTAAGAGCTCATTGAGACACATATAAGCACTCATGTTGAATGAAACTTGGTTTAGAGTCATAGAAACGCGTTGTTAGATGTTTCATAAGTTTGTCAAACTAGTACAACGCTCATTGAGACACTTATAAGCACTCATGTTGCATGAAACTTGGTTTAGAGTCCTAGAAACGAGTTGTTTGGTGTTTCATAAGTTCGTCAAACTTGTACAAAGCTCATTGAGACACTTATTAGCACTCATGTTGAATGAAACTTGGTTTAGAGTCCTAGAAACGCGTTGTTAGATGTTTCATAAGTTCTCCAGACTAGTACAAAGCTCATTGAGACACTTATAAGCACTTATGTTGCATGAAACTTGGTTTAGAGTCCTAGAAACGCGTTGTTAGATGTTTCATAAGTTCGTCAAACTAGTACAAAGCTCATTGAGACACATATAAGCACTCATGTTGCATGAAACTTGGTTTAGAGTCCTAGAAACGTGTTGTTAGATGTTTCATAAGTTCGTCAAACTTGTACAAAGCTCATTGAGACACTTATAAGCACCCATGTTGCATGAAACTTAGTTTAAAGTCCTAGCAATCACGTTTTTAGATGTTTCAGAAGTTCGTCAAACTTGTAAAAAGCTCATTGAGACACTTATAAGCACTAATGTTGAATAAAACTTGGTTTAGAGTCCTAGAAACCAAGTTGTTAGATGTTTCATAAGTTCTTCAAACTAGTACTTATAAGCTCATTGAGACACTTATAAGCACTCATGTTGCATGAAACTTGGTTTAGGGTCCTAGAAACGTGTTGTTAGATGTTTCATAAGTTCGTCAAACTTGTAAAAAGCTCATTAAGACACTTATAAGCATTCATGTTGCATGAAACTTGGTTTAGAGTCCTAGAAACGCGTTGTTAGATGTTTCATAAGTTCGTCAAACTTGTAAAAAGCTCATTGAGAAACTTATAAGCACTCATGTTGCATGAAACTTAGTTTAAAGTCCTAGCAACCACATTGTTAGATGTTTCAGAAGTTCGTCAAACTAGTTAAAAGCTCATTGAGACACATATAAGCACTCATGTTGAATGAAACTTGGTTTAGAGTCCTAGAAACGCGTTGTTAGATGTTTCATAAGTTCGTCAAACTAGTTAAAAGATCATTGAGACACTTCGAAGCACGCATGTTGCATGAAACTTGGTTTAGAGTCCTAGAAACGCGTTGTTAGATGTTTCATAAGTTCGTCAACCTTGTACAAAGCTCATTGAGACACTTATAAGCACTCATGTTGCATGAAACTTGGTTTAGAGTCCTAGAAACGAGTTGTTAGATGTTTCATAAGTTCGTCAAACTTGTACAAAGCTCATTGAGACATTTATAAGCACTCATGTTGAATGAAACTTGGTTTAGAGTCCTAGAAACGCGTTGTTAGATGTTTCATAAGTTCTTCAGAATAGTACAAAGCTCATGGAGACACTTATAAGCACTCATGTTGCATGAAACTTGGTTTAGAGTCCTAGAAACGCGTTGTTAGATGTTTCAAAAGTTCTTCAGACTAGTACAAAGCTCATGGAGACACTTATAAGCACTCATGTTGCATGAAACTTGGTTTAGAGTCCTAGAAACGTGTTGTTAGATGTTTTATAAGTTCGTCAAACTAGTACAAAGCTCATTGAGACACATATAAACACTCATGTTGCATGAAACTTGGTTTAGAGTCCTAGAAACGCGTTGTTAGATGTTTCATAAGTTCGTCAAACTTGTACAAAGCTCATTGAGACACTTATAAGCACTCATGTTGCATGAAACTTAGTTTAAAGTCTTAGCAACCACGTTGTTAGATGTTTCAGAAGTTCGTCAAACTAGTTAAAAGCTCATTGAGACACATATAAGCACTCATGTTGAATGAAACTTGGTTTAGAGTCCTAGAAACGCGTTGTTAGATGTTTCATAAGTTCGTCAAACTAGTACAAAGCTCATTGAGACACTTATAAGCACTCATGTTGCATGAAACTTGGTTTAGAGTCCTAGAAACGCGTTGTTAGATGTTTCATAAGTTCGTCAAACTAGTACAAAGCTCATTGAGACACATATAAGCACTCATGTTGCATGAAACTTGGTTTAGAGTTCTAGAAACGAGTTGTTAGAAGTAAGTTCGTCAACCTTGTTCAAAGCTCATTGAGACACTTATAACCACTCATGTTACATGAAATTTGTTTAAAGTCCTAGCAACCACGTTGTTAGATGTTTCATAAGTTCTTCAAACTAGTTAAGAGCTCATTGAGACACATATAAGCACTCATGTTGAATGAAACTTGGTTTAGAGTCATAGAAACGCGTTGTTAGATGTTTCATAAGTTTGTCAAACTAGTACAACGCTCATTGAGACACTTATAAGCACTCATGTTGCATGAAACTTGGTTTAGAGTCCTAGAA
The DNA here is from genome assembly GCA_963556525.1 of Cochlearia excelsa. Classification (NCBI taxonomy): domain Eukaryota; kingdom Viridiplantae; phylum Streptophyta; class Magnoliopsida; order Brassicales; family Brassicaceae; genus Cochlearia; species Cochlearia excelsa. The sequence continues at coordinate 1,530,139 of CAUVZT010000006.1, forward strand.
ACGAGTTGTTTGGTGTTTCATAAGTTCGTCAAACTTGTACAAAGCTCATTGAGACACTTATTAGCACTCATGTTGAATGAAACTTGGTTTAGAGTCCTAGAAACGCGTTGTTAGATGTTTCATAAGTTCTCCAGACTAGTACAAAGCTCATTGAGACACTTATAAGCACTTATGTTGCATGAAACTTGGTTTAGAGTCCTAGAAACGCGTTGTTAGATGTTTCATAAGTTCGTTAAACTAGTACAAAGCTCATTGAGACACATATAAGCACTCATGTTGCATGAAACTTGGTTTAGAGTCCTAGAAACGTGTTGTTAGATGTTTCATAAGTTCGTCAAACTTGTACAAAGCTCATTGAGACACTTATAAGCACCCATGTTGCATGAAACTTAGTTTAAAGTCCTAGCAATCACGTTTTTAGATGTTTCAGAAGTTCGTCAAACTTGTAAAAAGCTCATTGAGACACTTATAAGCACTAATGTTGAATAAAACTTGGTTTAGAGTCCTAGAAACCAAGTTGTTAGATGTTTCATAAGTTCTTCAAACTAGTACTTATAAGCTTATTGAGACACTTATAAGCACTCATGTTGCATGAAACTTGGTTTAGGGTCCTAGAAACGTGTTGTTAGATGTTTCATAAGTTCGTCAAACTTGTAAAAAGCTCATTAAGACACTTATAAGCATTCATGTTGCATGAAACTTGGTTTAGAGTCCTAGAAACGCGTTGTTAGATGTTTCATAAGTTCGTCAAACTTGTAAAAAGCTCATTGAGAAACTTATAAGCACTCATGTTGCATGAAACTTAGTTTAAAGTCCTAGCAACCACATTGTTAGATGTTTCAGAAGTTCGTCAAACTAGTTAAAAGCTCATTGAGACACATATAAGCACTCATGTTGAATGAAACTTGGTTTAGAGTCCTAGAAACGCGTTGTTAGATGTTTCATAAGTTCGTCAAACTAGTTAAAAGATCATTGAGACACTTCGAAGCACGCATGTTGCATGAAACTTGGTTTAGAGTCCTAGAAACGCGTTGTTAGATGTTTCATAAGTTCGTCAACCTTGTACAAAGCTCATTGAGACACTTATAAGCACTCATGTTGCATGAAACTTGGTTTAGAGTCCTAGAAACGAGTTGTTAGATGTTTCATAAGTTCGTCAAACTTGTACAAAGCTCATTGAGACATTTATAAGCACTCATGTTGAATGAAACTTGGTTTAGAGTCCTAGAAACGCGTTGTTAGATGTTTCATAAGTTCTTCAGAATAGTACAAAGCTCATGGAGACACTTATAAGCACTCATGTTGCATGAAACTTGGTTTAGAGTCCTAGAAACGAGTTGTTAGAAGTAAGTTCGTCAACCTTGTTCAAAGCTCATTGAGACACTTATAACCACTCATGTTACATGAAATTTGTTTAAAGTCCTAGCAACCACGTTGTTAGATGTTTCATAAGTTCTTCAAACTAGTTAAGAGCTCATTGAGACACATATAAGCACTCATGTTGAATGAAACTTGGTTTAGAGTCATAGAAACGCGTTGTTAGATGTTTCATAAGTTTGTCAAACTAGTACAACGCTCATTGAGACACTTATAAGCACTCATGTTGCATGAAACTTGGTTTAGAGTCCTAGAAACGAGTTGTTTGGTGTTTCATAAGTTCGTCAAACTTGTACAAAGCTCATTGAGACACTTATTAGCACTCATGTTGAATGAAACTTGGTTTAGAGTCCTAGAAACGCGTTGTTAGATGTTTCATAAGTTCTCCAGACTAGTACAAAGCTCATTGAGACACTTATAAGCACTTATGTTGCATGAAACTTGGTTTAGAGTCCTAGAAACGTGTTGTTAGATGTTTTATAAGTTCGTCAAACTAGTACAAAGCTCATTGAGACACATATAAGCACTCATGTTGCATGAAACTTGGTTTAGAGTCCTAGAAACGCGTTGTTAGATGTTTCATAAGTTCGTCAAATTTGTACAAAGCTCATTGAGACACTTATAAGAACTCATGTTGCATGAAACTTAGTTTAAAGTCCTAGAAACCACGTTGTTAGATGTTTCAGAAGTTCGTCAAACTTGTACAAAGCTCATTGAGACACTTATAAGCACTCATGTTGAATGAAACTTGGTTTAGAGTCCTAGAAACGCGTTGTTAGATGTTTCATAAGTTATTCAGACTAGTACAAAGCTCATTGAGACACTTATAAGCACTCATGTTGCATGAAACTTGGTTTAGTGTTCTAGAAACGCGTTGTTAGAAGTTTCATAATTTCGTCAAAATAGTACAAAGCTCATTGAGACATTTATAAGCACTCATGTTGAATGAAACTTGGTTTAGAGTCCTAGAAACGCGTTGTTAGATGTTTCATAAGTTCTTCAGACTAGTACAAAGCTCATGGAGACACTTATAAGCACTCATGTTGCATGAAACTTGGTTTAGAGTCCTAGAAACGTGTTGTTAGATGTTTTATAAGTTCGTCAAACTAGTACAAAGCTCATTGAGACACATATAAGCACTCATGTTGCATGAAACTTGGTTTAGAGTCCTAGAAACGCGTTGTTAGATGTTTCAAAAGTTCGTCAAACTTGTACAAAGCTCATTGAGACACTTATAAGCACTCATGTTGCATGAAACTTAGTTTAAAGTCTTAGCAACCACGTTGTTAGATGTTTCAGAAGTTCGTCAAACTAGTTAAAAGCTCATTGAGACACATATAAGCACTCATGTTGAATGAAACTTGGTTTAGAGTCCTAGAAACGCGTTGTTAGATGTTTCATAAGTTCGTCAAACTAGTACAAAGCTCATTGAGACACTTATAAGCACTCATGTTGAATAAAACTTGGTTTAGAGTCCTAGAAACGCGTTGTTAGATGTTTCATAAGTTCTTCGAGACTAGTACAAAGCTCATTGATACACTTATAAACACTCATGTTGCATGAAACTTGGTTTAGAGTCCCAGAAACGCGTTGTTAGATGTTTCATAAGTTCTTCAAATTTGTACAAAGCTCATTGAGACACTTATAAGCACTCATGTTGAATGAAACTTGGTTTAGAGTCCTAGAAACGCGTTGTTAGATGTTTCATAAGTTCTTCAGACTAGTACAAAGCTCATGGAGACACTTATAAGCACTCATGATGCATGAAACTTGGTTTAGAGTCCTAAAAACGTGTTGTTAGATGTTTTATAAGTTCGTCAAACTAGTACAAAGCTAATTGAGACACATATAAGCACTCATGTTGCATGAAACTTGGTTTAGAGTCCTAGAAACGCGTTGTTAGATATTTCATAAGTTCGTCAAACTTGTACAAAGCTCATTGAGACACTTATAAGCACTCCTGTTGCATGAAACTTATTTTAAAGTCCTAGCAACCATGTTGTTATATGTTTCAGAAGTTCGTCAAACTAGTTAAAAAGCTCATTGAGACAAATATAAGAACTCATGTTGAATGAAACTAGGTTTAGAGTCCTAGAAACGCGTTGTTAGATGTTTCATAAGTTCGTCAAACTAATACAAAGCTCATTGAGACACTTATAAGCACTCATGTTGAATGAAACTTGGTTTAGAGTCCTAGAAACGCGTTGTTAGATGTTTCATAAGTTATTCAGACTAGTACAAAGCTCATTGAAACATTTATAAGCACTCATGTTGCATGAAACTTGGTTTAGAGTCCTAGAAACACGTTGTTAGATGTTTCATAAGTTCGTCAAAATAGTACAAAGCTCATTGAGACACATATAAGCACTCATGTTGCATGAAACTTGGTTTAGAGTCCTAGAAACGCGTTGTTAGATGTTTTATAAGTTCGTCAAACTTGTACAAAGCTCATTGAGACACTTATAAGCACTCATGTTGCATGAAACTTGGTTTAGAGTCCTAGAAACGCGTTGTTAGATGTTTCATAAGTTCGTCAAACTAGTACAAAGCTCATTGAGACACATATAAGCACTCATGTTGCAATAAACTTGGTTTAGAGTCTTAGAAACGCGTTGTTAGATGTTTCATAAGTTCGTCAAACTAGTACAAAGCTCATTGAGACACTTATAAGCACGCATGTTGCATGAAACTTGGGTTAGAGTCCTAGAAACGAGTTGTTATACGTTTCGAAGTTCGTCAAACTTGTACAAAGCTCATTGAGACACTTATAAGCACTCAAGTTGAATGAAACTTGGTTTAGAGTCCTAGAAAGCGCGTTGTTAGATGTTTCATAAGTTCGTCAAACTAGTACAAAGCTCATTGAGACACTTATAAGCACTCAAGTTGAATGAAACTTGGTTTAGAGTCCTAGAAAGCGCGTTGTTAGATGTTTCATAAGTTCGTCAAACTAGTACAAAGCTCATTGAGACACTTATAAGCACTCATGTTGCATGAAACTTGGTTTAGAGTCCTAGAAACGCGTTGTTAGATGTTTCAAAAGTTCGTCAAACTTGTACAAAGCTCATTGAGACACTTATAAGCACTCATGTTGCATGAAACTTAGTTTAAAGTCTTAGCAACCACGTTGTTAGATGTTTCAGAAGTTCGTCAAACTAGTTAAAAGCTCATTGAGACACATATAAGCACTCATGTTGAATGAAACTTGGTTTAGAGTCCTAGAAACGCGTTGTTAGATGTTTCATAAGTTCGTCAAACTAGTACAAAGCTCATTGAGACACTTATAAGCACTCATGTTGAATAAAACTTGGTTTAGAGTCCTAGAAACGCGTTGTTAGATGTTTCATAAGTTCTTCAGACTAGTACAAAGCTCATTGATACACTTATAAACACTCATGTTGCATGAAACTTGGTTTAGAGTCCCAGAAACGCGTTGTTAGATGTTTCATAAGTTCTTCAAATTTGTACAAAGCTCATTGAGACACTTATAAGCACTCATGTTGAATGAAACTTGGTTTAGAGTCCTAGAAACGCGTTGTTAGATGTTTCATAAGTTCTTCAGACTAGTACAAAGCTCATGGAGACACTTATAAGCACTCATGATGCATGAAACTTGGTTTAGAGTCCTAAAAACGTGTTGTTAGATGTTTTATAAGTTCGTCAAACTAGTACAAAGCTAATTGAGACACATATAAGCACTCATGTTGCATGAAACTTGGTTTAGAGTCCTAGAAACGCGTTGTTAGATATTTCATAAGTTCGTCAAACTTGTACAAAGCTCATTGAGACACTTATAAGCACTCCTGTTGCATGAAACTTATTTTAAAGTCCTAGCAACCATGTTGTTATATGTTTCAGAAGTTCGTCAAACTAGTTAAAAAGCTCATTGAGACAAATATAAGAACTCATGTTGAATGAAACTAGGTTTAGATTCCTAGAAACGCGTTGTTAGATGTTTCATAAGTTCGTCAAACTAATACAAAGCTCATTGAGACACTTATAAGCACTCATGTTGAATGAAACTTGGTTTAGAGTCCTAGAAACGCGTTGTTAGATGTTTCATAAGTTATTCAGACTAGTACAAAGCTCATTGAAACATTTATAAGCACTCATGTTGCATGAAACTTGGTTTAGAGTCCTAGAAACACGTTGTTAGATGTTTCATAAGTTCGTCAAAATAGTACAAAGCTCATTGAGACACATATAAGCACTCATGTTGCATGAAACTTGGTTTAGAGTCCTAGAAACGCGTTGTTAGATGTTTTATAAGTTCGTCAAACTTGTACAAAGCTCATTGAGACACTTATAAGCACTCATGTTGCATGAAACTTGGTTTAGAGTCCTAGAAACGCGTTGTTAGATGTTTCATAAGTTCGTCAAACTAGTACAAAGCTCATTGAGACACATATAAGCACTCATGTTGCAATAAACTTGGTTTAGAGTCTTAGAAACGCGTTGTTAGATGTTTCATAAGTTCGTCAAAATAGTACAAAGCTCATTGAGACACTTATAAGCACGCATGTTGCATGAAACTTGGGTTAGAGTCCTAGAAACGAGTTGTTATACGTTTCAGAAGTTCGTCAAACTTGTACAAAGCTCATTGAGACACTTATAAGCACTCAAGTTGAATGAAACTTGGTTTAGAGTCCTAGAAAGCGCGTTGTTAGATGTTTCATAAGTTCGTCAAACTAGTACAAAGCTCATTGAGACACTTATAAGCACTCAAGTTGAATGAAACTTGGTTTAGAGTCCTAGAAAGCGCGTTGTTAGATGTTTCATAAGTTCGTCAAACTAGTACAAAGCTCATTGAGACACTTATAAGCACTCATGTTGCATGAAACTTGGTTTAGAGTCCTAGAAACGAGTTGTTAGATGTTTCATAAGTTCGTCAAACTTGTACAAAGCTCATTGAGACACTTATAAGCACTCATGTTGAAAGAAACTTGGTTTAGAGTCCTAGAAACGCGTTGTTAGATGTTTCATAATTTCTTCAGACTAGTACAAAGCTCATTGAGACACAAGCACTCATGTTGCATGAAACTTGGTTTAGAGTCCTAGTAACGCGTTGTTAGATGTTTCATAAATTCGTCAAAATAGTACAAAGCTCATTGAGACACATATAAGCACTCATGTTGCATGAAACTTGGTTTATAGTCCTAGAAACGCGTTGTTAGATGTTTTATAAGTTCGTCAAACTTGTACAAAGCTCATTGAGACACTTCTAAGCACTCATGTTGCATGAAACTTGGTTTAGAGTCCTAGAAACGAGTTGTTAGATGTTTCATAAGTTCGCCAAACTTGTACGAAGCTCATTGAGACACTTATAAGCACTCATGTTGAATGAAACTTGGTTTAGAGTCCTAGAAACGCGTTGTTAGATGTTTCATAAGTTCGTCAAACTAGTACAAAGCTCATTGAGACACTTATCAGCACTCATGTTGAATGAAACTTGGTTTAGAGTCCCAGAAACGCGTTGTTAGATGTTTCATAAGTTATTCAGACTAGTACAAAGCTCATTGAGACATTTGTAAGCACGCATGTTGCATGAAACTTGGTTTAGAGTCCTAGAAACGCGTTGTTAGATGTTTTAAAAGTTCGTCAAACTAGTACAAAGCTCATTGAGACACTTATAAGCACTCATGTTGAATGAAACTTGGTTTAGAGTCCTAGAAACGCGTTGTTAGATGTTTCATAAGTTCTTCAGACTAGTACAAAGTTCATTGAGACACTTATAAGCACTCATGTTGCATGAAACTTGGTTTAGAGTCCTAGAAACGCGTTGTTAGATGTTTCATAAGTTCGTCAAAATTGTACAAAGCTCATTGAGACACTTATAAGCACTCATGTTGCATGAAACTAAGTTTAAAGTCCTAGCAACCACGTTGTTAGATGTTTCAGAAGTTCGTCAAACTAGTTAAAAGCTCATTGAGACACATATAAGCACTCATGTTGAATGAAACTTGGTTTAGAGTCCTAGAAACACGTTGTTAGATGTTTCATAAGTTCGTCAAACTAGTACAAAGATCATTGAGACACTTATAAGCACTCATGTTGAATGAAACTTGGTTTAGAGTCCTAGAAACGCGTTGTTAGATGTTTCATAAGTTCTTCAGACTAGTACAAAGCTCATTGAGACACTTATAAACACTCATGTTGCATGAAACTTGGTTTAGAGTCCCAGAAACGCGTTGTTAGATGTTTCATAAGTTATTCAAACTAGTACAAAGCTCATTGAGACATTTCTAAGCACGCATGTTGCATGAAACTTGGTTTAGAGTCCTAGAAACGCGTTGTTAGATGTTTTAAAAGTTCGTCAAACTAGTACAAAGCTCATTGAGACACTTATAAGCACTCATGTTGAATGAAACTTGGTTTAGAGTCCTAGAAACGCGTTGTTAGATGTTTCATAAGTTCTTCAGACTAGTACAAAGCTCATTGAGACACTTATAAGCACTCATGTTGCATGAAACTTGGTTTAGAGTCCTAGAAACGCGTTGTTAGATGTTTCATAAGTTCGTCAAAATTGTACAAAGCTCATTGAGACACTTATAAGCACTAATGTTGCATGAAACTAAGTTTAAAGTCCTAGCAACCACGTTGTTAGATGTTTCAGAAGTTCGTCAAACTAATTAAAAGCTCATTAAGACACATATAAGCACTCATGTTGAATGAAACTTGGTTTAGAGTCCTAGAAACACGTTGTTAGATGTTTCATAAGTTCGTAAAACTAGTACAAAGCTCATTGAGACACTTATAAGCACTCATGTTGAATGAAACTTGGTTTAGAGTCCTAGAAACGCGTTGTTAGATGTTTCATAAGTTCTTCGAGACTAGTACAAAGCTCATTGAGACACTTATAAACACTCATGTTGCATGAAACTTGGTTTAGAGTCCCGAAACGCGCGTTGTTAGATGTTTCATAAGTTCTTCAAACTTGTACAAAGCTCATTGAGACACTTATAAGCACTCATGTTGAATGAAACTTGGTTTAGAGTCCTAGAAACGCGTTGTTAGATGTTTCATAATTTCTTCAGACTAGTACAAAGCTCATGGAGACACTTATAAGCACTCATGTTGCATGAAACTTGGTTTAGAGTCCTAGAAACGTGTTGTTAGATGTTTTATAAGTTCGTCAAACTAGTACAAAGCTCATTGAGACACATATAAGCACTCATGTTGCATGAAACTATTTTTAGAATCCTAGAAACGCTTTGTTAGATATTTCATAAGTTCGTCAAACTTGTACAAAGCTCATTGAGACACTTATAAGCACTCATGTTGCATGAAACTTATTTTAAAGTCCTAGCAACCATGTTGTTATATGTTTTAGAAGTTCGTCAAACTAGTTAAAAACCTCATTGAGACACATATAAGAACTCATGTTGAATGAAACTTGGTTTAGAGTCCTAGAAACGCGTTGTTAGATGTTTCATAAGTTCGTCAAACTAGTACAAAGCTCATTGAGACACTTATAAGCACTCATGTTGAATGAAACTTGGTTTAGAGTCCTAGAAACGGGTTGTTAGATGTTTCATAAGTTATTTAGACTAGTACAAAGCTCATTGAGACACTTATAAGCACTCATGTTGTATGAAACTTGGTTTAGAGTCCTAGAAACACGTTGTTAGATGTTTCATAAGTTCGTCAAAATAGTACAAAGCTCATTGAGACACATATAAGCACTCATGTTGCATGAAACTTGGTTTAGAGTCCTAGAAACGCGTTGTTAGATGTTTCATAAGTTCGTCAAACTTGTACAAAGCTCATTGAGACACTTATAAGCACTCATGTTGCATGAAACTTGGTTTAGAGTCCTAGAAACGCGTTGTTAGATGTTTCATAAGTTCGTCAAACTAGTACAAAGCTCATTGAGACACATATAAGCATTCATGTTGCATGAATCTTGGTTTAGAGTCTTAGAAACGCGTTGTTAGATGTTTCATAAGTTCGTCAAACTAGTACAAAGCTCATTGAGACACTTATAAGCACGCATGTTGCATGAAACTTGGGTTAGAGTCGTAGAAACGAGTTGTTATACGTTTCAGAAGTTCGTCAAACTTGTACAAAGCTCATTGAGACACTTATAAGCACTCATGTTGAATGAAACTTGGTTTAGAGTCCTAGAAACGCGTTGTTAGATGTTTCAAAAGTTCTTCAGACTAGTACAAAGCTCATTGAGACACTTATAAGCACTCATGTTGCATGAAACTTGGTTTAGAGTTCTAGAAACGAGTTGTTAGAAGTAAGTTCGTCAACCTTGTTCAAAGCTCATTGAGACACTTATAACCACTCATGTTGCATGAAATTTGTTTAAAGTCCTAGCAACCACGTTGTTAGATGTTTCATAAGTTCTTCAAACTAGTTAAGAGCTCATTGAGACACATATAAGCACTCATGTTGAATGAAACTTGGTTTAGAGTCCTAGAAACGCGTTGTTAGATGTTTCATAAGTTTGTCAAATTAGTACAACGCTCATTGAGACACTTATAAGCACTCATGTTGCATGAAACTTGGTTTAGAGTCCTAGAAACGAGTTGTTTGGTGTTTCATAAGTTCGTTAAACTTGTACAAAGCTCATTGAGACACTTATTAGCACTCATGTTGAATGAAACTTGGTTTAGAGTCCTAGAAACGCGTTGTTAGATGTTTCATAAGTTCTCCAGACTAGTACAAATCTCATTGAGACACTTATAAGCACTCATGTTGCATGAAACTTGGTTTAGCGTCCTAGAAACGCGTTGTTAGATGTTTCATAAGTTCGTCAAACTAGTACAAAGCTCATTGAGACACGTATAAGCACTCATGTTGCATGAAACTTGGTTTAGAGTCCTAGAAACGCGTTGTTAGATGTTTCATAAGTTCGTCAAACTTGTACAAAGCTCATTGAGACACTTATAAGCACCCATGTTGCATGAAACTTAGTTTAAAGTCCTAGCAATCACGTTGTTAGATGTTTCAGAAGTTCGTCAAACTTGTAAAAAGCTCATTGAGACACTTGTAAGCACTCATGTTGAATAAAACTTGGTTTAGAGTCCTAGAAACCAAGTTGTTAGATGTTTCATAAGTTCTTCAAACTAGTACTAAGCTCATTGAGACACTTATAAGCACTCATGTTGCATGAAACTTGGTTTTGGGTCCTAGAAACGCGTTGTTAGATGTTTCATAAGTTCGTCAAACTTGTAAAAAGCTCATTAAGACACTTATAAGCATTCATGTTGCATGAAACTTGGTTTAGAGTCCTAGAAACGCGTTGTTAGATGTTTCATAAGTTCGTCAAACTTGTAAAAAGCTCATTGAGAAACTTATAAGCACTCATGTTGCATGAAACTTAGTTTAAAGTCCTAGCAACCACATTGTTAGATGTTTCAGAAGTTCGTCAAACTAGTTAAAAGCTCATTGAGACACATATAAGCACTCATGTTGAATGAAACTTGGTTTAGAGTCCTAGAAACGCGTTGTTAGATGTTTCATAAGTTCGTCAAACTAGTTAAAAGATCATTGAGACACTTCGTAGCACGCATGTTGCATGAAACTTGGTTTCGAATCCTAGAAACGCGTTGTTAGATGTTTCATAAGTTCGTCAACCTTGTACAAAGCTCATTGAGACACTTATAAGCACTCATGTTGCATGAAACTTGGTTTAGAGTCCTAGAAACGAGTTGTTAGATGTTTCATAAGTTCGTCAAACTTGTACAAAGCTCATTGAGACATTTATAAGCACTCATGTTGAATGAAACTTGGTTTAGAGTCCTAGAAACGCGTTGTTAGATGTTTCATAAGTTCTTCAGAATAGTACAAAGCTCATGGAGACACTTATAAGCACTCATGTTGCATGAAACTTGGTTTAGAGTCCTAGAAACGTGTTGTTAGATTTTTTATAAGTTCGTCAAACTAGTACAAAGCTCATTGAGACACATATAAGCACTCATGTTGCATGAAACTTGGTTTAGAGTCCGAGAAACGCGTTGTTAGATGTTTCATAAATTCGTCAAATTTGTACAAAGCTCATTGAGACACTTATAAGAACTCATGTTGCATGAAACTTAGTTTAAAGTCCTAGAAACCACGTTGTTAGATGTTTCAGAAGTTCGTCAAACTTGTACAAAGCTCATTGAGACACTTATAAGCACTCATGTTGAATGAAACTTGGTTTAGAGTCCTAGAAACGCGTTGTTAGATGGTTCATAAGTTATTCAGACTAGTACAAAGCTCATTGAGACACTTATAAGCACTCATGTTGCATGAAACTTGGTTTAGAGTCCTAGAAACGCGTTGTTAGAAGTTTCATAAGTTCGTCAAAATAGTACAAAGCTCATTGAGACATTTATAAGCACTCATGTTGAATGAAACTTGGTTTAGAGTCCTAGAAACGCGTTGTTAGATGTTTCATAAGTTCTTCAGACTAGTACAAAGCTCATGGAGACACTTATAAGCACTCATGTTGCATGAAACTTGGTTTAGAGTCCTAGAAACGTGTTGTTAGATGTTTTATAAGTTCGTCAAACTAGTACAAAGCTCATTGAGACACATATAAGCACTCATGTTGCATGAAACTTGGTTTAGAGTCCTAGAAACGCGTTGTTAGATGTTTCATAAGTTCGTCAAACTTGTACAAAGCTCATTGAGACACTTATAAGCACTCATGTTGCATGAAATTTAGTTTAAAGTCTTAGCAACCACGTTGTTAGATGTTTCAGAAGTTCGTCAAACTAGTTAAAAGCTCATTGAGACACATATAAGCACTCATGTTGAATGAAACTTGGTTTAGAGTCCTAGAAACGCGTTGTTAGATGTTTCATAAGTTCGTCAAACTTGTACAAAGCTCATTGAGACACTTATAAGCACTCATGTTGAATGAAACTTGGTTTAGAGTCCTAGAAACGCGTTGTTAGATGATTCATAAGTTCTCCGGACTAGTACAAAGCTCAATGAGACACTTATAAACACTCATGCTGCATGAAACTTGGTTTAGAGTCCTGGAAACGCGTTGTTAGATGTTTCATAAGTTCTTCAAACTAGTGCAAAGCTCATTGAGACACATATAAGTAATCATGTTGCATGAAACTTGGTTTAGAGTCCTAGAAACGCGTTGTTAGATGTTTCATAAGTTCGTCAAACTTGTACAAAGCTCATTGAGACACTTATAAGCACTCATGTTTCATGAAACTTAGTTTAAAGTCCTAGCAACCATGTTGTTATATGTTTCAGAAGTTCGTCAAACTAGTTAAAAGCTCATTGAGACACATATAAGAACTCATGTTGAATGAAACTTGGTTTAGAGTCCTAGAAACGCGTTGTTAGATGTTTCATAAGTTCATCAAACTAGTACAAAGCTCATTGAGACACTTATAAGCACTCATGTTGAATGAAACTTGGTTTAGAGTCCTAGAAACGCGTTGTTAGATGTTTCATAAGTTCTTCAGACTAGTACAAAGCTCATTGAGACACTTATAAGCACTCATGTTGCATGAAACTTGGTTTAGAGTCCTAGAAACGCGTTGTTAGATGTTTCATAAGTTCGTCAAATTAGTACAAAGCTCATTGAGACACTTATAAGCATTCATGTTGCATGAAACTTGGTTTAGAGTCCTAGAAACGCGTTGTTAGATGTTTCATAAGTTCGTCAAACTTGCTAAAAGCTCATTGAGAAACTTATAAGCACTCATGTTGCATGAAACTTAGTTTAAAGTCCTAGCAACCACATTGTTAGATGTTTCAGAAGTTCGTCAAACTAGTTAAAAGCTCATTGAGACACATATAAGCACTCATGTTGAATGAAACTTGGTTTAGAGTCCTAGAAACGCGTTGTTAGATGTTTCATAAGTTCGTCAAACTAGTTAAAAGATCATTGAGACACTTCTAAGCACGCATGTTGCATGAAACTTGGTTTAGAGTCCTAGAAACGCGTTGTTAGATGTTTCATAAGTTCGTCAACCTTGTACAAAGCTCATTGAGACACTTATAAGCACTCATGTTGCATGAAACTTGGTTTAGAGTCCTAGAAACGAGTTGTTAGATGTTTCATAAGTTCGTCAAACTTGTACAAAGCTCATTGAGAGATTTATAAGCACTCATGTTGAATGAAACTTGGTTTAGAGTCCTAGAAACGCGTTGTTAGATGTTTCATAAGTTTTTCAGAATTGTACAAACCTCATGGAGACACTTATAAGCACTCATGTTGCATGAAACTTGGTTTAGATTCCTAGAAACGTGTTGTTAGATGTTTTATAAGTTCGTCAAACTAGTACAAAGCTCATTGAGACACATATAAGCACTCATGTTGCATGAAACTTGGTTTAGAGTCCTAGAAACGCGTTGTTAGATGTTTCATAAGTTCGTCAAATTTGTACAAAGCTCATTGAGACACTTATAAGAACTCATGTTGCATGAAACTTAGTTTAAAGTCCTAGAAACCACGTTGTTAGATGTTTCAGAAGTTCGTCAAACTTGTACAAAGCTCATTGAAACACTTATAAGCACTCATGTTGCATGAAACTTGGTTTAGAGTCCTAGAAACGCGTTGTTAGAAGTTTCATAAGTTCGTCAAAATAGTACAAAGCTCATTGAGACATTTATAAGCACTCATGTTGAAAGAAACTTGGTTTAGAGTCCTAGAAACGCGTTGTTAGATGTTTCAAAAGTTCTTCAGACTAGTACAAAACTCATGGAGACACTTATAAGCACTCATGTTGCATGAAACTTGGTTTAGAGTCCTAGAAACGTGTTGTTAGATGTTTTATAAGTTCGTCAAACTAGTACAAAGCTCATTGAGACACATATAAACACTCATGTTACATGAAACTTGGTTTAGAGTCCTAGAAACGCGTTGTTAGATGTTTCATAAGTTCGTCAAACTTGTACAAAGCTCATTGAGACACTTATAAGCACTCATGTTGCATGAAACTTAGTTTAAAGTCTTAGCAACCACGTTGTTAGATGTTTCAGAAGTTCGTCAAACTAGTTAAAAGCTCATTGAGACACATATAAGCACTCATGTTGAATGAAACTTGGTTTAGAGTCCTAGAAACGCGTTGTTAGATGTTTCATAAGTTCGTCAAACTAGTACAAAGCTCATTGAGACACTTATAAGCACTCATGTTGCATGAAACTTGGTTTAGAGTCCTAGAAACGCGTTGTTAGATGTTTCATAAGTTCGTCAAACTAGTACAAAGCTCATTGAGACACATATAAGCACTCAAGTTGCATGAAACTTGGTTTAGAGTTCTAGAAACGAGTTGTTAGAAGTAAGTTCGTCAACCTTGTTCAAAGCTCATTGAGACACTTATAACCACTCATGTTGCATGAAATTTGTTTAAAGTCCTAGCAACCACGTTGTTAGATGTTTCATAAGTTCTTCAAACTAGTTAAGAGCTCATTGAGACACATATAAGCACTCATGTTGAATGAAACTTGGTTTAGAGTCCTAGAAACGCGTTGTTAGATGTTTCATAAGTTTGTCAAACTAGTACAACGCTCATTGAGACACTTATAAGAATTCATGTTGCATGAAACTTGGTTTAGAGTCCTAGAAACGAGTTGTTTGGTGTTTCATAAGTTCGTCAAACTTGTACAAAGCTCATTGAGACACTTATTAGCACTCATGTTGAATGAAACTTGGTTTAGAGTCATAGAAACGCGTTGTTAGATGTTTCAAAAGTTCTCCAGACTAGTACAAAGCTCATTGAGACACTTATAAGCACTCATGTTGCATGAAACTTGGTTTAGAGTCCTAGAAACGCGTTGTTAGATGTTTCATAAGTTCGTCAAACTAGTACAAAGCTCATTGAGACACATATAAGCACTCATATTGCATGAAACTTGGTTTAGAGTCCTAGAAACGCGTTGTTAGATGTTTCATAAGTTCGTCAAACTTGTACAAAGCTCATTGAGACACTTATAAGCACCCATGTTGCATGAAACTTAGTTTAAAGTCCTAGCAATCACGTTGTTAGATGTTTCGAAGTTCGTCAAACTTGTAAAAAAGCTCATTGAGACACTTGTAAGCACTCATGTTGAATAAAACTTGGTTTAGAGTCCTAGAAACCAAGTTGTTAGATGTTTCATAAGTTCTTCAAACTAGTACTAAGCTCATTGAGACACTTATAAGCACTCATGTTGCATGAAACTTGGTTTTGGGTCCTAGAAACGCGTTGTTAGATGTTTCATAAGTTCGTCAAACTTGTAAAAAGCTCATTAAGACACTTATAAGCATTCATGTTGCATGAAACTTGGTTTAGAGTCCTAGAAACGCGTTGTTAGATGTTTCATAAGTTCGTCAAACTTGTAAAAAGCTCATTGAGAAACTTATAAGCACTCATGTTGCATGAAACTTAGTTTAAAGTCCTAGCAACCACATTGTTAGATGTTTCGAAGTTCGTCAAACTAGTTAAAAGCTCATTGAGACACATATAAGCACTCATGTTGAATGAAACTTGGTTTAGAGTCCTAGAAACGCGTTGTTAGATGTTTCATAAGTTCGTCAAACTAGTTAAAAGATCATTGAGACACTTCGTAGCACGCATGTTGCATGAAACTTGGTTTCGAATCCTAGAAACGCGTTGTTAGATGTTTCATAAGTTCGTCAACCTTGTACAAAGCTCATTGAGACACTTATAAGCACTCATGTTGCATGAAACTTGGTTTAGAGTCCTAGAAACGAGTTGTTAGATGTTTCATAAGTTCGTCAAACTTGTACAAAGCTCATTGAGACATTTATAAGCACTCATGTTGAATGAAACTTGGTTTAGAGTCCTAGAAACGCGTTGTTAGATGTTTCATAAGTTCTTCAGAATAGTACAAAGCTCATGGAGACACTTATAAGCACTCATGTTGCATGAAACTTGGTTTAGAGTCCTAGAAACGTGTTGTTAGATGTTTTATAAGTTCGTCAAACTAGTACAAAGCTCATTGAGACACATATAAGCACTCATGTTGCATGAAACTTGGTTTATGATACACCCTTGGTTAGGATCTCAACTCTATGGCAAAGGCAAGCTCTCTTCTTTGGCGGATTGATGGCTGAAGTGAAGGTGATGATGATTAAGTGTCAGAAACCAGCGGATATGGAGGTGAATGAGTATGAGATGGTAGTGGACGTCTCAAGCAATCTATGGGTTGATGGCTTGATGGTTTGTAGATGCTCTTGAAAGTATCTAGGACTTGTAAGAGAATCAGATTCAAATCACATGAATCGTTTTGATAATAAAGCTCAATCTGCGAGCTAAGGTGAGTCTAAACACAAAGGGGTTTTCTTTCAAGGTTTGACTGAAAAACAAAGAAGGAGGCGCAGCTCCTTTAAATAGAGTTGGCACAAGTCGCCTTCTCTTTTAGGGTTTTGCGCGGAAAAAGGAAATCCTCGGCAAAAAAGGAAACCTCGACAAAAAGGAAATTACAAGAAAAAAGGAAACCGCCTAAACAACGCGGCGTTTTTGCAAGATAAAACGACGAGTAGTGGAAGTGCCTCGTCTCTTACACTCTTCAAGATAATGTAACTAGGTAACCGACGTAGTGCTCTTCTCGGCCTCGTTAAAACCCTTGCATAGTAAACCCAATGGGACAAACCTATGCAAAGGAAAGAGTACCGAGTCGAAACACTTAGTCACTTAGTTTCATTACCTTGGTATTCTTTCTAGGCCATGATTAAGATGTTAAAGAAGCTCCCTAGCTCTTCCAAGTTCCTCCACGATCAATGCTTGAACGTCATCTGCTAGCTTCTTGGTCATTGCTCGGGTAACCACTCCTATGTGCTTCTCGGTGTTTGGTGCGTGATCGGTGTCCGGTGGTCGAACGCCTTGGTGATCGATGTCGATGTCTAGTGGTCGAACGCCTTGGTGATCGATGTCGATGTCTAGTGGTCGAGCGCCTTGGTGTTCGGTATCCGGTGCCTCGATCATATCACAATGTGAGCTTCTTTTGTCCATCTCTTTGGCTTTGATCCTTGTGATCCTTTCCTCGGGTACAAGCTCAGCTATATGATCCTCCTCATCGAATGACAAGCTAGGCAAGATCATATCATCCCCTCCCTCTTGAAAAGGATTTGTCCTCAAATCTGAATCGCAATACAAGGGAACAAGTTAGAAACATTGTAATCATTAGAATTTAGATACTTCCCTTGTAGGTTGATTCGATAAGCATTGTCATTGATCTTCTCTTCAGCCATTTTCGTGTCATAGATGATACTAAAGACGTCTCCGGGTTCCCAAATGAAGTCCTGAAACAAACACCAATAGTTTAAACCGAAGATAAGGTAATAATCATCATAGGCATTCAAAGGTGTTCGGTTTAGGAATATGGATGATCCAGCGGGTTGTGGCTTGATGTTGATGCTGGAAGGGCTGGATTTGATGATCCAAGGTGGTGCAGATGTTGGTCTTGACGCCTTAAGCTTCTCCTGAGCTTGAAGATCCAATAGATATGTCATGCTCCTCCTAAGTCTCGGCTTTGGTATAGTCTCTTCCTCATTGTCCTTCTTCTTGTGAGGTAAGTAATAGTGATAAATGAGCTTCTCGAGACTCCTCGTTGTTGAGACTAATGTTAACCTATCAAAGGCATTAGGTCGAAACATGATTCAACTTGTCTTACAAGGCAAGGTTTAATCAAAAAGAATGATAAGGCAAGTGATAAGGAAGGAGTATTTAGAGGAGATAGGTGATAAGGAAGGTGATAAGGAAGAAGAAGAGGGAGATAAGTGGTAAAAAGGCGTGATAAGGAGAGAAGGCAAGAGTGATAAGGAAGCAACGGTCACCTTGTGGATAAGACGCGCTGGTGCCAGCTCATGTACGGACCAGCCAGCTTGCATCCTTGACTCCACACGCACCAAACCTTGAATCCACATGCTTCTTTGACTAAAGTGTAGCGGCTACACTTAACCTAGTACTTCTTGTTGTATTTCCTATATAATCTCTCTTATGCACATCATTGTAACCTAAGGAGGCTAGTCCTCTCTTCTAATATACTTTTTCACAAATACTCTCCACAATACTCTCTCTAAATCTCCACCAATCTCTCTTCATGTTCTTCAAGAACATGAAGAACACCGAAACATATTCTCTCTTAATCTCTTAATCTCTCACTAAACTCTCCACACAAACTCTCACCGATTCTCTCAATACTCTCCATGAGCTTCACAAGCTCATGATTCTCCCATCCTTATACTCGAATTCCAACATGGTATCAGAGCATTTAGCTCCTCTCCTAAGCATTTCCGCAAGCTTAGCATGTTTATGGGTAAAGATCCTTGTTTCTTTACTCTTATGAGTGTAAGAACTTGATGAATCTATACTCTTTCTTCTTTATTTACGTTTATAAGGCTATGAACAAGAACAACCAAGATAGCTTGGTAATTGTGAGCCATAGAGGATAAAATCTTGTCCCTTTACTCTTATGAGTGTAAGTGGCTTGATAAATCCAAAGTTGTTTCTTTTATGTTTATAAACATTAAGATCTACTAGGTGAAGGAACCATGATTCGCTTTTCCTCTTATGAGTGATAAGAACTTGATGAATCCATGTCCCTACTTAAGAACAATCCAAACAAGGCCGGTTCATGTAAAGCCTAGATCTTGAATCTTTGTTACATGGCAAATCCGAGTTTGCTTGTGTTGTTCTTACAAGATCTTAATTAGGCCAAAAGCTAGTGATTAAGAACCATGGATTCCTTGCTCATAGGAGCTTAAGGAACCTTGATGAATCTAATAATCACTTAGCATAGGCATTTAGGCTATGAACAAGTATCTAAAGCATCAAAGCTTGGAACTTGTGAGCTAAAAGAGTAAGAGAACCTTGTGTATTGTATCTTTTGAGAACAATAACATGTTGAATCCGAATCCTCTTCTTTATTTTAGTTTAGATCCATAGATCTACAAACACAAGCGGTAAAAATAAGATCCGCTTATTGTTAAGCACTTAAGATCTTGTGATAAACCGACTTGTGTCATGGAAGAGAACCAAGAATCTCCTTACTCTTATGAGATAAAGAGAACTTGTTGAATCCAAATCCTATCTAAGGTCACACTAAACAAAATCGGTTCATGGAAAGATTGGATCTTTAAGATCTAGCTACATGTTAAAACCATGATTTTGAATGTGTGTTTCTCGGAAAAGATCTATGGATAGCCAAAAGTTAAAAGATGAGAACCTTGGTTTCCTCACTCTCATGAGTCCAAAGGAACCTTGATGAATCCAAGGTCTATTTAACTTAGGCATGAAACAATGACCAAGTTTTCCAAGAACAAAACTTGAAACTTGAGAGTTTAAAGGTTAGTGAACCACTTGTTTGACTCATGAAGAGTATAACCTAGTGTTGAATCCAAAAACCTTCTTTAGGCAAGGACCAAGTTATCAAGTTAAAATCTTGGTACTTGAGAGCTAAAAGAGAGTGATCCTTGTTCAATAAGTATTGTGTGCTTAATTGACTTGTTGAATCCAAATCTCTTTGCATTATTTAAATTTATGAGCATGTACTAGTCGGTTTTCATCTTTAAAAGTTTTGACAATGAAGAGATTTGTTGAAGTAAGGCTAATAGTCTTTATAAGAGAAAGATTTAATCTTTCATCTTAAAGCTTCAATCTTTATAATCTCTAAGTCAATACATGCTCTTGTTTGAATTTCAAATTACTAAAGACAATGAAGATGGTTAAGTGGTGGTTGTGTAAGTGGAAACACAAGGGGGAGATAAAGAGATTAGTAGTTACCTTGAGTCCTAAAGATCTTTAAAAGATAATTAAGGAATCGGTTAAACTCTATACTCTTTATCCTCTTCATACCCCACTATAACATCCAAGTCTTAATTCTTGTTAAAAGACCAAATCACTAATCCTTAAATGGTTAAGTTGTTTGTGTCTTGGAAAGATCTAGGATACAAGGTCCGCATAAGACTATATGTCTAAAATCAAATCACTAGTCCTTGTTTGGTAAAGTGGTTTGATTTGCTATGTCTTGAAGACTATATGCACTTAAGACCTTGGTTAATCCAAAAGATCGCATGTTTTATCAAAGGGTAAGGAACCATAGATCCGCTTGTGATTAAGCACCTAAGATCTTATGGAATCCAAAACTCTCTTAGAGGGTAGAGAGCCAAGAATCATTGAGTGTTTAAGTACTCATGATCTTGTTGAATCCAATAACCCTCGGCTAACATATCATTTATGATATGGGGAAATGATTCATGTTCATAACTCTTGTAGATCCAAATAGGATAAGTTGACATGATGATCTATTGTTAAGATCATTGACCGCAATTGTGCACTTAAGTCAATGATCCGAGAGAAGTGACTTGCTATACAAGCATTCAAAAGTCACAATGATCCTCGGTTTTGTTAAGATTCATGGTCTAGTTTTAAGCTTTAAAAGACCATGACTCTCTCTTAAAGTCTCTATGGCAAGGCGCCATAGAATGACTCTTGTTGCTAAACCTTGATAAACTATTGTAGGTACTAATCAATGGATAAACAACAAAGAAATCTTTCATGAGGAAAGTTATAAGCTCAATATAGACTAACCATGAGGAGGTGCTCTATGAGTAAATAACTTTCCCACATGACCATCATCTCAAGGAATCAAACTTTAAAGGACCATTTCTAAAACTCTTTACTCTCTTATTTATATAGTTAGATATTTGCTTAAGTGATTGTTAATGCTTCATCACTTAGCTAAGAATGGTTTAGAATTTGCAAATTATGAAAAACTATAACTTGACTTGTGATAAAATGCATTCTATACTCGGGTTTAGCAAAATGTCTTAGGGAATATATTGAACTAAGTCGTAAACCCTCCTTTGCATTCTCTCTTGTTCTCGTTATTGTTGTTAAGTAATTTGTAAATATGTTGCTAATTACATGCCGGTTATCATGATATTTAAATCAAATTTTGTCTTTATGATGATGTAGGATCACCATCAATAAAAGACTCAAAATGATGATCAATGAGAAACCCCTAAGCATGAAAAGGTGACTAAGAAGAGTTAAAGAGAAGAGAAGTAAAGAAGTATATGAAAGAGGTCACAAAAGGGTTCCAAAGAGAAGATGAGAACCCTTTCTCACCAAGCTTGTGAAGAACAAAGCCGAGAAGGGAACCAAACAATCAAGGGATTACTCCATCTTGATCATAAGGGGGAGAAAGTGTTAAATCACATATCTTCCTTCATGATCAATTTGGAGAATCACTCAAAGCGGCTAAAGCATCTCTACCAAAAGATCAAAGCCACTTAAAGCTCAAAAGAGGCGAAGGCATCTTCACCAAAAGTGCAAAGCTTCATCTATCCATTTCATCATCAAGTCTCGGTCAAGCCTTTGTAAAAGAAGCAAGACCAATCCATCTTACCACCAAAAGAAGAAACTCATGATGACCTTGAAGAAAGGAAGTCATTCTATCATCATCAACGGTCAAAGCCTCATCAAGAAGTAAGACCGAATCAATTCCACAAATCAAACCGGTGAAGTATCTACAAGAGGAAGCCGGTCCAACATCTAAAGGGAAGCTCTATGAAAGAAGTCTTACCTCCATTATCATCCAACTATTCGGCCAAGTTCATGGCAAAGAACAAAGCCGAACCATTCTATATCATTTGGTCAAGACCTCTCCAAAGGAACAAGTCCAAACCAACAAAGTCTCGGTCATGTATCCATCAAGGAATCATACCGAGTCCAATACTCTTATGGCAATGCATCTATCAAGAGCAAGAGCCAAACCAATCGAGACCTTGTTCCAATTGCACAAAGGAGAAAGCAAAGACTTCAAGAAGAAGCCAAAGCTCAAAACCTAGATGCAACTACAAGGAAAAGTCAAACCACTACGATCTAAAGGCTGTCCCTAAACTCTAAAACTCTTCATTTGAAATAAACATGCAATAAGAACTAGAGCCGCACCATAATCTTGCTTAGTTCTAGATTGTCTATATAGCCTAATTGGAAGTCTTGAAATTTGCTAAAAGAACTTAGGTTTAAATATGGTAAAATTACTCATTAGTTCTTTGAAGGCATATAGACTTAAGAAAAGTTTGTGAGCATATCTATCTAGTTATATCAAGTTAACCATTCACTAAACTCTTTGTACTTCTTGAATCTCTTGAAGGTTCAAAAGAAAATGAAGGTGAAGTGAGCATTCTCGGTCACTTGGTTAACAAGAAGAAGGCCACCAAGAAGCAATGAAGAGAAAGAGAAAGGGAGTCGTTCGGTCAAAACCATTCACACCCAAGCTTGTGAAGAACAAAGCCGTGAATGAGAATCAAGATCATGCCATACATTGAGCAATCTATGGAAGTGTGAAGAACATATCAAGATTGTCAAGTATGAGAAAACCCTTAAAGAAGAAACATCAAGAAGCAAGAAGCCAAGGTTGTTCTATCTTAAGGGGGAGTTACGGAAGACCCCTAACCGAATAACTTACACTCTTTTTCCTTAGATGTGGTTTTATCCCAAGTGGTTTTCCCATCTAAGGTTTTAATGAGGTTTGTTAAACGGTTGTCCAATCTTAGCCATTTCATTAGGCTAAGCTTGAGGGGGAGTGTTGAGACTAATGTTAACCTATCAAAGGCATTAGGTCGAAACATGATTCAACTTGTCTTACAAGGCAAGGTTTAATCAAAAAGAATGATAAGGCAAGTGATAAGGAAGGAGTATTTAGAGGAGATAGGTGATAAGGAAGGTGATAAGGAAGAAGAAGAGGGAGATAAGTGGTAAAAAGGCGTGATAAGGAGAGAAGGCAAGAGTGATAAGGAAGC
Organism: Cochlearia excelsa; assembly: GCA_963556525.1. NCBI lineage: Eukaryota > Viridiplantae > Streptophyta > Magnoliopsida > Brassicales > Brassicaceae > Cochlearia > Cochlearia excelsa. The sequence continues at coordinate 1,553,231 of CAUVZT010000006.1, forward strand.
AACGGTCACCTTGTGGATAAGACGCGCTGGTGCCAGCTCATGTACGGACCAGCCAGCTTGCATCCTTGACTCCACACGCACCAAACCTTGAATCCACATGCTTCTTTGACTAAAGTGTAGCGGCTACACTTAACCTAGTACTCCTTGTTGTATTTCCTATATAATCTCTCTTATGCACATCATTGTAACCTAAGGAGGCTAGTCCTCTCTTCTAATATACTTTTTCACAAATACTCTCCACAATACTCTCTCTAAATCTCCACCAATCTCTCTTCATGTTCTTCAAGAACATGAAGAACACCGAAACATATTCTCTCTTAATCTCTTAATCTCTCACTAAACTCTCCACACAAACTCTCACCGATTCTCTCAATACTCTCCATGAGCTTCACAAGCTCATGATTCTCCCATCCTTATACTCGAATTCCAACACTCGTGGTATCCTCATATCCTATAAGCTTTCCTCCCTGTGCCTCCCTACACAATTTCTCACAAAGAACAAAACTAGACAAGCACAAGTTATCGTAAAACAAGTAGAAATCTCTTCTAAGGTAATGATTACTAACAAACTTTCCACAAGCTTTATATGATTTTCCAAACTCATTACCACAACCATACAGTTCTTTATAAACTCTAGAGCTAACATCATGGGTGCTAATGTTAAAGAGTAGAAAATACCTCCTTGACAATGTGTTGGGCACACCATTGTCCTTACCTGTCTGGGAATGAATGGGATAAGAAAATACCTCATAGAAGTAGACACTTCTATCTCGTTCTTTGTCAATCTCTGGTGGTACTTCAAGATGGGTGAAAGACTCATAATCAACATGGATGAGAGGCTCATTAGTCTCCATGGATTTGGCTCGGCTTAGACATGAGACTTCTCGAGTGTTTGGTAGTTCTTTGTCTTTGGAGAACTCATGCTCATGCTGCTGTGAAACAAAAAGAAAACTCACTCGGAAACACCGGTGGAAGATTAGAGAAACTCATAAGAGTTTCTTTATACACAAAACGTGACCGAGATTTACTAAAAGAATAAGTTTTCTCGATCTCACCCGATTGGTTCATGAGGCTGGTGCTCTTGGACTTAGTCTCTTCTTGAACTTGCTTCAAACACAGCTGGTCTTTAGAGTATCTATGATCTCGATCCTTGAACTTAGATGCATGAAAAGAATCACCATACTTACTAGACCTTTGGCTAAGAGGCTGCTTGATAAGCATAGTAGCGTGTTGCTCTTCAGGGCACATGCTTGGAATCAACTTCTTGAAATGGACCAGGGGGTTATGGACATGCACAACGTCTCTAAGAGGGTCGGGTGTGTGTTGTGGAGTAGCTCCAGGTCGCCATATGAAGGTTTGAAGTGGACCATGCGTACTCATCCTCATAAATAGAAAGTTGTCGGTAGCTGAACTTTGAACATCAATTGTGGTCAGCTCCGAACTGATATGGGGACGAGCTGTAGCTTGAAAGATTCCTCTTTGAGTGTAGAATATGGTGGACATCTCCGTTTCACCCCAGTAGCTGATATTGGTCCTCTTTTGAGCTTCACAAGCCGAACATATCAATCTGTCAATTTCTGGACTTGGCAAGTAGTTGCTGGTTTGGGTTAGAGATTCTGTTCTGATCTGGTCTACACTCTTCTTGAGGTTAGACATGACTGTAAGGGTTCCTTTTGGAGTTAATAGTACGGCATCATCGGCTTCAATATGTAGATTTTGCTCATAGATCACCATAGGCTTTGTTAAAGCTTCTTCTTCGGTTGTGATCATCTCCTTAGCACCGAAAGTTCCTCAAGTCTCTTGACACAAGACAAGTGCTTTAAAACAGTCATGGAGCTATCAAAATCATATTTGAAATCAGATTTAAATTCAAGAGAAACAAGTGACTCCCTTTGATTTGAAACAGATCGTACAAGCTCTTGATTGTCTCCTTGTTCTTTAACCATACAACACTCAATAAGCTCCAATGCTTCATGTTCCTTATTGTACACCACTTTGTCATTATCTTGCTCCACGTTCTGTTCCACGTCTCCTCCTTGATCCTTTTGATCTTTATCTACAAGAGAAGACTTTGGCAAAGCCAAGTGCATTATACTAGAAATAAAAGCATCATCAAGGACATTATTAACAATTCTCCTAATATCTTCTTCTAGCATATGTTGTGAGTTCTTTCTCTTGTTAATTCGTTCAGGTTCATTAATTTTTCTTTCCTCATGATATTCATATGGGTTTGTTTCTTTGGAATTTGAAAAATTAGAAGACTTAGCTCGAGGATATGCATCTTGATGTTTATAGGCAGATCGAGTAGATGTCTTTAGCTTAAGGTGTGGAGCATACTTTCTTCTCATTAGTGCTTTGAGTTCTGTCCAAGTGGTGATAGGTTGCTTAGGCCATCGTCTCCACTCAATCTCTTCCCACCAACTAAGAGCATCGTCACGAAAGCTTGAAACAGCGGCTCTTAGTAGCTCATGCTCGGTGAAGCTGTTGCACTTGGAGGCGTAATGCATACCAACCTCCCAATCGACATACTCATCAGGGTCTTTGCTTCCATGAAACGGTGGTGTGCTTCTATGGAGCTCTTCATACCGATACATTCTTCGCTGTCTATGACTTCCTTGAGAGTCCTTCATAGGACCTGTTTCAAACACAAGTAACTCGCAGTAAGATGTTCTAAAAGAAGCACAAGCGAGTTATAATGAAGAACAAGAGACAGATTTTAAGCACAATTCCAATGAGAAACAATTATGCGCCAAACAAGTTTTAAATGTCCTCAACTAAGCAAAAACGTCCTAAACAAGTTCTAATGAAAGCACAAAAGATTTATTAAGCAAATCAAATCAGAATAAGTAATAAGGCACACAAAAAAAACTGTTTTGGAAACTTTCTGAAAACGCTTTAGGAAACTTTATGAAAACGCTTTAGGAAACTTGGTGCAATCAGGAAATAAATCAAATCACAAGAAAATCACACTCAAAGCTTGATGAACACGTTTTGGACAAGAGATTTCAAGCACACAATCAAACCAAACAAACTTATGAATCTAAGAGAGAACGAGAATAAAAACGAAGCACATAATAAGCAGATTTGAAAGAGATGCTAAAATACGTGTACGACAAGTTCTAAAAAAAAAAAAATCATGAATTAATATGAGCATAAGAACAGGATCTAACAAGCAGATTTAACAAGTTATAACCAATCTTAATCAATCAAACAATCGGCTGAACATAGAACACAAAGCAACAAAACAGATTCAAAGAGGATAAACAACGTTTTCGGTTCTAATGAGTTTTCAAGCAAACTAATCGATTGATAAGATGTAAGGATAGAGAGACTCAGCCTTTGGTACAGAGTTTGGCTCTGATACCACGTGATACACCCTTGGTTAGGATCTCAACTCTATGGCAAAGGCAAGCTCTCTTCTTTGGCGGATTGATGGCTGAAGTGAAGGTGATGATGATTAAGTGTCGAAACCGGCGGATATGGAGGTGAATGAGTATGAGATGGTAGTGGACGTCTCAAGCAATCTATGGGTTGATGGCTTGATGGTTTGTAGATGCTCTTGAAAGTATCTAGGACTTGTAAGAGAATCAGATTCAAATCACATGAATCGTTTTGATAATAAAGCTCAATCTGCGAGCTAAGGTGAGTCTAAACACAAAGGGGTTTTCTTTCAAGGTTTGACTGAAAAACAAAGAAGGAGGCGCAGCTCCTTTAAATAGAGTTGGCACAAGTCGCCTTCTCTTTTAGGGTTTTGCGCGGAAAAAGGAAATCCTCGGCAAAAAGGAAACCTCGACAAAAAGGAAATTACAAGAAAAAAGGAAACCGCCTAAACAACGCGACGTTTTTGCAAGATAAAACGACGAGTAGTGGAAGTGCCTCGTCTCTTACACTCTTCAAGATAATGTAACTAGGTAACCGACGTAGTGCTCTTCTCGGCCTCGTTAAAACCCTTGCATAGTAAACCCAATGGGACAAACCTATGCAAAGGGAAAGAGTACCGAGTCGAAACACTTAGTCACTTAGTTTCATTACCTTGGTATTCTTTCTAGGCCATGATTAAGATGTTAAAGAAGCTCCTAGCTCTTCCAAGTTCCTCCACGATCAATGCTTGAACGTCATCTGCTAGCTTCTTGGTCATTGCTCGGGTAATCACTCCTATGTGCTTCTCGGTGTTTGGTGCGTGATCGGTGTCCAGTGGTCGAACGCCTTGGTGATCGATGTCGATGTCTAGTGGTCGAACGCCTTGGTGATCGATGTCGATGTCTAGTGGTCGAGCGCCTTGGTGTTCGGTATCCGGTGCCTCGATCATATCACAATGTGAGCTTCTTTTGTCCATCTCTTTGGCTTTGATCCTTGTGATCCTTTCCTCGGGTACAAGCTCAGCTATATGATCCTCCTCATCGAATGACAAGCTAGGCAAGATCATATCAGTTTAGAGTCCGAGAAACGCGTTGTTAGATGTTTCATAAATTCGTCAAATTTGTACAAAGCTCATTGAGACACTTATAAGAACTCATGTTGCATGAAACTTAGTTTAAAGTCCTAGAAACCACGTTGTTAGATGTTTCAGAAGTTCGTCAAACTTGTACAAAGCTCATTGAGACACTTATAAGCACTCATGTTGAATGAAACTTGGTTTAGAGTCCTAGAAACGCGTTGTTAGATGGTTCATAAGTTATTCAGACTAGTACAAAGCTCATTGAGACACTTATAAGCACTCATGTTGCATGAAACTTGGTTTAGAGTCCTAGAAACGCGTTGTTAGAAGTTTCATAAGTTCGTCAAAATAGTACAAAGCTCATTGAGACATTTATAAGCACTCATGTTGAATGAAACTTGGTTTAGAGTCCTAGAAACGCGTTGTTAGATGTTTCATAAGTTCTTCAGACTAGTACAAAGCTCATGGAGACACTTATAAGCACTCATGTTGCATGAAACTTGGTTTAGAGTCCTAGAAACGTGTTGTTAGATGTTTTATAAGTTCGTCAAACTAGTACAAAGCTCATTGAGACACATATAAGCACTCATGTTGCATGAAACTTGGTTTAGAGTCCTAGAAACGCGTTGTTAGATGTTTCATAAGTTCGTCAAACTTGTACAAAGCTCATTGAGACACTTATAAGCACTCATGTTGCATGAAATTTAGTTTAAAGTCTTAGCAACCACGTTGTTAGATGTTTCAGAAGTTCGTCAAACTAGTTAAAAGCTCATTGAGACACATATAAGCACTCATGTTGAATGAAACTTGGTTTAGAGTCCTAGAAACGCGTTGTTAGATGTTTCATAAGTTCGTCAAACTTGTACAAAGCTCATTGAGACACTTATAAGCACTCATGTTGAATGAAACTTGGTTTAGAGTCCTAGAAACGCGTTGTTAGATGATTCATAAGTTCTCCAGACTAGTACAAAGCTCAATGAGACACTTATAAACACTCATGCTGCATGAAACTTGGTTTAGAGTCCTGGAAACGCGTTGTTAGATGTTTCATAAGTTCTTCAAACTAGTGCAAAGCTCATTGAGACACATATAAGTAATCATGTTGCATGAAACTTGGTTTAGAGTCCTAGAAACGCGTTGTTAGATGTTTCATAAGTTCGTCAAACTTGTACAAAGCTCATTGAGACACTTATAAGCACTCATGTTTCATGAAACTTAGTTTAAAGTCCTAGCAACCATGTTGTTATATGTTTCAGAAGTTCGTCAAACTAGTTAAAAGCTCATTGAGACACATATAAGAACTCATGTTGAATGAAACTTGGTTTAGAGTCCTAGAAACGCGTTGTTAGATGTTTCATAAGTTCATCAAACTAGTACAAAGCTCATTGAGACACTTATAAGCACTCATGTTGAATGAAACTTGGTTTAGAGTCCTAGAAACGCGTTGTTAGATGTTTCATAAGTTCTTCGAGACTAGTACAAAGCTCATTGAGACACTTATAAGCACTCATGTTGCATGAAACTTGGTTTAGAGTCCTAGAAACGCGTTGTTAGATGTTTCATAAGTTCGTCAAATTAGTACAAAGCTCATTGAGACACATATATGCACTCATGTTGCATGAAACTTGGTTTAGAGTCCTAGAAACGCGTTGTTAGATGTTTTAAAAGTTCGTCAAACTAGTACAAAGCTCATTGAGACACTTATAAGCACTCATGTTGAATGAAACTTGGTTTAGAGTCCTAGAAACGCGTTGTTAGATGTTTCATAAGTTCTTCAGACTAGTACAAAGCTCATTGAGACACTTATAAGCACTCATGTTGCAGGAAACTTGGTTTAGAGTCCTAGAAACGCGTTGTTAGATGTTTCATAAGTTCGTCAAAATTGTACAAAGCTCATTGAGACACTTATAAGCACTCATGTTGAATGAAACTAAGTTTAAAGTCCTAGCAACCACGTTGTTAGATGTTTCAGAAGTTCGTCAAACTAGTTAAAAGCTCATTGAGACACATATAAGCACTCATGTTGAATGAAACTTGGTTTAGAGTCCTAGAAACACGTTGTTAGATGTTTCATAAGTTCGTCAAACTAGTACAAAGCTCATTGAGACACTTATAAGCACTCATGTTGAATGAAACTTGGTTTAGAGTCCTAGAAACGCGTTGTTAGATGTTTCATAAGTTCTTCAGACTAGTACAAAGCTCATTGAGACACTTATAAACACTCATGTTGCATGAAACTTTGTTTAGAGTCCCAGAAACGCGTTGTTAGATGTTTCATAAGTTCTTCAAACTTGTACAAAGCTCATTGAGACACTTATAAGCACTCATGTTGAATGAAACTTGGTTTAGAGTCCTAGAAACGCGTTGTTAGATGTTTCATAAGTTCTTCAGACTAGTACAAAGCTCATTGAGACACTTATAAGCACTCATGTTGCATGAAACTTGGTTTAGAGTCCTAGAAACACGTTGTTAGATGTTTCATAAGTTCGTAAAAATTGTACAAAGCTCATTGAGACACTTATAAGCACTCATGTTGCATGAAACTAAGTTTAAAGTCCTAGCAACCACGTTGTTAGATGTTTCAGAAGTTCGTCAAACTAGTTAAAAGCTCATTGAGACACATATAAGCACTCATGTTGAATGAAACTTGGTTTAGAGTCCTAGAAACACTTTGTTAGATGTTTCATAAGTTCGTCAAACTAGTACAAAGCTCATTGAGACACTTATAAGCACTCATGTTGAATGAAACTTGGTTTAGAGTCCTAGAAACGCGTTGTTAGATGTTTCATAAGTTCTTCAGACTAGTACAAAGCTCATTGAGACACTCATAAACACTCATGTTGCATGAAACTTGGTTTAGAGTCCCAGAAACGCGTTGTTAGATGTTTGATAAGTTCTTCAAACTTGTACAAAGCTCATTGAGACACTTATAAGCACTCATGTTGAATGAAACTTGGTTTAGAGTCCTAGAAACGCGTTGTTAGATGTTTCATAAGTTCTTCAGACTTGTACAAAGCTCATGGAGACACTTATAAGCACTCATGTTGCATGAAACTTGGTTTAGAGTCCTAGAAACGTGTTGTTAGATGTTTTATAAGTTCGTCAAACTAGTACAAAGCTCATTGAGACACATATAAGCACTCATGTTGCATGAAATTTGGTTTAGAGTCCTAGAAACGTGTTGTTAGATGTTTCATAAGTTCGTCAAACTTGTACAAAGCTCATTGAGACACTTATAAGCACTCATTTTGCGTGACCCTTAGTTTAAAGTCCTAGCACCCACGTTGTTAGATGTTTCATAAGTTCTTCCAACTAGTTAAAAGCTCATTGAGACAATTATGAGCACTCATGTTGAATGAAACTTGTTTTAGAGTCCTAGAAACGCGTTGTTAGATGTTTCATAAGTTCGTCAAACTAGTACAAAGCTCATTGAGACACTTATAAGCACTCATGTTGCATGAAGCTTGGTTTAGAGTCCTAGAAACGAGTTGTTAGATGTTTCATAAGTTCGTCAAACTTTTACAAAGCTCATTGAGACACTTATAAGCACTTATGTTGAATGAAACTTGGTTTAGAGTCCTAGAAACTGTTGAGACTAATGTAACCCATAAGGGCATTAGGTCAAAACATATCGAGAAGGTGTACCGGTCTAGAGTGACCGATACAAGATGAAGGCGATATGGCTAAGAGAGAGACTTGTATCGACCAAAGGTATCGGCCATGTTAAGACTTATGTCTATGTTGAGACTTATGTCTATAATATGGAGGGGACAAGGCTTTATGGAATAGAAGACCTGTGTACATTAGCCTAAATGGAATGGAATGGAAGACCCTGTTTCGTTAAAACATGAGATGGTCTATTCTATTTAGTTTTACTCCGAATGGAATGGAAGGGGAGAAGAGAAGCACTTGGACCATTGGACAATAGGGTGGTCCCTTTTGAAAAAGAGCCGTTGCACTTCTCCCTCTCTCTCTCTCTCTCTCTCTTCTATATATGTAACCTCTTCTCCATTGTAGAAACTTAAGCTCTTGGAGCTCTAATCTATGAAAGAAGGAGGTATATCCTCTCTTCCATATTAATACAAAACAAATTCTTTTCATACTCTCTCTAATCTCTCTTAAACACTCAAGATCCGAATTAGTGTAATTCGGATCTTAATCTCTCTTAATCTTCCTTAATCTCTAAAGGACCAAGCTCATCACTTTGCTCCTAATCTCCATAACCGAAACTCTTACTCTCTATACTCAAAATCCAACATGGTATCAGAGCAAAGCTCTTGAGACCCATAGGTAAGTCGCTTCCGCCATTCTCCTTTCTTATTTCTTGCTTATAAACACAAAGATCTAGAGGAGGAAAAGAATGACCAAGATCCGAGTGGTTAAAACCCTTAAGATCTTGGTGAATCAATGCTCCTCTTAGGAAGAGAACCATGATTCTTTTTCTCTTTATGAGTGAAGATACATGTTGAATCCAAGTTCCTTTCAAGAACAATCCAATCAAAACCGAATCATAGTGAGCATAGATTGAAAAATCTAGCTATATGATGTTTTTGGTTGAGTTGTTCTTTAAGATCTTTGTTTAGGCCGAAAGTTGTGGATGAGAACCATTGTTCCCTCACTCTTATGAGTTTAAAAGGAACCTTGATGAATCCAAAATCCATCTAACTTTAGGCATTAGGCAATGACCAAGTATTCAAAGCATAAAGCTTGAAAACTTGTGAGCTAAAGAGTGAGAGAACCATGCTCATTGATTCTTTAAGAACAATGTCTTGTTGAATCCGAAACTCTATGCTTTTCTTAAGATACAAAGATAAAAGGATGAGATCCATGATTCGCCATGAGCGATAAGTGTTGTATCCAAATCCGAAGGTAATTACTTCATCTTTGTAAGGCCGAAAGCAAAGAGGATGAGAACCATGGATTCCCCACTCTTATGAGTCCAAAGGGAACCATGTTGAATCCAAATCGGACTTTGCTTAGGCAATTTTTTTTTTTTTAGACTATGAACAAGTATTCAAGACCAAAGCTTGAACCTTGCGAGTCAAAAGTTTGTGAACCTTGTGTGCTCACTCTTAGGAGTCCAAAGCCACTTGATGAATCCAAAACTTTTTCCCTTTTATGCTTCAAACAAGATCTTTGGAAAGTGAACCATGATCCGCTTAACTCTTAAGTGAGTAAAGGACATGTTGAATCCAACTTTCCTTGGTAAGAACAAGACAATCAAAACACAATCATTGTTAGCATAAATCAACAAGGTCTAGCTACATGATAGTTTTGGTTGTATTGTTCTTTAAGGTCATTGTCTAACCCAAAACTAATGGATGAGAATCATGGCTTCTAAATGAACCTTGATGAATCCAATACCATGAAAGTTTCGGTTAAAAGCATGTCCCGAATTTCAAAATTTATGATACAAGGTCTAGGATACAAGGTCCACTTATGTCTTTGTCTAAGACCAAATCACTAGTCCTTGTTTGGTGAAGTGGTTTGAATCTTGGTAAAAGACTAAGTGAACTTAAGACCTTGGTTAATCCAAAAGATCTTCGGTTTAACAAAGGGTAAGGAACCAAGATCCGCTTGTGATAAAGCATATAAGGTCTTTGTGTATCCGATACTCTCTTAGAGGAAGAGAACCGAGTTTCATTAAGTGTTTAAATCACAAATTGAACTCGTTGAATCCATATCATCCTCGGTTAACATAAGTCTAAAAGGATATCCATGATTATCTAAAAAGTGATACTTTTGAAAGTCATGGTGAATCCAACTTAGACATATGGGGAAATGATTCATAACATTTATATCTAAATAAGATACTAGTGTAATGATGATCTATGTTGTCATAAACCGCCTATGTGCACTTAAGTTTATAATACAAGATGAGTAACTAAGCTATGAAAGCTATCAAGTTACAATGAATCTTGTTGGTGTGTTTTTAAGATCATGGTCCCGCCGTTGTGCACTAAAGACCATGGTCCCTTGTTGCTAACTTGAATCTATGTGTAGGTAAAAGAAGCAAACAAGAGAATTCTCATTAAGATAGTCCAATGACCATCTACTCAAGGAACTATAAAAGGCCATTTCTAAACTCTTTACTCTCTATAATTATATATAGTTAGATATTGGCTTAAGTAATCATTAGTGCTTCATTGAATCATTGGCTTGATTGCTTAGCTAAGAATGGATATAGAATTTGCAAATTATGAAAACTAGACTTGAACTTGACTTGTGATAAGGTGCTTTTTATACTCGGGTTTAGGTACATGACTTAGGGAATATATTGAACTAAGTCTTAAACCCTCTTTGCATTCTTACCTTGTGCTTGTGATTGTTGTTAAGTAATTTGTAAATTTGAAAATGTTGCTAATTACATGCCGGTTATCATGATACTTAAAATCAAATTTTTTCTTTGTTATGGTGTAGGATCACCATTACTAAAAGACCAAAAGAGATTATCAATGAGAAACCCCTAAGCATGAAGAGGCAACTAAGAGGTGTAAAAGAAAAGAGAAGTTAAAGAAGAATAGAAGGCCAAAGGAAGGTTTCCAAAGAGAAGATGAGAACCCTTTCTCACCAAGCTTGTGAAGAACAAAGCCGAGAAAGGAGGAAAGTTCATAGACTTCCATCTTAATCATGAAGGGGGGAGAAGAAGTAATCATCCACATCTCATCATGATCAAATGGAAGTCAATCCACCTAATCTTCGGTCAAGTCCCTAGCAAAGACAAAGACCATCACTTGACCAAAGTCCCTAGGAAAGACAAGGTCACCATTCTCGGCCAAGTATCAAGAAGAACAAGCCGAGTCAATCCAACCATTCTCGGCCAAGTATCAAGAAGAACAAGCCGAGTCAATCCAACCATTCTCGGCTAAGTAGCAAGAAGAACAAGCCGAGTCAATCCACCTAATCTTCGGTAAAGTCCCTAGCAAAGACAAGGTCACCATTCTCCGGTTAAAGCATCTTCCAAGGCGCCAAACCAATTCACTCTCGGTCTAAAGCCTCCTAGCAAAAGGAAAAGGCCGATCCATCTTATCATCATCTTTTGGTCAAGATCTAGCAAGTCAAAGACCTCCATTCAACCACCAACCTTGTTCCAATTGCACAAAGGATAAAGCCGCAAGACCTCACGAAGAAGTCAAAGAGCTCAAGCCAAATGCAACTACAAGGGATCATCAATCTATCATACCCCTACAAACCAAAGGCTGTCCCTTAACCTTACTCTCTTTATTATGATTAGTATTCTCATAAGAACTAGAGCTGCATCACATAATCTTGCTTAGTTCTTGATGAATCTAATCATTGCCCTTGTTAAAAGTTGTTTAGTCTATTAGACCTAAATAAAACCATTTGAAATTTGTTAAAGAACTTAGGTTTAAAATAACAAAATTACTCATTGGTTTATTAGTTGCATCTAGACTTAAGCTTCTTATGTGCATTTCTATCTAAGCGTATCAAGTTAACCCTTTCACTAAGCTTTACACCTTTCTTGAATCCTTTTGAAGGTTAAAAGAAGTGAGAGCCAAGTGATCATTCTCGGTTGCTTGAATGACAAGAAGAATGCCATCAAGGAGAAATCAAGAGAAGAAAGGAGGAAGCCATGAGTATTCGGTCAAATCCATCCACACCCAAGCTTGTGAAGAACAAAGCCGTGGATATGAATCAAATCAAAGGCTCACACCAAAGTTTGTGAAGAACAAACCGTGAAGACCAAATCAAGTATCCAAAGAACCCTCATTGAAGAACACGGCAAAGTCAAGAAGATCAAACCGGTTCTATCTTAAGGGGAGTTTCGGCCAAGAAGATAAAGGCCAAGATTAAGAAGAACCCCTATTGCAAAGACTTACACTCTTTTTCCCTTAAACGTGGTTTTATCCCAAGTGGTTTTCCCGTTTAAAAGGTTTTAATGAGGTTTGTCTAAGCGATGTCCAATCTTAGCCATTTCATTAGGCTAAGCTTGAGGGGAGTGTTGAGACTAATGTAACCCATAAGGGCATTAGGTCAAAACATATCGAGAAGGTGTACCCGGTCTAGAGTGACCGATACAAGATGAAGGCGATATGGCTAAGAGAGAGACTTGTATCGACCAAAGGTATCGGCCATGTTAAGACTTATGTCTATGTTGAGACTTATGTCTATAATATGGAGGGGACAAGGCTTTATGGAATAGAAGACCTGTGTACATTAGCCTAAATGGAATGGAATGGAAGACCTGTTTCGTTAAAACATGAGATGGTCTATTCTATTTAGTTTACTCCGAATGGAATGGAAGGGGAGAAGAGAAGCACTTGGACCATTGGACAATAGGGTGGTCCCTTTTGAAAAAGAGCCGTTGCACTTCTCCCTCTCTCTCTCTCTCTCTCTTCTTCTATATATGTAACCTCTTCTCCATTGTAGAAACTTAAGCTCTTGGAGCTCTAATCTATGAAAGAAGGAGGTATATCCTCTCTTCCATATTAATACAAAACAAATTCTTTTCATACTCTCTCTAATCTCTCTTAAACACTCAAGATCCGAATTAGTGTAATTCGGATCTTAATCTCTCTTAATCTTCCTTAATCTCTAAAGGACCAAGCTCATCACTTTGCTCCTAATCTCCATAACCGAAACTCTTACTCTCTATACTCAAAATCCAACAGAAACGCGTTGTTAGATGTTTCATAAGTTCGTCAAACTAGTACAAAGCTCATTGAGACACTTATGAGCACTCATGTTGCATGAAACTTGGTTTAAAGTCCTAGAAACGCGTTATTAGATGTTTCATATGTTCGTCAAACTAGTTAAAAGCTCATTGAGATACTTCTAAGCACGCATGTTGCATGAAACTTGGTTTAGAGTGCTAGAAACGTGTTGTTAGATGTTTTATAAGTTCGTCAAACTTGTACAAAGCTCATTGAGACACTTCTAAGCACTAATGTTGCATGAAACTTGGTTTAGAGTCCTAGAAACGAGTTGTTAGATGTTTCATAAGTTCACCAAACTTGTACAAAGCTCATTGAGACACTTATAAGCACTCATGTTGAATGAAACTTGGTTTAGAGTCCTAGAAACGCGTTGTTAGATGTTTCATAAATTCGTCAAAATAGTACAAAGCTCATTGAGACACATATAAGTACTCATGTTGCAAGAAACTTTGTTTAGAGTCCTAGAAACGCGTTGTTAGATGTTTCATAAATTCGTCAAAATTGTACTAAGCTCATTGAGACACTTATAACCACTCATGTTGCATGAAACTTAGTTTAAAGTCCTAGCAACCACGTTGTTAGATGTTTCAGAAGTTCGTCAAACTTGTACAAAGCTCATTGAGACACTTATAAGCACTCAAGTTGAATCAAACTTGGTTTAGAGTCCTAGAAAGCGCGTTGTTAGATGTTTCATAAGTTCGTCAAACTAGTACAAAGCTCATTGAGACACTTATAAGCACTCAAGTTGAATGAAACTTGGTTTAGAGTCCTAGAAAGCGCGTTGTTAGATGTTTCATAAGTTCGTCAGCTCATTGAGACACTTATAAGCACTCATGTTGCATGAAACTTGGTTTAGAGTCCTAGAAACGAGTTGTTAGATGTTTCATATGTTCGTCAAACTTGTACAAAGCTCATTGAGACACTTATAAGCACTCATGTTGAAAGAAACTTGGTTTAGAGTCCTAGAAACGCGTTGTTAGATGTTTCATAATTTCTTCAGACTAGTACAAAGCTCATTGAGACACAAGCACTCATGTTGAATGAAACTTGGTTTAGAGTCCTAGAAACACGTTTTTAGATGTTTCATAAGTTCGTCAAACTAGTACAATGATCATTGAGACACTTATAAGCACTCATGTTGAATGAAACTTGGTTTAGAGTCCTAGAAACGCGTTGTTAGATGTTTCATAAGTTCTTCAGACTAGTACAAAGCTCATTGAGACACTTATAAACACTCATGTTGCATGAAACTTGGTTTAGAGTCCCAGAAATGCGTTGTTAGATGTTTCATAAGTTATTCAGACTAGTACAAAGCTCATTGAGACATTTCTAAGAACGCATGTTGCATGAAACTTGGTTTAGAGTCCTAGAAACGCGTTGTTAGATGTTTTAAAAGTTCGTCAAACTAGTACAAAGCTCATTGAGACACTTATAAGCACTCATGTTGAATGAAACTTGGTTTAGAGTCCTAGAAACGCGTTGTTAGATGTTTCATAAGTTCTTCAGACTAGTACAAAGCTCATTGAGACACTTATAAGCACTCATGTTGCATGAAACTTGGTTTAGAGTCCTAGAAACGCGTTGTTAGATGTTTCATAAGTTCGTCAAAATTGTACAAAGCTCATTGAGACACTTATAAGCACTCATGTTGCATGAAACTAAGTTTAAAGTCCTAGCAACCACGTTGTTAGATGTTTCGAAGTTCGTCAAACTAGTTAAAAGCTCATTGAGACACATATAAGCACTCATGTTGAATGAAATTTGGTTTAGAGTCCTAGAAACACGTTGTTAGATGTTTCATAAGTTCGTCAAACTAGTACAAAGCTCATTGAGACACTTATAAGCACTCATGTTGAATGAAACTTGGTTTAGAGTCCTAGAAACGCGTTGTTAGATGTTTCATAAGTTCTTCAGACTATTACAAAGCTCATTGAGACACTTATAAAATCTCATGTTGCATGAAACTTGGTTTAGAGTCCCAGAAACGCGTTGTTAGATGTTTCATAAGTTCTTCAAACTTGTACAAAGCTCATTGAGACACTTATAAGCACTCATGTTGAATGAAACTTGGTTTAGAGTCCTAGAAACGCGTTGTTAGATGTTTCATAAGTTCTTCAGACTAGTACAAAGCTCATGGAGACACTTATAAGCACTCATGTTGCATGAAACTTGGTTTAGAGTCCTAGCAACCACGTTGTTAGATGTTTCAGAAGTTCGTCAAACTAGTTAAAAGCTCATTGAGACACATATAAGCACTCATATTGCATGAAACTTGTTTTAGAGTCCTAGAAACGCGTTGTTAGATATTTCATAAGTTCGTCAAACTTGTACAAATCTCATTGAGACACTTATAAGCACTACTGTTGCATGAAACTTATTTTAAAGTCCTAGCAACCATGTTGTTATATGTTTCAGAAGTTCGTCAAACTAGTTAAAAAGCTCATTGAGACACATATAAGAACTCATGTTGAATGAAACTTGGTTTAGAGTCCTAGAAACGCGTTGTTAGATGTTTCATAAGTTCGTCAAACTAGTACAAAGCTCATTGAGACACTTATAAGCACTCATGTTGAATGAAACTTGGTTTAGAGTCCTAGAAACGCGTTGTTAGATGTTTCATAAGTTCGTCAAACTAGTTAAAAGATCATTGAGACACTTCTAAGCACGCATGTTGCATGAAACTTGGTTTAGAGTCCTAGAAACGCGTTGTTAGATGTTTCATAAGTTCGTCAACCTTGTACAAAGCTCATTGAGACACTTATAAGCACTCATGTTGCATGAAACTTGGTTTAGAGTCCTAGAAACGAGTTGTTAGATGTTTCATAAGTTCGTCAAACTTGTACAAAGCTCATTGAGACATTTATAAGCACTCATGTTGAATGAAACTTGGTTTAGAGTCCTAGAAACGCGTTGTTAGATGTTTCATAAGTTCTTCAGAATAGTACAAAGCTCATGGAGACACTTATAAGCACTCATGTTGCATGAAACTTGGTTTAGAGTCCTAGAAACGTGTTGTTAGATGTTTTATAAGTTCGTCAAACTAGTACAAAGCTCATTGAGACACATATAAGCACTCATGTTGCATGAAACTTGGTTTAGAGTCCTAGAAACGCGTTGTTAGATGTTTCATAAGTTCGTCAAATTTGTACAAAGCTCATTGAGACACTTATAAGAACTCATGTTGCATGAAACTTAGTTTAAAGTCCTAGAAACCACGTTGTTAGATGTTTCAGAAGTTCGTCAAACTTGTACAAAGCTCATTGAGACACTTATAAGCACTCATGTTGCATGAAACTTGGTTTAGAGTCCTAGAAACGCGTTGTTAGAAGTTTCATAAGTTCGTCAAAATAGTACAAAGCTCATTAAGACATTTATAAGCACTCATGTTGAATGAAACTTGGTTTAGAGTCCTAGAAACGCGTTGTTAGATGTTTCAAAAGTTCTTCAGACTAGTACAAAGCTCATGGAGACACTTATAAGCACTCATGTTGCATGAAACTTGGTTTAGAGTCCTAGAAACGTGTTGTTAGATGTTTTATAAGTTCTTCAAACTAGTACAAAGCTCATTGAGACACATATAAGCACTCATGTTGCATGAAACTTGGTTTAGAGTCCTAGAAACGCGTTGTTAGATGTTTCATAAGTTCGTCAAACTTGTACAAAGCTCATTGAGACACTTATAAGCACTCATGTTGCATGAAACTTAGTTTAAAGTCTTAGCAACCACGTTGTTAGATGTTTCGAAGTTCGTCAAACTAGTTAAAAGCTCATTGAGACACATATAAGCACTCATGTTGAATGAAACTTGGTTTAGAGTCCTAGAAACGCGATGTTAGATTTTTCATAAGTTCGTCAAACTAGTACAAAGCTCATTGAGACATTTATAAGCACTCATGTTGCATGAAACTTGGTTTAGAGTCCTAGAAACGTGTTGTTAGATGTTTCATAAGTTCGTCAAACTAGTACAAAGCTCATTGAGACACATATAAGCACTCATGTTGAATGAAACTTGGTTTAGGGTTCTAGAAACGAGTTGTTAGAAGTAAGTTCGTCAACCTTGTTCAAAGCTCATTGAGACACTTATAACCACTCATGTTGCATGAAATTTGTTTAAAGTCCTAGCAACCACGTTTTTAGATGTTTCATAAGTTCTTCAAACTAGTTAAGAGCTCATTGAGACACATATAAGCACTCATGTTGAATGAAACTTGGTTTAGAGTCCTAGAAACGCGTTGTTAGATGTTTCATAAGTTTGTCAAACTAGTACAACGCTCATTGAGACACTTATAAGCACTCATGTTGCATGAAACTTGGTTTAGAGTCCTAGAAACGAGTTGTTTGGTGTTTCATAAGTTCGTCAAACTTGTACAAAGCTCATTGAGACACTTATTAGCACTCATGTTGAATGAAACTTGGTTTAGAGTCCTAGAAACGCGTTGTTAGATGTTTCATAAGTTCTCCAGACTATTACAAAGCTCATTGAGACACTTATAAGCACTCATGTTGCATGAAACTTGGTTTAGAGTCCTAGAAACGCGTTGGTAGATGTTTCATAAGTTCGTCAAACTAGTACAAAGCTCATTGAGACACATATAAGCACTTATGTTTCATGAAACTTGGTTTAGAGTCCTAGAAACGCGTTGTTAGATGTTTCAAAAGTTCTTCAGACTTGTACAAAGCTCATTGAGACACTTATAAGCACCCATGTTGCATGAAACTTAGTTTAAAGTCTTAGAAACGCGTTGTTAGATGTTTCATAAGTTCGTCAACCTTATACAAAGCTCATTGAGACACTTATAAGCACTCATGTTGCATGAAACTTGGTTTAAAGTCCTAGAAACGAGTTGTTAGATGTTTCATAAGTTCGTCAAACTTGTAAAAGCTCATTGAGACATTTATAAGCACTCATGTTGAATGAAATTTGGTTTAGAGTCCTAGAAACGCGTTGTTAGATGTTTCATAAGTTCTTCAGAATAGTACAAAGCTCATGGAGACATTTATAAGCACTCATGTTGCATGAAACTTGTATTAGAGTCCTAGAAACGTGTTGTTAGATGTTTTATAAGTTCGTCAAACTAGTACAAAGCTCATTGAGACACATATAAGCACTCATGTTGCATGAAACTTGGTTTAGAGTCCTAGAAACGCGTTGTTAGATGTTTCATAAGTTCGTCAAATTTGTACAAAGCTCATTGAGACACTTATAAGAACTCATGTTGCATGAAACTTAGTTTAAAGTCCTAGAAACCACGTTGTTAGATGTTTCAGAAGTTCGTCAAACTTGTACAAAGCTCATTGAGACACTTATAAGCACTCATGTTGAATGAAACTTGGTTTAGAGTCCTAGAAATGCGTTGTTAGATGTTTCATAAGTTATTCAGACTAGTACAAAGCTCATTGAGACACTTATAAGCACTCATGTTGCATGAAACTTGGTTTAGAGTCCTAGAAACGCGTTGTTAGAAGTTTCATAAGTTCGTCAAAATAGTACAAAGCTCATTGAGACATTTATAAGCACTCATGTTGAATGAAACTTGGTGTAGAGTCCTAGAAACGCGTTGTTAGATGTTTCATAAGTTCTTCAGACTAGTACAAAGCTCATGTAGACACTTATAAGCACTCATGTTGCATGAAACTTGGTTTAGAGTCCTAGAAACGTGTTGTTAGATGTTTTATAAGTTCGTCAAACTAGTACAAAGCTCATTGAGACACATATAAGCACTCATGTTGCATGAAATTTGGTTTAGAGTCCTTGAAACGCGTTGTTAGATGTTTCATAAGTTCGTCAAACTTGTACAAAGCTCATTGAGACACTTATAAGCACTCATGTTGCATAAAACTTAGTTTAAAGTCTTAGCAACCACGTTGTTAGATGTTTCATAAGTTCGTCAAACTAGTTAAAAGCTCATTGAGACACATATAAGCACTCATGTTGAATGAAACTTGGTTTAGAGTCCTAGAAACGCGTTGTTAGATGTTTCATAAGTTCGTCAAACTAGTACAAAGCTCATTGAGACACTTATAGGCACTCATGTTGAATGAAACTAGGTTTAGAGTCCTAGAAACGCGTTGTTAGATGTTTCATAAGTTCTTCAGAATAGTACAAAGCTCATGGAGACACTTATAAGCACTCATGTTGCATGAAACTTGGTTTAGAGTCCTAGAAACGTGTTGTTTGATGTTTTATAAGTTCGTCAAACTAGTACAAAGCTCATTGAGATACTTATAAGAACTCATGTTGCATGAAACTTAGTTTAAAGTCCTAGAAACCACGTTGTTAGATGTTTCGAAGTTCGTCAAACTTGTACAAAGCTCATTGAGACACTTATAAGCACTCATGTTGAATGAAACTTGGTTTAAAGTCCTAGAAACGCGTTGTTAGATGTTTCATAAGTTATTCAGACTAGTACAAAGCTCATTGAGACACTTATAAGCACTCATGTTGCATGAAACTTGGTTTAGAGTCCTAGAAACGCGTTGTTAGAAGTTTCATAAGTTAGTCAAAATAGTACAAAGCTCATTAAGACATTTATAAGCACTCATGTTGAATGAAACTTGGTTTAGAGTCCTAGAAACGCGTTGTTAGATGTTTCAAAAGTTCTTCGACTAGTACAAAGCTCATGGAGACACTTATAAGCACTCATGTTGCATGAAACTTGGTTTAGAGTCCTAGAAACGTGTTGTTAGATGTTTTATAAGTTCTTCAAACTAGTACAAAGCTCATTGAGACACATATAAGCACTCATGTTGCATGAAACTTGGTTTAGAGTCCTAGAAACGCGTTGTTAGATGTTTCATAAGTTCGTCAAACTTGTACAAAGCTCATTGAGACACTTATAAGCACTCATGTTGCATGAAACTTAGTTTAAAGTCTTAGCAACCACGTTGTTAGATGTTTCAGAAGTTCGTCAAACTAGTTAAAAGCTCATTGAGACACATATAAGCACTCATGTTGAATGAAACTTGGTTTAGAGTCCTAGAAACGCGATGTTAGATTTTTCATAAGTTCGTCAAACTAGTACAAAGCTCATTGAGACATTTATAAGCACTCATGTTGCATGAAACTTGGTTTAGAGTCCTAGAAACGTGTTGTTAGATGTTTCATAAGTTCGTCAAACTAGTACAAAGCTCATTGAGACACATATAAGCACTCATGTTGAATGAAACTTGGTTTAGGGTTCTAGAAACGAGTTGTTAGAAGTAAGTTCGTCAACCTTGTTCAAAGCTCATTGAGACACTTATAACCACTCAAGTTGCATGAAATTTGTTTAAAGTCCTAGCAACCACGTTTTTAGATGTTTCATAAGTTCTTCAAACTAGTTAAGAGCTCATTGAGACACATATAAGCACTCATGTTGAATGAAACTTGGTTTAGAGTCCTAGAAACGCGTTGTTAGATGTTTCATAAGTTTGTCAAACTAGTACAACGCTCATTGAGACACTTATAAGCACTCATGTTGCATGAAACTTGGTTTAGAGTCCTAGAAACGAGTTGTTTGGTGTTTCATAAGTTCGTCAAACTTGTACAAAGCTCATTGAGACACTTATTAGCACTCATGTTGAATGAAACTTGGTTTAGAGTCCTAGAAACGCGTTGTTAGATGTTTCATAAGTTCTCGAGACTATTACAAAGCTCATTGAGACACTTATAAGCACTCATGTTGCATGAAACTTGGTTTAGAGTCCTAGAAACGCGTTGGTAGATGTTTCATAAGTTCGTCAAACTAGTACAAAGCTCATTGAGACACATATAAGCACTCATGTTTCATGAAACTTGGTTTAGAGTCCTAGAAACGCGTTGTTAGATGTTTCAAAAGTTCTTCAGACTTGTACAAAGCTCATTGAGACACTTATAAGCACCCATGTTGCATGAAACTTAGTTTAAAGTCTTAGAAACGCGTTGTTAGATGTTTCATAAGTTCGTCAACCTTATACAAAGCTCATTGAGACACTTATAAGCACTCATGTTGCATGAAACTTGGTTTAAAGTCCTAGAAACGAGTTGTTAGATGTTTCATAAGTTCGTCAAACTTGTAAAAGCTCATTGAGACATTTATAAGCACTCATGTTGAATGAAATTTGGTTTAGAGTCCTAGAAACGCGTTGTTAGATGTTTCATAAGTTCTTCAGAATAGTACAAAGCTCATGGAGACATTTATAAGCACTCATGTTGCATGAAACTTGGTTTAGAGTCCTAGAAACGTGTTGTTAGATGTTTTATAAGTTCGTCAAACTAGTACAAAGCTCATTGAGACACATATAAGCACTCATGTTGCATGAAACTTGGTTTAGAGTCCTAGAAACGCGTTGTTAGATGTTTCATAAGTTCGTCAAATTTGTACAAAGCTCATTGAGACACTTATAAGAACTCATGTTGCATGAAACTTAGTTTAAAGTCCTAGAAACCACGTTGTTAGATGTTTCAGAAGTTCGTCAAACTTGTACAAAGCTCATTGAGACACTTATAAGCACTCATGTTGAATGAAACTTGGTTTAGAGTCCTAGAAATGCGTTGTTAGATGTTTCATAAGTTATTCAGACTAGTACAAAGCTCATTGAGACACTTATAAGCACTCATGTTGCATGAAACTTGGTTTAGAGTCCTAGAAACGCGTTGTTAGAAGTTTCATAAGTTCGTCAAAATAGTACAAAGCTCATTGAGACATTTATAAGCACTCATGTTGAATGAAACTTGGTTTAGAGTCCTAGAAACGCGTTGTTAGATGTTTCATAAGTTCTTCAGACTAGTACAAAGCTCATGTAGACACTTATAAGCACTCATGTTGCATGAAACTTGGTTTAGAGTCCTAGAAACGTGTTGTTAGATGTTTTATAAGTTCGTCAAACTAGTACAAAGCTCATTGAGACACATATAAGCACTCATGTTGCATGAAATTTGGTTTAGAGTCCTTGAAACGCGTTGTTAGATGTTTCATAAGTTCGTCAAACTTGTACAAAGCTCATTGAGACACTTATAAGCACTCATGTTGCATAAAACTTAGTTTAAAGTCTTAGCAACCACGTTGTTAGATGTTTCATAAGTTCGTCAAACTAGTTAAAAGCTCATTGAGACACATATAAGCACTCATGTTGAATGAAACTTGGTTTAGAGTCCTAGAAACGCGTTGTTAGATGTTTCATAAGTTCGTCAAACTAGTACAAAGCTCATTGAGACACTTATAGGCACTCATGTTGAATGAAACTAGGTTTAGAGTCCTAGAAACGCGTTGTTAGATGTTTCATAAGTTCTTCAGAATAGTACAAAGCTCATGGAGACACTTATAAGCACTCATGTTGCATGAAACTTGGTTTAGAGTCCTAGAAACGTGTTGTTAGATGTTTTATAAGTTCGTCAAACTAGTACAAAGCTCATTGAGATACTTATAAGAACTCATGTTGCATGAAACTTAGTTTAAAGTCCTAGAAACCACGTTGTTAGATGTTTCAGAAGTTCGTCAAACTTGTACAAAGCTCATTGAGACACTTATAAGCACTCATGTTGAATGAAACTTGGTTTAAAGTCCTAGAAACGCGTTGTTAGATGTTTCATAAGTTATTCAGACTAGTACAAAGCTCATTGAGACACTTATAAGCACTCATGTTGCATGAAACTTGGTTTAGAGTCCTAGAAACGCGTTGTTAGAAGTTTCATAAGTTAGTCAAAATAGTACAAAGCTCATTAAGACATTTATAAGCACTCATGTTGAATGAAACTTGGTTTAGAGTCCTAGAAACGCGTTGTTAGATGTTTCATAAGTTCTTCAGACTAGTACAAAGCTCATGGAGACACTTATAAGCACTCATGTTGCATGAAACTTGGTTTAGAGTCCTAGAAACGTGTTGTTAGATGTTTTATAAGTTCGTCAAACTAGTACAAAGCTCATTGAGACACATATAAGCACTCATGTTGAATGAAACTTGGTTTAGAGTCCTAGAAACGCGTTGTTAGATGTTTCATAAGTTCGTCAAACTTGTACAAAGCTCATTGAGACACTTATAAGCACTCATGTTGCATGAAACTTGGTTTAGAGTCCTAGAAACGCGTTGTTAGAAGTTTCATAAGTTCGTCAAAATAGTACAAAGCTCATTGAGACATTTATAAGCACTCATGTTGAATGAAACTTGGTTTAGAGTCCTAGAAACGCGTTGTTAGATGTTTCATAAGTTCGTCAAACTAGTACAAAGCTCATTGAGTCACTTATAAGCACTCATGTTGAATGAAACTTGGTTTAGAGTCCTAGAAACGCGTTGTTAGATGTTTCATAAGTTCTTCAGACTAGTACAAAGCTCATTGAGACACTTATAAGCACTCTTGTTGCATGAAACTTGGTTTAGAGTCCTAGAAACGCGTTGTTAGATGTTTCATAAGTTCGTGAAACTTGTACAAAGCTCATTGAGACACTTATAATCACTCACGATGCATAAAACTTGTACAAAGCTCATTGGGGAACTTATAAGTACTCATGTAAGATGAAACTTGGTTTAGAGTCCTAGAAACGCGTTGTTAGATGTTTCATATGTTCGTCAAACTTGTACAAAGCTCATTGGGACACTTATAAGCACTCATGTTGAATGAAACTTGATTTAGAGTCCTAGAAACGCGTTGTTAGATGTTTCATAAGTTCGTCAATCTTGTACAAAGTTCATTGAGACACTTATAAGCAATCATGTTGCATGAAACTTGGTTTAGAGTCCTAGAAACCGCGTTGTTAGATGTTTCATAAGTTTGTCAGACTAGTACAAAGCTCATTGAAACACTTATAAGCACTCATGTTGCATGAAACTTGGTTTAGAGTCCTAGAAACGCGTTGTTAGATGTTTCATAAATCCGTCAAACTTATACAAAGCTCATTGAGACACTTAGAGCATCTCCATCAGATAAACACTCTAAAGTCTTCTTAAACCATTTTTACACATTTTTTTATATTTATTTAGTTTAAAGACACTTTCAAAGACACTTGATGTTTTTTACCCTCCATTGGTAAGAAGCCAATTGATGAGATAACAAAATTGTACATAATCAAAATGTCCATGATCAAACCATAATCAAAAAGTAAATAACAATGTTCATAATCAAAAAGAAAACAATAAGGATACATAAGGGTTTTTGATCCGTACCTTGAGAGAATAAGAGGAGAAGGAGGAGGAAAAAGAAGATCCAGATCTGAGGCGAAAAGGTGTGACGGAACAGGGAAAGACCGAATATGAAGATCGGAGGAGATTTGGATGATGGAATCTATAAAAAGACGGACGTAACACGGAGAATCTCATTGCATCGAAGAAGAAGAAGAAGAAGATGAAGGAGAAGAAGAAGATGAAGGAGAAGAGAGAGAGTCAAAATAAATTAAAAAAAAACAAAAAAAATTGGAAAATACTACCTTGCGACACGTGTAGTTCTTATTGGAGTTCTTATTTGTCTAATAAAAGACACAGGTCTTAGTTGTTTTTATCAAATCTACATTTTTTCCCATATTTTTAATATAAGACATGCACAAAACAAAAAAAAAGACACTCCTCTGGAGTTGGTCTTATAAGCACTCATGTTGAATGAAAATTGGTTTAGAGTCCTAGAAACGCGTTGTTAGAAGTTTCATAAGTTCGTCAAACTTGTACAATGCTCATTGAGACACTTATAAGCAATCATGTTGCATGAAACTTGGTTTAGAGTCCTAAAAATGCATTCTTAGATGTTTCATAAGTTCGTCAAACTTGTACAAAGCTCATTGAGACACTTATAAGCACTCATGTTGAACGAAACTTGGTTTAGAGTCCTAGAAACGCGTTGTTAGTTGTTTCATAATTTCGTCAAACTAGTACAAAGCTCATTGAGACACTTCTAAGCACTCATGTTGCATGAAACTTCGTTTAGAGTCCTAGCAACCACGTTATTAGATGTTTCATAAGTTCGTGAAACTTGTACAAAGCTCATTGAGACACTTATAATCACTCACGTTGCATGAAACTTGGTTTAAAGTCCTAGAAACGTGTTGTTAGATGTTTCATAAGTTCGTGAAACTTGTACAAAGCTCATTGGGTAACTTATAAGTTCTCATGTAGCATGAAACTTGGTTTAGAGTCCTAGAAACGCGTTGTTAGATGTTTCACAAATTCGTCAAACTTGTACAAAGCTCAAGGAGACACTTATAATCACTCATCTTGCATGAAACTTAGTTTAAAGTCCTAGCAACCAAGTTGTTAGATGTATCGAAGTTCGTCAAACTTGTACAAAGCTCATTGAGACACTTATAAGCACTCATGTTGCATGAAACTTGGTTTAGAGTCCTAGAAACGCGTTCTTAGATGTTTCATAAGTTCGTCAAACTAGTACAAAGCTCATTGAGAAACTTATAAGCACTCATGTTGCATGAAACTTCGTTTAGAGTCTTAAAAACCGCGTTGTTAGATGTTTCATGAGTTCGTCAAACTAGTACAAAGCTCATTGAGAAACTTATAGGCACTCATGTTGCATGAAACTTCGTTTAGAGTTCTAGAAACGCGTTGTTAGATGTTTCATTAGTTCGTCAAACTTGTACAAAGCTCATTGAGACACATATTAGCACTAATGTTGCATGTAACTTGGTTTAGAGTCCTAGAAACGCGTTGTTAGATGTTTCATAAGTTTGTCAACCTAGTAAAAAGCTCATTGAGACACTTATAAGCACTCATGTTGCATGAAACTTGGTTTAGAGTCCTAGAAACGCGTTGTTAGATGTTTCATAAGTTCGTGAAACTTGTACAAAGCTCATTGAGACACTTATAAGCACTCATGTTGCATGAAATTTGGTTTAGAGTCTTTGAAACGCGTTGTTAGATGTTTCATAAGTTTGTAAAACTTGTACGAAGCTCATTGAGACACTTATAAGCACTCATGTTGCATGAAACTTGGTTTAGAGTCCTAGAAACGAGTTGTTAGATGTTTCATAAGTTCGTCAAACTTGTACAAAGCTCATTGAGACACTTATAAGCACTCATGTTGAATGAAACTTGGTTTAGAGTCATAGAAACGCGTTGTTAGATGTTTCATAAGTTCTTCGACAAGTACAAAGCTCATTGAGACACTTATAAGCACTCATGTTGCATGAAACTTGGTTTAGAGTCCTAGAAACGCGTTGTTAGGTGTTTCATAAGTTCGTCAAACTAGTAAAAATCTCATTCAGACACATATAAGCACTCATGTTGCATGAAACTTGGTTTAGAGTCCTAGAAACGCGTTGTTATATGTTTCATAAGTTCGTCAAACTTGTACAAAGCTCATTGAGACACTTATAAGCACTCATGTTGCATGAAACTTAGTTTAAATTCCTAGCAACCACGTTTTTAGATGTTTCATAAGTTCGTCAAACTAGTTAAAAGCTCATTGAGACACATATAAGCACTCATGTTGAATGAAACTTGGTTTAGAGTCCTAGAAACGCGTTGTTAGATGTTTCATAAGTTCGTCAAACTAGTACAAAGCTCATTGAGACACTTATAAGCACTCATGTTGCATGAAACTTGGTTTAGAGTCCTAGAAACGAGTTGTTAGATGTTTTATAAGTTCGTCAAACTTGTACAAAGCTCATTGAGACACTTATAAGCACTCATGTTGAATGAAACTTAGTTTAAAGTCCTAGCAACCATGTTGTTATATGTTTCGAAGTTCGTCGACTAGTTAAAAAGCTCATTGAGACACATAAGAACTCATGTTGAATGAAACTTGGTTTAGAGTCCTAGAAACGCGTTGTTAGATGTTTCATAAGTTCATCAAACTAGTACAAAGCTCATTGAGACAATTATAAGCACTCATGTTGAATGAAACTTGGTTTAGAGTCCTAGAAACGCGTTGTTAGATGTTTCATAAGTTCTTCAGACTAGTACAAAACTCATTGAGACACTTATAAGCACTCTTGTTGCATGAAACTTGGTTTAGAGTCCTAGAAACGCGTTGTTAGATGTTTCATAAGTTCGTGAAACTTGTACAAAGCTCATTGAGACACTTATAATCACTCACGATGCATAAAACTTGTACAAAGCTCATTGGGGAACTTATAAGTACTCATGTAAGATGAAACTTGGTTTAGAGTCCTAGAAACGCGTTGTTAGATGTTTCATATGTTCGTCAAACTTGTACAAAGCTCATTGGGACACTTATAAGCACTCATGTTGAATGAAACTTGATTTAGAGTCCTAGAAACGCGTTGTTAGATGTTTCATAAGTTCGTCAATCTTGTACAAAGTTCATTGAGACACTTATAAGCAATCATGTTGCATGAAACTTGGTTTAGAATCCTAGAAACCGCGTTGTTAGATGTTTCATAAGTTTGTCAGACTAGTACAAAGCTCATTGAAACACTTATAAGCACTCATGTTGCATGAAACTTGGTTTAGAGTCCTAGAAACGCGTTGTTATATGTTTCATAAGTCCGTCAAACTTATACAAAGCTCATTGAGACACTTATAAGCACTCATGTTGAATGAAAATTGGTTTAGAGTCCTAGAAACGCGTTGTTAGAAGTTTCATAAGTTCGTCAAACTTGTACAATGCTCATTGAGACACTTATAAGCAATCATGTTGCATGAAACTTGGTTTAGAGTCCTAAAAATGCATTCTTAGATGTTTCATAAGTTCGTCAAACTTGTACAAAGCTCATTGAGACACTTATAAGCACTCATGTTGAACGAAACTTGGTTTAGAGTCCTAGAAACGCGTTGTTAGTTGTTTCATAATTTCGTCAAACTAGTACAAAGCTCATTGAGACACTTCTAAGCACTCATGTTGCATGAAACTTCGTTTAGAGTCCTAGCAACCACGTTATTAGATGTTTCATAAGTTCGTGAAACTTGTACAAAGCTCATTGAGACACTTATAATCACTCACGTTGCATGAAACGTGGTTTAAAGTCCTAGAAACGTGTTGTTAGATGTTTCATAAGTTCGTGAAACTTGTACAAAGCTCATTGGGTAACTTATAAGTTCTCATGTAGCATGAAACTTGGTTTAGAGTCCTAGAAACGCGTTGTTAGATGTTTCACAAATTCGTCAAACTTGTACAAAGCTCAAGGAGACACTTATAATCACTCATCTTGCATGAAACTTAGTTTAAAGTCCTAGCAACCAAGTTGTTAGATGTTTCAGAAGTTCGTCAAACTTGTACAAAGCTCATTGAGACACTTATAAGCACTCATGTTGCATGAAACTTGGTTTAGAGTCCTAGAAACGCGTTCTTAGATGTTTCATAAGTTCGTCAAACTAGTACAAAGCTCATTGAGAAACTTATAAGCACTCATGTTGCATGAAACTTCGTTTAGAGTCTTAAAAACCGCGTTGTTAGATGTTTCATGAGTTCGTCAAACTAGTACATAGCTCATTGACAAACTTATAGGCACTCATGTTGCATGAAACTTCGTTTAGAGTTCTAGAAACGCGTTGTTAGATGTTTCATTAGTTCGTCAAACTTGTACAAAGCTCATTGAGACACATATAAGCACTAATGTTGCATGTAACTTGGTTTAGAGTCCTAGAAATGCGTTGTTAGATGTTTCATAAGTTTGTCAACCTAGTAAAAAGCTCATTGAGACACTTATAAGCACTCATGTTGCATGAAACTTGGTTTAGAGTCCTAGAAACGCGTTGTTAGATGTTTCATAAGTTCGTGAAACTTGTACAAAGCTCATTGAGACACTTATAAGCACTCATGTTGCATGAAATTTGGTTTAGAGTCTTTGAAACGCGTTGTTAGATGTTTCATAAGTTTGTAAAACTTGTACGAAGCTCATTGAGACACTTATAAGCACTCATGTTGCATGAAACTTGGTTTAGAGTCCTAGAAACGAGTTGTTAGATGTTTCATAAGTTCGTCAAACTTGTACAAAGCTCATTGAGACACTTATAAGCACTCATGTTGAATGAAACTTGGTTTAGAGTCATAGAAACGCGTTGTTAGATGTTTCATAAGTTCTTCAGACAAGTACAAAGCTCATTGAGACACTTATAAGCACTCATGTTACATGAAACTTGGTTTAGAGTCCTAGAAACGCGTTGTTAGGTGTTTCATAAGTTCGTCAAACTAGTACAAATCTCATTCAGACACATATAAGCACTCATGTTGCATGAAACTTGGTTTAGAGTCCTAGAAACGCGTTGTTATATGTTTCATAAGTTCGTCAAACTTGTACAAAGCTCATTGAGACACTTATAAGCACTCATGTTGCATGAAACTTAGTTTAAATTCCTAGCAACCACGTTTTTAGATGTTTCATAAGTTCGTCAAACTAGTTAAAAGCTCATTGAGACACATATAAGCACTCATGTTGAATGAAACTTGGTTTAGAGTCCTAGAAACGCGTTGTTAGATGTTTCATAAGTTCGTCAAACTAGTACAAAGCTCATTGAGACACTTATAAGCACTCATGTTGCATGAAACTTGGTTTAGAGTCCTAGAAACGAGTTGTTAGATGTTTTATAAGTTCGTCAAACTTGTACAAAGCTCATTGAGACACTTATAAGCACTCATGTTGAATGAAACTTAGTTTAAAGTCCTAGCAACCATGTTGTTATATGTTTCAGAAGTTCGTCAAACTAGTTAAAAAGCTCATTGAGACACATAAGAACTCATGTTGAATGAAACTTGGTTTAGAGTCCTAGAAACGCGTTGTTAGATGTTTCATAAGTTCATCAAACTAGTACAAAGCTCATTGAGACAATTATAAGCACTCATGTTGAATGAAACTTGGTTTAGAGTCCTAGAAACGCGTTGTTAGATGTTTCATAAGTTCTTCAGACTAGTACAAAGCTCATTGAGACACTTATAAGCACTCTTGTTGCATGAAACTTGGTTTAGAGTCCTAGAAACGCGTTGTTAGATGTTTCATAAGTTCGTGAAACTTGTACAAAGCTCATTGAGACACTTATAATCACTCACGATGCATAAAACTTGTACAAAGCTCATTGGGGAACTTATAAGTACTCATGTAAGATGAAACTTGGTTTAGAGTCCTAGAAACGCGTTGTTAGATGTTTCATATGTTCGTCAAACTTGTACAAAGCTCATTGGGACACTTATAAGCACTCATGTTGAATGAAACTTGATTTAGAGTCCTAGAAACGCGTTGTTAGATGTTTCATAAGTTCGTCAAACTTGTACAAAGTTCATTGAGACACTTATAAGCAATCATGTTGCATGAAACTTGGTTTAGAGTCCTAGAAACCGCGTTGTTAGATGTTTCATAAGTTTGTCAGACTAGTACAAAGCTCATTGAAACACTTATAAGCACTCATGTTGCATGAAACTTGGTTTAGAGTCCTAGAAACGCGTTGTTAGATGTTTCATAAGTCCGTCAAACTTATACAAAGCTCATTGAGACACTTATAAGCACTCATGTTGAATGAAAATTGGTTTAGAGTCCTAGAAACGCGTTGTTAGAAGTTTCATAAGTTCGTCAAACTTGTACAATGCTCATTGAGACACTTATAAGCAATCATGTTGCATGAAACTTGGTTTAGAGTCCTAAAAATGCATTCTTAGATGTTTCATAAGTTCGTCAAACTTGTACAAAGCTCATTGAGACACTTATAAGCACTCATGTTGAACGAAACTTGGTTTAGAGTCCTAGAAACGCGTTGTTAGTTGTTTCATAATTTCGTCAAACTAGTACAAAGCTCATTGAGACACTTTTAAGCACTCATGTTGCATGAAACTTCGTTTAGAGTCCTAGCAACCACGTTATTAGATGTTTCATAAGTTCGTGAAACTTGTACAAAGCTCATTGAGACACTTATAATCACTCACGTTGCATGAAACTTGGTTTAAAGTCCTAGAAACGTGTTGTTAGATGTTTCATAAGTTCGTGAAACTTGTACAAAGCTCATTGGGTAACTTATAAGTTCTCATGTAGCATGAAACTTGGTTTAGAGTCCTAGAAACGCGTTGTTAGATGTTTCACAAATTCGTCAAACTTGTACAAACCTCATTGAGACACTTATAATCACTCATCTTGCATGAAACTTAGTTTAAAGTCCTAGCAACCAAGTTGTTAGATGTATCAGAAGTTCGTCAAAATTGTACAAAGCTCATTGAGACACTTATAAGCACTCATGTTGCATGAAACTTGGTTTAGAGTCCTAGAAACGCGTTCTTAGATGTTTCATAAGTTCGTCAAACTAGTACAAAGCTCATTGAGAAACTTATAAGCACTCATGTTGCATGAAACTTCGTTTAGAGTCTTAAAAACCGCGTTGTTAGATGTTTCATGAGTTCGCCAAACTAGTACAAAGCTCATTGAGAAACTTATAGGCACTCATGTTGCATGAAACTTCGTTTAGAGTTCTAGAAACGCGTTGTTAGATGTTTCATTAGTTCGTCAAACTTGTACAAAGCTCATTGAGACACATATAAGCACTAATGTTGCATGTAACTTGGTTTAGAGTCCTAGAAACGCGTTGTTAGATGTTTCATAAGTTTGTCAACCTAGTAAAAAGATCATTGATACACTTATAAGCACTCATGTTGCATGAAACTTGGTTTAGAGTCCTAGAAACGCGTTGTTAGATGTTTCATAAGTTCGTGAAACTTGTACAAAGCTCATTGAGACACTTATAAGCACTCATATTGCATGAAATTTGGTTTAGAGTCTTTGAAACGCGTTGTTAGATGTTTCATAAGTTTGTAAAACTTGTACGAAGCTCATTGAGACACTTATAAGCACTCATGTTGTATGAAACTTGGTTTAGAGTCCTAGAAATGCATTGTTAAATGTTTCATAAGTTCGTCAAACTAGTACAAAGCTCATTGAGACACTTATAAGCACTCATGTTTCATGAAACTTGGTTTATAGTCCTAGAGCGTTGTTAGATGTTTCATAAGTTCGTCAAACTTGTACAAAGCTCATTGAGACAATTATAAGAACTCATGTTGAATGAAACTTTGTTTAGAGTCCTAGAACCCGCGTTGTTAGATCTTTCATATGTTCGTCAAACTAGTAAAAAGCTCAATGAGACACTTATAAGCACTCATGTTGCATGAAACTAAGTATAGAGTCCTAGAAACCGTGTTGTTAGATGTTTCATAAGTTCGTCAAACTAGTACAAAGCTCATTGAGACACTTATAAGCACTCATGTTGCATGAAACTTGGTTTAGAGTCTTAGAAACGCGTTGTTAGATGTTTCATAAGTTTGTCAAACTAGTACGAAGTTCATTGAGACACTTATAAGCACTCATGTTGTATGAACCTTGGTTTAGAGTCCTAGAAATGCATTGTTAAATGTTTCATAAGTTCGTCAAACTAGTACAAAGCTCATTGAGACACTTATAAGCACTCATGTTGCATGAAACTTGGAATCCTAGAGTGTTGTTATATGTTTCATAAGTTCGTCAAACTTGTACAAAGCTCATTGAGACACTTATAAGCACTCATGTTGAATGAAACTTTGTTTAGAGTCCTAGAACCCGCGTTGTTAGGATTTTCATATGTTCGTCAAACTAGTAAAAAGCTCATTGAGACACTTATAAGCACTCATGTTGCATGAAACTAAGTTTAGAGTCCTAGAAACCGCATTGTTAGATGTTTCATAAGTTTGTCAAACTAGTACAAAGCTCATTGAGACACTTATAAGCACTCATGTTGCATGAAACTTGGTTAAGAGTCTTTGAAACGCGTTGTTAGATGTTTCATAACTTTGTCAAACTTGTACGAAGCTCATTGAGACACTTATAAGCACTCATGTTGTATGAAACTTGGTTTAGAGTCCTAGAAATGCATTGTTAAATGTTTCATAAGTTCTTCAAACTAGTACAAAGCTCATTGAGACACTTATAAGCACTCATGTTTCATGAAACTTGGTTTAGAGTCCTAGAGCGTTGTTAGATGTTTCATAAGTTCGTCAAACTTGTACAAAGTTCATTGAGACACTTATAAGCACTCATGTTGAATGAAACTTGGTTTAGAGTCCTAGAACCCGCGTTGTTAGATCTTTCATATGTTCGTCAAACTAGTAAAAAGCTCATTGAGACACTTATAAGCACTCATGTTGCATGAAACTAAGTATAGAGTCCTAGAAACCGCGTTGTTAGATGTTTCATAAGTTCGTCAAACTAGTACAAAGCTCATTGAGATACTTATAAGCACTCATGTTGCATGAAACTTGGTTTAGAGTCTTAGAAACGCGTTGTTAGATGTTTCATAATTTTGTCAAACTAGTACGAAGCTCATTGAGACACTTATAAGCACTCATGTTGTATGAAACTTGGTTTAGAGTCCTAGAAATGCATTGTTAAATGTTTCATAAGTTCGTCAAACTAGTACAAAGCTCACTGAGACACTTATAAGCACTCATGTTGCATGAAACTTGGTTTAGAGTCCTAGAGCGTTGTTAGATGTTTCATAAGTTCGTAAAACTTGTACAAAGCTCATTGAGACACTTATAAGCACTCATGTGGAATGAAACTTGGTTTAGAGTCCTAGAAACGGGTTGTTAGATGTTTCATAAGTTCGTCAAACTAGTACAAAGCTCATTGAGACACTTATAAGCACTCATGTTGTATGAAACTTGGTTTAGAGTCCTATAAATTGCGTTGTTAGATGTTTCATAAGTTTGTCAAACTAGTACAAAGCTCATTGAGACACTTATAAGCACTCACGTTGCATGAAACTTGGTTTAGAGTCCTAGAAACGCGTTGTTAGATGTTTCATAAGTTCGTAAAACTTTTACAAAGCTCATTGAGACACTTATAAGCACTCATGTGGAATGAAACTTGGTTTAGAGTCCTAGAAACACGTTGTTAGATGTTTCATAAGTTCGTCAAACTAGTACAAAGTGTTAGATTTATTGAGGATAGAGAAGTATTTAGGATATTGTGTTCTTGAGTTCCATGAAGAACATCAAGAACAAGAGAGAGAGAGTTTAATCCGAAAGTGTGTAGATTTGATTAATTGTTTTTGTTGTTACAAAGAGAATAGATATACAAGTCAAAGTGACTAGAATAGATTCCTAGGAATATGCTAAAAGTGTCCTCATCCATCTCGATTAGCCGCGGCTTAGGATGGCCCGTGATTGTACGGACGAGTGCACTCCACGCTCCTTATGGCGACCCGTGATCGTACGGTCGGCGTGGACTCCAAACCCCAACGGTTACTTTTCCAACCCCTCTCTTCTAGATCCTTCTCCTTTGTTTCTTTGTCCTCTTTGCAACGGTAACTAAAGTCTTTGTCTTGGTGAACAATGTTCGGATAAAGCCTTACCGTCTTCAAATTTTACTTTGTACCGGTCAATCTTAGACCGATACATCTTCCCGGTATCGGTTCCTTTAGTAATATCGGTTATTGTTGATCGATACACTTAACTGATACACTAAGTCTCTAGCCACTTCAATGTATCGACCGGTCTTTGTTGGCCGATACACTTGACCGATCGCTTGGCTTTTAGCCACTTCAATACTCCCCCGCAAGCTTAGCCTAATGCAATGGCTAAGCTTGGAACCCGCATAACCTTGCCTCGTTAAAAACCTTGGTGAGAAAACCACATGGGATAAAATTCACCTAAGGGAAAAGAGTACAAGGTCATACAGTTAGAGACTTAGGCGTTGGGAGCCCGTATGAGTCCAAGTCTTGGTAGAATGGACTCACAAACTTTCAAGCTTGTGGACTTGGTGAAGATATCCGCGAGTTTGTCTTGACTCTTGGTGTAGCAGGGTAGGATAGTGCCCTTGACCATTTGTTCTCTAACCTTGTGACAATCCACCTCTATGTGTTTAGTCCTCTTATGGAAGACCGAGTTTGTTGCGATGTGGATGGCCGCTTGATTATCACAATGCATGGTCATTGGTGCATCAATCTTGAAACCCAAATCTCCTAGCAAGTTCTTTAGCCACATGAGTTCTTGAGTTAGCTTCCTCATGGCTCTATACCCGGCTTCGGCGGTTGAACAAGACACTATCTTTTGCTTCTCTGTCTTCCATGTGACAAGGTTGCTTCCAATGAAGGTACAATACCCGGTGGTTGACCGTCTATCTTCTAGATTCCCAGCATAATCCGCGTCACAATACCTGATATGAGCATGGAACCGATATCGGATACCGATGCCGATCAACATCGACCACTCAACATCGACCAACATCGACCACTCGATACCGATGCCGATCAACATCGACCACCCAACATCGACCAACATCGACCACTCGATACCGATGCCGATCAACATCGACCACCCAGCATCGACCAACATCGACCACTCGATACCGATGCCGATCAACATCGACCACTCGACATCGATGCCGATGAACAAGGCGCACGTGCACCAATCACCGAAGGACGGGAAGGCGTGATCACACGGTCCAAAGCTGAGGAGTTAGCCAAGATAGCTTTATCAAGTACCATGGACAAGGAAGTATCACCTAGGAGCTACTTCAACATATTCACCGCCACCACGTAAGAAGACCAAGCTATGAAAGCTAAGCGGACTAGGTGTCTCGCTTGATACTCTTTTTCCCACCGGGTTTTAATGAGGTCAAGAAGAACACCACGTCGTCCATTAGCAATCATGGCTTGAAGAATGTAAGAGACGAGGCATTTTCACACTACTCGTTGTTCTATCTTTTCTTTAAGGAACGCCGTGTTGTTTTGGCGATTTCCTTTTCTCTTTGCGTTTTTCCATTTTTGTGCGGATTTCCTTTTCTCGGATTTCCTTTTTGTTAAACGCACAACCCTAAAAGAGAGTTGCGACTTGTGCCTCCTCTATATAAGGGTTGCGCCGCACCTTCTTCTTCCTTAGTCAACTTTTACCTAAAACTTCTTATAGTCGACTCCTCTCGGTTCCTTTGTGAACTTGAGCCGCTTACAAGCATACTTGCTTCCAAGCGTCTCTTCTATCCATCAGGGCGGTTGCTCCATAGCCTCCTTGAGACGTCCCCTTTCCATCCATCGCTTCCACATCTCCATCTCCACCTCCTATCCCGGAGTTATCCGCCGTTTTCCCTTCGAATCCACCACGGTTTCACTTCATCGTAGTACTCGCCTTGTCACGGAGTATCGGTCTAAAACTAAGGACGTATCATGTGGTATCAGAGCCAACTCTGTACCAAAGGCTGAGTCGCTTCTTTTCCCTTTAAACTATTACAATTTCGAATCTGTTCACTAGAACTTGTCGTGTGTTGCATCTCGTTTGTTGTTAGTATTGAAGTTGTGTTAGTTTCGTGTTCTTGTTGATTGATTAGTGTGCGGCGGCGAATAGGGTTTAGATCTTCAAAACCTAATTGCATATTTTGAAAACGTGTTGTTACAATTTCCTTTTTGCTAAACGCGCACAACTTGTTTTCCTTTTTTTCAAAACGTCTACTCTGGTTTCGTTTTTGCTCTCCTTGTTTGTCACGCGTGTCCTTTTCTTGTGGTGTGAAGTTACTTGCTTATCCAATTCGTGAACTACTTACTGCGAGCTGCGTTTCCGTGCAACAGGTACCATGTCCCTATCACCCGAAGCGATTGACGACCTAAAGAAAATCATAGCAACGCAGTGGTGAAGCAATGGCCCAATTGCTTCCTCAACAGATTGCCCAACAACTTACTCAGGAACGTGAGAGGCAAGCCAAGGAAACCGCAAAGGGAACCTCGGACTCTGAGGGTGGGTCAACTCCAACTCCGTCCGATGCCATGCGGATTTGCAAAGGTAAGGGCGTTGCCGGTACATCTAGGTTCCAAGCAGTCCGCAACCTCCGTTCAACCAACGCAAACGAGCGAGAGGGAACCACGGCAACGGGTGCATGCCGAGCCGAGCGAGCCGAGAGGACGAGCACCCGGGCGTAGGCCACACGCTGCTCCACGCCGACCTACACGGACCATAGCCGGGCAACGCGTCTACATCGGCTCTAGCGACGAGTATTACGGCGTCAACGTCTCGACCGTAGTAGGCGAAGCCGGAGACGTGAGAGACGAGACAGGGACGACCCGAGAGACGCGGAGAGCCAGCGGCTAAAGCATATCAAGGCCAAGTTCCCACCATTCCTCGGCAAGAATGATCCGGAAGCCTATCTTGACCGGGAAAGGAAGATGGAGTCCGGCTTCCCGTGCCATGATACGTATGCCTCAAACAAGGTAAAGATAGCCGTCTCAGAGTTTAGTGAGTACGCACTTTTGTGGTGGGATCAGCTTTGCACCACACGGAATCGTCATAATGAGCTGCCCATCACCACTTGGCACCAACTCACCACCCACTTGAGAAAAAGGTTTGTGCCGAGCCATTACCACCGGGAAGTTCTCAACAAGCTGAGGAAGCTCACCCAAGGGTCCACCACAGTCCGAGACTACTTCCAGGAGATGGAAACCCTTCTCATCCGAGCCGGACTAGAGGAAGATGATGAAGTAACCATGGCACGGTTCATTGGTGGACTCGCCGGGACATCCAGGACAAGGTGGAGCTCCGGACTTATATGGATCTTGAGGAACTCGTGCACAAGGCGAACTAGTGGAGAGTCGAACAAAAGAAGATACGCCAAGCCGAGCTTCTCCTCCACGACCAATAAACCCAAGGAGTTCCTACCTTCTCGGCCACCTTTCTCCAAGGATGCCAAGCCTTCTTCCACGACTAAAGAAGAGGTCAAGTTTGATCCCAAAGGCCGAACCAACACCTCCTCCAGCAATGTTAGGTGTTTTAGATGCCAAGGGATGGGACACTACTCGAGAGATTGTCCCAACAAGAAAGTCTTCATGATTCTGGACAATGGAGAGGTAGTTCCACAGATGCCGAGTCGATCCGGAAGAGGGAGAGGAGGAGGAGGAAGCCGCATCGTTGGAGAGATGCTGGTAGTCAGGAGGGCGTTGAGTGTCCAGAACCAGCCGGAGGAGTTAGTGCAGAGAAACCACCTCTTCCACACACGCCGCCCGGTCAAAGGAAAGGTATGCAGCCGATCATAGATGGAGGTAGCTGCACCAATGCCGCCAGTGAGCTAATGGTCCGAAGCTAAGCCTAGAACCCATCACCCATCCCCGGCCATACAAGCTGCAGTGGCTCAACGATAGTGGTGCTCTCACCGTCACACAACAGGTCCGTTTCACTCTGTCCATAGGCAAATATGAAGATGAGGTCCCGTGTGATGTCATACCCATGGGATCCAGCCATGTGCCGCTTGGCCGACCGTGGCAATCGACCGGAAAGTACTCCATGACGGATACACAAACAAGCACACGTTTGAGTTCAATGGCCGCAAGATCACTTTGGTTCCTCTTACTCCAAGTGAAGTGTACCAAGACCAGCTCTATCTCAAACTCAAGGAAGAAAAGGAGAAGACACCCGGCCCACACGCCAACCTCTACATTAACCAAAGAGAAGTGTCTGAACTTATGAATTCCAATTGCTCTATGTTATTGTTTGTGTACAAGGAAAGCCTTGTTAGTACTAACCCCTCACAGGAGCTTCCTAGTGAAATGGCTAAGCTATTGCAGGATTATAGTGACGTTTTTCCCCAGGAAACTCCACCAGGCTTGCCTCCTATACGCGGCATTGAGCACCAGATTGACTTTGTGCCAGGTTCCGCACTCCCCAATAGACCCGCCTACCGAACCAATCCGGTGGAGACCAAGGAGCTTCAGAAACAGGTGGAGGAGCTGATGCGGAAGGGGCACATCGGAGAGAGCATGAGTCCATGTGCTGTACCGGTGTTGCTTGTGCCCAAGAAGGATGGATCATGGCGCATGTGTGTTGATTGTCGAGCCATCAATAACATCACGGTGAAGTATCGCCACCCTATTCCTAGACTTGATGATATGCTTGATGAATTGTGTGGTTCTAACCTTTTCTCTAAGATAGATCTTAAGAGTGGTTATCATCGATTAGGATGAAGGAGGGTGACGAATGGAAAACAGCCTTCAAAACTAAGCAAGGCTTGTATGAGTGGCTTGTAATGCCGTTTGGTCTCACTAACGCACCTAGTACTTTCATGAGACTAATGAACCATGTGTTGAGATCTTTTATAGGTGTGTTCGTGGTGGTGTACTTCGACGATATCCTCATCTTTAGCAAGAACTTGGCCGAGCACATTAGCCACATACGAGCCGTCCTTGAAGTCCTACGGCGAGAGAACTTATTCGCCAACATTGATAAATGCACTTTTTGTACTAAGCAGGTTGTTTTCTTAGGCTTTGTTGTGAGCGCAGAAGGAGTACAGGTTGATGATGAGAAGATAAAGGCTATTAGGGATTGGCCGAGACCTACCACAGTAGGAGAAGTCCGAAGTTTCCATGGTCTAGCCGGTTTCTATAGGCGCTTTGTCAAGGATTTCAGCACTCTTGCAGCACCACTTACGGAAGTCATCAAGAAAGACGTCGGTTTCAAGTGGGAGGACGCCCAGGACCAGGCTTTCCAAAGCCTTAAAGAGAAGCTTATCAATTCCCCTTTACTTATGCTTCCCGATTTTCTTAAAACATTCGAGATTGAGTGTGATGCTTCGGTGTAGGTATTGGTGCGGTTCTTATGCGGGATAAGAAGCCAATTGCCTACTTCGGTGAGAAATTAGGGGGAGCGACGCTGAACTATCCTACCTATGACTAGGAGTTATATGCATTGGTGAGGGCTTTGCAAACCTGGCAGCATTATCTTTGGCCGAAGGAGTTTGTAATCCACACGGACCATGAGTCGCTCAAGCATTTGAAGGGACAACGAAGCCGAACAAGAGGCATGGCCGCTGGATTGAGTTCATCGAGACGTTTCCCTATGTTATCAAGTATAAGAAAGGTAAAGACAATGTCGTAGCCGACGCATTGTCTCGGAGGTACACTCTAATCTCAGAATTGACATCTAGACTCATAGGATTTGAAGTGCTTAAAACGTTGTATGAATCTGATTCTGAGTTTAGTGCTTATTACTTGAAGTGTGCTAAGTTTGCCTGTGAGAATTACTATAGACAGGACGGCTACCTGTTCTTCAACCATCGGCTGTGCATACCTACCGGATCGGTTAGGGAACTACTTGTCCGAGAAGCCCACGGTGGGGGACTAGCCGGACACTTCGGAGTGGCCAAGACCTTGGCAAGTCTTCAAGCCCACTTCTATTGGCCGCGTATGAGAAGAGATGTGGAAAGAATATGTCTTAGGTGTGTCACTTGTAAGCAAGCCAAGAGTAAGGTTCAGCCGCACGGTTTGTATACCCCGTTACCCATTCCTTCTCACCCTTGGACTCATATATCTATGGACTTTGTAGTTGGCTTACCTCGAACCAGAAATGGTAGAGACTCCATCTTTGTGGTTGTAGACAGGTTCAGCAAAATGGCCCATTTCATTGCATGCCACAAGACGGATGACGCCGTGGGTGTAGCTAATCTGTTTTTCCGGGAAGTGGTAAGGCTACATGGCATGCCTCAAGTCATTGTCTCCGACCGTGACACCACGTTCCTGAGCCATTTTTGGCGTACGTTATGGGCCAAGCTAGGAACCAAACTGTCCTTTTCCACCACATGTCATCCGCAAACGGACGGTCAAACCGAGGTGGTGAACAGGTCGTTATCCACGCTCTTGAGAACCCTGGTGAAAAGCAACATTAAGTCATGGGAAGAGTGTCTACCCCATGTTGAGTTCGCCTATAACCACGCTAAGCATTCTTCGACTCTCTACTCTCCTTTTGAACTAGTATACGGATTTAATCCCATGTCTCCCTTAGATCTAATCGCCTTACCTTTGAGTGAAATGTCTAGTGTTGATGGCAAGAAAAAAGCTGAACAGGTTAGGAAAATGCATGAGAAGGCCAAGGAGAACATTGAGAGGAGAACCGAGCAATACGCCAAGCATGCCAACAAGGGCCGGAGGAAAATGGTGTTTCAAGAAGGCGACTTGGTGTGGATCCATCCGAGGAAAGAACGGTTCCCAGCCGAGAGGAAGTCCAAACTCATGCCCCGAGTAGACGGACCTTTCAAGGTGGTCCGGCGGATCAACGACAACGCCTACAAGATCGACCTCCAAGGTAAGTACACGATATCGGATTCCTTCAATGTGTCTGATTTGTCTCCCTTTATTTATGATGCAGATTTGAGGACAAATCCTTTTCAAGAAGGAGGGGATGATATGAGCATGGAACCGATATCGGATACCGATGCCGATCAACATCGACCACTCAACATCGACCAACATCGACCACTCGATACCGATGCCGATCAACATCGACCACTCGACATCGATGCCGATCAACAAGGCGCACGTGCACCAATCACCGAAGGACGGGAAGGCGTGATCACACGGTCCAAAGCTGAGGAGTTAGCCAAGATAGCTTTATCAAGTACCATGGCAAGGAAGTATCACCTAGGAGCTACTTCAACATATTCACCGCCACCACGTAAGAAGACCAAGCTATGAAAGCTAAGCGGACTAGGTGTCTCGCTTGATACTCTTTTTCCCACCGGGTTTTAATGAGGTCAAGAAGAACACCACGTCGTCCATTAGCAATCATGGCTTGAAGAATGTAAGAGACGAGGCATTTTCACACTACTCGTTGTTCTATCTTTTCTTTAAGGAACGCCGTGTTGTTTTGGCGATTTCCTTTTCTCTTTGCGTTTTTCCATTTTTGTGCGGATTTCCTTTTCTCGGATTTCCTTTTTGTTAAACGCACAACCCTAAAAGAGAGTTGCGACTTGTGCCTCCTCTATATAAGGGTTGCGCCGCACCTTCTTCTTCCTTAGTCAACTTTTACCTAAAACTTCTTATAGTCGACTCCTCTCGGTTCCTTTGTGAACTTGAGCCGCTTACAAGCATACTTGCTTCCAAGCGTCTCTTCTATCCATCGGGCGGTTGCTCCATAGCCTCCTTGAGACGTCCCCTTTCCATCCATCGCTTCCACATCTCCATCTCCACCTCCTATCCCGGAGTTATCCGCCGTTTTCCCTTCGAATCCACCACGGTTTCACTTCATCGTAGTACTCGCCTTGTCACGGAGTATCGGTCTAAAACTAAGGACGTATCAATACCCAATCACTTCTGTGCTCTTGTTGCAACCCATCCATATACCCAAGTTTGAGGTTCCTTTAAGGTAGCCCAAAATCCTCATGATCATATTCCAATGGTGTTGCTTCGGCTTTTGCATATGTTGAAAGACTTGATTCACGGCAAAACATAGGTCCGGTCTAGCGATGGTTAGGTAGATGAGTTTCCCACTAGCCGTCTATAGAGCATTGGATCTTGGTATGGTTGATCATCCTCACTACCTTCTTGAATGGTCTTGTAGCTGTCTTCAAGAGGAGTTTTAGCCGTCTTGGTTCCTATCATAAGTTCTTCAAACTTGTACAAAGCTCATTGAGACACTTATAAGCACTCATGTTGAATGAAACTTGGTTTAGAGTCCTAGAAACCGCGTTGTTAGATGTTTCATAAGTTCTTCAAACTTGTACAATGCTCATTGAGACACTTATAAGCACACATGTTGCATGAAACTTTGTTTAGAGTCCTGGAAACGCGTTGTTAGATGTTTCATAAGTTCATCAAACGTGAACAAAGCCAATTGAGACACTTATAAGCACTCATGTTGAATGAAACTTGGTTTAGAGTCCCAGAAACGCGTTGTTAGATGTTTCATAAGTTCGTCCAACTAGTACAAAGCTCATTGATACACTTATAAGCACTCATGTTGAATGAAACTTGGTTTAGAGTCTTAGAAACGCATTGTTAGATGTTTCATAAGTTCGTCAAACTAGTACAAAGCTCATTGAGACACTTATAAGCACTCATGTTGCATGGAACTTGGTTTAGAGTCTTATAAACCACGTTGTTAGATGTTTCATAAGTTCGTCAAACTAGTACAAAGCGCATTGAGACACTTATAAACACTCATGTTGTATGAAACGTGGTTTAGAGTCCTAGAACTTGTACAAAGCTCATTGAGACACTTATAAGCACTCATGTGGAATGAAACTTGGTTTAGAGTCCCAGAAACGTGTTGTTAGATGTTTCATAAGTTTGTCAACCTAGTACAAAGCTCATTGAGACACTTATAAGCACTCATGTTGCATGAAAC
The DNA here is from genome assembly GCA_963556525.1 of Cochlearia excelsa. Taxonomy (NCBI): domain Eukaryota; kingdom Viridiplantae; phylum Streptophyta; class Magnoliopsida; order Brassicales; family Brassicaceae; genus Cochlearia; species Cochlearia excelsa. The sequence continues at coordinate 1,596,303 of CAUVZT010000006.1, forward strand.
TTGGTTTAGAGTCCTAGAAACGCGTTGTTAGATGTTTCATAAGTTCTTCAAACTAGTACAAAGCTCATTGAGACACTTATAAGCACTCATGTTGCATGAAACTTCGTTTAGAGTCTTAGAAACCGCGTTGTTAGATGTTTCATAAGTTCGTCAAACTTGTACAAAGCTCATTGAGACACTTATAAGCAGTCATGTTACATAAAACTTGGTTTAGAGTCCTAGAAACGCGTTGTTAGATGTTTCATAACTTCGTCAAACTTGTACAAAGCTCTTTGAGACACTTATAAGCACTCATGTTGCATGAAACTTGGATTAGAGTCCTAGAAACGCGTTGTTAGATGTTTCATAAGTTCTTCAAACTAGTATAAAGCTCATTGAGACACTTATAAGCACTCAAGTTGCATGAAACTTGGTTTAGAGTCCTAGAAACGCGTTGTTAGATGTTTCATAAGTTCGTAAAACTTGTACAAAGCTCATTGAGACACTTATAAGCACTCATGTTGAATGAAACTTGGTTTAGAGTCCTAGAAACGCGTTGTTAGATGTTTAATAAGTTTGTCAAACTAGTAAAAAGCTCATTGAGACACTTATAAGAACTCGTGTTGCATGAAACTTGGTTTAGAGTCCTAGAAACCGCATTGTTAGATGTTTCATAAGTTCTTCAAACTAGTACAAAGCTCATTCAGACACTTATAAGCAATCATGTTGCATGAAACTTGCTTTAGAGTCCTAGAAACGCGGTGTTAGATGTTTCATAAGTTCGTAAAACTTGTACAAAGCTCATTGAGACACTTATAAGCACTCATGTTGAATGAAACTTGCTTTAGATCCCTAGAAACGCGTTGTTAGATGTTTCATAAGTTCGTCAAACTAGTACAAAGCTCATTGAGACACTTATAAGCACTCATGTTGTATGAAACTTGGTTTAGAGTCGTAGAAACCGCGTTGTTAGATGTTTCATAAGTTCGTCAAACTAGTACAAAGCTCATTGAGACACTTATAAGCACTTCTGTTGCATGAAAATTGGTTTAGAGTCCTAGAAACACGTTGTTAGATGTTTCATAAGTTCGTAAAACTTGTACAAACCTCATTGAGACACTTATAAGCACTCATGTGGAATGAAACTTGGTTTAGAGACTTAGAAACGCGTTGTTAGATGTTTCATAAGTTTGTCAACCTAGTACAAAGCTCATTGAGACACTTATAAGCACTCTTGTTGCATGAAACTTGGTTTAGAGTCCTAGAAACGCGTTGTTAGATGTTTCATAAGTTCTTCAAACTTGTAGAAAGCTCATTGAGACACTTATAAGCATTCATGTTGAATGAAACTTGGTTTAGAGTCCTAGAAACGCGTTGTTAGATGTTTCCTAAGTTCGTCAAACTAGTACAAAGTTCATTGAGACACTTATAAGCACTCACGTTGCATGAAACTTGGTTTAGAGTCCTAGAAACGCGTTGTTAGATGTTTCATAAGTTTGTCAACCTAGTACAAAGCTCATTGAGACACTTATAAGCACTCATGTTGCATGAAACTTGGTTTAGAGTCCTACAAACGCGTTGTTAGATGTTTCATAAGTTCTTCAAACTTGTACAAAGCTCATTGAGACACTTATAAGCACTCATGTTGAATGAAACTTGGTTTAGAGTCCTAGAAACCGCGTTGTTAGATGTTTCATAAGTTCTTCAAACTTGTACAAAGCTCATTGAGACACTTATAAGCACTCTTGTTGCATGAAACTTGGTTTAGAGTCCTAGAAACGCGTTGTTAGATGTTTCATAAGTTCTTCAAACTTGTACAAAGCTCATTGAGACAATTATAAGCACTCATGTGGAATGAAACTTGGTTTAGAGTCCCAGAAATGCGTTGTTAGATGTTTCATAAGTTTGTCAACCTAGTATAAAGTTCATTGAGACACTTATAAGAACTCATGTTGCATGAAACTTGGTTTAGAGTCCTAGAAACGCGTTGTTAGATGTTTCATAAGTTCTTCAAACTAGTACAACTCTCATTGAGACACTTATAAGCACTCATGTTGCATGACACTTCGTTTAGAGTCTTAGAAACCGTGTTGTTAGATGTTTCATAAGTTCGTCAAACTTGTACAAAGCTTATTGAGACACTTATAAGCAGTCATGTTACATAAAACTTGGTTTAGAGTCCTAGAAACGCGTTGTTAGATGTTTCATAACTTCGTCAAACTTGTACAAAGCTCATTGAGACACTTATAAGCACTCATGTTGCATAAAACTTGGTTTAGAGTCCTAGCAACAACATTGTTAGACGTTTCATAAGTTCGTCAAACTTGTACAAAGTTGATTGAGACATTTCTAAGCACTCATGTTGCATGAAACTTGGTTTAGAGTCCTAGAAACGCGTTTTTAGATGTTTCATAAGTTCTTCAAACTAGTACAAAGCTCATTGAGACACTTATAAGCACTCATGTTGCATGAAACTTGGTTTAGAGTCCTAGAAACGCGTTGTTAGATGTTTCATAAGTCCGTCAAACTTATACAAAGCTCATTGAGACACTTATAAGCACTCATGTTGAATGAAAATTGGTTTAGAGTCCTAGAAACGCGTTGTTAGAAGTTTCATAAGTTCGTCAAACTTGTACAATGCTCATTGAGACACTTATAAGCAATCATGTTGCATGAAACTTGGTTTAGAGTCCTAAAAATGCATTCTTAGATGTTTCATAAGTTCGGCAAACTTGTACAAAGCTCATTGAGACACTTATAAGCACTCATGTTGAACGAAACTTGGTTTAGAGTCCTAGAAACGCGTTGTTAGTTGTTTCATAATTTCGTCAAACTAGTACAAAGCTCATTGAGACACTTCTAAGCACTCATGTTGCATGAAACTTCGTTTAGAGTCCTAGCAACCACGTTATTAGATGTTTCATAAGTTCGTGAAACTTGTACAAAGCTCATTGAGACACTTATAATCACTCACGTTGCATGAAACTTGGTTTAAAGTCCTAGAAACGTGTTGTTAGATGTTTCATAAGTTCGTGAAACTTGTACAAAGCTCATTGGGTAACTTATAAGTTCTCATGTAGCATGAAACTTGGTTTAGAGTCCTAGAAACGCGTTGTTAGATGTTTCACAAATTCGTCAAACTTGTACAAAGCTCAAGGAGACACTTATAATCACTCATCTTGCATGAAACTTAGTTTAAAGTCCTAGCAACCAAGTTGTTAGATGTATCGAAGTTCGTCAAACTTGTACAAAGCTCATTGAGACACTTATAAGCACTCATGTTGCATGAAACTTGGTTTAGAGTCCTAGAAACGCGTTCTTAGATGTTTCATAAGTTCGTCAAACTAGTACAAAGCTCATTGAGAAACTTATAAGCACTCATGTTGCATGAAACTTCGTTTAGAGTCTTAAAAACCGCGTTGTTAGATGTTTCATGAGTTTGTCAAACTAGTACAAAGCTCATTGAGAAACTTATAGGCACTCATGTTGCATGAAACTTTGTTTAGAGTTCTAGAAACGCGTTGTTAGATGTTTCATTAGTTCGTCAAACTTGTACAAAGCTCATTGAGACACATATAAGCACTAATTTTGCATGTAACTTGGTTTAGAGTCCTAGAAACGCGTTGTTAGATGTTTCATAAGTTTGTCAACCTAGTAAAAAGCTCATTGAGACACTTATAAGCACTCATGTTGCATGAAATTTGGTTTAGAGCCCTAGAAACGCGTTGTTAGATGTTTCATAAGTTCGTGAAACTTGTACAAAGCTCATTGAGACACTTATAAGCACTCATGTTGCATGAAATTTGGTTTAGAGTCTTTGAAACGCGTTGTTAGATGTTTCATAAGTTTGTAAAACTTGTACGAAGCTCATTGAGACACTTATAAGCACTCATGTTTCATGAAACTTGGTTTAGAGTCCTAGAAACGAGTTGTTAGATGTTTCATAAGTTCGTCAAACTTGTACAAAGCTCATTGAGACACTTATAAGCACTCATGTTGCATGAAACTTGGTTTAGAGTCCTAGAAACGCGTTGTTAGGTGTTTCATAAGTTCGTCAAACTAGTACAAATCTCATTCAGACACATATAAGCACTCATGTTGCATGAAACTTGGTTTAGAGTCCTAGAAACGCGTTGTTATATGTTTTATAAGTTCGTCAAACTTGTACAAAGCTCATTGAGACACTTATAAGCACTCATGTTGCATGAAACTTAGTTTAAATTCCTAGCAACCACGTTTTTAGATGTTTCATAAGTTCGTCAAACTAGTTAAAAGCTCATTGAGACACATATAAGCACTCATGTTGAATGAAACTTGGTTTAGAGTCCTAGAAACGCGTTGTTAGATGTTTCATAAGTTCGTCAAACTAGTACAAAGCTCATTGAGACACTTATAAGCACTCATGTTGCATGAAACTTGGTTTAGAGTCCTAGAAACGAGTTGTTAGATGTTTTATAAGTTCGTCAAACTTGTACAAAGCTCATTGGGACACTTATAAGCACTCATGTTGAATGAAACTTAGTTTAAAGTCCTAGCAACCATGTTGTTATATGTTTCAGAAGTTCGTCAAACTAGTTAAAAAGCTCATTGAGACACATAAGAACTCATGTTGAATGAAACTTGGCTTAGAGTCCTAGAAACGCGTTGTTAGATGTTTCATAAGTTCATCAAACTAGTACAAAGCTCATTGAGACAATTATAAGCACTCATGTTGAATGAAACTTGGTTTAGAGTCCTAGAAACGCGTTGTTAGATGTATCATAAGTTCTTCAGACTAGTACAAAGCTCATTGAGACACTTATAAGCACTCTTGTTGCATGAAACTTGGTTTAGAGTCCTAGAAACGCGTTGTTAGATGTTTCATAAGTTCGTGAAACTTGTACAAAGCTCATTGAGACACTTATAATCACTCACGATGCATAAAACTTGTACAAAGCTCATTGGGGAACTTATAAGTACTCATGTAAGATGAAACTTGGTTTAGAGTCCTAGAAACGCGTTGTTAGATGTTTCATATGTTCGTCAAACTTGTACAAAGCTCATTGGGACACTTATAAGCACTCATGTTGAATGAAACTTGATTTAGAGTCCTAGAAACGCGTTGTTAGATGTTTCTTAAGTTCGTCAATCTTGTACAAAGTTCATTGAGACACTTATAAGCAATCATGTTGCATGAAACTTGGTTTAGAGTCCTAGAAACCGCGTTGTTAGATGTTTCATAAGTTTGTCAGACTAGTACAAAGCTCATTGAAACACTTATAAGCACTCATGTTGCATGAAACTTGGTTTAGAGTCCTAGAAATGCGTTGTTAGATGTTTCATAAGTCCGTCAAACTTATACAAAGCTCATTGAGACACTTATAAGCACTCATGTTGAATGAAAATTGGTTTAGAGTCCTAGAAACGCGTTGTTAGAAGTTTCATAAGTTCGTCAAACTTGTACAATGCTCATTGAGACACTTATAAGCAATCATGTTGCATGAAACTTGGTTTATAGTCCTAAAAATGCATTCTTAGATGTTTCATAAGTTCGTCAAACTTGTACAAAGCTCATTGAGACACTTATAAGCACTCATGTTGAACGAAACTTGGTTTAGAGTCCTAGAAACGCGTTGTTAGTTGTTTCATAATTTCGTCAAACTAGTACAAAGCTCATTGAGACACTTCTAAGCACTCATGTTGCATGAAACTTCGTTTAGAGTCCTAGCAACCACGTTATTAGATGTTTCATAAGTTCGTGAAAATTGTACAAAGCTCATTGAGACACTTATAATCACTCACGTTGCATGAAACTTGGTTTAAAGTCCTAGAAACGTGTTGTTAGATGTTTCATAAGTTCGTGAAACATGTACAAAGCTCATTGGGTAACTTATAAGTTCTCATGTAGCATGAAACTTGGTTTAGAGTCCTAGAAACGCGTTGTTAGATGTTTCACAAATTCGTCAAACTTGTACAAAGCTCATTGAGACACTTATAATCACTCATCTTGCATGAAACTTAGTTTAAAGTCCTAGCAACCAAGTTGTTAGATGTATCAGAAGTTCGTCAAACTTGTACCAAGCTCATTGAGACACTTATAAGCACTCATGTTGCATGAAACTTGGTTTAGAGTCCTAGAAACGCGTTCTTAGATGTTTCATAAGTTCGTCAAACTAGTACAAAGCTCATTGAGAAACTTATAAGCACTCATGTTGCATGAAACTTCGTTTAGAGTCTTAAAAACCGCGTTGTTAGATGTTTCATGAGTTCGCCAAACTAGTACAAAGCTCATTGAGAAACTTATAGGCACTCATGTTGCATGAAACTTCGTTTAGAGTTCTAGAAACGCGTTGTTAGATGTTTCATTAGTTCGTCAAACTTGTACAAAGCTCATTGAGACACATATAAGCACTAATGTTGCATGTAACTTGGTTTAGAGTCCTAGAAACGCGTTGTTAGATGTTTCATAAGTTTGTCAACCTAGTAAAAAGCTCATTGAGACACTTATAAGCACTCATGTTGCATGAAACTTGGTTTAGAGTCCTAGAAACGCGTTGTTAGATGTTTCATAAGTTCGTGAAACTTGTACAAAGCTCATTGAGACACTTATAAGCACTCATGTTGCATGAAATTTGGTTTAGAGTCTTTGAAACGCGTTGTTAGATGTTTCATAAGTTTGTAAAACTTGTACGAAGCTCATTGAGACACTTATAAGCACTCATGTTGTATGAAACTTGGTTTAGAGTCCTAGAAATGCATTGTTAAATGTTTCATAAGTTCGTCAAACTAGTACAAAGCTCATTGAGACACTTATAAGCACTCATGTTTCATGAAACTTGGTTTAGAGTCCTAGAGCGTTGTTAGATGTTTCATAAGTTCGTCAAACTTGTACAAAGCTCATTGAGACAGTTATAAGAACTCATGTTGAATGAAACTTGGTTAGGGTCCTAGAACCCGCGTTGTTAGATCTTTCATATGTTCGTCAAACTAGTAAAAAGCTCAATGAGACACTTATAAGCACTCATGTTGCATGAAACTAAGTATAGAGTCCTAGAAACCGTGTTGTTAGATGTTTCATAAGTTCGTCAAACTAGTACAAAGCTCATTGAGACACTTATAAGCACCCATGTTGCATGAAACTTGGTTTAGAGTCTTAGAAACGCGTTGTTAGATGTTTCATAAGTTTGTCAAACTAGTACGAAGTTCATTGAGACACTTATAAGCACTCATGTTGTATGAACCTTGGTTTAGAGTCCTAGAAATGCATTGTTAAATGTTTCATAAGTTCGTCAAACTAGTACAAAGCTCATTGAGACACTTATAAGCACTCATGTTGCATGAAACTTGGAATCCTAGAGTGTTGTTATATGTTTCATAAGTTCGTCAAACTTGTACAAAGCTCATTGAGACACTTATAAGCACTCATGTTGAATGAAACTTTGTTTAGAGTCCTAGAACCCGCGTTGTTAGGATTTTCATATGTTCGTCAAACTAGTAAAAAGCTCATTGAGACACTTATAAGCACTCATGTTGCATGAAACTAAGTTTAGAGTCCTAGAAACCGCATTGTTAGATGTTTCATAAGTTTGTCAAACTAGTACAAAGCTCATTGAGACACTTATAAGCACTCATGTTGCATGAAACTTGGTTTAGAGTCTTTGAAACGCGTTGTTAGATGTTTCATAACTTTGTCAAACTTGTACGAAGCTCATTGAGACACTTATAAGCACTCATGTTGTATGAAACTTGGTTTAGAGTCCTAGAAATGCATTGTTAAATGTTTCATAAGTTCTTCAAAATAGTACAAAGCTCATTGAGACACTTATAAGCACTCATGTTTCATGAAACTTGGTTTAGAGTCCTAGAGCGTTGTTAGATGTTTCATAAGTTCGTCAAACTTGTACAAAGCTCATTGAGACACTTATAAGCACTCATGTTGCATAAAACTTGGTTTAGAGTCCTAGCAACAACATTGTTAGACGTTTCATAAGTTCGTCAAACTAGTAAAAAGCTCATTGAGACACTTATAAGCACTCATATTGCATGAAACTTGGATTAGAGTCCTAGAAACGCGTTGTTAGATGTTTCATAAGTTCTTCAAACTAGTATAAAGCTCATTGAGACACTTATAAGCACTCATGTTGCATGAAACTTGGTTTAGAGTCCTAGAAACGAGTTGTTAGATGTTTCATAAGTTCGTAAAACTTGTACAAAGCTCATTGAGACACTTATAAGCACTCATGTTGAATGAAACTTGGTTTAGAGTCCTAGAAACGCGTTGTTAGATGTTTAATAAGTTTGTCAAACTAGTAAAAAGCTCATTGAGACACTTATAAGAACTCGTGTTGCATGAAACTTGGTTTAGAGTCCTAGAAACCGCATTGTTAGATGTTTCATAAGTTCTTCAAACTAGTACAAAGCTCATTCGGACACTTATAAGCAATCATGTTGCATGAAACTTGCTTTAGAGTCCTAGAAACGCGGTGTTAGATGTTTCATAAGTTCGTAAAACTTGTACAAAGCTCATTGAGACACTTATAAGCACTCATGTTGAATGAAACTTGCTTTAGAGTCCTAGAAACGCGTTGTTAAATGTTTCATAAGTTCGTCAAACTAGTACAAAGCTCATTGAGACACTTATAAGCACTCATGTTGTATGAAACTTGGTTTAGAGTCCTAGAAACCGCGTTGTTAGATGTTTCATAAGTTCGTCAAACTAGTACAAAGCTCATTGAGACACTTATAAGCACTTCGTTGCATGAAAATTGGTTTAGAGTCCTAGAAACACGTTGTTAGATGTTTCATAAGTTCGTAAAACTTGTACAAACCTCATTGAGACACTTATAAGCACTCATGTGGAATGAAACTTGGTTTAGAGACTTAGAAACGCGTTGTTAGATGTTTCATAAGTTTGTCAACCTAGTACAAAGCTCATTGAGACACTTATAAGCACTCACGTTGCATGAAACTTGGTTTAGAGTCCTAGAAACGCGTTGTTAGATGTTTCATAAGTTTGTCAACTAGTACAAAGCTCATTGAGACACTTATAAGCACTCATGTTGCATGAAACTTGGTTTAGAGTCCTACAAACGCGTTGTTAGATGTTTCATAAGTTCTTCAAACTTGTACAAAGCTCATTGAGACACTTATAAGCACTCATGTTGAATGAAACTTGGTTTAGAGTCCTATAAACCGCGTTGTTAGATGTTTCATAAGTTCTTCAAACTTGTACAAAGCTCATTGAGACACTTATAAGCACTCATGTTGCATGAAACTTGGTTTAGAGTCCTAGAAACGCGTTGTTAGATGTTTCATAAGTTCACTAAACGTGAACAAAGCTCACTGAGACACTTATAAGCACTCATGTTGAATGAAACTTGGTTTAGAGTCCCAGAAACGCGTTGTTAGATGTTTCATAAGTTCGTCAAACTAGTACAAAGCTCATTGAGACACTTATAAGCACTCTTGTTGCATGAAACTTGGTTTAGAGTCCTAGAAACGCGTTGTTAGATGTTTCATAAGTTCGTAAAACTAGTACCAAGCTCATTGAGACACTTATAAGCACTCATGTTGCATTGAACTTGGTTTAGAGTCTTAGAAACCGCGTTGTTAGATGTTTCATAAGTTCGTCAAACAAGTACAAAGCTCATTGAGACACTTATAAGCACTCATGTTGTATGAAACTTGGTTTAGAGTCCTAGAACTTGTACAAAGCTCATTGAGACAATTATAAGCACTCATGTGGAATGAAACTTGGTTTAGAGTCCCAGAAACGTGTTGTTAGATGTTTCATAAGTTTGTCAACCTAGTATAAAGTTCATTGAGACACTTATAAGCACTCATGTTGCATGAAACTTGGTTTAGAGTCCTAGAAACGCGTTGTTAGATGTTTCATAAGTTCTTCAAACTAGTACAACTCTCATTGAGACACTTATAAGCACTCATGTTGCATGACACTTCGTTTAGAGTCTTAGAAACCGTGTTGTTAGATGTTTCATAAGTTCGTCAAACTTGTACAAAGCTTATTGAGACACTTATAAGCAGTCATGTTACATAAAACTTGGTTTAGAGTCCTAGAAACGCGTTGTTAGATGTTTCATAACTTCGTCAAACTTGTACAAAGCTCATTGAGACACTTATAAGCACTCATGTTGCATAAAACTTGGTTTAGAGTCCTAGCAACAACATTGTTAGACGTTTCATAAGTTCGTCAAACTTGTACAAAGCTGATTGAGACATTTCTAAGCACTCATGTTGCATGAAACTTGGTTTAGAGTCCTAGAAACGCGTTTTTAGATGTTTCATAAGTTCTTCAAACTAGTACAAAGCTCATTGAGACACTTATAAGCACTCATGTTGCATGAAACTTGGTTAATAGTCCTAGAAACGCGTTGTTAGATGTTTCATAAGTTCGTAAAACTTGTACAAAGCTCATTGAGACACTTATAAGCACTCATGTTGAATGAAACTTGGTTTAGAGTCCTAGAAACGCGTTGTTAAATGTTTCATAAGTTCGCCAAACTAGTACAAAGCTCATTGAGACACCTATAAGCACTCATGTTGTATGAAACTTGGTTTAGAGTCCTAGAAACCGCGTTGTTAGATGTTTCATAAGTTCGTCAAACTAGTACAAAGCTCATTGAGACACTTATAAGCACTCCTGTTGCATGAAACTTGGTTTAGAGTCCTAGAAATGCGTTGTTAGATGTTTCATAAGTTCGTAAAACTTGTACAAAGCTCATTGAGACACTTATAAGCACTCATGTTGAATGAAACTTGGTTTAGAGTCTTAGAAACGCGTTGTTAGATGTTTCATAAGTTTTTCAACCTAGTACAAACCTCATTGAGACACTTATAAGCACTCATGTTGCATGAAACTTAGTTTAGAGTCCTAGAAACACGTTGTTAGATGTTTCATAAGTTCTTCAAACTTGTACAAAGCTCATTGAGACACTTATAAGCACTCATGTTGAATGAAACTTGGTTTAGAGTCCTAGAAACGCGTTGTTAGATGTTTCCTAAGTTCGTCAAACTAGAACAAAGCTCATTGAGACACTTATAAACACTCACGTTGCATGAAACTTGGTTTAGAGTCCTAGAAACACGTTGTTAGATGTTTCATAAGTTTGTCAACCTAGTACAAAGCTCATTGAGACACTTATAAGCACTCATGTTGCATGAAACTTGGTTTAGAGTCCTAGAAACCGCGTTGTTAGATGTTTCATAAGTTCTTCAAACTTGTACAAAGCTCATTGAGACACTTATAAGCACTCATGTTGCATGAAACTTGTTTTAGAGTCCTAGAAACGCGTTGTTAGATGTTTCATAAGTTCATCAAACGTGAACAAAGCTCAATGAGACACTTATAAGCACTCATGTTGAATGAAACTTGGTTTAGAGTCCCAGAAACGCGTTGTTAGATGTTTCATAAGTTCGTCAAACTAGTACAAAGCTCATTGATACACTTATAAGCACTTTGCATGAAACTTGGGTTAAAGTCCTAGAAACGCGTTGTTAGATGTTTCATAAGTCCGTCAAACTAGTACAAAGCTCATTGAGACACTTATAAGCACTCATGTTGCATGGAACTTGGTTTAGAGTCTTAGAAACGGTGTTGTTAGATGTTTCATAAGTTCGTCAAACTAGTACAGAGCTCATTGAGACACTTATAAGCACTCATGTTGTTTGAAACTTTGTTTAGAGTCCTAGAACTTGTACAAAGCTCATTGAGACACTTATAAGCACTCATGTGGAATGAAACTTGGTTTAGAGTCCCGAAACGCGTTGTTAGATGTTTCATAAGTTTGTCAACCTAGTACAAAGCTCATTGAGAAACTTATAAGCACTCATGTTGCATGAAACTTGGATTAGAGTCCTAAAAACGCGTTGTTAGATGTTTCATAAGTTCGTCAAACTAGTACAAAGCTCATTGAGACACTTATAAGCACTCATGTTGCATGGAACTTGGTTTAGAGTCCTAGAAACGCGTTGTTAGATGTTTCATAAGTTCGTAACACTTGTACAAAGCTCATTGAGACACCTATAAGCACTCATGTTGTATGAAACTTGGTTTAGAGTCCTAGAAACCGCGTTGTTAGATATTTCATAAGTTCGTCAAACTAGTACAAAGCTCATTGAGACACTTATAAGCACTCATGTTGCATGAAACTTGGTTTAGAGTCCTAGAAACGCGTTGTTAGATGTTTCATAAGTTCGTAAAACTTGTACAAAGCTCATTGAGACACTTATAAGCACTCATGTTGAATGAAACTTGGTTTAGAGTCCTAGAAACGCGTTGTTAGATGTTTCATAAGTTCGTAAAACTTGTACAAAGCTCATTGAGACACTTATAAGCACTCATGTTGAATGAAACTTGGTTTAGAGTCTTAGAAACGCGTTGTTAGATGTTTCATAAGTTTTTCAACCTAGTACAAACCTCATTGAGACACTTATAAGCACTCATGTTGCATGAAACTTAGTTTAGAGTCCTAGAAACGCGTTGTTAGATGTTTCATAAGTTCTTCAAACTTGTACAAAGCTCATTGAGACACTTATAAGCACTTATGTTGAATGAAACTTGGTTTAGAGTCCTAGAAACGCGTTGTTAAATGTTTCCTAAGTTCGTCAAACTAGTACAAAGCTCATTGAGACACTTATAAACACTCACGTTGCATGATACTTGGTTTAGAGTCCTAGATTCGCGTTGTTAGATGTTTCATAAGTTTGTCAACCTAGTACAAAGCTCATTGAGAAACTTATAAGCACTCATGTTGCATGAAACTTGGATTAGAGTCCTAAAAACGCGTTGTTAGATGTTTCATAAGTTCTTCAAACTTGTACAAAGCTCATTGAGACACTTATAAGCACTCATGTTGAATGAAACTTGGTTTAGACTCCTTGAAACGCGTTGTTAGTTGTTTCATAAGTTTGTCAACCTAGTACAAAGCTCATTGAGACACTTATAAGCACTCATGTTGCATGAAACTTGGTTTAGAGTCCTAGAAACGCGTTGTTAGATGTTTCATAAGTTCGTCAAACTAGTACAAAGCTCATTGAGACACTTATAAGCACTCATGTTGCATGGAACTTGGTTTAGAGTCCTAGAAACGCGGTGTTAGATGTTTCATAAGTTCGTAAAACTTGTACAAAGATCATTGAGACACTTATAAGCACTCATGTTGAATGAAACTTGGTTTAGAGTCCTAGAAACGCGTTCTTAGATGTTTCATAAGTTCGTCAAACTAGTACAAAGCTCATTGAGAAACTTATAAGCACTCATGTTGCATGAAACTTCGTTTAGAGTCTTAAAAACCGCGTTGTTAGATGTTTCATGAGTTTGTCAAACTAGTACAAAGCTCATTGAGAAACTTATAGGCACTCATGTTGCATGAAACTTTGTTTAGAGTTCTAGAAACGCGTTGTTAGATGTTTCATTAGTTCGTCAAACTTGTACAAAGCTCATTGAGACACATATAAGCACTAATTTTGCATGTAACTTGGTTTAGAGTCCTAGAAACGCGTTGTTAGATGTTTCATAAGTTTGTCAACCTAGTAAAAAGCTCATTGAGACACTTATAAGCACTCATGTTGCATGAAATTTGGTTTAGAGTCCTAGAAACGCGTTGTTAGATGTTTCATAAGTTCGTGAAACTTGTACAAAGCTCATTGAGACACTTATAAGCACTCATGTTGCATGAAATTTGGTTTAGAGTCTTTGAAACGCGTTGTTAGATGTTTCATAAGTTTGTAAAACTTGTACGAAGCTCATTGAGACACTTATAAGCACTCATGTTTCATGAAACTTGGTTTAGAGTCCTAGAAACGAGTTGTTAGATGTTTCATAAGTTCGTCAAACTTGTACAAAGCTCATTGAGACACTTATAAGCACTCATGTTGAATGAAACTTGGTTTAGAGTCATAGAAACGCGTTGTTAGATGTTTCATAAGTTCTTCAGACAAGTACAAAGCTCATTGAGACACTTATAAGCACTCATGTTGCATGAAACTTGGTTTAGAGTCCTAGAAACGCGTTGTTAGGTGTTTCATAAGTTCGTCAAACTAGTACAAATCTCATTCAGACACATATAAGCACTCATGTTGCATGAAACTTGGTTTAGAGTCCTAGAAACGCGTTGTTATATGTTTCATAAGTTCGTCAAACTTGTACAAAGCTCATTGAGACACTTATAAGCACTCATGTTGCATGAAACTTAGTTTAAATTCCTAGCAACCACGTTTTTAGATGTTTCATAAGTTCGTCAAACTAGTTAAAAGCTCATTGAGACACATATAAGCACTCATGTTGAATGAAACTTGGTTTAGAGTCCTAGAAACGCGTTGTTAGATGTTTCATAAGTTCGTCAAACTAGTACAAAGCTCATTGAGACACTTATAAGCACTCATGTTGCATGAAACTTGGTTTAGAGTCCTAGAAACGAGTTGTTAGATGTTTTATAAGTTCGTCAAACTTGTACAAAGCTCATTGGGACACTTATAAGCTTTCATGTTGAATGAAACTTAGTTTAAAGTCCTAGCAACCATGTTGTTATATGTTTCAGAAGTTCGTCAAACTAGTTAAAAAGCTCATTGAGACACATAAGAACTCATGTTGAATGAAACTTGGCTTAGAGTCCTAGAAACGCGTTGTTAGATGTTTCATAAGTTCATCAAACTAGTACAAAGCTCATTGAGACAATTATAAGCACTCATGTTGAATGAAACTTGGTTTAGAGTCCTAGAAACGCGTTGTTAGATGTATCATAAGTTCTTCGAGACTAGTACAAAGCTCATTGAGACACTTATAAGCACTCTTGTTGCATGAAACTTGGTTTAGAGTCCTAGAAACGCGTTGTTAGATGTTTCATAAGTTCGTGAAACTTGTACAAAGCTCATTGAGACACTTATAATCACTCACGATGCATAAAACTTGTACAAAGCTCATTGGGGAACTTATAAGTACTCATGTAAGATGAAACTTGGTTTAGAGTCCTAGAAACGCGTTGTTAGATGTTTCATATGTTCGTCAAACTTGTACAAAGCTCATTGGGACACTTATAAGCACTCATGTTGAATGAAACTTGATTTAGAGTCCTAGAAACGCGTTGTTAGATGTTTCTTAAGTTCGTCAATCTTGTACAAAGTTCATTGAGACACTTATAAGCAATCATGTTGCATGAAACTTGGTTTAGAGTCCTAGAAACCGCGTTGTTAGATGTTTCATAAGTTTGTCAGACTAGTACAAAGCTCATTGAAACACTTATAAGCACTCATGTTGCATGAAACTTGGTTTAGAGTCCTAGAAATGCGTTGTTAGATGTTTCATAAGTCCGTCAAACTTATACAAAGCTCATTGAGACACTTATAAGCACTCATGTTGAATGAAAATTGGTTTAGAGTCCTAGAAACGCGTTGTTAGAAGTTTCATAAGTTCGTCAAACTTGTACAATGCTCATTGAGACACTTATAAGCAATCATGTTGCATGAAACTTGGTTTATAGTCCTAAAAATGCATTCTTAGATGTTTCATAAGTTCGTCAAACTTGTACAAAGCTCATTGAGACACTTATAAGCACTCATGTTGAACGAAACTTGGTTTAGAGTCCTAGAAACGCGTTGTTAGTTGTTTCATAATTTCGTCAAACTAGTACAAAGCTCATTGAGACACTTCTAAGCACTCATGTTGCATGAAACTTCGTTTAGAGTCCTAGCAACCACGTTATTAGATGTTTCATAAGTTCGTGAAACTTGTACAAAGCTCATTGAGACACTTATAATCACTCACGTTGCATGAAACTTGGTTTAAAGTCCTAGAAACGTGTTGTTAGATGTTTCATAAGTTCGTGAAACATGTACAAAGCTCATTGGGTAACTTATAAGTTCTCATGTAGCATGAAACTTGGTTTAGAGTCCTAGAAACGCGTTGTTAGATGTTTCACAAATTCGTCAAACTTGTACAAAGCTCATTGAGACACTTATAATCACTCATCTTGCATGAAACTTAGTTTAAAGTCCTAGCAACCAAGTTGTTAGATGTATCAGAAGTTCGTCAAACTTGTACAAAGCTCATTGAGACACTTATAAGCACTCATGTTGCATGAAACTTGGTTTAGAGTCCTAGAAACGCGTTCTTAGATGTTTCATAAGTTCGTCAAACTAGTACAAAGCTCATTGAGAAACTTATAAGCACTCATGTTGCATGAAACTTCGTTTAGAGTCTTAAAAACCGCGTTGTTAGATGTTTCATGAGTTCGCCAAACTAGTACAAAGCTCATTGAGAAACTTATAGGCACTCATGTTGCATGAAACTTCGTTTAGAGTTCTAGAAACGCGTTGTTAGATGTTTCATTAGTTCGTCAAACTTGTACAAAGCTCATTGAGACACATATAAGCACTAATGTTGCATGTAACTTGGTTTAGAGTCCTAGAAACGCGTTGTTAGATGTTTCATAAGTTTGTCAACCTAGTAAAAAGCTCATTGAGACACTTATAAGCACTCATGTTGCATGAAACTTGGTTTAGAGTCCTAGAAACGCGTTGTTAGATGTTTCATAAGTTCGTGAAACTTGTACAAAGCTCATTGAGACACTTATAAGCACTCATGTTGCATGAAATTTGGTTTAGAGTCTTTGAAACGCGTTATTAGATGTTTCATAAGTTTGTAAAACTTGTACGAAGCTCATTGAGACACTTATAAGCACTCATGTTGTATGAAACTTGGTTTAGAGTCCTAGAAATGCATTGTTAAATGTTTCATAAGTTCGTCAAACTAGTACAAAGCTCATTGAGACACTTATAAGCACTCATGTTGTATGAAACTTGGTTTAGAGTCCTAGAAATGCATTGTTAAATGTTTCATAAGTTCGTCAAACTAGTACAAAGCTCATTGAGACACTTATAAGCACTCATGTTTCATGAAACTTGGTTTAGAGTCCTAGAGCGTTGTTAGATGTTTCATAAGTTCGTCAAACTTGTACAAAGCTCATTGAGACAGTTATAAGAACTCATGTTAAATGAAACTTGGTTAGGGTCCTAGAACCCGCGTTGTTAGATCTTTCATATGTTCGTCAAACTAGTAAAAAGCTCAATGAGACACTTATAAGCACTCATGTTGCATGAAACTAAGTATAGAGTCCTAGAAACCGTGTTGTTAGATGTTTCATAAGTTCGTCAAACTAGTACAAAGCTCATTGAGACACTTATAAGCACCCATGTTGCATGAAACTTGGTTTAGAGTCTTAGAAACGCGTTGTTAGATGTTTCATAAGTTTGTCAAACTAGTACGAAGTACATTGAGACACTTATAAGCACTCATGTTGTATGAACCTTGGTTTAGAGTCCTAGAAATGCATTGTTAAATGTTTCATAAGTTCGTCAAACTAGTACAAAGCTCATTGAGACACTTATAAGCACTCATGTTGCATGAAACTTGGAATCCTAGAGTGTTGTTATATGTTTCATAAGTTCGTCAAACTTGTACAAAGCTCATTGAGACACTTATAAGCACTCATGTTGAATGAAACTTTGTTTAGAGTCCTAGAACCCGCGTTGTTAGGATTTTCATATGTTCGTCAAACTAGTAAAAAGCTCATTGAGACACTTATAAGCACTCATGTTGCATGAAACTAAGTTTAGAGTCCTAGAAACCGCATTGTTAGATGTTTCATAAGTTTGTCAAACTAGTACAAAGCTCATTGAGACACTTATAAGCACTCATGTTGCATGAAACTTGGTTTAGAGTCTTTGAAACGCGTTGTTAGATGTTTCATAACTTTGTCAAACTTGTACGAAGCTCATTGAGACACTTATAAGCACTCATGTTGTATGAAACTTGGTTTAGAGTCCTAGAAATGCATTGTTAAATGTTTCATAAGTTCTTCAAACTAGTACAAAGCTCATTGAGACACTTATAAGCACTCATGTTTCATGAAACTTGGTTTAGAGTCCTAGAGCGTTGTTAGATGTTTCATAAGTTCGTCAAACTTGTACAAAGCTCATTGAGACACTTATAAGCACTCATGTTGAATGAAACTTGGTTTAGAGTCCTAGAACCCGCGTTGTTAGATCTTTCATATGTTCGTCAAACTAGTAAAAAGCTCATTGAGACACTTATAAGCACTCATGTTGCATGAAACTAAGTATAGAGTCCTAGAAACCGCGTTGTTAGATGTTTCATAAGTTCGTCAAACTAGTACAAAGCTCATTGAGATACTTATAAGCACTCATGTTGCATGAAACTTGGTTTAGAGTCTTAGAAACGCGTTGTTAGATGTTTCATAAGTTTGTCAAACTAGTACGAAGCTCATTGAGACACTTATAAGCACTCATGTTGTATAAAACTTGGTTTAGAGTCCTAGAAATGCATTGTTAAATGTTTCATAAGTTCGTCAAACTAGTACAAAGCTCACTGAGACACTTATAAGCACTCATGTTGCATGAAACTTGGTTTAGAGTCCTAGAGCGTTGTTAGATGTTTCATAAGTTCGTAAAACTTGTACAAAGCTCATTGAGACACTTATAAGCACTCATGTGGAATGAAACTTGGTTTAGAGTCCTAGAAACGGGTTGTTAGATGTTTCATAAGTTCGTCAAACTAGTACAAAGCTCATTGAGACACTTATAAGCACTCATGTTGTATGAAACTTGGTTTAGAGTCCTATAAACTGCGTTGTTAGATGTTTCATAAGTTTGTCAAACTAGTACAAAGCTCATTGAGACACTTATAAGCACTCACGTTGCATGAAACTTGGTTTAGAGTCCTAGAAACGCGTTGTTAGATGTTTCATAAGTTCGTAAAACTTTTACAAAGCTCATTGAGACACTTATAAGCACTCATGTGGAATGAAACTTGGTTTAGAGTCCTAGAAACACGTTGTTAGATGTTTCATAAGTTCGTCAAACTAGTACAAAGTGTTAGATTTATTGAGGATAGAGAAGTATTTTGGATATTGTGTTCTTGAGTTCCATGAAGAACATCAAGAACAAGAGAGAGAGAGTTTAATCCGAAAGTGTGTAGATTTGATTAATTGTTTTTGTTGTTACAAAGAGAATAGATATACAAGTCAAAGTGACTAGAATAGATTCCTAGGAATATGCTAAAAGTGTCCACATCCATCTCGATTAGCCGCGGCTTAGGATGGCCCGTGATTGTACGGACGAGTGCACTCCACGCTCCTTATGGCAACCCGTGATCGTACGGTCGGCGTGGACTCCAAACCCCAACGGTTACTTTTCCAACCCCTCTCTTCTAGATCCTTCTCCTTTGTTTCTTTGTCCTCTTTGCAACGGTAACTAAAGTCTTTGTCTTGGTGAACAATGTTCGGATAAAGCCTTACCGTCTTCAAATTTTACTTTGTACCGGTCAATCTTAGACCGATACATCTTCCCGGTATCGGTTCCTTTAGTAATATCGATTATTGTTGATCGATACACTAAGTCTCTAGCCACTTCAATGTATCGACCGGTCTTTGTTGGCCGATACACTTGACCGATCGCTTGGCTTTTAGCCACTTCAATACTCCCCCGCAAGCTTAGCCTAATGCAATGGCTAAGCTTGGAACCCGCATAACCTTGCCTCGTTAAAAACCTTGGTGAGAAAACCACATGGGATAAAACTCACCTAAGGGAAAAGAGTACAAGGTCATACAGTTAGAGACGTAGGCGTTGGGAGCCCGTATGAGTCCAAGTCTTGGTAGAATGGACTCACAAACTTTCAAGCTTGTGGACTTGGTGAAGATATCCGCGAGTTTGTCTTGACTCTTGGTGTAGCAGGGTAGGATAGTGCCCTTGACCATTTGTTCTCTAACCTTGTGACAATCCACCTCTATGTGTTTAGTCCTCTTATGGAAGACCGAGTTTGTTGCGATGTGGATGGCCGCTTGATTATCACAATGCATGGTCATTGGTGCATCAATCTTGAAACCCAAATCTCCTAGCAAGTTCTTTAGCCACATGAGTTCTTGAGTTAGCTTCCTCATGGCTCTATACCCGGCTTCGGCGGTTGAACAAGACACTATCTTTTGCTTCTCTGTCTTCCATGTGACAAGGTTGCTTCCAATGAAGGTACAATACCCGGTGGTTGACCGTCTATCTTCTAGATTCCCAGCATAATCCGCGTCACAATACCCAATCACTTCTGTGCTCTTGTTGCAACCCATCCATATACCCAAGTTTGAGGTTCCTTTAAGGTAGCCCAAAATCCTCATGATCATATTCCAATGGTGTTGCTTCGGCTTTTGCATATGTTGAAAGACTTGATTCACGGCAAAACATAGGTCCGGTCTAGCGATGGTTAGGTAGATGAGTTTCCCACTAGCCGTCTATAGAGCATTGGATCTTGGTATGGTTGATCATCCTCACTACCTTCTTGAATGGTCTTGTAGCTGTCTTCAAGAGGAGTTTTAGCCGTCTTGGTTCCTATCATAAGTTCTTCAAACTTGTACAAAGCTCATTGAGACACTTATAAGCACTCATGTTGAATGAAACTTGGTTTAGAGTCCTAGAAACCGCGTTGTTAGATGTTTCATAAGTTCTTCAAACTTGTACAATGCTCATTGAGACACTTATAAGCACACATGTTGCATGAAACTTGGTTTAGAGTCCTGGAAACGCGTTGTTAGATGTTTCATAAGTTCATCAAACGTGAACAAAGCCAATTGAGACACTTATAAGCACTCATGTTGAATGAAACTTGGTTTAGAGTCCCAGAAACGCGTTGTTAGATGTTTCATAAGTTCGTCCAACTAGTACAAAGCTCATTGAGACACTTATAAGCACTCATGTTGAATGAAACTTGGTTTAGAGTCCCAGAAACGCGTTGTTAGATGTTTCATAAGTTCGTCCAACTAGTACAAAGCTCATTGAGACACTTATAAGCACTCATGTTGAATGAAACTTGGTTTAGAGTCTTAGAAACGCATTGTTAGATGTTTCATAAGTTCGTCAAACTAGTACAAAGCTCATTGAGACACTTATAAGCACTCATGTTGCATGGAACTTGGTTTAGAGTCTTATAAACCACGTTGTTAGATGTTTCATAAGTTCGTCAAACTAGTACAAAGCGCATTGAGACACTTATAAGCACTCATGTTGTATGAAACTTGGTTTAGAGTCCTAGAACTTGTACAAAGCTCATTGAGACACTTATAAGCACTCATGTGGAATGAAACTTGGTTTAGAGTCCTAGAAACGCGTTGTTAGATGTTTCATAAGTTCTTCAAACTAGTACAAAGTGTTGAAAAGAGACCAAGGCTTTGCCCGGACACACTCGTTCACCAAGGCAAAGACCTAGCTTGTGGTCAAAGGCAAAGGACCCAAGCTATCTCTTTTGTTACCGTTACAAGAGGACAAGAGAAACAAAGGAAGGATCTAGAAACCAAGTTACCGTTACACCAAAGAGCCGTTGGGCGTGTGGAGTTCACGCCGTCCGTACAAGTCACGGGTGGCTCTAAGGATGCGCGTCTAACCGAGGAGAAAGCGACGTTTGGCGCATTGAACCGAGGAAGATGTGGACGGTTTTGGCATCTTCACATGATGCTATTTTAAGATGCTATTCCTTATATATTTATCCTATGTTGTAACGACACAAACAATCTAATCTAATATCACATAATCTTTTCCGATTAATCTCTCTCTATTCTCTCTCTCTCTCTTGTTCTTGATGTTCTTCATGGAACTCAAGAACACAAATCTCTAAACTCATATAATCTTCTTAAAACTAACATGGTATCGAGCAACCTTGCTCGGAACCTAATCGCTTCCGCTAAATCTACTCTCGGTTACTCTCGGCTACTCTCGGTACCGACGATTCTCGGTACTCTCGACAAACCTCGATACGGTTACCGTGCACTCTCGATACGGTTACCGTAGACTCTCGACAAGCCTCGACAAACTCTCAAACCTCGACAAACTCTCGACAAACTCTCGACAAGGTTTTCTCGACAAAGTTTTCTCGGCAAGAGTCTTGTTTTCCCGGCCACTTTTCTCGACTACTCTCGACAAGATCTTTTCTCGATACCGACCGGTCTCGATACCGACAAGTCTCGATACCGACAAATCCCGACACCGACCATTCTCGATACTCTCGGTTTCAAATTTCTCGGTTCAAATTTCTAGATCTGAAATTTCAAAAACGAGTTATTTCAAACCTCATTCAACACAACCATGGAAGACAAAGAATCCAAGAAGGCACTTTGTCCGGTTACTCTCAAAGGCATCAACTACCTTCTATGGGCAAGAACCATGAAGATAGCCCTTTGTGGCCGCGGCTATTGGAACCATATACTCACTCGGCAAGACGCTCCTATTGAGTTCAACAACGAACTCACAACCGACGATGAGAAGTGGTTCCAACTAGACCAAAAGGTACTTGGAATCATCCAAGGATCCCTTGAGCCGTCCATCTTGGAGGCTTACTCCTATTGCGAAAACGCCAAGGAGCTATGGGACACTCTCCAAACCGTCTACGGCAACATCTCAAACCTTAGCCGAGTTTATGAAGTCAAGAAGGCCATTAGTGACCTAAACCAAGAAGACACCGAGTTCACTAAACACTTTGGGAAGTTTAGGTCACTTTGGGCAGAGTTAGAAATGCTTCGCCCAAGCACCGTGGATCCTAAAGTGTTAAACGAACGAAGAGAGCAAGACAAAGTCTTTGGCTTGCTTCTTACCCTCAACGGCAGCTACAAGGAGATCACCAAGCATCTTCTCCGAGCCGATACTCTACCAAACCTTGAAGAAGTGTGTGCACAACTCCAAAGAGAACAAGGTTCCATCGAGCTCTTTGATGGCAAGAAGGAACTTGTGACCGCGAACAAGGTGGCGTTTAAACCGTCTTCCAAGACATATGAAGAAAGGAGAGCCTTGACATGTGAGCATTGCAAGAAGAAAGGCCACAACAAGGAGAAGTGTTGGATCCTACACCCTAGTCTCAAGCCGGCCAAGTTCAAGGACGCCAAGGCCAATTACTCTCACGATGACTCGGCTAGCATACCAAGTACAAGCGGACCAAACCATGGCAAGGAAGAGGAGTCTTCGGCCATTGTCCCATACATGGACGAGTTCGTGAGGAAGTCGGACCTTGACGCACTCATCAAAGCCCTTAAGGGCTCCGTATTTCACCCTATTACTCTCTTAGTGCTCAAAACATAGACATTAAACCATATAAGCCTATTATTGTTGATTCGGGTGCTTCTCATCATATGATTAGTAACTTGGATTTAATTAGTAATGTTAAACCGGCTTTAGGTAATGTCATTATTGCAAATGGGAGTGAAATTCCTATAGAAGGGTTAGGAAATCTTAAGTTGTTTGATAGTGATTCTCAAGCTCTTTACATGCCTAGTTTCACTTCCAATCTTATATCCGTTAAACGCATTGCTTGTGATTTGAATTGCAAGGTTATTTTCAGTCCTAATGATGTGATTTTTCAGGATATTAAGAGTGAGAAGGTCATTGGAAAAGGGGTCACAAGAGGGGACCTTTATGTTCTTGAAGAATTTGATTTCAAAAACTCTATCTCTACTTCTACTTCTCTTTGTCATGTTTTTAAATCGGTTATAGCCGAAGTTAACAATGTTATTTGGCATTTTAGACTTGGTCATCCTCATTTGAATGCTTTAAAAACTATTTTCCCTAATGTTGTTTTTGATCATCAAACTTGTGAGGCTTGCATTTTAGGCAAACATTGTAGAACCGTATTTTCAAAATCCAAAATGTGTTACAAACCTTTTGAATTGATTCATTCGGATGTTTGGTCCTCCCCTTGCAAATCTAGGGATAATCAAGCTTATTTTGTCACATTTATAGATGAAAGCTCTAAATACACTTGGGTTACACTTTTACAAACTAAAGATAGGGTATTAGAGGCTTTTAAAAACTTTCAAAACTATGTGACTAACCATTACAATGCTAAGATTAAAACCTTTAGGTCGGATAATGGGGGGAGTACACAAGCCGAGCATTCAAAGAACACATAGCCAACCATGGGATTCTTCACCAAACCACATGTCCATATACACCGCAACAAAACGGTGTGGCCGAGAGGAAGAATAGGCATCTCATGGAGGTCACACGGTCAATGATGTTCCACATGAACATCCCAAAACGGTTTTGGTCGGATGGTGTTTTAACCGCGTGTTATCTCATCAACCGAACCCCTACTCAAATCTTAAACAACCAATCTCCCTTTCAAGTTTTGAATAAAAGTAAGCCTATTCTTAACCATCTAAGAGTTTTTGGTTGTGTGTGTTTTGTTTTTGTGCCTAGTGAACAAAGGAACAAACTTGAAGCAAAGAGCATCAAGGCCATGTTCATAGGCTACTCCAACACACAAAAAGGATACAAATGTTATGTACCCGAGACAAGAAGGGTCATAGTCTCAAGAGACGTCAAGTTCCTTGAAGGCAAAAGCTTCTATGAAGACAAGAATTGGGATAGTGTGAAGGACTTACCCGAGAAAGTCACGGATAGAGCCACAAGCCTAAGGAACCTAATGAAGAATCTTGGCATGAACTTTGAAGAAGAGCCAAGCCAAGACATACCAAATCAACAACCCACTCCTCTTGATCATGAGGGGGAGAACATAAATGAGCAAGCCAACTCCGAACCTCAAGAGTCTAATGAGTCCGGGGAGAATCAAATGCTCACCAACAAACTACACCACAAGAAGACCAAGGACATGCTCAAGATGATCATGATCAAGAAGTGGGTCAAGGAGGAAGTGTACCACCGGAGCCGACTAGTATTCAAACGGAGCCGACTCTAAGGAGAAGCACTAGGGTAAAGAAGCATCCATCTAATTGGGTAAACACAAGGGTCTACTACAATAGCAAGGCGGTGGCCCATCCTACTCAAGCAACATGCTCTCTTGCTAGAATTCCCAAGGAACACCGAGCCTTCCTTACCGCCATGGATCAACATGTGATACCAAGGACATATGAAGAAGCAATGAAGGAAGAAGTGTGGATCAATGCGGTTAGAGCCGAGAACAAGGCAATGGAAGACAATGAAACCTTCTATGAAATTGATCTTCCCAAGGGCAAGAAGACTGTGAGCTCTAGATACGTGTTCACCATCAAGTACCTAAGCAATGGGGATATTGAAAGGTACAAGGCAAGACTTGTGGCAAGAGGCTTCACCCAAACCTATGGAGAGGATTACTTGGATACCTTTGCACCGGTTGCCAAACTTCACACGGTTAGGGTCATTCTATCCTTGGCTACTAACTTGTCTTGGGATCTCTTTCAAATGGATGTGAAGAACGCCTTCCTACAAGGAGAGCTTGAGGAAGAGGTATACATGACTCCACCACCCGGAGTAGAAATTACCCCCGGGAAAGTCTTAAGATTAAGAAAGGCTATCTACGGTCTCAAGCAATCACCAAGAGCTTGGTACCACAAGCTTAGCTCAACATTGATGGCAAGAGGATTCAAGAGATCACAAGCCGAGCACACACTCTTCACACTACAAAACCAAGAAGGTATAGTAGTAGTACTTGTATACGTAGATGACATCATCATCTCCGGAAACAACAAGGGAGGTATTCTAGAAACCAAGTCTTTTCTTAAGTCTAAATTTGATATCAAAGATCTCGGTTTGCTTAAGTACTTCCTTGGGATTGAAGTTTGTAGATCAAAGGAAGGTCTATTTCTCTCCCAAAGGAAGTACACCCATGATGTTTTAAGTGTTGTCAATATGGCAGGTACCAAGGTGGCCAAGACACCCCTTGAAGACGGCTACAAGACCATTCAAGAGGGTAGTGAAGACGATCAACCATACAAAGATCCGATGCTATATAGACGGCTAGTGGGAAAGCTCATCTACCTTACCATCACTAGGCCGGATCTATGCTTTGCCGTGAATCAAGTCTCCCAACATATGCAAAGACCGAAGCAACATCATTGGAACATGATCATGAGGATCTTGGGATACCTTAAGGGAACTTCAAGCTTGGGTATATGGATGGGTTGCAACAAAAGCACGGAGGTTGTTGGGTATTGTGACGCGGACTATGCCGGGAACCTAGAAGACAGGCGGTCAACCACCGGGTATTGCACCTTCATTGGAGGCAACCTTGTCACATGGAAGACAAAGAAGCAAAAGATAGTGTCTTGCTCAACCGCCGAAGCCGAGTATAGAGCCATGAGGAAGCTAACTCAAGAACTCATGTGGCTAAAGAACTTGCTAGGGGATTTGGGTTTCAAGATTGAAGCACCAATGACTATGCATTGTGACAACCAAGCGGCCATCCACATAGCAACCAACTCGGTCTTCCATGAACGGACCAAGCACATAGAGGTGGATTGTCACAAGGTTAGAGAGCAAATGGTCAAAGGGACCATCTTACCTTGCTACACCAAAAGTGAAGATCAACTCGCGGACATCTTCACCAAATCAGCAAGCTTGAAGGTTTGTGAGTCCATCCTACCAAGACTAGGACTCACACGGGCTACCAAAGCCTAAGTCTCCAACCGCATAAGCTTGCACTCTTTTCCCTTAGGTGAGTTTTATCCCAAGTGGTTTTCTCACCAAGGTTTTAACGAGGCAAGGTTATGCGGGTTCCAAGCTTAGCCATTGCATTAGGCTAAGCTTGCGGGGGAGTGTTGAAAAGAGACCAAGGCTTTGCCCGGACACACTCGTTCACCAAGGCAAAGACCTAGCTTGTGGTCAAAGGCAAAGGACCCAAGCTATCTCTTTTGTTACCGTTACAAGAGGACAAGAGAAACAAAGGAAGGATCTAGAAACCAAGTTACCGTTACACCAAAGAGCCGTTGGGCGTGTGGAGTTCACGCCGTCCGTACAAGTCACGGGTGGCTCTAAGGATGCGCGTCTAACCGAGGAGAAAGCGACGTTTGGCGCATTGAACCGAGGAAGATGTGGACGGTTTTGGCATCTTCACATGATGCTATTTTAAGATGCTATTCCTTATATATTTATCCTATGTTGTAACGACACAAACAATCTAATCTAATATCACATAATCTTTTCCGATTAATCTCTCTCTATTCTCTCTCTCTCTCTTGTTCTTGATGTTCTTCATGGAACTCAAGAACACAAATCTCTAAACTCATATAATCTTCTTAAAACTAACACAAAGCTCATTGAGACACTTATAAGCACTCATGTTTCATGAAACTTCGTTTAGAGTCTTAGAAACCGCGTTGTTAGATGTTTCATAAGTTCGTCAAACTTGTACAAAGCTCATTGAGACACTTATAAGCAGTCATGTTACATAAAACTTGGTTTAGAGTCCTAGAAACGCGTTGTTAGATGTTTCATAACTTCGTCAAACTTGTACAAAGCTCTTTGAGACACTTATAAGCACTCATGTTGCATAAAACTTGGTTTAGAGTCCTAGCAACAACATTGTTAGACGTTTCATAAGTTCGTCAAACTTGTACAAAGCTGATTGAGACATTTCTAAGCACTCATATTGCATGAAACTTGGATTAGAGTCCTAGAAACGCGTTGTTAGATGTTTCATAAGTTCTTCAAACTAGTATAAAGCTCATTGAGACACTTATAAGCACTCATGTTGCATGAAACTTGGTTTAGAGTCCTAGAAACGCGTTGTTAGATGTTTCATAAGTTCGTAAAACTTGTACAAAGCTCATTGAGACACTTATAAGCACTCATGTTGAATGAAACTTGGTTTAGAGTCCTAGAAACGCGTTGTTAGATGTTTAATAAGTTTGTCAAACTAGTAAAAAGCTCATTGAGACACTTATAAGAACTCGTGTTGCATGAAACTTGGTTTAGAGTCCTAGAAACCGCATTGTTAGATGTTTCATAAGTTCTTCAAACTAGTACAAAGCTCATTCAGACACTTATAAGCAATCATGTTACATGAAACTTGCTTTAGAGTCCTAGAAACGCGGTGTTAGATGTTTCATAAGTTCGTAAAACTTGTACAAAGCTCATTGAGACACTTATAAGCACTCATGTTGAATGAAACTTGCTTTAGAGTCCTAGAAACGCGTTGTTAAATGTTTCATAAGTTCGTCAAACTAGTACAAAGCTCATTGAGACACTTATAAGCACTCATGTTGTATGAAACTTGGTTTAGAGTCCTAGAAACCGCGTTGTTAGATGTTTCATAAGTTCGTCAAACTAGTACAAAGCTCATTGAGACACTTATAAGCACTTTTGTTGCATGAAAATTGGTTTAGAGTCCTAGAAACACGTTGTTAGATGTTTCATAAGTTCGTAAAACTTGTACAAACCTCATTGAGACACTTATAAGCACTCATGTGGAATGAAACTTGGTTTAGAGACTTAGAAACGCGTTGTTAGATGTTTCATAAGTTTGTCAACCTAGTACAAAGCTCATTGAGACACTTATAAGCACTCACGTTGCATGAAACTTGGTTTAGAGTCCTAGAAACGCGTTGTTAGATGTTTCATAAGTTTGTCAACTAGTACAAAGCTCATTGAGACACTTATAAGCACTCATGTTGCATGAAACTTGGTTTAGAGTCCTACAAACGCGTTGTTAGATGTTTCATAAGTTCTTCAAACTTGTACAAAGCTCATTGAGACACTTATAAGCACTCATGTTGAATGAAACTTGGTTTAGAGTCCTATAAACCGCGTTGTTAGATGTTTCATAAGTTCTTCAAACTTGTACAAAGCTCATTGAGACACTTATAAGCACTCATGTTGCATGAAACTTGGTTTAGAGTCCTAGAAACGCGTTGTTAGATGTTTCATAAGTTCACTAAACGTGAACAAAGCTCACTGAGACACTTATAAGCACTCATGTTGAATGAAACTTGGTTTAGAGTCCCGAAACGCGTTGTTAGATGTTTCATAAGTTCGTCAAACTAGTACAAAGCTCATTGAGACACTTATAAGCACTCTTGTTGCATGAAACTTGGTTTAGAGTCCTAGAAACGCGTTGTTAGATGTTTCATAAGTTCGTAAAACTAGTACCAAGCTCATTGAGACACTTATAAGCACTCATGTTGCATTGAACTTGGTTTAGAGTCTTAGAAACCGCGTTGTTAGATGTTTCATAAGTTCGTCAAACAAGTACAAAGCTCATTGAGACACTTATAAGCACTCATGTTGTATGAAACTTGGTTTAGAGTCCTAGAACTTGTACAAAGCTCATTGAGACAATTATAAGCACTCATGTGGAATGAAACTTGGTTTAGAGTCCCGAAACGTGTTGTTAGATGTTTCATAAGTTTGTCAACCTAGTATAAAGTTCATTGAGACACTTATAAGCACTCATGTTGCATGAAACTTGGTTTAGAGTCCTAGAAACGCGTTGTTAGATGTTTCATAAGTTCTTCAAACTAGTACAACTCTCATTGAGACACTTATAAGCACTCATGTTGCATGACACTTCGTTTAGAGTCTTAGAAACCGTGTTGTTAGATGTTTCATAAGTTCGTCAAACTTGTACAAAGCTTATTGAGACACTTATAAGCAGTCATGTTACATAAAACTTGGTTTAGAGTCCTAGAAACGCGTTGTTAGATGTTTCATAACTTCGTCAAACTTGTACAAAGCTCATTGAGACACTTATAAGCACTCATGTTGCATAAAACTTGGTTTAGAGTCCTAGCAACAACATTGTTAGACGTTTCATAAGTTCGTCAAACTTGTACAAAGCTGATTGAGACATTTCTAAGCACTCATGTTGCATGAAACTTGGTTTAGAGTCCTAGAAACGCGTTTTTAGATGTTTCATAAGTTCTTCAAACTAGTACAAAGCTCATTGAGACACTTATAAGCACTCATGTTGCATGAAACTTGGTTAATAGTCCTAGAAACGCGTTGTTAGATGTTTCATAAGTTCGTAAAACTTGTACAAAGCTCATTGAGACACTTATAAGCACTCATGTTGAATGAAACTTGGTTTAGAGTCCTAGAAACGCGTTTTTAGATGTTTAATAAGTTCGTCAAACTAGTAAAAAGCTCATTGAGACACTTATAAGCACTCATGTTGCATAAAACTTGGTTTAGAGTCCTAGAAACCGCCTTGTTAGATGTTTCATAAGTTCTTCAAACTAGTACAAAGCTCATTGAGACACTTATAAGCACTCATGTTGCATGAAACTTGGTTTAGAGTCCTAGAAACGCGGTGTTAGATGTTTCATAAGTTCGTAAAACTTGTACAAAGCTCATTGAGACACTTATAAGCACTCATGTTGAATGAAACTTGGTTTAGAGTCCTAGAAACGCGTTGTTAGATGTTTCATAAGTTCGCCAAACTAGTACAAAGCTCATTGAGACACCTATAAGCACTCATGTTGTATGAAACTTGGTTTAGAGTCCTAGAAACCGCGTTGTTAGATGTTTCATAAGTTCGTCAAACTAGTACAAAGCTCATTGAGACACTTATAAGCACTCCTGTTGCATGAAACTTGGTTTAGAGTCCTAGAAATGCGTTGTTAGATGTTTCATAAGTTCGTAAAACTTGTACAAAGCTCATTGAGACACTTATAAGCACTCATGTTGAATGAAACTTGGTTTAGAGTCTTAGAAACGCGTTGTTAGATGTTTCATAAGTTTTTCAACCTAGTACAAACCTCATTGAGACACTTATAAGCACTCATGTTGCATGAAACTTAGTTTAGAGTCCTAGAAACACGTTGTTAGATGTTTCATAAGTTCTTCAAACTTGTACAAAGCTCATTGAGACACTTATAAGCACTCATGTTGAATGAAACTTGGTTTAGAGTCCTAGAAACGCGTTGTTAGATGTTTCCTAAGTTCGTCAAACTAGAACAAAGCTCATTGAGACACTTATAAACACTCACGTTGCATGAAACTTGGTTTAGAGTCCTAGAAACACGTTGTTAGATGTTTCATAAGTTTGTCAACCTAGTACAAAGCTCATTGAGACACTTATAAGCACTCATGTTGCATGAAACTTGGTTTAGAGTCCTAGAAACCGCGTTGTTAGATGTTTCATAAGTTCTTCAAACTTGTACAAAGCTCATTGAGACACTTATAAGCACTCATGTTGCATGAAACTTGTTTTAGAGTCCTAGAAACGCGTTGTTAGATGTTTCATAAGTTCATCAAACGTGAACAAAGCTCAATGAGACACTTATAAGCACTCATGTTGAATGAAACTTGGTTTAGAGTCCCAGAAACGCGTTGTTAGATGTTTCATAAGTTCGTCAAACTAGTACAAAGCTCATTGATACACTTATAAGCACTCATGTTGCATGAAACTTGGGTTAAAGTCCTAGAAACGCGTTGTTAGATGTTTCATAAGTCCGTCAAACTAGTACAAAGCTCATTGAGACACTTATAAGCACTCATGTTGCATGGAACTTGGTTTAGAGTCTTAGAAACGGTGTTGTTAGATGTTTCATAAGTTCGTCAAACTAGTACAGAGCTCATTGAGACACTTATAAGCACTCATGTTGTTTGAAACTTTGTTTAGAGTCCTAGAACTTGTACAAAGCTCATTGAGACACTTATAAGCACTCATGTGGAATGAAACTTGGTTTAGAGTCCCAGAAACGCGTTGTTAGATGTTTCATAAGTTTGTCAACCTAGTACAAAGCTCATTGAGAAACTTATAAGCACTCATGTTGCATGAAACTTGGATTAGAGTCCTAAAAACGCGTTGTTAGATGTTTCATAAGTTCGTCAAACTAGTACAAAGCTCATTGAGACACTTATAAGCACTCATGTTGCATGGAACTTGGTTTAGAGTCCTAGAAACGCGTTGTTAGATGTTTCATAAGTTCGTAACACTTGTACAAAGCTCATTGAGACACCTATAAGCACTCATGTTGTATGAAACTTGGTTTAGAGTCCTAGAAACCGCGTTGTTAGATATTTCATAAGTTCGTCAAACTAGTACAAAGCTCATTGAGACACTTATAAGCACTCATGTTGCATGAAACTTGGTTTAGAGTCCTAGAAACGCGTTGTTAGATGTTTCATAAGTTCGTAAAACTTGTACAAAGCTCATTGAGACACTTATAAGCACTCATGTTGAATGAAACTTGGTTTAGAGTCCTAGAAACGCGTTGTTAGATGTTTCATAAGTTCGTAAAACTTGTACAAAGCTCATTGAGACACTTATAAGCACTCATGTTGAATGAAACTTGGTTTAGAGTCTTAGAAACGCGTTGTTAGATGTTTCATAAGTTTTTCAACCTAGTACAAACCTCATTGAGACACTTATAAGCACTCATGTTGCATGAAACTTAGTTTAGAGTCCTAGAAACGCGTTGTTAGATGTTTCATAAGTTCTTCAAACTTGTACAAAGCTCATTGAGACACTTATAAGCACTTATGTTGAATGAAACTTGGTTTAGAGTCCTAGAAACGCGTTGTTAAATGTTTCCTAAGTTCGTCAAACTAGTACAAAGCTCATTGAGACACTTATAAACACTCACGTTGCATGATACTTGGTTTAGAGTCCTAGATTCGCGTTGTTAGATGTTTCATAAGTTTGTCAACCTAGTACAAAGCTCATTGAGAAACTTATAAGCACTCATGTTGCATGAAACTTGGATTAGAGTCCTAAAAACGCGTTGTTAGATGTTTCATAAGTTCTTCAAACTTGTACAAAGCTCATTGAGACACTTATAAGCACTCATGTTGAATGAAACTTGGTTTAGACTCCTTGAAACGCGTTGTTAGTTGTTTCATAAGTTTGTCAACCTAGTACAAAGCTCATTGAGACACTTATAAGCACTCATGTTGCATGAAACTTGGTTTAGAGTCCTAGAAACGCGTTGTTAGATGTTTCATAAGTTCGTCAAACTAGTACAAAGCTCATTGAGACACTTATAAGCACTCATGTTGCATGGAACTTGGTTTAGAGTCCTAGAAACGCGGTGTTAGATGTTTCATAAGTTCGTAAAACTTGTACAAAGATCATTGAGACACTTATAAGCACTCATGTTGAATGAAACTTGGTTTAGAGTCCTAGAAACGCGTTGTTAGATGTTTCATAAGTTCGTCAAACTAGTACAAAGCTCATTGAGACACCTATATGCACTCATGTTGTATGAAACTTGGTTTAGAGTCCTAGAAACCGCGTTGTTAGATATTTCATAAGTTCGTCAAACTAGTACAAAGCTCATTGAGACACTTATATGAAAGATTTTGAGAGAATAAAGATGGGAGATTAGAGAATAGAAGCAAAGCAAGATAGCTTAGGTTCTTGAGAGAATAATTTTTGTATGATGTTCTTGAGTTTAGGGAGAGAGATTTCGGCCAAGGAGAGAATAAGAAGAGATAGAGTATATTTGTGGAGAGTTTCTGTTTAGAGAGATGTATAGAGAGAATGGCGTTTATTATTTTTGGAGAAGAGAGGCTTTGCCTCCTTAAGTTTCTTTACAAGGTTAAGAGATACATATATAGAGAGATAGGAGCTAGGGTAGGGTTTAAGATAATCATTGACTCCTTTATTGACTCCTTTATTTTGAATTGTGGACAGCACATTCCTTGTCTTGGAGCGTGGATGAGATGGCAGAGACTGGTCAACACGCGCCGTCCTTGATCGTGAGCTGGCGGAGAGTAGACACCACGCGCAGCCGTACGGAGAAGGCATCTTTGACCAATCTTTGGTGCCTTCTTTTCTCCTTGGCTCTCAAGTTTTCTTTTGGATGTCTTTGGCGCCAAATGCCTTGGCGCCTAATACATCTTGTCCTTTCCTTGTTGTGCACACTATCTCTTTTTGAATTTCGCCTTGTATCATGTCTCTTCATGTTTCGACTTAATGCCCTTTTAGGGTTAACATTAATCTCAACACTCCCCCTCAAGCTTAGCCTAATGAAATGGCTAAGCTTGGACAATCACTCAACAAACCTCATTAAAACCCTTAATAGGAAAACCACTTGGGATAAAACCATATTAAGGGAAAAAGAGTGTAAGTTGATGTGATTAGAGGTCTTCTCTTTGATAAGCTAGAGTTCCTCTTGTCTTGCCTCTCAAGGCTTCTGATTTGAACTCATACTTGTACGCGGAAACTCCCCCTTAAGATGACAATGGTTCAAGCTCTTCGCCTTTGACCTTCTTCGTAAGGGTTCTTCACACTTCTCAATCTTGATATGCTCTTCACATTATCATAGATTGAATCGGTGTAGACTTTGTTCTTTGATTCCTATTCACGGCTTTGTTCTTCACAAGCTTAAGTGTGAATGGACTTGACCGAACACTTATGGCTTCCTCCTTTCTTCTCTTGATTTCTCCTTGATGGCATTCTTCTTGTCCTTCAAGCAACCGAGAATGATCACTTGGCTTTCACTTCCTTTAACCTTCAAAGGATTCAAGAAAGATGTAAAGCTTAGTGAAAGGGTTAACTTGATACGCTTAGATAGAAATGCACATAAGAAGCTTAAGTCTAGATGCAACATAATGAATCAATGAGTAATTTTGCTATTAAACCTAAGTTCCTTAACAAATTTCAAATGATTTCATTTTGGCCTAATAGACTAAGCAACTTTTAACAAGAGCAATGATTAGATTCATCAAGAACTAAGCAAGATTATGAGATGCGGCTCTAGTTCTATGAATAAGTTAATCATAATGAAGAGAGTAAAGGTTTAAGGGACAGCCTCTAGTTCGTAGTGGTATTGATTCTTTCTTCACAAGCTTCTTCTTTTGGTTTTGATTTGAGTCTCTTTCTTCAAGAGCTCTCTCCCCCTTATGATCAAGGTGGGATCATTTGATAGATTCTTCTTCACGGTTTGTATTTGAACACACTTGACGTGAGATATCTTGGTTTGACTCGGCTTCACTCCTTGATAGATGCTTAACCGAGAGTAGAGTATGAATGGCTTGCTCATTGCGAATGTCTAGCCATTTGATGATAACCAGCCTTGCTCTTTGTAGATGCTTGACCAGATTGGTGATAGGGGATGAAAAATGGCTCGGCTTTGTCCTTTGTTGAAACTTGGCCGAGTGATGGATTAGGAGAATGATGGCTATTGCTCTTTGTAGAAGCTTTAGCTGGTTTGATGAATCTCTTTCTTCAAGAGGTTCTTCTTGGGTGGTTCAATGGATCAGCCCTTCCCTTTGGTGAAGAATGGCCGAGAATGATGATGAAATGGATAGATGAAGCTTTGCACTTTTGGTGAAGATGCTTTAGCCTCTTTGGAGATTGAAGTGGCTTTGCTCTTTTGGTAGAGATGCTTTAGCCGCTTTGAGTGATTCCCCAAATTGATCATGAAGGAAGATATGTGATTTAACACTTTCTTTTCCCCCCCCCTTATGATCAAGATGGAGTAATCCCTTGATTGTTTGGTTCCCTTCTCGGCTTTGTTCTTCACAAGCTTGGTGAGAAAGGGTTCTCATCTTCTCTTTGGAAACCTTCCTTTGCCCTTCTATTACCCTTTACCTCCTCTTTTCTAGTCACATAGCAATGCTTAGGGATTCTCATTGTTGATTCCTTGCTTGACTTTTAGAGATGATGATCCTACATCATCACAAAGATCAAAGGGAGTTTAATAACAATGGTAATCGGCAATGTTAGTGACATACTTGAAATACAAACCACTTAACTACTAGAACCAAGTACAAGGGAGGAAAAACAAGGAGAGCTTAAGCCTTAGATCAATAAATTCCCTAAGACATTTGACTAAGCTCGAGTATATATGTATCCTAACACAAGTTCAAGGTCTAGTCCTAGTTTCCATGGTTTTGCATACAATTAATCCGAGAGGTTCAAAGCAAATAACAATTATAGACAAGTATAGAGAGTTAAGGTTTTAGAATTGGCCCTTTTGGTTTGGTTCCTTGAGTTGATGGTCATGTGGGAAAGTTATTTACTCATAGAGCACCTTCTCATGGTTAGTCTATATTGAGCTTATAACTTTCCTCATGAAAGATTTCTTTGTTGTTTATCCATTGATTAGTACCTACAATAGTTTATCAAGGTTTAGCAACAAGAGTCTTTCTATGGCGCCTTGCCATAGAGTCTTTAAGAGAGAGTCATGGTCTTTTAAAGCTTAAAAAAAAAACTAGACCATGAATCTTAACAAAAACGAGGATCATTGTGACTTTTGAATGCTTGTATAGCAAGTCACTTCTCTCGGATCATTGACTTAAGTGCACAATTGCGGTCAATGATCTTAACAATAGATCATCATGTCTAACTTATCCTATTTGGATTTACAAGAGTTATGAACATGAATCATTTCCCCATATCACAAATGATATGTTAGCCGAGGGTTATTGGATTCAACAAGATCATGAGTACTTAAACACCCAATGATTCTTGGCTCTCTACCCCCTAAGACAAACGAGTTTGGATTCAACAAGATCTTAAATGCTTATTCACAAGCGGATCTTGGTTCACTACTCCTTGTTTAAGACAACCGAGACCATATGGATTAAACAATGACTTATGAGTCTTGTATCCATGATCCCTTTGAAAATACCAAGTATCTAATCACTTAGACCCATTAAGAGCCAATGATTAGTACTTTGTATATATATATATGTGAATTCATTAGCAAGATGTCTAAGAAACTACCAATCTCATAAGAGTGTAGTAAGACATTTATTAGAATGATTTCAAGAAGGACTCGGATTTGATAATGGGATGAACAAGAGATAAAGGATATAGAGTGATTAGCTGAATCCCTAGTGATCTAAAGACCATTAGATTCAATGTCTCTAAAGAGATCATTCATTAGTTATCTAATGAGGCAACTACTAACACCTTTATTTCTCTTTTGTGAATCACAAACCACCATTATCTTATCTTTCATTGTCCAAGAGAATTTTGAAATCCAAACAAGAGCATGTATTGACTTAGAGATTATAAATATTGAAGCTTTTAAGATGAAAGATTAAATCTTTCTCTTATAAAGACTATTAGTCTTACTTCAACAAATCTCTTCATTGTCAAAACTTTTAAAGATGAAAACCGACTAGTACATGCTCATACACTTAAATAATGCAAAGAGATTTGGATTCAACAAGTCAAATGAGCACATAATACTTATTGAACAAGGATCACTCTCTTTTAGCTCTCAAGTACCAAGATTTTATCTTGATAACTTGGTCCTTGCCTAAAGGAGGTTTTGGATTCAACACTAGGTTATACTCTTCATGAGTCAAACAAGTGGTTCACTAACCTTTAAACTCTCAAGCTTCAAGTTTTGATCTTGAATGCTTGGTCATTGTTTTATGCCAAGGTTTAAGAGATCTCGGATTCATCACGGTTCCTTTAGACTCACAAGAGTGAGGAAGCCATGGTTCTCATCTTTTAAATATTTGGCCTTATACAAAGATCTATTTAGAGAGACTACACTTTTAAGAAACCGATTTTACATGTAGCTAGATCTATTGAAAGATCAAATCTTTTCATGAACCGGTCTTTGATAAGTGTGTTCTATAAAGAGGGTTTGGATTCAACGAGTTCTCTTTATCTCATAAGAGAATAAGAGGCACGGTTCTCTACCTTTGATCTTTGTATTGAAATAAGCATAGAGTTTTGGATTCAACATGTTTTGTTCTCACAAGAGACAATCACATGGTTCTCTTACTCTTTTAGCTCGCAAGTTCCAAGCTTTAATGCTTTGGATACTTGTTCATAGCCTAAATGCCTAAGTTAAGTGATTATTGGATTCATCAAGGTTCCTTAAACTCATATGAGCAAGAAATTCATGGTTCTCTATCACTAACTTTCGGCTATCCATAGATCTTTTCAAAGAAATACACTTTCACAACCATGTTTTTACACATGTAGCTAGATCTTAAAGATCCAATCTTTCCATGAACCGATTGTGTTTAGTGAGTTCTAAGAACGGTATTATAAAGATCTATGGATCTGTATTGTAAAATAAAGAAGAAGATTTGGATTCATCAAGCTACAAATACTCATAAGAGTATCAAAGACATGGTTCTCTCTTCTTAAGAATCCGATTTGGATGCAACAAGTTTCATAGCTTTTAAGCTCCTCTTGGTTCTCTTTTGAATCGGCCTTCTTTAACTAAAGAGACACGGATCTTAGAGAAGGAAGAGAGATTCACATGTTCATCATACTCCTAAGAGATGATTTTTGAATCATGGTTCTCATCTCTTACAAGATTCATCGCCGAAGCTTATCTTGTCTCTCATGACTCCATGAATCACTAAACTAATGCGGAATTTAAACAAACAAGAGCTTCATGCTCGATACCATGAAAGATTTTGAGAGAATAAAGATGGGAGATTAGAGAATAGAAGCAAAGCAAGATAGCTTAGGTTCTTGAGAGAATAATTTCGTATGATGTTCTTGAGTTTAGGGAGAGAGATTTCGGCCAAGGAGAGAATAAGAAGAGATAGAGTATATTTGTGGAGAGTTTCTGTTTAGAGAGATGTATAGAGAGAATGGCGTTTATTATTTTTGGAGAAGAGAGGCTTTGCCTCCTTAAGTTTCTTTACAAGGTTAAGAGATACATATATAGAGAGATAGGAGCTAGGGTTTTAAGATAATCATTGACTCCTTTATTG
This sequence comes from Cochlearia excelsa, assembly GCA_963556525.1. NCBI lineage: Eukaryota > Viridiplantae > Streptophyta > Magnoliopsida > Brassicales > Brassicaceae > Cochlearia > Cochlearia excelsa. The sequence continues at coordinate 1,634,682 of CAUVZT010000006.1, forward strand.
ACTCCTTTATTTTGAATTGTGGACAGCACATTCCTTGTCTTGGAGCGTGGATGAGATGGCAGAGACTGGTCAACACGCGCCGTCCTTGATCGTGAGCTGGCGGAGAGTAGACACCACGCGCAGCCGTACGGAGAAGGCATCTTTGACCAATCTTTGGTGCCTTCTTTTCTCCTTGGCTCTCAAGTTTTCTTTTGGATGTCTTTGGCGCCAAATGCCTTGGCGCCTAATACATCTTGTCCTTTCCTTGTTGTGCACACTATCTCTTTTTGAATTTCGCCTTGTATCATGTCTCTTCATGTTTCGACTTAATGCCCTTTTAGGGTTAACATTAATCTCAACATTATAAGCACTCATGTTGCATGAAACTTGGTTTAGAGTCCTAGAAACGCGTTGTTAGATGTTTCATAAGTTCGTAAAACTTGTACAAAGCTCATTGAGACACTTATAAGCACTCATGTTGAATGAAACTTGGTTTAGAGTCTTAGAAACGCATTGTTAGATGTTTCATAAGTTTTTTAACCTAGTACAAACCTCATTGAGACACTTATAAGCACTCATGTTGCATGAAACTTAGTTTAGAGTCCTAGAAACGCGTTGTTAGATGTTTCATAAGTTCTTCAAACTTGTACAAAGCTCATTGAGACACTTATAAGCACTCATGTTGAATGAAACTTGGTTTAGAGTCCATGAAACGCGTTGTTAAATGTTTCCTAAGTTCGTCAAACTAGTACAAAGCTCATTGAGACACTTATAAACACTCACGTTGCATGAAACTTGGTTTAGAGTCCTAGATGTTGAAACTAATGTTAACCTCTAAGAGGCATTAGGTTGAAACAGCTTGTATAACAAGCAAGATATTGTGAGGTATTGAACAAGAAGAGGTATTTGGCGGGCAAATGACAAAGAGTGTGTGTCAAGCAATAAGTCAACACGAAGTCAAAGCATTAGCCACTATCTCCAACGGATCTATAGGGATAAGGAAGGAGCCATTATCTCCAACGGATCTATATGGATAAGGAAGGAGAAATGATATGTTTAAATAAAGAGGATAAGGTAAAAAGGAGCAAAGACTGATAGTACCAATCAGACGGCTCATGTTTGTACTAAAGGACGCGGTACGTGTGGACAAAAGAGCATCTTTGACTACACACGAGTAGCCTTATCCACAAACGGCTACTCTACCTTCCTCTAGGGCTTTCTCTCTTCCTTTATATACATGTATCACGCCATCTTTGTAATGTCAAGGAGGCAATGCCTCTCTTCATAATCTATTTTACTCTCCACACATACTCTCTCTAATCTTTGAATGTTCTTTATTCTCTAAACCGAAACTCTACCTATTCTCTTCCCAAATCTCTCTAAACACATCTTAATCTCTCTTAATCTCCCTCAAATCTCAACATGGTATCAGAGCATGAAGCTCTTGTTTGTTTAAATTCCGCATTAGTTTAGTGATTCATGGAGTCATGAGAGACAAGATAAGCTTCGGCGATGAATCTTGTAAGAGATGAGAACCATGATTCAAAAATCATCTCTTAGGAGTATGATGAACATGTGAATCTCTCTTCCTTCTCTAAGATCCGTGTTTCTTTAGTTAAAGAAGGCCGATTCAAAAGAGAACCAAGAGGAGCTTAAAAGCTATGAAACTTGTTGCATCCAAATCGGATTCTTAAGAAGAGAGAACCATGTCTATGATACTCTTATGAGTATTTGTAGCTTGATGAATCCAAATCTTCTTCTTTATTTTATAATACAGATCCATAGATCTTAGAACACACCAATAACAACCGGTTCATGGAAAGATTGGATCTTTAAGATCTAGCTACATGTGTAAAAACATGGTTGTGAAAGTGTGTCTCTTTGAAAAGATCTATGGATAGCCGAAAGTTAGTGATTGAGAACCATGGATTCCTTGCTCATATAAGTTTAAGGAACCTTGATGAATCCAATAATCACTTAACTTAGGCATTTAGGCTATGAACAAGTATCCAATGCATCAAAGCTTGGAACTTGCGAGCTAAAAGAGTAAGAGAACCATGTGATTGTCTCTTGTGAGAACAAAACATGTTGAATCCAAAACTCTATGCTTTATTTCCATACAAAGATCAAAGGTAGAGAACCGTGCTTCTTATGCTCTTATGAGATAGAAAGAACTCGTTGAATCCAAATCCTCTTTATAGAACACACTTATCAAAGACCGGTTCATGAAAAGATTTGATCTTTCAATAGATCTAGCTACATGTAAAACCGGTTTCTTAAAAGTGGAGTCTCTTTAAATAAGATCTTTGTATAAGGCCAAATGTTTAAAAGATGAGAACCATGGCTTCCTCACTCTTATGAGTCTAAAGGAACCTTGATGAATCCGCAATCTATTAAACGTTGGCATAAAACAATGACCAAGCATTCAAGAACAAAACTTGAGCTTGAGAGTTTAAAGGTTAGTGAACCACTTGTTTGACTCATGAAGAGTATAACCTAGTGTTGAATCCAAAACCTCCTTTAGGCAAGGACCAAGTTATCAAGATAAAATCTTGGTACTTGAGAGCTAAAAGAGAGTGATCCTTGTTCAATAAGTATTATATGCTTATTTGACTTGTTGAATCCAAATCTCTTTGCATTATTTAAGTGTATGAGCATGTACTAGTCGTTTTTTTTTCATCTTTAAAAGTTTTGACAATGAAGAGATTTGTTGAAGTAAGACTAATAGTCTTTATAAGAGAAAGATTTAATCTTTCATCTTAAAAACTTCAATCTTTATAATCTCCAAGTCAATACATGCTCTTGTTTGGATTTCAAAATTCTCTTGGACAATGAAAGATAAGATAATGGTGGTTTGTGATTCACAAAAGAGAAATAAAGGTGTTAGTAGTTGCCTCATTAGATAACTAATGAATGATCTCCTTAGAGACATTGAATCTAATGGTCTTTAGATCACTAGGGATTCGGCTAATCACTCTATATCCTTTATCTCTTTTCATCCCATTATCAAATCCGAGTCCTTCTTGAATTCATTCTAATAAATGTCTTACTACATTCTTATGAGATTGGTAGTTCTTAGACATCTTGCTAATGAATTCACATATATATATATACAAAGTACTAATCATTAACTCTTAATGGGTCTAAGTGGTTAGATACTTTGTATTTTTCAAAGGGATCATGGATACAAGACTCATAAGTCATTGTTTAAATCCATATGGTCTCGGTTGACTTAAACAAGGAGGAGTGAACCAAGATCCGCTTGTGAATAAGCATTTAAGATCTTGTTGAATCCAAACTCGTTTGTCTTAGAGGGTAGAGAGCCAAGAATCATTGGGTGTTTAAGTACTCATGATCTTGTTGAATCCAATAACCCTCGGTTAACATATCATTTGTGATATGGAGAAATGATTCATGTACATGACTCTTGTAGATCCAAATAGGATAAGTTTGACATGATGATCTATTTGTTAAGATCATTGACCGCCTTTGTGCACTTAAGTCAATGATCCGAGAGAAGTGACTTGCTATATAAGCGCCTCAAAAGTCACAATGATCCTCGGTTTTGTTAAGATCATGGTCTAGTTTTTTTTAAACTTTAAAGACCATGACTCTCTCTTAAGTCACTATGGCAAGGCGCCATAGAAAGACTCTTGTTGCTAAACCATGATAACCTTTTGTAGGTAATAATCAATGGATAAGCAAGGAAGGACACTTTCATGAGGAAAGTTATAAGCTCAATATAGACTAACCATGAGAAGGTGCTCTATGAGTAAATAACCTTCCCACATGACCATCAACTCAAGGAACCAAACCAAAAGGGCCAATTCTAAAACCTTAACTCTCCATACTTGTCTATAATTGTTATTTGCTTTGAACCTCTCGGATTAATTGTATGCAAACCATTGAAACTAGGACTAGACCTTGAACTTGTGTTAGGATACATATATACTCGAGCTTAGTCAAATGTCTTAGGGAATTTATTGATCTAAGGCTTAAGCTCTCCTTGTTTTCCTCCCTTGTACTTGGTTCTAGTAGTTAAGTGGTTTGTATTTCAAGAATGTCACTAACATTGCCGATTACCATTGTTATTAAACTCCCTTTGATCTTTGTGATGATGTAGGATCATCATCTCTAAAAAACAAGCAAGGAATCAACAATGAGAATCCCTAAGCATTGCTATGTGACTAGAAAATGTGAAAAGAAAAGAGGAGGTAAAGGGTAATAGAAGGGCAAAGGAAGGTTTCCAAAGAAAAGATGAGAACCCTTTCTCACCAAGCTTGTGAAGAACAAAGCCGAGAAAGGAACCAAACAATCAAGGGATTACTCCATCTGGATCATAAGGGGGAAAAGAAAGTGTTAAATCACATATCTTCCTTCATGATCAATTTGGAGAATCACTCAAAGCCACTTCAATCTCCAAAGAGGCTAAGGCATCTTCACCAAAAGTGCAAAGCTTCATCTATCCATTTCATCATCAAGTCTCGGTCAAGCCTTTGTAAAAGAAGCAAGACCAATCCATCTTACCACCAAAAGAAGAAACTCATGATGACCTTGAAGAAAGGAAGTCATTCTATCATCATCAACGGTCAAAGCCTCATCAAGAAGCAAGACCGAACCAATTCCACAAATCAAACCGGTGAAGTATCTACAAGAGGAAGCCGGTCCAACATCTAAAGGGAAGCTCTATGAAAGAAGCCTTACCTCCATCATCATCCAACCATTCGGCCAAGTTCATGGCAAAGAACAAAGCCGAAGCAATTCTATCAACTTGTTCCAATTACACAAAGGAGGAAGTCAAGAGTACTCATGAAGAAGTTAAAGACAAATCCAAAGTGTAACTACAAGAGATTACCAAAACCACTACGAACTAAAGGCTGTCCCTTAAACCTTTACTATCTTCATTACGATTAGCTTATTCATAGAACTAGAGCCGCATCTCATAATCTTGCTTAGTTCTTGATAAACCTAATCATTGCCTTGTTAAAAGTTGCTTAGTCTATTAAAGCCTATGTGAAATCATTTGAAATTTGTTAAAGAACTTAGGTTTAATAGCAAAATTACTCATTGATTCATTAGGTTGCATCTAGACTTAAGCTTCTTATGTGCATTTCTATCTAAGCGTATCAAGTTAACTCTTTCACTAAGCTTTACATCTTTCTTGAATCCTTTGAAGGTTAAAGGAAGTGAGAGCCAAGTGATCATTCTCGGTTGCTTGAATGACAAGAAGAATGCCATCAAGGAGAAATCAAGAGAAGAAAGGAGGAAGCCATAAGTGTTCGGTCAAGTCCATTCACATTTAAGCTTGTGAAGAACAAAGCCGTGAATAGGAATCAAAGAACAAAGTCTACACCGATTCAATCTATGATAATGTGAAGAGCATATCAAGATTGAGAAGTGTGAAGAACCCTTACGGAGAAGGTCAAAGGCGAAGAGCTTGAACCATTGTTATCTTAAGGGGGAGTTTCCGATGACAAGTACGAGTTCAAATCAGAAGCCTTGAGAGGTATATCAAAGGGAACTCAAGCTTACTCAATGAAGACCTCTAACTGTTACAACTTATACTCTTTTTCCTTTAAACGTGGTTTTTCCCAAGTGGTTTTCCCGTTAAAAGGTTTTAATGAGGTTTGTTGAACGGTTTCCAAGCTTAGCCATTTCATTAGGCTAAGCTTGAGGGGGAGTGTTGAAACTAATGTTAACCTCTAAGAGGCATTAGGTTGAAACAGCTTGTATAACAAGCAAGATATTGTGAGGTATTGAACAAGAAGAGGTATTTGGCGGGCAAATGACAAAGAGTGTGTGTCAAGCAATAAGTCAACACGAAGTCAAAGCATTAGCCACTATCTCCAACGGATCTATAGGGATAAGGAAGGAGCCATTATCTCCAACGGATCTATATGGATAAGGAAGGAGAAATGATATGTTTAAATAAAGAGGATAAGGTAAAAAGGAGCAAAGACTGATAGTACCAATCAGACAGCTCATGTTTGTACTAAAGGACGCGGTACGTGTGGACAAAAGAGCATCTTTGACTACACACGAGTAGCCTTATCCACAAACGGCTACTCTACCTTCCTCTAGGGCTTTCTCTCTTCCTTTATATACATGTATCACGCCATCTTTGTAATGTCAAGGAGGCAATGCCTCTCTTCATAATCTATTTTACTCTCCACACATACTCTCTCTAATCTTTGAATGTTCTTTATTCTCTAAACCGAAACTCTACCTATTCTCTTCCCAAATCTCTCTAAACACATCTTAATCTCTCTTAATCTCCCTCAAATCTCAACACTAGAAACGCGTTGTTAGATGTTTCATAAGTTTGTCAACCTAGTACAAAGCTCATTGAGAAACTTATAAGCACTCATGTTGCATGAAACTTGGATTAGAGTCCTGAAAACGCGTTGTTAGATGTTTCATAAGTTCTTCAAACTTGTACAAAGCTCATTGAGACACTTATAAGCACTCATGTTGAATGAAACTTGGTTTAGACTCCTTGAAACGCGTTGTTAGTTGTTTCATAAGTTTGTCAACCTAGTACAAAGCTCATTGAGACACTTATAAGCACTCATGTTGCATGAAACTTGGTTTAGAGTCCTAGAAACGCGTTGTTAGATGTTTCATAAGTTCGTCAAACTAGTACAAAGCTCATTGAGACACTTATAAGCACTCATGTTGCATGGAACTTGGTTTAGAGTCATAGAAACGCGGTGTTAGATGTTTCATAAGTTCGTAAAACTTGTACAAAGCTCATTGAGACACTTATAAGCACTCATGTTGAATGAAACTTGGTTTAGAGTCCTAGAAACGCGTTGTTAGATGTTTCATAAGTTCGTCAAACTAGTACAAAGCTCATTGAGACACCTATAAGCACTCATGTTGTATGAAACTTGGTTTAGAGTCCTAGAAACCGCGTTGTTAGATATTTCATAAGTTCGTCAAACTAGTACAAAGCTCATTGAGACACTTATAAGCACTCCTGTTGCATGAAACTTGGTTTAGAGTCCTAGAAACGCGTTGTTAGATGTTTCATAAGTTCGTAAAACTTGTACAAAGCTCATTGAGACACTTATAAGCACTCATGTTGCATGAAACTTTGTTTAGAGTCCTAGAAACGCGTTGTTAGATGTTTCATAAGTTCTTCAAACTTGTACAAAGCTCATTGAGACACTTATAAGCACTCATGTTGAATGAAACTTGGTTTAGGGTCCTAGAAACGCGTTGTTAAATGTTTCCTATGTTCGTCAAACTAGTACAAAGCTCATTGAGACACTTATAAACACTCACGTTGCATGAAACTTGGTTTAGAGTCCTAGAAACGCGTTGTTAGATGTTTCATAAGTTTGTCAACCTAGTACAAAGCTTATTGAGACACTTATAAGCACTCATGTTGCATGAAACTTGGTTTAGAGTCCTAGAAACCGCGTTGTTAGATGTTTCATAAGTTCTTCAAACTTGTACAAAGCTCATTGAGACACTTATAAGCACTCATGTTGCATGAAACTTGGTTTAGAGTCCTAGAAACGCGTTGTTAGATGTTTCATAAGTTTATCAAACGTGAACAAAGCTCATTGAGACACTTATAAGCACTCATGTTGAATGAAACTTGGTTTAGAGTCCCAGAAACGCGATGTTAGATGTTTCATAAGTTCGTCAAACTAGTACAAAGCTCATTGATACATTTATAAGCACTCATGTTGCATGAAACTTGGGTTAGAGTCCTAGAAACGCGTTGTTAGATGTTTCATAAGTTCGTCAAACTAGTACAAAGCTCATTGAGACACTTATAAGCTCTCATGTTGCATGAAACTTGGTTTAGAGTCCTAGAAACGCGTTGTTAGATGTTTCATAAGTTCGTAAAACTAGTACCAAGCTCATTGAGACACTTATAAGCACTCATGTTGCATTGAACTTGGTTTAGAGTCTTAGAAACCGAGTTGTTAGATGTTTCATAAGTTCGTCAAACTAGTACAAAGCTCATTGAGACACTTATAAGCACTCATGTTGTATGAAACTTGGTTTAGAGTCCTAGAACTTGTACAAAGCTCATTGAGACAATTATAAGCACTCATGTTGCATGAAACTTGGTTTAGAGTCCTAGAAACGCGTTGTTAGATGTTTCATATGTTCTTCAAACTAGTACAACTCTCATTGAGACACTTATAAGCACTCATGTTGCATGACACTTCGTTTAGAGTCTTAGAAACCGTGTTGTTAGATGTTTCATAATTTCGTCAAACTTGTACAAAGCTTATTGAGACACTTATAAGCAGTCATGTTACATAAAACTTGGTTTAGAGTCCTAGAAACGCGTTGTTAGATGTTTCATAACTTCGTCAAACTTGTACAAAGCTCATTGAGACACTTATAAGCACTCATGTTGAATAAAACTTGGTTTAGAGTCCTAGCAACAACATTGTTAGCCGTTTCATAAGTTTGTCAAACTTGTACAAAGCTGATTGAGACATTTCTAAGCACTCGTGTTGCATGAAACTTGGTTTAGAGTCCTAGAAAAGCGTTTTAGATGTTTCATAAGTTCTTCAAACTAGTACAAAACTCATTGAGACACTTATAAGCACTCATGTTGCATGAAACTTGGTTAAGAGTCCTAGAAACGCGTTGTTAGATGTTTCATAAGTTCGTAAAACTTGTACAAAGCTCATTGAGACACTTATAAGCACTCATGTTGAATGAAACTTGGTTTAGAGTCCTAGAAACGCGTTTTTAGATGTTTAATAAGTTCGTCAAACTAGTAAAAAGCTCATTGAGACACTTATAAGCACTCATGTTGCATGAAACTTGGTTTAGAGTCCTAGAAACCGCCTGGTTAGATGTTTCATAAGTTCTTCAAACTAGTACAAAGCTCATTGAGACACTTATAAGCACTCATGTTGCATGAAACTTGGTTTAGAGTCCTAGAAAAGGCGGTGTTAGATGTTTCATAAGTTCGTAGAACTTGTACAAAGCTCATTGAGACACTTATAAGCACTCATGTTGAATGAAACTTGGTTTAGAGTCCTAGAAACGCGTTGTTAGATGTTTCATAAGTTCGTCAAACTAGTACAAAGCTCATTGAGACACCTATAAGCACTCATGTTGTATGAAACTTGGTTTAGAGTCCTAGAAACCGCGTTGTTAGATGTTTCATAAGTTCGTCAAACTAGTAGAAAGCTCATTGAGACACTTATAAGCACTCCTGTTGCATGAAACTTGGTTTAGAGTCCTAGAAACGCGTTGTTAGATGTTTCATAAGTTCGTCAAAGTAGTACAAAGCTCATTGAGACACTTATAAGCACTCATGTTGAATGAAACTTGGTTTAGAGTCCTAGAAACGCGTTGTTAAATGTTTCCTAAGTTCGTCAAACTAGTACAAAGCTCATTGAGACACTTAAAAACACTCACGTTGCATGAAACTAGGTTTAGAGTCCTAGAAACGCGTTGTTAGATGTTTCATAAGTTTGTCAACCTAGTACAAAGCTCATTGAGACACTTATAAGCACTCATGTTGCATGAAACTTGGTTTAGAGTCCTAGAAACCGCGTTGTTAGATGTTTCATAAGTTCTTCAAACTTGTACAAAGCTCATTGAGACACTTATAAGCACTCATGTTGCATGAAACTTGGTTTAGAGTCCTAGAAACGCGTTGTTAGATGTTTCATAAGTTCATCAAACGTGAACAAAGCTCATTGAGACACTTATAAGCACTCATGTTGAATGAAACTTGGTTTAGAGTCCCAGAAACGCGATGTTAGATGTTTCATAAGTTCGTCAAACTAGTACAAAGCTCATTGAGACACTTATAAGCACTCATGTTGCATGAAACTTGGGTTAGAGTCCTAGAAACGCGTTGTTAGATGTTTCATAAGTTCGTAAAACTAGTACAAAGCTCATTGAGACACTTATAAGCACTCAAGTTGCATGGAACTTGGTTTAGAGTCTTAGAAACGGCGTTGTTAGATGTTTCATAAGTTCGTCAAACTAGTACAAAACTCATTGAGACACTTATAAGCACTCATGTTGTATGAAACTTGGTTTAGAGTCCTAGAACTTGTACAAAGCTCATTGAGACACTTATAAGCACTCAAGTGGAATGAAACTTGGTTTAGAGTCCCAGAAACGCGTTGTTAGATGTTTCATAAGTTTGTCAACCTAGTACAAAGCTCATTGAGAAACTTATAAGCACTCATGTTGCATGAAACTTAGATTAGAGTCCTAAAAACGCGTTGTTAGATGTTTCATAAGTTCTTCAAACTTGTACAAAGCTCATTGAGACACTTATAAGCACTCATGTTGAATGAAACTTGGTTTAGAGTCTTAGAAACGTGTTGTTAGATGTTTCATAAGTTTTTCAACTTAGTACAAACCTCATTGAGACACTTATAAGCACTCATGTTGCATGAAACTTAGTTTAGAGTCCTAGAAACGCGTTGTTAGATGTTTCATAAGTTCTTCAAACTTGTACAAAGCTCATTGAGACACTTATAAGCACTCATGTTGAATGAAACTTGGTTTAGAGTCCTAGAAACGCGTTGTTAAATGTTTCCTAAGTTCGTCAAACTAGTACAAAGCTCATTGAGACACTTAAAAACACTCACGTTGCATGAAACTAGGTTTAGAGTCCTAGAAACGCGTTGTTAGATGTTTCATAAGTTTGTCAACCTAGTACAAAGCTCATTGAGACACTTATAAGCACTCATGTTGCATGAAACTTGGTTTAGAGTCCTAGAAACCGCGTTGTTAGATGTTTCATAAGTTCTTCAAACTTGTACAAAGCTCATTGAGACACTTATAAGCACTCATGTTGCATGAAACTTGGTTTAGAGTCCTAGAAACGCGTTGTTAGATGTTTCATAAGTTCATCAAACGTGAACAAAGCTCATTGAGACACTTATAAGCACTCATGTTGAATGAAATTTGGTTTAGAGTCCCAGAAACGCGATGTTAGATGTTTCATAAGTTCGTCAAACTAGTACAAAGCTCATTGAGACACTTATAAGCACTCATGTTGCATGAAACTTGGGTTAGAGTCCTAGAAACGCGTTGTTAGATGTTTCATAAGTTCGTAAAACTAGTACAAAGCTCATTGAGACACTTATAAGCACTCAAGTTGCATGGAACTTGGTTTAGAGTCTTAGAAACGGCGTTGTTAGATGTTTCATAAGTTCGTCAAACTAGTACAAAACTCATTGAGACACTTATAAGCACTCATGTTGTATGAAACTTGGTTTAGAGTCCTAGAACTTGTACAAAGCTCATTGAGACACTTATAAGCACTCAAGTGGAATGAAACTTGGTTTAGAGTCCCGAAACGCGTTGTTAGATGTTTCATAAGTTTGTCAACCTAGTACAAAGCTCATTGAGAAACTTATAAGCACTCATGTTGCATGAAACTTAGATTAGAGTCCTAAAAACGCGTTGTTAGATGTTTCATAAGTTCTTCAAACTTGTACAAAGCTCATTGAGACACTTATAAGCACTCATGTTGAATGAAACTTGGTTTAGAGTCCTTGAAACGCGTTGTTAGATGTTTCATAAGTTTGTCAACCTAGTACAAAGCTCATTGAGACACTTATAAGCACTCATGTTGCATGAAACTTGGTTTAGAGTCCTAGAAACGCGTTGTTAGATGTTTCATAAGTTCTTCAAACTTGTACAAAGCTCATTGAGACACTTATAAGCACTCATGTTGAATGAAACTTGGTTTAGAGTCTTAGAAACGTGTTGTTAGATGTTTCATAAGTTTTTCAACCTAGTACAAACCTCATTGAGACACTTATAAGCACTCATGTTGCATGAAACTTAGTTTAGAGTCCTAGAAACGCGTTGTTAGATGTTTCATAAGTTCTTCAAACTTGTACAAAGCTCATTGAGACACTTATAAGCACTCATGTTGAATGAAACTTGGTTTAGAGTCCTAGAAACGCGTTGTTAGATGTTTCATAAGTTCGTCAAACTAGTACAAAGCTCATTGAGACACTTATAAGCACTCACGTTGAATGAAACTTGGTTTAGAGTCCTTGAAACTCGTTGTTAGATGTTTCATAAGTTTGTCAACCTAGTACAAAGCTCATTGAGACACTTATAAGCACTCATGTTGCATGAAACTTGGTTTAGAGTCCTAGAAACGCGTTGTTAGATGTTTCATAAGTTCTTCAAACTTGTACAAAGCTCATTGAGACACTTATAAGCACTCATGTTGAATGAAACTTGGTTTAGAGTCCTAGAAACCGCGTTGTTAGATGTTTCATAAGTTCTTCAAACTAGTACAAAGCTCATTGAGACACTTATAAGCACTCATGTTGCATGAAACTTGGTTTAGAGTCCTAGAAACGCGTTGTTAGATGTTTCATAAGTTCATCAAACGTGAACAAAGCTCATTGTGACACTTATAAGCACTCATGTTGAATGAAACTTGGTTTAGAGTCCCAGAAACGCGTTGTTAGATGTTTCATAAGTTCGTCAAACTAGTACAAAGCTCATTGAGACACTTATAAGCACTCATGTTGCATGAAATTTGGTTTAGAGTCCTAGAAACGCGTTGTTAGATGTTTCTTAAGTTCTTCAAACTAGTACAAAGCTCATTGATACACTTATAAGCACTCATGTTGTATGAAACTTGGTTTAGAGTCCTAGAACCCGCGTTGTTAGATCTTTCATATGTTCGTCAAACTAGTAAAAAGCTCATTGAGACACTTATAAGCACTCATGTTGCATGAAACTAAGTATAGAGTCCTAGAAACCGCGTTTGTTAGATGTTTCATAAGTTCGTCAAACTAGTACAAAGCTCATTGAGACACTTATAAGCACTCATGTTGCATGAAACTTGGTTTAGAGTCCTAGAAACGCGTTGTTAGATGTTTCATAAGTTCGTCAAACTAGTACAAAGCTCATTGAGACACTTATAAGCACTCATGTTGCATGGAACTTGGTTTAGAGTCTTAGAAACGGCGTTGTTAGATCTTTCATAAGTTCGTCAAACTAGTACAAAGCTCATTGAGACACTTATAAGCACTCATGTTGCATGAAACTTGGGTTAGAGTCCTAGAAACGCGTTGTTAGATGTTTCATAAGTTCGTCAAACTAGTACAAAGCTCATTGAGACACTTATAAGCACTCATGTTGCATTGAACTTGGTTTAGAGTCTTAGAAACGGCGTTGTTAGATGTTTCATAAGTTCGTCAAACTAGTACAAAGCTCATTGAGACACTTATAAGCACTCATGTTGTATGAAACTTGGTTTAGAGTCCTAGAACTTGTACAAAGCTCATTGAGACACTTATAAGCACTCATGTGGAATGAAACTTGGTTTAGAGTCCCAGAAACGCGTTGTTAGATGTTTCATAAGTTTGTCAACCTAGTAAAAAGCTCATTAAGAAAGTTATAAGCACTCATGTTGCATGAAACTTGGATTAGAGTCCTAAAAACGCGTTGTTAGATGTTTCATAAGTTCTTCAAACTTGTACAAAGCTCATTGAGACACTTATAAGCACTCATGTTGAATGAAACTTGGTTTAGAGTCCTTGAAACGCGTTGTTAGATGTTTCATAAGTTTTTCAACCTAGTACAAAGCTCATTGAGACACTTATAAGCACTCATGTTGCATGAAACTTGGTTTAGAGTCCTAGAAACGCGTTGTTAGATGTTTCATAAGTTCTTCAAACTTGTACAAAGCACATTGAGACACTTATAAGCACTAATGTTGAATGAAACTTGGTTTAGAGTCCTAGAAACCGTGTTGTTAGATGTTTCATAAGTCCTACAAACGCGTTGTTAGATGTTTCATAAGTTCGTCAAACTAGTACAAAGCTCATTGAGACACTTAAAAGCACTCACGTTGAATGAAACTTGGTTTAGAGTCCTTGAAACGCGTTGTTAGATGTTTCATAAGTTTGTCAACCTAGTACAAAGCTCATTGAGACACTTATAAGCACTCATGTTGCATGAAACTTGGTTTAGAGTCCTAGAAACGCGTTGTTAGATGTTTCATAAGTTCTTCAAACTTGTACAAAGCTCATTGAGACACTTATAAGCACTCATGTTGAATGAAACTTGGTTTAGAGTCCTAGAAACCGCGTTGTTAGATGTTTCATAAGTTCTTCAAACTAGTACAAAGCTCATTGAGACACTTATAAGCACTCATGTTGCATGAAACTTGGTTTAGAGTCCTAGAAACGCGTTGTTAGATGTTTCATAAGTTCATCAAACGTGAACAAAGCTCATTGAGACACTTATAAGCACTCATGTTGAATGAAACTTGGTTTAGAGTCCCAGAAACGCGTTGTTAGATGTTTCATAAGTTCGTCAAACTAGTACAAAGCTCATTGAGACACTTATAAGCACTCATGTTGCATGAAATTTGGTTTAGAGTCCTAGAAACGCGTTGTTAGATGTTTCATAAGTTCGTCAAACTAGTACAAAGCTCATTGAGACACTTATAAGCACTCATGTTGTATGAAACTTGGTTTAGAGTCCTAGAACCCGCGTTGTTAGATCTTTCATATGTTCGTCAAACTAGTAAAAAGCTCATTGAGACACTTATAAGCACTCATGTAGCATGAAACTAAGTATAGAGTCCTAGAAACCGCGTTTGTTAGATGTTTCATAAGTTCGTCAAACTAGTACAAAGCTCATTGAGACACTTATAAGCACTCATGTTGCATGAAACTTGGTTTAGAGTCTTAGAAACGCGTGGTTAGATGTTTCATAAGTTTGTTAGACTAGTACGAAGCTCATTGAGACACTTATAAGCACTCATGTTGTATAAAACTTGGTTTAGAGTCCTACAAATGCATTTTTAATTGTTTCATAAGTTCGTCAAACTAGTACAAAGCTCATTGAGACACTTATAAGCACTCATGTTGCATGAAATTTGGTTTAGAGTCCTAGAGCGTTGTTAGATGTTTCATAAGTTCGTCAAACTTGTACAAAGCTCATTGAGACACTTATAAGCACTCATGTTGAATGAAACTTGGTTTAGAGTCCTAGAAACCGGGTTGTTAGATGTTTCATAAGTTCTTCAAACTAGTACAAATCTCATTGAGACACTTATAAGCACTCATGTTGCATGAAACTTGGTTTAGAGTCCTAGAAACGCGTTGTTAGATGTTTCATAAGTTCGTCAAACTAGTACAAAGCTCATTGAGACACTTATAAGCACTCATGTTGCATGGAACTTGGTTTAGAGTCTTAGAAACGGCGTTGTTAGATCTTTCATAAGTTCGTCAAACTAGTACAAAGCTCATTGAGACACTTATAAGCACTCATGTTGCATGAAACTTGGGTTAGAGTCCTAGAAACGCGTTGTTAGATGTTTCATAAGTTTGTCAAACTAGTACAAAGCTCATTGAGACACTTATAAGCACTCATGTTGCATTGAACTTGGTTTAGAGTCTTAGAAACGGCGTTGTTAGATGTTTCATAAGTTCGTCAAACTAGTACAAAGCTCATTGAGACACTTATAAGCACTCATGTTGTATGAAACTTGGTTTAGAGTCCTAGAACTTGTACAAAGCTCATTGAGACACTTATAAGCACTCATGTGGAATGAAACTTGGTTTAGAGTCCCAGAAACGCGTTGTTAGTATTGAGACTAATGGTTAACCCAAAAAGGGCATTAGGTCGAAATACCAAAGAGGCTTGTGCAACAAGGCTAAGACAAGAAGGGTTATGAGTTAAGAGTATAAGGAAGCAACACGGTTACCCTTAATATGGTAACGGTTACAAAGAGGAGATCAAGACAAGAAGGTTTGAAGAAGGAATCATGTTGAAAGGAGCTAACCATTGAGAGATATAGTCATTACAAGACTATAGGCACAAACCGGAAGCAAGACCGAGACGGATAGCGACAGGTGCAGAATTGGAAGGCTTTACACAAAACCAAATGTGGTCTTGGATAGTGACTAGTCACAGCCTTGTCTCCTCCACGCCAACCAAGCCTTGGTTTGAATTCAAATTAAGTCAAGACCCAAGGCTTTCTCTCTCTCTCTCTCCTTATACCTAATTGGCTACAAGCCATTGTTATCCTCTATATATACCTTGTAATCGCCATTGTAAACCTTTTTAAGGAGCTTCAAGCTCTCTTCTCCAATGCAAAATAATACTCTCTCTTGTTCTTGTTCTTATTCTATCTAGAACCGAAATCTCCCACACACACATACTACACACTAATCTCTCAAGGACCAAGCTAATAGCTTTGCTCCTAATCTCTCATTCTCCTAATCTCCCAAACACTTATTCTCTACAATCTCTTCTATACTCTCTTAAATTCCAACATGGTATCAGAGCATATGCTCCTCTCCTTTAGTTTTAATTCCGCACCCTCTTATTTCTTCTTATAAACACAAAGATCTAGAGGAGGAAAAGAATGACCAAGATCCATGTGGTAAAACACTTAAGGTCTTGGTGAATCAATGCTCCTCTTAGGAAGAGAACCATGACCTCTTTGTCTCTTAAATGAGTGAAGAGACATGTTGAATCCAAGTTCCTTTCAAGAACAATCCAATCAAAACCGAATCATGGTGAGCATAGATTAAAATCTAGCTACATGATGTTTTTGGTTGTGTTGTTCTTTAAGATCTTTGTCTAGGCCGAAAGTTAGAGATTGAGAACCATGGATTTCTTACTTATATGAGTTTAAGGAACCTTGATGAATCCAAGAATCTTCTAACTTAGGCACTTAGGCTATGAACAAGTATCCAAAGCATCAAAGCTTGGAACTTGTGAGCTAAAAGAGTAAGAGATCCTTGTGTATTGTCTCTTTTGAGAACAATAACATGTTGAATCCAAACTCCCTTCTTTATCATATAGTATAGATTCATAGATCTTGGTAAAACCTTTCTAAGAACACATTAATCATAATCGGTTCATGGAAAGATTGGATCTTTAAGATCTAGCTACATGTTTAAAAACAAGGTTATGATTATGTTGTATCTTTAAAAGTCTATGGATGGCTGAAAGTTAAAGATAGAGAACCATGGATTCCTCACTCTTGTGAGTATAAAGGAACCTTGATGAATCCAAGTATCATTTAACTTTGGCATTAGGCAAGGACCAAGATATCAAAGCTCAAAGCTTGAATCTTGAGAGCTAAAAGGGTAAGTGAACCTTGGTGTTTTTTTTTTTTCTTATAAGGCAAAAACAACTTGTTGAATCCAAAACTCTTTCCTTTTGTTTTATGCTTTAAACAAGACCTTTGGAAAGTGAACCATGATCCGCTTAACTCTTAGTGAGTAAAGGACATGTTGAATCCAATTTCCTTGGTAAGAACAAGACAATCAAAATACAATCATTGTTAGCATAAATCAACAAGATCTAGCTACATGATAGTTTTGGTTGTATTGTTCTTTAAGGTCATTGTCTAACCCAAGACTAATGGATGAGAATCATGTCTTCTAAAAGAGCATTTGATGAATCCCATACCACAAAGTTTCGGTTTAAAAGCATGTTTTGAGCATATGATGTTTTTCAAAAGTTTTAAAGAACATATGCTCATTTGGTCCGAATTTAAATCTCCAAGACGATGAAGATGAGTAGTGGCGGTTGTGTAAGTGGAAACACAAGAGGGAGATAAAGAGATTAGTAGTTAATCTTGAGTCCTAAAGATCTTTAGATCATTAAGGAATCGGTTGTAAACTCTATACTCTTTATCCTCTTCATACCCCACTATAATATCCAAGTCTTGTCTCTTGCTAAAGTCTTAAATCACTAGTCTTTGTTTAGTGAAGTGATTTGAGACTTGGAAAGATCTAGGATCCTTGGTTTGCATATGTCTTAAGACTTATTGCATTCAAACCTTGGTTAAATCCAAAAGATCTCCGGTTTAACAAAGGGTAAGGAACCAAGATCCGCTTGTGACTAAGCATATAAGGTCTTATGGGATCCAAACTCTCTTAGAGGGAAGTGAACCGAGCTTATTAAGTGTTATGAACACCAAGAGCTTGATGAATCCTTCAAAACCTCGGCTAACATAGGTTTAAAAGAGATCCATGACTACTTAAAAGGTGATACTTTAAAGGTCATGATGAATCCAATTTTGGACTTATGGGGAAATGATTCATTACTTTAACATCTACATAAGATAAAATTGGAATGATGATCTATGTTTTATGTCATAAACCGCCTATAGGCATCTAAGTTTATGATACAAGATGAGTAACTAGCTATGAAAGCATTCAAGTTACAATGAATCTTGTTTGTGTGTTTCTAAGATCATGGTCCGCCTTTGTGCTCTTAAGACCATGGTCCCTTTAAAGTCTAAATGGCAAGGAGCCATATTCAAAACTCTCTTGTGGCTAATCCTTACTTATGTGTAGGTAATAAACAATGGAGAATCCTTATAAGGGAAGCCATAAACTCTATGATAGACTAATCGGTTAAGATGCTCTAAAGAGTACAATGACTTCTCCTTACGACCATCTATCCAAGGAACTATAAAAAGGGCCATTTCTAAAACTCTTTACTCTCTTTACTTATATTGTTAGATACTAATTTAAGTAATCCTTTTGCTTCATTATAAATATATATGCCTTAGATCATTAGTTAAAGTGGATTGTCAATTTCAAAACTATAAGACTAAAACTAGAACTTATCAAGATGCATAATACTCTCGGATTTATTAAAAAGGCTTAGGGAACATATTGAACTAATGTCTTAAATCCTCCCATGTATTCTTGCTTGTACTTGTGAATGGTTGATCAATAGTTTGTGAAATGTTAAGAGTTATTATCTTGTGCCGGTTAGTCATGAAACTAAATAAATTTTGTCTTTGGTATGATGTAGGATCATCATTTCTAAAGACTAAAAGAGATCATCATGAAAGACCCTAAGCATAAAGAGATGACAAAGAAATGCTAAAGAGAAAAGAAGTAAAGAGAAGAATGAAAGAACCATGAATGGTGTCCAAAAGGAAAAGATGAGAAACCTCTTTCTCAAAGAAGCTTGTGAAGAACAAAGCCGAGAAAGGAGGAGAGTTCATTTACTTCCATGATTAATCAAGATGGGGGGAGAAGAAGTGTTAGAACACACATCTCATCATGATCAAATGGAAGCCAATCACTATCATCATTGTGGCCAAAAGCATCTAGCAAAGAGCTAAAGCCATCAAGTTACATCTCGGCCAAGTATTCACAAGACAAAGCCGAGGCAACCCATTAATCTTCGGTCAAGTCCTTAACAAGACAAAGACCATCATCAACCGGTCAAGTCCTTGGCAAAGACAAAGACCATCTCTTGACCAAAGTCCCTAGCAAAGGCAAGGTCACCAATCATTGTTACATCTCGGCCAAGTATTCACAAGACAAAGCCGAGTCAATCCACCTAATATTCGGTCAAGTCCCTAGCAAAGACAAAGACCATCACTTGACCAAAGTCCGTAGCAAAGACAAGGTCACCATTCTCCGGTTAAAGCATCTCCCAAGACGCCAAACCAATTCACTCTCGGCCAAATCCTTACAAAGGAGAAGGCCAAACCATCTTATCATCATCGTTCGGTCAAGCCTCTACAAGAAGCAAGACCATCATCATCATCAACACTAGGCTCGGCCAAGTACATGGCAAAGACTAAACCGAGCCATTCATGTCCTAGAAAGAGACCGATGAATCAACATGACCAATCGGCTCTACTCACTATCGGCCAAAGCAACTACCAAGTGCAAGGCCTAATCTTGTTTCTCGGCTTATGCATCTATCAAGAGATAAGCCAAAATACTCCGACAAATCCTTGTTCTAACCGCACAAAGAAGAAAGCAAAGACTTCAAGAAGAAGCCAAAGCTCAAAACCTAGATGCGGCTACAAGGACAAGTCATTCCACTACGAACTAAAGGATGTCCCTAATCCCTCTCTTAGCTTCTTATTTAGAATCATAAAACTAGAACTAATTCGAATAATCATGCTTAATCTAAAGTCTAAATTCACTTGAATCTTTGAAGGTTCAAAGGAGTAAGAGACCAAAGATAAGAAGGAAGTTCAAAGAAGAAGCAAAGAGAAGGAAAGGAGTCATCATGTTCATGTTCGGCTCAAAGTCTCACATCAAAGTTTGTGAAGAACAAACCGTGAAGAACAAATCAAGAATCAAAGAACTCACCACCAAGACAAGAGAAGTGCTGAGTATCCAAGAAACCACAAAGAAGAACACAGCAAAGGCAAAATCAAGACCGGTTCTATCTTTGGGGGGAGCTCCGGCCAAGTCAAGAAGACTTATGGCCTAGATGATCAAGACCCCTCATTGAACTAACTTACACTCTTTTTCCTTCGGTGAGGTTTTTCCCATGTGGTTTACTCACCAAGGTTTTAATGAGGTTTGTTGGTCAATGTCCAATCTTAGCGTTCCACAATGCTAAGCTTGAGGGGGAGTATTGAGACTAATGGTTAACCCAAAAAGGGCATTAGGTCGAAATACCAAAGAGGCTTGTGCAACAAGGCTAAGACAAGAAGGGTTATGAGTTAAGAGTATAAGGAAGCAACACGGTTACCCTTAATATGGTAACGGTTACAAAGAGGAGATCAAGACAAGAAGGTTTGAAGAAGGAATCATGTTGAAAGGAGCTAACCATTGAGAGATATAGTCATTACAAGACTATAGGCACAAACCGGAAGCAAGACCGAGACGGATAGCGACAGGTGCAGAATTGGAAGGCTTTACACAAAACCAAATGTGGTCTTGGATAGTGACTAGTCACAGCCTTGTCTCCTCCACGCCAACCAAGCCTTGGTTTGAATTCAAATTAAGTCAAGACCCAAGGCTTTCTCTCTCTCTCTCCCTTATACCTAATTGGCTACAAGCCATTGTTATCCTCTATATATACCTTGTAATCGCCATTGTAAACCTTTTTAAGGAGCTTCAAGCTCTCTTCTCCAATGCAAAATAATACTCTCTCTTGTTCTTGTTCTTATTCTATCTAGAACCGAAATCTCCCACACACACATACTACACACTAATCTCTCAAGGACCAAGCTAATAGCTTTGCTCCTAATCTCTCATTCTCCTAATCTCCCAAACACTTATTCTCTACAATCTCTTCTATACTCTCTTAAATTCCAACAGTTAGATGTTTCATAAGTTTGTCAACCTAGTAAAAAGCTCATTAAGAAAGTTATAAGCACTCATGTTGCATGAAACTTGGATTAGAGTCCTAAAAACGCGTTGTTAGATGTTTCATAAGTTCTTCAAACTTGTACAAAGCTCATTGAGACACTTATAAGCACTCATGTTGAATGAAACTTGGTTTAGAGTCCTTGAAACGCGTTGTTAGATGTTTCATAAGTTTTTCAACCTAGTACAAAGCTCATTGAGACACTTATAAGAACTCATGTTGCATGAAACTTGGTTTAGAGTCCTAGAAACGCGTTGTTAGATGTTTCATAAGTTCTTCAAACTTGTACAAAGCACATTGAGACACTTATAAGCACTAATGTTGAATGAAACTTGGTTTAGAGTCCTAGAAACCGTGTTGTTAGATGTTTCATAAGTCCTACAAACGCGTTGTTAGATGTTTCATAAGTTCGTCAAACTAGTACAAAGCTCATTGAGACACTTAAAAGCACTCACGTTGAATGAAACTTGGTTTAGAGTCCTTGAAACGCGTTGTTAGATGTTTCATAAGTTTGTCAACCTAGTACAAAGCTCATTGAGACACTTATAAGCACTCATGTTGCATGAAACTTGGTTTAGAGTCCTAGAAACGCGTTGTTAGATGTTTCATAAGTTCTTCAAACTTGTACAAAGCTCATTGAGACACTTATAAGCACTCATGTTGAATGAAACTTGGTTTAGAGTCCTAGAAACCGCGTTGTTAGATGTTTCATAAGTTCTTCAAACTAGTACAAAGCTCATTGAGACACTTATAAGCACTCATGTTGCATGAAACTTGGTTTAGAGTCCTAGAAACGCGTTGTTAGATGTTTCATAAGTTCATCAAACGTGAACAAAGCTCATTGAGACACTTATAAGCACTCATGTTGAATGAAACTTGGTTTAGAGTCCCGAAACGCGTTGTTAGATGTTTCATAAGTTCGTCAAACTAGTACAAAGCTCATTGAGACACTTATAAGCACTCATGTTGCATGAAATTTGGTTTAGAGTCCTAGAAACGCGTTGTTAGATGTTTCATAAGTTCGTCAAACTAGTACAAAGCTCATTGAGACACTTATAAGCACTCATGTTGTATGAAACTTGGTTTAGAGTCCTAGAACCCGCGTTGTTAGATCTTTCATATGTTCGTCAAACTAGTAAAAAGCTCATTGAGACACTTATAAGCACTCATGTAGCATGAAACTAAGTATAGAGTCCTAGAAACCGCGTTTGTTAGATGTTTCATAAGTTCGTCAAACTAGTACAAAGCTCATTGAGACACTTATAAGCACTCATGTTGCATGAAACTTGGTTTAGAGTCTTAGAAACGCGTGGTTAGATGTTTCATAAGTTTGTTAGACTAGTACGAAGCTCATTGAGACACTTATAAGCACTCATGTTGTATAAAACTTGGTTTAGAGTCCTACAAATGCATTTTTAATTGTTTCATAAGTTCGTCAAACTAGTACAAAGCTCATTGAGACACTTATAAGCACTCATGTTGCATGAAATTTGGTTTAGAGTCCTAGAGCGTTGTTAGATGTTTCATAAGTTCGTCAAACTTGTACAAAGCTCATTGAGACACTTATAAGCACTCATGTTGAATGAAACTTGGTTTAGAGTCCTAGAAACCGGGTTGTTAGATGTTTCATAAGTTCTTCAAACTAGTACAAATCTCATTGAGACACTTATAAGCACTCATGTTGCATGAAACTTGGTTTAGAGTCCTAGAAACGCGTTGTTAGATGTTTCATAAGTTCATCAAACGTGAACAAAGCTCATTGAGACACTTATAAGCACTCATGTTGAATGAAACTTGGTTTAGAGTCCCGAAACGCGTTGTTAGATGTTTCATAAGTTCGTCAAACTAGTACAAAGCTCATTGAGACACTTATAAGCACTCATGTTGCATGAAGTTTGGTTTAGAGTCCTAGAAACGCGTTGTTAGATGTTTCATAAGTTCGTCAAACTAGTACAAAGCTCATTGAGACACTTATAAGCACTCATGTTGTATGAAACTTGGTTTAGAGTCCTAGAACCCGCGTTGTTAGATCTTTCATATGTTCGTCAAACTAGTAAAAAGCTCATTGAGACACTTATAAGCACTCATGTTGCATGAAACTAAGTATAGAGTCCTAGAAACCGCGTTTGTTAGATGTTTCATAAGTTCGTCAAACTAGCACAAAGCTCATTGAGACACTTATAAGCACTCATGTTGCATGAAACTTGGTTTAGAGTCTTAGAAACGCGTTGTTAGATGTTTCATAAGTTTGTCAAACTAGTACGAAGCTCATTGAGACACTTATAAGCACTCATGTTGTATGAAACTTGGTTTAGAGTCCTACAAATGCATTTTTAATTGTTTCATAAGTTCGTCAAACTAGTACAAAGCTCATTGAGACACTTATAAGCACTCATGTTGCATGAAATTTGGTTTAGAGTCCTAGAGCGTTGTTAGATGTTTCATAAGTTCGTCAAACTTGTACAAAGCTCATTGAGACACTTATAAGCACTCATGTTGAATGAAACTTTGTTTAGAGTCCTAGAACCCGCGTTTATAGATGTTTCATATGTTCGTCAAACTAGTAAAAAGCTCATTGAGACACTTATAAGCACTCATGTTGCATGAAACTAAGTTTAGAGTCCTACAAACCGCATTGTTAGATGTTTCATAAGTTTGTCAAACTAGTACAAAGCTCATTGAGACACTTATAAGCACTCATGTTGCATGAAACTTGGTTTAGAGTCTTTGAAACGCGTTGTTAGATGTTTCATAAGTTTGTAAAACTTGTACGAAGCTCATTGAGACACTTATAAGCACTCATGTTGAATGAAACTTGGTTTAGAGTCCTAGAAATGCATTGTTAAATGTTTCATAAGTTCGTCAAACTAGTACAAAGCTCATTGAGACACTTATAAGCACTCATGTTTCATGAAACTTGGTTTAGAGTCCTAGAGCGTTGTTAGATGTTTCATAAGTTTGTCAAACTTGTACAAAGCTCATTGAGACAGTTATAAGAACTCATGTTGAATGAAACTTGGTTTAGAGTCCTAGAACCCGCATTGTTAGATCTTTCATATGTTCGTCAAACTAGTAAAAAGTTCAATGAGACACTTATAAGCACTCATGTTGCATGAAACTAAGTATAGAGTCCTAGAAACCGCGTGGTTAGATGTTTCATAAGTTCGTCAAACTAGTACAAAGCTCATTGAGACACTTATAAGCACTCATGTTGCATGAAACTTGGTTTAGAGTCTTAGAAACGCGTTGTTAGATGTTTCATAAGTTTGTCAAACTAGTACGAAGCTCATTGAGACACTTGTAAGCACTCATGTTGTATGAACCTTGGTTTAGAGTCCTAGAAATGCATTGTTAAATGTTTCATAAGTTCGTCAAACTAGTACAAAGCTCATTGAGACACTTATAAGCACTCATGTTGCATGAAACTTGGTTTAGAGTCCTAGAGTGTTGTTAGATGTTTCATAAGTTCGTCAAACTTGTACAAAGCTCATTGAGACACTTATAAGCACTCATGTTGAATGAAACTTTGTTTAGAGTCCAAGAACCCGCGTTGTTAGGATTTTCATATGTTCGTCAAACTAGTAAAAAGCTCATTGAGACACTTATAAGCACTCATGTTGCATGAAACTAAGTTTAGAGTCCTAGAAACCGCATTGTTAGATGTTTCATAAGTTTGTCAAACTAGTACAAAGCTCATTGAGACACTTATAAGCACTCATGTTGCATGAAACTTGGTTTAGAGTCTTTGAAACGCGTTGTTAGATGTTTCATAAGTTTGTCAAACTTGTACGAAGCTCATTGAGACACTTATAAGCACTCATGTTGTATGAAACTTGGTTTAGAGTCCTAGAAATGCATTGTTAAATGTTTCATAAGTTCGTCAAACTAGTACAAAGCTCATTGAGACACTTATAAGCACTCATGTTTCATGAAACTTGGTTTAGAGTCCTAGAGCGTTGTTAGATGTTTCATAAGTTCGTCAAAGTTGTACAAAGCTCATTGAGACACTTATAAGCACTCATGTTGAATGAAACTTGGTTTAGAGTCCTAGAACCCGCGTTGTTAGATCTTTCATATGTTCGTCAAACTAGTAAAAAGCTCATTGAGACACTTATAAGCACTCATGTTGCATGAAACTAAGTATAGAGTCCTAGAAACCGCGTTGTTAGATGTTTCATAAGTTCGTCAAACTAGTACAAAGCTCATTGAGACACTTATAAACACTCATGTTGCATGAAACTTGGTTTAGAGTCTTAGAAACGCGTTGTTAGATGTTTCATAAGTTTGTCAAACTAGTACGAAGCTCATTGAGACACTTATAAGCACTCATGTTGTATGAAACTTGGTTTAGAGTCCTAGAAATGCATTGTTAAATGTTTCATAAGTTCGTCAAACTAGTACAAAGCTCATTGAGACACTTATAAGCACTCATGTTGCATGAAACTTGGTTTAGAGTCCTTGAGCGTTGTTAGATGTTTCATAAGTTCGTAAAACTTGTACAAAGCTCATTGAGACACTTATAAGCACTCATGTGGAATGAAACTTGGTTTAGAGTCCTAGAAACGGGTTGTTAGATGTTTCATAAATTCGTCAAACTAGTACAAAGCTCATTGAGACACTTAGCACTCATGTTGTACGAAACTTGGTTTAGAGTCCTATAAACTGCGTTGTTAGATGTTTCATAAGTTTGTCAAACTAGTACAAAGCTCATTGAGACACTTATAAGCACTCACGTTGCATGAAACTTGGTTTAGAGTCCTAGAAACGCGTTGTTAGATGTTTCATAAGTTCGTAAAACTTGTACAAAGCTCATTGAGACACTTATAAGCACTCATGTGGAATGAAACTTGGTTTAGAGTCCTAGAAACGCGTTGTTAGATGTTTCATAAGTTCGTCAAACTAGTACAAACTTCATTGATCGTGTGACCTCCATGAGATGCCAAATCACAAGCAATGCGTTTAACGGATATAAGGTTGGAAGTAAAACTAGGCATATAAAGAGCTTGAGAATCACTATCAAACAACTTAAGGTTTCCTAATCCTTCTATAGGAATTTCACTCCCATTTGCAATAATGACATTACCTAAAGCCGGTTTAACATTACTAATCAAGTCCAAGTTACTAATCATATGATGAGAAGCACCCGAATCAACAATAATAGGCTTATAAGGTTTAATGTCTATATTTTGAGCACTAAGGGAGTGAAAGGGTGAAATACCGGAGCCCTTAAGGGCTTTGATGAGTGCGTCAAGGTCGGAATTCCTCACGAACTCGTCCATGTATGGGACAATGGCCGAAGACTCATCTTCCTTGCCATGGCTTGGTCCGCTTGTGCTTGGCGTGCTAGCCGAGTCATCGTGAGAGTAGTTGGCCTTGGCGTCCTTGAACTTGGCCGGCTTGAGATTAGGGTGTAAGATCCAACACTTCTCCTTGATGTGGCCCTTCTTCTTGCAATTATCACAAGTCAAAGCTCTCCTTTCTTCATACGTCTTGGAAGGGAATTTAACCGCCACTTTATTTGCGGTAACAAGCTCTTTCTTGCCGTCAAATAGTTCAATGGAGCCTTGTTCCCTTTGAAGTTGGGCGCATACCTCTTCAAGGTTTGGTAGAGTGTCGGCTCGGAGTAAGTGCTTGGTAATCTCCTTGTAGCTGCCGTTGAGAGTGAGAAGCAAGCCAAAGACTTTGTCTTGCTCTCTCCGTTCGTTTAGCACCTTAGGATCCACGGTGCTTGGACGAAGCATCTCTAATTCTGCCCAAAGTGACCTAAACTTCCCAATGTGCTTGGTGAACTCGGTGTCTTCTTGGTTTAGGTCATTGATGGACTTCTTGACTTCATAGACTCGGCTAAGGTTTGATATATTGCCGTAGACGGTTTGGAGAGTGTCCCATAACTCCTTGGCGTTTTCGCAATAGGAGTAAGCCTCCAAAATGGACGGCTCAAGGGATCCTTAGATGATTCCAAGGACTTTTTGGTCTAGTTGGAACCACTCTCATCATCATTTGTGAGATCGTTGTTGAACTCAATGGGAGCATCTTGCCGAGTGAGTATATGGTTCCAATAGCCGCGACCACAAAGGTCTATCTTCATGGTTCTTGCCCATAGAAGATAGTTGATGCCTTTGAGAGTGACCGAACAAAGTGCCCTCTTGGATTCTTTGTCTTCCATGGTTGCGGATGGTGATTTTTGAAATATCTTGATTTTAGAGTTCATATCTGGAAACGTTTGAACCGAACGGAACCGAGGAATCGTTACCGAGAATCGTTATCGAGAGTGCTCGGTATCGAGGATGCTCGGTGTCGAGAGAGCCCGGTATCGAGAGTGCTCGGTGTCGAGAGTGCCCGGTATCGAGAAATTTGTAACTGAGAGATTTGTGGCCGAGAGTTTTGTGCGGAAGCGAAATAGGTTCAGGAGCAAGGTTGCTCTCATACCATGTTAGATTTATTGAGGATAGAGAAGTATTTAGGAGATTGTGTTCTTGAGTTCCATGAAGAACATCAAGAACAAGAGAGAGAGAATAGAGAGAGAGAGAGTTTAATCCGAAAGTGTGTAGATTTGATTAATTGTTTTTGTTGTTACAAAGAGAATAGATATACAAGTCAAAGTGCCTAGAATAGATTCCTAGGAATATGCTAAAAGTGTCCACATCCATATCGATTAGGCGCGGCTTAGGATGGCCCGTGATTGTACGGACGAGTGCACTCCACGCTCCTTATGGCAACCCGTGATCGTACGGTCGGCGTGGACTCCAAACCCCAACGGTTACTTTTCCAATGCCTCTCTTCTAGATCCTTCTCCTTTGTTTCTTTGTCCTCTTTGCAACGGTAACTAAAGTCTTTTTCTTGGTGAACAATGTTCGGACAAAGCCTTACCGTCTTCAACTTTTACTTTGTACCGGTCAATCATAGACCGATACATCTTCCCGGTATCGCTTCCTTTATTCATATCGGTCATTGTTGACCGATACACTTAACCGATACACTAAGTCTCTAGCCACTTCAATGTATCGACCGGTCTTTGTTGGCCGATACACTTGACCGATACACTTGGCTTTTAGCCACTTCAATACAAAGCTCATTGAGACACTTATAAACACTCATGTTGTATGAAACTTGGTTTAGATTCCTAGGAACCGCGTTGTTAGATGTTTCATAAGTTCGTCAAACTAGGACAAAGCTCGTAGAGACACATATAAGCACTCATGTTGCATGAAACTTGGTTTATAGTCCTAGAAACGCGTTGTTACATGTTTCATAAGTTCGTCAAACTTGTACAAATCTCATTGAGACACTTATAAGCACTCATGTTGCAATAAACTTGTTTTAGAGTCCTAGAAACCGCGTTGTTAGATGTTTCATAATTTCGTCAAATTTGTACAAAGCTCATTGAGACACTTATAAGCACTCATGTTGCATGAAACTTTGTTTAGAGTCCTAGAAACGCGTTGTTAGATGATTCATAAGTTCGTCTAATTGTACAAAGCTCATTGAGACACTTATAAGCACTCATGTTACATGAAACTTGGTTTAGAGTCCTAGAAACCGCGTTGTTAGATGTTTCATAAGTTCGTGAAACTAGTACAAAGCTGATTGAGACACTAATAAGCACTCATGGTGAATGAAACTTGGTTTAGAGTCCTAGAAACCGCGTTGTTAGATGTTTCATAAGTTCGTCAAACTTGTACAAAGCTCATTGAGACACTTATAAGCACTCATGTTGCATAAAACTTGGTTTAGAGTCCTAGAAACGTGTTGTTAGATGATTCATAAGTTCGTCAAACTTGTACGAAGCTTATTGAGACACTTCTAAGCACTCATGTTACATGAAACTTAGTTTAGAGTCCTAGAAACGCGTTGTTAGATGTTTCATAAGTTCGTCGAACTTGTACAAAGCTCATTGAGACACTTATAAGCACTCATGTTGCATGAAACTTGGTTTAGAGTCCTAGAAACGCGTTGTTAGATGTTTCATAAGTTTGTAAAACTAGTACAAAGCTCATTGAGACACTTATAAGCACTCATGTTGAATGAAACTTGGTTTAGAGTCCTAGAAACGCGTTGTTAGATGTTTCATAAGTTCATCAAACGTGAACAAAGCTCATTGAGACACTTATAAGCACTCATGTTGAATGAAACTTGGTTAAGAGTCCTAGAAACACGTTGTTAGATGTTTCATAAGTTCGTCAAACTAGTACAAAGCTCATTGAGAAACTTATAAGCACTCATGTTGCATGAAACTTGGTTTAGATTCCTAGAAACGCGTTCTTAGATGTTTCTTAAGTTCGTCAAACTAGTAAAAAGCTCATTAAGACACTTATGAGCACTCATGTTGCATGAAACATGGTTTAGATTCTAAGAAACCGCGTTGCTAGATGTTTCATAAGTTCGTCAAACTAGTACAAAGCTCATGCATACACTTATAAGCACTCATGTTGCATGAAACTTGCTTTAGAGTCCTAGAAACGCGTTGTTAGATGTTTCATAAGTTCGTAAAACTTGTACAAAACTCATTGAGACACTTATAAGCACTCATGTTGAATGAAAATTGGTTTAGAGTCCTAGGAATGCATTGTTAGATGTTTCATAAGTTCGTCAAACTAGTACAAAACTCATTGAGACACTGATAAGAACTCATGTTGCATGAAACTTGGTTTAAAGTCCTAGAAATGCATTGTTAAATGTTTCATAAGTTCGTCAAACTAGAACAAAGCTTATTGAGACACTTATAAGCACTCATGTTGCATGAAACTTGGTTTAGAGTCCTAGAGCGTTGTTAGATGTTTCATAAGTTTGTCAAAATTGTAAAAAGCTTATTGAGACACTTATAAGCACTCATGTTGAATGAAACTTTGTTTAGAGTCTTAGGACCCGCGTTGTTAGATGTTTCATATGTTCGTCAAACTAGTAAAAAGCTCATTGAGACACTTATAAGCACTCATGTTGCATGAAACTAAGTTTAGAGTCCTAGAAACCGCGTTGTTAGATGTTTCATAAGTTCGTCAAACTAGTACAAAGCTCATTGAGACACTTACAAGCACTCATGTTCCATGAAACTTGGTTTAGTGTCTTAAAAACGCATTGTTAGATGTTTCATAAGTTTGTCAAACTAGTACAAAGCTCATTGAGACACTTATAAGCACTCATGTTGTATGAAACTTGGTTTAGAGTCCTAGAAATGCATTGTTAAATGTTTCATAAGTTCGTCAAACTAGTACAAAGCTCATTGAGACACTTATAAGAGCTCATGTTGCATGAAACTTGGTTTAGAGTCCTAGAGCGTTGTTAGATGTTTCATAAGTTCGTCAAACTAGTACAAAACTCATTGAGACACTTATAAGCACTCATGTTGCATGAAACTTGGTTTAGAGTGTTAGTTTTAAAGAGATTAAAGTGGAGTTTAGAAGATTGTGTTCTTGAGTTCCATGAAGAACATCAAGAACAATAGAGAGAGAATAGAGAGAGAAGGAGTTTAATCCGAAAAGAGTATATAAGATTAATGTTTTTGTGTTACAACAATAGGATATTAATACAAGGAATATCGCCTAAAGAGGAATCAAAGATAGATGCTAAAAACGTCCACATCCTCCTCGGTTAGCCGCGCCCACACGTCGCTTTCACTCGTGTAGCCGCGCTTCCTTATGGCAACATGTGACTTGTACGACCGAGTGGTGTACACTCGCCTAACGGCTCTATTGGTTAAGCGCACCTTCCTTCTAGATCCTTCTTTGGTGTTCCTTGTAATTCAAACGGTAACATCCCATCGGTAACTAAAGAGAACTTGTGTCTTTGCCTTTGATCACAAGCTAGGTCTTTGCCTTGGTGAACAAGTGTGTCCGGGCAAAGCCTTGGTCTCTTTTTAACACTCCCCCCGCAAGCTTAGCCTAATGCAATGTCTAAGCTTGGAACCCGCATAACCTTGCCTCGTTAAAACCTTGGTGAGAAAACCACTTGGGATAAAACTCACCTAAGGGAAAAGAGTGCAAGCTTATGCGGTTGGAGATTTAGGCTTTGGTAGCCCGTGTGAGTCCTAGTCTTGGTAGGATGGACTCACAAACCTTCAAGCTTGCTGATTTGGTGAAGATGTCCGCGAGTTGGTCTTCACTTTTGGTGTAGCACGGTAAGATGGTCCCTTTGACCATTTTCTCTCTAACCTTGTGACAATCCACCTCTATGTGCTTGGTCCGTTCATGGAAGACCGAGTTGGTTGCTATGTGGATGGCCGCTTGGTTATCACAATGCATGGTCATTGGTGCTTCAATCTTGAGTTCTTGAGTTAGCTTCCTCATGGCTCTATACTCGGCTTCGGCGGTTGAGCAAGACACTATATTTTGCTTCTTTGTCTTCCATGTGACAAGGTTGCCTCCAATGAAAGTACAATACCCGGTGGTTGACCGCCTGTCTTCTAGGTTCCCGCATAGTCCGCGTCACAATACCCAACAACCTCCGTGATTTTGTTGCAACCCATCCATATACCCAAGCTTGAAGTTCCCTTACGGTACCCCAAGATCCTCATGATCATGTTCCAATGATGTTGCTTCGGCCTTTGCATATGTTGGGAGAATTGATTCAAGGCAAAGCATAGATCCGGTCTAGTGATGGTAAGGTAAATGAGCTTTCCCACTAGCCGTCTATATAGCATAGGGTCTTTGTATGGTTGATCGTCTTCACTATCCTCTTGAATGGTCTTGTAGCCGTCTTCAAGAGGTGTCTTGGCCACCTTGGTACCTGCCATATTGACAACACTTAAAACATCATGGGTGTACTTCCTTTGGGAGAGAAATAGACCTTCCTTTGATCTACATAATTCAACCCCAAGGAAGTACTTAAGCAAACCGAGATCTTTAATATCAAATTTGGACTTAAGAAAAGACTTGGTTTCTTGAATACCTCCCTTGTTGTTTCCGGAGATGATGATGTCATCTACGTATACAAGTACTACTACTATACCTTCTTGGTTCTGTAGTGTGAAGAGTGTGTGTTCGACTTGTGATCTCTTGAATCCTCTTGCCATCAAAGTTGAGCTAAGTTTGTGGTCTCAAGGTCTTGGTGATTGCTTGAGACCGTATATAGCTTTTCTTAAACTTAAGACTTTCCCGGGGGTAATCTCTACTCCGGTTGGTGGAGTCATGTATACCTCTTCCTCAAGTTCTCCTTGTAGAAAGGCGTTCTTCACATCCATTTGAAATAGATCCCAAGATAGATTAGTAGCCAAGGATAGAATGACCCTAACCGTGTGAAGTTTGGCCACCGGTGCAAAGGTATCCAAGTAATCCTCTCCATAGGTTTGAGTGAAGCCTCTTGCCACAAGCCTTGCCTTATGCCTTTCAATATCCCCATTGCTTAGGTACTTGATGGTGAACACGGATCTAGAGCTTACGGTCTTCTTTCCCTTGGGAAGATCAGTTTCATAGAAGGTTTCATTGTCTTCCATTGCCTTGTTCTCGACTCTAACCGCATTGATCCACACTTCTTCCTTCATTGCTTCTTCATATGTCCTTGGTATCACATGTTGATCCATGGCGGTAAGGAAGGCTCGGTGTTCCTTGGGAATTCTTGCAAGAGAGCATGTTGCTTGAGTAGGATGGGCCACCGCCTTGCTATTGTAGTAGACCCTTGTGTTTACCCAAATAGATGGATGCTTCTTTACCCTAGTGCTTCTTCTTAGAGTCGGCTCTGGTTGTACACTAGTCGGCTCCGGTGGTACACTTCCTCCTTTACCCACTTCTTGATCATGATCATCTTGAGCATGTCCTTGGTCTTCTTGTGGTGTATTTTGTTGGTGAGCATTTGATTCTCCCCCGGACTCATTAGACTCTTGAGGTTCGGAGTTGGCTTGCTCATTGATGTTCTCCCCCTCATGATCAAGATGAGTGGGTTGTTGATTTGATATGTCTTGGTTTGGCTCTTCTTCAAAGTTCATGCCAAGGTTCTTCATTAGGTTCCTTAGACTTGTGGCTCTATCCGTGACCTTCTCGGGTAAGTCCTTCACACTATCCCAATTCTTGTCTTCATAGAAGCTTTTGCCTTCAAGGAACTTGACATCTCTAGAGACTATGACCCTTCTTGTCTCGGGTACATAGCATTTGTATCCTTTTTGTGTGTTGGAGTAGCCTATGAACATGGCCTTGATGCTCTTTGCTTCAAGTTTGTTCCTTTGTTCACTAGGCACAAAAACAAAACACACACAACCAAAAACTCTTAGATGGTTAAGAATAGGTTTACTCTTATTCAAAACTTGAAAGGGAGATTGGTTGTTTAAGATTTGAGTAGGGGTTCGGTTGATGAGATAACACGATGTTAAAACACCATCCGACCAAAACCGTTTTGTGATGTTCATGTGGAACATCATTGACCGTGTGACCTCCATGAGATGCCTATTCTTCCTCTCGGCCACACCGTTTTGTTGCGGTGTATATGGGCATGTGGTTTGGTGAAGAATCCCATGGTTGGCTATGTGTTCTTTGAATGCTCGGCTTGTGTACTCTCCCCCATTATCCGACCTAAAGGTTTTAATCTTAGCATTGTAATGGTTAGTCACATAGTTTTGAAAGTTTTTAAAAGCCTCTAATACCCTATCTTTAGTTTGTAAGAGTGTAACCCAAGTGTATTTAGAGCTTTCATCTATAAATGTGACAAAATAAGCTTGATTATCCCTAGATTTGCAAGGAGAGGACCAAACGTCCGAGTGGACCAATTCAAAAGGTTTGTAACACATTTTGGATTTTGAAAAAACGGTTCTACAATGTTTGCCTAAAATGCAAGCCTCACAAGTTTGATGATCAAAAACAACATTAGGAAAAATAGTTTTTAAAGCATTCAATTGAGGATGACCAAGTCTAAAATGCCAAATAACATTGTTAACCTCGGCTAAAACCGATTTAAAAGCATGACAAAGAGTAGAAGTAGAAATAGAGTTTTTAAAAGCAAATTCTTCAAGAACATAGAGGTCCCCTCTTGTGACCCCTTTTACAATGATCTTCTCACTCTTAATATCCTGAGAAATCACATCATTAGGACTGAAAATAACCTTGCAATTTAAATCACAAGCAATGCGTTTAACGGATATAAGATTGGAAGTAAAACTAGGCATATAAAGGGCATGAAAATCACTATTAAACAACTTAAGGTTTCCTAACCCTTCTATAGGAATTTCACTCCCATTTGCAATAATGACATTACCTAAAGCCGGTTTAACATTACTAATTAAATCCAAGTTACTAATCATATGATGAGAAGCACCCGAATCAACAATAATAGGCTTATACGGTTTAATGTCTATGTTTTGAGCACTAAGAGAGTAAAACGGTGAAATATCGGAGCCCTTAAGGGCTTTGATGAGTGCGTCAAGGTCGGACTTCCTCACGAACTCGTCCATGTATGGGACAATGGCCGAAGATTCCTCTTCCTTGCCATGGCTTGGTCCGCTTGTACTTGGTATGCTAGCCGAGTCATCGTGAGAGTAGTTGGCCTTGGCGTCCTTGAACTTGGCCGACTTGAGGCTAGGGTGTAGGATCCAACACTTCTCCTTGTTGTGGCCTTTCTTCTTGCAATGCTCACACGTCAAGGCTCTCCTTTCTTCATATGTCTTGGAAGACGGTTTAAAAGCCACCTTGTTTGCGGTCACAAGCTCCTTTTTGCCATCAAATAGCTCAATGGAGCCTTGTTCTCTTTGGAGTTGGACACACTTCTTCAAGGTTTGGTAGGGTATCGGCTCGGAGAAGGTGCTTGGTAACCTCCTTGTAGCTGCCGTTGAGTGTGAGAAGCAAGCCAAAGACCTTGTCTTGCTCTCTCCTTTCATTTAGCACTTTTGGCTCCACGGTGCTTGGACGGAGCATCTCTAATTCAGCCCAAAGGGACCTAAATTTTCCGAAGTGCTTTGTGAACTCGGTGTCCTCTTGATTGAGATCATTGATAGCTTTCTTGACTTCATAGACTCGGCTAAGGTTGGAGATATTGCCGTAGACGGTTTGGAGGGTATCCCACAATTCCTTGGCATTCTCACAATATGAGTATGCCTCCAAGAGAGATGGCTCTAGGGATCCTTGGATGATTCCAAGGACTTTTTGGTCTAGTTGAAACCATTTCTCGTCATCGGAGGTGAGTTCTTCATTTCCGAAGTTGAAATCGATGGGGGCATCTTGCCTAGTAAGGATATGGTTCCAATAGCCGCGGCCACAAAGTGCAATCTTCATGGTCCTTGCCCAAAGTAGGTAGTTTATACCTCTCAAGGTAACCGGACAAGAAGTCTTCTTGGATTCTTTTTCTTCCATGGTTTACCGAGAGATTTGAAGGTGAAAAAGACTTGTCTTGTTTTGTACAAGTTCAAGCTCGGATAGATCTAGGATGAGAGATGTCACCTTTTTCCAGATCTAGAACTCGTAATCGAGAGTGTCGAGTGTTACCGAGAATCGTCGAGCACCGAGAAAGCCAGTACCGAGAATCGCCGAGAAACGAGGAATCCCGTACCGAGAATTGCCGAGAAACGAGGAATCTCGTACCGAGAATCGCCGAGCAACGAGAATGCCCGGACCGAGAATTTTGTAACCGAAGAAAATTGGCCGAGAGTGACCGAGAGAGATTTAGCGGAAGCAGATTAGGTTCCAGAGCAAAGTTGCTCTGATACCATGTTAGTTTTAAAGAGATTAAAGTGGAGTTTAGAAGATTGTGTTCTTGAGTTCCATGAAGAACATCAAGAACAATAGAGAGAGAATAGAGAGAGAAGGAGTTTAATCCGAAAAGAGTATATAAGATTAATGTTTTTGTGTTACAACAATACGATATTAATACAAGGAATATCGCTTAAAGAGGAATCAAAGATAGATGCTAAAAACGTCCACATCCTCCTCGGTTAGCCGCGCCCACACGTCGCTTTCACTCGTGTAGCCGCGCTTCCTTATGGCAACATGTGACTTGTACGGACGAGTGGTGTACACTCGCCTAACGGATCTATTGGTTAAGTGCACCTTCCTTCTAGATCCTTCTTTGGTCTTCCTTGTAATTCAAACGGTAACATCCCAACGGTAACTAAAGAGAACTTGTGTCTTTGCCTTTGATCACAAGCTAGGTCTTTGCCTTGGTGAACAAGTGTGTCCGGGCAAAGCCTTGGTCTCTTTTTAACATAGAGTCCTAGAAATGCATTGTTAAATGTTTCATAAGTTCGTCAAACTAGTACAAAGCTCATTGAGACACTTATAAGCACTCATGTTGCATGAAACTTGGTTTAGAGTCCTAGAGCGTTGTTAGATGTTTCATATGTTCGTCAAACTAGTAAAAAGCTCATTGAGACACTTATAAGCACTCATGTTGCATGAAACTAAGTTTAGAGTCCTAGAAACGTGTTGTTAGATGTTTCATAACTTCGTCAAACTAGTACAAAGCTCATTGAGACACTTATAAGCACTCACTTTGCATAAAACTTGGTTTAGAGTCCTAGAAACGCGTTGTTAGATGATTCATAAGTTCGTCAAACTTGTACAAATCTCATTGAGACACTTATAAGCACTCATGTGGAATGAAACTTGGTTTAGAGTCCTAGAAACGCGTTGTTAGATGTTTCATAACTTCGTCAAACTAGTACAAAGCTCATTGAGACACTTATAAGCACTTACTTTGCATAAAGCTTGGTTTAGAGTCCTAGAAACGCGTTGTTAGATGATTCATAAGTTCGTCAAACTTGTACAAAGCTCATTGAGACACTTATAAGCACTCATGTGGAATGAAACTTGGTTTAGAGTCCTAGAAACGCGTTGTTAGATGTTTCATAAGTTCGTCAAACTAGTACAAAGCTCATTGAGACACTTATAAGCACTTATGCTGTATGAAACTTGGTTTAGAGTCCTAGAAACCGCGTTGTTAGATGTTTCATAAGTTTGTCAAACTAGTACAAAGATCATTGAGAAACTTATAAGCACTCATGTTGATTGAAACTTGGTTTAGAGTCCTAGAAACGTGTTGTTAGATGTTTCATAAGTTCGTCAAACTAGTACAAAGCTCATTGAGACATTTATAAGCACTCATGTTGCTTGAAACTTGGTTTAGAGTCCTAGAAACGAGTTGTTAGATGTTTCATAAGTTCGTCAAACTTGTACAAAGCTCATTGAGACATTTATAAGCACTCATGTTGCATGAAACTTGGTTTAGTCCTAGAAACGCGTTGTTAGATGTTTCATAAGTTCATCAAACTAGTACAAATATCATTGAGACACTTATAAGCACTCATGTTGCATGAAACTTGGTTTAGAGTCCTAGAAACACGTTGTTAGATGTTTCATAAGTTTGTCAACCTAGTACAAAGCTCATTGAGACACTTATAAGCACTCATGTTGCATGAAACTTGGTTTAGAGTCCTAGAAACGCGTTGTTAGATGTTTCATAAATTCTTCAAACTTGTACAAAGCTCATTGAGACACTTATAGGCACTCATGTTGAATGAAACTTGGTTTAGAGTCCTAGAAACCGCGTTGTTAGATGTTTCATAAGTTCGTCAAATTTGTACAAATCTCATTGAGACACTTATAAGCACTCATGTTGCATGAAACTTGGTTTGGAATCCTAGAAACGCGTTGTTAGATGTTTCATAAGTTTTTCAACCTAGTACAAAGCTCATTGAGACACTTATAAGCACTCATGTGGAATGAAACTTGGTTTAGAGTCCTAGAAACGCGTTGTTAGATGTTTCATAACTTCGTCAAACTAGTACAAAGCTCATTGAGACACTTATAAGCACTTACTTTGCATAAAGCATGGTTTAGAGTCCTAGAAACGCGTTGTTAGATGATTCATAAGTTCGTCAAACTTGTACAAAGCTCATTGAGACACTTATAAGCACTCATGTGGAATGAAACTTGGTTTAGAGTCCTAGAAACGCGTTGTTAGATGTTTCATAAGTTCGTCAAACTAGTACAAAGCTCATTGAGACACTTATAAGCACTTATGCTGTATGAAACTTGGTTTAGAGTCCTAGAAACCGCGTTGTTAGATGTTTCATAAGTTTGTCAAACTAGTACAAAGATCATTGAGAAACTTATAAGCACTCATGTTGATTGAAACTTGGTTTAGAGTCCTAGAAACGTGTTGTTAGATGTTTCATAAGTTCGTCAAACTAGTACAAAGCTCATTGAGACATTTATAAGCACTCATGTTGCTTGAAACTTGGTTTAGAGTCCTAGAAACGAGTTGTTAGATGTTTCATAAGTTCGTCAAACTTGTACAAAGTGTTGAGATTAATGTTAACCCTAAAAGGGCATTAAGTCGAAACATGAAGAGACATGATACAAGGCGAAATTCAAAAAGAGATAGTGTGCACAACAAGGAAAGGACAAGATGTATTAGGCGCCAATTCTAAAACCTTAACTCTCTATACTTGTCTATAATTGTTATTTGCTTTGAACCTCTCGGATTAATTGTATGCAAAACCATGGAAACTAGGACTAGACCTTGAACTTGTGTTAGGATACATATATACTCGAGCTTAGTCAAATGTCTTAGGGAATTTATTGATCTAAGGCTTAAGCTCTCCTTGTTTTTCCTCCCTTGTACTTGGTTCTAGTAGTTAAGTGGTTTGTATTTCAAGTATGTCACTAACATTGCCGATTACCATTGTTATTAAACTCCCTTTGATCTTTGTGATGATGTAGGATCATCATCTCTAAAAGTCAAGCAAGGAATCAACAATGAGAATCCCTAAGCATTGCTATGTGACTAGAAAAGAGGAGGTAAAGGGTAATAGAAGGGCAAAGGAAGGTTTCCAAAGAGAAGATGAGAACCCTTTCTCACCAAGCTTGTGAAGAACAAAGCCGAGAAGGGAACCAAACAATCAAGGGATTACTCCATCTTGATCATAAGGGGGGGGGGAAAAGAAAGTGTTAAATCACATATCTTCCTTCATGATCAATTTGGGGAATCACTCAAAGCGGCTAAAGCATCTCTACCAAAAGAGCAAAGCCACTTCAATCTCCAAAGAGGCTAAAGCATCTTCACCAAAAGTGCAAAGCTTCATCTATCCATTTCATCATCATTCTCGGCCATTCTTCACCAAAGGGAAGGGCTGATCCATTGAACCACCCAAGAAGAACCTCTTGAAGAAAGAGATTCATCAAACCAGCTAAAGCTTCTACAAAGAGCAATAGCCATCATTCTCCTAATCCATCACTCGGCCAAGTTTCAACAAAGGACAAAGCCGAGCCATTTTTCATCCCCTATCACCAATCTGGTCAAGCATCTACAAAGAGCAAGGCTGGTTATCATCAAATGGCTAGACATTCGCAATGAGCAAGCCATTCATACTCTACTCTCGGTTAAGCATCTATCAAGGAGTGAAGCCGAGTCAAACCAAGATATCTCACGTCAAGTGTGTTCAAATACAAACCGTGAAGAAGAATCTATCAAATGATCCCACCTTGATCATAAGGGGGAGAGAGCTCTTGAAGAAAGAGACTCAAATCAAAACCAAAAGAAGAAGCTTGTGAAGAAAGAATCAATACCACTACGAACTAGAGGCTGTCCCTTAAACCTTTACTCTCTTCATTATGATTAACTTATTCATAGAACTAGAGCCGCATCTCATAATCTTGCTTAGTTCTTGATGAATCTAATCATTGCTCTTGTTAAAAGTTGCTTAGTCTATTAGGCCAAAATGAAATCATTTGAAATTTGTTAAGGAACTTAGGTTTAATAGCAAAATTACTCATTGATTCATTATGTTGCATCTAGACTTAAGCTTCTTATGTGCATTTCTATCTAAGCGTATCAAGTTAACCCTTTCACTAAGCTTTACATCTTTCTTGAATCCTTTGAAGGTTAAAGGAAGTGAAAGCCAAGTGATCATTCTCGGTTGCTTGAAGGACAAGAAGAATGCCATCAAGGAGAAATCAAGAGAAGAAAGGAGGAAGCCATAAGTGTTCGGTCAAGTCCATTCACACTTAAGCTTGTGAAGAACAAAGCCGTGAATAGGAATCAAAGAACAAAGTCTACACCGATTCAATCTATGATAATGTGAAGAGCATATCAAGATTGAGAAGTGTGAAGAACCCTTACGAAGAAGGTCAAAGGCGAAGAGCTTGAACCATTGTCATCTTAAGGGGGAGTTTCCGCGTACAAGTATGAGTTCAAATCAGAAGCCTTGAGAGGCAAGACAAGAGGAACTCTAGCTTATCAAAGAGAAGACCTCTAATCACATCAACTTACACTCTTTTTCCCTTAATATGGTTTTATCCCAAGTGGTTTTCCTATTAAGGGTTTTAATGAGGTTTGTTGAGTGATTGTCCAAGCTTAGCCATTTCATTAGGCTAAGCTTGAGGGGGAGTGTTGAGATTAATGTTAACCCTAAAAGGGCATTAAGTCGAAACATGAAGAGACATGATACAAGGCGAAATTCAAAAAGAGATAGTGTGCACAACAAGGAAAGGACAAGATGTATTAGGCGCCAAGGCATTTGGCGCCAAAGACATCCAAAAGAAAACTTGAGAGCCAAGGAGAAAAGAAGGCACCAAAGATTGGTCAAAGATGCCTTCTCCGTACGGCTGCGCGTGGTGTCTACTCTCCGCCAGCTCACGATCAAGGACGGCGCGTGTTGACCAGTCTCTGCCATCTCATCCACGCTCCAAGACAAGGAATGTGCTGTCCACAATTCAAAATAAAGGAGTCAATAAAGGAGTCAATGATTATCTTAAAACCCTAGCTCCTATCTCTCTATATATGTATCTCTTAACCTTGTAAAGAAACTTAAGGAGGCAAAGCCTCTCTTCTCCAAAAATAATAAACGCCATTCTCTCTATACATCTCTCTAAACAGAAACTCTCCACAAATATACTCTATCTCTTCTTATTCTCTCCTTGGCCGAAATCTCTCTCCCTAAACTCAAGAACATCATACAAAAATTATTCTCTCAAGAACCTAAGCTATCTTGCTTTGCTTCTATTCTCTAATCTCCCATCTTTATTCTCTCAAAATCTTTCACAAAGCTCATTGAGACATTTATAAGCACTCATGTTGCATGAAACTTGGTTTAGTCCTAGAAACGCATTGTTAGATGTTTCATAAGTTCATCAAACTAGTACAAAGCTCATTGAGACACTTATAAGCACTCATGTTGCATGAAACTTGGTTTAGAGTCCTAGAAACACGTTGTTAGATGTTTCATAAGTTCGTCAACCTAGTACAAAGCTCATTGAGACACTTATAAGCACTCATGTTGCATGAAAATTGGTTTAGAGTCCTAGAAACGCGTTGTTAGATGTTTCATAAATTCTTCAAACTTGTACAAAGCTCATTGAGACACTTATAGGCACTCATGTTGAATGAAACTTGGTTTAGAGTCCTAGAAACCGCGTTGTTAGATGTTTCATAAGTTCGTCAAATTTGTACAAAGCTCATTGAGACACTTATAAGCACTCATGTGGAATGAAACTTGGTTTAGAGTCCTAGAAACGCGTTGTTAGATGTTTCATAAGTTCGTCAAACTAGTACAAAGCTCATTGAGACACTTATAAGCACTTATGCTGTATGAAACTTGGTTTAGAGTCCTAGAAACCGCGTTGTTAGATGTTTCATAAGTTTGTCAAACTAGTACAAAGATCATTGAGAAACTTATAAGCACTCATGTTGATTGAAACTTGGTTTAGAGTCCTAGAAACGTGTTGTTAGATGTTTCATAAGTTCGTCAAACTAGTACAAAGCTCATTGAGACATTTATAAGCACTCATGTTGCATGAAACTTGGTTTAGAGTCCTAGAAACGCGTTGTTAGATGTCTCATAAGTTTGTCAAACTAGTACAAAGCTCATTGAGACATTTATAAGCACTCATGTTGCATGAAACTTGGTTTAGTCCTAGAAACGCGTTGTTAGATGTTTCATAAGTTCATCAAACTAGTACAAAGCTCATTGAGACACTTATAAGCACTCATGTTGCATGAAACTTGGTTTAGAGTCCTAGAAACACGTTGTTAGATGTTTCATAAGTTTGTCAACCTAGTACAAAGCTCATTGAGACACTTATAAGCACTCATGTTGCATGAAACTTGGTTTAGAGTCCTAGAAACGGGTTGTTAGATGTTTCATAAATTCTTCAAACTTGTACAAAGCTCATTGAGACACTTATAGGCACTCATGTTGAATGAAACTTGGTTTAGAGTCCTAGAAACCGCGTTGTTAGATGTTTCATAAGTTCGTCAAATTTGTACAAAGCTCATTGAGACACTTATAAGCACTCATGTGGAATGAAACTTGGTTTAGAGTCCTAGAAACGCGTTGTTAGATGTTTCATAAGTTCGTCAAACTAGTACAAAGCTCATTGAGACACTTATAAGCACTTATGCTGTATGAAACTTGGTTTAGAGTCCTAGAAACCGCGTTGTTAGATGTTTCATAAGTTTGTCAAACTAGTACAAAGATCATTGAGAAACTTATAAGCACTCATGTTGATTGAAACTTGGTTTAGAGTCCTAGAAACGTGTTGTTAGATGTTTCATAAGTTCGTCAAACTAGTACAAAGCTCATTGAGACATTTATAAGCACTCATGTTGCATGAAACTTGGTTTAGAGTCCTAGAAACGCGTTGTTAGATGTTTCATAAATTCTTCAAACTTGTACAAAGCTCATTGAGACACTTATAAGCACTCATGTTGTATGAAACTTGGTTTAGAGTCCTAGAAACCGCGTTATTAGATGTTTTCTAAGTTCGTCAAACTAGTACAAAGCTCATTGAAGTACTTATAAGCACTCATGTTGCATGAAACTTGGTTTAGAGTCCTAGAAACGCGTTGTTAGATGTTTCATAAGTTCGTCAAACTTGTACAAATCTCATTGAGATACTTATAAGCACTCGTGTTGAATGAAACTTGGTTTAGAGTCCTAGAAATCGCGTTGTTAGATGTTTCATAAGTTCGTCAAACTAGTTCATTGAGACACTTATAAGCACTCATGTTGCATGAAACTTGGTTTAGAGTCCTAGAAACGCGTTGTTAGATGTTTCATAAGTTCGTCAAACTAGTACAAAGCTCATTGAGACACTTATAAGCACTCATGTTGAATGAAACTTAGTTTAGAGTCCTAGAAACGCGTTGTTAGATGTTTCATAAGTTCATCAAACGTGAACAAATCTCATTGAGACACTTATAAGCACTCATGTTGAATGAAACTTGGTTTAGAGTCCCAAAAACGCGTTGTTAGATGTTTCATAAGTTCGTCAAACTAGTACAAAGCTCATTGAGACACTTATAAGCAC
This sequence comes from Cochlearia excelsa, assembly GCA_963556525.1. Taxonomy (NCBI): domain Eukaryota; kingdom Viridiplantae; phylum Streptophyta; class Magnoliopsida; order Brassicales; family Brassicaceae; genus Cochlearia; species Cochlearia excelsa. The sequence goes on from CAUVZT010000006.1 coordinate 1,677,971, forward strand.
TCATGTTGCATGAAACTTGGTTTAGAGTCCTAGAAACGCGTTCTCAGATGTTTCATAAGTTCGTCATGTTCGATTTTAAGAGAGTAGACCGAGAATATTTGAGATTTAGAAGAGATTTGGTTTCGGTGTTCTTCATGTTCTTGAAGAACATAAAGAGAGATTAGAGAGAGAATAGAGGATAAACATGTTTATTTGATTTCATAAAGGTGATTTACAAGTTTACAAGGAAAAGCAAGATATAGGCAATAATATGACCGTTAACGGATAAGTGCGGTAAACAATGTTTGAACGAGGAAAGTCGTGCGCGCATTTTACCGAGCTCTGTCCGTACCGCGGTAAGGTAACTATTGGGAGCCGGATAAGTTTACCGAGCGCCTTATGTACCGCGGTACGGTAAAATGGTAACTTTTGGGTAAGACCAATACCAGCCTCCATTTCCACTCGTCTTCCTTTCCTTATTCATGGTTACCTCTTATAACATCCTTATATGTCATTATTTTGCCTTTACGAGCTATACTTGCACTCCAAGCCTTGTAAACTTTGAACCCGACTAAATGCCTTGATGAATGGGCATTAGTCTTAACACTCCCCCTCAAGCTTAGCCCAATGCAATGGCTAAGCTTGGAACCTCATATTTCACCTCATTAAAAACCTCAAAGAGAAAACCACTTGGGATAAAACCCTTTGAGGGAAAAAGAGTATGAAGCATAAGGTTAGGGTCTTCTAGTTTCTGGTCAAGGTAGTGAGTCCTAGCTTGGGTAGCACATACTCACATACTTTCAGACTTGCTGACTTGGTGAAGACATCAGCTAGTTGATCTTGGCTCTTTGTGTAGCAGGGAAGGATAGTTCCCTTTACCATTTGTTCCCGGACTTTGTGGCAATCCATCTCTATGTGCTTGGTCCTTTCATGAAACACATAATTGGAGGCAATATGAATGGTTGCCTTGTTGTCACAGTGCATGGTGATTGGCTTCTTGATGTTTATGCCAAGATCCCCAAGAAGATTCTTCAACCACATAAACTCTTGGGTAAGTTTTCTCATGGCTCTATATTCAGACTCCGCACTTGAACATGACACAATCTTTTGCTTCTTGGTCTTCCAAGTGACTAGATTCCCTCCAATGAAAGTGCAGTATCCTGTAGTGGATCTCCTGTCATCCACATCCTCGACATAGTCAGCATCACAGTAACCTACCACTTATGTGTTCTGATTCCTTCATATCCAAATGCCTTGACTTGATGTTCCTTTGAGATACTTGAGTATCCTTTGCACCATGTTCCAATGATGAATCTTTGGCCTTTGCATGTGTTGGATGACCTGGTTCACAGCAAAACATATGTCACGCCTAGTTATGGTCAAGTAGATAAACTTACCCACAATGCGTCTATAGAGTTTCTGGACCTTAAAAGGTTAGTCTTCAAGCTCCCCCTCTCTAATGACTTTGTAGCCATCCTCCAATGGTGTTCTTGCAGCCTTGGAATCCATGTGACATGTTTCATTAAGAAGATCTAAGGTATACTTCCTTTGGGAGAGAAAGAGACCCTCTTCGGATCTACTTATCTCAATTCCAAGGAAGTATTTCATCTTCCCCAAATCTTTAATATCAAACATAGTCTTTAAGTAGTTTTTAGTTTCAGTAATCCCTACATTGTTATCCCCAGAGATGACTATGTCATCCACGTAGATGAGGATAACCACCATACCTTCCTTAGATTGTAGGGTGAATAAAGTGTGATCGGCTTGGCTCATTTTGAATCCTCTTGACACTAGAGTGGTGCTGAGCTTGTGATACCATGCTCTTGGAGATTGCTTGAGCCCATAGATAGCCTTTCTCAATCTCAATACTTTCCCTGGTGTTATAGAGTCTTCTAATCCGGGAGGTGGAGTCATGTAGACTTCTTCTTCTAACTCTCCTTGAAGGAAAGCATTCTTGACATCCATTTGCCAAAGATCCCAATCCAAGTTCACGGCTAGAGATAGAACTATTCTCACAGTGTGAAGTTTAGCTATTAGGGCAAAAGTATCCAAATAGTCTTCACCATAAGTCTGCGTGAATCCTCTTGCTACCAGTCTTGCCTTGTGCTTCTCAATGTCACCATTTTTAAAGTATTTGATTGTGAACACATACCTTGAGCTTACTGCCTTCTTGGCTTTAGGTAGATCAGCCTCATCCCATGTGTGGTTACGCTCCATTGCTTGATTCTTAGCTTTTACCGCATTGACCCATACTTCATGCTCAATAGCCTCCTCATAGGTTCTTGGAATACAATGTTGGTCTATTTTGGCAATGAATGTTTGATGATCATGGGGAAAACAGCCATGGAGCATACTGCTTGGATAGGATGAGCTACAACATTGTTGTTGAAATAGACTCTAGTGTTTTTCCAGTTTGAACTTGGCTGCTTGATCCTAGAAACGCGTTGTTAGATGTTTCATAAGTTCGTCAAACTAGTACAAAGCTCATTGAGACACTTATAAGAACTCATGTTGCATGAAACTTAGTTTAGAGTCCTAGAAACGGGTTGTTAGATGTTTCATAAGTTTGTCAACCTAGTACAAAGCTCATTGCGACACTTATAAGAACTCATGTTGCATGAAACTTGGTTTAGAGTCCTAGAAACGCGTTGTTAGATGTTTCATAAGTTCGTCAAACTTGTACAAAGCTCATTGAGAAACTTATAAGCACTCATGTTGAACGAAACTTTGTTTAGAGTCATAGAAACGCGTTGTTAGATGATTCATAAGTTCGTCAAACTTGTACAAACCTCATTGAGACACATATAAGCACTCATGTTGAATGAAACTTGGTTTAGTGTCCTAGAAACGCGTTGTTAAATGTTTCATAAGTTTGTCAACCTAGTACAAAGCTCATTGAGACACTTATAAGTACTCATGTTGCATGAAACTTGGTTTAGAGTCCTAGAAACGCGTTGTTAGATGTTTCATAAGTTCTTCAAACTTGTACAAAGTTCATTGAGACACTTATAAGAACTCATGTTGCATGAAACTTGGTTTAGAGTCCTAGAAACGCGTTGTTAGATGTTTCATAAGTTCTTCAAACTAGTACTAAGCTCATTGAGACACTTATAAGCACTCATGTTGCATGAAATTTGGTTTAGAGTCTTAGAAACGCGTTGTTAGATGTTTCATAAGTTCGTAAACTTGTACAAAGCTCATTGAGACACTTATAAGCACTCATGTTGAATGAAACTTGATTTAGAGTCCTAGAAACGCGTTGTTAGATGTTTCATAAGTTTGTCAAACTTGTACAAAGCTCATTGAGACACTTATAAGTAATCATGTTGCATGAAACTTGGTTTAGAGTCCTAGAAACGCGTTGTTAGATGATTCATAAGTTCGTCAAACTTGTACAAAGCTCATTGAGACACTTATAAGCACTCATGTTGCATGAAACTTGGTTTAGAGTCCTAGAAACCGCGTTGTTAGATGTTTCATAAGTTTGTCAACCTAGTACAAAGCTCATTGCGACACTTATAAGAACTCATGTTGCATGAAACTTGGTGTAGAGTCCTAGAAACGCGTTGTTAGATGTTTCATAAGTTCGTCAAACTAGTACAAAGCTCATTGAGACACATATAAGCACTCATGTTTCATGAAGCTTGGTAAGTCCTAGAAACGAGTTGTTAGATGTTTCATAAGTTCATCCAACTTGTACAAAGCTCATCGAGACACTTATAAGAACTCATGTTGCATGGAACTTTGTTTAGAGTCATAGAAACCGCGTTATTATATGTTTCATAAGTTCGTCAAACTAGTACAAAGCTCATTGAGACACTCATAAGCACTCATGTTACATGAAACTTGGTTTATAGTCTTAGAAACCGCGTTGTTAGATGTTTCATAAGTTTGTCAAACAAGTACAAAGCTCATTGAGACACTTATAAGCACTCATGTTGCATGAAACTTGGTTTAGAGTCCCAGAAACGCGTTGTTAGATGTTTCGTAAGTTTGTCAAACTTGTACAAAGCTCATTGAGACACTTATAAGCACTCATGTTGCATGAAACTTAGTTTAGAGTCCTAGAAACCGCGTTGTTAGATGTTTCATAAGTTCGTCAAACTTGTACAAAGCTCATTGAGACACTTATAAGCACTCAGGTTGCATGAAACTTGGTTTAGAGTCCTAGAGACGCGTTGTTAGATGATTCATAAGTTCATCAAACTTATACAAAGCTCATTGAGACACTTATAAGCACTCATGTTGTATAAAACTTGGTTTAGAGTCCTAGAAATGCATTGTTAAATGTTTCATAAGTTCGTCAAACTAGTACAAAGCTCATTGAGACACTTATAAGCACTCATGTTGCATGAAACTTGGTTTAGAGACCTAGAAACGAGTTGTTAGATGTTTCATAAGTTCGTCAAACTTATAAAAAGCTCATTGAGACACTTATAAGCACTCATGTTGCATGCAACTTGGTTTAGAGTCCTAGAAACGCGTTGTTAGATGTTTCATAAGTTCGTCAAACTAGTACAAAGATCATTGAGACACTTATAAGCACTCATGTTGCATGAAACTTGGTTTAGAGTCCTAGAAACGCGTTGTTAGATGTTTCATAAGTTTGTCAACCTAGTACAAAGCTCATTTCGATACTTATAAGAACTCATGTTGCATGAAACTTGGTTTAGAGTCCTAGAAACGCGTTGTTAGATGTTTCATAAGTTCGTCAAATGATAACTTGCATATTTTACACATTCTACCTTTGTTTATGAATTAGAATTAACTCATTTAGGCTGCATTTAGTATCATATAGGTTGCATTTTGGTTCGTTTCATGTATTTCAGGTTTCGGAGCGTTAAAACGGCGAAAAGTGATGAATTTAAGCCAAAAAGAAACGGATACACTTGCATCGGCTTGTTGTATCGGTTTCTCTTGGCCGATATAGAAGAAGAGTTTTTGCCAAAGCTTGTATCGACCAGTCATATCGGTCACACCTGACCGATACAAGAGAAAGAGAATCTGAAGATGCGTATCAACATGCTGTACCGTTTTGGAGTGGCCGATACAGAGAAAAAAGGAAAGGAAGCACTTATATCGACATGTTGTATCGGCTTGGCCTGGCCGATACGAAGGAAATGAAGCCGAAGCAAGGCTACCGACCAGCACGTATCGACCAACCTGTACCGGTTTCACCTGACCGGTACAGGCTGCGAAAATAATAAGGAAAATCGGTTTTATTTTGTAAAAAAGGAAAACCAATTCCTAAACCAAATTAGTTTCCTTTATTTCTTTGGTTTAACAATATATTAGGGTTTTTGGCTTTTTGTTTTTGATATTCTATCTTTTAGGTTTTTTTGTTATCCATCGTTTGTTTTCTTTTTGCTTTGGACTTGGGAGATTTGCTTGGTGATTGCTTCTTGGCCACCTTTGTAGTCTTCATCATCAATAAGATTTTCTTGAACCCTTATTCTCTTGTCTTTGTTTATGTTCATGTTTTCTTTGAATCTAATTGCTTTGAATTTCAACATGCTTAGTGAGTAGTTTCCCATAGACAATTAGGTTGGGGAAAAAAGGGTGAATCAACTCTAGGGTTGATCGATGTCTAGAACTTAAAACCTAATAAAACTTTAATCTAGTGTAACAATCTTAATGCTTTAATTGACCTGATCAATCAATTGATAGAACCCAGGAAACTTCACACCGAGAGGTCTCGTGAGGATTCCCGAACAATTACCCTAGAACTAAACCTAGCTTAACCGAGAGATCCGTGTTAATAAGTTTAGTGGTTGAATTGATTTGAACTTTAATGTTTTCTAAAATTTAAACTATCCAAGATATTGTTTTAGTTTAATTGTTAGGAAAAGGATCTCTGTCACGAGAGTGGATTGATCTAAAATCGTTTTCAAAACCTTAAAGTACTTTTATAATAGACATCGAAAAACCTGAAAGTTGATGAACCCGTTAAAGTACCCTGACCTGGTTGTTTAGCTTTTTAATTTGAATCTTTACAACTTGCAATTTCTTTTTATTTCTTTGTTAATCTTTACAAAATCACATAAACAAAACCATCTTTTAAATCGCTTAGACTAAGATTGATTCCTTGCAAACTTTAGTAATTTAATTGCTCCTGATTTGGATTGACACCTCAAGTACTACAATTGAGACATTAGATTTAACGAGGGTAAAATCTCGTTTATCAAATTGGCGTCGTTGCCGATTCAAGAACTCGATTAAATATTAAAGTTTTGGAATTACTTGGGACTAAGTTTTAGTTACCGGATACTAATCTTTTCTTTTCTTTTGTGGTTTTTCGTGCTTTCAGGTGTATGCAAAGAAGAAGTCACGGACAAAGTGATAGCTTGCTCTTCTACGCCGACATCAAATCACACGAACGAGCCATCTCTAAGGAAAAGAGACTGGATCACCACTCCGACTCCGAACCACCCGCACTCGACGCTTCAGACTCGGAAACGGAGATGGCAAACAACGTTGCACGCACAATTGGAACAGCCGATGTGCCATCAAACATCACCAACCGTAGTGGCATTATACCACCAGCCATCGCCAACAACAACTTTGAGATCAAGTCTAGTCTCATCAATATGGTGTCCAGCAACAAGTTCTATGGGCTGCCTAGTGAAGACCCCATTGATCATCTTCACCAATTTGACATGCTATGCGACACGGTGAAGATCAATGGTGTCAACAAGGACATGTTTAAGCTGCGTTTGTTCCCCTTCTCACTCGGTGACAAAGCACACATATGGCAGAAGAATCTTGTGAAAGACACCATACAGACTTGGGAGGCGTGTAAGACGGCTTTTCTCACAAAGTTCTTCTCGGTGGTGAGGACATCAAAGCTAAGAAACGAGATCTCAGCTTTCGCACAAAAAGACCAAGAAACGTTCAGCGAGTCTTGGGAAAGATTCAAGAGTTACACGGTGAGATGTCCACACCACGGTTTCACGGGAGAGAGCTTACTCAGCACGTTCTACCGCGGTCTAAAACCGAAGTTCAAAATGCTTCTTGATTCGGCTAGCCAAGGAAACTTCCTTGGGAAGACGGAAGCCGATGGACAACTTTTGGTGGAGAACTATGCCCTAAACGATAGCAACTACGGGGAAGAATATGATCGCACCATCCGCAGCTCTGGGAATGATGATCAATTTCGAAAGGAGATTAAGGCGGTGAATGAGAAGCTTGACAAGCTACTCATGACTCAACATGCGGGAATCAACTTCGTAGGAAGTAGAGAAGAAGAGGCGACCCCACTTCATAACACTCATGAGGAGATAAACTATGTGGGTAATCAAGGTGATTGGCGTTTCAACAACTATTCTCAACACCCAAACCTCTCCTACCGAAACAACATCGTAGCCAACCCCCAAGACCAGGTCTATCCCCATGCGCAACAAGGAGGTTACCAAGGTAAACCTCAATACAACCAAGGCGGATACGTACCGAGACCACCACCTAATCGTCCTCCAGGTTACAACAACCCTCCTGCTGATGAAGGAGTGGTTGCATCACCATCTCCCCCAGGTGATCAAACCACTCAGATGTTAAAACAGATTCTAGACGGCCAAACCCGGAGTCAAATGGAGTTCAACACGTTCAAGAAAGAGATACACGCAAAGGTTGACAACTCCTACAATGATCTCAACGCCAAGTTTGAATCAATGAGCTCTCACTTGAAAGCTCTGGAAAATCAAGTGGCTCAAATTACCTCGGCCTCTAAACGACCAACGGGTCAACTTCCGGGTAAACCTGAAGCCAATCCTAGAGAGTATGTCAACTCCATAGAACTTAGCAGTGGTACACAAACGCTTTCACACGATCTCATTGAGGACAATGCGGATCAGGTCGGGGAGGTGGAACAGTCACACGACACAGAGACCACAGTCCTAGACGACGAAAACACCGCAAGCGGTAACGAGAGAGATACAGGACACTCGCATCGGCCAAGCATATCGGCCACAACAGGCCGATACCGACCACCTATACCGGCTGGGAACAAGGCCGATGCACTTGAGAAGGAGACAGGGGACTCGTATCGGCCCGGTGTATCGGCCACAGGAGATCGATATCGACCACCCATATCGGCCAAACACATGGCCGATACTGAGGAGAAATCCGAGAAAAAAAAGAAGCCCGTCTACGTGACGTCTCCTTACGTGCCTAAGCTCCCTTTTCCGGGTCGAGCCAAGATGCAACTCTTGAAGGAGTACTTTAGAGCTAAGCTCGAGAAGCAAATAAACGAGTTGTTGACGCTTTCAAGCAAGTCCCCCACTCCACCAAATCTTTGAAAGACACCATCAAAAACAAGTCCAAAAACTTGGAAGACACGGTGAAGCTTTCACAAGAGTGCAGCGCGATCATTCAGAAGGACCGTTCTCCTAAGAAACTTGGCGATCCAGGGAGTTTTAATTTGCCTTGCACTCTTGGCCCTTTGATCTTTGAAAAGTGCCTATGCGATCTAGGGGCTAGTGTCAACGTTATGCCTCTATCTGTTGCTAAACGACTTGGCCTTTCTTCTTTCCAACCTACTAAGATCTCCTTGGTGCTGGCCGATAGATCCGTGAAGGTACCCGTTGGAATCTTAGAAGATATCCCGGTAAAGTTGGGGGACGTTTTCATTCCAACAGATTTTGTCGTCTTGGAGATAGACAAAGAACTTAATAATCTACTCATCTTTGGCAGACCTTTCTTGGCAACCGCGGGAGCCGTCATAGATGTGAAGGTTGTAAAGATAGATTTGCACCTTGGGAAGGACCTTGTTCAGCGGTACAACATCAACGATGTAGTCAAGAAGCCTACGGAGACGATCCCTTGTGAAGCTTTGGTGATTGGAGTGGAGAAAGACGCTAGCAATGGTAAGACTAGTGATGATGCAAGGAGAAAACCCAAAGCTCCAAAAGTGGAACACCAATCCCCTCATAGGAAATTCAGAATGACGCGCTGGAACACATCCCAAAACCGTGTTATAAGAAAGCTATTCAACGAATTTAAACTTTTGAAGAAAGCCTTCAAGAAAGGAGCAAGGAGTGCTCGCTGCGACTCGGAGAAAGGCAAACACAAAGATAGAGTCGAGTTTGGTGTGAAAGAAGTAAAACTCAAGCCGCCCCTGGACCACAAAGTTGTCACCGAAGGAGATTCGACATCTCTTTCAAGCCCCAATGTCGCCTAAAAAGAAGGGGGTAAAGTCAAGCTAAAAGACTATAAACAAGCTCACTAGGGAGGAAGTCCCATGTCTATCCTTGTATATAAAATTTTAGTTTTCATTTAGATGATAATTTACTTAGAATTTATGTCATGTTTGATGGTTTTAGGTGAAAACGAAGTAGGAAAACGAATTTTGAAAGAGGTATCGACCTGTTATATGGGCTGCTAGACCGATATCGGGCAAGAGTATCGGTCTGTTGGGACCGATACAGAAGAGTTCGACTCGTCGTGTTAGTACTACTGAGGTAACACCTGAACCATGTGCATACGCATTAGTTTTTCATATTAGAGTCATTCATACATACATTTAGGAACCTTCTCCAATGCTTGTTTCACACGGAGACCGTGTGATTTAAGTTTGTGGGAGTAGTCATACTAGTTTTCGCATATTAACATTCATAAAAAAAAAAAAATAAAAAAAATCTGCATATAGGATTAGTTCATGGCATTTAGAGCATATGCATAGGGGATCTATGATGATGTTAACCTTGTAAAGCGACGCACTTTGTGTTTTAAACAGTATCTTAGGTGTAGTATCTTCCGTAAACGAATTAGAACTCGCTGAAAATCTTAAAACCGCAACTCTAGACATTGATGTTTAAAAAGCCAATCGTGTGGTTATGAAGCTTGGTAGTTCTAAGTCACCTTCGAAAAATTATTTGAACTTAAACTTGACTTTTAATTAGCATGATTGATAGTTTTCAAGAGAATTTCTATGGCTTTGTGATTTCTACGGATTGTGGCTTCCTAAACCGAAACACTTAAAGCGCAATCCGGTCATTCTCATTCTAAGGATGATTCCCCTCTCACCCCTAAACCTTAACCCAAACACTTGTGAGAATTCTTTTCATTTAGTGATTGTTTGGTTTCGCAAAAACTTGAAAGTATAGGGAGCGACAAGAAAGGACATCCATTGGGCTAGTTTTTCGTAGACTAGTGAATTAGAAAGGGATAACGGTTTGGTGAGACACGTCTTTGAGTTTTGAAAAATAAGAAAATAAACACGAGTAATTGTAAAACACCTAGGGGGTAAAAGAATGGCTAAGTAAAAAAAAAAAAATCGATTAAGAAAAAAAAAAAAAAAAAAAGAAACTTAGCCAAAATAAAATCCCCTAAGGTAGTTAAGAAAAGAAAGAAACTCGATGTTTAAGTGTTTAAATGTTTAAAACAATGAGTGCTCATTGAGACACATATAAGCACTCATGTTGAATGAAACTTGGTTTAGAGTCATAGAAACGCGTTGTTAGATGTTTCATAAGTTTGTCAAACTAGTAAAAAGCTCATTGAGACACTTATAAGCACTCATGTTGTATGAAACTTGGTTTAGAGTCCTAGAAACGCGTTGTTAGATGTTTCATAAGTTTGTCAACCTAGTACAAAGCTCATTGAGACACTTATAAGCACTCATGTTGCATGAAACTTGGTTTAGAGTCCTAGAAACGCGTTGTTAGATGTTTCATAAGTTCTTCAACCATGTACAAAGCTCATTGAGACACTTATAAGAACTCATGTTGCATGAAACTTGGTTTAGAATCCTAGAAACGCGTTGTTAGATGTTTTATAAGTTCTTCAAACTAGTACTAAGCTCATTGAGACACTTATAAGCACTCATGTTGCATGAAACTTGGTTTAGAGTCCTAGAAACGCGTTGTTAGATGTTTCATTAGTTCGTCAAACTTGTACAAAGCTCATTGAGACACTTATAAGCACTCATGTTGAATGAAACTTGATTTAGAGTCCTAGAAACGCGTTGTTAGATGTTTCATAAGTTCGTAAAAGTAGTACAAAGCTCATTGAGACACTTATAAGCACTCATGTTGCATGAAACTTGGTTTAGAGTCCTAGAAACCGCGTTGTTAGATGTTTTATAAGTTATTCAAACTAGTACTAACCTCATTGAGAAACTTATAAGCACTCATGTTCCATGAAACTTGGTTTGGAGTCCTAGAAACCGCGTTGTTAGATGTTTCATAAGTTTGTCAGACTAGTACAAAGCTCATTGAGACACTTATAAGCACTCATGTTGCATGAAACTTGGTTTAGAGTCCTAGAAACGCGTTGTTAGATGTTTCATAAGTTCGTCAAACTTATACGAAGCTCATTGAGACACTTATAAGCACTCATGTTGAATGAAAATTAGTTTAGAGTCCTAGAAACGCGTTGTTAGATGTTTCATAAGTTCTTCAAACTAGTACAAAGCTCATTGAGAGACTTATAAGCACTCATGTTGCATGAAACTTGGTTTAGAGTCCTATAAACGAGTTGTTAGATGTTTCATAAGTTCGTCAAACTTGTACAAAGCTCATTGAGACACTTATAAGCACTCATATTGCATGCAACTTGGTTTAGAGTCCTAGAAACGCGTTGTTAGATGTTTCATAAGTTCGTCAAACTAGTACAAAGCTCATTGAGACACTTATAAGCACTCATGTTGCATGAAACTTGGTTTAGAGTCCTAGAAACGCGTTGTTAGATGTTTCATAAGTTTGTCAACCTAGTAAAAAGCTCATTGCGACACTTATAAGCACTCATGTTGCATGAAACTTGGTTTAGAGTCCTAGAAACCCGTTGTTAGATGTTTCATAAGTTCGTCAAACTTGTACAAAGCTCATTGAGAAACTTATAAGCCCTCATGTTGCATGAAACTTTCTTTAGAGTCCTAGAAACGCGTTGTTAGATGATTCATAAGTTCGTCAAACTTGTACAAAGCTCATTGAGACACATATAAGCACTCATGTTGAATGAAACTTGGTTTAGAGTCATAGAAACGCGTTGTTAGATGTTTCATAAGTTTGTCAAACTAGTACAAAGCTCATTGAGACACTTATAAGCACTCATGTTGTATGAAACTTGGTTTAGAGTCCTAGAAACGCGTTGTTAGATGTTTCATAAGTTTGTCAACCTAGTACAAAGCTCATTGAGACACTTATAAGCACTCATGTTGCATGAAACTTGGTTTAGAGTCCTAGAAACGCGTTGTTACATGTTTCATAAGTTCTTCAAACATGTACAAAGCTCATTGAGACACTTATAAGAACTCATGTTGCATGAAACTTGGTTTAGAATCCTAGAAACGCGTTGTTAGATGTTTCATAAGTTCTTCAAACTAATACTAAGCTCATTGAGACACTTATAAGCACTCATGTTGCATGAAACTTGGTTTAGAGTCCTAGAAACGCGTTGTTAGATGTTTCATTAGTTCGTCAAACTTGTACAAAGCTCAATGAGACACTTATAAGCACTCATGTTGAATGAAACTTGATTTAGAGTCCTAGAAACGCGTTGTTAGATGTTTCATAAGTTCGTCAAAGTAGTACAAAGCTCATTGAGACACTTATAAGCACTCATGTTGCATGAAACTTGGTTTAGAGTCCTAGAAACCGCGTTGTTAGATGTTTTATAAGTTATTCAAACTAGTACTAACCTCATTGAGAAACTTACAAGCACTCATGTTCCATGAAACTTGGTTTAGAGTCCTAGAAACGTGTTGTTAAATGTTTCATAAGTTCGTCAAACTTGTACAAAGCTCATTGAGACACTTATAAGCAACCATGTTGCATGAAACTTGGTTTAGAGTCCTAGAAACCGCGTTGTTAGATGTTTCATAAGTTCGTCAGACTAGTACAAAGCTCATTGAAACACTTATAAGCACTCATGTTGCATGAAACTTGGTTTAGAGTCCTAGAAACGCGTTGTTAGATGTTTCATAAGTTCGTCAAACTTATACAAAGCTCATTGAGACACTTATAAGCACTCATGTTGAATGAAAATTGGCTTAGAGTCCTAGAAACGCGTTGTTAGATGTTTCATAAGTTCGTCAAACTTATACAAAGCTCATTGAGACACTTATAAGAACTCATGTTGAATGAAAATTGGTTTAAGTCCTAGAAACGCGGTGTTAGATGTTTCATAAGTTCGTCAAACTAGTACAAAGCTCATTGAGACACTTATAAGCACTCATGTTGCATGAAACTTGGTTTAGAGTCCTAGAAACGCGTTGTTAGATGTTTCATAAGTTTGTCAACCTAGTACAAAGCTCATTGAGACACTTATAAGAAATCATGTTGCATGAAACTTGGTTTAGAGCCCTAGAAACCGCATTGTTAGCTGTTTCATAAGTTCGTCAGACTAGTACAAAGCTCATTGAAACACTTATAAGCACTCATGTTGCATGAAACTTGGTTTAGAGTCCTAGAAACGCGTTGTTAGATGTTTCATAAGTTCGTCGAACTTATACAAAGCTCATTGAGACATTTATAAGCACTCATGTTGAATGAAAATTGGTTTAGAGTCTTAGAAACGCGTTGTTAGATGTTTCATAAGTTCGTCAAACTTATACAAATCTCATTGAGACACTTATAAGCATTCATGTTGAATGAAAATTGGTTTAGAGTCCTAGAAACGCGTTGTTAGATGTTTCATAAGTTCTTCAAACTTATACAAATCTCATTGAGACACATATAAGCACTCATGTTGCATGAAACTTTGTTTAGAGTCCTAGAAATGCGTTGTTAGATGTTTCATAAGTTCGTCAAACTTGTACTAAGCTCATTGAGACACTTATAAGCACTCATGTTGCATGAAACTTGATTTAGAGTCCTAGAAACGCGTTTTTAGATGTTTCATAAGTTCGTCAAACTTGTACAAAGCTCATTGAGACACTTATACGCACTCATGTTGAATGAAACTTGATTTAGAGTCCTAGAAACGTGTTGTTAGATGTTTCATAAGTTCGTCAAACTTGTACAAAGCTCATTGAGACACTTATAAGCAATCATGTTGCATGAAACTTGGTTTAGAGTCCTAGAAACCGCGTTGTTAGATGTTTTATAAGTTCGTCAAACTAGTACAAAGCTCATTGAGACACTTATAAGCACTCATGTTGCATGAAACTTGGTTTAGAGTCCTAGAAACTAGTTGTTAGATGTTTCATAAATTCGTCAAACTTGTACAAAGCTCATTGAGACAGTTATAAGCACTCATGTTGAATGAAACTTGGTTTAGAGTCATAGAAACGCGTTGTTAGATGTTTCATAAGTTCTTCAGACAAGTACAAAGCTCATTGAGACACTTATAAGCACTCATGTTACATGAAACTTGGTTTAGAGTCCTAGAAACGCGTTGTTAGGTGTTTCATAAGTTCGTCAAACTAGTACAAATCTCATTCAGACACATATAAGCACTCATGTTGCATGAAACTTGGTTTAGAGTCCTAGAAACGCGTTGTTATATGTTTCATAAGTTCGTCAAACTTGTACAAAGCTCATTGAGACACTTATAAGCTCTCATGTTGCATGCAACTTGGTTTAGAGTCCTAGAAACGCGTTGTTAGATGTTTCATAAGTTCGTCAATTTTATACAAAGCTCATTGAGACACTTATAAGCACTCATGTTGAATGAAAATTGGTTTAGAGTCCTAGAAACCGCGTTGTTAGATGTTTCATAAGTTCGTCAAACTAGTACAAAGCTCATTGAGACACTTATAAGCACTCATGTTGCATGAAACTTGGTTTAGAGTCCTAGAAACGAGTTGTTAGATGTTTCATAAGTTCGTCAAACTTGTACAAAACTCATTGAGACATTTATAAGCACTCATGTTGCATGCAACTTGGTTTAGAGTCCTAGAAACGCGTTGTTAGATGTTTCATAAGTTCGTCAAACTTATACAAAGCTCATTGAGACACTTATAAGCACTCATGTTGAATGAAAATTGGTTTAGAGTCCTAGAAACGCGTTGTTAGATGTTTCATAAGTTCGTCAAACTAGTACAAAGCTCATTGAGACACTTATAAGCACTCATGTTGCATGAAACTTGGTTTAGAGTCCTAGAAACACGTTGTTAGATGTTTCATAAGTTCGTCAAACTTGTACAAAGCTCATTCAGACACTTATAAGCACTCATGTTGAATGAAACTTGATTTAGAGTCCTAGAAACGCGTTGTTAGATGTTTCATAAGTTCGTCAGACTAGTACAAAGCTCATTGAGAAACTTATAATCTCTCATTTTGCATGAAACTTTGTTTAGAGTCCTAGAAACGTGTTGTTAGATGTTTCATAAGTTCGTCAAACTTGTACAAAGCTCATTGAGACACATATAAGCACTCATGTTGAATGACACTTGGTTTAGAGTCCTAGAAACGCGTTGTTAGATGTTTCATAAGTTCGTCAAACTAGTACAAAGCTCATTGAGACACTTATAAGCACTAATGTTGAATGACACTTGATTTAGAGTCCTAGAAACGCGTTGTTAGATGTTTCATAAGTTCGTCAAACTAGTACAAAGCTCATTGAGACACTTATAAGCACTCATTTTGCATGAAACTTGGTTTAGAGTCCTAGAAACCGCGTTGTTAGATGTTTCATAAGTTCGTCAGACTAGTACAACGCTCATTGAGAAACTTATAAGCACTCATGTTGCATGAAATTTTGTTTAGAGTCCTAGAAACGCGTTGTTAGATGTTTCATAAGTTCGTCAGACTAGTACAAAGCTCATTGAGACACATATAAGCACTCATGTTGCATGAAACTTTGTTTAGAGTCCTAGAAATGCGTTGTTAAATGTTTCATAAGTTCGTCAAACTTGTACTAAGCTCATTGAGACACTTATAAGCACTCATGTTGCATGAAACTTGATTTAGAGTCCTAGAAACGCGTTTTTAGATGTTTCATAAGTTCGTCAAACTTGTACAAAGCTCATTGAGACACTTATACGCACTCATGTTGAATGAAACTTGATTTAGAGTTCTAGAAACGTGTTGTTAGATGTTTCATAAGTTCGTCAAACTTGTACAAAGCTCATTGAGACACTTATAAGCAATCATGTTGCATGAAACTTGGTTTAGAGTCCTAGAAACCGCGTTGTTAGATGTTTTATAAGTTCGTCAAACTAGTACAAAGCTCATTGAGACACTTATAAGCACTCATGTTGCATGAAACTTGGTTTAGAGTCCTAGAAACTAGTTGTTAGATGTTTCATAAATTCGTCAAACTTGTACAAAGCTCATTGAGACACTTATAAGCTCTCATGTTGCATGCAACTTGGTTTAGAGTCCTAGAAACGCGTTGTTAGATGTTTCATAAGTTCGTCAATTTTATACAAAGCTCATTGAGACACTTATAAGCACTCATGTTGAATAAAAATTGGTTTAGAGTCCTAGAAACCGCGTTGTTAGATGTTTCATAAGTTCGTCAAACTAGTACAAAGCTCATTGAGACACTTATAAGCACTCATGTTGCATGAAACTTGGTTTAGAGTCCTAGAAACGAGTTGTTAGATGTTTCATAAGTTCGTCAAACTTGTACAAAACTCATTGAGACACTTATAAGCACTCATGTTGCATGCAACTTGGTTTAGAGTCCTAGAAACGCGTTGTTAGATGTTTCATAAGTTCGTCAAACTTATACAAAGCTCATTGAGACACTTATAAGCACTCATGTTGAATGAAAATTCGTTTAGAGTCCTAGAAACGCGTTGTTAGATGTTTCATAAGTTCGTCAAACTAGTACAAATCTCATTGAGACACTTATAAGCACTCATGTTGCATGAAACTTGGTTTAGAGTCCTAGAAACGCGTTGTTAGATATTTCATAAGTTCGTCAAACTTGTACAAAGCTCATTCAGACACTTACAAGCACTCATGTTGAATGAAACTTGATTTAGAGTCCTAGAAACGCGTTGTTAGATGTTTAATAAGTTCGTCAGACTAGTACAAAGCTCATTGAGAAACTTATAATCTCTCATTTTGCATGAAACTTTGTTTAGAGTCCTAGAAACGCGTTGTTAGATGTTTCATAAGTTCGTCAAACTAGTACAAAGCTCATTGAGACACTTATAAGCACTCATGTTGCATGAAACTTGGTTTAGAGTCCTAGAAACGCGTTGTTAGATGTTTCATAAGTTCTTCAAACATGTACAAAGCTCATTGAGAAACTTTAAGCCCTCATGTTGCATGAAACTTTCTTTAGAGTCTTAGAAACGCGTTGTTAGATGATTCATAAGTTCGTCAAACTTGTACAAAGCTCATTGAGACACGTATAAGCACTCATGTTGAATGAAACTTGGTTTAGAGTCAAAGAAACGCGTTGTTAGATGTTTCATAAGTTTGTCAAACTAGTACAAAGCTCATTGAGACACTTATAAGCACTCATGTTGTATGAAACTTGGTTTAGAGTCCTAGAAACGCGTTGTTAGATGTTTCATAAGTTTGTCAACAAAGTACAAAGCTCATTGAGACACTTATAAGCACTCATGTTGCATGAAACTTGGTTTAGAGTCCTAGAAACGCGTTGTTAGATGTTTCATAAGTTCTTCAAACATGTACAAAGCTCATTGAGACACTTATAAGAACTCATGTTGGATGAAACTTGGTTTAGAATCCTAGAAACGCGTTGTTAGATGTTTCATAAGTTCTTCAAACTAATACTAAGCTCATTGAGACACTTATAAGCACTCATGTTGCATGAAACTTGGTTTAGAGTCCTAGAAACGCGTTGTTAGATGTTTCATTAGTTCGTCAAACTTGTACAAAGCTCATTGAGACACTTATAAGCACTCATGTTGAATGAAACTTGATTTAGAGTCCTAGAAACGCGTTGTTAGTTGTTTCATAAGTTCGTCAAAGTAGTACAAAGCTCATTGAGACACTTATAAGCACTCATGTTGCATGAAACTTGGTTTAGAGTCCTAGAAACCGCGTTGTTAGATGTTTTATAAGTTATTCAAACTAGTACTAACCTCATTGAGAAACTTATAAGCACTCATGTTCCATGAAACTTGGTTTAGAGTCCTAGAAACGTGTTGTTAGATGTTTCATAAGTTCGTCAAACTTGTACAAAGCTCATTGAGACACTTATAAGCACTCATGTTGAATGAAACTTGATTTAGAGTCCTAGAAACGCGTTGTTAGATGTTTCATAAGTTCGTCAGAGTAGTACAAAGCTCATTGAGACACTTATAAGCACTCATGTTGCATGAAACTTGGTTTAGAGTCCTAGAAACCGCGTTGTTAGATGTTTTATAAGTTATTCAAACTAGTACTAACCTCATTGAGAAACTTATAAGCACTCATGTTCCATGAAACTTGGTTTAGAGTCCTAGAAACGTGTTGTTAGATGTTTCATAAGTTCCTCAAACTTGTACAAAGCTCATTGAGACACTTATAAGCAATCATGTTGCATGAAACTTGGTTTAGAGTCCTAGAAACCGCGTTGTTAGATGTTTCATAAGTTCGTCAGACTAGTACAAAGCTCATTGAAACACTTATAAGCACTCATGTTGCATGAAACTTGGTTTAGAGTCCTAGAAACGCGTTGTTAGATGTTTCATAAGTTCGTCAAACTTATACAAAGCTCATTGAGACACTTATAAGCACTCATGTTGAATGAAAATTGGCTTAGAGTCCTAGAAACGCGTTGTTAGATGTTTCATAAGTTTGTCAAACTTATACAAAGCTCATTGAGACACTTTTAAGCACTCATGTTGAATGAAAATTGGTTTAAGTTCTAGAAACGCGTTGTTAGATGTTTCATAAGTTCGTCAAACTAGTACAAAGCTCATTGAGACACTTATAAGCACTCATGTTGAATGAAAATTGGTTTAGAGTCCTAGAAACCGCGTTGTTAGATGTTTCATAAGTTCGTCAAACTAGTACAAAGCTCATTGAGACACTTATAAGCACTCATGTTGCATGAAACTTGGTTTAGAGTCCTAGAAACGAGTTGTTAGATGTTTCATAAGTTCGTCAAACTTGTACAAAACTCATTGAGACATTTATAAGCACTTATGTTGCATGCAACTTGGTTTAGAGTCCTAGAAACGCGTTGTTAGATGTTTCATAAGTTCGTCAAACTTATACAAAGCTCATTGAGACACTTATAAGCACTCATGTTGAATGAAAATTGGGTTAGAGTCCTAGAAACGCGTTGTTAGATGATTCATAATGATATGAGCGTAGAATCTGATGCCGATGCCGATCAACATCGACCACTCAACATCGACCAACATCGACCACTCGATACCGATATCGACCAACATCGACCACTCGATACCGATGCCGATCAACCTCGACCACTCGACATCGATGCCGATCAACAAGGCGCACGTGCACCAATCACCGAAGGACGGGAAGGCGTGATCACCCGGTCCAAAGCTGAGGAGTTAGCCAAGATAGCTTTATCAAGTACCATGGACAAGGAAGTATCACCTAGGAGCTACTTCAACATATTCTCCGCCACCACGTAAGAAGACCAAGCTATGAGAGCTAAGCGGACTAGGTGTCTCGCTTGATACTCTTTTTCCCACCGGGTTTTAATGAGGTCAAGAAGAACACCACGTCGTCCATTAGTGATCATGGCTTGAAGAATGTAAGAGACGAGGCATTTTCACACTACTCGTTGTTCTATCTTTTCTTTAAGGAACGCCGTGTTGTTTTGGCGATTTCCTTTTCTCTTTGCGTTTTTCCATTTTTGTGCGGATTTCCTTTTCTCGGATTTCCTTTTTGTTAAACGCACAACCCTAAAAGAGAGTTGCGACTTGTGCCTCCTCTATATAAGGGTTGCGCCGCACCTTCTTCTTCTTTAGTCAACTTTTACCTAAAAACTTCTTATAGTCGACTCCTCTCGGTTCCTTTGCGAACTTGAGCCGCTTACAAGCTTATTTGCTTACAAGCGTCTCTTCTATCCATCAAGGAGGTTGCCCCATAGCTTCCTTGAGACGTTCCCATTCCATCCATCGCTTCCACATCTCCATTCCCACCTCCTATCCCGAAGTTATCCGCCGTTTTCCCTTCGACCCACCACGGTTTTCACTTCATCGTAGTACTCGCCTTGTCACGGAGTATCGGTCTAGAACTAAGGACGTATCATGTGGTATCGAGCCAACTCGTACCAAAGGCCGAGTCGCTTCTTTTCCCTTTAAACTATTACAACTTCGAATCCGTTTACTAGAACTTGTCGTGTGTTGCATCTCGTTTGTTGTTAGTATTGAAGTTGTGTTAGTTTCGTGTTCTTGTTGATTGATTAGTGTGCGGCGGCGAATAGGGTTTAGATCTTCAAAACCTGATTGCATATTTTGAAAACGTGTTGTGAAAGATTTCCTTTTTGAACAAAACTCGCGTTTTACTTAAAAATCCGATTTCCTTTTTCCTTGTTTCAAAACCGCGTAGCCATTTTCCTTTTTGCCGCGTACCCGAACTCCTTTTACTCTTTGTAGCTTGTGTTTTGTGTTGAGAACAACTTACTCTGCGAGCTACCCGCTTTTGCAACAGTACCATGTCCCTATCGCCCGAAGCGATTGACGACCTCAAAAAACTCATAGCAACGCAGTGGCCGAAGCAATGGCCCAAGTGCGCCTCGGCGATTGCCCAACAACTTACTCGGAACGTGAGCGGCAAACCAAGGAAACCGCAAAGGGAACCTCGGACTCGAGGGTGGGTCAACTCCAACTCCATCCGATGCCATGCGGATTTGCAAAGGTAAGGGCGTTGCCGGTACATCTAGGTTCCAAGCGTCCGCAACATCCGTTCAACCAACGCAAACGAGCGAGAGGGAACCACGGCAACGGGTGCATGCCGAGCCGAGCGAGCCAGAGGACGAGCACCCGGGCGTAGGCCACACGCTGCTCCACGCCGTCCTACGCAGACCATAGCCGGGCAACGCGTCTACATCGGCTCTAGCGACGAGTATTACGGCGTCAACGTCTCGTACCGTAGTAGGCGAAGCCGGAGACGTGAGAGACGAGACAGGACGACCCGAGAGACGCGGAGAGCCAGCAGCTAAAGCATATCAAGGCCAAGTTCCCACCATTCCTCGGCAAGAATGATCCGGAAGCCTATCTGGACTGGGAAAGGAAGATGGAGTCCAGCTTCTTGTGCCATGATACGTATGCCTCCAACAAGGTAAAGATAGCCGTCTCGGAATTTAGTGAGTACGCACTTTTGTGGTGGGATCAGCTTTGCACCACACGGAACCGTCATAATGAGCAGCCCATCACCACTTGGCACCAACTCACCACCCACTTGAGAAAAAGGTTTGTGCCGAGCCATTACCACCGGGAAGTTCTCAACAAGCTGAGGAAGCTCACCCAAGGGTCCACCACAGTCCGAGACTACTTCCAAGAGATGGAAACCCTTCTCATCCGAGCCGGACTAGAGGAAGATGATGAAGTAACCATGGCACGGTTCATTGGTGGACTCAGCCGGGACATCCAGGACAAGGTGGAGCTCCGTACTTATATGGACCTTGAGGAACTCGTGCACAAGGCAGAACTAGTGGAGAGTCAAAACAAAAGAAGGTACGCAAAGCCGAGCTTCTCCTCCACGACCAATAAACCCAAGGAATTCCTACCTTCTCGGCCACCTTTCTCCAAGGATGCCAAGCCTTCTTCCACGACGAAAGAAGAGGTCAAGTTTGATCCCAAGGGCCGAACCAACACCTCCTCCAAAAAGCAATGTTAGGTGTTTTAGATGCCAAGGGATGGGACACTACTCGAGAGATTGTCCCAACAAGAAAGTCTTCATGATTCTGGACAATGGAGAGGTAGTTCCACAGGATTCGAGTCGAACCAGAAGATGGAGAGGAGGAGGAAGCCGCAACTGTTGGAGAGATGCTGGTAGTCGGAGGGCGTTGAGTGTCCAGAACCAGCCGGAGGAGTTAGTGCAGAGAAACCACCTCTTCCACACACGCCGCCCGGTCAAAGGAAAGGTATGCAGCCTGATCATAGATGGGGGTAGCTGCACCAATGCCGCCGGTGAGCTAATGGTCCGAAGCTAAGCCTAGAACCCATCACCCATCCCCGGCCATACAAGCCGCAGTGGCTCAACGATAGTGGTGCTCTCACCGTCACACAACAGGTCCGTTTCACGCCGTCCATAGGCAAATATGAAGATGAGGTCCCGTGTGATGTCATACCCATGGGATCCAGCCATGTGCTGCTTGGCCGACCGTGGCAATCCGACCGGAAAGTACTCCATGACGGATACACAAACAAGCACACGTTTGAGTTCAAGGGCCGCAAGATCACTCTGGTTCCTCTTACTCCAAGTGAAGTGTACCAAGACCAGCTCTATCTCAAACTCAAGGAAGAAAAGGAGAAGACACCGGCCCACACGCCAACCTCTACATTAACCAAAGAGAAGTGTCTGAACTTATGAATTCAAATTGCGCTATGTTATTGTTTGTGTACAAGGAAAGCCTTGTTAGTACTAACCCCACACGGGATCTCCCTAGTGATATGTCTAAGCTATTGCAGGATTTTAGTGATGTCTTTCCCCAGGAGATACCCCCCGGCCTACCACCCATCCGAGGCATTGAGCACCAGATTGACTTGGTACCCGGTTCAGCACTACCAAATCGACCGGCTTATAGGACCAATCCGGTGGAGACCAAGGAACTTCAAAAGCAAGTAGAAGAACTTATGAGCAAGGGACACATTCGTGAGAGCATGAGTCCGTGTGCCGTGCCGGTTCTTCTCGTGCCAAAGAAGGACGGATCATGGAGGATGTGTGTTGATTGCCGAGCCATCAACAACATCACGGTTAAGTATCGCCATCCTATCCCTAGACTTGATGATATGCTTGATGAATTGTGCGGTTCTAACATTTTCTCTAAGATTGATCTTAAGAGCGGTTATCATCAGATTAGGATGAAGGAAGGTGATGAATGGAAGACGGCTTTCAAGACCAAGCAAGGCCTCTATGAGTGGCTAGTCATGCCTTTTGGACTTACTAATGCACCGAGCACATTTATGCGTCTAATGAACCATGTTTTGAGATCTTTTATAGGTGTATTCGTGGTGGTATACTTCGATGACATCCTAATCTTCAGTAGGAGCTTAGCCGAGCACATTGACCACGTCCGAGCCGTTCTTGAAGTTCTAAGGAGGGAAAACCTGTTTGCCAACATAGACAAATGCACTTTTTGTACTAACCAGGTTGTATTCTTAGGCTTTGTTGTGAGTGCGAAGGAGTACAGGTCGATGAGGAGAAGATCAAGGCTATCCGAGATTGGCCTAAGCCGACCACCATTGGAGAAGTCCGGAGCTTTCACGGGCTTGCCGGGTTCTACCGCCGATTTGTCCGGGACTTTAGCACCATTGCTGCACCATTGACCGAAGTGATCAAGAAGGATGTGGGATTTAAGTGGGGAGAAGCACAAGACAAGGCTTTCGAATGCCTTAAAGAGAAGCTTATCAATTCCCCTTTGCTTTTATTACCTCGATTTCCTTAAGACTTTTGAGATTGAATGTGATGCGTCTGGTGTAGGGATTGGGGCAGTTCTAATGCAGGAACGGAGACCTATAGCTTACTTCAGTGAGAAGTTAGGTGGAGCCACGCTGAACTATCCCACATACGACAAGGAGCTCTACGCGCTGGTGAGAGCCTTGCAGACTTGGCAACACTACCTTTGGCCGAAGGAGTTTGTTATCCACACCGATCATGAGTCTCTCAAGCATCTTAAGGGCCAACAGAAGCTGAACAAAAGACATGGCCGCTGGATAGAGTTCATAGAGACTTTCCCCTACGTGATCAAATACAAGAAAGGTAAAGACAATGTCGTAGCCGACGCATTGTCTCGGAGGTACACTCTAATCTCAGAATTGACATCTAGACTCATAGGATTTGAAGTGCTTAAAACGTTGTATGAATCGATTCGAGTTTGGTTCTTATTACTTGAAATGTGCTAAGTTTGCTTGTGAGAATTACTATAGACAGGACGGCTACCGTTCTTTCACCATCGATCGTGCATACCTACCGGCTCGGTTAGGGAACTACTTGTCCGAGAAGCCCACGGTGGGGGACTAGCCGGACACTTCGGAGTGGCCAAGACCTTGGCAAGTCTTCAAGCCCACTTCTATTGGCCGCGTATGAGAAGAGATGTGGAAAGAATATGTCTTAGGTGTGTCACTTGTAAGCAAGCCAAGAGTAAGGTTCAGCCGTACGGTTTGTATACCCCGTTACCCATTCCTTCTCACCCTTGGACTCATATATCTATGGACTTTGTAGTTGGTTTACCTCGAACCGAAATGGTAGAGACTCCATCTTTGTGGTTGTAGACAGGTTCAAGCAAAATGGCCCATTTCATTGCATGCCACAAGACGGATGACGCCGTGGGTGTAGCTAATCTGTTTTTCCGGGAAGTGGTAAGGCTACACGGCATGCCACAAGTCATTGTCTCCGACCGTGACACCACGTTCTTGAGCCATTTTTGGCGTACGTTATGGGCCAAGCTAGGAACCAAACTATCCTTTTCCACCACATGTCATCCGCAAACGGACGGTCAAACCGAGGTGGTGAACAGGTCGTTATCCACGCTCTTGAGAACCATGGTGAAGAGCAACATTAAGTCATGGGAAGAGTGTCTACCCCATGTTGAGTTCGCCTATAACCACGCTAAGCATTCTTCGACTCTCTACTCTCCTTTTGAACTAGTATACGGATTTAATCCCATGTCTCCCTTAGATCTAATCGCTTTACCTTTGAGTGAAATGTCTAGTGTTGATGGCAAGAAAAAAGCGGAACAGGTTAGGAAAATGCATGAGAAGGCCAAGGAGAACATTGAGAGGAGAACCGAGCAATACGCCAAGCATGCCAACAATGGCGACTTGGTGTGGATCCATCTGAGGAAAGAACGGTTCCCAGCCGAGAGGAAGTCCAAACTCATGCCCCGAGTAGACGGACCTTTCAAGGTGGTCCGGCGGATCAACGACAACGCCTACAAGATCGACCTCCAAGGTAAGTACACGATATCGGATTCCTTCAATGTATCTGATTTGTCTCCCTTTATTTATGATGCAGATTTGAGGACAAATCCTTTTCAAGAAGGAGGGGATGATATGAGCGTAGAATCGGATGCCGATGCCGATCAACATCGACCACTCAACATCGACCAACATCGACCACTCGATACCGATATCGACCAACATCGACCACTCGATACCGATGCCGATCAACCTCGACCACTCGACATCGATGCCGATCAACAAGGCGCACGTGCACCAATCACCGAAGGACGGGAAGGCGTGATCACCCGGTCCAAAGCTGAGGAGTTAGCCAAGATAGCTTTATCAAGTACCATGGACAAGGAAGTATCACCTAGGAGCTACTTCAACATATTCTCCGCCACCACGTAAGAAGACCAAGCTATGAGAGCTAAGCGGACTAGGTGTCTCGCTTGATACTCTTTTTCCCACCGGGTTTAATGAGGTCAAGAAGAACACCACGTCGTCCATTAGTGATCATGGCTTGAAGAATGTAAGAGACGAGGCATTTTCACACTACTCGTTGTTCTATCTTTTCTTTAAGGAACGCCGTGTTGTTTTGGCGATTTCCTTTTCTCTTTGCGTTTTTCCATTTTTGTGCGGATTTCCTTTTCTCGGATTTCCTTTTTGTTAAACGCACAACCCTAAAAGAGAGTTGCGACTTGTGCCTCCTCTATATAAGGGTTGCGCCGCACCTTCTTCTTCTTTAGTCAACTTTTACCTAAAAACTTCTTATAGTCGACTCCTCTCGGTTCCTTTGCGAACTTGAGCCGCTTACAAGCTTATTTGCTTACAAGCGTCTCTTCTATCCATCAAGGAGGTTGCCCCATAGCTTCCTTGAGACGTTCCCATTCCATCCATCGCTTCCACATCTCCATTCCCACCTCCTATCCCGAAGTTATCCGCCGTTTTCCCTTCGACCCACCACGGTTTTCACTTCATCGTAGTACTCGCCTTGTCACGGAGTATCGGTCTAGAACTAAGGACGTATCACATAAGTTCGTCAAACTAGTACAAAGCTCATTGAGACACTTATAAGCACTCATGTTGCATGACACTTCGTTTAGAGTCGTAGAAACCGCGTTGTTAGATGTTTCATAAGTTCGTCAAACTTGTACAAAGCTCATTCAGACACTTATAAGCACTCATGTTGAATGAAACTTGATTTAGAGTCCTAGAAACGCGTTGTTAGATGTTTCATAAGTTCGTCAGACTAGTACAAAGCTCATTGAGAAACTTATAATCTCTCATTTTGCATGAAACTTTGTTTAGAGTCCTAGAAACGTGTTGTTAGATGTTTCATAAGTTCGTCAAACTTGTACAAAGCTCATTGAGACACATATAAGCACTCATGTTGAATGACACTTGGTTTAGAGTCCTAGAAACGCGTTGTTAGATGTTTCATAAGTTCGTCAAACTAGTACAAAGCTCATTGAGACACTTATAAGCACTAATGTTGAATGACACTTGATTTAGAGTCCTAGAAACGCGTTGTTAGATGTTTCATAAGTTCGTCAAACTAGTACAAAGCTCATTGAGACACTTATAAGCACTCATTTTGCATGAAACTTGGTTTAGAGTCCTAGAAACCGCGTTGTTAGATGTTTCATAAGTTCGTCAGACTAGTACAACGCTCATTGAGAAACTTATAAGCACTCATGTTGCATGAAATTTTGTTTAGAGTCCTAGAAACGCGTTGTTAGATGTTTCATAAGTTCGTCAGACTAGTACAAAGCTCATTGAGACACATATAAGCACTCATGTTGCATGAAACTTTGTTTAGAGTCCTAGAAATGCGTTGTTAAATGTTTCATAAGTTCGTCAAACTTGTACTAAGCTCATTGAGACACTTATAAGCACTCATGTTGCATGAAACTTGATTTAGAGTCCTAGAAACGCGTTTTTAGATGTTTCATAAGTTCGTCAAACTTGTACAAAGCTCATTGAGACACTTATACGCACTCATGTTGAATGAAACTTGATTTAGAGTTCTAGAAACGTGTTGTTAGATGTTTCATAAGTTCGTCAAACTTGTACAAAGCTCATTGAGACACTTATAAGCAATCATGTTGCATGAAACTTGGTTTAGAGTCCTAGAAACCGCGTTGTTAGATGTTTTATAAGTTCGTCAAACTAGTACAAAGCTCATTGAGACACTTATAAGCACTCATGTTGCATGAAACTTGGTTTAGAGTCCTAGAAACTAGTTGTTAGATGTTTCATAAATTCGTCAAACTTGTACAAAGCTCATTGAGACACTTATAAGCTCTCATGTTGCATGCAACTTGGTTTAGAGTCCTAGAAACGCGTTGTTAGATGTTTCATAAGTTCGTCAATTTTATACAAAGCTCATTGAGACACTTATAAGCACTCATGTTGAATAAAAATTGGTTTAGAGTCCTAGAAACCGCGTTGTTAGATGTTTCATAAGTTCGTCAAACTAGTACAAAGCTCATTGAGACACTTATAAGCACTCATGTTGCATGAAACTTGGTTTAGAGTCCTAGAAACGAGTTGTTAGATGTTTCATAAGTTCGTCAAACTTGTACAAAACTCATTGAGACACTTATAAGCACTCATGTTGCATGCAACTTGGTTTAGAGTCCTAGAAACGCGTTGTTAGATGTTTCATAAGTTCGTCAAACTTATACAAAGCTCATTGAGACACTTATAAGCACTCATGTTGAATGAAAATTCGTTTAGAGTCCTAGAAACGCGTTGTTAGATGTTTCATAAGTTCGTCAAACTAGTACAAATCTCATTGAGACACTTATAAGCACTCATGTTGCATGAAACTTGGTTTAGAGTCCTAGAAACGCGTTGTTAGATATTTCATAAGTTCGTCAAACTTGTACAAAGCTCATTCAGACACTTACAAGCACTCATGTTGAATGAAACTTGATTTAGAGTCCTAGAAACGCGTTGTTAGATGTTTAATAAGTTCGTCAGACTAGTACAAAGCTCATTGAGAAACTTATAATCTCTCATTTTGCATGAAACTTTGTTTAGAGTCCTAGAAACGCGTTGTTAGATGTTTCATAAGTTCGTCAAACTAGTACAAAGCTCATTGAGACACTTATAAGCACTCATGTTGCATGAAACTTGGTTTAGAGTCCTAGAAACGCGTTGTTAGATGTTTCATAAGTTCTTCAAACATGTACAAAGCTCATTGAGAAACTTTAAGCCCTCATGTTGCATGAAACTTTCTTTAGAGTCCTAGAAACGCGTTGTTAGATGATTCATAAGTTCGTCAAACTTGTACAAAGCTCATTGAGACACATATAAGCACTCATGTTGAATGAAACTTGGTTTAGAGTCAAAGAAACGCGTTGTTAGATGTTTCATAAGTTTGTCAAACTAGTACAAAGCTCATTGAGACACTTATAAGCACTCATGTTGTATGAAACTTGGTTTAGAGTCCTAGAAACGCGTTGTTAGATGTTTCATAAGTTTGTCAACAAAGTACAAAGCTCATTGAGACACTTATAAGCACTCATGTTGCATGAAACTTGGTTTAGAGTCCTAGAAACGCGTTGTTAGATGTTTCATAAGTTCTTCAAACATGTACAAAGCTCATTGAGACACTTATAAGAACTCATGTTGGATGAAACTTGGTTTAGAATCCTAGAAACGCGTTGTTAGATGTTTCATAAGTTCTTCAAACTAATACTAAGCTCATTGAGACACTTATAAGCACTCATGTTGCATGAAACTTGGTTTAGAGTCCTAGAAACGCGTTGTTAGATGTTTCATTAGTTCGTCAAACTTGTACAAAGCTCATTGAGACACTTATAAGCACTCATGTTGAATGAAACTTGATTTAGAGTCCTAGAAACGCGTTGTTAGTTGTTTCATAAGTTCGTCAAAGTAGTACAAAGCTCATTGAGACACTTATAAGCACTCATGTTGCATGAAACTTGGTTTAGAGTCCTAGAAACCGCGTTGTTAGATGTTTTATAAGTTATTCAAACTAGTACTAACCTCATTGAGAAACTTATAAGCACTCATGTTCCATGAAACTTGGTTTAGAGTCCTAGAAACGTGTTGTTAGATGTTTCATAAGTTCGTCAAACTTGTACAAAGCTCATTGAGACACTTATAAGCACTCATGTTGAATGAAACTTGATTTAGAGTCCTAGAAACGCGTTGTTAGATGTTTCATAAGTTCGTCGTAGTAGTACAAAGCTCATTGAGACACTTATAAGCACTCATGTTGCATGAAACTTGGTTTAGAGTCCTAGAAACCGCGTTGTTAGATGTTTTATAAGTTATTCAAACTAGTACTAACCTCATTGAGAAACTTATAAGCACTCATGTTCCATGAAACTTGGTTTAGAGTCCTAGAAACGTGTTGTTAGATGTTTCATAAGTTCCTCAAACTTGTACAAAGCTCATTGAGACACTTATAAGCAATCATTGTTAGTTTTAAGAAGATTAAGATGAGTTTAGAGATTTGTGTTCTTGAGTTCCATGAAGAACATCAAGAACAAGAGAGAGAGAGAGAATAGAGAGAGAGTTTAATCGGAAAAGATTATATGAGATTAGATTAGATTATTTTTGTGTCGTTACAACATAGGATAAATATATAAGGAATAGCATCTAAAATAGCATCATGTGAAGATGCCAAAACCGTCCACATCTTCCTCGGTTCAATGCGCCAAACGTCGCTTTCTCCTCGGTTAGACGCGCATCCTTAGAGCCACCCGTGACTTGTACGGACGGCGTGAACTCCACATGCCCAACGGCTCTTTGGTGTAACGGTAACTTGGTTTCTAGATCCTTCCTTTGTTTCTCTTGTCCTCTTGTAACGGTAACAAAAGAGATAGCTTGGGTCCTTTGCCTTTGACCACAAGCTAGGTCTTTGCCTTGGTGAATGAGTGTGTCCGGGCAAAGCCTTGGTCTCTTTTCAACACTCCCCCGCAAGCTTAGCCTAATGCAATGGCTAAGCTTGGAACCCGCATAACCTTGCCTCGTTAAAACCTTGGTGAGAAAACCACTTGGGATAAAACTCACCTAAGGGAAAAGAGTGCAAGCTTATGCGGTTGGAGACTTAGGCTTTGGTAGCCCGTGTGAGTCCTAGTCTTGGTAGGATGGACTCACAAACCTTCAAGCTTGCTGATTTGGTGAAGATGTCCGCGAGTTGATCTTCACTTTTGGTGTAGCAAGGTAAGATGGTCCCTTTGACCATTTGCTCTCTAACCTTGTGACAATCCACCTCTATGTGCTTGGTCCGTTCATGGAAGACCGAGTTGGTTGCTATGTGGATGGCCGCTTGGTTGTCACAATGCATAGTCATTGGTGCTTCAATCTTGAAACCCAAATCCCCTAGCAAGTTCTTTAGCCACATGAGTTCTTGAGTTAGCTTCCTCATGGCTCTATACTCGGCTTCGGCGGTTGAGCAAGACACTATCTTTTGCTTCTTTGTCTTCCATGTGACAAGGTTGCCTCCAATGAAGGTGCAATACCCGGTGGTTGACCGCCTGTCTTCTAGGTTCCCGGCATAGTCCGCGTCACAATACCCAACAACCTCCGTGCTTTTGTTGCAACCCATCCATATACCCAAGCTTGAAGTTCCCTTAAGGTATCCCAAGATCCTCATGATCATGTTCCAATGATGTTGCTTCGGTCTTTGCATATGTTGGGAGACTTGATTCACGGCAAAGCATAGATCCGGCCTAGTGATGGTAAGGTAGATGAGCTTTCCCACTAGCCGTCTATATAGCATCGGATCTTTGTATGGTTGATCGTCTTCACTACCCTCTTGAATGGTCTTGTAGCCGTCTTCAAGGGGTGTCTTGGCCACCTTGGTACCTGCCATATTGACAACACTTAAAACATCGTGGGTGTACTTCCTTTGGGAGAGAAATAGACCTTCCTTTGATCTACATAATTCAACCCCAAGGAAGTACTTAAGCAAACCGAGATCTTTAATATCAAATTTGGACTTAAGAAAAGACTTGGTTTCTTGAATACCTCCCTTGTTGTTTCCGGAGATGATGATGTCATCTACGTATACAAGTACTACTACTATACCTTCTTGGTTCTGTAGTGTGAAGAGTGTGTGTTCGACTTGTGATCTCTTGAATCCTCTTGCCATCAAAGTTGAGCTAAGTTTGTGGTCTCAAGCTCTTGGTGATTGCTTGAGACCGTATATAGCTTTTCTTAAACTTAAGACTTTCCCGGGGGTAATCTCTACTCCGGTTGGTGGAGTCATGTATACCTCTTCCTCAAGTTCTCCTTGTAGAAAGGCGTTCTTCACATCCATTTGAAATAGATCCCAAGATAGATTAGTAGCCAAGGATAGAATGACCCTAACCGTGTGAAGTTTGGCCACCGGTGCAAAGGTATCCAAGTAATCCTCTCCATAGGTTTGGGTGAAGCCTCTTGCCACAAGTCTTGCCTTGTACCTTTCAATATCCCCATTGCTTAGGTACTTGATGGTGAACACGGATCTAGAGCTTACGGTCTTCTTTCCCTTGGGAAGATCAGTTTCATAGAAGGTTTCATTGTCTTCCATTGCCTTGTTCTCGGCTCTAACCGCATTGATCCACACTTCTTCCTTCATTGCTTCTTCATATGTCCTTGGTATCACATGTTGATCCATGGCGGTAAGGAAGGCTCGGTGTTCCTTGGGAATTCTAGCAAGAGAGCATGTTGCTTGAGTAGGATGGGCCACCGCCTTGCTATTGTAGTAGACCCTTGTGTTTACCCAATTAGATGGATGCTTCTTTACCCTAGTGCTTCTCCTTAGAGTCGGCTCCGTTTGAATACTAGTCGGCTCCGGTGGTACACTTCCTCCTTGACCCACTTCTTGATCATGATCATCTTGAGCATGTCCTTGGTCTTCTTGTGGTGTAGTTTGTTGGTGAGCATTTGATTCTCCCCCGGACTCATTAGACTCTTGAGGTTCGGAGTTGGCTTGCTCATTTATGTTCTCCCCCTCATGATCAAGAGGAGTGGGTTGTTGATTTGGTATGTCTTGGCTTGGCTCTTCTTCAAAGTTCATGCCAAGATTCTTCATTAGGTTCCTTAGGCTTGTGGCTCTATCCGTGACTTTCTCGGGTAAGTCCTTCACACTATCCCAATTCTTGTCTTCATAGAAGCTTTTGCCTTCAAGGAACTTGACGTCTCTTGAGACTATGACCCTTCTTGTCTCGGGTACATAACATTTGTATCCTTTTTGTGTGTTGGAGTAGCCTATGAACATGGCCTTGATGCTCTTTGCTTCAAGTTTGTTCCTTTGTTCACTAGGCACAAAAACAAAACACACACAACCAAAAACTCTTAGATGGTTAAGAATAGGCTTACTTTTATTCAAAACTTGAAAGGGAGATTGGTTGTTTAAGATTTGAGTAGGGGTTCGGTTGATGAGATAACACGCGGTTAAAACACCATCCGACCAAAACCGTTTTGGGATGTTCATGTGGAACATCATTGACCGTGTGACCTCCATGAGATGCCTATTCTTCCTCTCGGCCACACCGTTTTGTTGCGGTGTATATGGACATGTGGTTTGGTGAAGAATCCCATGGTTGGCTATGTGTTCTTTGAATGCTCGGCTTGTGTACTCCCCCCATTATCCGACCTAAAGGTTTTAATCTTAGCGTTGTAATGGTTAGTCACATAGTTTTGAAAGTTTTTAAAAGCCTCTAATACCCTATCTTTAGTTTGTAAAAGTGTAACCCAAGTGTATTTAGAGCTTTCATCTATAAATGTGACAAAATAAGCTTGATTATCCCTAGATTTGCAAGGGGAGGACCAAACGTCCGAATGAATCAATTCAAAAGGTTTGTAACACATTTTGGATTTTGAAAATACGGTTCTACAATGTTTGCCTAAAATGCAAGCCTCACAAGTTTGATGATCAAAAACAACATTAGGGAAAATAGTTTTTAAAGCATTCAAATGAGGATGACCAAGTCTAAAATGCCAAATAACATTGTTAACTTCGGCTATAACCGATTTAAAAGCATGACAAAGAGAAGTAGAAGTAGAGATAGAGTTTTTGAAATCAAATTCTTCAAGAACATAGAGGTCCCCTCTTGTGACCCCTTTTCCAATGACCTTCTCACTCTTAATATCCTGAAAAATCACATCATTAGGACTGAAAATAACCTTGCAATTCAAATCACAAGCAATGCGTTTAACGGATATAAGATTGGAAGTGAAACTAGGCATGTAAAGAGCTTGAGAATCACTATCAAACAACTTAAGATTTCCTAACCCTTCTATAGGAATTTCACTCCCATTTGCAATAATGACATTACCTAAAGCCGGTTTAACATTACTAATTAAATCCAAGTTGCTAATCATATGATGAGAAGCACCCGAATCAACAATAATAGGCTTATATGGTTTAATGTCTATGTTTTGAGCACTAAGAGAGTAATAGGGTGAAATACCGGAGCCCTTAAGGGCTTTGATGAGTGCGTCAAGGTCCGACTTCCTCACGAACTCGTCCATGTATGGGACAATGGCCGAAGACTCCTCTTCCTTGCCATGGTTTGGTCCGCTTGTACTTGGTATGCTAGCCGAGTCATCGTGAGAGTAATTGGCCTTGGCGTCCTTGAACTTGGCCGGCTTGAGACTAGGGTGTAGGATCCAACACTTCTCCTTGTTGTGGCCTTTCTTCTTGCAATGCTCACATGTCAAGGCTCTCCTTTCTTCATATGTCTTGGAAGACGGTTTAAACGCCACCTTGTTTGCGGTCACAAGTTCCTTCTTGCCATCAAAGAGCTCGATGGAACCTTGTTCTCTTTGGAGTTGTGCACACACTTCTTCAAGGTTTGGTAGAGTATCGGCTCGGAGAAGATGCTTGGTGATCTCCTTGTAGCTGCCGTTGAGGGTAAGAAGCAAGCCAAAGACTTTGTCTTGCTCTCTTCGTTCGTTTAACACTTTAGGATCCACGGTGCTTGGGCGAAGCATTTCTAACTCTGCCCAAAGTGACCTAAACTTCCCAAAGTGTTTAGTGAACTCGGTGTCTTCTTGGTTTAGGTCACTAATGGCCTTCTTGACTTCATAAACTCGGCTAAGGTTTGAGATGTTGCCGTAGACGGTTTGGAGAGTGTCCCATAGCTCCTTGGCGTTTTCGCAATAGGAGTAAGCCTCCAAGATGGACGGCTCAAGGGATCCTTGGATGATCCCAAGTACCTTTTGGTCTAGTTGGAACCACTTCTCATCGTCGGTTGTGAGTTCGTTGTTGAACTCAATAGGAGCGTCTTGCCGAGTGAGTATATGGTTCCAATAGCCGCGGCCACAAAGGGCTATCTTCATGGTTCTTGCCCATAGAAGGTAGTTGATGCCTTTGAGAGTAACCGGACAAAGTGCCTTCTTGGATTCTTTGTCTTCCATGGTTGTGTTGAATGAGGTTTGAAATAACTCGTTTTTGAAATTTCGATCTAGAAATTTGAACCGAGAAATTTGAAACCGAGAGTATCGAGAATGGTCGGTGTCGGGACTTGTCGGTATCGAGACTTGTCGGTATCGAGACTAGATCTTGTCGAGAGTAGTCGAGAAAAGTGGCCGGGAAAACAGGACTCTTGCCGAGAAAACTTTGTCGAGAAAACCTTGTCGAGAGTTTGTCGAGAGTTTGTCGAGGTTTGAGAGTTTGTCGAGGCTTGTCGAGAGTCTACGTAACCGTATCGAGAGTGCACAAGAACCGTATCGAGGTTTGTCGAGAGTACCGAGAATCGTCGGTACCGAGAATAGCCGAGAGTAACCGAGAGTAGATTTAGCGGAAGCAGATTAGGTTCCGCAGCAAGGTTGCTCGATACCATGTTAGTTTTAAGAAGATTAAGATGAGTTTAGAGATTTGTGTTCTTGAGTTCCATGAAGAACATCAAGAACAAGAGAGAGAGAGAGAATAGAGAGAGAGTTTAATCGGAAAAGATTATATGAGATTAGATTAGATTATTTTTGTGTCGTTACAACATAGGATAAATATATAAGGAATAGCATCTAAAATAGCATCATGTGAAGATGCCAAAACCGTCCACATCTTCCTCGGTTCAATGCGCCAAACGTCGCTTTCTCCTCGGTTAGACGCGCATCCTTAGAGCCACCCGTGACTTGTACGGACGGCGTGAACTCCACACGCCCAACGGCTCTTTGGTGTAACGGTAACTTGGTTTCTAGATCCTTCCTTTGTTTCTCTTGTCCTCTTGTAACGGTAACAAAAGAGATAGCTTGGGTCCTTTGCCTTTGACCACAAGCTAGGTCTTTGCCTTGGTGAACGAGTGTGTCCGGGCAAAGCCTTGGTCTCTTTTCAACAATCATGTTGCATGAAACTTGGTTTAGAGTCCTAGAAACCGCGTTGTTAGATGTTTCATAAGTTCGTCAGACTAGTACAAAGCTCATTGAAACACTTATAAGCACTCATGTTGCATGAAACTTGGTTTAGAGTCCTAGAAACGCGTTGTTAGATGTTTCATAAGTTCGTCAAACTTATACAAAGCTCATTGAGACACTTATAAGCACTCATGTTGAATGAAAATTGGCTTAGAGTCCTAGAAACGCGTTGTTAGATGTTTCATAAGTTTGTCAAACTTATACAAAGCTCATTGAGACACTTTTAAGCACTCATGTTGAATGAAAATTGGTTTAAGTTCTAGAAACGCGTTGTTAGATGTTTCATAAGTTCGTCAAACTAGTACAAAGCTCATTGAGACACTTATAAGCACTCATGTTGCATGAAACTTGGTTTAGAGTCCTAGAAACGCGTTGTTAGATGTTTCATAAGTTTGTCAACCTAGTACAAAGCTCATTGAGACACTTATAAGCAATCATGTTGCATGAAACTTGGTTTAGAGTCCTAGAAACCGCATTGTTAGATGTTTCATAAGTTCGTCAGACTAGTACAAAGCTCATTGAAACACTTATAAGCACTCATGTTGCATGAAAGTTGGTTTAGAGTCCTAGAAACGCGTTGTTAGATGTTTCATAAGTTCGTCGAACTTATACAAAGCTCATTGAGACATTTATAAGAACTCATGTTGAATGAAAATTGGTTTAGAGTCCTAGAAACGCGTTGTTAGATGTTTCATAAGTTCGTCAAACTTGTACAAATCTCATTGAGACACTTATAAGCATTCATGTTGAATGAAAATTGGTTTAGAGTCCTAGAAACGCGTTGTTAGATGTTTCATAAGTTCGTCAAACTTATACAAATCTCATTGAGACACTTATAAGCACCCATGTTGAATGAAAATTGGTTTAGAGTCCTAGAAACGCGTTGTAGATGTTTCATAAGTTCGTCAAACTTATACAAAGCTCATTGAGACACTTATAAGCACTCATGTTGCATGAAACTTGGTTTAGAGTCTAGAAACGCGTTGTTAGATGTTTCATAAGTTTGTCAACCTAGTACAAAGCTCATTGAGACACTTATAAGCACTCATGTTGCATGAAACTTGGTTTAGAGTCCTAGAAACGCGTTGTTAGATGTTTCATAAGTTCTTCAAACTTGTACAAAGCTCATTGAGACACTTATAAGAACTCATGTTGCATGAAACTTGGTTTAGAGTCCTAGAAACGCGTTGTTAGATGTTTCATAAGTTCTTCAAACTAGTACTAAGCTCATTGAGACACTTATAAGCACTCATGTTGCATGAAACTTGATTTAGAGTCCTAGAAACGCGTTGTTAGATGTTTCATAAGTTCGTCAAACTTGTACAAAGCTCATTGAGACACTTATACGCACTCATGTTGAATGAAACTTGATTTAGAGTCCTAGAAACGTGTTGTTAGATGTTTCATAAGTTCGTCAAACTTGTAAAAAGCTCATTGAGACACTTATAAGCAATCATGTTGCATGAAACTTGGTTTAGAGTCCTAGAAACCGCGTTGTTAGATGTTTCATAAGTTCGTCAAACTAGTACAAAGCTCATTGAGACACTTATAAGCACTCATGTTGCATTAAACTTGGTTTAGAGTCCTAGAAACGAGGTGTTAGATGTTTCAT
Source organism: Cochlearia excelsa (assembly GCA_963556525.1). NCBI lineage: Eukaryota > Viridiplantae > Streptophyta > Magnoliopsida > Brassicales > Brassicaceae > Cochlearia > Cochlearia excelsa. The sequence continues at coordinate 1,714,870 of CAUVZT010000006.1, forward strand.
AAGTTCGTCAAACTTGTACAAAGCTCATTGAGACACTTATAAGTACTCATGTTGCATGCAACTTGGTTTAGAGTCCTAGAAACGCGTTGTTAGATGTTTCATAAGTTCGTCAAACTTATACAAAGCTCATTGAGACACTTATAAGCACTCATGTTGAATGAAAATTGGTTTAGAGTCCTAGAAACGCGTTGTTAGATGTTTCATAAGTTCGTCAAACTAGTAGAAAGCTCATTTAGACACTTATAAGCACTCATGTTGCATGAAACTTGGTTTAGAGTCCTAGAAACGCGTTGTTAGATGTTTCATAAGTTCGTCAAACTTGTACAAAGCTCATTCAGACACTTATAAGCACTCATGTTGAATGAAACTTGATTTAGAGTCCTAGAAACGCGTTGTTAGATGTTTCATAAGTTCGTCAGACTAGTACAAAGCTCATTGAGAAACTTATAATCTCTCATTTTGCATGAAACTTTGTTAAGAGTCCTAGAAACGTGTTGTTAGATGTTTCATAAGTTCGTCAAACTTGTACAAAGCTTATTGAGACACATATAAGCACTCGTGTTGAATGACACTTGGTTTAGAGTCCTAGAAACGCGTTGTTAGATGTTTCATAAGTTCGTCAAACTAGTACAAAGCTCATTGAGACACTTATAAGCACTAATGTTCAATGACACTTGATTTAGAGTCCTAGAAACGCGTTGTTAGATGTTTCATAAGTTCGTCAAACTAGTACAAAGCTCATTGAGACACTTATAAGCACTCATTTTGCATGAAACTTGGTTTAGAGTCCTAGAAACCGCGTTGTTAGATGTTTCATAAGTTCGTCAGACTAGTACAACGCTCATTGAGAAACTTATAAGCACTCATGTTGCATGAAACTTGGTTTAGAGTCCTAGAAACGCGTTGTTAGATGTTTCATAAGTTCGTCAGACTAGTACAAAGCTCATTGAGACACATATAAGCACTCATGTTGCATGAAACTTTGTTTAGAGTCCTAGAAATGCGTTGTTAGATGTTTCATAAGTTCCTAAAACTTGTACTAAGCTCATTGAGACACTTATAAGCACTCATGTTGCATGAAACTTGATTTAGAGTCCTAGAAACGCGTTGTTAGATGTTTCATAAGTTCGTCAAACTTGTACAAAGCTCATTGAGACACTTATACGCACTCATGTTGAATGAAACTTTATTTAGAGTCCAAGAAACGTGTTGTTAGATGTTTCATAAGTTCGTCAAACTTGTACAAAGCTCATTGAGACACTTATAAGCAATCATGTTGCATGAAACTTGGTTTAGAGTCCTAGAAACCGCGTTCTTAGATGTTTCATAAGTTCGTCAAACTAGTACAAAGCTCATTGAGACACTTATAAGCACTCATGTTGCATTAAACTTGGTTTAGAGTCCTAGAAACGAGTTGTTATATGTTTCATAAGTTCGTCAAACTTGTACAAAGCTCATTGAGACACTTATAAGCACTCATGTTGCATGCAACTTGGTTTAGAGTCCTAGAAACCGCGTTCTTAGATGTTTCATAAGTTCGTCAGACTAGTACAAAGCTCATTGAGAAACTTATAATCTCTCATTTTGCATGAAACTTTGTTTAGAGTCCTAGAAACGTGTTGTTAGATGTTTCATAAGTTCGTCAAACTTGTACAAAGCTCATTGAGACACATATAAGCACTCGTGTTGAATGACACTTGGTTTAGAGTCCTAGAAACGCGTTGTTAGATGTTTCATAAGTTCTTCAAACTTATACAAAGCTCATTGAGACACTTATAAGCACTCATGTTGAATGAAAATTGGTTTAAAGTCCTAGAAACGCGTTGTTAGATGTTTCATAAGTTCGTCAAACTAGTACAAAGCTCATTGAGACACTTATAAGCACTCATGTTGCATGAAACTTGGTTTAGAGTCCTAGAAACGCGTTGTTAGATGTTTCATAAGTTCGTCAAACTTGTACAAAGCTCATTCAGACACTTATAAGCACTCATGTTGAATGAAACTTGATTTAGAGTCCTAGAAACGCGTTGTTAGATGTTTCATAAGTTCGTCAGACTAGTACAAAGCTCATTGAGAAACTTATAATCTCTCATTTTGCATGAAACTTTGTTTAGAGTCCTAGAAACGTGTTGTTAGATGTTTCATAAGTTCGTCAAACTTGTACAAAGCTCATTGAGACACATATAAGCACTCATGTTGAATGACACTTGGTTTAGAGTCCTAGAAACGCGTTGTTAGATGTTTCATAAGTTCGTCAAACTAGTACAAAGCTCATTGAGACACTTATAAGCACTAATGTTGAATGACACTTGATTTAGAGTCCTAGAAACGCGTTGTTAGATGTTTCATAAGTTCGTCAAACTAGTACAAAGCTCATTGAGACACTTATAAGCACTCATTTGTCATGAAACTTGGTTTAGAGTCCTAGAAACCGCGTTGTTAGATGTTTCATAAGTTCGTCAGACTAGTACAACGCTCATTGAGAAACTTATAAGCACTCATGTTGCATGAAACTTTGTTTAGAGTCCTAGAAACGCGTTGTTAGATGTTTCATAAGTTCGTCAGACTAGTACAAAGCTCATTGAGATACATATAAGCACTCATGTTGCATGAAACTTTGTTTAGAGTCCTAGAAATGCGTTGTTAGATGTTTCATAAGTTCGTCAAACTTGTACTAAGCTCATTGAGACACTTATAAGCACTCATGTTGCATGAAACTTGATTTAGAGTCCTAGAAACGCGTTGTTAGATGTTTCATAAGTTCGTCAAACTTGTACAAAGCTCATTGAGACACTTATACGCACTCATGTTGAATGAAACTTGATTTAGAGTCCAAGAAACGTGTTGTTAGATGTTTCATAAGTTCGTCAAACTTGTACAAAGCTCATTGAGACACTTATAAGCAATCATGTTGCATGAAACTTGGTTTAGAGTCCTAGAAACCGCGTTGTTAGATGTTTCATAAGTTCGTTAAACTAGTACAAAGCTCATTGAGACACTTATAAGCACTCTTGTTGCATGAAACTTGGTTTAGAGTCCTAGAAACTAGTTGTTAGATGTTTCATAAGTTCGTCAAACTTGTACAAAGCTCATTGAGACACTTATAAGCTCTCATGTTGCATGAAACTTGGTTTAGAGTCCTAGAAACGCGTTGTTAGATGTTTCATAAGTTCGTCAAACTTATACAAAGCTCATTGAGACACTTATAAGCACTCATGTTGAATGAAAATTGGTTTAGAGTCCTAGAAACCGCGTTGTTAGATGTTTCATAAGTTCGTCAAACTAGTACAAAGCTCATTGAAACACTTATAAGCACTCATGTTGCATGAAACTTGGTTTAGAGTCCTAGAAACGAGTTGTTAGATGTTTCATAAGTTCGTCAAACTTGTACAAAACTCATTGAGACACTTATAAGCACTCATGTTGCATGCAACTTGGTTTAGAGTCCTAGAAACGCGTTGTTAGATGTTTCATAAGTTCGTCAAACTTATACAAAGCTCATTGAGACACTTATAAGCACTCATGTTGAATGAAAATTGGTTTAGAGTCCTAGAAACGCGTTGTTAGATGTTTCATAAGTTCGTCAAACTAGTACAAATCTCATTGAGAAACTTAAAAGCACTCATGTTGCATGAAACTTGGTTTAGAGTCCTAGAAACGCGTTGTTAGATGTTTCATAAGTTCGTCAAACTTGTACAAAGCTCATTCAGACACTTATAAGCACTCATGTTGAATGAAACTTGATTTAGAGTCCTAGAAACGCGTTGTTAGATGTTTAATAAGTTCGTCAGACTAGTACAAAGCTCATTGAGAAACTTATAATCTCTCATTTTGCATGAAACTTTGTTTAGAGTCCTAGAAACGCGTTGTTAGATGTTTCATAAGTTCGTCAAACTAGTACAAAGCTCATTGAGACACTTATAAGCACTCATGTTGCATGAAACTTGGTTTAGAGTCCTAGAAACGCGTTGTTAGATGTTTCATAAGTTTGTCAACCTAGTACAAAGCTCATTGCGACACTTATAAGCACTCATGTTGCATGAAACTTGGTTTAGAGTCCTAGAAACCCGTTGTTAGATGTTTCATAAGTTCGTCAAACTTGTACAAAGCTTATTGAGAAACTTATAAGCCCTCATGTTGCATGAAACTTTCTTTAGAGTCCTAGAAACGCGTTGTTAGATGATTCATAAATTCGTCAAACTTGTACAAAGCTCATTGAGACACATATAAGCACTCATGTTGAATGAATCTTGGTTTAGAGTCATAGAAACGCGTTGTTAGATGTTTAATAAGTTTGTCAAACTAGTACAAAGCTCATTGAGACACTTATAAGCACTCATGTTGTATGAAACTTGGTTTAGAGTCCTAGAAACGCGTTGTTAGATGTTTCATAAGTTTCTCAACCTAGTACAAAGCTCATTGAGACACTTATAAGCACTCATGTTGCATGAAACTTGGTTTAAAGTCCTAGAAACGCGTTGTTAGATGTTTCATAAGTTTTTCAAACATGTACAAAGCTCATTGAGACACTTATAAGAACTCATGTTGCATGAAACTTGGTTTAGAATCCTAGAAACGCGTTGTTAGATGTTTCATAAGTTCTTCAAACCAATACTAAGCTCATTGAGACACTTATAAGCACTCATGTTGCATGAAACTTGGTTTAGAGTCCTAGAAACGCGTTGTTAGATGTTTCATTAGTTCGTCAAACTTGTACAAAGCTCATTGAGACACTTATAAGCACTCATGTTGAATGAAACTTGATTTAGAGTCCTAGAAACGCGTTGATAGATGTTTCATAAGTTCGTCAAAGTAGTACAAAGCTCATTGAGACACTCATAAGCACTCATGTTGCATGAAACTTGGTTTAGAGTCCTAGAAACCGCGTTGTTAGATGTTTTATAAGTTATTCAAACTAGTACTAACCTCATTGAGAAACTTATAAGCACTCATGTTCCATGAAACTTGGTTTAGAGTCCTAGAAACGTGTTGTTAGATGTTTCATAAGTTCGTCAAACTTGTACAAATCTCATTGAGACACTTATAAGCAATCATGTTGCATGAAACTTGGTTTAGAGTCCTAGAAACCGCGTTGTTAGATGTTTCATAAGTTCGTCAGACTAGTACACAGCTCATTGAAACACTTATAAGCACTCATGTTGCATGAAACTTGGTTTAGAGTCCTAGAAACGCGTTGTTAGATGTTTCATAAGTTCGTCAAACTTGTACTAAGCTCATTGAGACACTTATAAGCACTCATGTTGCATGAAACTTGATTTAGAGTCCTAGAAACGCGTTGTTAGATGTTTCATAAGTTCGTCAAACTTGTACAAAGCTCATTGAGACACTTATACGCACTCAAGTTGAATGAAACTTGATTTAGAGTCCAAGAAACGTGTTGTTAGATGTTTCATAAGTTCGTCAAACTTGTACAAAGCTCATTGAGACACTTATAAGCAATCATGTTGCATGAAACTTGGTTTAGAGTCCTAGAAACCGCGTTGTTAGATGTTTCATAAGTTCGTCAAACTAGTACAAAGCTCATTGAGACACTTATAAGCACTCTTGTTGCATGAAACTTGGTTTAGAGTCCTAGAAACTAGTTGTTAGATGTTTCATAAGTTCGTCAAACTTGTACAAAGCTCATTGAGACACTTATAAGCTCTCATGTTGCATGAAACTTGGTTTAGAGTCCTAGAAACACGTTGTTAGATGTTTCATAAGTTCGTCAAACTTATACAAAGCTCATTGAGACACTTATAAGCCCTCATGTTGAATGAAAATTGGTTTAGAGTCCTAGAAACCGCGTTGTTAGAAGTTTCATAAGTTCGTCAAACTAGTACAAAGCTCATTGAGACACTTATAAGCACTCATGTTGCATGAAACTTGGTTTAGAGTCCTAGAAACGAGTTGTTAGATGTTTCATAAGTTCGTCAAACTTGTACAAAACTCATTGAGACACTTATAAGCACTCATGCTGCATGCAACTTGGTTTAGAGTCCTAGAAACGCGTTGTTAGATGTTTCATAAGTTCGTCAAACTTATACAAAGCTCATTGAGACACTTATAAGCACTCATGTTGAATGAAACTTGGTTTAAAGTCCTAGAAACGCGTTGTTAGATGTTTCATAAGTTTTTCAAACATGTACAAAGCTCATTGAGACACTTATAAGAACTCATGTTGCATGAAACTTGGTTTAGAATCCTAGAAACGCGTTGTTAGATGTTTCATAAGTTCTTCAAACCAATACTAAGCTCATTGAGACACTTATAAGCACTCATGTTGCATGAAACTTGGTTTAGAGTCCTAGAAACGCGTTGTTAGATGTTTCATTAGTTCGTCAAACTTGTACAAAGCTCATTGAGACACTTATAAGCACTCATGTTGAATGAAACTTGATTTAGAGTCCTAGAAACGCGTTGATAGATGTTTCATAAGTTCGTCAAAGTAGTACAAAGCTCATTGAGACACTCATAAGCACTCATGTTGCATGAAACTTGGTTTAGAGTCCTAGAAACCGCGTTGTTAGATGTTTTATAAGTTATTCAAACTAGTACTAACCTCATTGAGAAACTTATAAGCACTCATGTTCCATGAAACTTGGTTTAGAGTCCTAGAAACGTGTTGTTAGATGTTTCATAAGTTCGTCAAACTTGTACAAAGCTCATTGAGAAACTTATAAGCACTCATGTTGCATGTAACTTTGTTTAGAGTCCTAGAAACGCGTTGTTAGATGATTCATAAGTTCTTCAAACTTGTACAACGATCATTGAGACACATATAAGCACTCATGTTGAATGAAACTTGGTTTAGAGTCTTAGAAACGCGTTGTTAGATGTTTCATAAGTTCGTGAAACTAGTACAAAGCTCATTGACACACTTATAAGCACTCATGTTCCATGAAACTTGCTTTAGAGTCCTAGTAACTTGCTTTAGAGTCCTAGAAACGCGTTGTTAGATGTTTCATAAGTTTGTCAACCTAGTACAAAGCTCATTGAGACACTTATAAGCACTCATGTTGCATGAAATTTGGTTTAGAGTCCTAGAAACGCGTTGTTAGATGTTTCATAAGTTCTTCAAACTTGTACAAAGCTCATTGAGACACTTATAAGAACTCATGTTGCATGAAACTTGGTTTAGAGTCCTAGAAACGCGTTGTTAGATGTTTCATAAGTCCTTCAAACTAGTAGTAAGCTCACTGAGACACTTATAAGCACTCATGTTGCATGAAACATGGTTTAGAGTCCTAGAAACCACGTTGTTAGATGTTTCATAAGTTCGTCAGACTAGTACAAAGCTCATTGAAACACTTATAAGCACTCATGTTCCATGAAACTTTGTTTAGAGTCCTAGAAACGCGTTGTTAGATATTTCATAAGTTCGTCAAACTTATACAAAGCTCATTGAGACACTTATAAGCACTCATGTTGAATGAAAATTGGTTTAGAGTCCTAGAAACGCGTTGTTAGATGTTTCATAAGTTCGTCAAACTTGTACTAAGCTCATTGAGACACTTATAAGCACTCATGTTGCATGAAACTTGATTTAGAGTCCTAGAAACGCGTTGTTAGATGTTTCATAAGTTCGTCAAACTTGTACAAAGCTCATTGAGACACTTATACGCACTCAAGTTGAATGAAACTTGATTTAGAGTCCAAGAAACGTGTTGTTAGATGTTTCATAAGTTCGTCAAACTTGTACAAAGCTCATTGAGACACTTATAAGCAATCATGTTGCATGAAACTTGGTTTAGAGTCCTAGAAACCGCGTTGTTAGATGTTTCATAAGTTCGTCAAACTAGTACAAAGCTCATTGAGACACTTATAAGCACTCTTGTTGCATGAAACTTGGTTTAGAGTCCTAGAAACTAGTTGTTAGATGTTTCATAAGTTCGTCAAACTTGTACAAAGCTCATTGAGACACTTATAAGCTCTCATGTTGCATGAAACTTGGTTTAGAGTCCTAGAAACACGTTGTTAGATGTTTCATAAGTTCGTCAAACTTATACAAAGCTCATTGAGACACTTATAAGCCCTCATGTTGAATGAAAATTGGTTTAGAGTCCTAGAAACCGCGTTGTTAGAAGTTTCATAAGTTCGTCAAACTAGTACAAAGCTCATTGAGACACTTATAAGCACTCATGTTGCATGAAACTTGGTTTAGAGTCCTAGAAACGAGTTGTTAGATGTTTCATAAGTTCGTCAAACTTGTACAAAACTCATTGAGACACTTATAAGCACTCATGCTGCATGCAACTTGGTTTAGAGTCCTAGAAACGCGTTGTTAGATGTTTCATAAGTTCGTCAAACTTATACAAAGCTCATTGAGACACTTATAAGCACTCATGTTGAATGAAAATTGGTTTAGAGTCCTAGAAACGCGTTGTTAGATGTTTCATAAGTTCGTCAAACTAGTACAAATCTCATTGAGACACTTATAAGCACTCATGTTGCATGAAACTTAGTTTAGAGTCCTAGAAACGCGTTGTTAGATGTTTCATAAGTTCGTCAAACTTGTACAAAGCTCATTCGACACTTATAAGCACTCATGTTGAATGAAACTTGATTTAGAGTCCTAGAAACGCGTTGTTAGATGTTTAATAAGTTCGTCAGACTAGTACAAAGCTCATTGAGAAACTTATAATCTCTCATTTTGCATGAAACTTTGTTTAGAGTTCTAGAAACGCGTTGTTAGATGTTTCATAAGTTCGTCAAACTAGTACAAAGCTCATTGAGACACTTATAAGCACTCATGTTGCATGAAACTTGGTTTAGAGTCCTAGAAACGCGTTGTTAGATGTTTCATAAGTTTGTCAACCTAGTACAAAGCTCATTGCGACACTTATAAGCACTCATGTTGCATGAAACTTGGTTTAGAGTCCTAGAAACCCGTTGTTAGATGTTTCATAAGTTCGTCAAACTTGTACAAAGCTCATTGAGAAACTTATAAGCCCTCATGTTGCATGAAACTTTCTTTAGAGTCCTAGAAACGCGTTGTTAGATGATTCATAAGTTCGTCAAACTTGTACAAAGCTCATTGAGACACATATAAGCACTCATGTTGAATGAATCTTGGTTTAGAGTCATAGAAACGCGTTGTTAGATGTTTCATAAGTTTGTCAAACTAGTACAAAGCTCATTGAGACACTTATAAGCACTCATGTTGTATGAAACTTGGTTTAGAGTCCTAGAAACGCGTTGTTAGATGTTTCATAAGTTTGTCAACCTAGTACAAAGCTCATTGAGACACTTATAAGCACTCATGTTGCATGAAACTTGGTTTAGTGTCCTAGAAACGCGTTGTTAGATGTTTCATAAGTTCTTCAAACATGTACAAAGCTCATTGAGACACTTATAAGAACTCATGTTGCATGAAACTTGGTTTTGAATCCTAGAAACGCGTTGTTAGATGTTTCATAAGTTCTTCAAACTAATACTAAGCTCATTGAGACACTTATAAGCACTCATGTTGCATGAAACTTGGTTTAGAGTCCTAGAAACGCGTTGTTAGATGTTTCATTAGTTCGTCAAACTTGTACAAAACTCATTGAGACACTTATAAGCACTCATGTTGAATGAAACTTGATTTAGAGTCCTAGAAACGCGTTGTTAGATGTTTCATAAGTTCGTCAAAGTAGTACAAAGCTCATTGAGACACTTATAAGCACTCATGTTGCATGAAACTTGGTTTAGAGTCCTAGAAACCGCGTTGTTAGATGTTTTATAAGTTATTCAAACTAGTACTAACCTCATTGAGAAACTTAGAAGCACTCATGTTCCATGAAACTTGGTTTAGAGTCCTAGAAACGTGTTGTTAGATTTTTCATAAGTTCGTCAAACTTGTACAAATCTCATTGAGACACTTATAAGCAATCATGTTGCATGAAACTTGGTTTAGAGTCCTAGAAACCGCGTTGTTAGATGTTTCATAAGTTCGTCAGACTAGTACAAAGCTCATTGAAACACTTATAAGCACTCATGTTGCATGAAACTTGGTTTAGAGTCCTAGAAACGCGTTGTTAGATGTTTCATAAGTTCGTCAAACTTATACAAAGCTCATTGAGACACTTATAAGCAATCATGTTCCATGAAACTTGGTTTAGAGTCCTAGAAACCGCGTTGTTAGATGTTTCATAAGTTCGTCAAACTAGTACAAAGCTCATTGAGACACTTATAAGCACTCATGTTGCATGAAACTTGGTTTAGAGTCCTAGAAACTAGTTGTTAGATGTTTCATAAGTTCGTCAAACTTGTACAAAGCTCATTGAGACACTTATAAGCTCTCATGTTGCATGCAACTTGGTTTAGAGTCCTAGAAACGCGTTGTTAGATGTTTCATAAGTTCTTCAAACTTATACAAAGCTCATTGAGACACTTATAAGCAATCATGTTGAATGAAAATTGGTTTAGAGTCCTAGAAACCGCGTTGTTAGATTTTTCATAAGTTCGTCAAACTAGTACAAAGCTCATTGAGACACTTATAAGCACTCATGTTGCATGAAACTTGGTTTAGAATCCTAGAAACGAGTTGTTAGATGTTTCATAAGTTCGTCAAACTTGTACAAAACTCATTGAGACACTTATAAGCACTCATGTTGCATGCAACTTGGTTTAGAGTCCTAGAAACGCGTTGTTAGATGTTTCATAAGTTCGTCAAACTTATACAAAGCTCATTGAGACACTTATAAGCACTCATGTTGAATGAAAATTGGTTTAGAGTCCTAGAAACGCGTTGTTAGATGTTTCATAAGTTCGTCAAACTAGTACAAATCTCATTGAGACACTTATAAGCACTCATGTTGCATGAAACTTGGTTTAGAGTCCTAGAAACGCGTTGTTAGATGTTTCATAAGTTCGTCAAACTTGTACAAAGCTCATTCAGACACTTATAAGCACTCATGTTGAATGAAACTTGATTTAGAGTCCTAGAAACGCGTTGTTAGATTTTTAATAAGTTCGTCAGACTAGTACAAAGCTCATTGAGAAACTTATAATCTCTCATTTTGCATGAAACTTTGTTTAAAGTCCTAGAAACGCGTTGTTAGATGTTTCATAAGTTCGTCAAACTTGTACAAAGCTCATTGAGACACATATAAGCACTCATGTTGAATGACACTTGGTTTAGAGTCCTAGAAACGCGTTGTTAGATGTTTCATAAGTTCGTCAAACTAGTACAAAGCTCATTGAGACACTTATAAGCACTAATGTTGAATGACACTTGATTTAGAGTCCTAGAAACGCGTTGTTAGATGTTTCATAAGTTCGTAAAACTAGTACAAAGTTCATTGAGACACTTATAAGCACTCATGTTGCATGAAACTAGGTTTAGAGTCCTAGAAACCGCGTTGTTAGATGTTTTATAAGTTCGTCAGACTAGTACAAAGCTCATTGAGAAACTTATAAGCACTCATGTTGAATGAAACTTGGTTTAGAATCCTAGAAACGCGTTGTTAGATGTTTCATAAGTTCGTCAAACTGGTACAAAGCTCATTGAGACACTTATAAGCAGTCATGTTGCATGAAACATGGTTTAGAGTCCTAGAAACGAGTTGTTAGATGTTTCATAAGTTCGTCAAACTTGTACAAAGCTTATTGAAACACTTATAAGCACTCATATTGCATGAAACTTGGTTTAGAGTCCTAGAAACGCATTGTTAGATGTTTCATAAGTTCGTTAAACTTATACAAAGCTCATTGAGACACTTATAAGCACTCATGTTGAATTAAAATTGGTTTAGAGTCCTAGAAACGCGTTGTTAGATGTTTCATAAGTTCGTCAAACTCGTACAAAGCTCATTGAGACACTTATAAGCACTCATGTTGCATGAAACTTGGTTTAGAGTCCTAGAAACACGTTGTTAGATGTTTCATAAGTTTGTCAACCTAGTACAAACCTCATTGCGACACTTATAAGCACTCATGTTGCATGAAACTTGGTTTAGAGACCTAGAAACGCGTTGTTAGATGTTTCATAAGTTCGTCAAACTAGTACAAAGCTCATTGAGACACTTATAAGCACTCATGTTGCATGAAACTTGGTTTAGAGTCCTAGAAACACGTTGTTAGATGTTTCATAAGTTTGTCAACCTAGTACAAAGCTCATTGCGACACTTATAAGCACTCATGTTGCATGAAACTTGGTTTAGAGTCCTAGAAACGTGTTGTTAGATGTTTCATAAGTTCGTCAAACTTGTACAAAGCTCATTGAGAAACTTATAAGCACTCATGTTGCATGTAACTTTGTTTAGAGTCCTAGAAACGCGTTGTTAGATGATTCATAAGTTCTTCAAACTTGTACAACGATCATTGAGACACATATAAGCACTCATGTTGAATGAAACTTGGTTTAGAGTCTTAGAAACGCGTTGTTAGATGTTTCATAAGTTCGTGAAACTAGTACAAAGCTCATTGACACACTTATAAGCACTCATGTTCCATGAAACTTGCTTTAGAGTCCTAGTAACTTGCTTTAGAGTCCTAGAAACGCGTTGTTAGATGTTTCATAAGTTTGTCAACCTAGTACAAAGCTCATTGAGACACTTATAAGCACTCATGTTGCATGAAATTTGGTTTAGAGTCCTAGAAACGCGTTGTTAGATGTTTCATAAGTTCTTCAAACTTGTACAAAGCTCATTGAGACACTTATAAGAACTCATGTTGCATGAAACTTGGTTTAGAGTCCTAGAAACGCGTTGTTAGATGTTTCATAAGTCCTTCAAACTAGTAGTAAGCTCACTGAGACACTTATAAGCACTCATGTTGCATGAAACATGGTTTAGAGTCCTAGAAACCACGTTGTTAGATGTTTCATAAGTTCGTCAGACTAGTACAAAGCTCATTGAAACACTTATAAGCACTCATGTTCCATGAAACTTTGTTTAGAGTCCTAGAAACGCGTTGTTAGATATTTCATAAGTTCGTCAAACTTATACAAAGCTCATTGAGACACTTATAAGCACTCATGTTGAATGAAAATTGGTTTAGAGTCCTAGAAACGCGTTGTTAGATGTTTCATAAGTTCGTCAAACTAGTACAAAGCTCATTGAGACACTTATAAGCACTCATGTTGCATGAAACTTAGTTTAGAGTCCTAGAAACGCGTTGTTAAATGTTTCATAAGTTCGTCAAACTTGTACAAAGCTCATTGAGACACTTATAAGCACTCATGTTGAATGAAACTTGATTTAGAGTCCTAGAAACGCGTTGTTAGATGTTTCATAAGTTCGTCAGACTAGTACAAAGCTCATTGAGAAACTTATAAGCACTCATGTTGCATGAAACTTTGTTTAGAGTCCTAGAAACGCGTTGTTAGATGTTTCATAAGTTCGTCAAACTTGTACAAAGCTCATTGAGACACATATAAGCCCTCATGTTGCATGAAACTTGGTTTAGAGACCTAGAAACGCGTTGTTAGATGTTTCATAAGTTCGTCAAACTAGTACAAAGATCATTGAGACACTTATAAGCACTCATGTTGAATGAAAATTGGTTTAGAGTCCTAGAAACGCGTTGTTAGATGTTTCATAAGTTCGTGAAACTAGTACAAAGCTCATTGAGACACTTATAAGCACTCATGCTGCATGAAACTTGGTTTAGAGTCCTAGAAACACGTTGTTAGATGTTTCATAAGTTTGTCAACCTAGTACAAAGCTCATTGCGACACTTATAAGCACTCATGTTGCATCAAACTTGGTTTAGAGACCTAGAAACTCGTTGTTAGATGTTTCATAAGTTCGTCAAACTAGTACAAAGCTCATTGAGACACTTATAAGCACTCATTTTGCTTGAAACCTTGTTTAGAGTCCTAGAAACGCGTTGTTAGATGTTTCATAAGTTTTTCAACCTATTACAAAGCTCATTGCGACACTTATAAGCACTCATGTTGCATGAAACTTGGTTTAGAGTAATAGAAACGTGTTGTTAGATGTTTCATAAGTTCGACAAACTTGTACAAAGCTCATTGAGAAACTTATAAGCACTCATGTTGCATGAAACTTTGTTTAGAGTCCTAGAAACGCGTTGTTAGATGATTCATAAGTTCGTCAAACTTGTACAAAGCTCATTGAGACACATATAAGCACTCATGTTGAATGAAACTTGGTTTAGAGTCCTAGAAACGCGTTGTTAGATGTTTCATAAGTTCGTCAAACTAGTACAAAGCTCATTGAGACACTTATAAGCACTCATTGTAGAAATATAAAGAGTATTGCGGATTTAAACAAGAGATTAGTGAGAGATTAAGAAGGGAATCATGTTTAAGAGAATAGAGAAATAATGGATAAGTTTTTCTTAATTTTTATTGATTACACAAGAGGATATATATAGGAGATTACAAGATAGGGTTTTAGAGGATAAAAGAGCCATTAAAGGATAAGCCGCGCATGTGTAGTCAATGATCCGGTCTTCCGCACGCTTCCCGCGTCCGTACGGTCTTGACTACTTTTTACCCGGGCTTTCTCGACCACGTCTCGACATATCATGGTGCCACGTCTTCTTCAACGTGTGGAGCCGCGTCTCGTAGCCGTTGCCCATCATAAACCAAGAAGCCGCGTGTGGAGTCAAAGATCCGGTCAAGCCGCACGCTTCCGCGTCCGTACGGTCTTTGCTCCTTTTTGACCCGGGCGCTTTCGACTACGTCTCGACAAACTATGGTGCCACTTCTACTCCAGCTCATGGAGCCACGTCTCGTAGCCGTTGCACCTCTTAAAACCCTCTTTTCCACTTGGAGTCTTCCAAATTCCCTTCTCGGTCAATAATGGTTCGGATACTAGTCATACGCTAGATCGTTGACTATTTCTCCTAGACCGTTGACTATTTCTCCTCAACACTCCCCCTCAAGACTAGCCGGATGGAATGGATAGACTTGGAAACTCGTGGCTAGCCTCATTAAAACCTTGCAAGTAAAACCACTTGGGATAAAAACTTGCTAAGGGAAAAGAGTACTAGCCGCTTCGGTTAGGGTCTTCTTATTGCTTGATGAGATTTGTGAGTCTCATCTTTGAATGGATGAACTCACAAACCTTGGTGCTTGCTGCCTTTGTAAAGATGTCCGCCAATTGATCCTCACTCTTGGTGAAGCATGGAAGTATAATCTTCTTGACCATTGCCTCTCGGACCTTGTGACAATCTACTTCAATGTGCTTGGTTCTCTCATGGAATACGGAGTTGGATGCTAGGTTGATTGCTGATTTGTTGTCGGCATGCATGGTGATTGGGTTCTTGACTTCAATACCGAGATCCATGACTAAAGCCTTGAGCTAAATTAGTTCTTGAGTTAGCTTTCTCATGGCTCTATACTCGGACTCGGTTGTTGAGCATGAGACCACCTTTTGTTTCTTGCTCTTCCAAGTAACTAGGTTGCCTCCTATGAACGTGCAGTAGCCTGTTTTGGAGCGTCTATCTCCCCTATCACCTGCCCAATCCGCATCACAATAACCCACTATCTCCGTATTCTTGTTGCATCCCATCCAAATGCCTTGGCCGGGTGATCCTTTGAGATATCTAAGCACTCTATCCACCAAGTTCCAATGATGATTCTTTGGAGCTTGCATGTGTTGTGAAACCTGATTCACATCAAAACAAATGTCAGGTCTAGTTATGGTCAAATAGATTAGCTTACCAACAAGTCTTCTATATCGTTTAGGGTCTTTGTATGGCTCGTCTTCGAGCTCCCCCTTGCGGATATCTTTGTAGTTCTCTTCCAAGGGCGTCTTTGCAGGTTTAGCTCCAAGTTTTCCTGTTTCAACAAGCAAATCAAGGACGTATTTCCTTTGGGATAGGAATAGACCCTCATTGGATCTACACACTTCAATGCCCAAGAAATACTTTAATTCTTCGAGATCTTTAATATCAAATACAGATTTGAGATGAGCTTTAGTAGCCTCAATTCTTACCTTGTCATCCCTGGTTATGATGATATCATCAACATATACGAGGATGACTACTATACCTGTTTTACACTTGCTTGTAAACAGAGTATGATCGGATTCAGATTTCTTGAACCCCTTATCAAGGAGAGTGTTCCTTAGCTTGTGGTACCATGCTCTAGGGGATTGTTTCAAACCGTAGATGGCCTTCTTAAGTTTCATCACTTTTCCTGGAGTGATCTTGTCCCTTATACCCGGAGGCGGAGTCATGTATACCTCATCTTCTATTTCTCCTTGTAAGAACGCATTCTTGACATCCATTTGCCAAAGATCCCACTCTAGGTTAGTGGCAATGGAAAAGATCATCCTTATGGTGTGAAGTTTAGCAACCGGGGCAAAGGTTTCAAGGTAGTCCTCCCCATATGTTTGAGTGAAGCCCCTCGCAACTAGACGAGCCTTGTACCTCTCAATCTCCCCATTGCTTTTGTACTTGATGGTGAAGACATACCGTGAGCTAACCGTTCTCTTGCCTTGAGGTAAATTCGCCTCTTCCCAAGTTTCGTTTAGCTCCATAGCCTTATCTTCTTCTTCCACGGCTTTTATCCACACATCATGTTCCATAGCTTCCTCATATGTCCTTGGAATCCAATTCTCATCAATGCAAGCCATGAAGGCTTGATGTTCTTGTGGAAATGACACCATATTGCATACGGCTTGTATGGGATGTGCCACCGCGTTGTTGTTGAAATACACTCTTGTGTTGACCCAATTGGATGGAGGGTTCTTGGTTCTAGTACTCCTTCTTAGGGGTTGTACTACTTCTTCACCACTACCAACTTCTTCTTGAGCTTGAACCGGAACCGGAACATCATCTTGATTGTGTGCCGGATCGGCTTGAGTTTGTGTTGGAGATTGAATTGGATCTTCTCCTCCATGTTGAGCAGCCGATTCTTGTCCATTCTCCCCCTCACTATCAAGGTGAGGTTCTTGGTTCACTTGTGATTCTTCACCACTAGTATCACTACTAAGATCTAGACCAAGATCTTCCATGAGTTTCTTGAGGAGATTAGCTCTATCTTGAGCCGGAGTGGATAGGTTCTTGATGCTATCCCAATTCTGCTCTTGATAGTAACCTTGTCCTTCAAGGAACTTCACATCCCTTGAGACTATAATCCTTCTTCTTTCCGGTATGTAGCAGTTGTATACCTTTTGGCTAGATGAGTACCCAATGAAGATCCCTTTAATACTCTTGGCGTCTAGTTTACTCCTCTGTTCTCCTGGAATCAAGACAAAGCATACACATCCAAACACACTTAAGTAAGAGATAGATGGCTTAGTTTTATTTAAAACTTCAAATGGAGAAAGATCATTAAGGATTTGAGTAGGTGTCCTATTGATCAAGTAGAAAGCCGATGTAACCGCATCCCCCCAAAATCTCTTTGGGACATTTGTATGGAACATCATCGATCTTGCCACCTCCATTAAGTGCATGTTCTTCCTCTCGGCTACTCCGTTTTGTTGTGGTGTGTATGGACAGCTTGTTTGGTGCAAGATTCCATGTTTAGCCAAGTAATCTTTAAATGCATAGCTTGTGTATTCTCCTCCATTATCTGTCCTAAAACATTTGATCTTGGCATTATAATGGTTAGAAACATAAGCTTGAAATTTTTGAATGCATCTAAGACCCTATCTTTTGATGAAATTAACGTTATCCATGTGAATTTGGACTTCTCATCTATGAAAGTAACAAAATACTTGTGGTTTTCTCTAGAAACGCACGGAGAAGTCCATACATCCGAATGGATAAGTTCAAAACATGCATCATAAGTTTTAGTAGATTTTGAGAAAACGGTTTTGCAATGTTTTCCAAGGATGCATGATTCACAAAGTTTATTATCAAAAGAAACATGAGGCAACATTATTTTAAGAGCTCTAGAGTTAGGATGGCCTAATCTAGAATGTCAAATCACATTATTGGCCTCGGCTAAAACAGAATTAAACGCAAAAGATAAGTGGGAACTAGTTGGTCTCTCACCAAGCACATATAGATCTCCCTTAGTGCTTCCTCTACCAATGATCTTCCTTGAGTTAATATCCTGAAATATCACATTGATAGGACCAAAAGTAACGTTGCAATTCAAGTCATTAGCAATTCGTTTAACCGATAAAAGATTAGAGGTAAAATTAGGCATGTATAGAGCTTTCATATCTCTCTCAAACAACCTAAGATTTCCTAAACCTTTTATTGGAACTTTACCACCATTTGCAACCATAACATTTCCTATAGCCGGTTTGATATTACTCATAAGGTTTTCATTACTTATCATGTGGTGTGAAGCACCCGAATCTACTACTATTGGCTTTTCTATCCTAAGAGCATTTAGGGATAAGAAATCAATACCGGACCCCTTTAGGGTCTTAATGAGAGCTTCAAGGTCGGATTTGCGGACATATTCATCGGTGAATGGAACCACCGCCAATGCCTCTTCATCCTTTCCTTGGCTTGAAGAGCTTCCTCCGTGGACAGATTCATCTTGTGAGAGGTTCGCCTTTGGATTCATGAACTTGCTTGGTTTTAGATGGGGATGAAGAATCCAACATTTGTCCTTCACGTGCCCCTTCTTCTTGCAATGATCACACGCCATAGACCTTTTATCCTCTCGCGGCTTGAACGTTGCTTTGTTGGCTAGGGCTGTCTCCTTCTTGCTAAAGAGCTCATCACCACCTTGTTCTCTTTGAAGTTGAGAGACCACCGAGTCAAGAGATGGAAGAGTGTCGGCTCTTAGAAGATGCTTGATAAGGTCCTTATAACTAGAGTTAAGAGTCAATAAGAGTCCGAAGACTTTATCTTGCTCTTTCCTCTCGTTAATCACCTTAGCATCTATTGAGCTTGGTCTCAACATCTCTAGCTCAGCCCATAAAGCTCTAAACTTTCCATAGTGGGCGGTGAACTCGGTCTCCTCTTGAGATAGGTTATTGAGAGCTTTCTTTACCTCATACACGCGGCTAAGATTGGATACATTACCATAGATGTTCTTGAGGGTATCCCACAGATCTTTAGCCGTCTCACAGTAAGAGTATGCTTCGAGGATAGCCGGATCTAGAGTGTGTTGAATGATGCCTAGAACACGTTGATCTACTTGGAACCACTTCTCTTCCTCTTCGGTTAGACCTTCATCGCCGAGAGATCTCTCCGTGTTGATTGAATCAGGAGCTTTAGAGACGTGTTTCCATAATCCCCGGCTACCAAGAGTAGTCTTGATAGTCCTGGTCCAAAGGAGATAGTTTATCCCCTTAAGAATCACCGAAGGCAGAGTTAGCTTGGAACTATGATGATCTTGAGTATCTTCCATGTTTCAAGGTGAAAGATGATGACTTTGAGTTTGGATCTGTCTAGAATCACTTGAAACGGAAGAATGGAGGTGACTTTCGGTTTTGAGATGCCTAAAGGCAGAGAGTTTATGACGAAAAACAGAGTAAAAACAGAGTATAGTGAAGAAAAACCGAAGATTTGCGAAGATTTTAAGGAAAAGATGTGATTTTTAAGCTTGTGATGCTTAAAAACACAAAAGAATAAGCGGAATAGAGAGATTAGGAGCTATTACGCTCTGATACCATGTAGAAATATAAAGAGTATTGCGGATTTAAACAAGAGATTAGTGAGAGATTAAGAAGGGAATCATGTTTAAGAGAATAGAGAAATAATGGATAAGTTTTTCTTAATTTTTATTGATTACACAAGAGGATATATATAGGAGATTACAAGATAGGGTTTTAGAGGATAAAAGAGCCGTTAAAGGATAAGCCGCGCATGTGTAGTCAATGATCCGGTCTTCCGCACGCTTCCCGCGTCCGTACGGTCTTGACTACTTTTGACCCGGGATTTCTCGACCACGTCTCGACATATCATTGTTGAAGGACCCTAGGAACGGGATCACTCTAATGGTACGGTTTAGGGGATATGAACTCCGGAAAGGAGAACTGGTTGGATTGAAGGGTCGCACAAAGGTTGCGGAAGGCCTTTGATATTCCCGACTTCAAGGATGCTTGATATGACGCACAAGTCCACCACTTGAAGGGTTCTCTCGTCGTTGCTTGATATGACGCACAAGTCCAACGATTTGAGGAAATGTTTACTTGGATATGACTCACCAAGAAACAAGAGAAGTTCTTACAAAGAACATAGAGTGAAACTCTCAAAAAGGTTGATAAAATATTCGATGCTCTTATTCCAACAAAAAGATTACATACTTATAGTGTTTCTAGTCAAAGACATAAATTGAGGTTGTGGAAAACAATGCATTGAAAAAGAGGTCTTTGACTAATTTTTAAATGTGGCGCGGAAATTATTGTTGACCAAGCAAAGATGACCATTCGGCTGCTTTTTGTCTCTTCGGCTACTTGGTCGATTCGTCTACTTGGTCGATGTTCGATGCGCCGCGGTTTAGGAGTATCATGCACCCGGTTCGGTAAATATGGTCGGATGAAAGTTCTTCTCGGACCGACTCGGTCCAAACGCGGCCTAAGTCTTTTGAAAGCTTGAGAAGCTTGGCCTTAGAGAAATCAAGATGATCAAAATGCGAGATTGGATCAAAGGGTCCGGTCAGTTCATCAACTCGGCCATCAGCACATACGGTACGGACCAAATGGTTTAGAAGGGAGAAACCTCGGTCGGACTCGGATCCGTTGGTCTTGGAAGATCGAGTTGTTCGTCGAGAAAGACTTCCAGTTTGGTCGGCTTGATCGTTTGGTCGAGAGTTTTGTTGAAGTTTTGATCCGGACGTCCGTGGGTCGATCCGGTACACGGCTCGGCAAGACTCTCGATCATATCGGCTGCTTCATATCGGTCCGGTTCCCGATCTTCATATCGACCCGCTCCATATCGGTCTGGTTCCCGATCTTCATGTCCGCCCGGTTCCATGCTTGGTTCCCGATCTTCATGTCGGCTCGGCTCCATGTACCGGGGCACATCATCCCCTCCTTCTTTAAAAGGATTTGCCCACAAATCCGGATCATCTACATGAAACGGAGAAAGATCGGCAACATTAAAGCTTGAAGAAATGTCATACTTACCTTGTAAATCAAGTTGATAAGCGTTGTCGTTGATCTTCCTAAGGATCTGAAATGGACCATCGACCCTAGGCATGAGTTTTGACTTTCTTTCTTCTGGAAACCGTTCTTTCCGCAGGTGGACCCAAACAAGATCACCTTCCTTGAAAACCACCTCCTTTCTTTTCTTGTCGGCATATTTCTTGTAGCTTTCGGTTCGGGTTTTAATGTTGGCATGGACTCGTTCATGCAGCTTCTTGATAGTATCAGCCTTCCTTTTACCATCTGTGCTAACTCTTTCACTTAAAGGCAAAGGTAAAAGATCAAGTGGAGATAAAGGATTAAACCCGTAAACAACCTCAAAAGGAGAGAATTTGGTAGCCGAATGCATAGCATGATTATAAGCAAATTCTACATGAGGTAAACATTCTTCCCAAAGCCTAAGATTATTTTTAACCAATGATCTAAGTAGTGCGGATAAGGTTCGATTCACAACCTCGGTTTGACCATCAGTTTGAGGATGACAAGTTGTTGAAAACATCAATCTCGTTCCTAACTTAGACCATAAGGTTTTCCAAAAATAGCTAAGGAACTTAGCATCACGATCAGAAACAATGGTCCTAGGCATTCCATGCAACCTAACTATTTCTCTAAAGAATAAATCAGCAACTTGAACAGCATCATCAGTTTTATGGCATGGAATGAAATGAGCCATTTTCGAAAATCTATCTACAACCACAAAGATAGAGTCTCGACCAGCTTTTGATCTAGGCAAACCAAGTACAAAATCCATAGAAATGTCTACCCATGGATGAGAAGGAATAGGTAGAGCCGAGTACAAACCGTGATTTGATGCTTTAGTCTTTGATTTCTTACAAACCACACAACGGTCACAAATCCTTTCCACATCCTTTTTCAAGCTTGGCCAATAGAAATGGTCATAAACGGCCTTGTAGGTTTTCTTTATTCCAAAGTGTCCCATGAGTCCTCCGCCATGAGCTTCCCTAAGAAACAACTCCCTCAAAGAACATTGGGGCACACACAAACGGTTATCAAAGAATAAAAATCCAGAATTTTGAAAATATTTTCCATAAGCCGTTTTGGAACATTTTTGAACAATCTCCTTGAAATCGGGATCGGTTGCATACAAGTCTTTGATAAATTCAAAACCAAGCAGTTTAGTTTCAAGGGCTGAGAGAAGAGTATACCTCCGAGACAAGGCATCGGCCACAACGTTTTCCTTACCTTGCTTGTACTTTATGACATATGGAAATGTCTCAATGAACTCTACCCAACGGGCATGCCTTTTGTTCAACTTTTGCTGACCTTTGAGATGTTTTAGAGATTGGTGGTCGGTGTGGATGATGAACTCCTTCGGCCAAAGGTAATGTTGCCACGTTTGAAGAGCTCTCACCAAAGCATACAACTCTTGGTCATAAGTGGGATAGTTAAGCGTGGCTCCTCCAAGCTTTTCACTAAAGTAGGCAATGGGCTTCTTTTCCCGCATCAAAACAGCACCAATACCCACGCCCGAGGCATCACATTCAATCTCAAAAGCTTTAGAAAAATCAGGAAGTACAAGTAAAGGAGCTTGGGTCAACTTCCCTTTGAGAATCTGGAATGCCTCTTCTTGATCTTGTTCCCATTTGAATCCAACATTCTTCTTGATTACTTCGGTCAATGGGGCTGCAATGGTACCGAAGTTTGGAACAAACCGCCTATAGAATCCAGCAAGTCCATGGAAACTTCTTACTTCACTCACGGTTGTTGGACTTGGCCAGTCACGGATGGCCTTGACCTTTTCCTCGTCCACCCTAAGTCCATCAGCACCTACAACAAAACCTAAGAACACCACGTGATCTGTTCCAAAAGAGCATTTACCAAGATTTGCAAAGAGTCTCTCTTTTCTAAGAATTTCAAGAACGAGAATTCAAGTGCTTCCTATGATCGTCAAGGTTTTTGCTATAAATAAGAATGTCATCAAAGTAAACTACAACAAAATGACCTATAAAAGATCTCAAGACGTGATTCATCAACCGCATGAAAGTACTAGGTGCATTAGTAAGCCCAAATGGCATCACAAGCCATTCATACAATCCTAGTTTGGTTTTAAATGCCGTTTTCCATTCATCACCCTCTTTCATCCTTATTTGATGGTAACCACTTTTTAAATCAATTTTGGAGAAAACACATGAACCATGCAACTCATCTAGCATATCGTCTAGTCTAGGAATGGGATGCCTATACTTTACCGTGATGTTGTTGATGGCGCGGCAGTCCACACACATGCGCCAAGTCCCATCCTTTTTGGGTACAAGTAGTACGGGCACGGCACAAGGACTGAGGCTTTCACGGATATAGCCTTTCTCAAGAAGGTCTCCGATCTGTTTTTGAAGCTCCTTAGTCTCCACCGGATTGGTACGATAGGCTGGCCGGTTCGGCAAAGAGGCGCCCGGAACAAAATCTATCCGATGCTCAATGCCTCGTATTGGTGGCAATCCCTTAGGATTCTCATCTGGAAAGACATCGAAAAATTCCGCAAAATATCTAAAAATTCACTCGGAACCTCCGTGCAAGGTCGAAGATGAAGCCATTAAATATTCCTTATAAACGAGTAAAAGAAATGGCTTTTGAGAGTAAAGAGATTTCCTGACCTGGTTTTCTTTGATGAAGAAATTGGAGTTTCTTTTAGACGATTCTGGTTCGGCTAACTTGGTCTCTTTGTCCCGGTTCTTTTTGAGTTGGACCTGGTCTTGGTGAACTTCCGAAGGTGTTAACGGTACCGGTGTGATCTTTTTCCCTTTATGGTCAAAGGAGTGCCGGTTGGTGAAACCATCATGGACAGCTTTCTTATCAAATTGCCACGGGCGTCCCAAAAGGATATGGCGGGCGTCCATGGGCGAACATTGCGACGACCTCATCTTCATATCGTCCAATGGTAAGAGGGATGGTGACCTGTTCCTTGACGTATTGTTCTCCGGTCTCATTGAGCCATTCTAACCTGAAAGGATGAGAAAGTGGTCGAGTAACGAGCCCAAGTTTCTTCACAAGGATGTCACTAGCCACGTTAGTGCAACTACCTCCATCAATGATTAAAGAACAAACTTTTTCGAAATTAAACAACGAGAGTGAAAGAGATTCTCCCTTTGTTCTTTGTCGTTGGTTTTGGGTTGTACGCTTAATGCTCTTCGAGTAACAAGAAGTGGTCCGTGATGGGGATAATCAAAAGCGTCTTCTTCCTCATCAAAGATAGGACCCAAGTCTTCCTTACTTTCCTCTTCTTCCTCGTACTCGATGTCACCATTCTCCATGAGAATCATCACACGTTGGTTTGGGCAATCCTTGGCATAGTGTCCTAGGCCCTGACATTTGAAACACCTAATGTCTCTTGCTCGGCCGGGAGTCTCTATCGCCTTTCCTTTGTCAAAACGAGCAGGAGCATCAGTTTTAAAAGCGTTATTTGTTGTGGTAGACGACTTACCCTTGTCTTGATAGCTTGGTTTAGGAGTAAAGGCCGGTTTGGGAGTAAAGGCCGGTTTTGAGTAGCCTTTTCTTTTGACTTGTTGTTCGATCAAGATGGCTTTGTGTAGCATCTGCTCAATAGTAACATACTCTTGAAGCTCCATTCGATCTTGGATGTCACGGTTAAGTCCTGAAAGAAATCGTGCCATAGTGGCTTCCAATGGCTCTTCTACATCCGCTTTGATCATCAAGACTTCCATCTCTTGGTAGTAGTCTTCCACGGACTTGGTGCCTTGAAGCAAACGCCTTAGCTTCGGTGTAGTTCACGGTGGTAGTGAGTAGGAACAAATCGCTTCCTCATCAGCATGGAAAGCTCGGCCCATGTCTCAATTGGCCTCTCACCTGTTCTCCTCCTATGAGTCACAACTTGATCATACCAGTTAATAGCATAGCCCGTGAATTCGGTGGCAGCCAATCTAACCTTTTTAATTTCAGACAAGTTTTGACAATCAAAAACCAATTCAATTTTTCTTTCCCACTCAAGGAAGGCATCCGGGTCGTTTTTACCACTAAAAGTTGGGATTTTCAGTTTTAATCCACCTAGGTTATTATTAACGTTATCGTTCCTAGCAAATGGATTGAAATCACCTTGCTCTCGGTTTCGTTGACCTCTCCTAGGCCGGTTGGTCGATCGGTCTTCATCCTCTTGGACGTCTTCCTCGTTGATCTCATCGTTGGACCGGTAGCGCCTACTTGGTCGACCTCGTCTTGCTTCGGTCCGGGCATGAGTTTGTCGGCTGGTTTGAATCTCATCAAGTCGCTGGTGAATCTGTTCTAAACCTGCATTCATCATGTTAGTCATAGAATCATTCAAAGCACGCATTTGGAAATTAGTTAATCCATGGTTAGAGTTTTCCGGTCGGTTTCTTTCTTCGTCACTACTCATGGTTCCTGAAATTTAAAACAACAAACGTTAGATAAAACTTTCTCACTCTCTCAAGTGTTTGATCCTCGCCCACTCAAGTGTTTCCCTCGGATTTTTGGTGATCTCACAAACGAGTTTCCACTCAAGGTTCTAAGAGGAACGAGTCTAAGAATCCCAATGGACAAGTCTAAGCAAACAAAAGAGAATTTTTTTTTTTTTTTTTTGAAGATAGAAAGATAAGAGATTTTGTGTTTTGAAATCCGTTTTAACCACCTCAAAGGCTGGATTTCTCCTCGGCCAGCAGGCTTTCTCTTCCACCACCAATCCGTCAATATGACTTTGAAACTTTTTCTTTTCTTTTCTTTTGTTTTCTTTTGTTTTCTTTTTTTTTTTTTTTTTTTTTTTTTAATCGGATGGTAATGAGGGGCCCGGATTTAAGATAGGTAGAATAAGAAGTGTTTTAAAAGAAAATGAGAAGATGAGAAGATGAAATGAATAAGAAAATACCAAAAGAGTGGCTCGATACCACTTGAAGGACCCTAGGAACGGGATCACTCTAATGGTACGGTTTAGGGGATATGAACTCCGGAAAGGAGAACTGGTTGGATTGAAGGGTCGCACAAAGGTTGCGGAAGGCCTTTGATATTCCCGACTTCAAGGATGCTTGATATGACGCACAAGTCCACCACTTGAAGGGTTCTCTCGTCGTTGCTTGATATGACGCACAAGTCCAACGATTTGAGGAAATGTTTACTTGGATATGACTCACCAAGAAACAAGAGAAGTTCTTACAAAGAACATAGAGTGAAACTCTCAAAAAGGTTGATAAAATATTCGATGCTCTTATTCCAACAAAAAGATTACATACTTATAGTGTTTCTAGTCAAAGACATAAATTGAGGTTGTGGAAAACAATGCATTGAAAAAGAGGTCTTTGACTAATTTTTAAATGTGGCGCGGAAATTATTGTTGACCAAGCAAAGATGACCATTCGGCTGCTTTTTGTCTCTTCGGCTACTTGGTCGATTCGTCTACTTGGTCGATGTTCGATGCGCCGCGGTTTAGGAGTATCATGCACCCGGTTCGGTAAATATGGTCGGATGAAAGTTCTTCTCGGACCGACTCGGTCCAAACGCGGCCTAAGTCTTTTGAAAGCTTGAGAAGCTTGGCCTTAGAGAAATCAAGATGATCAAAATGCGAGATTGGATCAAAGGGTCCGGTCAGTTCATCAACTCGGCCATCAGCACATACGGTACGGACCAAATGGTTTAGAAGGGAGAAACCTCGGTCGGACTCGGATCCGTTGGTCTTGGAAGATCGAGTTGTTCGTCGAGAAAGACTTCCGTTTGGTCGGCTTGATCGTTTGGTCGAGAGTTTTGTTGAAGTTTTGATCCGGACGTCCGTGGGTCGATCCGGTACACGGCTCGGCAAGACTCTCGATCATATCGGCCTGCTTCATATCGGTCTGGTTCCCGATCTTCATATCGACCCGCTCCATATCGGTCTGGTTCCCGATCTTCATGTCTGCCTGGTTCCATGCTTGGTTCCTGATCTTCATGTCGGCTCGGCTCCATGTACTGGGGCACATCAATTGTGCCACGTCTTCTTCAACGTGTGGAGCCACGTCTCGTAGCCATTGCCCATCATAAACCAAGAAGCCGCGTGTGGAGTCAAAGATCCGGTCAAGCCGCACGCTTCCGCGTCCGTACGGTCTTTGCTCCTTTTTGACCCGGCGCTTTCGACTACGTCTCGACAAACTATGGTGCCACGTCTACTCCAGCTCATGGAGCCACGTCTCGTAGCCGTTGCACCTCTTAAAACCCTCTTTTCCACTTGGAGTCTTCCAAATTCCCTTCTCGGTCAATAATGGTTCGGATACTAGTCATACGCTAGATCGTTGACTATTTCTCCTAGACCGTTGACTATTTCTCCTCAACACTCATGTTGTATGAAACTTGATTTAGAGTCCTAGAAACGCATTGTTAGATGTTTCATAAGTTTGTCAACCTAGTACAAAGTTCATTGAGACACTTATAAGCACTCATGTTGCATAAAATTTGGTTTAGAGTCCTAGAAACGCGTTGTTAGATGTTTCATAAGTTCTTCAAACTTGTACAAAGCTCATTGAGACACTTATAAGAACTCATGTTGCATGAAACTTGGTTTAGAGACCTAGAAACGCGTTGTTAGATGTTTCATAAGTTCTTCAAACTAGTAGTAAGCTCATTGAGACACTTATAAGCACTCATGTTGCATGAAACATGGGTTAGAGTCCTAGACACCGCGTTGTTAGATGTTTCATAAGTTTGTCAGACTAGTACAAAGCTCATTGAAACACTTATAAGCACTCATGTTGCATGAAACTTTGTTTAGAGTCCTAGAAACGCGTTGTTAGATGTTTCATAAGTTCGTCAAACTTATACAAAGCTCATTGAGACACTTATAAGCACTCATGTTGAATGAAAATTGGTTAAGAGTCCTAGAAACGCGTTGTTAGATGTTTCATAAGTTCGTCAAACTAGTACAAAGCTCATTGAGACACTTATAAGCACTCATGTTGCATGAAACTTGGTTTAGAGTCCTAGAAACGCGTTGTTAAATGTTTCATAAGTTCGTCAAACTTGTACAAAGCTCATTGAGACACATATAAGCACTCATGTTGAATGAAACTTTATTTAGAGTCCTAGAAACGCGTTGTTAGATGTTTAATAAGTTCGTCAGACTAGTACAAAGCTCATTGAGAAACTTATAAGCATTCATGTTGCATGAAACTTTGTTTAGAGTCTTAGAAACGCGTTGTTAGATGTTTCATAAGTTCGTCAAACTTGTACAAAGGTCATTGAGACACATATAAGCACTCATGTTGAATGAAACTTGGTTTAGAGTCCTAGAAACGCGTTGTTAGATGTTTCATAAGTTTGTCAACCAAGTACAAAGCTCATTGAGACACTTATAAGCACTCATGTTGCATGAAACTTGGTTTAGAGTCCTAGAAACGCGTTGTTAGATGTTTCATAAGTTCCTTAAACTTGTACGAAGCTCATTGAGACACTTATAAGAACTCATTATGCATGAAACTTGGTTTAGAATCCTAGAAACACGTTGTTAGATGTTTCATAAGTTCTTCAAACTAGTACTAAGCTCATTGAGACACTTATAAGCACTCATGTTGCATGAAACTTGGTTTAGAGTCCTAGAAACGCGTTGTTAGATGTTTCATAAGTTCGTCAAACTTGTACAAAGCTCATTGAGACACTTATAAGCACTCATGTTGAATGAAACTTGATTTAGAGTCCTAGAAACGCGTTGTTAGATGTTTCATAAGTTCGTCAAACTTGTACAAAGCTCATTGAGACACTTATAAGCAATCATGTTGCATGAAACTTGGTTTAGAGTCCTAGAAACCGCGTTGTTAGATGTTTCATAAGTTCGTCAAACTAGTACAAAGCTCATTGAGACACTTATAAGAACTCATGTTGCATGAAACTTGGTTTAGAGTCCTAAAAACGAGTTGTTAGATGTTTCATAAGTTCGGCAAACTTGTACAAAACTCATTGAGACACTTATAAGCACTCATGTTGCATGAAACTTGGTTTAGAGTCCTAGAAACGCGTTGTTAGATGTTTCATAAGTCCTTCAAACTAGTAGTAAGCTCACTGAGACACTTATAAGCACTCATGTTGCATGAAACATGGTTTAGAGTCCTATAAACCGCGTTGTTAGATGTTTCATAAGTTTGTCAACCTAGTACAAAGATCATAGCGACACTTATAAGCACTCATGTTGCATGAAACTTGGTTTAGAGACCTAGAAACGCGTTGTTAGATGTTTCATAAGTTCGTCAAACTAGTACAAAGCTCATTGAGACACTTATAAGCACTCATGTTGCATGAAACATGGTTTAGAGTCCTAGAAACCGCGTTGTTAGATGTTTCATAAGTTTGTCAACCTAGTACAAAGCTCATTGCGACACTTATAAGCACTCATGTTGCATGAAACTTGGTTTAGAGACCTAGAAACGCGTTGTTAGATGTTTCATAAGTTCGTCAAACTAGTACAAAGCTCATTGAGACACTTATAAGAACTCATGTTGCATGAAACTTGGTTTAGAGTCCTAGAAACGCGTTGTTAAATGTTTCATAAGTTCGTCAAACTTGTACAAAGCTCATTGAGACACATATAAGCACTCATGTTGAATGAAACTTTATTTAGAGTCCTAGAAACGCGTTGTTAGATGTTTCATAAGTTCGTCAGACTAGTACAAAGCTCATTGAGAAACTTATAAGCATTCATGTTGCATGAAACTTTGTTTAGAGTCTTAGAAACGCGTTGTTAGATGTTTCATAAGTTCGTCAAACTTGTACAAAGGTCATTGAGACACATATAAGCACTCATGTTGAATGAAACTTGGTTTAGAGTCCTAGAAACGCGTTGTTAGATGTTTCATAAGTTTGTCAACCTAGTACAAAGCTCATTGAGACACTTATAAGCACTCATGTTGCATGAAACTTGGTTTAGAGTCCTAGAAACGCGTTGTTAGATGTTTCATAAGTTCCTTAAACTTGTACGAAGCTCATTGAGACACTTATAAGAACTCATTATGCATGAAACTTGGTTTAGAATCCTAGAAACACGTTGTTAGATGTTTCATAAGTTCTTCAAACTAGTACTAAGCTCATTGAGACACTTATAAGCACTCATGTTGCATGAAACTTGGTTTAGAGTCCTAGAAACGCGTTGTTAGATGTTTCATAAGTTCGTCAAACTTGTACAAAGCTCATTGAGACACTTATAAGCACTCATGTTGAATGAAACTTGATTTAGAGTCCTAGAAACGCGTTGTTAGATGTTTCATAAGTTCGTCAAACTTGTACAAAGCTCATTGAGACACTTATAAGCAATCATGTTGCATGAAACTTGGTTTAGAGTCCTAGAAACCGCGTTGTTAGATGTTTCTTAAGTTCGTCAAACTAGTACAAAGCTCATTGAGACACTTATAAGAACTCATGTTGCATGAAACTTGGTTTAGAGTCCTAAAAACGAGTTGTTAGATGTTTCATAAGTTCGGCAAACTTGTACAAAACTCGTTGAGACACTTATAAGCACTCATGTTGCATGAAACTTGGTTTAGAGTCCTAGAAACGCGTTGTTAGATGTTTCATAAGTCTTTCAAACTAGTAGTAAGCTCACTGAGACACTTATAAGCACTCATGTTGCATGAAACATGGTTTAGAGTCCTATAAACCGCGTTGTTAGATGTTTCATAAGTTTGTCAACCTAGTACAAAGATCATAGCGACACTTATAAGCACTCATGTTGCATGAAACTTGGTTTAGAGACCTAGAAACGCGTTGTTAGATGTTTCATAAGTTCGTCAAACTAGTACAAAGCTCATTGAGACACTTATAAGCACTCATGTTGCATGAAACATGGTTTAGAGTCCTAGAAACCGCGTTGTTAGATGTTTCATAAGTTTGTCAACCTAGTACAAAGCTCATTGCGACACTTATAAGCACTCATGTTGCATGAAACTTGGTTTAGAGACCTAGAAACGCGTTGTTAGATGTTTCATAAGTTCGTCAAACTAGTACAAAGCTCATTGAGACACTTATAAGAACTCATGTTGCATGAAACTTGGTTTAGAGTCCTAAAAACGAGTTGTTAGATGTTTCATAAGTTCGGCAAACTTGTACAAAACTCATTGAGACACTTATAAGAACTCATGTTGCATGAAACTTGGTTTAGAGTCCTAGAAACGCGTTGTTAGATGTTTCATAAGTCCTTCAAACTAGTAGTAATCTCACTGAGACACTTATAAGCACTCATGTTGCATGAAACATGGTTTAGAGTCCTAGAAACCGCGTTGTTAGATGTTTCATAAGTTTGTCAACCTAGTACAAAGCTCATAGCGACACTTATAAGCACTCATGTTGCATTAAACTTGGTTTAGAGACCTAGAAACGCGTTGTTAGATGTTTCATAAGTTTGTCAAACTAGTACAAAGCTCATTGAGACACTTATAAGCACTCATGTTGCATGAAACATGGTTTAGAGTCCTAGAAACCGCGTTGTTAGATGTTTCATAAGTTTGTCAACCTAGTACAAAGCTCATTGCGACACTTATAAGCACTCATGTTGCATGAAACTTGGTTTAGAGACCTAGAAACGCGTTGTTAGATGTTTCATAAGTTCGTCAAACTAGTACAAAGCTCATTGAGACACTTATAAGCACTCATGTTGCATGAAACTTGGTTTAGAGTCCTAGAAACGCGTTGTTAGATGTTTTATAAGTTTCTCAACCTAGTGCAAAGCTCATTGCGACACTTATAAGCACCCATGTTGCATGAAACTTGGTTTAGAGTCCTAGAAACGTGTTGTTAGATGTTTCATAAGTTCGTCAAACTTGTACAAAGCTCATTGAGAAACTTATAAGCACTCATGTTGCATGAAACTTTGTTTAGAGTCCTAGAAACGCGTTGTTAGATGATTCATAAGTTCGTCAAACTTGTACAAAGCTCATTGAGACACATATAAGCACTCATGTTGAATGAAACTTGGTTTAGAGTCCTAGAAAAGCGTTGTTAGATGTTTCATAAGTTCGTCAAACTAGTACAAAGCTCATTGAGACACTTATAAGCACTCATGTTGTATGAAACTTGATTTAGAGTCCTAGAAACGCGTTGTTAGATGTTTCATAAGTTTGTCAACCTAGTACAAAGCTCATTGAGACACTTATAAGCACTCATGTTGCATGAAATTTGGTTTTGAGTCCTAGAAACGCGTTGTTAGATGTTTCATAAGTTCTTCAAACTTGTACAAAGCTCATTGAGAAACTTATAAGAACTCATGTTGCATGAAACTTGGTTTAGAGTCCTAGAAACGCGTTGTTAGATGTTTCATAAGTTCTTCAAACTAGTAGTAAGATCATTGAGACACTTATAAGCACTCATGTTGCATGAAACATGGTTTAGAGTCCTAGAAACCGCGTTGTTAGATGTTTCATAAGTTCGTCAGACTAGTACAAAGCTCATTGAAACACTTATAAGCACTCATGTTGCATGAAACTTTGTTTAGAGTCCTAGAAACGCGTTGTTAGATGTTTTATAAGTTCGTCAAACTTATACAAAGCTCATTGAGACACTTATAAGCACTCATGTTGAATGAAAATTGGTTTAGAGTCCTAGAAACGCGTTGTTAGATGTTTCATAAGTTCGTCAAACTAGTACAAAGCTCATTGAGACACTTATAAGCACTCATGTTGCATGAAACTTGGTTTAGAGTCCTAGAAACGCGTTGTTAAATGTTTCATAAGTTCGTCAAACTTTTACAAAGCTCATTGAGACACTTATAAGCACTCATGTTGAATGAAACTTGATTTAGAGTCCTAGAAACGCGTTGTTAGATGTTTCATAAGTTCGTCAGACTAGTACAAAGCTCATTGAGAAACTTATAAGCATTCTTGTTGCATGAAACTTTGTTTAGATTCCTAGAAACGCGTTGTTAGATATTTCATAAGTTCGTCAAACTTGTACAAAGCCCTTGAGACACATATAAGCACTCATGTTGAATGAAACTTGGTTTAGAGTCCTAGAAACGCGTTGTTAGATGTTTCATAAGTTTGTCAACCTAGTACAAAGCTCATTGAGACACTTATAAGCACTCATGTTGCATGAAACTTGGTTTAGAGTCCTAGAAAACGCGTTGTTAGATGTTTCATAAGTTCTTTAAACTTGTACAAAGCTCATTGAGACACTTATAAGAACTCATGTTGCATGAAACTTGGTTTAGAGTCCTAGAAACGAGTTGTTAGATGTTTCATAAGTTCGTCAAACTTGTACTAAACTCATTGAGACACTTATAAGCACTCATGTTGCATGCAACCTGGTTTAGAGTCCTAGAAACGCGTTGTTAGATGTTTCATAAGTTCGTCAAACTTATACAAAGCTCATTGAGACACTTATAAGCACTCATGTTGAATGAAAATTGGTTTAGAGTCCTAGAAACGCGTTGTTAGATGTTTCATAAGTTCGTCAAACTAGTACAAACCTCATTGACACACTTGTAAGCACTCATGTTGCATGAAACTTGGTTTAGAGTCCTAGAAACGCGTTGTTAGATGTTTCATAAGTTCGTAAAACTAGTACAAAGCTCATTGAGACACTTATAAGCTTTAGAGTCCTAGAAACGAGTTGTTAGATGTTTCATAAGTTCGTCAAACTTGTACAAAGCTCATTGAGACACTTATAAGAACTCATGTTGCATGAAACTTGGTTTAGAGTCCTAGAAACCACGTTGTTAGATGTTTCATAAGTTCTTCAAACTAGTAGTAAGCTCATTGAGACATTTATAAGCACTCATGTTGAATGAAAATTGGTTTAGAGTCCTAGAAACGCGTTGTTAGATGTTTCATAAATTCGTCAAACTAGTACAAAACTCATTGAGACACTTATAAGCACTCATGTTGCATGAAACTTTGTTTAGAGTCCTAGAAACGCGTTGTTAGATGTTTCATAAGTTCGTCAAACTGGTACAAAGCTCATTGAGACACTTATAAGCAGTCATGTTGCATGAAACATAGTTTAGAGTCCTAGAAACGAGTTGTTAGATGTTTCATAAGTTCGTCAAACTTGTACAAAGCTCATTGAAACACTTATAAGCACTCATGTTGCATGAAACTTGGTTTAGAGTCCTAGAAAAGCGTTGTTAGATGTTTCATAAGTTCGTCAAACTTATACAAAGCTCATTGAGACACTTATAAGCACTCATGTTGAATGAAAATTGGTTTAGAGTCCTAGAAACGCGTTGTTAGATGTTTCATAAGTTCGTCAAACTAGTACAAAGCTCATTGAGACACTTATAAGCACTCATGTTGCATGAAACTTGGTTTAGAGTCCTAGAAACACGTTATTAGATGTTTCATAAGTTTGTAAACCTAGTACAAAGCTCATTGCGACACTTATAAACACTCATGTTGCATGAAACTTGGTTTAGAGACCTAGAAACGCGTTGTTAGATGTTTCATAAGTTCGTCAAACCGGTACAAAGCTCATTGAGACACTTATAAGCAGTCATGTTGCATGAAACATGGTTTAGAGTCCTAGAAACGAGTTGTTAGATGTTTCATAAGTTCGTCAAACCTGTACAAAGCTCATTGAAACACTTATAAGCACTCATGTTGCATGAAACTTGGTTTAGAGTCCTAGAAACGCGTTGTTAGATGTTTCATAAGTTTGTCAAACTTATACAAAGCTCATTGAGACACTTATAAGCACTCATGTTGAATTAAAATTGGTTTAGAGTCCTAGAAACGCGTTGTTAGATGTTTCATAAGTTCGTCAAACTAGTACAAAGCTCATTGAAACTCTTATAAGCACTCATGTTGCATGAAACTTGGTTTAGAGTCCTAGAAACACGTTGTTAGATGTTTCATAAGTTTGTCAACCTAGTACAAAGCTCATTGCAACACTTATAAGCACTCATGTTGAATGAAAATTGGTTTAGAGTCCTAGAAACGCGTTGTTAGATGTTTCATAAGTTTGTCAAACTAGTAAAAAGCTCATTGAAACACTTATAAGCAATCATGTTGCATGAAACTTGGTTTAGAGTCCTAGAAACCGTGTTGTTAGATGTTTCATAAGTTCTTCAAACTAGTAGTAAGCTCATTGAGACATTTATAAGCACTCATGTTGCATGAAACATAGTTTAGATTCCTAGAAACCGCGTTGTTAGATGTTTCATAAGTTCGTCAGACTAGTACAAAGCTCATTGAAACACTTATAAGCACTCATGTTGCATGAAACTTTGTTTAGAGTCCTAGAAACGCGTTGTTAGATGTTTCATAATTTCGTCAAACTTATACAAAGCTTATTGAGACACTTATAAGCACTCATGTTGAATGAAAATTGGTTTAGAGTCCTAGAAACGCGTTGTTAGATGTTTCATAAGTTCGTCAAACTAGTACAAAGCTCATTGAGACACTTATAAGCACTCATGTTGAATGAAACTTGATTTAGAGGCCTAGAAACGCGTTGTTAGATGTTTCATAAGTTCGTCAAACTAGTACAAAGCTCATTGAGACACTTATAAGCACTCATGTTGCATGAAACTTGGTTTAGAGTACTTGAAACCGCGTTGTTAGATGTTTCATAAGTTCGTCAGACTAGTACAAATCTCATTGAGAAACTTATAAGCACTCATGTTGCATGAAACTTTGTTTAGAGTCCTAGAACCGCTTTGTTAGATGTTTCATAAGTTCGTCAGACTAGTACGAAGCTCATTGAGACACATATAAGCACTCATGTTGCATGAAACTTTTTTTAGAGTCCTAGAAACGCGTTGTTAGATGTTTCATAAGTTCGTCAAACTTGTACAAAGTTCATTGAGACACATATAAGCACTTATGTTGAATGAAACTTGGTTTAGAGTCCTAGAAACGTGTTGTTAGATGTTTCATAAGTTCGTCAAACTAGTACAAAGCTCATTGAGACACTTATAAGCACTCATGTTGCATGAAACTTGGTTTAAAGTCCTAGAAACACGTTGTTAGATGTTTCATAAGTTTGTCAACCTAGTACAAAGCTCATTGCGACACTTATAAACACTCATGTTGCATGAAACTTGGTTTAGAGACCTAGAAACGCGTTGTTAGATGTTTCATAAGTTCGTCAAACTTATACAAAGCTCATTAAGACACTTATAAGCACTCATGTTGAATGGAAATTGGTTTAGAGTCCTAGAAACGCGTTGTTAGATGTTTCATAAGTTCGTCAAACTAGTACAAAGCTCATTGAGACACTTATAAGCACTCATGTTGCATGAAACTTGGTTTAAAGTCCTAGAAACACGTTGTTAGATGTTTCATAAGTTTGTCAACCTAGTACAAAGTGTTGGATTTGAGAGTATATGGATGAGAGATTCGAGTTATGGAAGAATGAGAGAATGGAGAATAGAAGCAAAGCCATTTAGCTTAGGTTCTTGAGAGATTAAGTTTTGTATGATGTTCTTGAGTTTAGGGAGAGAGTATGAACAAGAGAGAGAATAGGAGAAAAGAGTATATTGGAGAAGAGAGGATTAAACCTCCTTATTTTGTTTCAAGAGTTTACAACAAACATATATAGCCACAAACTACTTTCTAGCCGTTGAGAGAGAGAGAGATAAGAAGAGACAAGTCGCTTTCCACTCTTGGGAGCGTGTAGCGCTTGGAACCGAGCCGGATAGTGACAGGTCATGGGCGCCTTGTTATGTGGTTTGGCACGTGAATCTTTGTGGACAAAGATCCCATATTGATCCTCTTTATCCTCTTTTGATTCTTCTCTTTTATTATAGGTAATATAAGGAGCTACTTGGGCCTTTACTTGGTCCACAAGATGAGACATTACCTTAGTGGATATCTTATCCGGGTAAATGCCTTATGCTCCTCAACATGTTTCGACCTAATGCCCATTAAGGGTTACCATTAGTCTCAACACTCCCCCTCAAGCTTAGCCTAATGAAATGGCTAAGCTTGGACATCACACCAACAAACCTCATTAAAACCTTGGTGAGAAAACCCATTGGGATAAAACTACACCGAAGGGAAAAAGAGTATAAGTTAGTGTGATAGAGGTCTTCTTTGATGAGCCTTGAGTTCTTCTTGACTTGCCTTCAAAGTATTCAAATGAACTCTTTCTAGCTCGCCAAAC
Source organism: Cochlearia excelsa (assembly GCA_963556525.1). Taxonomy (NCBI): domain Eukaryota; kingdom Viridiplantae; phylum Streptophyta; class Magnoliopsida; order Brassicales; family Brassicaceae; genus Cochlearia; species Cochlearia excelsa. Next base: position 1,751,853 of record CAUVZT010000006.1, read on the forward strand.
ACACTCCCCCCGAAGTAGAAACTGGTTCAAGTTCTTGCCTTTATCGTTTCTCCATAAGGGTTCTTTAAACTTCTCATCTTGCTTATGCTCTTCACACTTAGATGATGAAGTTACTTCTATGCTTTCTTCAAGCTTCAATCTTTACTTCCTCTTCACGGCTTTGTTCTCCACAAGCTTGAATGTGAGAGGACATGACCGAACACTTTTGACTCCCTTTACCCTTCTTCTTTCATGTTCCTTAGTGGCTTTCTTCTTGTTTCTCAAGTAACCGAGGTGATCCCTTTACCTCCTTTCCTTTGAACCTTCAAAAGATTCAAGAGATACAGAGAGTTTAGTGCAAGGTTAACTTGATATAATAGAGATGCTCACAATACTTCATAAGTCCATAAACCAATAATGAAATAATGGGTAATTTTGCCATATTTAAACCTAAGTTCCTCTAGCAAATTTCAAATGATTCAATTTAGGCTATCTAGACAAACAAGAACTAAGCAAGATTATGGTGCAGCTCTATTTCTTGTAATTTAAACTTAATGAAGAGTAAGGTTTTAGGGACAGCCTTTAGTTCGTAGTGGTATGGCTTTTCCTTGTAGTTGCATCTAGGTTTTGAGCTTTGGCTTCTTCTTGAAGTCTTTTCTTCCTCCTTTGTGCAATTGGAACAAGGTTTGTTGACGTCTTTGGCTTAGCTCTTGGTAGATGCATAAGCCGAGTAACAAGAATAGGCCTTGCACTTGAGAGTTGCTTTGGCCGAGAGTGAGTAGAGACGATTTGGTCATATTGCTTAATCGGTCTCTTTCTAGAACATGGATGGCTCGGCTTTGTCTTTGCTAGGTACTTGGCCGAGCCTAGTGTTGATGGAGTGATTCGGTCTTGTCATTGCTAGAGCCTTGACCAAGCCACATGATCTTTGAGTTCCTTTCTTCAAGAACTCGGTTTTGATGATTAGATGAATTGGTCTTTCTCTTGAAGAGGATTGACCAAGGATTGATGATGGTTGAATGGATTGGCTTTGCTTCTTTGTGGAGGCTTGGCCAGGTGAATGATGATTTTGAACAATGATTGGTGACCTTGCCTTTGCTAGGGACTTTGGTCAAGAGATGGTCTTTGTCTTTGCCAAGGACTTGACCGGTTGATGATGGTCTTTGTCTTGCCACGGACTTGACCGGTTGATGATGGTCTTTGTCTTGTTAAGGACTTGACCGAAGATTAATGGGTTGACTCGGCTTTGTCTTGTGAATACTTGGCCGAGATATAACAATGATTGGTGACCTTGCCTTTGCTAGGGACTTTGGTCAAGAGATGGTCTTTGTCTTTGCCAAGGACTTGACCGGTTGATGATGGTCTTTGTCTTGCCACGATGATGATAGTGATTGGCTTCCATGATTTGATCATGATGAGATGTGTGAACTAACACTTCTTCTCCCCCTTCATGATAATCATGGAAGTATATGAACTTTCCTCCTTTCTCGGCTTTGTCTTTCACAAGCGTCTTTGAGAAAGAGGTTTCTCATCTTCTCTTTGGATACCTTTTTTCTTTAGCCATCTCTTCCTCCTCTTTGTTTCTTCTTTCTTTCCATATTTTAGTCTACTACCCATGCTTAAGGTTACTCATTGCGGATCTCTTCTTGTCTTTAGACATAGTGATCCTACACCATTACAAAGACAAGTTTTGATTTAAGTACAATGGAAACGGAAAAGTGTTGACCATATTTTAGTTACAACCATTTAACTACTAATAACTATCACAAGGAAGGATGCAAAGAAGAGCTTAAATCTTAGTTCACTTAATTTCCCTAAGACAATAACTAAGCCCGAGTATAGAATTGAAACTCAACACAAGTTAAAGAGTTAGCTATAGTTCTATGAATTGTGAACATAAGTGATCAAAGCATATAACAATTTCAAGCACGCATGAACACTTAAACACGTATCTATTAATACAAATAAGAGTAGAGAGGTTTTAGAGATAGCCTTTTCTAGGTTTAGCTCCTTGAGAGATGGCCATAAGGAAAAGTCATTATGCTCTTTAGAGCATCTTAACCGATTAGTCTATACTAGAGTTTATGACTTCTCTTATGTGGGTTCTCCATTGCTTGATACCTACTCATAAGTAAAGGTTAGCAACAAGAGTCAATTGACTATGGCTCCTTGCCATTTACTTAAAAGAGATCATGGTCTTAAGAGCACAAAGGCGGACCATGATCTTAGAAAACACACTAACAAGATTCATTGTAACTTGCATGCTTTCATAGCTAGTTACTCATCTTGTATCATAAACTTAGATGCCTATAGGCGGTTTATGACATAAAACATAGATCATCATTCCAATTTCATCTTAAGTAGATGTTAGTGTAATGAATCATTTCTCCATAAGTCTAAAATGGATTCACCATTGTTGGTTTTTGAGAGTATAATCGTGGGAGATTAGGAGTATGGAAGATTAGAAGCAAAGCAATAGCTTGGTTCTTGAGAGATTAGAGAGGATTAGAAGAGATTAAGAGGGTAATGTGAGATTTGGTTCTTGATGTTTCCTCAAGAACACCAAGAACAAGAGAGAGAATAGAGAGACTAGATTTTACATTTCATAAGTGTGTTAGCCTTTTGTTTACAAGGAGGAGACATATATATAAAATAAATGGCTTAGAGAGGTATCAAAGGAATATGCTAAATATGTCCTTATCACTTGGTCTTCGCTTGGTTAGCCGCGCCCTTATGATCAACATGTGACTTGGAGAGTGAGGCTCACCTTCCTTAAGTCTACACGTGACTCTTCCTTATGTTGACATGTGACTTTGCCTTGGATAGCTTAATTTCACATGTGACTTGTATGGACAGCAAGTGTAGTGCACTCTCCAATGGTCACTTGCTCTTTTCTTCTAGAGCCTTCTTTCCAACGGTAACTAAAGCGCTTGTGTCATTGCCTTTGATCACACGCTAGGTATTTGCCTTGATGCACAAGTATGTACGGGCAAAGCCTTAGTCTATTCAATGTGTTTTTGACCTAATGCCCTTTATGGGTTACCATTAGTCTCAACACTCCCCCTCAAGCTTAGCCTAATGAAATGGCTAAGATTGGACATTGCTTAAACAAACCTCATTAAAAACCCTTAAACGGGAAAACCACTTGGGATAAAACCACGTTTAAGGGGAAAAGAGTGTAAGTCTAGCAATTAGGGGTCTTCTAATCTTGGCCTCAAGTAATTTACCTTTGGCCGAAGCTCCCCCTTAAGCTAGAACCGGTTTTGATCTTTTTCCTTGCCGTATTCTTCAATGGAGGTTCTTTGGATACTCAACACTTCTTCTTGGTCTTCTTGACTTGGTGTTAGGTTCTTTGATTCTTTGATTTGGTCTTCACGGTTTGTTCTTCACAAACTTGAGTGTGAGACTTAGGTCCGAACATGATGACTTTCTTTCCTTCTCTTTGCTTCTTCTTTGAATTTCCTTGTTGTCTTTGGTTTATCACTTCTTTGAACCTTTAATTCGTAGTGGAATGTCTTTTTTTTTTTTGTAGTTGCATCTAGGTTTTGAGCTTTGGCTTCCTCTTGAAGTATTTGCTTCCTCCTTTGTGCAATTGGAACAAGGATGAATTTGGATTTGGCTCTTGCTCTTGATGGATGCATGGCCATAAGAATATTGGACTCGGCTTGGTTCCTTTGATGGATACATGGCCGAGACTTGATGGTTTGGCCTTGTTCCTTTGGAGAAGTCTTGGCCAATGATAGATTGGTTCGGCTTTGTTCTTGCTAGAAGCTTGGCCTAATGTTGATGATAAAGTGGTTCGACTTTTCTCTTGGAGAATGCTTAGCCGAATTGGTGGTCGAGGATTTGTTAGTCGCTCGATGCCCGAGCGCCCATGTCGATGACTTGACTCGGCTTTACTCCTTGATAGGTGTTTGGCCGAGTATAGATGATGTAAGATTTTATGGATTGAATTTGCCTCGAATTTGCCGAGGATGGTATAGAATGGCTCGGCTTGTTTTGACTTGGCCGAGGGATGATTTTTGGTGATTGGACTCGGCTTGACTTGACTTGGCCGAGGGATGAATTTTGATGGTTGAGCTCGGCTTGTTTTGACTTGGCCGAGTGGTGACCTCGTCTTTGCTAGGGACTTGGCCGATTGAGAGTGATGGCCTTTGTCTTTGCTAGGGACTTTGGCCGAGTGATGGTCTTTTCTTTTCCAAGGGCTTGACCGAGTGATGACCTTGTCTTTGCTAGGGACTTTGGTCGAGTGGTGATAGCCTTTGTCTTTGCTAAGGACTTGACCGAAGATAGTGATGGCCTTTGTCTTGTTAGGGACTTGGCCGATTGAGATTGGTGTTGATGATGGTGATGACCTTTGTCTTGTTAGGGACTTGGCCGATTGATGATGGTCTTTGTCTTGCCACGGACTTGACCGGTTGATGATGGTCTTTGTCTTGTTAGGGACTTGACCGGTTGATGATGGTCTTTGTCTTGCCACGGACTTGACCGGTTGATGATGGTCTTTGTCTTGTTAAGGACTTGACCGAAGATTAATGGGTTGACTCGGCTTTGTCTTGTGGATACTTGGCCGAGATGTAACTTGATGGTTTTGCTAGATGCTTTTGGCCACAATGATGATAGTGATTGGCTTCCATTTGATCATGATGAGATGTGTGATCTAACACTTCTTCTCCCCCCATCTTGATTAATCATGGAAGTAAATGAACTCTCCTCCTTTCTCGGCTTTGTTCTTCACAAGCTTCTTTGAGAAAGAGGTTTCTCATCTTCTCTTTAGGACATCATCTTTGGCCTTAGATCATTTCCTCTTACTTCTTTTCTCTTTGGCACTTTTGTGTTTCTTCTTTATGCTTAGGGGTTGTCTCATGAAATCTTCTTAAGGTTTGAACATAATGATCCTACATTATATCAAACACAAAATGGATTAAGTATCATGGTTAACCTGCATAAGATAGAAACTTTAAACACTTTATAATCTATTAAGTATTATCATATTTAACAAGCATGATACAAGGAAGGATTTAAGACATTAGATAACAAAGTTTCCTAAGCCTTTTGATTAAATCCGAGAGTATAAGTACTTAGCAAGTTCAATTTCTAGTTCCTATAAATTTGTAATGGCTTTCAAACATGCAATCTATGGCATATAACATGAAGCATAAAGACTACTTAAGCCTAGTATCTTAATAATATGGTTTAAAGAGAGTAAGAGTTTAGAATTAGCCCTTTTTGATATTCCTTTGGGAAGATGGTCATTGGGAGAAGTCATTTATCCTTTTAGAGCACCTCAATGGTTAGTCTAAGATCGGATTCATGACTTCTCTTTATGAGAAATTCTCTTGTTTGCTTCTTTACCTACACATAGATTCAAGTTAGCAACAAGAGTCTTTTAGCTTATGGCTCCTTGCCATAAAGACTTTGAAAGGGACCATGGTCTTTAGTGCACAATGGCGGACCATGATCTTAAAACACACAAACAAGATTCATTGTAACTTGATAGCTTTCATAGCTTAGTTACTCATCTTGTATCATAAACTTAAATGCACATAGGCGGTTTATGACAACAAACATAGATCATCATTCCATCTTCACCTTATATAGATGTTAGTGTAATGAATCATTTCCCCATAAGTCTAAAATGGATTCACCATGACTTTCAAAAGTGCCACCTTTTAGATAATCATGGATCTCTTTTTTTTTTGACTTATGTTACCCGAGGATCTAATGGATTCATCAAGCTCAAACGTGTTTTAAACACTTAATGAAACTTGGTTCTCTTTCCTCTAAGAGAGTTTGGATCCCATAAGACCTTATATGCTTAATCACAAGCGGATCTTGGTTCCTTACCCTTTGTTAAACCGGAGATCTTTTGGATTTCACCAAGGTTTGAATGCAATAAGTCTTAAGACATATGCAAAACAAGGATCCTAGATCTTTCCAAGTCTCAAATCACTTCACTAAACAAAGACTAGTGATTTAAGACTTTAGCAAGAGACAAGACTTGGATATTATAGTGGGGTATGAAGAGGATAAAGAGTATAGAGTTTACAACCGATTCCTTAATGATCTAAAGATCTTTAGGACTCAAGATTAACTACTAATCTCTTTATCTCCCTCTTGTGTTTCCACTAACACAACCGCCACTACTCATCTTCATCGTCTTGGAGATTTAAATTCGGACCAAATGAGCATATGTTCTTTAAAAACTTTTGAAAACATCATATGCTCAAAAACATGCTTTTAAACCGAAACTTTGTGGTATTGGATTCATCAAGGTTTCTTGAACTCATAGGAGTTTTAAAGCCATGGTTCTCATCCATTAGTCTCGGTTTAGACAATGATCTTAAAGGACAATACAACCAAAACTATCATGTAGTTAAATCCTATTGATTTATACTAACAATGAATATGTTTTGGTTGTCTTGTACTTACCAAGGAAATTGGATTCAACATGTCCTTTACTCACTAGGAGTTAAGCGGATCATGGTTCTCTTTCCAAAGATCTTTGTTAAAGCACAAACAAAAGAAAGAGTTTTGGATTCAACAAGTTGTTTTTGCCTTATAAGAACAACAACAAGGTTCACCTACTCTTTTAGCTCTCAAGATTCAAGCTTTAAGCTTTGATATCTTGGTCCTTGCCTAAAGAAGGGTTTCGGATTCAACAAGTTGCTTTCAACTCTCAAAAGTTTAGCAAACAAGGTTCTCTAACCTTTGACTCCCAAGTTTCAAGTTTTGTTCTTGAATACTTGTTCATAGTCTAAAAACCAAAGTCATTAAGATCTTGGATTCATCATGGTTCCTTTGAACTCATAAGAGTGAGGAATCCCATGGTTCTCATCCTTTGACATTTGGCTGTCCATAGATCTTTTTGAAAGAAACACACTTTCACAAACATGTTTTTAAACATGTAGCTAGATCTTAAGATCCAATCTTTCCATGAACAAATTATGCTTGGTGTGTTCTAAGAAAGGTATTACCAAGATCTATGGATCTATACAAGAAATAAAAGAACACAGATTTTAGAGAATGGGAAAGGATTCAACATGTTCATTATACTCCTAAGAGTTGATTTGAACAATGGTTCTCTTTCTCTACAAGATTCATCGCCTTTTAAAGCTTGTCTTGGTTCTCTTTCATCTATGAACATTAACTACTTGCAGAATTTAAACAACAAAAGAAAGAAGAGGGGATTTGGATTCATCAAGCTCTTACGCTCATAAGAGCAAAGTAGCAAGGTTCTCTCCACCTCAAAAGATAAGCTTGCGGATTAGCTTAGGTAGAGGAGCTTATGCTCGATACCATGTTGGTTTTTGAGAGTATAATCGTGGGAGATTAGGAGTATGGAAGATTAGAAGCAAAGCAATAGCTTGGTTCTTGAGAGATTAGAGAGGATTAGAAGAGATTAAGAGGGTAATGTGAGATTTGGTTCTTGATGTTTCCTCAAGAACACCAAGAACAAGAGAGAGAATAGAGAGACTAGATTTTACATTTCATAAGTGTGTTAGCCTTTTGTTTACAAGGAGGAGACATATATATAAAATAAATGGCTTAGAGAGGTATCAAAGGAATATGCTAAATATGTCCTTATCACTTGGTCTTCGCTTGGTTAGCCGCGCCCTTATGATCAACATGTGACTTGGAGAGTGAGGCTCACCTTCCTTAAGTCTACACGTGACTCTTCCTTATGTTGACATGTGACTTTGCCTTGGATAGCTTAATTTCACATGTGACTTGTATGGACAGCAAGTGTAGTGCACTCTCCAATGGTCACTTGCTCTTTTCTTCTAGAGCCTTCTTTCCAACGGTAACTAAAGCGCTTGTGTCATTGCCTTTGATCACACGCTAGGTATTTGCCTTGATGCACAAGTATGTACGGGCAAAGCCTTAGTCTCTTCAATGTGTTTTTGACCTAATGCCCTTTATGGGTTACCATTAGTCTCAACAACCATGACTTTCAAAAGTGCCACCTTTTAGATAATCATGGATCTCTTTTTAGACTTATGTTACCCGAGGATCTAATGGATTCATCAAGCTCAAAAGTGTTTTAAACACTTAATGAAACTTGGTTCTCTTTCCTCTAAGAGAGTTTGGATCCCATAAGACCTTATATGCTTAATCACAAGCGGATCTTGGTTCCTTACCCTTTGTTAAACCGGAGATCTTTTGGATTTCACCAAGGTTTGAATGCAATAAGACTTAAGACATATGCAAACCAAGGATCCTAGATCTTTCCAAGTCTCAAATCACTTCACTAAACAAAGACTAGTGATTCAAGACTTTAGCAAGAGACAAGACTTGGATATTATAGTGGGGTATGAAGAGGATAAAGAGTATAGAGTTTACAACCGATTCCTTAATGATCTAAAGATCTTTAGGACTCAAGATTAACTACTAATCTCTTTATCTCCCTCTTGTGTTTCCACTAACACAACCGCCACTACTCATCTTCATCGTCTTGGAGATTTAAATTCGGACCAAATGAGCATATGTTCTTTAAAACTTTTGAAAACATCATATGCTCAAAAACATGCTTTTAAACCGAAACTTTGTGGTATTGGATTCATCAAGGTTTCTTGAACTCATAGGAGTTTTAAAGCCATGGTTCTCATCCATTAGTCTCGGTTTAGACAATGATCTTAAAGGACAATACAACCAAAACTATCATGTAGTTAAATCCTATTGATTTATGCTAACAATGAATATGTTTTGGTTGTCTTGTACTTACCAAGGAAATTGGATTCAACATGTCCTTTACTCACTAGGAGTTAAGCGGATCATGGTTCTCTTTCCAAAGATCTTTGTTAAAGCACAAACAAAAGAAAGAGTTTTGGATTCAACAAGTTGTTTTTGCCTTATAAGAACAACAACAAGGTTCACCTACTCTTTTAGCTCTCAAGATTCAAGCTTTAAGCTTTGATATCTTGGTCCTTGCCTAAAAGGGGTTTCGGATTCAACAAGTTGCTTTCAACTCTCAAAAGTTTAGCAAACAAGGTTCTCTAACCTTTGACTCCCAAGTTTCAAGTTTTGTTCTTGAATACTTGTTCATAGTCTAAAAACCAAAGTCATTAAGATCTTGGATTCATCATGGTTCCTTTGAACTCATAAGAGTGAGGAAACCCATGGTTCTCATCCTTTGACATTTGGCTGTCCATAGATCTTTTTCAAAGAAACACACTTTCACAAACATGTTTTTAAACATGTAGCTAGATCTTAAGATCCAATCTTTCCATGAACAAATTATGCTTGGTGTGTTCTAAGAAAGGTATTACCAAGATCTATGGATCTATACAAGAAATAAAAGAACACAGATTTTAGAGAATGGGAAAGGATTCAACATGTTCATTATACTCCTAAGAGTTGATTTGAACAATGGTTCTCTTTCTCTACAAGATTCATCGCCTTTTAAAGCTTGTCTTGGTTCTCTTTCATCTATGAACATTAACTACTTGCAGAATTTAAACAACAAAAGAAAGAAGAGGGGATTTGGATTCATCAAGCTCTTACGCTCATAAGAGCAAAGTAGCAAGGTTCTCTCCACCTCAAAAGCTAAGCTTGCGGATTAGCTTAGGTAGAGGAGCTTATGCTCTGATACCATGTTGGATTTGAGAGTATATGGATGAGAGATTCGAGTTATGGAAGAATGAGAGAATGGAGAATAGAAGCAAAGCCATTTAGCTTAGGTTCTTGAGAGATTAAGTTTTGTATGATGTTCTTGAGTTTAGGGAGAGAGTATGAACAAGAGAGAGAATAGGAGAAAAGAGTATATTGGAGAAGAGAGGATTAAACCTCCTTATTTTGTTTCAAGAGTTTACAACAAACATATATAGCCACAAACTACTTTCTAGCCGTTGAGAGAGAGAGAGATAAGAAGAGACAAGTCGCTTTCCACTCTTGGGAGCGTGTAGCGCTTGGAACCGAGCCGGATAGTGACAGGTCATGGGCGCCTTGTTATGTGGTTTGGCACGTGAATCTTTGTGGACAAAGATCCCATATTGATCCTCTTTATCCTCTTTTGATTCTTCTCTTTTATTATAGGTAATATAAGGAGCTACTTGGGCCTTTACTTGGTCCACAAGATGAGACATTACCTTAGTGGATATCTTATCCGGGTAAATGCCTTATGCTCCTCAACATGTTTCGACCTAATGCCCATTAAGGGTTACCATTAGTCTCAACACAAAGCTCATTGCGACACTTATAAACACTCATGTTGCATGAAACTTGGTTTAGACACCTAGAAACGCGTTGTTAGATGTTTCATAAGTTCGTCAAACTAGTAGAAAGCTCATTGAGACACTTATAAGCACTCATGTTGCATGAAACTTGGTTTAGAGTCCTAGAAACGCGTTGTTAGATGTTTCATAAGTTTGTCAACCTAGTCCAAAGCTCATTGCGACACTTATAAGCACTCATGTTGCATGAAACTTGGTTTAGAGTCCTAGAAACGTGTTGTTAGATGTTTCATAAGTTCGTCAAACTTGTACAAAGCTCATTGAGAAACTCATAAGCACTCATGTTGCATGAAACTTTGTTTAGAGTCCTAGAAACGCGTTGTTAGATGATTCATAAGTTCGTCAAACTTGTACAAAGCTCATTGAGACATATAAGCGCTCATGTTGAATGAAACTTGGTTTAGAGTCATAGAAACGCTTTGTTAGATGTTTCATAAGTTCGTCAAACTAGTACAAAGCTTATTGAGACAATTATAAGCACTCATGTTGCATGAAACTTGGTTTAGAGTCCTAGAAACCGCGTTGTTAGATGTTTCATAAGTTCGTCAGAATAGTACAAAGCTCATTGAGAAACTTATAAGCACTCATGTTGCATGAAACTTTGTTTAGAGTCCTAGAAACGCGTTGTTAGATGTTTCATAAGTTCGTCAGTCTAGTACAAAGCTCATTGAGACACATATAAGCACTCATGTTGCATGAAACTTTGTTTAGAGTCCTAGAAACGCGTTGTTAGATGTTTCATAAGTTCGTCAAACTTGTACAAAGCTCATTGAGACACATATAAGCACTCATGTTGAATGAAACTTGGTTTAGAATCCTAGAAACGCGTTGTTAGATGTTTCATAAGTTCGTCACACTGGTACAAAGCTCATTGAGACACTTATAAGCGTACATGTTGCATGAAACATGGTTTAGAGTCCTAGAAACGAGTTGTTAGATGTTTCATAAGTTCGTCAAACCCGTACAAAGCTCATTGAAACACTTATAAGCACTCATGTTGCATGAAACTTGGTTTGGAGTCCTAGAAACGCGTTGTTAGATGTTTCATAAGTTCTTCAAACTTCTACAAAGCTCATTGAGACAATTATAAGCACTCATGTTGAATGAAAATTGGTTTAGAGTCCTAGAAACGCGTTGTTAGATGTTTCATAAGTTCGTCAAACTAGTACAAAGCTCATTGAGACACTTATAAGCACTCATGTTGCATGAAATTTGGTTGAGAGTCCTAGAAACACGTTGTTAGATGTTTCATAAGTTTGTCAACCTAGTACAAAGCTCATTGCGACACTTATAAGCACTCATGTTGCATGAAACTTGGTTTAGAGACCTAGAAACGCGTTGTTAGATGTTTCATAAGTTCTTTAAACTTGTACAAAGCTCATTGAGACACATATAAGCACTCATGTTGAATGAAACTTGGTTTAGAATACTAGAAACGCGTTGTTAGATGTTTCATAAGTTCGTCAAACCGGTCCAAAGCTCATTGAGACACTTATAAGCAGTCATGTTGCATGAAACATGGTTTAGAGTCCTTGAAACGAGTTGTTAGATGTTTCATAAGTTCGTCAAACCTGTACAAAGCTCATTGAAACACTTATAAGCACTCATGTTGCATGAAACTTGGTTTAGAGTCCTAGAAACGCGTTGTTAGATGTTTCATAAGTTCGTCAAACTTATACAAAGCTCATTGAGACACTTATAAGCACTCATGTTGAATGAAAATTGGTTTAGAGTCCTAGAAACGCGTTGTTAGATGTGTCATAAGTTCGTCAAACTAGTACAAAGCTCATAGAGATACTTATAAGCACTCATGTTGCATGAAACTTGGTTGGGAGTCCTAGAAACACGTTGTTAGATATTTCATAAGTTTGTCAACCTAGTACAAAGCTCATTGCAACACTTATAAGCACTCATGTTGAATGAAAATTGGTTTAGAATCCTAGAAACGCGTTGTTAGATGTTTCATAAGTTTGTCAACCTAGGAAAAAGCTCATTGAAACACTTATAAGCAATCAAGTTGCATGAAACTTGGTTTAGAGTCCTAGAAACCGCGTTGTTAGATGTTTCATAAGTTCTTCAAACTAGTAGTAAGCTCATTGAGACATTTATAAGCACTCATGTTGCATGAAACATGGTTTAGATTCCTAGAAACCGCGTTGTTAGATGTTTCATAAGTTCGTCAGACTAGTACAAAGCTCATTGAAACACTTATAAGCACTCATGTTGCATGAAACTTTGTTTAGAGTCCTAGAAACGCGTTGTTAGATGTTTCATAAGTTCGTAAAACTTATACAAAGCTCATTGAGACACTTATAAGCACTCATGTTGAATGAAAATTGGGTTAGAGTCCTAGAAACGCGTTGTTATATGTTTCATAAGTTCGTCAAACTAGTACAAAGCTCATTGAGACACTTATAAGCACTCATGTTGAATGAAACTTGATTTAGAGGCCTAGAAACGCGTTGTTAGATGTTTCATAAGTTCGTCAAACTAGTACAAAGCTCATTGAGACACTTATAAGCACTCATGTTGCATTAAACTTGGTTTAGAGTACTTGAAACCGCGTTGTTAGATGTTTCATAAGTTCGTCGACTAGTACAAAGCTCATTGAGAAACTTATAAGCACTCATGTTGCATGAAACTTTGTTTAGAGTCCTAGAAATGCGTTGTTAGATGTTTCATAAGTTCGTCAGACTAGTACAAAGCTCATTGAGACACATATAAGCACTCATGTTGCATGAAACTTTTTTTAGAGTCCTAGAAACGCGTTGTTAGATGTTTCATAAGTTCGTCAAACTTGTACAAACCTCATTGAGACACATATAAGCACCTATGTTGAATGAAACTTGGTTTAGAGTCCTAGAAACGCGTTGTTAGATGTTTCATAAGTTCGTCAAACTAGTACAAAGCTCATTGAGACACTTATAAGCACTCATGTTGCATTAAACTTGGTTTAGAGTACTTGAAACCGCGTTGTTAGATGTTTCATAAGTTCGTCAGACTAGTACAAAGCTCATTGAGAAACTTATAAGCACTCATGTTGCATGAAACTTGGTTTGGAGTCCTAGAAACGCGTTGTTAGATGTTTCATAAGTTCTTCAAACTTCTACAAAGCTCATTGAGACAATTATAAGCACTCATGTTGAATGAAAATTGGTTTAGAGTCCTAGAAACGCGTTGTTAGATGTTTCATAAGTTCGTCAAACTAGTACAAAGCTCATTGAGACACTTATAAGCACTCATGTTGCATGAAATTTGGTTGAGAGTCCTAGAAACACGTTGTTAGATGTTTCATAAGTTTGTCAACCTAGTACAAAGCTCATTGCGACACTTATAAGCACTCATGTTGCATGAAACTTGGTTTAGAGACCTAGAAACGCGTTGTTAGATGTTTCATAAGTTCTTTAAACTTGTACAAAGCTCATTGAGACACATATAAGCACTCATGTTGAATGAAACTTGGTTTAGAATACTAGAAACGCGTTGTTAGATGTTTCATAAGTTCGTCAAACCGGTACAAAGCTCATTGAGACACTTATAAGCAGTCATGTTGCATGAAACATGGTTTAGAGTCCTAGAAACGAGTTGTTAGATGTTTCATAAGTTCGTCAAACCTGTACAAAGCTCATTGAAACACTTATAAGCACTCATGTTGCATGAAACTTGGTTTAGAGTCCTAGAAACGCGTTGTTAGATGTTTCATAAGTTCGTCAAACTTATACAAAGCTCATTGAGACACTTATAAGCACTCATGTTGAATGAAAATTGGTTTAGAGTCCTAGAAACGCGTTGTTAGATGTTTCATAAGTTCGTCAAACTAGTACAAAGCTCATAGAGATACTTATAAGCACTCATGTTGCATGAAACTTGGTTGGGAGTCCTAGAAACACGTTGTTAGATATTTCATAAGTTTGTCAACCTAGTACAAAGCTCATTGCAACACTTATAAGCACTCATGTTGAATGAAAATTGGTTTAGAATCCTAGAAACGCGTTGTTAGATGTTTCATAAGTTTGTCAACCTAGGAAAAAGCTCATTGAAACACTTATAAGCAATCAAGTTGCATGAAACTTGGTTTAGAGTCCTAGAAACCGCGTTGTTAGATGTTTCATAAGTTCTTCAAACTAGTAGTAAGCTCATTGAGACATTTATAAGCACTCATGTTGCATGAAACATGGTTTAGATTTCTAGAAACCGCGTTGTTAGATGTTTCATAAGTTCGTCAGACTAGTACAAAGCTCATTGAAACACTTATAAGCACTCATGTTGCATGAAACTTTGTTTAGAGTCCTAGAAACGCGTTGTTAGATGTTTCATAAGTTCGTAAAACTTATACAAAGCTCATTGAGACACTTATAAGCACTCATGTTGAATGAAAATTGGGTTAGAGTCCTAGAAACGCGTTGTTATATGTTTCATAAGTTCGTCAAACTAGTACAAAGCTCATTGAGACACTTATAAGCACTCATGTTGAATGAAATTTGATTTAGAGGCCTAGAAACGCGTTGTTAGATGTTTCATAAGTTCGTCAAACTAGTACAAAGCTCATTGAAACACTTATAAGCACTCATGTTGCATGAAACTTGGTTTAGAGTCCTAGAAACACGTTGTTAGATGTTTCATAAGTTTGTCAACCTAGTACAAAGCTCATTGCAACACTTATAAGCACTCATGTTGAATGAAAATTGGTTTAGAGTCCTAGAAACGCGTTGTTAGATGTTTCATAAGTTTGTCAAACTAGTAAAAAGCTCATTGAAACACTTATAAGCAATCATGTTGCATGAAACTTGGTTTAGAGTCCTAGAAACCGTGTTGTTAGATGTTTCATAAGTTCTTCAAACTAGTAGTAAGCTCATTGAGACATTTATAAGCACTCATGTTGCATGAAACATAGTTTAGATTCCTAGAAACCGCGTTGTTAGATGTTTCATAAGTTCGTCAGACTAGTACAAAGCTCATTGAAACACTTATAAGCACTCATGTTGCATGAAACTTTGTTTAGAGTCCTAGAAACGCGTTGTTAGATGTTTCATAATTTCGTCAAACTTATACAAAGCTTATTGAGACACTTATAAGCACTCATGTTGAATGAAAATTGGTTTAGAGTCCTAGAAACACGTTGTTAGATGTTTCATAAGTTCGTCAAACTAGTACAAAGCTCATTGAGACACTTATAAGCACTCATGTTGAATGAAACTTGATTTAGAGGCCTAGAAACGCGTTGTTAGATGTTTCATAAGTTCGTCAAACTAGTACAAAGCTCATTGAGACACTTATAAGCACTCATGTTGCATGAAACTTGGTTTAGAGTACTTGAAACCGCGTTGTTAGATGTTTCATAAGTTCGTCAGACTAGTACAAATCTCATTGAGAAACTTATAAGCACTCATGTTGCATGAAACTTTGTTTAGAGTCCTAGAATCGCTTTGTTAGATGTTTCATAAGTTCGTCGACTAGTACGAAGCTCATTGAGACACATATAAGCACTCATGTTGCATGAAACTTTTTTTAGAGTCCTAGAAACGCGTTGTTAGATGTTTCATAAGTTCGTCAAACTTGTACAAAGTTCATTGAGACACATATAAGCACTTATGTTGAATGAAACTTGGTTTAGAGTCCTAGAAACGTGTTGTTAGATGTTTCATAAGTTCGTCAAACTAGTACAAAGCTCATTGAGACACTTATAAGCACTCATGTTGCATGAAACTTGGTTTAAAGTCCTAGAAACACGTTGTTAGATGTTTCATAAGTTTGTCAACCTAGTACAAAGCTCATTGCGACACTTATAAACACTCATGTTGCATGAAACTTGGTTTAGAGACCTAGAAACGCGTTGTTAGATGTTTCATAAGTTCGTCAAACTTATACAAAGCTCATTAAGACACTTATAAGCACTCATGTTGAATGGAAATTGGTTTAGAGTCCTAGAAACGCGTTGTTAGATGTTTCATAAGTTCGTCAAACTAGTACAAAGCTCATTGAGACACTTATAAGCACTCATGTTGCATGAAACTTGGTTTAAAGTCCTAGAAACACGTTGTTAGATGTTTCATAAGTTTGTCAACCTAGTACAAAGCTCATTGCGACACTTATAAACACTCATGTTGCATGAAACTTGGTTTAGACACCTAGAAACGCGTTGTTAGATGTTTCATAAGTTCGTCAAACTAGTAGAAAGCTCATTGAGACACTTATAAGCACTCATGTTGCATGAAACTTGGTTTAGAGTCCTAGAAACGCGTTGTTAGATGTTTCATAAGTTTGTCAACCTAGTCCAAAGCTCATTGCGACACTTATAAGCACTCATGTTGCATGAAACTTGGTTTAGAGTCCTAGAAACGTGTTGTTAGATGTTTCATAAGTTCGTCAAACTTGTACAAAGCTCATTGAGAAACTCATAAGCACTCATGTTGCATGAAACTTTGTTTAGAGTCCTAGAAACGCGTTGTTAGATGATTCATAAGTTCGTCAAACTTGTACAAAGCTCATTGAGACATATAAGCGCTCATGTTGAATGAAACTTGGTTTAGAGTCATAGAAACGCTTTGTTAGATGTTTCATAAGTTCGTCAAACTAGTACAAAGCTCATTGAGACAATTATAAGCACTCATGTTGCATGAAACTTGGTTTAGAGTCCTAGAAACCGCGTTGTTAGATGTTTCATAAGTTCGTCAGAATAGTACAAAGCTCATTGAGAAACTTATAAGCACTCATGTTGCATGAAACTTTGTTTAGAGTCCTAGAAACGCGTTGTTAGATGTTTCATAAGTTCGTCAGTCTAGTACAAAGCTCATTGAGACACATATAAGCACTCATGTTGCATGAAACTTTGTTTAGAGTCCTAGAAACGCGTTGTTAGATGTTTCATAAGTTCGTCAAACTTGTA
This sequence comes from Cochlearia excelsa, assembly GCA_963556525.1. Taxonomy (NCBI): domain Eukaryota; kingdom Viridiplantae; phylum Streptophyta; class Magnoliopsida; order Brassicales; family Brassicaceae; genus Cochlearia; species Cochlearia excelsa. The sequence goes on from CAUVZT010000006.1 coordinate 1,768,950, forward strand.
CAAAGCTCATTGAGACACATATAAGCACTCATGTTGAATGAAACTTGGTTTAGAATCCTAGAAACGCGTTGTTAGATGTTTCATAAGTTCGTCACACTGGTACAAAGCTCATTGAGACACTTATAAGCAGACATGTTGCATGAAACATGGTTTAGAGTCCTAGAAACGAGTTGTTAGATGTTTCATAAGTTCGTCAAACCTGTACAAAGCTCATTGAAACACTTATAAGCACTCATGTTGCATGAAACTTGGTTTGGAGTCCTAGAAACGCGTTGTTAGATGTTTCATAAGTTCTTCAAACTTCTACAAAGCTCATTGAGACAATTATAAGCACTCATGTTGAATGAAAATTGGTTTAGAGTCCTAGAAACGCGTTGTTAGATGTTTCATAAGTTCGTCAAACTAGTACAAAGCTCATTGAGACACTTATAAGCACTCATGTTGCATGAAATTTGGTTGAGAGTCCTAGAAACACGTTGTTAGATGTTTCATAAGTTTGTCAACCTAGTACAAAGCTCATTGCGACACTTATAAGCACTCATGTTGCATGAAACATGGTTTAGAGACCTAGAAACGCGTTGTTAGATGTTTCATAAGTTCTTTAAACTTGTACAAAGCTCATTGAGACACATATAAGCACTCATGTTGAATGAAACTTGGTTTAGAATACTAGAAACGCGTTGTTAGATGTTTCATAAGTTCGTCAAACCGGTCCAAAGCTCATTGAGACACTTATAAGCAGTCATGTTGCATGAAACATGGTTTAGAGTCCTAGAAACGAGTTGTTAGATGTTTCATAAGTTCGTCAAACCTGTACAAAGCTCATTGAAACACTTATAAGCACTCATGTTGCATGAAACTTGGTTTAGAGTCCTAGAAACGCGTTGTTAGATGTTTCATAAGTTCGTCAAACTTATACAAAGCTCATTGAGACACTTATAAGCACTCATGTTGAATGAAAATTGGTTTAGAGTCCTAGAAACGCGTTGTTAGATGTGTCATAAGTTCGTCAAACTAGTACAAAGCTCATAGAGATACTTATAAGCACTCATGTTGCATGAAACTTGGTTGGGAGTCCTAGAAACACGTTGTTAGATATTTCATAAGTTTGTCAACCTAGTACAAAGCTCATTGCAACACTTATAAGCACTCATGTTGAATGAAAATTGGTTTAGAATCCTAGAAACGCGTTGTTAGATGTTTCATAAGTTTGTCAACCTAGGAAAAAGCTCATTGAAACACTTATAAGCAATCAAGTTGCATGAAACTTGGTTTAGAGTCCTAGAAACCGCGTTGTTAGATGTTTCATAAGTTCTTCAAACTAGTAGTAAGCTCATTGAGACATTTATAAGCACTCATGTTGCATGAAACATGGTTTAGATTCCTAGAAACCGCGTTGTTAGATGTTTCATAAGTTCGTCAGACTAGTACAAAGCTCATTGAAACACTTATAAGCACTCATGTTGCATGAAACTTTGTTTAGAGTCCTAGAAACGCGTTGTTAGATGTTTCATAAGTTCGTAAAACTTATACAAAGCTCATTGAGACACTTATAAGCACTCATGTTGAATGAAAATTGGGTTAGAGTCCTAGAAACGCGTTGTTATATGTTTCATAAGTTCGTCAAACTAGTACAAAGCTCATTGAGACACTTATAAGCACTCATGTTGAATGAAACTTGATTTAGAGGCCTAGAAACGCGTTGTTAGATGTTTCATAAGTTCGTCAAACTAGTACAAAGCTCATTGAGACACTTATAAGCACTCATGTTGCATTAAACTTGGTTTAGAGTACTTGAAACCGCGTTGTTAGATGTTTCATAAGTTCGTCGACTAGTACAAAGCTCATTGAGAAACTTATAAGCACTCATGTTGCATGAAACTTTGTTTAGAGTCCTAGAAATGCGTTGTTAGATGTTTCATAAGTTCGTCGACTAGTACAAAGCTCATTGAGACACATATAAGCACTCATGTTGCATGAAACTTTTTTAGAGTCCTAGAAACGCGTTGTTAGATGTTTCATAAGTTCGTCAAACTTGTACAAACCTCATTGAGACACATATAAGCACCTATGTTGAATGAAACTTGGTTTAGAGTCCTAGAAACGCGTTGTTAGATGTTTCATAAGTTCGTCAAACTAGTACAAAGCTCATTGAGACACTTATAAGCACTCATGTTGCATTAAACTTGGTTTAGAGTACTTGAAACCGCGTTGTTAGATGTTTCATAAGTTCGTCGTACTAGTACAAAGCTCATTGAGAAACTTATAAGCACTCATGTTGCATGAAACTTGGTTTGGAGTCCTAGAAACGCGTTGTTAGATGTTTCATAAGTTCTTCAAACTTCTACAAAGCTCATTGAGACAATTATAAGCACTCATGTTGAATGAAAATTGGTTTAGAGTCCTAGAAACGCGTTGTTAGATGTTTCATAAGTTCGTCAAACTAGTACAAAGCTCATTGAGACACTTATAAGCACTCATGTTGCATGAAATTTGGTTGAGAGTCCTAGAAACACGTTGTTAGATGTTTCATAAGTTTGTCAACCTAGTACAAAGCTCATTGCGACACTTATAAGCACTCATGTTGCATGAAACTTGGTTTAGAGACCTAGAAACGCGTTGTTAGATGTTTCATAAGTTCTTTAAACTTGTACAAAGCTCATTGAGACACATATAAGCACTCATGTTGAATGAAACTTGGTTTAGAATACTAGAAACGCGTTGTTAGATGTTTCATAAGTTCGTCAAACCGGTACAAAGCTCATTGAGACACTTATAAGCAGTCATGTTGCATGAAACATGGTTTAGAGTCCTAGAAACGAGTTGTTAGATGTTTCATAAGTTCGTCAAACCTGTACAAAGCTCATTGAAACACTTATAAGCACTCATGTTGCATGAAACTTGGTTTAGAGTCCTAGAAACGCGTTGTTAGATGTTTCATAAGTTCGTCAAACTTATACAAAGCTCATTGAGACACTTATAAGCACTCATGTTGAATGAAAATTGGTTTAGAGTCCTAGAAACGCGTTGTTAGATGTTTCATAAGTTCGTCAAACTAGTACAAAGCTCATAGAGATACTTATAAGCACTCATGTTGCATGAAACTTGGTTGGGAGTCCTAGAAACACGTTGTTAGATATTTCATAAGTTTGTCAACCTAGTACAAAGCTCATTGCAACACTTATAAGCACTCATGTTGAATGAAAATTGGTTTAGAATCCTAGAAACGCGTTGTTAGATGTTTCATAAGTTTGTCAACCTAGGAAAAAGCTCATTGAAACACTTATAAGCAATCAAGTTGCATGAAACTTGGTTTAGAGTCCTAGAAACCGCGTTGTTAGATGTTTCATAAGTTCTTCAAACTAGTAGTAAGCTCATTGAGACATTTATAAGCACTCATGTTGCATGAAACATGGTTTAGATTTCTAGAAACCGCGTTGTTAGATGTTTCATAAGTTCGTCAGACTAGTACAAAGCTCATTGAAACACTTATAAGCACTCATGTTGCATGAAACTTTGTTTAGAGTCCTAGAAACGCGTTGTTAGATGTTTCATAAGTTCGTAAAACTTATACAAAGCTCATTGAGACACTTATAAGCACTCATGTTGAATGAAAATTGGGTTAGAGTCCTAGAAACGCGTTGTTATATGTTTCATAAGTTCGTCAAACTAGTACAAAGCTCATTGAGACACTTATAAGCACTCATGTTGAATGAAACTTGATTTAGAGGCCTAGAAACGCGTTGTTAGATGTTTCATAAGTTCGTCAAACTAGTACAAAGCTCATTGAGACACTTATAAGCACTCATGTTGCATTAAACTTGGTTTAGAGTACTTGAAACCGCGTTGTTAGATGTTTCATAAGTTCGTCAGACTAGTACAAAGCTCATTGAGAAACTTATAAGCACTCATGTTGCATGAAACTTTGTTTAGAGTCCTAGAAATGCGTTGTTAGATGTTTCATAAGTTCGTCAGACTAGTACAAAGCTCATTGAGACACATATAAGCACTCATGTTGCATGAAACTTTTTTTAGAGTCCTAGAAACGCGTTGTTAGATGTTTCATAAGTTCGTCAAACTTGTACAAACCTCATTGAGACACATATAAGCACCTATGTTGAATGAAACTTGGTTTAGAGTCCTAGAAACGCGTTGTTAGATGTTTCATAAGTTCGTCAAACTAGTACAAAGCTCATTGAGACACTTATAAGCACTCATGTTGCATTAAACTTGGTTTAGAGTACTTGAAACCGCGTTGTTAGATGTTTCATAAGTTCGTCAGACTAGTACAAAGCTCATTGAGAAACTTATAAGCACTCATGTTGCATGAAACTTGGTTTGGAGTCCTAGAAACGCGTTGTTAGATGTTTCATAAGTTCTTCAAACTTCTACAAAGCTCATTGAGACAATTATAAGCACTCATGTTGAATGAAAATTGGTTTAGAGTCCTAGAAACGCGTTGTTAGATGTTTCATAAGTTCGTCAAACTAGTACAAAGCTCATTGAGACACTTATAAGCACTCATGTTGCATGAAATTTGGTTGAGAGTCCTAGAAACACGTTGTTAGATGTTTCATAAGTTTGTCAACCTAGTACAAAGCTCATTGCGACACTTATAAGCACTCATGTTGCATGAAACTTGGTTTAGAGACCTAGAAACGCGTTGTTAGATGTTTCATAAGTTCTTTAAACTTGTACAAAGCTCATTGAGACACATATAAGCACTCATGTTGAATGAAACTTGGTTTAGAATACTAGAAACGCGTTGTTAGATGTTTCATAAGTTCGTCAAACCGGTACAAAGCTCATTGAGACACTTATAAGCAATCATGTTGCATGAAACATGGTTTAGAGTCCTAGAAACGAGTTGTTAGATGTTTCATAAGTTCGTCAAACCTGTACAAAGCTCATTGAAACACTTATAAGCACTCATGTTGCATGAAACTTGGTTTAGAGTCCTAGAAACGCGTTGTTAGATGTTTCATAAGTTCGTCAAACTTATACAAAGCTCATTGAGACACTTATAAACACTCATGTTGAATGAAAATTGGTTTAGAGTCCTAGAAACGCGTTGTTAGATGTTTCATAAGTTCGTCAAACTAGTACAAAGCTCATAGAGATACTTATAAGCACTCATGTTGCATGAAACTTGGTTGGGAGTCCTAGAAACACGTTGTTAGATATTTCATAAGTTTGTCAACCTAGTACAAAGCTCATTGCAACACTTATAAGCACTCATGTTGAATGAAAATTGGTTTAGAATCCTAGAAACGCGTTGTTAGATGTTTCATAAGTTTGTCAACCTAGGAAAAAGCTCATTGAAACACTTATAAGCAATCAAGTTGCATGAAACTTGGTTTAGAGTCCTAGAAACCGCGTTGTTAGATGTTTCATAAGTTCTTCAAACTAGTAGTAAGCTCATTGAGACATTTATAAGCACTCATGTTGCATGAAACATGGTTTAGATTCCTAGAAACCGCGTTGTTAGATGTTTCATAAGTTCGTCAGACTAGTACAAAGCTCATTGAAACACTTATAAGCACTCATGTTGCATGAAACTTTGTTTAGAGTCCTAGAAACGCGTTGTTAGATGTTTCATAAGTTCGTCAAACTAGTACAAAGCTCATTGAGACACTTATAAGCACTCATGTTGCATGAAACTTGGTTTAGAGTCCTAGAAACGCGTTGTTAGATGTTTCATAAGTTCTTCAAACTAGTACTAAGCTCATTGAGACACTTATAAGCACTCATGTTGCATGAAACTTGGTTTAGAGTCCTAGAAACGCGTTGTTAGATGTTTCATAAGTTCTTCAAACTAGTACTAAGCTCATTGAGACACTTATAAGCACTCATGTTGAATGAAAATTGGGTTAGAGTCCTAGAAACGCGTTGTTATATGTTTCATAAGTTCGTCAAACTAGTACAAAGCTCATTGAGACACTTATAAGCACTCATGTTGAATGAAACTTGATTTAGAGGCCTAGAAACGCGTTGTTAGATGTTTCATAAGTTCGTCAAACTAGTACAAAGCTCATTGAGACACTTATAAGCACTCATGTTGCATTAAACTTGGTTTAGAGTACTTGAAACCGCGTTGTTAGATGTTTCATAAGTTCGTCAGACTAGTACAAAGCTCATTGAGAAACTTATAAGCACTCATGTTGCATGAAACTTTGTTTAGAGTCCTAGAAATGCGTTGTTAGATGTTTTATAAGTTCGTCAGACTAGTACAAAGCTCATTGAGACACATATAAGCACTCATGTTGCATGAAACTTTTTTTAGAGTCCTAGAAACGCGTTGTTAGATGTTTCATAAGTTCGTCAAACTTGTACAAACCTCATTGAGACACATATAAGCACCTATGTTGAATGAAACTTGGTTTAGAGTCCTAGAAACGCGTTGTTAGATGTTTCATAAGTTCGTCAAACTAGTACAAAGCTCATTGAGACACTTATAAGCAGTCATGTTGCATGAAACATGGTTTAGAGTCCTAGAAACGAGTTGTTAGATGTTTCATAAGTTCGCCAAACTTGTACAAAGCTCATTGAAACACTTATAAGCACTCATGTTGCATGAAACTTGGTTTGGAGACCTAGAAACGCGTTGTTAGATGTTTCATAAGTTCGTCAAACTTATACAAAGCTCATTGAGACACTTATAAGCACTCATGTTGAATGAAAATTGGTTTAGTGTCCTAGAAATGCGTTGTTAGATGTTTCATAAGTTCGTCAAACTAGTACAAAGCTCATTGAGACACTTATAAGCATTCATGTTGCATGAAACTTGGTTTAAAGTCCTAGAAACACGTTGTTAGATGTTTCATAGGTTTGTCAACCTAGTACAAAGCTCATTGCGACACTTATAAACACTCATGTTGCATGAAACTTGGTTTAGAGACCTAGAAACGCGTTGTTAGATGTTTCATAAGTTCGTCAAACTAGTACAAAGCTCATTGAGACACTTATAAGCACTCATGTTGCATGAAACTGTGTTTAGAGTCCTAGAAACGCGTTGTTAGATGTTTCATAAGTTTGTCAACCTAGTACAAAGCTCATTGCGACACTTATAAGCACTCATGTTGCATGAAACTTGGTTTAGAGTCCTAGAAACGTGTTGTTAGATGTTTCATAAGTTCGTCAAACTTGTACAAAGCTCATTGAGAAACTCATAAGCACTCATGTTGCATGAAACTTTGTTTAGAGTCCTAGAAACGCGTTGTTAGATGATTCATAAGTTCGTCAAACTTGTACAAAGCTCATTGAGACACATATAAGCGCTCATGTTGAATGAAACTTGGTTTAGAGTCCTAGAAACGCTTTGTTAGATGTTTCATAAGTTCGTCAAACTAGTACAAAGCTCATTGAGACACTTATAAGCACTCATCTTGTATGAAACTTGGTTTAGAGTCCTAGACACGCGTTGTTAGATGTTTCATAAGTTTGTCAACCTAGTACAAAGCTCATTGAGACACTTATAAGCACTCATGTTGCATGAAATTTGGTTTAGAGTCCTAGAAACGCGTTGTTAGATGTTTCATAAGTTCTTCAAACTTGTACAAAGCTCATTGAGACACTTATAAGAACTCATGTTGCATGAAACTTGGTTTAGAGTCCTAGAAACGCGTTGTAAGATGTTTCATAAGTTCTTCAAACTAGTAGTAAGCTCATTGAGACACTTATAAGCACTCATGTTGCATGAAACATGGTTTAGAGTCCTAGAAACCGCGTTGTTAGATGTTTCATAAGTTCGTCAGACTAGTACAAAGCTCATTGAAACACTTATAAGCACTCATGTTGCATGAAACTTTGTTTAGAGTCCTAGAAACGCGTTGTTAGATGTTTCATAAGTTCTTCAAACTTGTACAAAGCTCATTGAGACACTTATAAGCACTCATGTTGAATGAAACTTGGTTTAGAGTCCTAGAAACGCGTTGTAAGATGTTTCATAAGTTCGTCAAACTAGTACAAAGCTCATTGAGACACTTATAAGCACTCATGTTGCATGAAACTTGGTTTAGAGTCCTAGAAACGCGTTGTTAGATGTTTCATAAGTTCTTCAAACTAGTACTAAGCTCATTGAGACACTTATAAGCACTCATGTTGCATGAAACTTGGTTTAGAGTCCTAGAAACGCGTTGTTAGATGTTTCATAAGTTCTTCAAACTAGTACTAAGCTCATTGAGACCCTTATAAACACTCATGTTGTATGAAACTTGGTTTAGAGTCCTAGAAACGCGTTGTTAGATGTTTCATAAGTTCGTCAAACTTGTACAAAGCTCATTGAGACACTTATAAGCACTCATGTTGAATGAAACTTTATTTAGTGTCCTAGAAACGCGTTGTTAGATGTTTCATAAGTTCGTCAGACTGGTACAAAGCTCATTGAGACACTTATAAGAACTCATGTTGCATGAAACTTGGTTTAGAGTCCTAGAAACGCGTTGTTAGATGTTTCATAAGTTCTTCAAACTAGTAGTAAGCTCATTGAGACACTTATAAGCACTCATGTTGCATAAAACTTTGTTTAGAGTCCTAGAAACTCGTTGTTAGATGTTTCATAAGTTCGTCAGACTAGTACAAAGCTCATTGAAACACTTATAAGCACTCATTTTGCATGAAACTTTGTTTAGAGTCCTAGAAACGCGTTGTTAGATGTTTCATAAGTTCGTCAAACTTGTACAAAGCTCATTGAGACACTTATAAGCACTCATGTTGAATGAAACTTGGTTTAGATTCCTAGAAACGCGTTGTAAGACGTTTCATAAGTTCGTGAAACTAGTACAAAGCTCATTGAGACACTTATAAGCAATCATGTTGCATGCAACTTGGTTTAGAGTCCTAGAAACGCGTTGTTAGATGTTTCATAAGTTCGTCAAAGTTGTACAAAGCTCATTGAGAAACTTATAAGCACTCATGTTGCATGAAACTTTGTTTAGAGTCCTAGAAACGCGTTGTTAGATGATTCATAAGTTCTTCAAACTTGTGCAAATCTCATTGAGACACATATAAGCACTCATGTTGAATGAAACTTGGTTTAGAGTACTAGAAACGCGTTGTTAGATGTTTCATAAGTTCGTCAAACTAGTACAAAGCTCATTGAGACACTTATACGCACTCATGTTGTATGAAACTTGGTTTAGAGTCCTAGAAACGCGTTGTTAGATGTTTCATAAGTTTGTCAACCTAGTACAAAGCTCATTGAGACACTTATAAGCACTCATGTTGCATGAAACTTGGTTTAGAGTCCTAGAAACGCGTTGTTAAATGTTTCATAAGTTCTTCAAACTTGTACAAAGCTCATTGAGACACTTATAAGAACTAATGTTGCATGAAACTTGGTTTAGAGTCTTAGAAACGCGTTGTTAGATGTTTCATAAGTTCTTCAAACTAGTACTAAGCTCATTGAGACACTTATACGCACTCATGTTGTATGAAACTTGGTTTAGAGTCCTAGAAACGCGTTGTTAGATGTTTCATAAGTTTGTCAAACTTGTACAAAGATCATTGAGACACTTTAAAAATTCATGTTGCTTGCAACTTGGTTTAGAGTTTTCATAAGTTTGTCAAACTTGTACAAAGCTCATTGAGACACTTATAAGCACTCATGTTGCATGCAACTTGGTTTAGAGTCCTAGAAACGTGTTGTTAGATGTTTCATAAGTTCTTCAAACTAGTACTAAACTCATTGAGACACTTATAAGCACTCATGTTGCATGAAACTTGGTTTAGAGTCTTAGAAACGCGTTGTTAGATGTTTCATAAGTTCGTCAAACTTGTACAAAGCTCATTGAGACACTTATAAGCCCTCATGTTTAATGAAACTTGATTTAGAGTCCTAGAAACGCGTTGTTAGATGTTTCATATGTTCGTCCAACCTGTACAAAGCTGATTGAGACACCTATAAGCAATCATGTTGCATGAAACATGGTTTAGAGTCCTAGAAACGCGTTGTTAGATGTTTCATAAGTTTGTCAACCTAGTACAAAGCTCATTGAGACACTTATAAGAACTCATGTTGCATGAAATTTGGTTTAGAGTCCTAGAAACGCGTTGTTAGATGTTTCATAAGTTCGTCAAACTTGTACAAAGCTCATTGAGACACTTATAAGCACTCATGTTGAATGATAATTGGTTTAGAGTCCTAGAAACGCGTTGTTAGATGTTTCATAAGTTCGTCAAACTAGTACAAAGCTCATTGAGACACTTATAAGCACTCATGTTGCATGAAACTTGGTTTAGAGTCCTAGAAACGCGTTGTTAGATGTTTCATAAGTTTTTCAAACTAGTACTAAGCTCATTGAGACACTTATAAGCACTCATGTTGCATGAAACTTTGTTTAGAGTCTTAGAAACGCGTTGTTAGATGTATCATAAGTTCGTCAAACTTGTACAAAGCTCATTGAGACACTTATAAGCCCTCATGTTGAATGAAACTTTATTTAGAGTCCTAGAAACGCGTTGTTAGATGTTTCATAAGTTCGTCCAACTTGTACAAAGCTGATTGAGACACTTATAAGCAATCATGTTGCATGAAACATGGTTTAGAGTCCTAGAAACGCGTTGTTAGATGTTTCATAAGTTTGTCAACCTAGTACAAAGCTCATTGAGACACTTATAAGAACTCATGTTGCATGAAACTTGGTTTAGAGTCCTAGAAACGCGTTGTTAGATGTTTCATAAGTTCTTCAAACTAGTACTAAGCTCATTAAGACACTTATAAGCACTCATGTTGCATGAAACTTGATTTAGAGTCCTAGAAACGCGTTGTTAGATGTTTCATAAGTTCGTCAAACTTGTACAAAGCTCATTGAGACACTTATAAGCATTCATGTTGAATGAAACTTGATTTAGTGTCCTAGAAACGCGTTGTTAGATGTTTCATAAGTTCGTCAAACTTTTACAAAGCTCATTGAGACACTTATAAGCACTCATGTTGCATGAAACTTGGTTTAGAGTCCTAGAAACCGCGTTGTTAAATGTTTCATAAGTTCGTCAGACTAGTACAAAGCTCATTGAGAAACTTATAAGCACTCATGTTGCATGAAACTTTGTTTAGAGTCCTAGAAACGCGTTGTTAGATGTTTCATAAGTTCGTCAAACTTGTACAAAGCTCGTTGAGACACATATAAGCACTCATGTTGAATGAAACTTGGTTTAGAATTCTAGAAACGCGTTGTTAGATATTTCATAAGTTCGTCAAACTAGTACAAAGCTCATTGAGACACTTATAAGCACTCATGTTTCATGAAACTTGGTTTAGAGTCCTAGAAACGCATTGTTAGATGTTTCAAAAAGTTTGTCAACCTAGTACAAAGCTCATTGAGACACTTATAAGCACTCATGTTGCATGAAACTTGGTTTAGAGTCCTAGAAACGCGTTGTTAGATGTTTCATAAGTTTGTCAACTTGTACAAAGCTCATTGAGACACTTATAAGCACTCATGTTTCTTGCAACTTGGTTTAGAGTTTTCATAAGTTCGTCAAACTTGTACAAAGCTCATTGAGACACTTATAAGCACTCATGTTGCATGCAACTTGGTTTAGAGTCCTAGAAACGCGTTGTTAGATGTTTCATAAGTTCGTCAAACTTGTACAAAGCTCATTGAGACACTTATAAGCACTCATGTTGAATGAAAATTGGTTTAGAGTCCTAGAAACGCGTTGTTAGATGTTTCATAAGTTCGTCAAACTAGTACAAAGCTCATTGAGACACTTATAAGCACTCATGTTGCATGAAACTTGGTTTAGAGTCCTAGAAACGCGTTGTTAGATGTTTCATAAGTTCTTCAAACTAGTACTAAGCTCATTGAGACACTTATAAGCACTCAAGTTGCATGAAACTTGGTTTAGAGTCTTAGAAACGCGTTGTTAGATGTTTCATAAGTTCGTCAAACTTGTACAAAGCTCATTGAGACACTTATAAGCCCTCATGTTGAATGAAACTTTATTTAGTCCTAGAAACGCGTTGTTAGATGTTTCATAAGTTCGTCCAATTTGTACAAAGCTGATTGAGACACTTATAAGCAATCATGTTGCATGAAACATTGTTTAGAGTCCTAGAAACGCGTTGTTAGATGTTTCATAAGTTTGTCAACCTAGTACAAAGCTCATTGAGACACTTATAAGAACTCATGTTGCATGAAACTTGGTTTAGAGTCCTAGAAACGCGTTGTTAGATAGTTCATAAGTTCTTCAAACTAGTACTAAGCTCATTAAGACACTTATAAGCACTCCCGTTGCATGAAACTTGGTTTAGAGTCCTAGAAACGCGTTGTTAGGTGTTTCATAAGTTCGTCAAACTTGTACAAAGCTCATTGAGACACTTATAAGCACTCATGTTGAATGAAACTTGATTTAGTGTCCTAGAAACGCGTTGTTAGATGTTTCATAAGTTCGTCAAACTTTTACAAAGCTCATTAAGACACTTATAAGCACTCATGTTGCATGAAACTTGGTTTAGAGTCCTAGAAACCGCGTTGTTAGATGTTTCATAAGTTCGTTAGACTAGTACAAAGCTCATTGAGAAACTTATAAGCACTCACATTGCATGAAACCTTGTTTAGAGTCCTAGAAACGCGTTGTTAAATGTTTCATAAGTTCTTCAAACTTGTACAAAGCTCATTGATACACTTATAAGCACTCATGTTGAATGAAACTTGGTTTAGAGTCCTAGAAACGCGTTGTTAGATGTTTCATAAGTTCTTCAAACTAGTAAAAAGTTCATTGAGACACTTATAAGCACTCATGTTGCATGAAACTTCGTTTAGAGTCCTAGAAACCGCGTTGTTAGTTGTTTCATAAGTTCGTCAGACTAGTACAAAGCTCATTGAGAAACTTATAAGCACTCATATTGCATGAAACCTTGTTTAGAGTCCTATAAACACGTTGTTAGATGTTTCATAAGTTCTTCAAACTTGTACAAAGCCCATTGATACACTTATAAGCACTCATGTTGAATGAAACTTGGTTTAGAGTCCTAGAAACGCGTTGTTAGATGTTTCATAAGTTCTTCAAACTAGTACAAAGATCATTGAGACACATATAAGCACTCATGTTGCATGAAACATGGTTTAGAGTCCTAGAAACGGCGTTGTTAGATGTTTCATAAGTTCGTCAGACTAGTACAAACTTCATTGAAACACTTATAAGCACTCATGTTGCATGAAACTTTGTTTAGAGTCCTAGAAACGCGTTGTTAGATGTTTCATAAGTTCGTCAAACTTGTACAAAGCTTATTGAGACACTTATAAGACTCTTGTTGAATGAAACTTGGTTTAGAGTACTAGAAACGCGTTGTAAGATGTTTCATAAGTTCGTCAAACTAGTACAAAGCTCATTGAGACACTTATAAGCACTCATGTTGCATGAAACCTGGTTTAGAGTCCTAGAAACGCGTTGTTAGATGTTTCATAAGTTCTTCAAACTTGTACAAAGCTCATTGATACACTTATAAGCACTCATGTTGAATGAAACTTGGTTTAGAGTCCTAGAAACGTGTTGTTAGATGTTTCATAAGTTCTTCAAACTAGTACAAAGCTCATTGAGACACTTATAAGCACTCATGTTGCATGAAACTTGGTTTAGAGTCCTAGAAACAAGTTGTTAGATGTTTCATAAGTTCGTCAAACTTGTACAAAGCTCATTGAGACACTTTTAAGCACTCATGTTGCATGAAACTTGGTTTAGAGTCCTAGAAACGCGTTGTTAGATGTTTCATAAGTTCTTCAAACTAGTACTAAGCTCATTGAGACACTTATAAGCACTCATGTTGCATGAAACTTGGTTTAGAGTCTTAGAAACGCGTTGTTAGATGTTTCATAAGTTCGTAAAACTTGTACAAAGCTCATTGAGACACTTATAAGCACTCATGTTGAATGAAACTTGATTTAGAGTCCTAGAAACACGTTGGTAGATGTTTCATAAGTTCGTCAAACTAGTACAAAGCTCATTGAGACACTTATAAGCACTCATGTTGTATGAAACTTGGTTTAGAGTCCTAGAAACGCGTTGTTAGATGTTTCATAAGTTTGTCAACCTAGTACAAAGCTCATTGAGACACTTATAAGCACTCATGTTGCATGAAACTTGGTTTAGAGTCATAGAAACGTGTTGTTAGATGTTTCATAAGTTCTTCAAACTAGTACAAAGCTCATTAAGACACTTATAAGCACTCATGTTGCATGAAACTTGGTTTAGAGTCCTAGAAACGCGTTGTTAGATGTTTCATAAGTTCGTCAGACTAGTACAAAGCTCATTGAGAAACTTATAAGCACTCATGTTGCATGAAACTTTGTTTAGAGTCCTACAAACGCGTTGTTAGATGTTTCATAAGTTCGTCAAACTTGTACAAAGGTCATTGAGGCACTTATAAGCATTCATGTTGCATGAAACTTGATTTAGTGTCCTAGAAACGCGTTGTTAGATGTTTCATAAGTTCGTCAAACTTTTACAAAGCTCATTAAGACACTTATAAGCACTCATGTTGCATGAAACTTGGTTTAGAGTCCTAGAAACCGCGTTGTTAGATGTTTCATAAGTTCGTTAGACTAGTACAAAGCTCATTGAGAAACTTATAAGCACTCACATTGCATGAAACCTTGTTTAGAGTCCTAGAAACGCGTTGTTAAATGTTTCATAAGTTCTTCAAACTTGTACAAAGCTCATTGATACACTTATAAGCACTCATGTTGAATGAAACTTGGTTTAGAGTCCTAGAAACGCGTTGTTAGATGTTTCATAAGTTCTTCAAACTAGTAAAAAGTTCATTGAGACACTTATAAGCACTCATGTTGCATGAAACTTCGTTTAGAGTCCTAGAAACCGCGTTGTTAGTTGTTTCATAAGTTCGTCAGACTAGTACAAAGCTCATTGAGAAACTTATAAGCACTCATATTGCATGAAACCTTGTTTAGAGTCCTATAAACACGTTGTTAGATGTTTCATAAGTTCTTCAAACTTGTACAAAGCCCATTGATACACTTATAAGCACTCATGTTGAATGAAACTTGGTTTAGAGTCCTAGAAACGCGTTGTTAGATGTTTCATAAGTTCTTCAAACTAGTACAAAGATCATTGAGACACATATAAGCACTCATGTTGCATGAAACATGGTTTAGAGTCCTAGAAACGGCGTTGTTAGATGTTTCATAAGTTCGTCAGACTAGTACAAACTTCATTGAAACACTTATAAGCACTCATGTTGCATGAAACTTTGTTTAGAGTCCTAGAAACGCGTTGTTAGATGTTTCATAAGTTCGTCAAACTTGTACAAAGCTTATTGAGACACTTATAAGACTCTTGTTGAATGAAACTTGGTTTAGAGTACTAGAAACGCGTTGTAAGATGTTTCATAAGTTCGTCAAACTAGTACAAAGCTCATTGAGACACTTATAAGCACTCATGTTGCATGAAACCTGGTTTAGAGTCCTAGAAACGCGTTGTTAGATGTTTCATAAGTTCTTCAAACTTGTACAAAGCTCATTGATACACTTATAAGCACTCATGTTGAATGAAACTTGGTTTAGAGTCCTAGAAACGTGTTGTTAGATGTTTCATAAGTTCTTCAAACTAGTACAAAGCTCATTGAGACACTTATAAGCACTCATGTTGCATGAAACTTGGTTTAGAGTCCTAGAAACAAGTTGTTAGATGTTTCATAAGTTCGTCAAACTTGTACAAAGCTCATTGAGACACTTTTAAGCACTCATGTTGCATGAAACTTGGTTTAGAGTCCTAGAAACGCGTTGTTAGATGTTTCATAAGTTCTTCAAACTAGTACTAAGCTCATTGAGACACTTATAAGCACTCATGTTGCATGAAACTTGGTTTAGAGTCTTAGAAACGCGTTGTTAGATGTTTCATAAGTTCGTAAAACTTGTACAAAGCTCATTGAGACACTTATAAGCACTCATGTTGAATGAAACTTGATTTAGAGTCCTAGAAACACGTTGGTAGATGTTTCATAAGTTCGTCAAACTAGTACAAAGCTCATTGAGACACTTATAAGCACTCATGTTGTATGAAACTTGGTTTAGAGTCCTAGAAACGCGTTGTTAGATGTTTCATAAGTTTGTCAACCTAGTACAAAGCTCATTGAGACACTTATAAGCACTCATGTTGCATGAAACTTGGTTTAGAGTCATAGAAACGTGTTGTTAGATGTTTCATAAGTTCGTTAAACTTGTACAAAGCTCATTGAGACACTTATAAGCACTCATGTTGAATGAAACTTGATTTAGAGTCCTAGAAACGCGTTGTTAGATGTTTCATAAGTTCGTCAAACTTTTACAAAGCTCATTGAGACACTTATAAGCACTCATGTTGCATGAAACTTGGTTTAGAGTCCTAGAAACCGCGTTGTTAGATGTTTCATAAGTTCGTCAGACTAGTACAAAGCTCATTGAGAAACTTATAAGCACTCATGTTGCATGAAACTTTGTTTAGAGTCCTACAAACGCGTTGTTAGATGTTTCATAAGTTCGTCAAACTTGTACAAAGGTCATTGAGGCACTTATAAGCATTCATGTTGCATTAAACTTGGTTTAGAGTCCTAGAAACGCGTTGTTAGATGTTTCATAAGTTCGTCAAACAAGTACAAAGCTGATTGAGACACTTATAAGCAATCATGTTGCATGAAACTTGGTTTAGAGTTCTAGAAAAGCATTGTTAGATGTTTCAAAAGTTTGTCAACCTAGTACAAAGCTCATTGAGACACTTATAAGAACTCATGTTGCATGAAACATGGTTTAGAGTCCTAGAAAGCGCGTTGTTAGATGTTTCATAAGTTTGTCAGACTAGTACAAAGCTTATTGAGAAACTTATAAGCACTCATATTGCATGAAAACTTGTTTAGATTCCTAGAAACGCGTTGTTAGATGTTTCATAAGTTCTTCAAACTTGTACAAAGCTCATTGATACACTTATAAGCACTCATGTTGAATGAAACTTGGTTTAGAGTCCTAGAAACGCGTTGTTAGATGTTTCATAAGTTCTTCAAACTAGTAGAAAGCTCATTGAGACACTTATAAGCACTCATGTTGCATGAAACTTCGTTTAGAGTCCTAGAAACCGCGTTGTTAGATGTTTCATAAGTTCGTCAGACTAGTACAAAGCTCATTGAGAAACTTATACGCCCTCATATTTCATGAAACCTTGTTTAGAGTCCTAGAAACGCGTTGTTAGATGTTTCATAAGTTCTTCAAACTTGTACAAAGCCCATTGATACACTTATAAGCACTCATGTTGAATGAAACTTGGTTTAGAGTCCTAGAAACGCGTTGTTAGATGTTTCATAAGTTCGTCAAACTAGTACAAAGCTCATTGAGACACATATAAGCACTCATGTTGCATGAAACATGGTTTAGAGTCCTAGAAACGGCGTTGTTAGATGTTTCATAAGTTCGCCAGACTAGTACAAACTTCATTGAAACACTTATAAGCACTCATGTTGCATGAAACTTTGTTTAGAGTCCTAGAAACGCGTTGTTAGATGTTTCATAAGTTCGTCAAACTTGTACAAAGCTTATTGAGACACTTATAAGACTCATGTTGAATGAAACTTGGTTTAGAGTACTAGAAACGTGTTGTAAGATGTTTCTTAACTTCGTCAAACTAGTACAAAGCTCATTGAGACACTTATAAGCACTCATGTTGCATGAAACTTGGTTTAGAGTCCTAGAAACGCGTTGTTAGATGTTTCATAAGTTCTTCAAACTTGTACAAAGCTCATTGATACACTTATAAGCACTCATGTTGAATGAAACTTGGTTTAGAGTCTTAGAAACGCGTTGTTAGATGTTTCATAAGTTCTTCAAACTAGTACAAAGCTCATTGAGACACTTATAAACACTCATGTTGCATGAAACTGTGTTTAGAGTCCTAAAAACCGCGTTGTTAGATGTTTCATAAGTTCGTCAAACTAGTACAAAGCTCATTGAGAAACTTATAAGCACTCATGTTGCGTGAAACTTTGTTTAGAGTCCTAGAAACGCTGTGTTAGATGTTTCTTAAGTTCGTCAAACTTATACAAAGCTCATTGAGAAACTTATAAGCACTCATGTTGAATGAAAATTGGTTTAGAGTCCTAGAAACACGTTGCTAGATGTTTCATAAGTTCGTCAAACTAGTACAAAGCTCATTGAGACACTTATAATCACTCATGTTGCATGAAACTTGGTTTAGAGTCCTAGAAACGCGTTGTTAGATGTTTCATAAGTTCGTCAAACTTGTACAAAGCTCATTGAGACACTTATAAGCAGTCATGTTGAATGAAACTTGGTTTAGAGTCCTAGAAACGCATTGTTAGATGCTTCATAAGTTCTTCAGACTAGTACAAAGCTCATTGAGACACTTATAAGCACTCATGTTGCATGAAACTTGGTTTAGAGTCCTAGAAACGAGTTGTTAGATGTTTCATAAGTTCGTCAAACTTGTACAAAGCTCATTGAGACACTTATAAGCACTCATGTTGCATGAAAATTGGTTTAGAGTCCTAGAAACGCGTTGTTAGATGTTTCATAAGTTTTTCAAACTAGTACTAAGCTCATTGAGACACTTATAAGCACTCATGTTGCATGAAACTTTGTTTAGAGTCTTAGAAACGCGTTGTTAGATGTTTCATAAGTTCGTCAAACTTGTACAAAGCTCATTGAGACACTTATAAGCCCTCATGTTGAATGAAACTTTATTTAGAGTCCTAGAAACGCGTTGTTAGATGTTTCATAAGTTCGTCCAACTTGTACAAAGCTGATTGAGACACTTATAAGCAATCATGTTGCATGAAACATGGTTTAGAGTCCTAGAAACGCGTTGTTAGATGTTTCATAAGTTTGTCAACCTAGTACAAAGCTCATTGAGACACTTATAAGAACTCATGTTGCATGAAACTTGGTTTAGAGTCCTAGAAACGCGTTGTTAGATGTTTCATAAGTTCTTCAAACTAGTACTAAGCTCATTAAGACACTTATAAGCACTCATGTTGCATGAAACTTGATTTAGAGTCCTAGAAACGCGTTGTTAGATGTTTCATAAGTTCGTCAAACTTGTACAAAGCTCATTGAGACACTTATAAGCATTCATGTTGAATGAAACTTGATTTAGTGTCCTAGAAACGCGTTGTTAGATGTTTCATAAGTTCGTCAAACTTTTACAAAGCTCATTGAGACACTTATAAGCACTCATGTTGCATGAAACTTGGTTTAGAGTCCTAGAAACCGCGTTGTTAAATGTTTCATAAGTTCGTCAGACTAGTACAAAGCTCATTGAGAAACTTATAAGCACTCATGTTGCATGAAACTTTGTTTAGAGTCCTAGAAACGCGTTGTTAGATGTTTCATAAGTTCGTCAAACTTGTACAAAGCTCGTTGAGACACATATAAGCACTCATGTTGAATGAAACTTGGTTTAGAATTCTAGAAACGCGTTGTTAGATATTTCATAAGTTCGTCAAACTAGTACAAAGCTCATTGAGACACTTATAAGCACTCATGTTGCATGAAACTTGGTTTAGAGTCCTAGAAACGCATTGTTAGATGTTTCAAAAAGTTTGTCAACCTAGTACAAAGCTCATTGAGACACTTATAAGCACTCATGTTGCATGAAACTTGGTTTAGAGTCCTAGAAACGCGTTGTTAGATGTTTCATAAGTTTGTCAACTTGTACAAAGCTCATTGAGACACTTATAAGCACTCATGTTTCTTGCAACTTGGTTTAGAGTTTTCATAAGTTCGTCAAACTTGTACAAAGCTCATTGAGACACTTATAAGCCCTCATGTTGCATGCAACTTGGTTTAGAGTCCTAGAAACGCGTTGTTAGATGTTTCATAAGTTCGTCAAACTTGTACAAAGCTCATTGAGACACTTATAAGCACTCATGTTGAATGAAAATTGGTTTAGAGTCCTAGAAACGCGTTGTTAGATGTTTCATAAGTTCGTCAAACTAGTACAAAGCTCATTGAGACACTTATAAGCACTCATGTTGCATGAAACTTGGTTTAGAGTCCTAGAAACGCGTTGTTAGATGTTTCATAAGTTCTTCAAACTAGTACTAAGCTCATTGAGACACTTATAAGCACTCAAGTTGCATGAAACTTGGTTTAGAGTCTTAGAAACGCGTTGTTAGATGTTTCATAAGTTCGTCAAACTTGTACAAAGCTCATTGAGACACTTATAAGCCCTCATGTTGAATGAAACTTTATTTAGTCCTAGAAACGCGTTGTTAGATGTTTCATAAGTTCGTCCAATTTGTACAAAGCTGATTGAGACACTTATAAGCAATCATGTTGCATGAAACATTGTTTAGAGTCCTAGAAACGCGTTGTTAGATGTTTCATAAGTTTGTCAACCTAGTACAAAGCTCATTGAGACACTTATAAGAACTCATGTTGCATGAAACTTGGTTTAGAGTCCTAGAAACGCGTTGTTAGATAGTTCATAAGTTCTTCAAACTAGTACTAAGCTCATTAAGACACTTATAAGCACTCCTGTTGCATGAAACTTGGTTTAGAGTCCTAGAAACGCGTTGTTAGGTGTTTCATAAGTTCGTCAAACTTGTACAAAGCTCATTGAGACACTTATAAGCACTCATGTTGAATGAAACTTGATTTAGTGTCCTAGAAACGCGTTGTTAGATGTTTCATAAGTTCGTCAAACTTTTACAAAGCTCATTAAGACACTTATAAGCACTCATGTTGCATGAAACTTGGTTAAGAGTCCTAGAAACCGCGTTGTTAGATGTTTCATAAGTTCGTTAGACTAGTACAAAGCTCATTGAGAAACTTATAAGCACTCACATTGCATGAAACCTTGTTTAGAGTCCTAGAAACGCGTTGTTAGATGTTTCATAAGTTCTTCAAACTTGTACAAAGCTCATTGATACACTTATAAGCACTCATGTTGAATGAAACTTGGTTTAGAGTCCTAGAAACGCGTTGTTAGATGTTTCATAAGTTCTTCAAACTAGTAAAAAGTTCATTGAGACACTTATAAGCACTCATGTTGCATGAAACTTCGTTTAGAGTCCTAGAAACCGCGTTGTTAGTTGTTTCATAAGTTCGTCAGACTAGTACAAAGCTCATTGAGAAACTTATAAGCACTCATATTGCATGAAACCTTGTTTAGAGTCCTATAAACACGTTGTTAGATGTTTCATAAGTTCTTCAAACTTGTACAAAGCCCATTGATACACTTATAAGCACTCATGTTGAATGAAACTTGGTTTAGAGTCCTAGAAACGCGTTGTTAGATGTTTCATAAGTTCTTCAAACTAATACAAAGATCATTGAGACACATATAAGCACTCATGTTGCATGAAACATGGTTTAAAGTCCTAGAAACGGCGTTGTTAGATGTTTCATAAGTTCGTCAGACTAGTACAAACTTCATTGAAACACTTATAAGCACTCATGTTGCATGAAACTTTGTTTAGAGTCCTAGAAACGCGTTGTTAGATGTTTCATAAGTTCGTCAAACTTGTACAAAGCTTATTGAGACACTTATAAGACTCTTGTTGAATGAAACTTGGTTTAGAGTACTAGAAACGCGTTGTAAGATGTTTCATAAGTTCGTCAAACTAGTACAAAGCTCATTGAGACACTTATAAGCACTCATGTTGCATGAAACCTGGTTTAGAGTCCTAGAAACGCGTTGTTAGATGTTTCATAAGTTCTTCAAACTTGTACAAAGCTCATTGATACACTTATAAGCACTCATGTTGAATGAAACTTGGTTTAGAGTCCTAGAAACGTGTTGTTAGATGTTTCATAAGTTCTTCAAACTAGTACAAAGCTCATTGAGACACTTATAAGCACTCATGTTGCATGAAACTTGGTTTAGAGTCCTAGAAACAAGTTGTTAGATGTTTCATAAGTTCGTCAAACTTGTACAAAGCTCATTGAGACACTTTTAAGCACTCATGTTGCATGAAACTTGGTTTAGAGTCCTAGAAACGCGTTGTTAGATGTTTCATAAGTTCTTCAAACTAGTACTAAGCTCATTGAGACACTTATAAGCACTCATGTTGCATGAAACTTGGTTTAGAGTCTTAGAAACGCGTTGTTAGATGTTTCATAAGTTCGTAAAACTTGTACAAAGCTCATTGAGACACTTATAAGCACTCATGTTGAATGAAACTTGATTTAGAGTCCTAGAAACACGTTGGTAGATGTTTCATAAGTTCGTCAAACTAGTACAAAGCTCATTGAGACACTTATAAGCACTCATGTTGTATGAAACTTGGTTTAGAGTCCTAGAAACGCGTTGTTAGATGTTTCATAAGTTTGTCAACCTAGTACAAAGCTCATTGAGACACTTATAAGCACTCATGTTGCATGAAACTTGGTTTAGAGTCATAGAAACGTGTTGTTAGATGTTTCATAAGTTCTTCAAACTAGTACAAAGCTCATTAAGACACTTATAAGCACTCATGTTGCATGAAACTTGGTTTAGAGTCCTAGAAACGCGTTGTTAGATGTTTCATAAGTTCGTTAAACTTGTACAAAGCTCATTGAGACACTTATAAGCACTCATGTTGAATGAAACTTGATTTAGAGTCCTAGAAACGCGTTGTTAGATGTTTCATAAGTTCGTCAAACTTTTACAAAGCTCATTGAGACACTTATAAGCACTCATGTTGCATGAAACTTGGTTTAGAGTCCTAGAAACCGCGTTGTTAGATGTTTCATAAGTTCGTCAGACTAGTACAAAGCTCATTGAGAAACTTATAAGCACTCATGTTGCATGAAACTTTGTTTAGAGTCCTATAAACGCGTTGTTAGATGTTTCATAAGTTCGTCAAACTTGTACAAAGGTCATTGAGGCACTTATAAGCATTCATGTTGCATTAAACTTGGTTTAGAGTCCTAGAAACGCGTTGTTAGATGTTTCATAAGTTCGTCAAACTAGTACAAAGCTGATTGAGACACTTATAAGCAATCATGTTGCATGAAACTTGGTTTAGAGTTCTAGAAAAGCATTGTTAGATGTTTCAAAAGTTTGTCAACCTAGTACAAAGCTCATTGAGACACTTATAAGAACTCATGTTGCATGAAACATGGTTTAGAGTCCTAGAAAGCGCGTTGTTAGATGTTTCATAAGTTTGTCAGACTAGTACAAAGCTTATTGAGAAACTTATAAGCACTCATATTGCATGAAAACTTGTTTAGATTCCTAGAAACGCGTTGTTAGATGTTTCATAAGTTCTTCAAACTTGTACAAAGCTCATTGATACACTTATAAGCACTCATGTTGAATGAAACTTGGTTTAGAGTCCTAGAAACGCGTTGTTAGATGTTTCATAAGTTCTTCAAACTAGTAGAAAGCTCATTGAGACACTTATAAGCACTCATGTTGCATGAAACTTCGTTTAGAGTCCTAGAAACCGCGTTGTTAGATGTTTCATAAGTTCGTCAGACTAGTACAAAGCTCATTGAGAAACTTATACGCCCTCATATTTCATGAAACCTTGTTTAGAGTCCTAGAAACGCGTTGTTAGATGTTTCATAAGTTCTTCAAACTTGTACAAAGCCCATTGATACACTTATAAGCACTCATGTTGAATGAAACTTGGTTTAGAGTCCTAGAAACGCGTTGTTAGATGTTTCATAAGTTCGTCAAACTAGTACAAAGCTCATTGAGACACATATAAGCACTCATGTTGCATGAAACATGGTTTAGAGTCCTAGAAACGGCGTTGTTAGATGTTTCATAAGTTCGCCAGACTAGTACAAACTTCATTGAAACACTTATAAGCACTCATGTTGCATGAAACTTTGTTTAGAGTCCTAGAAACGCGTTGTTAGATGTTTCATAAGTTCGTCAAACTTGTACAAAGCTTATTGAGACACTTATAAGACTCATGTTGAATGAAACTTGGTTTAGAGTACTAGAAACGTGTTGTAAGATGTTTCTTAACTTCGTCAAACTAGTACAAAGCTCATTGAGACACTTATAAGCACTCATGTTGCATGAAACTTGGTTTAGAGTCCTAGAAACGCGTTGTTAGATGTTTCATAAGTTCTTCAAACTTGTACAAAGCTCATTGATACACTTATAAGCACTCATGTTGAATGAAACTTGGTTTAGAGTCTTAGAAACGCGTTGTTAGATGTTTCATAAGTTCTTCAAACTAGTACAAAGCTCATTGAGACACTTATAAACACTCATGTTGCATGAAACTGTGTTTAGAGTCCTAAAAACCGCGTTGTTAGATGTTTCATAAGTTCGTCAAACTAGTACAAAGCTCATTGAGAAACTTATAAGCACTCATGTTGCGTGAAACTTTGTTTAGAGTCCTAGAAACGCTGTGTTAGATGTTTCTTAAGTTCGTCAAACTTATACAAAGCTCATTGAGAAACTTATAAGCACTCATGTTGAATGAAAATTGGTTTAGAGTCCTAGAAACACGTTGCTAGATGTTTCATAAGTTCGTCAAACTAGTACAAAGCTCATTGAGACACTTATAATCACTCATGTTGCATGAAACTTGGTTTAGAGTCCTAGAAACGCGTTGTTAGATGTTTCATAAGTTCGTCAAACTTGTACAAAGCTCATTGAGACACTTATAAGCAGTCATGTTGAATGAAACTTGGTTTAGAGTCCTAGAAACGCATTGTTAGATGCTTCATAAGTTCTTCAGACTAGTACAAAGCTCATTGAGACACTTATAAGCACTCATGTTGCATGAAACTTGGTTTAGAGTCCTAGAAACGAGTTGTTAGATTTTTCATAAGTTCGTCAAACTTGTACAAAGCTCATTGAGACACTTATAAGCACTCATGTTGCATGAAACTTGGTTTAGAGTCCTAGAAACGCGTTGTTAGATGTTTCAGAAGTTCTTCAAACTAGTACTAAGCTCATTAAGACACTTATAAGCACTCATGTTGCATGAAACTTGGTTTAGAGTCTTAGAAACGCGTTGTTAGATGTTTCATAAGTTCGTAAAACTTGTACAAAGCTCATTGAGACACTTATAAGCACTCATGTTGAATGAAACTTGATTTAGAGTCCTAGAAACGCGTTGGTAGATGTTTCATAAGTTCGCCAAACTTGTACAAAGTTGATTGAGACACTTATAAGCAATCATGTTGCATGAAACTTGGTTTAGAGTCCTAGAAATGCATTGTTAGATGTTTCATAAGTTTGTCAACCTAGTACAAAGCTCATTAAGACACTTATAAGAACTCATGTTGCATGAAACTTGGTTTAGAGTCCTAGAAACGTGTTGTTAGATGTTTAATAAGTTCTTCAAACTAGTACTAACTCATTAAGACACTTATAAGCACTCATTTTGCATGAAACTTAGTTTAGAGTCCTAGAAACGTGTTGTTAGATGTTTCATAAGTTCGTCAAACTTGTACAAAGCTCATGGAGACACTTATAAGCACTCATGTTGAATGAAACTTGATTTAGAGTCCTAGAAACGCGTTGTTAGATGTTTCATAAGTTCGTCAAAGTTTTACAAAGCTCATTGAGACACTTATTAGCACTCATGTTGCATGAAACTTGGTTTAGAGTCCTAGAAACCGCGTTGTTAGATGTTTCATAAGTTCGTCAGACTAGTACAAAGCTCATTGAGAAACTTATAAGCACTCATGATGCATGAAACTTTGTTTAGAGTCCTAGACACGCGTTGTTAAATGTTTCATAAGTTCGTCAAACTTGTACAAAGCTCATTGAGACACTTATAAGCACTCATGTTGCATGAAACTTTTTTTAGAGTCCTAGAAACGCTGTGTTAGATGTTTCTTAAGTTCGTCAAACTTGTACAAAGCTCATTGAGACACATATAAGCACTCATGTTGAATGAAACTTGGTTTAGAGTCCTAGAAACGCGTTGTTAGATGTTTCATAAGTTCGTCAAACTATTACAAAGCTCATTGAGACACTTATAAGCACTCATGTTGCATGAAACTTGGTTTAGAGTCCTAGAAACGAGTTGTTAGATGTTTCATAAGTTCGTCAAACTTGTAAAAAGCTCATTGAGACACTTATAAGCACTCATGTTGCATGAAACTTTGTTTTAGAGTCCTAGAAACGCGTTGTTAGATGTTACAGAAGTTTGTCAAACTTGTACAAAGCTCATTGAGAAACTTATAAGCACTCATGTTGCATGAAACTTTGTTTAGAGTCCTAGAAACGCGTTGTTAGATGTTTCATAAATTCGTCAAACTAGTACAAAGCTCATTGAGACACTTATAAGAACTCATGTTGCATGAAACTTGGTTTAGAGTCCTAGAAACACGTTGTTAGATGTTTCATAAGTTTGTTAACCTAGTACAAAGCTTATTGAGCACTTATAAGCACTTGGTTTAGAGTCCTAGAAACGCGTTGTTAGATGTTTCATAAGTTCTTCAAACTTGTACAAAGTTCATTGAGACACTTATAAGCACTCATGTTGCATGAAACTTGGTTTAGAGTCTTAGAAACGCGTTGTTAGATGTTTCATAAGTTCGTAAAACTTGTACAAAGCTCATTGAGACACTTAAAAGCACTCATGTTGAATGAAACTTGGTTTAGAGTCCTAGAAACAGCGTTGTTATATGTTTCATAAGTTCGTCAAACTAGTACAAAGCTCATTGAGACACTTATAAGCACTCACGTTGCATGAAACTTCGTTTAGAGTCCTAGAAACCGCGTTGTTAGATGTTTCATAAGTTCGTCAAACTTGTACAAAGCTCATTGAGACACTTATAAGCACTCATGTGGAATGAAACTTGGTTTATAGTCCTAGAAACGCGTTGTTAGATGTTTCATAAGTTTGTCAAACTAGTACAAAGCTCATTGAGACACTTATAAGCACTCATGTTGTATGAAACTTGGTTTAGAGTCCTAGAAACGCGTTGTTAGATGTTTCATAAGTTCGTCAGACT
This sequence comes from Cochlearia excelsa, assembly GCA_963556525.1. Taxonomy (NCBI): domain Eukaryota; kingdom Viridiplantae; phylum Streptophyta; class Magnoliopsida; order Brassicales; family Brassicaceae; genus Cochlearia; species Cochlearia excelsa. The sequence goes on from CAUVZT010000006.1 coordinate 1,795,814, forward strand.
AGTACAAAGCTCATTGAGACACTTATAAGCACTCATGTTGCTTGAAACTTTGTTTAGAGTCCTAGAAACGAGTTGTTCGATGTTTCATAAGTTTGTCAAACTTGTACAAAGCTCATTGAGACACTTATAAGCACTCATGTTGCATGAAACTTGGTTTAGAGTCCTAGAAACGAGTTGTTAGATGTTTCAAAAGTTCGTCAAACTTGTACAAAGCTCATTGAGAAACTTATAAGCACTAATGTTGCATGAAACTTGGTATAGAGTCCTAGAAACGAGTTGTTAGATGTTTTATAAGTTCGTCAAACTTCTACAAAGCTCATTGAGACACTTATAAGCACTCATGTTGCATGAAACTTTGTTTAGAGTCCTAGAAACGCGTTGTTAGATGTTTCGTAAGTTCGTCAAACTAGTACAAAGCTCATTGAGACACTTATAAGCACTCATGTTGCATGAAACTTTGTTTAGAGTCCTAGAAACGAGTTGTTAGATGTTTCATAAGTTTTTCAAACTTGTACAAAGCTCATCGAGACACTTATAAGAACTCATGTTGCATGAAACTTTGTTTAGAGTCTTAGAAACCGTGTTGTTAGATGTTTCATAAGTTTGTCAAACTAGTACAAAGCTCATTGAGAAACTTATAAGCACTCATGTTGCATGAAACTTTGTTTAGAGTCCTAGAAACGCTGTGTTAGATGTTTCTTAAGTTTGTCAAACTTGTACAAAGCTCATTGAGACACATATAAGCACTCATGTTGAATGAAACTTGGTTTAGAGTCTTAGAAACGCGTTGTTAGATGTTTCATAAGTTCGTCAAACTTGTACAAAGCTCATTGAGACACTTATAAGCACTCATGTTGAATGAAACTTGGTTTAGAGTCCTAGAAACCGCGTTGTTAGATGTTTCATAAGTTCGTCAAACTAGTACAAAGCTCATTGAGACACTTATAAGCACTCACGTTGCATGAAACTTCGTTTAGAGTCCTAGAAAACGCGTTGTTAGATGTTTCATAAGTTCGTCAAACTTGTACAAAGCTCATTGAGACACTTATAAGCACTCATGTGGAATGAAACTTGGTTTAAATTCCTAGAAACGCGTTGTTAGATGTTTCATAAGTTAGTCAAACTAGTACAAAGCTCATTGAGACACTTATAAGCACTCATGTTGTATGAAACTTGGTTTAGAGTCCTAGAAACGCGTTGTTAGATGTTTCATAAGTTCGTCAAAGTAGTACAAAGCTCATTGAGACACTTATAAGCACTCATGTTGCATGAAACTTTGTTTAGAGTCCTAGAAACGAGTTGTTAGATGTTTCATAAGTTCGTAAAACTTGTACAAAGCTCATTGAGACACTTATAAGCACTCATGTTGCATGAAACTTGGTTTAGAGTCCTAGAAACGCGTTGTTAGATGTTTCATAAGTTTTTCAAACTTGTACAAAGCTCATTGATACACTTATAAGCACTCATGTTGAATGAAACTTGGTTTAGAGTCCTAGAAACGAGTTGTTAGATGTTTCATAAGTTCGTCAAACTTGTAAAAAGCTCATTGAGACACTTATAAGCACTCATGTTGCATGAAAATTTGTTTAGAGTCCTAGAAACGCGTTGTTAGATGTTTCAGAAGTTTGTCAAACTTGTACAAAGCTCATTGAGACACATATAAGCACTCCTGTTGAATGAAACTTGGTTTAGAGTCCTAGAAACGCGTTGTTAAATGTTTCATAAGTTCGTCAAACTTGTACAGAGCTCATTGAGAAACTTATAAGCACTCATATTGCATGAAACTTTGTTTAGAGTCCTAGAAACACGTTGTTAGTATTAAGACTAATGATAACCTACAAAGGCATTAGATCAAAATACATCAAAGAAGGGAAAAGTGTAGTTGCATCATGTAGTCGACTACATTAACCGACTAAAGAGCCGTTAGAGAAGTCATGTAGTCGACCAATGTAGTTGCATCATGTAGTCGACTACATCAACCGACTAAAGAGCCGTTAGAGAATTCAAATTTGAATTCTAGCCGTTGGACTTATCCCTTGTTGCACTTTTTCTCTATTTAATGTTGTTTAAACCCTTGTAAACATTAAGGAGGTGATTCCTCTCTTCATAATCTAACCAAAACTCTCTCTAATCTCTCTTAAACACTCAAGATCCGAATTAGTGTAATTCGGATCTTAATCTCTCTTAATCTTCCTTAATCTCTAAAGGACCAAGCTCATCACTTTGCTCCTAATCTCCACCACTATACTCACGAATTCCAACATGGTATCAGAGCAAAGCTCTTGAGACCCATAGGTAAGTCGCTTCCGCCATTCTCCTTTCTTATTTCTTGCTTATAAACACAAAGATCTAGAGGAGGAAAAGAATGACCAAGATCCGAGTGGTTAAAACCCTTAAGATCTTGGTGAATCAATGCTCCTCTTAGGAAGAGAACCATGATTCTTTGTCTCTTAATGAGTGAAGATACATGTTGAATCCAAGTTCCTTTCAAGAACAATTCAATCAAAACCGAATCATAGTGAGCATAGATTGAAAATCTAGCTATATGATGTTTTTGGTTGAGTTGTTCTTTAAGATCTTTGTTTAGGCCGAAAGTTGTGGATGAGAACCATTGTTTCCTCACTCTTATGAGTTTAAAAGGAACCTTGATGAATCCAAAATCCATCTAACTTAGGCATTAGGCAATGACCAAGTATTCAAAGCATAAAGCTTGAAACTTGTGAGCTAAAGAGTGAGAGAACCATGCTCATTGATTCTTTAAGAACAATGCCTTGTTGAATCCGAAACTCTATGCTTTTCTTAAGATACAAAGATAAAAGGATGAGATCCATGATTCGCCATGAGCGATAAGTGTTGTATCCAAATCCGAAGGTAATTACTTCATCTTTGTAAGGCCAAAAGCAAAGAGGATGAGAACCATGGATTCCCCACTCTTATGAGTCCAAAGGGAACCATGTTGAATCCAAATCGGACTTTGCTTAGGCATTTTTTTAGACTATGAACAAGTATTCAAGAACAAAACTTGAAACTTGCGAGTCAAAAGGGTTTGTGAACCTTGTGTGCTCACTCTTAGGAGTCCAAAGCCACTTGATGAATCCAATACCATGAAAGTTTCGGTTAAAAGCTTGTCCGAATTTCAAAGACAAAATAGTTGAGTCATGTAGTCGACTATGTCACATGACTACATGACAACTGAATCTTTGAAAGATCTAGGATACAAGGTCCACTTATGTCTTTCTCTAAGACCAAATCACTAGTCCTTGTTTGGTGAAGTGGTTTGAATCTTGGTAAAAGACTAACTGAACTTAAAACCTTGGTTAATCCAAAAGATCTTCGGTTTAACAAAGGGTAAGGAACCAAGATCCGCTTGTGATAAAGCATATAAGATCTTTGTGTATCCGATACTCTCTTAGAGGGAAGAGAACCAAGCCTCCATAAGTGTAATAAAACACCGAGATCTTGATGAATCCTTCATAACCTCGGCTAACATGAGTCTATAAAGAGATCCATGACCACTTAAAAGGTGATACTTTAAAGGGTCATGATGAATCCATCTTTAGACTTATGGGGAAATGATTCACTACATTAACATCTATATAAGGTGAAGATGGAATGATGATCTAGGTTTGTTGTCATAAACCGCCTATGTGCACTTAAGTTTATGATACAAGATGAGTAACTAAGCTATGAAAGCTATCAAGTTACAATGAATCTTGTTGGTGTGTTTTAAGATCATGGTCCGCCATTGTGCACTAAAGACCATGGTCCCTTGTTGCTAACTTGAATCTATGTGTAGGTAAAGAAGCAAACAAGAGAATTTCTCATAAAGAGAAGTCATAAATCCAATCTTAGACTAACCATTGAGGTGCTCTACAAGGATAAATGACTTCTCCCAATGACCATCTTCCCAAAGGAAAACCATAAAAAGGCCATTTCTAAACTCTTTACTCCCTTATTTATATTATTAGATACTTGTCTAAGTGTTCATGTGTGCTTGAAATTGTTATATGCCTTAGATCACTTAGAAATTTGTTTGTCAATTTCAAAACTATAAGACCAAAACTTGAACTTGTTGAGATGCATACTATTCTCGGGTTTAATCAAAAGACATAGGGAACATATTGAACTATTGTCTTAAACCCTCTCTTGCATTCTTACTTGTACTTGTGAATGGTTGATCAATAGTTTGTAAATTGTTACATGTTATTATCTTGTGCCGGTTATTCATGAAACTAAGATCAATTTTGTGTCTTTGATATGATGTAGGATCATCGTGTCTAAGGACTTAAAAAGATCATCATGAAAGCCCCTAAGCATAAAGAGGTAACAAGGAAGTGTTAAAGAGAAGAGGGGTAAAGAGAAGAATGAAAGAAGCCATGAAGGTATCCAAAGGATTGATGAGAACCCTCTCTCACCAAGCTTGTGAAGAACAAAGCCGAGAAAGGAGGAAAGTTCATAGACTTCCATCTTAATCATGAAGGGGGAGAAGAAGTAATCATCCACATCTCATCATGATCAAATGGAAGCCAATCCACCTAATCTTCGGTCAAGTCCCTAGCAAAGACAAAGACCATCACTTGACCAAAGTCCCTAGCAAAGACAAGGTCACCATTCTCGGCCAAGTATCAAGAAGAACAAGCCGAGTCAATCCAACCATTCTCGGCCAAGTATCAAGAAGAACAAGCCGAGTCAATCCAACCATTCTCGGGCCAAGTATCAAGAAGAACAAGCCGAGTCAATCCACCTAATCTTCGGTCAAGTCCCTAGCAAAGACAAAGACCATCACTTGACCAAAGTCCCTAGCAAAGACAAGGTCCATTCTCCGGTTAAAGCATCTTCCATGGTGCCAAACCAATTCACTCTCGGCCAAATCCTTACAAAGGAGAAGGCCAAACCATCTTATCATCATCTTTTGGTCAAGATCTAGCAAGTCAAAGACCTCCATTCAACCACCAACAAACCCGGCCAAAGTATCAAGAAGGACTAAGCCGCCACTTCCACCAATCCGGCTAAGTATTGACTAAAGTACCAAGAAGGACGAAGTCAATACAAAGCTCTCACTCTCGGCTAAAGTACCAAGAAGGACGAAGCCTCCACAACCAATCCATTTCGGCTTAAGTACCTGATACGATCGGCCTTGAAGGATCTACTCTCCGAACGAGGCTGTGCGAGGAGGGATGAGGATGGGGAGGATAGATATGGGTAGTCGCGGGAGTATGCGGATGTGGCGGAGTGGACAAATGGGAAAAGAGGTAACGGTGTGGGCGTGGACTTGTTAAGCGATGATGAAGCTTACACAAGTGATAGAAGTTCTCTCCAAAGGCGGCTGCGCAAGGAGAAGAACGGATCTCTTCACAAGATCTAAGAGGAACCGATCTCTTCACAAGATCAAAGAGGCGACAAAGACCTTAGGTTAAGTTTTTCTATTAAGTTGTTCGATCAAATGAAAGTTGTGCGGCGAGAAGCTTTATATAGGCAAGCACAAGTCGCTTCCTTTAGGGCTTCACGCGTTTAACAAGAAAAAAGGAAATCGCAAAAGAAAAAGGAAATCGCACAAGAAAATGGAAATCCAAAGAAAAGGAAATTGCGGATAGATAAGCAAGTAGTGGAAGTGCCTTGCTTTAACACACTCTTCAAGCTATGGTGGCTAATGGACGACGTAGTGATCTTCTTGGCCTCGTTAAAACCCAGTGGGAAAGAGTACCAAGCGAGTCACTTAGTCCGCTTAGCTACCATAGCTTGGTCTTCCTCAAGTAGCCGTGGTGAAGATGTTGAAGTAGCTTCTCGTGTCGGCTTCTCCAATCTTCTCTTCCTTGATCATCGTGTGAGCTTTCCTTGCTAACTCCTTAGCTCTGGCCCGAGTGATAACTCCTTCTTGTACGTCCATCCTCTCCTCGGCATTCGATGTTCGGGTACTTGGCAACTTCTCGGTATCGGATGGTCGAGTGGTCGATATCGGCATTTCGTCGATGTCGAGTGGTCGAGTGGTCGATGTCGACATTTCGTCGGTGTCGAGTGCTCGAGTGGTCGATATCGGATCGTATATCGGATCGTTCGCGGTTTCCTCGTCCGATGGCTTGGTTACGATCGCATCATCCTCCCCCACTTGAAAAGGATTTGACCTCAAATCAGAATCTGCAATAAAACGAGCTAAGTCAGACACGTTAAACGAATCAGAGATTGTGTACTTCCCTTGAAGATCAATTTTGTAGGCGTTGTCGTTGATCCTCTTCAAGACTTTGAACGGGCCATCTACTCTCGGCATCAGCTTGGACTTTCTCTCGGCTGGGAACCCTCTCCTTCCTTAGGTGAACCCACACCAGGTCGCCTTCTTCAAAGATAACCTCCCTTGCGACCCTTGTTGGCTTTCTTTGCGTATAGCCGCGTCTTGTGCTCGATGTTGATCCTAGCCTTCTCGTGGATTTTCCTTACTTGTTCCGCCTTCTTCTTACCGTCTAAAACTGCCACGTTCACTCAAAGGCAACGAGATTAAATCTAGGGGTGAAGACGGGTTAAACCCATAAACAATTTCAAAAGGAGAGAACAAAGTAGAGGAGTGTTGAGAATGATTGTAAGCAAACTCAACGTGGGGTAGACAATCCTCCCACGACTTGAGATTGCTTCTTACCATCGTCCTTAGCAAGGTGCTTAAGGACCGGTTGACTACCTCCGTCGACCATCAGTCTGTGGGTGGCAAGTGGTGGAAAAGGTCAGCTTGGTTCCTAGCTTTGCCCACAAGGTTCTCCAAAAATGGCTAAGAAACTTCGTATCCTGTCGGACACAATAACAAAAGGCATACCATGCAACCTAACAACTTCTCTAAAGAATAGGTTAGCGACATTAACAAAGCATCATCGGTCTTATGACAAGCAATAAAGTGAGCCATCTTAGAAAACCTATCAACAACCACAAAGATCGAGTCTCTACCAGTCTTAGTCCTAGGCAATCCTATCACAAAGTCCATCGATATATCTGTCCAAGGATGCTCAGGAATAGGTAAAGGAAGATACAAACCGTGCGGCTGGACCTTACTCTTAGCCTGTTTGCATGTAGCACACCTAGCACAAACTTTCTCCACGTCCTTCCTCATGGCCGGCCAATAGAAGTGTTGTTGTAGGCTGTGAAGAGTCTTAGTAACTCCAAAGTGCCCGGCAAGTCCACCCCCCATGGGATTCCCCGACTAACAACTCTCTAACAGAAACATTAGGCACACACAACTTATGGTTATAAAAGAGATATCCATCGTGCCTATAGTAACCATCACAAGAGAATTTTGCACACTTCCTATACGCCTCACTAAACTCATTGTCGATCTCATATAGTTCTTTCAACCTCTCAAATCCAATAAGTTTAGATGTCAAAGTACTAAGAAGAGTGTACCTCCGGGACAATGCATCGGCGACTACATTGTCCTTACCTTTCTTGTACTTAATGACATATGGGAAGGTCTCGATGAACTCTATCCAACGTCCATGCCTCCGGTTCAGCTTCTGTTGTCCCTTTAGATATTTCAAGGATTCATGGTCCGTGTGTATGACGAACTCCTTGGGCCACGATAGTGCTGCCATGTTTGTAGAGCTCTCACCGGCGCGTATAGCTCCTTGTCATATGTTGGATAGTTGACCGTTGAGCCTCCTAACTTTTCGCTGAAGTAAGCAATGGGTCTTTTGTCCCGCATTAGAACAGCTCCAATGCCTACACCGGACGCATCACACTCAATTTCAAAAGTTTTCATAAAATCGGGTAAGGCAAGTAGAGGGGAATTGATAAGCTTCTCTTTAAGAGCCCGAAAGGCTTGCTCTTGGGCGGCTTCCCACTTGAATCCCACTTCCTTCTTGATGACTTCGGTGAGTGGTGCGGCTATGGTGCTGAAGTCTTTGACGAACCGGCGGTAGAAGCCGGCTAGGCCGTGGAAACTCCTAACTTCTCCGACGTTCTTAGGACTCGGCCGGTCTCGGATGGCCTTTATCTTGTCCTCGTCAACCTGTACGCCGTCCGCACTCACAACAAAACCTAAGAAAATAACTCGGTTAGTGCAAAAGGTACACTTGCTGAGGTTAGCAAACAAGCGCTCCTTCCGAAGTACTTCTAGCACCATCTGGATGTGAGTGAGATGGGTCTCCATATCCCTGCTATAAATCAGTATATCATCAAAGTAAACGACTACAAAGACTCCTATAAAAGGCCTCAACACATGATTCATTAGACGCATGAAGGTACTAGGAGCATTAGTCAAACCGAAGGGCATTACAAGCCATTCGTACAACCCTTGTTTAGTCTTAAAGGCGGTCTTCCATTCGTCACCTTCCTTCATCCTAATCTGATGATAACCACTCTTAAGATCGATCTTAGAGAACACGTTAGAACCACACAATTCATCTAACATATCATCAAGTCTAGGGATAGGGTGGCGATACTTAACCGTGATGTTATTGATGGCTCGGCAATCAACACACATGCGCCACGTTCCATCTTTCTTTGGCACCGGTAAGACCGGGACGGCACATGGACTCATACTCTCACGGATGTGACCCTTCTTCATCAACTCCTCCACTTGGTTTTGGAGTTCTTTGGTCTCATTTGGGTTGGTGCGGTAAGCTGGCCGGTTTGGCAAGGTAGCTCCGGCACCAAGTCTATCGATGCTCAATCCCTCGGATAGGTGGCAGATCCTGGCGGGGCATCCTCCGGGAACACGTCCTTAAAATCCTGCAAAAGCTGAGACATACCACTAGGAAGATCCTGTGCAAACTCGGTTAAACTAACAAGCGTTTCTCTATATATAAGCATTATAATAGGTAGTTCAGAGTTTAGGTCTTTGAAAACTTCACTAGAGTGGATGAGAAGGTTGGTATTAGGCGGTATCTCCTTATCCTTCTCGTTCTTTAGTTTGATGTAGAGCTGGTCTTGGTAGACTTCGCTAGGGGTGAGAGGGAGAAGGGTGATTTTGCGGCCCTTGAACTCAAAGGAGTGCTTGTTGGTGTATCCGTCATGCAGGACCTTGCGGTCTGATTGCCACGGTCTACCCAGAAGGAGGTGGCTCGAGCCCATGGGCAAGACATCACAGAGTATGTCATCCTCATACTTTCCTATGGCAAAGGCTACCTTGACTTGGTGGGTAACCGTCAGGGCTCCTCCTTCATTCAGCCATTGCAGCTTATATGGCCTCGGATGTGGGGTGGTTTGGAGGTGAAGTTTCTCGACCATATGCTCACTTGCAGCGTTGGTGCAACTCCCTCCATCTATGATTAGGCTGCACACCCTTTCCTTGACGATGCACCGGGTGTGGAACAAGTTGTCCCTTTGTTGTAGCTCCTCGGCCTGGTTCTGGACACTTAAGGTTCTGTGGGCTACAAGCATTTCTCCAACCGCGGCGGACTCTTCTTCCTCTTCTTCATGAGGGTCAGATTCAGAGTCTGTTTCCGGTGGGAGGATGTCTCCGTTGTCAAGCAAAGATGTAGACCTTTTTGTTGACACAATCCCTAGCGTAATGACCCATGCCTTGACACTTGTAGCACCCGACATGGCTCAAGGATGCTCCACTCCTATCCTTGAAGGCTGTCTTGGGCTCTTCTTTCACGCCGCTAGGTGGTGGTTTGAACTCTCGGCGGTATTCTGGTTTGGTTGGCTGGACATCCCGCGGCTTGGTTGCATTGGATGGGTAGCTTGGCCTAGTGTACCGGCGCTTGTTCTGGCTCTCAATCAACTCGGCTTTGTGCACTAGCTCCTCAAGATCTTCGTAAGATTGGAGTTCCAGCTTGTCCTGGATGTCCCGAGCAAGTCCTCCGATGAACCGGGCCATGGCGACCTCGTCGTCTTCTTCTAGGCCGGCTCGGACCAGCAGAGTTTCCATTTCTTGGTAGTAGTCTCTGACGGAGCTTGACCCTTGGGTGAGCTTCCTGAGTCTGTGGAGAGTCTCACGGTGGTAGTGGTTGGGAACAAAACGCTTCCTCATGTGCGTGGTAAGTTGTGCCCAAGTGGTGATAGCCGGCTCGTTGTGTCGGCTCCTGGTGTTGCATAGCTGATCCCACCACAGGAGAGCATAGTCACTGAATTCTGACACGGCAATCTTTACCTTGTTGACCGGGTAAGTGTCATGGTAGATGAAGCTAGACTCCATCTTCCTTTCCCAATCTAGGTAGACCTCGGGATCGTTCTTACCTTGGAAGGGAGGGAACTTAGCCTTGATGTGTCTAAGTTGTTGCCTAACAGGATCCCTGGCCTCCCTGTCCCGCCTATGGCTTCTATGGCTGCGGTCCGATGCGCCTAGCTCATAGTAATCTTCGTCGGAGTGGATGTGGATCCTATGGTCCCCAACGGTTTCGGTTCGACGGCTGTGGTCGAAGTGTGGAGCGCGTCTAGGAGCGAAAGGTGCCGGTCTAAAAGGATCGGCTCTATCTCTAGGTAACCGGGTCTCCTTCTCGGTATTGTCTCGGGGAAAGACGTGGCGGACGGCCTGTACCGGAACTACCGGCTGGGCCTTTTCCTTTGGCAAGGCGGATAGCTTCGGATGGAGTTGGTGTGTGACCACTCTCGGACTCCGAGGATACTTCCTTGGCTTCCCTGGCTTGCTTCTCACGTTCCAAGGTGAGCTGCTGGGAGATTTGTTGCGGTAGGAGCTGAGCCATGGCCTCGGCAACTTGGGTAGCGATGAGCTTCTGGAGGTCGTCTAACGCCTCGGGTGATAGCGCCATGGTACCTGGTACACGCCAAAATAACCCAAAGTAAGGTGTTCACAATAAACTGGTCTAAGCAATGCCCAAACAGAAACACGCTACAAAGTAAACAACACACACAAAAAAAAAGGAAATCGTCTCACGCGGTTTTAACAAAAAGGAAACTTGTCACGCGGTTTTGTCAAAAGGAAATTTGTCACGCGGTTTTGTCAAAAAGGAAATCGTCTTACTTAAGTGAAACGCACGTTTTATGGAAAAAGGAAATCACAAATACATGTTTCGAAAGATGCGATTAGGTTTTAAAAGATCAAGGTTTTTAAATAACGCCGCCAAGCAAGAACACAACGAACAAGCAAGAACGACCTAACAATGATTCAACAAGTTACTAGTAGCATCAAGCAAGCAACGAAATCAACAACAGGTTGCGGACAATCACTCAAGCAAGCAAGTAAGATGAAACAACCGGTATAGATCTACAAGTTAAGCATAAACGATAAAGAAGAAAAGTAAGAGATAGAAGCGACTCGGCCTTGGTTCGGGCGGCTGCGATACCACATGATACGATCGGCCTTGAAGGATCTACTCTCCGAACGAGGCTGTGCGAGGAGGGATGAGGATGGGGAGGATAGATATGGGTAGTCGCGGGAGTATGCGGATGTGGCGGAGTGGACAAATGGGAAAAGAGGTAACGGTGTGGGCGTGGACTTGTTAAGCGATGATGAAGCTTACACAAGTGATAGAAGTTCTCTCCAAAGGCGGCTGCGCAAGGAGAAGAACGGATCTCTTCACAAGATCTAAGAGGAACCGATCTCTTCACAAGATCAAAGAGGCGACAAAGACCTTAGGTTAAGTTTTTCTATTAAGTTGTTCGATCAAATGAAAGTTGTGCGGCGAGAAGCTTTATATAGGCAAGCACAAGTCGCTTCCTTTAGGGCTTCACGCGTTTAACAAGAAAAAAGGAAATCGCAAAAGAAAAAGGAAATCGCACAAGAAAATGGAAATCCAAAGAAAAGGAAATTGCGGATAGATAAGCAAGTAGTGGAAGTGCCTTGCTTTAACACACTCTTCAAGCTATGGTGGCTAATGGACGACGTAGTGATCTTCTTGGCCTCGTTAAAACCCAGTGGGAAAGAGTACCAAGCGAGTCACTTAGTCCGCTTAGCTACCATAGCTTGGTCTTCCTCAAGTAGCCGTGGTGAAGATGTTGAAGTAGCTTCTCGTGTCGGCTTCTCCAATCTTCTCTTCCTTGATCATCGTGTGAGCTTTCCTTGCTAACTCCTTAGCTCTGGCCCGAGTGATAACTCCTTCTTGTACGTCCATCCTCTCCTCGGCATTCGATGTTCGGGTACTTGGCAACTTCTCGGTATCGGATGGTCGAGTGGTCGATATCGGCATTTCGTCGATGTCGAGTGGTCGAGTGGTCGATGTCGACATTTCGTCGGTGTCGAGTGCTCGAGTGGTCGATATCGGATCGTATATCGGATCGTTCGCGGTTTCCTCGTCCGATGGCTTGGTTACGATCGCATCAGTACCAACAAGATACAAGGCCAAAGTCTCATTGAAGCAAAGAAGAACCGCAACTAGCTAAAGACACTTGAAGGAAGATCATAACTTGCTCAAGGAGTCTAAGAGCCTTCATCAATCACTCGGTCAAGCTTCTACAAAGAAGCAAGACAACCCAGTCCATACCATCAACACTAGGCTCGGTCAAGTTCCTAGCAACGACAAAACCGAGCCATCCATGTTCTAGAAAGAGACCGATAATCAACCATGATCAATCGGCTCTCACCATTCTCGGCCTAGCAACTATCAAGTGCAAAGCCAAATACTTGTTACTCGGCCTAAGCATCTACCAAGAGCTAAGCCAAAAGACTCCAAACCAACCTTGTTCCAATTGCACAAAGGATAAAGCCGCAAGACCTCACGAAGAAGTCAAAGGGCTCAAGCCAAATGCAACTACAAGGGATCATCAATCTATCATACCCCTACAAACCAAAGGCTGTCCCTTAACCTTACTCTCTTTATTATGATTAACTTATTCATAGAACTAGAGCTGCATCACATAATCTTGCTTAGTTCTTGATGAATTTAATCATTGCCCTTGTTAAAAGTTGCTTGAAGCCTATGTGAAATCATTTGAAATTTGTGCAGGAACTTAGGTTTAATAGCAAAATTACTCATTGATTCATTATGTTGCATCTAGACTTAAGCTTCTTATGTGCATTTATATCTAAGCGTATCAAGTTAACCCTTTCACTAAGCTTTACATCTTTCTTGAATCCTTTGAAGGTTAAAAGAAGTGAGAGCCAAGTGATCATTCTCGGTTGCTTGAATGACAAGAAGAATGCCAACAAGGAGAAATCAAGAGAAGAAAGGAGGAAGCCATAAGTGTTCGGTCAAATCCATCCACACCCAAGCTTGTGAAGAACAAAGCCGTGGATAGGAATCAAATCAAAGTCTCACACCGAAGCTTGTGAAGAACAAGCCGTGAAGACCAAGTCAAAGAAATGAAGACCAAGAAGGTCTCATGTCAACAAGGGAGAAGCGTCACTTCCCAAATCAAAGAACGCATCCAAGATCCTAACAACAAGCCGAGAAGATCAAAGAAGCTTGTTGAAAGGAGATCATAGAACCCTTTAAGAAGAACACGGCAAAGTCAAGAAGATCAAACCGGTTTTATCTTAAGGGGGAGTTTCGGCCAAGACAAGAAGATCAAGGCCAAGATTAAGAAGACCCCTATTGCAAAGACTTACACTCTTTTTCCTTAGTAATGCTTTTATCCCAAGTGGTTTTGCTTACTAAGGGTTTTAATGAGGTTTGTTTAGCAATGTCCAATCTTAGCCATTTCATTGGGCTAAGCTTGAGGGGGAGTATTAAGACTAATGATAACCTACAAAGGCATTAGATCAAAATACATCAAAGAAGGGAAAAGTGTAGTTGCATCATGTAGTCGACTACAGTAACCGACTAAAGAGCCGTTAGAGAAGTCATGTAGTCGACCAATGTAGTTGCATCATGTAGTCGACTACATCAACCGACTAAAGAGCCGTTAGAGAATTCAAATTTGAATTCTAGCCGTTGGACTTATCCCTTGTTGCACTTTTTCTCTATTTAATGTTGTTTAAACCCTTGTAAACATTAAGGAGGTGATTCCTCTCTTCATAATCTAACCAAAACTCTCTCTAATCTCTCTTAAACACTCAAGATCCGAATTAGTGTAATTCGGATCTTAATCTCTCTTAATCTTCCTTAATCTCTAAAGGACCAAGCTCATCACTTTGCTCCTAATCTCCACCACTATACTCACGAATTCCAACAGTTAGATGTTTCATAAATTCGTCAAACTAGTACAAAGCTCATTGAGACACTTATAAAAACTCATGTTGCATGAAACTTGGTTTGTATTCCTAGAAACGCGTTGTTAGATGTTTCATAAGTTTGTCAACCTAGTACAAAGCTCATTGAGAACTTATAAGCACTCATGTTGCAAGAAACTTGGTTTAGAGTCCTAGAAATCGCGTTGTTAGATGTTTCATAAGTTCGTCAAACTAGTACAAAGCTCATTGAGACACTTATAAGCACTCACGTTGCATGAAACTTCGTTTAGAGTCCTAGAAAACGCGTTGTTAGATGTTTCATAAGTTTGTCAAACTAGTAAAAAGATCATTGAGACACTTAAAAGCACTCATGTTGCATGAAACTTTGTTTAGAGTCCTAGAAACGCGTTGTTAGACGTTTCATAAGTTTGTCAAACTTCTACAAAGCTCATTGAGACACTTATAAGCACTCATGTTGCATGAAACTTTGTTTAGAGTCCTAGAAACGCGTTGTTAGATGTTTCGTAAGTTCGTCAAACTAGTACAAAGCTCATTGAGACACTTATAAGCACTCATGTTGCATGAAACTTGGTTTAGAGGCCTAGAAACCGCGTTGTTAGATGTTTCATAAGTTCGTAAAACTAGTACAAAGTTCATTGAGAAACTTCTAAGCACTCATGTTGCATGAAACTTGGTTTAGAGTCCTAGAAACCGCGTTGTTAGATGTTTCATAAGTTCGTCAAAATAGTACAAAGCTCATTGAGAAACTTATAAGCACTCATGTTGCATGAAACTTTGTTTAGAGTCCTAGAAACGTGTTGTTAGATGTTTCATAAGTTCGTCAAATTTGTACAAAGCTCATTGAGACACATATAAGCACTCATGTTGAATGAAACTTGGTTTAGAGTCCTAGAAACGCGTTGTTAGATGTTTCATAAGTTCGTCAAACTAGTACAAAGCTCATTGAGAAACTTATAAGCACTCATGTTGCATGAAATTTTGTTTAGAGTCCTAGAAACGCGTTGTTAGATATTTCATAAATTCGTCAAACTAGTACAAAGCTCATTGAGACACTTATAAGAACTCATGTTGCATGAAACTTGGTTTAGAGTCCTAGAAACGCGTTGTTAGATGTTTCATAAATTTGTCAACCTAGTACAAAACTCATTGAGCACTTATAAGCACTCATGTTGCATGAAACTTGGTTTAGAGTCCTAGAAACGCGTTGTTAGATGTTTCATAAGTTCTTCAAACTAGTACAAAGCTCGTTGAGACACTTATAAGCACTCATGTTGCATGAATTTTGGTTTAAAGTCCTAGAAACGTGTTGTTAGATGTTTCATAAGTGTGTCAACCTAGTAAAAAGATCATTGAGACACTTATAAGCACTCATGTTGCATGAAACTTGGTTTAGAGTCCTAGAAACGCATTGTTACATGTTTCATAAGTTCTTCAAATTTGTACAAAGCTCATTGAGACACTTATAAGCACTCATGTTGAATGAAACTTGGTTTAGAGTCCTAGAAACCGCATTGTTAGATGTTTCATAAGTTCTTCAAACTAGTACTAAGCTCATTGAGACACTTATAAGCACTCATGTTGCATGAAACTTGGTTTAGAGTCCTAGAAACATATTGTTAGATATTTCATAAGTTCGTCAAACTTGTACAAAGCTCATTGAGGCGCTTATAAGCACTCATGTTGAATGAAACTTGATTTAGATTCCTCGAAACGCGTTGTTAGATGTTTCATAAGTTCGTCAAACTTGTACAAAGCTCATTGAGACACATATAAGCAATCATGTTGCATGAAACTTGGTTTAGAGTCCTAGAAACCGCGTTGTTAGATGTTTCATAAGTTCGTCAGACTAGTACAAAGCTCATTGAAACACTTATAAGCACTCATGTTGCATGAAACTTGGTTTAGTGTCCTAGAAACGAGTTGTTAGATGTTTCATAAGTTCGTCAAACTTGTACAAAGCTCATTGAGACACTTATAAGCACTCATGTTGCATGAAACTTGGTTTAGAGTCCTAGAAACGCGTTGTTAGATGTTTCATAATTTCTTCAAACTTGTACAAATCTCATTGATACACTTATAAGCACTCATGTTGAATGAAACTTGGTTTAGAGTCCTAGAAACCCGTTGTTAGATGTTTCATAAGTTCTTCAAACTAGTACAAATCTCATTGAGACACTTATAAGCACTCATGTTGCATGAAACTTCGTTTAGAGTCCTAGAAACCGCGTTGTTAGATGGTTCTTAAGTTCGTCAAACTAGTACAAAGCTCATTGAGACACTTATAAGCACTCATGTTGCATGAAACATGGTTTAGAGTCCTAGAAACCGCGTTGTTAGATGTTTCATAAGTTCGTCAGACTAGTACAAAGCTCATTGAAACACTTATAAGCACTCATGTTGCATGAAACTTTGTTTAGAGTCCTAGAAACGCGTTGTTAGATGTTTTATAAGTTCGTCAAACTTGTACAAAGTTCATTGAGACACTTATAAGCACTCATGTTGAATGAAACTTGGTTTAGAGTCCTAGAAACGCGTTGTAAGATGTTTCATATGTTCGTCAAACTAGTACAAATCTCATTGAGACACTTTTAAGCATTCATGTTGCATGAAACTTGGTTTAGAGTCCTAGAAACGAGTTGTTAGATGTTTCATAAGTTCGTCAAACTTGTACAAAGCTCATTGAGACACTTATAAGCGCTCATGTTGCATGAAACTTTGTTTAGAGTCCTAGAAACGCGTTGTTAGATGTTTCAGAAGTTCGTCAAACTTGTACAAAGCTCATTGAGACACTTATAAGAACTCATGTTGCATGAAACTTGGTTTAGAGTCCTAGAAACGCGTTGTTAGATGTTTCATAACTTTGTCAACCTAGTACAAAGCTCATTGAGTACTTATAAGCACTCATGTTGCAAGAAACTTGGTTTAGAGTCCCAGAAACGCGTTGGTAGATGTTTCATAAGTTCTTCAAACTTGTACAAAGCTCATTGAGACACTTTTAAGCACTCATGTTGCATGAAACTTGGTTTAGAGTCCTAGAAACGAGTTGTTAGATGTTTCATAAGTTCGTCAAACTTGTACAAAGCTCATTGAGACACTTATAAGCACTCATGTTGCATGAAACTTTGTTTAGAGTCCTAGAAACGCGTTGTTAGATGTTTCATAAGTTCTTCAAATTTGTAAAAAGCTCATTGAGACACTTATAAGCACTCATGTTGAATGAAACTTGGTTTAGAGTCCTAGAAACCGCGTTGTTAGATGTTTCATAAGTTCTTCAAATTAGTACTAAGCTCATTGAGACACTTATAAGCACTCATGTTGCATGAAACTTGGTTTAGAGTCCTAGAAACGCGTTGTTAGATGTTTCATAAGTTCGTCAAACTTGTACAAAGCTCATTTAGACACTTATAAGCACTCATGTTGAATGAAACTTGATTTAGAGTCCTAGAAACGCGTTGTTAGATGTTTCATAAGTTCGCCAAACTTGTACAAAGCTCATTGAGACACTTATAAGCAATCATGTTGCATGAAACTTGGTTTAGAGTCCTAGAAACCGCGTTGTTAGATGTTTCATAAGTTCGTCAGACTAGTACAAAGCTCATTGAAACACTTATAAGCACTCATGTTGCATGAAACTTGGTTTAGTGTCCTAGAAACCCGTTGTTAGATGTTTCATAAGTTCGTCAAACTTATACAAAGCTCATTGAGACACTTATAAGCACTCATGTTGAATGAAAATTGGTTTAGAGTCCTAGAAACGCGTTATTAGATGTTTCATAAGTTCGTCAAACTTGTACAAAGCTCATTGAGGCGCTTATAAGCACTCATGTTGAATGAAACTTGATTTAGAGTCCTCGAAACGCGTTGTTAGATGTTTCATAAGTTCGTCAAACTAGTACAAAGCTCATTGAGACACTTATAAGCACTCATGTTGCATGAAACTTCGTTTAGAGTCCTAGAAACCATGTTGTTAGATGTTTCATAAGTTCGTCAAACTAGTACAAATCTCATTGAGACACTTATAAGCACTCATGTTGCATGAAACTTGGTTTAGAAATCTAGAAACCGCGTTGTTAGATGTTTCATAAGTTCGTTAGACTAGTACAAAGCTCATTGAAACACTTATAAGCACTCATGTTGCATGAAACTTGGTTTAGAGTCCTAGAAACGAGTTGTTACATGTTTCATAAGTTCGTCAAACTTGTACAAAGCTCATTGAGACACTTATAAGCACTCATGTTGCATGAAACATTGTTTAGAGTTTTAGAAACGCGTTGTTAGATGTTTCATAAGTTCTTCAAATTTGTACAAAGCTCATTGAGACACATATAAGCACTTATGTTGAATGAAACTTGGTTTAGAGTCCTAGAAACGCGTTGTTAGATGTTTCATAAGTTCGTCAAACTAGTACAAAGCTCATTGAGACACTTATAATCATTCATGTTGCATGAAACTTCGTTTAGAGTCCTAGAAACGAGTTGTTAGATGTTTCATAAGTTCGTCAAACTCTTACAAAGCTCATTGAGACACTTATGAGCACTCATGTTGCATGAAACTTTTTTTAGAGTCCTAGAAACGCGTTGTAAGATGTTTCATAAGTTCGTCAAACTAGTACAAAGCTCATTGAGACACTTATAAGCACTCATGTTGCATGACACTTCGTTTAGAGTCTTATAAACCGCGTTGTTAGATGTATCATAAGTTCGTCAAACTAGTACAAAGCTCATTGAGAAACTTCTAAGCACTCATGTTGCATGAAACTTGGTTTAGAGTCTTAGAAACCGCGTTGTTAGATGTTTCATAAATTCGTCAAAATAGTACAAAGCTCATTGAGAAACTTATAAGCACTCATGTTGCATGAAACTTTGTTTAGAGTCCTAGAAACGCGTTGTTAGATGTTTCATAAGTTTGTCAAATTTGTACAAAGCTCATTGAGACACATATAAGCACTCATGTTGAATGAAACTTGGTTTAGAGTCCTAGAAACGCGTTGTTAGATGTTTCATAAGTTCGTCAAACTAGTACAAAGCTCATTGAGAAACTTATAAGCACTCATGTTGCATGAAACTTTGTTTAGAGTCCTAGAAACGCGTTGTTAGATGTTTCATAAATTCGTCAAACTAGTACAAAGCTCATTGAGACATTTATAAGAACTCATGTTGCATGAAACTTGGTTTAGAGTCCTAGAAACTCGTTGGTAGATGTTTCATAATTTGTCAACCTAGTACAAAGCTCATTGAGCACTTATAAGCACTCATGTTGCATGAAACTTGGTTTAGAGTCCTGGAAACGCTTTGTTAGATGTTTCATAAGTTCTTCAAACTAGTACAAAGCTCATTGAGATACTTATAAGCACTCATGTTGCATGAATTTTGGTTTAGAGTCCTAGAAACGCGTTGTTAGATGTTTCATAAGTTTGTCAACCTAGTAAAAAGATCATTGAGACATTTATAAGCACTCATGTTGCATGAAACTTGGTTTAGAGTCCTAGAAACGCGTTGTTACATGTTTCATAAGTTCTTCAAATTTGTACAAAGCTCATTGAGACACTTATAATCACCCATGTTGAATGAAACTTGGTTTAGAGTCCTAGAAGCCGCGTTGTTAGATGTTTCATAAGTTCTTCAAACTAGTACTAAGCTCATTGAGACACTTATAAGCACTCATGTTGCATGAAACTTGGTTTAGAGTCCTAGAAACGTGTTGTTTGATGTTTCATAAGTTCGTCAAACTTGTACAAAGCTCATTGAGACACTTATAAGCACTCATGTTGGATGAAACTTGATTTAGAGTCCTAGAAACGCGTTGTTAGATGTTTCATAAGTTCGTCAAACTTGTACAAAGCACATTGAGAAACTTATAAGCAATCATGTTGCATGAAACTTGGCTTAGAGTCCTAGAAACCGCGTTGTTAGATGTTTCATAAGTTCGTCAGACTAGTACAAAGCTCATTGAAACACTTATAAGCACTCATGTTGCATGAAACTTGGTTTAGAGTCCTAAAAACGCGTTGTTAGATGTTTCTTAAGTTCGTTAAAGTTATACAAAGCTCATTGAGACACTTATAAGCACTCATGTTGAATGAAAATTGGTTTAGAGTCCTAGAAACGCGTTGTTAGATGTTTCATAAGTTCGTCAAACTAGTACAAAGCTCATTGAGACACTTATAAGCACTCATGTTGCATGAAACTTGGTTTAGAGTCCTAGAAATGAGTTGTTAGATGTTTCATAAGTTCGTCAAACTTGTACAAAGCTCATTGGAGACACTTATAAGCACTCATGTTGCATGAAACATGGTTTAGAGTCCTAGAAACCACGTTGTTAGATGTTTCATAAGTTCGTCAAACTAGTACAAAGCTCATTGAGAAACTTATAAGCACTCAAGTTGCATGAAACTTGGTTTAGAGTCCTAGAAACCGCGTTGTTAGATGTTTCATAAGTTCGTCAAAATAGTACAAAGCTCATTGAGAAACTTATAAGCACTCATGTTGCATGAAACTTTGTTTAGAGTCCTAGAAACGTGTTGTTAGATGTTTCATAAGTTCGTCAAACTTGTACAAAGCTCATTGAGACACATATAAGCACTCATGTTGAATGAAACTTGGTTTAGAGTCCTAGAAACACGTTGTTAGATGTTTCATAAGTTCGTCAAACTAGTACAAAGCTCATTGAGAAACTTATAAGCACTCATGTTGCATGAAACTTTGTTTAGAGTCCTAAACGCGTTGTTAGTCTGTTTCATAAATTCGTCAAACTAGTACAAAGCTAATTGAGACACTTATAAGAACTCATGTTGCATGAAACTTGGTTTAGAGTCCTAGAAACGCGTTGTTAAATGTTTCATAAGTTTCTCAACCTAGTACAAAGCTCATTGAGCACTTATAAGCACTCATATTGCATGAAACTTGGTTTAGAGTCCTAGAAACGCGTTGTTAGATGTTTCATAAGTTCTTCAAACTAGTACAAAGCTCATTGAGACACTTATAAGCACTCATGTTGCATGATATTTTGTTTAGAGTCCTAGAAACGTGTTGTTAGATGTTTCATAAGTTTGTCAACCTAGTAAAAAGATCATTGAGACACTAATAAGCACTCATGTTGCATGAAACTTGGTTTAGAGTCCTAGAAACGCGTTGTTACATGTTTCATAAGTTCTTTAAATTTGTACAAAGCTCATTGAGACACTTATAATCACTCATGTTGAATGAAACTTGTTTTAGAGTCCTAGAAACCGCGTTGTTAGATGTTTCATAAGTTCTTCAAACTAGTACTAAGCTCATTGAGACACTTATAAGCACTCATGTTGCATGAAACTTGGTTTAGAGTCCTAGAAACGTGTTGTTAGATGTTTCATAAGTTTGTCAAACTTTTACAAAGCTCATTGAGACACTTATAAGCACTCATGTTGAATGAAACTTGATTTATAGTCCTAGAACCGCGTTGTTAGATGTTTCATAAGTTCGTCAAACTTGTACAAAGCTCATTGAGACACTTATAAGCAATCATGTTGCATGAAACTTGGTTTAGAGTCCTAGAAACCGCGTTGTTAGATGTTTCATAAGTTCGCCAGACTAGTACAAAGCTCATTGAAACACTTATAAGAACTCATGTTGCATGAAACTTGGTTTAGAGTCCTAGAAACGCGTTGTTAGATGTTTCATAAGTTCGTAATACTTGTACAAAGCTCATTGAGAAACTTATAAGCACTCATGTTGAATGAAACTTGGTTTAGAATCCTAGAAACCGCGTTGTTAGATGTTTCATAAGTTCTTCAAACTAGTACAAAGCTCATTGAGACACTTATAAGCACTCATGTTGCATGAAACTTGGTTTAGACTCCTAGAAACGCGTTGTTAGATGTTTCATAAGTTTGTCAACCTAGTACAAAGCTCATTGGAACACTTATAAGCACTCATGTTGCATGAAACTTGGTTTAGAATCCTAGAAACCGCGTTGTTAGATGTTTCATAAGTTCTTCAAACTAGTACTAAGCTCATTGAGACACTTATAAGCAATCATGTTGCATGAAACTTGGTTTAGAGTCCTAGAAACGCGTTGTTAGATGTTTCATAAGTTCGTCAAACTTGTACAAAGCTCATTGAGACACTTATAAGCAATTATGTTGCATGAAACTTGGTTTAGAGTCCTAGTAACCGCGTTGTTAGATGTTTCATAAGTTCGTCATACTAGTACAAAGCTCATTGAAACACTTATAAGCACTCATGTTGCATGAAACTTGGTTTAGAGTCCTAGAAACGCGTTGTTAGATGTTTCATAAGTTCGTCAAACTTATACAACGCTCATTGAGACACATATAAGCACTCATGTTGAATGAAAATTGGTTTAGAGTCCTAGAACCGCGTTGTTAGATGTTTCATAAGTTCGTCAAACTAGTACAAAGCTCATTGAGACACTTATAAGCACTCATGTTGGATGAAACTTGATTTAGAGTCCTAGAAACGCATTGTTAGATGTTTCATAAGTTCGTCAAACTTGTACAAAGCTCATTGAGGAACTTATAAGCACTCATGTTGCATAAAACTTGGTTTAGAGTCCTAGAAACACGTTGTTAGATGTTTCATACGTTCGTCAAACTTGTACAAATCTCATTGAGGAACTTATAAGCTCTCATGTTGCATGAAACTTGGTTTAGAGTCATAGAAACGAGTTGTTAGATGTTTCATAAGTTCTTCAAACTAGTACAAAGCTCATTGAGATACTTATAAGCACTCATGTTGCATGAATTTTGGTTTAGAGTCCTAGAAACGCGTTGTTAGATGTTTCATAAGTTTGTCATCCTAGTAAAAAGATCATTGAGACATTTATAAGCACTCATGTTGCATGAAACTTGGTTTAGAGTCCTAGAAACGCGTTGTTACATGTTTCATAAGTTCTTCAAATTTGTACAAAGCTCATTGAGACACTTATAATCACCCATGTTGAATGAAACTTGGTTTAGAGTCCTAGAAGCCGCGTTGTTAGATGTTTCATAAGTTCTTCAAACTAGTACTAAGCTCATTGAGACACTTATAAGCACTCATGTTGCATGAAACTTGGTTTAGAGTCCTAGAAACGTGTTGTTAGATGTTTCATAAGTTCGTCAAACTTGTACAAAGCTCATTGAGACACTTATAAGCACTCATGTTGGATGAAACTTGATTTAGAGTCCTAGAAACGCGTTGTTAGATGTTTCATAAGTTCGTCAAACTTGTACAAAGCACATTGAGAAACTTATAAGCAATCATGTTGCATGAAACTTGGCTTAGAGTCCTAGAAACCGCGTTGTTAGATGTTTCATAAGTTCGTCAGACTAGTACAAATCTCATTGAAACACTTATAAGCACTCATGTTGCATGAAACTTGGTTTAGAGTCCTAAAAACGCGTTGTTAGATGTTTCTTAAGTTCGTTAAAGTTATACAAAGCTCATTGAGACACTTATAAGCACTCATGTTGAATGAAAATTGGTTTAGATTCCTAGAAACGCGTTGTTAGATGTTTCATAAGTTCGTCAAACTAGTACAAAGCTCATTGAGACACTTATAAGCACTCATGTTGCATGAAACTTGGTTTAGAGTCCTAGAAATGAGTTGTTAGATGTTTCATAAGTTCGTCAAACTTGTACAAAGCTCATTGGAGACACTTATAAGCACTCATGTTGCATGAAACATGGTTTAGAGTCCTAGAAACCACGTTGTTAGATGTTTCATAAGTTCGTCAAACTAGTACAAAGCTCATTGAGAAACTTATAAGCACTCAAGTTGCATGAAACTTGGTTTAGAGTCCTAGAAACCGCGTTGTTAGATGTTTCATAAGTTCGTCAAAATAGTACAAAGCTCATTGAGAAACTTATAAGCACTCATGTTGCATGAAACTTTGTTTAGAGTCCTAGAAACGCGTTGTTAGATGTTTCATAAGTTCGTCAAACTTGTACAAAGCTCATTGAGACACATATAAGCACTCATGTTGAATGAAACTTGGTTTAGAGTCCTAGAAACACGTTGTTAGATGTTTCATAAGTTCGTCAAACTAGTACAAAGCTCATTGAGAAACTTATAAGCACTCATGTTGCATGAAACTTTGTTTAGAGTCCTAAACGCGTTGTTAGCTGTTTCATAAATTCGTCAAACTAGTACAAAGCTAATTGAGACACTTATAAGAACTCATGTTGCATGAAACTTGGTTTAGAGTCCTAGAAACGCGTTGTTAAATGTTTCATAAGTTTCTCAACCTAGTACAAAGCTCATTGAGCACTTATAAGCACTCATATTGCATGAAACTTGGTTTAGAGTCCTAGAAACGCGTTGTTAGATGTTTCATAAGTTCTTCAAACTAGTACAAAGCTCATTGAGACACTTATAAGCACTCATGTTGCATGATATTTTGTTTAGAGTCCTAGAAACGTGTTGTTAGATGTTTCATAAGTTTGTCAACCTAGTAAAAAGATCATTGAGACACTAATAAGCACTCATGTTGCATGAAACTTGGTTTAGAGTCCTAGAAACGCGTTGTTACATGTTTCATAAGTTCTTTAAATTTGTACAAAGCTCATTGAGACACTTATAATCACTCATGTTGAATGAAACTTGTTTTAGAGTCCTAGAAACCGCGTTGTTAGATGTTTCATAAGTTCTTCAAACTAGTACTAAGCTCATTGAGACACTTATAAGCACTCATGTTGCATGAAACTTGGTTTAGAGTCCTAGAAACGTGTTGTTAGATGTTTCATAAGTTTGTCAAACTTTTACAAAGCTCATTGAGACACTTATAAGCACTCATGTTGAATGAAACTTGATTTATAGTCCTAGAACCGCGTTGTTAGATGTTTCATAAGTTCGTCAAACTTGTACAAAGCTCATTGAGACACTTATAAGCAATCATGTTGCATGAAACTTGGTTTAGAGTCCTAGAAACCGCGTTGTTAGATGTTTCATAAGTTCGCCAGACTAGTACAAAGCTCATTGAAACACTTATAAGAACTCATGTTGCATGAAACTTGGTTTAGAGTCCTAGAAACGCGTTGTTAGATGTTTCATAAGTTCGTAATACTTGTACAAAGCTCATTGAGAAACTTATAAGCACTCATGTTGAATGAAACTTGGTTTAGAATCCTAGAAACCGCGTTG
This sequence comes from Cochlearia excelsa, assembly GCA_963556525.1. Lineage (NCBI taxonomy): Eukaryota > Viridiplantae > Streptophyta > Magnoliopsida > Brassicales > Brassicaceae > Cochlearia > Cochlearia excelsa. The sequence goes on from CAUVZT010000006.1 coordinate 1,820,946, forward strand.
TTAGATGTTTCATAAGTTCTTCAAACTAGTACAAAGCTCATTGAGACACTTATAAGCACTCATGTTGCATGAAACTTGGTTTAGAGTCCTAGAAACGCGTTGTTAGATGTTTCATAAGTTTGTCAACCTAGTACAAAGCTCATTGGAACACTTATAAGCACTCATGTTGCATGAAACTTGGTTTAGAATCCTAGAAACCGCGTTGTTAGATGTTTCATAAGTTCTTCAAACTAGTACTAAGCTCATTGAGACACTTATAAGCAATCATGTTGCATGAAACTTGGTTTAGAGTCCTAGAAACGCGTTGTTAGATGTTTCATAAGTTCGTCAAACTTGTACAAAGCTCATTGAGACACTTATAAGCAATTATGTTGCATGAAACTTGGTTTAGAGTCCTAGTAACCGCGTTGTTAGATGTTTCATAAGTTCGTCATACTAGTACAAAGCTCATTGAAACACTTATAAGCACTCATGTTGCATGAAACTTGGTTTAGAGTCCTAGAAACGCGTTGTTAGATGTTTCATAAGTTCGTCAAACTTATACAACGCTCATTGAGACACATATAAGCACTCATGTTGAATGAAAATTGGTTTAGAGTCCTAGAACCGCGTTGTTAGATGTTTCATAAGTTCGTCAAACTAGTACAAAGCTCATTGAGACACTTATAAGCACTCATGTTGGATGAAACTTGATTTAGAGTCCTAGAAACGCATTGTTAGATGTTTCATAAGTTCGTCAAACTTGTACAAAGCTCATTGAGGAACTTATAAGCACTCATTGTTGAGGATAAGTATCGGCCAACGGTATCGGTCACGGAGATGACCGATATGAATAACGGAACCCACATCGAGAAGATGTATCGGTCTAGAGTGACCGATACAAGGTGAAGGGAGACTTATATCGGTAAGGTGTATCGGCCACACTTGGCCGATACATTCAAACGGTAACCTCCCAACGGTCGGATCCGACTCATATCGGTGGAAGCATATCGGCCACACATGGCCGATACACCGTACCAAATAGAGCCGTTAGAGCTCCAACGGCTATATTCTCTTCTCTCTCTCTTTATATACTTTGTATCCTTCATTGTAAACATTAAGGAAGATACTTCCTCTTATACTTATCAATAAAATCTCTCTTATTCTCTCCTTAATCCACATAATCTCTCACAAATCTACATGGTATCAGAGAGTAATAGCTCCTAAATCTCTATTCCGCAAATCTCTTTTCTGTTTTTGAGCATCACAAAGCTCAAAACTTTCGGTGCTCTTGAACTTTAAGCATCACAAAGCTTAAAATTCACACCTTTCTTATTCTCTTCTCTTAAATCTTAAAATTTACCATCTTTCTTTCAAATCTAATTCGGTTTTATCATGGAGGAGACTCAAGACACACAAATTTCTACCTATCAAAGCTCCAAGTTCGGCTTACCATCGGTTATTCTAAAGGGGAGTAACTATCTCCTTTGGACAAGAACGATCAAAACCGCTCTTGGAGGCCGTGGTCTTTTGAAGCATATTACCAAGCCTCATGAGTCTATTAACACGGATAGACTTCTCGGTGATGAAGACTTGACCGAGGAAGAGGAGAAATGGTTCCAAGGAGATCAACGGGTGCTAGGAATCATACAACATGCTCTAGATCCGGCGATACTTGAGGCCTACTCTTATTGTGAGACGGCTAAGGAGCTTTGGGATACACTCAAGAACATCTATGGGAATGTATCCAATCTAAGCCGAGTATATGAGGTAAAGAAAGCTCTCAACAATCTCTCTCAAGAAGATACCGAACTCACCGCCCACTATGGAAAGTTCCGAGCTTTATGGGCGGAGCTAGAGATGCTAAGGCCAAGCTCTATGGATGTGAAGGTGATTAACGAGAGGAAGGAGCAAGACAAAGTCTTCGGACTTCTCTTGACTCTTAACTCAAGTTATAAGGACCTCATCAAACATCTCTTAAGAGCCGACACTCTCCCATCTCTAGACTCCGTTGTATCTCAACTCCAAAGAGAACAAGGAGGCGATGAGCTATTCGGAAAGAAGGAGATTGTCTTAGCCAACAAAGCCTTCTTCAAGCCGCGTGAAGGAAGAAGGCCAATGGTGTGTGATCATTGCAAGAAGGGAGGGCACATGAAGGACAAATGCTGGATTCTCCATCCCCATCTCAAACCAAGCAAGTTCTCGGAGTCCAAGGCCAATCTCACTCAAGAAGACTCGGCTAATGGAGCAAGCACTTCAAGCCGAGGCAAAGATGAGCAAGCATTAGCCGTGGCTCCGTTCACCGATGAGTTTGTCCGGAAGTCGGATATTGAAGCACTCATAAAGGCCCTAAAGGGGTCCGGTATTGCTTCTTATTCTCTAAATGCTATTAAGATAGACAATGACCATAGGATAGTCAAGCCAATAATAGTAGACTCGGGTGCCTCTCACCATATGATTAGTAATGAGAATCTTATGAGAAATGTTAAACCGGCCATAGGGAATGTCATTGTTGCTAATGGGAGTAAAGTACCGATAAAAGGACTAGGAGATCTTAGGTTGTTTGATAGAGATATGAAAGCCCTTTATATGCCTAGTTTCACTTCTAATCTTTTATCGGTAAAACGGATAGCCAATGAATTGAATTGCAATGTTGTGTTTGGACCTAATGGTGTAACATTTCAGGATATTGACTCAAAGAAGATCATTGGTAGAGGGAGCACCAAGGGAGATCTATATGTGCTTGATACAAATCCGACAAGCTCTCATCTTTCTTTTGCTTTTAAAACGGTTTTATCCGAGGCTAATAGTTCTATTTGGCATGCTAGATTAGGACATCCTAACTCTAAAGCTCTTAAACTTATGTTACCTTGTGTTTCTTTTGATAATAATCTTTGTGAATCTTGCATTCTTGGTAAACATTGTAGAACCGTTTTCTCAAAGTCTATAAAAGTTTATGAACATTGTTTTGAGTTAATCCATTCGGATGTATGGACTTCTCCGTGCGTTTCTAGAGAAAACCACAAGTACTTTGTTACTTTCATAGATGAGAAGTCCAAATTCACATGGTTAACTCTTATTTCCTCTAAGGATAGAGTCTTAGACGCTTTTAAAAACTTTCAAAACTATATATCTAACCAATACAATGCCAAGATAAAATGTTTTAGGTCGGACAATGGGGGAGAATACATGGGCCAAATGTTCAAAGATCACTTAGCAAAGCATGGGATACTTCATCAAACAAGTTGCCCATACACACCACAACAAAACGGCGTAGCCGAGAGGAAGAATAGGCATCTTATGGAAGTTGCAAGATCAATGATGTTTCACACCAATGTCCCAAAGAGATTTTGGGGAGATGCGGTGACATCGGCTTGTTATCTAATCAATAGAACTCCAACTCAAATTCTTAATAATTTATCTCCTTTTGAAGTTCTAAACAATACCAAGCCTTTTATCTCTCACTTACGCGTATTTGGATGTGTTTGCTTTGTTCTAATTCCAGGGGAACAAAGGAGTAAGCTAGATGCAAAGAGCCTAAAAGGAATGTTCATCGGCTACTCCACTACTCAAAAGGGCTACAAGGCCTACATACCCGAGAGAAGAAGGGTAATGGTCTCAAGAGATGTGAAGTTTCTTGAAGGACAAGGCTACTATGAGGAGAAGAATTGGGAGAGCATTAAGGATCTACCCAATCCTTCCCAAGATAGAGCCGCAAATCTCAAGAGACTTATGGAGGATCTCGGATTAAACCTCGGTGATGATCTTGATGATGAAGTACCATCACATTCCCAAGAACCTCATCTTGATCATGAGGGGGAGAATGAAGAAGAATCGGCTATGAATGATCAAGAGGATCATGTAGTACAAGATTCATCCCAAACTCAAGCTCAAGCCGATCCGGTTCATGATCAAGATAATCATAGAGAAGATACGGTTCAAGAGAATCAACAAGAAGGTGTAAATGAAGAAGTAGTGCAACAACCTCTACGGAGAAGCACTAGAATCAAGCACCCCCCCATCCAATTGGGTCAATACTCGAGTCTACTTCAACAATAAAGCCGTTGCTCATCCAATCCAAGCCGTATGCAATATGGTATCCTTTCCTCAAGAGCATCAAGTCTTTATGGCTAGCATTGATGAGAATTGGATACCTAAGACGTATGAAGAAGCTATGGAACATGAAGTATGGGTTCAAGCCGTAGACCAAGAAGACAAAGCCATGGAGCTTAATGACACTTGGTATGAGACCGACTTACCCAAAGGAAAGAGGACGGTTAGCTCTCGGTATGTCTTTACTATCAAGTACAAGAGTAACGGAGAGATAGAAAGACATAAGGCTCGGCTAGTGGCAAGGGGCTTTACCCAAACCTATGGTGAGGATTATCTTGAGACCTTTGCTCCGGTTGCTAAGCTTCACACGGTGAGAGTTATCTTCTCTATTGCCACAAACCTTGAATGGGATCTATGGCAAATGGACGTCAAGAATGCATTCTTACAAGGTGAATTAGAGGATGAAGTGTACATGACTCCTCCTCCGGGTATCAAAGACAAGATCACTCCGGGTAAAGTACTTAGATTGAAGAAGGCTATCTATGGTCTAAAGCAATCGCCAAGGGCTTGGTACCACAAGCTTAGTACCACTCTTCTCAACAAAGGATTCAAGAAATCCGAATCCGACCATACTCTCTTCACAAGCAAACGTCGAACGGGTATAGTAGTCATCCTCGTGTATGTTGATGATATCATCATCACCGGGGATGACAAGGTAAGGATTGAGGCTACCAAAGCTCATCTCAAATCTGTTTTTGACATTAAAGATCTCGGAGAGCTTAAGTACTTCCTTGGTATTGAAGTGTGTAGGTCTAAAGAAGGCCTATTCCTCTCCCAAAGGAAGTATACTCTTGATTTACTTGTTGAAACAGGAAAGCTTGGAGCTAAACCCGCAAAGACACCCTTGGAAGAGAACTACAAAGACATCCGCAAGGGGGAGCTTGAAGACAAGCCATACAAAGATCCAAAGCAATATAGGAGACTTGTTGGTAAGCTCATATACTTGACTATAACTCGGCCTGATATTTGTTTTGCCGTGAACCAGGTTTCACAACACATGCAATCACCGAAGAATCACCATTGGAACTTGGTGGATAGAGTGCTAAGGTATCTCAAAGGAGCTCTCGGACAAGGCATTTGGATGGGATGCAACAAGAACACGGAGATAGTGGGCTATTGTGATGCGGATTGGGCCGGTGATAGAGGGGATAGAAGATCCACAACCGGCTATTGCACTTTTATTGGAGGCAATCTTGTCACTTGGAAGAGCAAGAAGCAAAAGGTTGTCTCATGCTCCACAACCGAGTCCGAGTACCGAGCCATGAGGAAGTTGACTCAAGAGCTCATTTGGCTTAGAGGATTGGTCACGGATCTTGGTATTCAAGTCAATGGACCAATGACTATGCACGCCGACAACAAGTCCGCAATCAACTTAGCATCAAACTCCGTGTTCCATGAGAGGACAAAGCACATTGAGGTAGATTGCCATAAAGTCCGAGAAGCAATAGTCAAGAAGATCATCCTTCCGTGTTTCACCAAGAGTGAAGACCAATTGGCGGACATTTTTACAAAGGCAGCAAGCACCAAGGTTTGTGAGTTCATCCACTCAAAGATGGGACTCACGAACCTCATCAAACAATGAGGAGATCCCTAACCGAAGAGACTAGTACTCTTTTTCCCTTAGCAAGTTTTTATCCCAAGTGGTTTTACTTGCAAGGTTTTAATGAGGCTAGTCACGAGGTTCCAAGTCTAGCCATTCCATTAGGCTAGACTTGAGGGGGAGTGTTGAGGATAAGTATCGGCCAACGGTATCGGTCACGGAGATGACCGATATGAATAACGGAACCCACATCGAGAAGATGTATCGGTCTAGAGTGACCGATACAAGGTGAAGGGAGACTTATATCGGTAAGGTGTATCGGCCACACTTGGCCGATACATTCAAACGGTAACCTCCCAACGGTCGGATCCGACTCATATCGGTGGAAGCATATCGGCCACACATGGCCGATACACCGTACCAAATAGAGCCGTTAGAGCTCCAACGGCTATATTCTCTTCTCTCTCTCTTTATATACTTTGTATCCTTCATTGTAAACATTAAGGAAGATACTTCCTCTTATACTTATCAATAAAATCTCTCTTATTCTCTCTTTAATCCACATAATCTCTCACAAATCTACACTCATGTTGCATAAAACCTTGTTTAGAGTCCTAGAAACACGTTGTTAGATGTTTCATACGTTCGTCAAACTTGTACAAATCTCATTGAGGAACTGAGGAACTCATAAGCTCATGAAACATTGGTTTAGAGTCATACTTAAACGAGTTGTTAGATGTTTCATAAGTTCTTCAAACTAGTACAAAGCTCATTGAGATACTTATAAGCACTCATGTTGCATGAATTTTGGTTTAGAGTCCTAGAAACGCGTTGTTAGATGTTTCATAAGTTTGTCATCCTAGTAAAAAGATCATTGAGACATTTATAAGCACTCATGTTGCATGAAACTTGGTTTAGAGTCCTAGAAACGCGTTGTTACATGTTTCATAAGTTCTTCAAATTTGTACAAAGCTCATTGAGACACTTATAATCACCCATGTTGAATGAAACTTGGTTTAGAGTCCTAGAAGCCGCGTTGTTAGATGTTTCATAAGTTCTTCAAACTAGTACTAAGCTCATTGAGACACTTATAAGCACTCATGTTGCATGAAACTTGGTTTAGAGTCCTAGAAACGTGTTGTTAGATGTTTCATAAGTTCGTCAAACTTGTACAAAGCTCATTGAGACACTTATAAGCACTCATGTTGGATGAAACTTGATTTAGAGTCCTAGAAACGCGTTGTTAGATGTTTCATAAGTTCGTCAAACTTGTACAAAGCACATTGAGAAACTTATAAGCAATCATGTTGCATGAAACTTGGCTTAGAGTCCTAGAAACCGCGTTGTTAGATGTTTCATAAGTTCGTCGACTAGTACAAAGCTCATTGAAACACTTATAAGCACTCATGTTGCATGAAACTTGGTTTAGAGTCCTAAAAACGCGTTGTTAGATGTTTCTTAAGTTCGTTAAAGTTATACAAAGCTCATTGAGACACTTATAAGCACTCATGTTGAATGAAAATTGGTTTAGATTCCTAGAAACGCGTTGTTAGATGTTTCATAAGTTCGTCAAACTAGTACAAAGCTCATTGAGACACTTATAAGCACTCATGTTGCATGAAACTTGGTTTAGAGTCCTAGAAATGAGTTGTTAGATGTTTCATAAGTTCGTCAAACTTGTACAAAGCTCATTGGAGACACTTATAAGCACTCATGTTGCATGAAACATGGTTTAGAGTCCTAGAAACCACGTTGTTAGATGTTTCATAAGTTCGTCAAACTAGTACAAAGCTCATTGAGAAACTTATAAGCACTCAAGTTGCATGAAACTTGGTTTAGAGTCCTAGAAACCGCGTTGTTAGATGTTTCATAAGTTCGTCAAAATAGTACAAAGCTCATTGAGAAACTTATAAGCACTCATGTTGCATGAAACTTTGTTTAGAGTCCTAGAAACGCGTTGTTAGATGTTTCATAAGTTCGTCAAACTTGTACAAAGCTCATTGAGACACATATAAGCACTCATGTTGAATGAAACTTGGTTTAGAGTCCTAGAAACACGTTGTTAGATGTTTCATAAGTTCGTCAAACTAGTACAAAGCTCATTGAGAAACTTATAAGCACTCATGTTGCATGAAACTTTGTTTAGAGTCCTAAACGCGTTGTTAGCTGTTTCATAAATTCGTCACACTAGTACAAAGCTAATTGAGACACTTATAAGAACTCATGTTGCATGAAACTTGGTTTAGAGTCCTAGAAACGCGTTGTTAAATGTTTCATAAGTTTCTCAACCTAGTACAAAGCTCATTGAGCACTTATAAGCACTCATATTGCATGAAACTTGGTTTAGAGTCCTAGAAACGCGTTGTTAGATGTTTCATAAGTTCTTCAAACTAGTACAAAGCTCATTGAGACACTTATAAGCACTCATGTTGCATGATATTTTGTTTAGAGTCCTAGAAACGTGTTGTTAGATGTTTCATAAGTTTGTCAACCTAGTAAAAAGATCATTGAGACACTAATAAGCACTCATGTTGCATGAAACTTGGTTTAGAGTCCTAGAAACGCGTTGTTACATGTTTCATAAGTTCTTTAAATTTGTACAAAGCTCATTGAGACACTTATAATCACTCATGTTGAATGAAACTTGTTTTAGAGTCCTAGAAACCGCGTTGTTAGATGTTTCATAAGTTCTTCAAACTAGTACTAAGCTCATTGAGACACTTATAAGCACTCATGTTGCATGAAACTTGGTTTAGAGTCCTAGAAACGTGTTGTTAGATGTTTCATAAGTTTGTCAAACTTTTACAAAGCTCATTGAGACACTTATAAGCACTCATGTTGAATGAAACTTGATTTATAGTCCTAGAACCGCGTTGTTAGATGTTTCATAAGTTCGTCAAACTTGTACAAAGCTCATTGAGACACTTATAAGCAATCATGTTGCATGAAACTTGGTTTAGAGTCCTAGAAACCGCGTTGTTAGATGTTTCATAAGTTCGCCAGACTAGTACAAAGCTCATTGAAACACTTATAAGAACTCATGTTGCATGAAACTTGGTTTAGAGTCCTAGAAACGCGTTGTTAGATGTTTCATAAGTTCGTAATACTTGTACAAAGCTCATTGAGAAACTTATAAGCACTCATGTTGAATGAAACTTGGTTTAGAATCCTAGAAACCGCGTTGTTAGATGTTTCATAAGTTCTTCAAACTAGTACAAAGCTCATTGAGACACTTATAAGCACTCATGTTGCATGAAACTTGGTTTAGAGTCCTAGAAACGCGTTGTTAGATGTTTCATAAGTTTGTCAACCTAGTACAAAGCTCATTGGAACACTTATAAGCACTCATGTTGCATGAAACTTGGTTTAGAATCCTAGAAACCGCGTTGTTAGATGTTTCATAAGTTCTTCAAACTAGTACTAAGCTCATTGAGACACTTATAAGCAATCATGTTGCATGAAACTTGGTTTAGAGTCCTAGAAACGCGTTGTTAGATGTTTCATAAGTTCGTCAAACTTGTACAAAGCTCATTGAGACACTTATAAGCAATTATGTTGCATGAAACCTTGTTTAGAGTCCTAGTAACCGCGTTGTTAGATGTTTCATAAATTCGTCATACTAGTACAAAGCTCATTGAAACACTTATAAGTTCTCATGTTGCATGAAACTTGGTTTAGAGTCCTAGAAACGCGTTGTTAGATGTTTCATAAGTTCGTCAAACTTATACAACGCTCATTGAGACACATATAAGCACTCATGTTGAATGAAAATTGGTTTAGAGTCCTAGAACCGCGTTGTTAGATGTTTCATAAGTTCGTCAAACTAGTACAAAGCTCATTGAGACACTTATAAGCACTCATGTTGCATGAAACTTGGTTTAGAGTCCTAGAAACGAGTTGTTAGATGTTTCATAAGTTCGTCAAACTTGTACAAAGCTCATTGAGACACTTATAAGCACTCATGTTGCATGCAACTTGGTTTAGAGTCCTAGAAACGCGTTGTTAGATGTTTCATAAGTTCGTCAAACTAGTAAAAATCTCATTGAGACACTTATAAGCACTCATTTTGCATGAAACTTGGTTTAGAGTCCTAGAAACGCGTTGTTAGATGTTTCATAAGTTTGTCAACCTAGTACAAAGCTCATTGCGACACTTATAAGCACTCATGTTGCATGAAACTTGGTTTAGAGTCCTAGAAACGCGTTGTTAGATGTTTCATAAGTTCGTCAAACTTGTACAAAGCTCATTGAGACACTTATAAGCACTCATGTTGCCTGAAACTTAGTTTAAAGTCCTAGCAACCACGTTGTTAGATGTTTCGAAGTTTGTCAAACTTGTACAAAGCTCATTGAGACACTTATAAGCACTCATGTTGAATGAAACTAGGTTTAGAGTCCTAGAAACCGCGTTGTTAGATGTTTCATAAGTTCTTCAAACTAGTACTAAGCTCATTGAGACACTTATAAGCACTCATGTTGCATGAAACTTGGTTTAGAGTCCTAGAAACGCGTTGTTAGATGTTTTATAAGTTCGTCAAACTTGTACAAAGCTCATTTAGACACTTATAAGCACTCATGTTGCATGAAAATTGGTTTAGCGTCCTAGAAACGCGTTCTTATATGTTTCATAAGTTCGTCAAACTAGTACAAAGCTCAATTAGAAACTTATAAGCACTCATGTTGCATGAAACTTCGTTTATAATCTTAGAAACCGCGTTGTTAGATGTTTCATGAGTTCGTCAAACTAGTACAAAGTATTGAAGTGACTATACCAATGTGGTTAATACATATAGTCGACTATGTGACAATGTAGTTGAGTCATATAGTCGACTATGTGACCAAAAGGCTTTACCCGAAGGAGTGACTATACCAATGAAGTTAATACATATAGTCGACTATATCACAATGTAGTTGAGTCATATATTCGACTATATCTCAAGACTATATATCGAAGCCTTCACCAAGGAAAGAGTCGTTAGAGCTATTGACCAAAGGATAAAAGGATGTTACCTTTGGAGCCATTTGAAAAAGAGCCGTTACTCATGAGATAAGGCGAGAAGATTCAAGAAGAAACATGCTTTCTTCTCTATTTATTGTATCTCTTATCCTCATTGTAACACTTTAGCTCATATAGCTCAAAATCAATGAAATGAAATTACTTTATCCGAAACTCTCTTTCACTAATCTCTCACTAATCTTTCACTAATCTCACTCTTAATCCTTCTAAATCTTACATGGTATCAGAGCTTTAAGCTCTTGAAACCTTAAATCTCTTCCGCTATTATACTCTAATCTCTCTCAAAAGTCTTCATTTCATTCGGTTTTGTACTCGGTGACTCTCTATACTTGGTGATTCTCGATACTCGGTGATTCTCGGTGACTCGACTCTCGGGATTCTCGTTTCTCGGTGAAACTGGACACTCGGTAACTCTCGATACTTAATACTCGGTTCCTAAGAAGATTAAAGTCCATTCCTTTTCCAAGATCCAAGCTTTTATCTTCTCAAATACTCGGTCTTTCCTCAAAGATATAAGCTTTAAGCTTTCCAAAGCTAAATCTCAAAGACCAAACCTTTTTCACTACAAATCTCAAGTCTCAACCATGGAAGACAAGGAATCTAAGAAGATCCTATGTCCGGTGACTCTCAAAGGAATAAACTACTTGAGCCCTCTATCCTTCAAGAAGACCAAAAGGTTCTCGGTGTGATACAATTCTCCCTTGAGCCCTCTATCCTTGAAGCTTACTCGTATTGTGAGAGTGCCAAAGACCTATGGGATACTCTACAAACCGTATACGGCAATGTCTCAAACTTAAGCCGTGTCTTTGAAGTCAAGAAGGCCATCAATGAACTCTATCAAGAAGATACCGAGTTCACTAAACACTTTGGAGTCTTTAGATCTCTTTGGGCCGAGCTAGAAATGCTTAGGCCATTCACGGTGGATGCTAAGATCCTTAACAAGAGAAGAGAAGAAGACATAGTCTTTGGACTCTTGCTCACTCTCAATCCAAGCTACAAAGACCTCATCAAGCATCTCCTTAGAGCCGAGACTCTTCCAAACCTTGATGAGATATGCTATCAACTCCAAAAGGAGCAAGGATCTATTGAGCTCTTTGACCATAAGAAGTAGCTAGTCACCGCCAACAAAGTTGCCTACAAGCCTCCAACCGTCAACACAAGCAAGCCCTCGGCTAAACCCTATGATGAAAGGAGGTCCATGACTTGTGACCATTGCGAGAAGAGGGGTCACTCAAAGAACAAGTGTTGGATCCTTCAACCTCATCTCAAGCCGGCCAAGTTCAAGGAATCTAGAACTCACTTCTCAAACGATGACACCGCGAGCAAAGCAAGCACAAGTAGCTCTCACCAAACCGGTAAAGACAAAGAGGAGGAGTCCACGGCCATTGTGCCTTACACCGATGAGTTTGTGAGGAGGTCCGACTTGGAGGCTCTCATCAAAGTCCTTAAGGGCAACGGTATCATCCCTAATCTCTACTCTCTTAATGCTTACTCCCTTAGTGCTCAACACATAGACAATAAACCCTTTAAACCAATCATAATAGACTTCGGAGCTTCTCACCATATGATTAGTAACCGTGACTTGATTAGTAACATTAGATCGGTCTTAGGGAATGTCATAATTGCTAACGGGAGTAAGATAACTATAGAAGGATTAGGAGATTTGAAATTGTTTGATAAGGATTCTCAAGACCTTTATATGCCGAGTTTCACTTCCAATCTTATATCCGTTAAACGTATTGCTAATGATTTAAATTGCAATGTTATCTTTGGTCCTAATGATGTACTTTTTCAGGATATTAAGAGTGAAAGGATCATCGGCAAGGGGATCACAAGAGGAGATCTTTATGTCTTAGATGAAAACAATTCTAGTTCTTTATTTTGTCATGCTTTTAGCTCGGTTTTAGCCGAAGCAAACAATGTTATTTGGCATTTTAGACTTGGTCATCCTCATTTAAAAGCTTTGAAAACCCTTTTACCAAATGTTATTTTTGATCATCAAACTTGTGAAGCTTCTATTTTGGGCAAACATTGTCGAACCGTTTTTCAAAAATCAATAACATCTTACAAGCCTTTTGAACTTGTGCACTCGGATGTGTGGTCATCTCCTTGTAAATCAAGAGATAATCACACATACTTTGTCACTTTTATTGATGAATTTTCAAAATACACTTGGGTTACATTTTTGCAATCAAAGAATAAAGTCTTAGAAGCTTTTAAACAATTTCAAAACTATGTAACTAACCATTATCAAACCAAGATTAAAATTTTTAGGTCGGATAATGGTGGTGAGTACACAAGCCGAGCTTTCAAAGAACACATATCCAATCATGGGATCCTTCATCAAACGACTTGCCCATACACACCACAACAAAACGGTGTGGCCGAGAGGAAGAATAGACACCTCATGGAGGTTACTCGGTCCATGATGTTCCACATGAACATCCCAAAACGGTTTTGGTCGGATGGTGTTTTAACCGCGTGTTATCTCATCAATCGAACCCCTACTCAACTCTTAAATAATCAATCTCCTTTTGAAGTTTTGAATCAAACTAAACCTCAAATAGATCATCTAAGAGTATTTGGTTGTGTGTGTTTTGTGTTTGTCCCTAGTGAGCAAAGGAACAAGCTTGAGCCAAAGAGTGTAAAGGCAATGTTCATTGGGTATTCAAGCACACAAAAGGGGTACAAATGCTATGTCCCGGAGACAAGAAGGGTCCTAGTGTCTAGAGACGTCAAGTACTTGGAAGGAAAGAGCTTCTTTGAAGGAAACAATTGGGAAAGCGTCAAGGACCTTCCCGAGAATGTCATAGACAAGGCCACAAGTCTCCGGAATCTCATGAAGAATCTTGGTATGAGTTTTGAATAAGAACCACATCAAGAAACCCCCCTTGATCATGCGGGGGAGAACAATCATCATGATCAAGGGACTCAAGAGTCCGGGGGACAATCAAATGGTGATCAAGTAGATAACCATCCTCCTCAACAACAAGCCGAACCGTCTACAACATCCGAGACCTTTCCAAGTGATCAAGATGGTCAAAATCAAGGAGGTTCTCAAGAAGATGTTGGTTCTCAAGAAGATGTGGCGATTCCATTAAGAAGAAGCACAAGAATCAAGTACCCTCCATCAAATTGGAAGAACACACGAGTCTACTACAACCAAGGAGCCGTAGCTCACCCAACTCAAGCCGTATGCTCATTAGCCACTATTCCCATGGAGCATCAAGTGTTCCTCACGGCCATGGATCAACACCACATACCACAATCATATAAAGAAGCCATGAAGGACCATGTATGGATTGATGCGGTCAAAGATGAGAACAAAGCCATGGAAGATAATGGAACATACTATGAGACCGATCTCCCAAAAGGAAAGAGAGCCGTGAGCTCAAGGTACATTTTCACAATCAAGTATCATAGTAATGGTGAAATTGAGAGACACAAGGCACGGTTAGTAGCTCGGGGATTCACTCAAACCTACGGAGAAGACTACTTGGACACGTTTGCCCCGGTTGCAAAACTTCACTCCGTAAGGGTCATTCTCTCACTAGCAACTAACCTCTCTTGGGATTTGTTTCAAATGGATGTCAAGAACGTTTTCCTACAAGGAGAACTTGAAGAAGAAGTTTACATGACACCACCACCGGGTCTAGAACACACAATTGCTCCGGGAAAGGTCTTGAGACTAAAGAAAGCCATCTATGGACTCAAGCAATCACGTAGAGCTTGGTACCATAAGCTTAGCTCAACCCTAATGGAGAAAGGATTCAAAATATCTCATGTGGAACATACCTTGTTCACCAAAACAAGCCAAGAAGGTATTGTGGTGGTCCTTGTCTATGTAGATGATATCATCATCTCCGGAAACAACAAGGAAGGTATTCAAAACACTAAAGACTATTTGAAATCTAAATTTGATATTAAGGACCTTGGGAAACTTAAGTACTTCCTTGGGATAGAAGTGTGTAGATCCGAAGAAGGTCTATTCCTTTCCCAAAGGAAGTACACACATGATCTTTTGAGTGGTGTCAATATAATAGGTACAAAGAAGGCCAAGACTCCTCTTGAAGAAGGCTACAAAGTCATCAAAGAAGGAAGTGAAGAAGACAAGCCCTTCAAAGACCCGAAGCTCTTTAGGAAGATTGTGGGAAAGCTAATCTACTTGACCATTACAAGGCCGGATCTTTTCTTTGCCGTGAACCAAGTGGCTCAACAAATGCAAAAGCCCAAGATACACCATTGGAAGATGCTTGAAAGAATCTTGAGCTACATCAAAGGAACTTGTGACTTGGGTATTTGGATGGGATGTAACAAGAACACCGAAGTGGTTGGCTATTGTGATGCGGATTATGCCGGCTATTGCACTTTCATTGGAGGGAACCTTGTGACGTGGAAGACCAAGAAGCAAAAGATCGTATCATGCTCAACCGCGGAAGCCGAATACCGAGCCATCAAGAATCTACTTGGAGACTTGGGTGTCAAGATTGAGGCTTCAATGACCATGCATTGTGACAACCAAGCGGCTATTCACATTGCATCTAATTCAATTTTTCATGAGAGAACCAAACACATAGAGGTGGATTGTCACAAGGTTAGAGAGCAAATGGTGAAGGGCACTATTCTACCGTGTTACACCAAGAGCCAAGACCAACTCGCGGACATCTTCACCAAATCCGTAAGCTTGAAAGTGTGTGAGTCAATTCTACCAAGACTTGGACTCACAATGGCTCCTAAAGCCTAAGTCCCTAACCGCATATCTTTGTACTCTTTTCCCTTAGGTGAGTTTTGTCCCAATGGGTTTTCTCACCAAGGTTTTAATAAGGCAAGGGTATGCGGGTCCCAAGCTTAGCCATTGCATTAGGCTAAGCTTGCGGGGGGAGTATTGAAATGACTATACCAATGTGGTTAATACATATAGTCGACTATGTGACAATGTAGTTGAGTCATATAGTCGACTATGTGACCAAAAGGCTTTACCCGAAGGAGTGACTATACCAATGTAGTTAATACATATAGTTGACTATATCACAATGTAGTTGAGTCATATAGTCGACTATATCTCAAGACTATATGTCGAAGCTTTCACCAAGGAAAGAGCCGTTAGAGCTATTGACCAAAGGATAAAAGGATGTTACCTTTGGAGCCATTTGAAAAAGAGCCGTTACTCATGAGATAAGGCGAGAAGATTCAAGAAGAAACATGCTTTATTCTCTATTTATTGTATCTTTTATCCTCATTGTAACACTTAAGCTCATATAGCTCAAAATCGATGAAATGAAAGTACTTTATCCGAAACTCTCTTTCACTAATCTCTCACTAATCTTTCACTAATCTCACTCTTAATCCTTCTAAATCTTAGACAAAGCTCATTGAGAAACTTATAAGCACTCATGTTGCATGAAACTTCGTTTAGAGTTCTAGAACCGCGTTGTTAGATGTTTCATAAGTTCTTCAAACTAGTACAAAGCTCATTTTGACACTTATAAGCACTCATATTGCATGAAACTTGGTTTACAGTCCTAGAACCGCGTTGTTAGATGTTTCATAAGTTTGTCAAACTTGTAAAAAGCTCATTGAGAGACTTATAAGCACTCATGTTGAATGAAACTTGATTTAGATTCCTAGAAACGCGTTGTTTAGATGTTTCATAAGTTCTTCAAACTTGTACAAAGCTCATTGAGACACTTATAAGCACTCATGTTGAATGAAACTTGGTTTAGAGTCCTAGAAACCGCGTTGTTAGATGTTTAATAAGTTTGTCAACCTAGTACAAAGCTCATTGCGACACTTATAAGCACTCATGTTGCATGAAACTTGGTTTAGAGTCCTAGAAACACGTTGCTAGATGTTTCTTAAGTTTGTCAAACTTGCACAAAGCTCATTGAGACACTTATAAGCACTAATGTTGCATGTAACTTGGTTTAGAGTCCTAGAAACGCGTTGTTAGATGTTTCATAAGTTCGTCAAACTAGTACAAAGCTCATTGAGACACTTATAAGCACTCATGTTGCATGAAACTTGGTTTAGAGTCCTAGAAACGCGTTGTTAGATGTTTCATAAGTTTGTCAAACTAGTATCAAAGCTCATTGAGACACTTATTGTTAAAAAGAGACCAAGGCTTTGCCCGGACACACTTGTTCACCAAGGCAAAGACCTAGCTTGTGATCAAAGGCAAGATACAAGCTCTCTTTAGTTACCGTTGGGATGTTACCGTTGGAGTTACAAGGAAGACCAAAGAAGGATCTAGAAGGGAAGATGCGCTTTCAAAAGAGCCGTTAGAGAGCGTGTAGCTCACTCGGCCGTACAAGTCACGGGTCGCCTTAAGGAGGCGCGGCTAAACGGGTGAAAGCGACGTGTGCGCGTTGAACCAAGCTAGATGTGGACAGTTTTGGCATCTTCACATGATTCTATTTTGATCCTATTCCTTGTATATGTAATCGCTTGTAACAAACACAAAAAATTAATCTCACATAATCTTTTCCGATTAAACTCTCTCTCTATTCTCTCTCTCTCTCTTGTTCTTGATGTTCTTCATGGAACTCAAGAACACAAATCTCTAAACTCATATAATCTTCTTAAAACTAACATGGTATCAGAGCAACCTTGCTCTGGAACCTAATCTGCTTCCGCTAAATCTACTCTCGGTACCGACGATTCTCGGTACTCTCGACAAATCTCGATACGGTTACTGTGCACTCTCGATACGGTTACTGTAGACTCTCGACAAGCCTCGACAAACTCTCAAACCTCGACAAACTCTCGACAAACTCTCGACAAGGTTTTCTCGACAAAGTTTTCTCGGCAAGAGTCTTGTTTTCCCGGCCACTTTTCTCGACTACTCTCGACAAGATCCTTCCTCGACACCGAGCATCCTCGACTCTCGGTAACGATTTCTCGGCTTCTTCGGTTCAAATTTCTAGATCTCGATTTCTAGATCCGAAATCTCAAAAACCAAAACTCAACCATGGAAGACAAAGAATCCAAGAGGGCACTTTGTCCGGTTACTCTCAAAGGCATCAACTACCTTCTATGGGCAAGAACCATGAAGATAGCCCTTTGTGGCCGTGGCTATTGGAACCATATCCTCACTCGGCAAGACGCCCCCATTGAGTTCAACAACGAACTCACAAACGACGATGAGAAGTGGTTCCAACTAGACCAAAAGGTACTTGGAATTATCCAAGGATCCCTTGAGCCGTCCATCTTGGAGGCTTACTCCTATTGCGAAAACGCCAAGGAGCTATGGGACACTCTCCAAACCGTCTACGGCAATATCTCAAACCTTAGCCGAGTTTATGAAGTCAAGAAGGCCATTAGCGACCTAAACCAAGAAGACACCGAGTTCACTAAACACTTTGGGAAGTTTAGGTCACTTTGGGCGAGTTAGAAATGCTTCGCCCAAGCACCGTGGATCCTAAGGTGTTAAACGAACGAAGAGAGCAAGACAAAGTCTTTGGCTTGCTTCTCACCCTCAACGGCAGCTACAAGGAGATCACCAAACATCTTCTCCGAGCCGATACTCTACCAAATCTTGAAGAAGTGTGTGCGCAACTCCAAAGGGAGCAAGGCTCCATTGAACTATTTGATGGCAAGAAAGAGTTAGTGACCGCAAACAAGGTGGCGTTTAAACCTTCTTCCAAGACATATGAAGAAAGGAGAGCCTTGACATGTGAGCATTGCAAGAAGAAAGGCCACAACAAGGAGAAGTGTTGGATCCTACACCCTAGTCTCAAGCCGGCCAAGTTCAAGGACGCCAAGGCCAATTACTCTCACGATGACTCGGCTAGCATACCAAGTACAAGCGGACCAAGCCATGGCAAGGAAGAGGAGTCTTCGGCCATTGTCCCATACATGGACGAGTTCGTGAGGAAGTCGGACCTTGACGCACTCATCAAAGCCCTTAAGGGCTCCGGTATTTCACCCTATTACTCTCTTAGTGCTCAAAACATAGACATTAAACCATATAAGCCTATTATTGTTGATTCGGGTGCTTCTCATCATATGATTAGTAACTTGGATTTAATTAGTAATGTTAAACCGGCTTTAGGTAATGTCATTATTGCAAATGGGAGTGAAATTCCTATAGAAGGGTTAGGAAATCTTAAGTTGTTTGATAGTGATTCTCAAGCTCTTTACATGCCTAGTTTCACTTCCAATCTTATATCCGTTAAACGCATTGCTTGTGATTTGAATTGCAAGGTTATTTTCAGTCCTAATGATGTGATTTTTCAGGATATTAAGAGTGAGAAGGTCATTGGAAAAGGGGTCACAAGAGGGGACCTCTATGTTCTTGAAGAATTTGATTTCAAAAACTCTATCTCTACTTCTACTTCTCTTTGTCATGCTTTTAAATCGGTTATAGCCGAAGTTAACAATGTTATTTGGCATTTTAGACTTGGTCATCCTCATTTGAATGCTTTAAAAACTATTTTCCCTAATGTTGTTTTTGATCATCAAACTTGTGAGGCTTGCATTTTAGGCAAACATTGTAGAACCGTATTTTCAAAATCCAAAATGTGTTACAAACCTTTTGAATTGATTCATTCGGACGTTTGGTCCTCCCCTTGCAAATCTAGGGATAATCAAGCTTATTTTGTCACATTTATAGATGAAAGCTCTAAATACACTTGGGTTACACTTTTACAAACTAAAGATAGGGTATTAGAGGCTTTTAAAAACTTTCAAAACTATGTGACTAACCATTACAATGCTAAGATTAAAACCTTTAGGTCGGATAATGGGGGGAGTACACAAGCCGAGCATTCAAAGAACACATAGCCAACCATGGGATTCTTCACCAAACCACATGTCCATATACACCGCAACAAAACGGTGTGGCCGAGAGGAAGAATAGGCATCTCATGGAGGTCACACGGTCAATGATGTTCCACATGAACATCCCAAAACGGTTTTGGTCGGATGGTGTTTTAACCGCGTGTTATCTCATCAACCGAACCCCTACTCAAATCTTAAACAACCAATCTCCCTTTCAAGTTTTGAATAAAAGTAAGCCTATTCTTAACCATCTAAGAGTTTTTGGTTGTGTGTGTTTTGTTTTTGTGCCTAGTGAACAAAGGAACAAACTTGAAGCAAAGAGCATCAAGGCCATGTTCATAGGCTACTCCAACACACAAAAAGGATACAAATGTTATGTACCCGAGACAAGAAGGGTCATAGTCTCAAGAGACGTCAAGTTCCTTGAAGGCAAAAGCTTCTATGAAGACAAGAATTGGGATAGTGTGAAGGACTTACCCGAGAAAGTCACGGATAGAGCCACAAGCCTAAGGAACCTAATGAAGAATCTTGGCATGAACTTTGAAGAAGAGCCAAGCCAAGACATACCAAATCAACAACCCACTCCTCTTGATCATGAGGGGGAGAACATAAATGAGCAAACCAACTCCGAACCTCAAGAGTCTAATGAGTCCGGGGGAGAATCAAATGCTCACCAACAAACTACACCACAAGAAGACCAAGGACATGCTCAAGATGATCATGATCAAGAAGTGGGTCAAGGAGGAAGTGTACCACCGGAGCCGACTAGTATTCAAACGGAGCCGACTCTAAGGAGAAGCACTAGGGTAAAGAAGCATCCATCTAATTGGGTAAACACAAGGGTCTACTACAATAGCAAGGCGGTGGTCCATCCTACTCAAGCAACATGTTCTCTTGCTAGAATTCCCAAGGAACACTGAGCCTTCCTTACCGCCATGGATCAACATGTGATACCAAGGACATATGAAGAAGCAATGAAGGAAGAAGTGTGGATCAATGCGGTTAGAGCCGAGAACAAGGCAATGGAAGACAATGAAACCTTCTATGAAACTGATCTTCACAAGGGCAAGAAGACCGTGAGCTCTAGATACGTGTTCACCATCAAGTACCTAAGTAATGGGGATATTGAAAGGTACAAGGCAAGACTTGTGGCAAGAGGCTTCACCCAAACCTATGGAGAGGATTACTTGGATACCTTTGCACCGGTTGCCAAACTTCACACGGTTAGGGTCATTCTATCCTTGGCTACTAATTTGTCTTGGGATCTCTTTCAAATGGATGTGAAGAACGCCTTTCTACAAGGAGAACTTGAGGAAGAGGTATACATGACTCCACCGCCCGGAGTAGAGATTACCCCCGGGAAGGTCCTAAGATTAAGAAAGGCTATTTATGGTCTCAAGCAATCACCAAGAGCTTGGTACCACAAGCTTAGCTCAACATTGATGGCAAGAGGATTCAAGAGATCACAAGCCGAGCACACACTCTTCACACTACAAAACCAAGAAGGTATAGTAGTAGTACTTGTATACGTAGATGACATCATCATCTCCGGAAACAACAAGGGAGGTATTCTAGAAACCAAGTCTTTTCTTAAGTCTAAATTTGATATCAAAGATCTCGGTTTGCTTAAGTACTTCCTTGGGATTGAAGTTTGTAGATCAAAGGAAGGTCTATTTCTCTCCCAAAGGAAGTACACCCATGATGTTTTAAGTGTTGTCAATATGGCAGGTACCAAGGTGGCCAAGACACCCCTTGAAGACGGCTACAAGACCATTCAAGAGGGTAGTGAAGACGATCAACCATACAAAGACCCGATGCTATATAGACGGCTAGTGGGAAAGCTCATCTACCTTACCATCACTAGACCGGATCTATGCTTTGCCGTGAATCAAGTCTCTCAACATATGCAAAGACCGAAGCAACATCATTGGAACATGATCATGAGGATCTTGGGATACCTTAAGGGAACTTCAAGCTTGGGTATATGGATGGGTTGCAACAAAAGCACGGAGGTAGTTGGGTATTGTGACGCGGACTATGCCGGAAACCTAGAGGACAGGCGGTCAACCACGGGTATTGTACTTTCATTGGAGGCAACCTTGTCACATGGAAGACAAAGAAGCAAAAGATAGTGTCTTGCTCAACCGCCGAAGCCGAGTATAGAGCCATGAGGAAACTAACTCAAGAACTCATGTGGCTGAAGAACTTGCTAGGGGATTTGAGTTTCAAGATTGAAGCACCAATGACCATGCATTGTGATAACCAAGCGGCCATCCACATAGCAACCAACTCGGTCTTCCATGAACGGACCAAGCACATAGAGGTGGATTGTCACAAGGTTAGGGAGCAAATGGTCAAAGGAACCATCTTACCGTGCTACACGAAAAGTGAAGACCAACTTGCGGACATCTTCACCAAATCAGCAAGCTTGAAGGTTTGTGAGTCCATCCTACCAAGACTAGGACTCACACGGGCTACCAAAGCCTAAGTCTCCAACCGCATAAGCTTGCACTCTTTTCCCTTAGGTGAGTTTTATCCCAAGTGGTTTTCTTACCAAGGTTTTAACGAGGTAAGGTTATGCGGGTTCCAAGCTTAGCCATTGCATTAGGCTAAGCTTGCGGGGGAGTGTTAAAAAGAGACCAAGGCTTTGCCCGGACACACTTGTTCACCAAGGCAAAGACCTAGCTTGTGATCAAAGGCAAGATACAAGCTCTCTTTAGTTACCGTTGGGATGTTACCGTTGGAGTTACAAGGAAGACCAAAGAAGGATCTAGAAGGGAAGATGCGCTTTCAAAAGAGCCGTTAGAGAGCGTGTAGCTCACTCGGCCGTACAAGTCACGGGTCGCCTTAAGGAGGCGCGGCTAAACGGGTGAAAGCGACGTGTGCGCGTTGAACCAAGCTAGATGTGGACAGTTTTGGCATCTTCACATGATTCTATTTTGATCCTATTCCTTGTATATGTAATCGCTTGTAACAAACACAAAAAATTAATCTCACATAATCTTTTCCGATTAAACTCTCTCTCTATTCTCTCTCTCTCTCTTGTTCTTGATGTTCTTCATGGAACTCAAGAACACAAATCTCTAAACTCATATAATCTTCTTAAAACTAACACTTATAAGCACTCATGTTGCATGACACTTTGTTTAGAGTCTTAGAAACCGCATTGTTAGATGTTTCATAAGTTCGTCAAACTAGTATAAAGCTCATTGAGACACTTATAAGCACTCATATTGCATGAAACTTGGTTTACAGTCCTAGAAACGCGTTGTTATATGTTTCATAAGTTCGTCAAACTAGTACAAAACTCATTGAGACACTTATGAGCACTCATGTTGCATGAAACTTGGTTTAAAGTCCTAGAAACGCGTTGTTAGATGTTTCATAAGTTCGTCACACTAGTTAAAAGCTCATTGAGACACTTCTAAGCACGCATGTTGCATGAAACTTGGTTTAGAGTCCTAGAAACGCGTTGTTAGATGTTTTATAAGTTCGTCAAACTTGTACAAAGCTCATTGAGACACTTCTAAGCACTCATGTTGCATGAAACTTCGTTTAGAGTCCTAGCAACCACGTTATTAGATGTTTCATAAGTTCGTGAAACTTGTACAAAGCTCATTGAGACACTTATAATCACTCACGATGCATGAAACTTGGTTTAAATTCCTAGAAACGTGTTGTTAGATGTTTCATAAGTTCGTGAAACTTGTACAAAGCTCATTGGGGAACTTATAAGTACTCATGTAGCATGAAACTTGGTTTAGAGTCCTAGAAACGCGTTGTTAGATGTTTCACAAATTCGTCAAACTTGTACAAAGCTCATCGAGACACTTATAATCCCTCATCTTGCATGAAACTTATTTTAAAGTCCTAGCAACCACGTTGTTAGATGTATCAGAAGTTCGTCAAACTTGTACAAAGATCATTGAGACACTTATAAGCACTCATGTTGCATGAAACTTGGTTTAGAGTCCTAGAAACGCGTTGTTAGATGTTTCATAAGTTCGTCAAACTAGTACAAAGAACATTGAGAAACTTATAAGTACTCATGTTGCATGAAAATTCGTTTAGAGTCTTAGAAACCGCGTTGTTAGATGTTTTATGAGTTCGTCAAACTAGTACAAAGCTCATTGAGAAACTTATATGCACTCATGTTGCATGAAACTTCGTTTAGAGTCTTAGAAACCGCGTTGTTAGATGTTTCATGAGTTCGTCAAACTAGTACAAAGCTCATTGAGAAACTTATAAGCACTCATGTTTCATGAAACTTCGTTTAGAGTTCTAGAACCGCGTTGTTAGATGTTTCATAAGTTCTTCAAACTAGTACAAAGCTAATTGAGACACTTATAAGCACTCATATTGCATGAAACTTGGTTTACAGTCCTAGAAACGCGTTGTTAGATGTTTCATAAGTTCGTCAAACTTGTACAAAGCTCATTGAGACATTTATAAGCACTCATGTTGCCTGAAACTTGGTTTAGAGTCCTAGAAACGCGTTGTTAGATGTTTCATAAGTTCTTCAAACTTCTACAAAGCTCATTGAGACACTTATAAGCACTCATGTTGAATGAAACTTGGTTTAGAGTCCTAGAATTCGCGTTGTTAGATGTTTCATAACTTCTTCAAACTAGTACAAAGCTCATTGAGACACTTATGTTGCATGAAACTTGGTTTAGAGTCCTAGAAACGGGTTGTTAGATGTTTCATAAGTTCGTCAAACTTGTACAAAACTCATTGAGACACTTATAAGCACTCATGTTGCATGAAACTTGGTTTAGATTCCTAGAAACGCGTTGTTAGATGTTTCATAAGTTTGTCAAACTTATACAAAGCTCATTGAGACACTTATAAGCACTCATTTAGAATGAAAATTGGTTTAGAGTCCTAGAAACGCGTTGTTAGATGTTTCATAAGTTTTTCAAACCAGTACAAAGCTCATTGAGACACTTATAAGCACTCATGTTGCATGAAACTTGGTTTAGAGTCCTAGAAACAAGTTGTTAGATGTTTCATAAGTTCGTCAAACTTGTACAAAGCTCATTGAGACACTTATAAGCATTCATGTTGCATGCAACTTGGTTTAGAGTCCTAGAAACGCGTTGTTAGATGTTTTATAAGTTCGTCAAACTAGTACAACGCTCATTGAGACACTTATAAGCACTCATGTTGCATGAAACTTGGTTTAGAGTCCTAGAAACGCGTTGTTAGATGTTTCATAAGTTTGTCAACCTAGTACAAAGCTCATTGTTGCACTTATAAGCACTCATGTTGCATGAAACTTGGTTTAGAGTCCTAGAAACGCTTTGTTAGATGTTTCATAAGTTCGTCAAACTTGTACAAATCTCATTGAGACACTTATAAGCACTCATGTTGCATGAAACTTAGTTTAAAGTCCTAGCAACCACGTTGTTAGATGTTTCAGAAGTTTGTGAAACTTGTACAAAGCTCATTGAGACACTTATAATCACTCATGTTGAATGAAACTTGGTTTAGAGTCCTAGAAACCGCGTTGTTAGATGTTTCATAAGTTCTTCAAACTAGTACTAAGCTCATTGAGACACTTATAAGCACTAATGTTGCATGAAACTTGGTTTAAAGTCCTAGAAACGCGTTGTTAGATGTTTCATAAGTTCGTCAAACTTGTACAAAACTTATTTAGACACTTATAAGCACTCATGTTGCATGAAACTTGGTTTAGCGTCCTAGAAACGCGTTCTTAGATGTTTCATAAGTTCGTCAAACTAGTAAAAATCTCATTGAGAAACTTATAAGCTCTCATGTTGCATGAAACTTCGTTTAGAGTCATAGAAACCGCGTTGTTAGATGTTTCATGAGTTCGTCAAACTAGTACAAAGCTCATTGAGAAACTTATGAGCACTCATGTTGTATGAAACTTCGTTTAGAGTTATAGAACCGCGTTGTTAGATGTTTTATAAGTACTTCAAAATAGTACAAAGCTCATGGAGACACTTATAAGCACTCATATTGCATGAAACTTGGTTTACAGTCCTAGAAACGCGTTGTTAGATGTTTCATAAGTTCGTTAAACCTGTACAAAGCTCATTGAGACA
Organism: Cochlearia excelsa; assembly: GCA_963556525.1. Taxonomy (NCBI): domain Eukaryota; kingdom Viridiplantae; phylum Streptophyta; class Magnoliopsida; order Brassicales; family Brassicaceae; genus Cochlearia; species Cochlearia excelsa. The sequence continues at coordinate 1,846,443 of CAUVZT010000006.1, forward strand.
CTTATAAACACTCAAGTTGAATGAAACTTGATTTAGAGTCCTAGAAACGCGTTGTTTAGATGTTTCATAAGTTCGTCAAACTAGTACAAAGCTCATTGAGACACTTATAAGCACTCATGTTGCATGAAACTTGGTTTAGAGTCCTACAAACCGCGTTGTTAGATGTTTCATAAGTTCGTCAAACTAGTACAAAGCTCATTGAGAAACTTATAAGCACTCATGTTGCATGAAACTTCGTTTAGAGTCTTAGAAACCGCGTTGTTAGATGTTTCATGAGTTCGTCAAACTAGTACAAAGCTCATTGAGACACATATAAGCACTAATGTTGCATATAAGCACTAATGTTGCATGAAACTTGGTTTAGAGTCCTAGAAACGCGTTGTTAGATGTTTCATAAGTTCGTCAAACTAGTACAAAGCTCATTGAGACACTTATGAGCACTCATATTGCATGAAACTTTGTTTAAAGTCCTAGAAACGCGTTGTTAGATGTTTCATAAGTACTCATGTTGCATGAAACTTCGTTTAGAGTCTTAGAAACCGCGTTGTTAGATGTTTCATGAATTCGTCAAACTAGTACAAAGCTCATTGAGAAACTTATAAGCACTCATGTTGCATGAAACTTTTGTTTAGAGTTCTAGAAACGCGTTATTAGATGTTTCATGAATTCGTCAAACTTGTACAAAGCTCATTGAGACACATATAAGCACTAATGTTGCATGTAACTTGGTTTAGAGTCCTAGAAATGCGTTGTTAGATGTTTCATAAGTTCGTCAAACTAGTAGAAAGCTCATTAAGACACTTATAAGCACTCATGTTGCATGAAACTTGGTTTAGAGTCCTAGAAACGCGTTGTTAGATGTTTCATAAGTTTGTCAAACTAGTATAAAGCTCATTGAGACACTTATAAGCACTCATGTTGCATGACACTTTGTTTAGAGTCTTAGAAACCGCGTTGTTAGATGTTTCATAAGTTCGAGAAACTAGTACAAAGCTCATTGAGACACTTATAAGCACTCATGTTGCATGAAACTTGGTTTAGAGTCCTAGAAACGCGTTGTTAGATGTTTCATAAGTTCGCCAAACTTGTACAAAACTCATTTAGACACTTATAAGCACTCATGTTGCATGAAACTTGGTTTAGCGTCCTAGAAACGCGTTCTTAGATGTTTCATAAGTTCGTCAAACTAGTAAAAATCTCATTGAGAAACTTATAAGCTCTCATGTTGCATGAAACTTCGTTTAGAGTCATAGAAACCGCGTTGTTAGATGTTTCATGAGTTCGTCAAACTAGTACAAAGCTCATTGAGAAACTTATGAGCACTCATGTTGTATGAAACTTCGTTTAGAGTTATAGAACCGCGTTGTTAGATGTTTTATAAGTTCTTCAAACTTGTACAAAGCTCATTGAGACACTTATAAGACTCATATTGCATGAAACTTGGTTTACAGTCCTAGAAACGCGTTGTTAGATGTTTCATAAGTTCGTCAAACTTGTACAAAGCTCATTGAGACACTTATAAGCACTCATGTTGCTTGAAACTTCGGTTAGAGTCCTAGCAACCACGTTGTTAGATATTCCATAAGTTCGAGAAACTAGTACAAAGCTCATTGAGACACTTATAAGCACTCATGTTGCATGAAACTTGGTTTCGAGTCCTAGAAACGCGTTGTTAGATGTTTCATAAGTTCGTCAAACTTGTACAAAACTCATTGAGACACTTATAAGCACTAATGTTGCATGAAACTTCGTTTAGAGTCCTAGCAACCACCTTGTTAGATGTTTCATAAGTTCTTGAAACTTGTACAAATCTCATTGAGACACTTATAATCACTCATAATGCATGAAATTTGGTTTTAAGTCCTAGAAACGTGTTGTTAGATGTTTCATAAGTTCGTCAAACTTGTACAAAGCTCATTGAGACACTTATAAGCACTCATGTTGCATGAAACTTGGTTTAAAGTCCTAGAAACGCGTTGTTAGATGTTTCCTAAGTTCGTGAAACATATACAAAGCTCATTGAGACACTTATAAGCCCTCATGTTGAATGAAACTTGGTATAGAGTCTTAGAAACGCGTTGTTAGATATTTCATAAGTTTGTCAAACTATTACAAAGCTGATTGAGACACTTATAAGCACTCATATTGCATGAAACTTGGTTTAGAGTCCTAGAAACGCGATGTTAAATGTTTCATAAGTTCGTCAAACTAGTAAAAAGCTCATTGAGGCACTTCTAAGCGCTCATGTTGCATGAAACTTGGTTAAGAATCCTGGAAATGTGTTGTTAGATGTTTCATAAGTTCGTCAAACTTGTACAAAGCTCAATGAGACACTTATAAGCACTCATGTTGCATGAAACTTGGTTTAGAGTCCTAGAAACTGCGTTGTAAGATGTTTCAAAAGTTCGTGAAACTAGTATAAAGCTCATTGAGACACTTATAAACACTCATGTTGTATGACACTTCGTTTAGAGTCTTAGAAACCGCGTTGTTAGATGTTTCATAAGTTCGTCAAACTAGTACAAAGCTCATTGAAACACATATAAGCCCTCATGTTGCATGAAACTTGGTTTAGATTCCTAGAAACGCGTTGTTAGATGTTTCATAAGTTTGTCAAACTAGTACAAAGCTCATTGAGACACTTATAAGCACTCATGTTGCATGAAACTTGGTTTAGAGTCCTAGAAACGCGTTGTTAGATGTTTCCTAAGTTCGTCAAACTTGTACAAAGCTCATTGAGACACTTATAAGCACTCATGTTGCATGAAACTTCGTTTAGAGTCCTAGCAACCACGTTGTTAGATGTTTCATAAATTCGTCAAACGTGTACAAAGCTCATATTGTTAGAATTAAGAGGAGAATATAAGATTAGATGAGAGATTGTGTTCTTGAGTTCCTTCAAGAACATCAAGAACAAGAGAGAGATTATATTTGAGTTTAAGAGAGAATATGTGTGGAGAGAATATTGTATAGAATATGAAAGAGAGGACTAGCCTCCTTAGAGATTACAATGTCGACCACAAGTCAATTTATAGAGTCTCTTTAGGTCACATGACCATTTAAAGATAAGGCTAAGAGAGAGACCAAGATAGTGACTGCTCATGGAGCGCTTTCCCTTGCGGTTTGTCTTCTTGCGGAGATGTCACTATCGCTTTGGGTATTTGGTCCAAAACTTGACCAATTCAAATCCTCTAGGCACCAAGACTTCTTTGACCATCTTCTTTGGCGCCTAAGCATCTTCTTGATGCTTTAAGAATCTCTTTGGCATCTAAGTATCTTTTCACCTCTTTATCTTTTACTTGTTGTACACTTCTCTTATTCTCTAAACATGTTTTCGATCTAATGCCCTTTAGGGTTAACATTAGTCTCAACACTCCCCCTCAAGCTTAGCCTATTGAAATAGCTAAGATTGGACATTGCTTAAACAAACCTCATTAAAACCCTTAAACGGGAAAACCACTTGGGATAAAACCGCGTTTAATGGAAAAAGAGTGTAAGTCTAGCAATTAGGGGTCTTCTAAACTTGGCCTTGAGTACTTTGACTTTGGCCGAAGCTCCCCCTTAAGCTAGAACCGGTTTTGATCTTTGTCCTTGCCGTGTTCTTCAATGGAGGTTCTTTGGATACTCAACACTTCTTCTTGGTCTTCTTGACTTGGTGTTAAGTTCTTTGATTTGGTCTTCACGGTTTGTTCTTCACAAACTTGAGTGTGAGACTTAGGGCCGAACATGATGACTATCTTTCCTTCTCTTTGCTTCTTCTTTGAACTTCCTTCTTGTCTTTGGTCTATCACTTCTTTGCACCTACAAGGGTCCAAGTGAATTTAGACTTAGTAAAGACGATTTGGATATATAAAGGATAAGCATAATCTATATTCATCTTGAATCCCAAATTTAAACCATTCTTTTAACAAGTGATTTGATCATAAGCTAAGCACAATTATATGATATGATTCTAGCCTTATGATTCTAATTAGTATACTTAAAGAGTAAGGTTTTAGGGACAGCCTTTAGTTCGTAGTGGTATGGCTTTTCCTTGTAGTTGCATCTAGGTTTTGAGCTTTGGCTTCTTCTTGAAGTCTTTGCTTTCTCCTTTGTGCAATTGGAACAAGGTCAATTGGTTTGGCTCTTGCTCTTGATAGATGCATGGCCGAAAGAGTATTGAACTCGGCTTGGTTCCTTTGATGGATACATGGCCAAGACTTGATGTGATCGATTGGTTCGGTTTTGTTCTTGCTAGAAACATGGCCGAATGTTGATGGTAAAGTGGTTCGACTTTGCTCTTGGAAGATGCGTAGCTGAATTGGTGGTCGAGAGTTTGTTAGACGCACGATGCCCGAGCGCCCATGTCGATGTCCGAGCGCCCATGTACGAGCGGCGGTGCCCGAGCGCCGGTGTCCGAGCGCCCATTGTGTTGGTGACTTGACTCGGCTTTGCTTCTTGATAGGTGTTTGGCCGAGTATAGATGATGTATGGACGGATTGGTCTTGCTTCTTTGTAGAGGCTTGACCGAGTGATTGATGAAGGCTCTTGGACTCCTTGAGCAAGTTATGATCTTCCTTCAAGTGTCTTTAGCTAGTTGTGGTTCTTCTTTGCTTCAATGAGACTTTGGCCTTGTATCTTGATGGTACTTAAGCCGAAATGGATTGGTTGTGGAGGCTTCGTCCTTCTTGGTACTTGAGCCGAGAGTGAGAGCTTTGTATTGACTTCATCCTTCTTGGTACTTTAGTCAATATTTAGCCGGATTGGTGGTAGTGGCGACTTAGTCCTTCTTGATACTTTGGCCGGGTTTGTTGGTGGTTGAGTGGAGGTCTTTGACTTGCTAAATCTTGACCAAAAGATGATGATAAGATGGATCGGCCTTTTCCTTTTGCTAGGAGGCTTTAGACCGAGACTTAGTGAAGATTGGTGACCTTGTCTTTGCTAGGGACTTTGGTCGAGTGATGAAGGTCTTGTCTTTGCCATAGACTTTGACCGGTTGAGATTGATTTGGCTCGGCTTGTCTTTGACTTGGCCGAAGAGAGTGATGGCCTTTGTCTTGCTAGTGACTTGGCCGAATGATTTTGGTGGCTTTAGCTTTTGGTAGAAGCTTTTAGCCGAGATGATGGGCTTCCATTTGATCGTGAAGAGTTGTGTGATTTAACACTTCTTCCCCCCTTCATGATTAAGATGGAAGGCATGAACTATCCTCCTTTCTCGGCTTTGTTCTTCACAAGCTTCTTTGAGAAAGAGGTTTCTCATCTTCTCTTTAGGACATCATCTTTGGCATTAGATCATTCCCTCTTACTTCTTTTCTCTTTGGCACTTTTGTGTTTCTTCTTTATGCTTAGGGGTTGTCTCATGAAATCTTCTTAAGGTTTGAACATAATGATCCTACATTATATCAAACACAAAATGGATTAAGTATCATGGTTAACCGGCATAAGATAGAAACTTTAAACACTTTACAATCTATTAACTATTAAGACTACTAAAGGCTTTTGTAAAGGCTTTTAAACATGCAATCTATGGCATATAACATGAAGCATAAAGACTACTAAAGCCTAGTATCTTAATAATATGGTTTAAAGAGAGTAAGAGTTTAGAATTAGCCCTTTTTGATATTCCTTTGGGAAGATGGTCATTGGGAGAAGTCATTTATCCTTTTAGAGCACCTCAATGGTTAGTCTAAGATCGGATTCATGACTTCTTTTTACGAGAAATTCTCTTGTTTGCTTCTTTACCTACACATAGATTCAAGTTAGCAACAAGAGTCTTTAGCTTATGGCTCCTTGCCATAAAGACTTTGAAAGGGACCATGGTCTTTAGTGCACAATGGCGGACCATGATCTTAAAACACACAAACTAGATTCATTGTAACTTGATAGCTTTCATAGCTTAGTTACTCATCTTGTATCATAAACTTAAATGCACATAGGCGGTTTATGACAATAAACATAGATCATCATTCCATCTTCACCTTATATAGATGTTAATGTAGTGAATCATTTCCCCATAAGTCCAAAATTGGATTCATCATGACCTCTAAAAGTATCACCTTTTAAGTAGTCATGGATTCTCTTTTGGATTCATGTTAGCCGAGGTTATAACGGATTCATCAAGATCTCGGTGTTTTATCAACACTTATGGATGCTTGGTTCTCTTCCCCCTAAGAGAGTTTGGATACCAAACGATCTTATAAGCTTTATCACAAGCGGATCTTGGTTCTTTACCCTTTGATAAACCGGAGGTCATTTGGATTAACCGAGGTTTTGAATGCAATAAGTCCTAAGACAAATGTTAACCAAGGATCCTAACCTTTCTAAGTCTCAAATCACTTTACTAAACAAAGACTAGTGATTTAAGACTTTTAGCAAGAAACAAGACTTGGATATTATAGTGGGGTATGAAGATGATAAAGGGTATAGAGTTTAACCGATTCCTTCTTGATCTTAATGGATCATTAGGACTCAAGGTTAACTACTAATCTCTTTATCTCCCTCTTGTGTTTCCACTTACACAACCGCCACTACTCATCTTCATCGTCTTGGAGATTTAAATTCGGACCAAATGAGCATATATTCTTTAAAACTTTTGAAAACCATTATATGCTCAAAAACATGCTTTTAAACCGAAACTTTATAGAATTTGGTTTATCAAGGTCCCTTTAGACTCATAAGAGTGGGAAAGCCATGATTCCCATCAATTAGTCTCAGTTTAGACCATGATCTTGAAGGACAATACAACCAAAACTATCATGTAGCTAGATCTTATTGATTTATGCTAGCAATGAATGTGTTTTGATTGTCTTGTCCTTACCAAGAAATTGGATTCAACATGTCCTTTACTCACTAGGAGTTAAGCGGATCATGGTTCCCTTTCCAAAGGTCTTGTTAAAGCACAAACAAAAACGAAAGAGTTTTGGATTCATCAAGTTGTTTTTGCCTTATAAAAACAACAACAAGGTTCACTTACCCTTTTAGCTCTCAAGATTCAAGCTTTGAGCTTTGATATCTTGGTCCTTGCCTAATGCCAAAGTTAAATGATACTTGGATTCATCAAGGTTCCTTTATACTCTCAAGAGTGAGGAATCCATGGTTCTCTATCTTTAACTTTCAGCCATCCATAGACTTTTAAAGAGACAACATAATCATAACCATGTTTTTAAACATGTAGCTAGATCTTAAAGATCCAATCTTTCCATGAACCGATTATGATTAATGTGTTCTTAGAAAGGTTTTACCAAGATCTATGGATCTATACTATATGATAAAGAAGGGAGTTTGGATTCAACATGTTATTGTTCTCAAAAGAGACAATACACAAGGATCTCTTACTCTTTTAGCTCACAAGTTCCAAGCTTTGATGCTTTGGATACTTGTTCATAGCCTAAGCGCCTAAGTTAGAAGATTCTTGGATTCATCAAGGATCCTTAAACTCATATAAGTAAGAAATCCATGGTTCTCAATTTCTAACTTTCGGCCTAGACAAAGATCTTAAAGAACAACACAACCAAAAACATCATGTAGCTAGATTTTAATCTATGCTCACCATGATTCGGTTTTGATTGGATTGTTCTTGAAAGGAACTTGGATTCAACATGTCTCTTCACTCATTTAAGAGACAAAGAGGTCATGGTTCTTTTCCTAAGAGGAGCATTGATTCACCAAGACCTTAAGTGTTTTACCACATGGATCTTGGTCATTCTTTTCCTCCTCTAGATCTTTGTGTTTATAAAAAAAGAAATAAGAAGGTGCGGAATTAAAACTAAAGGAGAGGAGCATATGCTCTGATTGTTGAGACTAATGTTAACCCTAAAGGGCATTAGATCGAAAACATGTTTAGAGAATAAGAGAAGTGTACAACAAGTAAAAGATAAAGAGGTGAAAAGATACTTAGATGCCAAAGAGATTCTTAAAGCATCAAGAAGATGCTTAGGCGCCAAAGAAGATGGTCAAAGAAGTCTTGGTGCCTAGAGGATTTGAATTGGTCAAGTTTTGGACCAAATACCCAAAGCGATAGTGACATCTCCGCAAGAAGACAAACCGCAAGGGAAAGCGCTCCATGAGCAGTCACTATCTTGGTCTCTCTCTTAGCCTTATCTTTAAATGGTCATGTGACCTAAAGAGACTCTATAAATTGACTTGTGGTCGACATTGTAATCTCTAAGGAGGCTAGTCCTCTCTTTCATATTCTATACAATATTCTCTCCACACATATTCTCTCTTAAACTCAAATATAATCTCTCTCTTGTTCTTGATGTTCTTGAAGGAACTCAAGAACACAATCTCTCATCTAATCTTATATTCTCCTCTTAATTCTAACATGGTATCAGAGCATATGCTCCTCTCCTTTAGTTTTAATTCCGCACCTTCTTATTTCTTTTATAAACACAAAGATCTAGAGGAGGAAAAGAATGACCAAGATCCATGTGGTAAAACACTTAAGGTCTTGGTGAATCAATGCTCCTCTTAGGAAGAGAACCATGACCTCTTTGTCTCTTAAATGAGTGAAGAGACATGTTGAATCCAAGTTCCTTTCAAGAACAATCCAATCAAAACCGAATCATGGTGAGCATAGATTAAAATCTAGCTACATGATGTTTTTGGTTGTGTTGTTCTTTAAGATCTTTGTCTAGGCCGAAAGTTAGAGATTGAGAACCATGGATTTCTTACTTATATGAGTTTAAGGATCCTTGATGAATCCAAGAATCTTCTAACTTAGGCGCTTAGGCTATGAACAAGTATCCAAAGCATCAAAGCTTGGAACTTGTGAGCTAAAAGAGTAAGAGATCCTTGTGTATTGTCTCTTTTGAGAACAATAACATGTTGAATCCAAACTCCCTTCTTTATCATATAGTATAGATCCATAGATCTTGGTAAAACCTTTCTAAGAACACATTAATCATAATCGGTTCATGGAAAGATTGGATCTTTAAGATCTAGCTACATGTTTAAAAACATGGTTATGATTATGTTGTCTCTTTAAAAGTCTATGGATGGCTGAAAGTTAAAGATAGAGAACCATGGATTCCTCACTCTTGAGAGTATAAAGGAACCTTGATGAATCCAAGTATCATTTAACTTTGGCATTAGGCAAGGACCAAGATATCAAAGCTCAAAGCTTGAATCTTGAGAGCTAAAAGGGTAAGTGAACCTTGTTGTTGTTTTTATAAGGCAAAAACAACTTGATGAATCCAAAACTCTTTCGTTTTTGTTTGTGCTTTAACAAGACCTTTGGAAAGGGAACCATGATCCGCTTAACTCCTAGTGAGTAAAGGACATGTTGAATCCAATTTCCTTGGTAAGGACAAGACAATCAAAACACATTCATTGCTAGCATAAATCAATAAGATCTAGCTACATGATAGTTTTGGTTGTATTGTCCTTCAAGATCATGGTCTAAACTGAGACTAATTGATGGGAATCATGGCTTTCCCACTCTTATGAGTCTAAAGGGACCTTGATAAACCAAATTCTATAAAGTTTCGGTTTAAAAGCATGTTTTTGAGCATATAATGGTTTTCAAAAGTTTTAAAGAATATATGCTCATTTGGTCCGAATTTAAATCTCCAAGACGATGAAGATGAGTAGTGGCGGTTGTGTAAGTGGAAACACAAGAGGGAGATAAAGAGATTAGTAGTTAACCTTGAGTCCTAATGATCCATTAAGATCAAGAAGGAATCGGTTAAACTCTATACCCTTTATCATCTTCATACCCCACTATAATATCCAAGTCTTGTTTCTTGCTAAAAGTCTTAAATCACTAGTCTTTGTTTAGTAAAGTGATTTGAGACTTAGAAAGGTTAGGATCCTTGGTTAACATTTGTCTTAGGACTTATTGCATTCAAAACCTCGGTTAATCCAAATGACCTCCGGTTTATCAAAGGGTAAAGAACCAAGATCCGCTTGTGATAAAGCTTATAAGATCGTTTGGTATCCAAACTCTCTTAGGGGGAAGAGAACCAAGCATCCATAAGTGTTGATAAAACACCGAGATCTTGATGAATCCGTTATAACCTCGGCTAACATGAATCCAAAAGAGAATCCATGACTACTTAAAAGGTGATACTTTTAGAGGTCATGATGAATCCAATTTTGGACTTATGGGGAAATGATTCACTACATTAACATCTATATAAGGTGAAGATGGAATGATGATCTATGTTTATTGTCATAAACCGCCTATGTGCATTTAAGTTTATGATACAAGATGAGTAACTAAGCTATGAAAGCTATCAAGTTACAATGAATCTAGTTTGTGTGTTTTAAGATCATGGTCCGCCATTGTGCACTAAAGACCATGGTCCCTTTCAAAGTCTTTATGGCAAGGAGCCATAAGCTAAAGACTCTTGTTGCTAACTTGAATCTATGTGTAGGTAAAGAAGCAAACAAGAGAATTTCTCGTAAAAAGAAGTCATGAATCCGATCTTAGACTAACCATTGAGGTGCTCTAAAAGGATAAATGACTTCTCCCAATGACCATCTTCCCAAAGGAATATCAAAAAGGGCTAATTCTAAACTCTTACTCTCTTTAAACCATATTATTAAGATACTAGGCTTTAGTAGTCTTTATGCTTCATGTTATATGCCATAGATTGCATGTTTAAAAGCCTTTACAAAAGCCTTTAGTAGTCTTAATAGTTAATAGATTGTAAAGTGTTTAAAGTTTCTATCTTATGCCGGTTAACCATGATACTTAATCCATTTTGTGTTTGATATAATGTAGGATCATTATGTTCAAACCTTAAGAAGATTTCATGAGACAACCCCTAAGCATAAAGAAGAAACACAAAAGTGCCAAAGAGAAAAGAAGTAAGAGGGAATGATCTAATGCCAAAGATGATGTCCTAAAGAGAAGATGAGAAACCTCTTTCTCAAAGAAGCTTGTGAAGAACAAAGCCGAGAAAGGAGGATAGTTCATGCCTTCCATCTTAATCATGAAGGGGGGGGAGAAGAAGTGTTAAATCACACAACTCTTCACGATCAAATGGAAGCCCATCATCTCGGCTAAAAGCTTCTACCAAAAGCTAAAGCCACCAAAATCATTCGGCCAAGTCACTAGCAAGACAAAGGCCATCACTCTCTTCGGCCAAGTCAAAGACAAGCCGAGCCAAATCAATCTCAACCGGTCAAAGTCTATGGCAAAGACAAGACCTTCATCACTCGACCAAAGTCCCTAGCAAAGACAAGGTCACCAATCTTCACTAAGTCTCGGTCTAAAGCCTCCTAGCAAAAGGAAAAGGCCGATCCATCTTATCATCATCTTTTGGTCAAGATTTAGCAAGTCAAAGACCTCCACTCAACCACCAACAAACCCGGCCAAAGTATCAAGAAGGACTAAGTCTCCACTACCACCAATCCGGCTAAATATTGACTAAAGTACCAAGAAGGATGAAGTCAATACAAAGCTCTCACTCTCGGCTCAAGTACCAAGAAGGACGAAGCCTCCACAACCAATCCATTTCGGCTTAAGTACCATCAAGATACAAGGCCAAAGTCTCATTGAAGCAAAGAAGAACCACAACTAGCTAAAGACACTTGAAGGAAGATCATAACTTGCTCAAGGAGTCCAAGAGCCTTCATCAATCACTCGGTCAAGCCTCTACAAAGAAGCAAGACCAATCCGTCCATACATCATCTATACTCGGCCAAACACCTATCAAGAAGCAAAGCCGAGTCAAGTCACCAACACAATGGGCGCTCGGACACCGGCGCTCGGGCACCGCCGCTCGTACATGGGCGCTCGGACATCGACATGGGCGCTCGGGCATCGTGCGTCTAACAAACTCTCGACCACCAATTCAGCTACGCATCTTCCAAGAGCAAAGTCGAACCACTTTACCATCAACATTCGGCCATGTTTCTAGCAAGAACAAAACCGAACCAATCGATCACATCAAGTCTTGGCCATGTATCCATCAAAGGAACCAAGCCGAGTTCAATACTCTTTCGGCCATGCATCTATCAAGAGCAAGAGCCAAACCAATCGACCTTGTTCCAATTGCACAAAGGAGAAAGCAAAGACTTCAAGAAGAAGCCAAAGCTCAAAACCTAGATGCAACTACAAGGAAAAGCCATACCACTACGAACTAAAGGCTGTCCCTAAAACCTTACTCTTTAAGTATACTAATTAGAATCATAAGGCTAGAATCATATCATATAATTGTGCTTAGCTTATGATCAAATCACTTGTTAAAAGAATGGTTTAAATTTGGGATTCAAGATGAATATAGATTATGCTTATCCTTTATATATCCAAATCGTCTTTACTAAGTCTAAATTCACTTGGACCCTTGTAGGTGCAAAGAAGTGATAGACCAAAGACAAGAAGGAAGTTCAAAGAAGAAGCAAAGAGAAGGAAAGATAGTCATCATGTTCGGCCCTAAGTCTCACACTCAAGTTTGTGAAGAACAAACCGTGAAGACCAAATCAAAGAACTTAACACCAAGTCAAGAAGACCAAGAAGAAGTGTTGAGTATCCAAAGAACCTCCATTGAAGAACACGGCAAGGACAAAGATCAAAACCGGTTCTAGCTTAAGGGGGAGCTTCGGCCAAAGTCAAAGTACTCAAGGCCAAGTTTAGAAGACCCCTAATTGCTAGACTTACACTCTTTTTCCATTAAACGCGGGTTTTATCCCAAGTGGTTTTCCCGTTTAAGGGTTTTAATGAGGTTTGTTTAAGCAATGTCCAATCTTAGCTATTTCAATAGGCTAAGCTTGAGGGGGAGTGTTGAGACTAATGTTAACCCTAAAGGGCATTAGATCGAAAACATGTTTAGAGAATAAGAGAAGTGTACAACAAGTAAAGATAAAGAGGTGAAAAGATACTTAGATGCCAAAGAGATTCTTAAAAAGCATCAAGAAGATGCTTAGGCGCCAAAGAAGATGGTCAAAGAAGTCTGGTGCCCTAGAGATTTGAATTGGTCAAGTTTTTTTGGACCAAATAAATACCCAAAGCGATAGTGACATCTCCGCAAGAAGACAAACCATGAGCGCTCCATGAGCTATCTTGGTCTCTCTCTTAGCCTTATCTTTAAATGGTCATGTGACCTAAAGAGACTCTATAAATTGACTTGTGGTCGACATTGTAATCTCTAAGGAGGCTAGTCCTCTCTTTCATATTCTATACAATATTCTCTCCACACATATTCTCTCTTAAACTCAAATATAATCTCTCTCTTGTTCTTGATGTTCTTGAAGGAACTCAAGAACACAATCTCTCATCTAATCTTATATTCTCCTCTTAATTCTAACACTGATACCATGTTAGAATTAAGAGGAGAATATAAGATTAGATGAGAGATTGTGTTCTTGAGTTCCTTCAAGAACATCAAGAACAAGAGAGAGATTATATTTGAGTTTAAGAGAGAATATGTGTGGAGAGAATATTGTATAGAATATGAAAGAGAGGACTAGCCTCCTTAGAGATTACAATGTCGACCACAAGTCAATTTATAGAGTCTCTTTAGGTCACATGACCATTTAAAGATAAGGCTAAGAGAGAGACCAAGATAGTGACTGCTCATGGGAGCGCTTTCCCTTGCGGTTTGTCTTCTTGCGGAGATGTCACTATCGCTTTGGGTATTTGGTCCAAAACTTGACCAATTCAAATCCTCTAGGCACCAAGACTTCTTTGACCATCTTCTTTGGCGCCTAAGCATCTTCTTGATGCTTTAAGAATCTCTTTGGCATCTAAGTATCTTTTCACCTCTTTATCTTTTACTTGTTGTACACTTCTCTTATTCTCTAAACATGTTTTCGATCTAATGCCCTTTAGGGTTAACATTAGTCTCAACATGAGACACTTATAAGCACTCATGTTGCATGAAACTTGGTTTAGAGTCCTAGAAACCGCTTTGTAAGATGTTTCATAAGTTCGTCAAACTAGTATAAAGCTCATTGAGACACTTATAAGCACTCATGTTGCATGACACTTTGTTTAGAGTCTTAGAAACCGCGTTGTTAGATGTTTCATAAGTTCGTCAAACTAGTACAAAGCTCATTGAGACACATATAAGCACTCATGTTGCATGAAACTTCGTTTAGAGTCCTAGCAACCACGTTGTTAGATGTTTCATAAGTTCGTCAAATTTGTACAAAGCTTATTGAGACACTTATAATCACTCATGATGCATAAAATTTGGTTTAAAGTCCTAGAAACGTGTTGTTAGATGTTTCATAAGTTCGTCAAACTTGTATAAAGCTCATTGAGGTACTTATAAGCACTCATGTAGCATGAAACTTGGTTTAGAGTTCTAGAAAGGCGTTGTTAGTTGTTTCATAAGTTCGTCAAACTTGTACAAAGCTCATTGAGACTCTTATAAGCACTAATGTTGCATGAAACTTGGTTTAAAATCCTAGTAACCACATTGTTATACATTTCATAAGTTCGTCAAACTAGTACAAATCTCATTGAGAAACATATAAACATTCATGTTGCATGAAACTTGGTTTAGAGTCCTAGAAACACGTTGTTAGATGTTTCATAAGTTTGTCATACTAGTACAAAGCTCATTGAGACACTTATAAGCACTCATGTTACATGAAACTTGGTTGAGAGTCCTAGAAACGCGTTGTTAGATGTTTCATAAGTTCGTCAAACTAATACAAATCTCATTGAGACAGTTATAAGCACTCATGTTGCATGAAACTTGGTTTAGAGTCCTAAAAACGTGTTGTTAGATGTTTCATAAGTTCGTAAAACATTTACAAAGCTCATTGAGAAACTCATAAGCCCTCATGTTGAATAAAACTTGGTTTAGAGTCTTATAAACGCGTTGTTAGATGTTTCATAGGTTCGTCAAACTATTACAAAGCTCATTGAAACACTTATAAGCACTCATGTTGCATGAAACTTGGTTTAGAGTCCTAGAAACCACTTTGATAGATGTTTCATAAGTTCGTCAAACTAATATAAAGCTCATTGAGAAACTTATAAGCACTCATGTTGCATGACACTTCGTTTAGAGTCTTAGAAACCGCGTTGATAGATGTTTCATAAGTTCGAGAAACTAGTACAAAGCTCATTGAGACACTTATAAGCACTCATGTTGCATGAAACTTGGTTTAGAGTCCTAGAAACGCGTTGTTAGATGTTTCATAAGTTCGTCTAACTTGTACAAAGCTCATTGAGACACTTATAAGCACTCATGTTGCATGAAACTTCGTTTAGAGTCCTAGCAACCACGTTGTTAGATGTTTCATAAGTTCGTGAAACTTGTACAAAGTTCATTGAGACACTTATAAGCACTCATGTTGCATGAAACTTGGTTTAGAGTCCTAGAAACGGGTTGTTAGATGTTTCATAAGTTCGTCAAACATATACAAAGCTCATTGAGATACTTATAAGCCCTCATGTTGAATGAAACTTGGTATAGAGTCTTAGAAACGCGTTGTTAGATGTTTCATAAGTTCGTCAAACTATTACAAAGCTCATTGAGACACTTATAAGCACTCATATTGCATGAAACTTGGTTTAGAGTCCTAGAAACGCGATGTTAGATGTTTCATAAGTTCGTCAAACTAGTAAAAAGCTCATTGACGCACTTCTAAGCACTCATGTTGCATGAAACTTGGTTAAGAGTCCAAGAAACGTGTTGTTAGATGTTTCATAAGTTCGTCAAATTTGTACAAAGCTCATTGAGACACTTATAAGCACTCATGATGCATGAAATTTGGTTTGAAGTCCTAGAAACGTGTTGTTAGATGTTTCATAAGTTCGTGAAACTTGTACAAAGCTCATTGAGGAACTTTTAAGAACTCATGTAGCATGAAACTTGGTTTAGAGTCCTAGAAAGGCGTTGTTAGTTGTTTCATAAGTTCGTCAAACTTGTACAAAGCTTATTGAGACACTTATAAGCACTCATGTTGCATGAAACTTGGTTTAGGGTCCTAGCAACCACATTGTTAGACGTTTCATAAGTTCGTCAAACTTGTACAAAGCTCATTGAGACACTTATATGTTAGAATTTGAGAGATTTAGAAGAGATTTAGAGAATGAGGTTCTTGAGTTCTTAACAAGAACATCAAGGACAAGAATGAGAGAGAATAGAGAGAGTAAAGAGATTCGGTTTCATTGTATTCAAAAGTGTTAACCTAACATTACAAAAGGGAGGCGCATATATAAAGAAGCTAGGTTAAAACAAGTAACAAGGGAATATGCTAAAAATGTCGCTTTCCCGTCTTGGTTTAGTCGCGCCCCACACGTCGCTCTCACTCGTCTAGCCGCGCTTCTTAAACCAACCCGTGACTTGTACGGCCGAGTGAGTTCCACTCGCCAACGGTCACATTGCAACGGCTCTTTCCCTTCTTGTCTTTGATTCCTTTGACTTCTTTGTAACGGTAACATGAGAGCGTGGACTTCTACTTCGGTCACACGCTAGGTCATTGCCTTGGTGGACAATACTTGTCCGGGCAATGCCTTGGTCTCTTTTACACTCCCCCCGCAAGCTTAGCCTCATGAAATGGCTAAGCTTGGACCCCGCATAACCTTGCCTCGTTAAAACCTTGGTGAGAAAACCTCTTGGGATAAAACTCACCTAAGGGAAAAGAGTACAAGCTTATGTGGTTGGAGACTTAGGCTTTGGTTGCCCGGATGAGTCCAAGTCTAGGTAGAATGGACTCACAAACCTTCAAGCTTGCGGATTTGGTGAAGACGTCCGCAAGTTGATCTTGACTCTTGGTGAAGCATGGTAGGATTGTGCCCTTTACCATTTGTTCTCTAACCTTGTGACAATCCACTTCGATGTGCTTTGTCCTCTCATGGAATACCGAGTTAGATGCTATGTGGATAGCCGCTTGGTTGTCACAATGCATAGTCATTGGCCCTTCTATCTTGATTCCCAAATCTCCTAGCAAGTTCTTGAGCCACATGAGTTCTTGTGTTAGCTTTTCTCATAGCTCTATACTCGGCTTCGGGCGGTTGAGCAAGAGACTATCTTTTGCTTCTTAGTCTTCCATGTGACGAGGTTCCCACCAATGAATGTGCAATACCCCGTAGTGGATCTCCTATCTTCCATATTTCCGGCATAATCCGCATCACAATACCCAATCACCTCGGTGTTCTTGTTGCAACCCATCCAAATACCCAAATTGGATGTCTCCTTGACATAGCTTAGGATTCTCTCTCTAGCATCTTCCAATGGTGTATCTTTGGCTTTTGCATTTGTTGTGCTACTTGGTTCACGGCAAAGCAAATGTCCGGGTCTTGTGATTGTCAAATAGATGAGCTTGCCCACCATTTGCCTATAGAGTTTAGGATCCGTATATGGCTCGTCTTCCCCACTTCCTTCTTGGACAACCTTGTATCCTTCTTCTAGTGGTGTCTTAGCTTTCTTAACTCCTGTCATATTGACAACACTCAAAAGATCATGGGTGTACTTCCTTTGGGAAAGGGAATAGACCCTCTTCGGATCTACACACTTCAATCCCAAGGAAGTACTTGAGTTTTCCTAAATCTTTGATATCAAATTTAGACTTTAAATAGAGTTTAGTGTCATGGATACCTTCCTTGTTGTTTCCGGAGATGATGATATCATCTACATAGACAAGTACCACTACCATACCTTCTCCGTTTGTCCGGGTGAATAGAGTGTGTTCCACATGAGATCTTTTTGAATCCCTTTGCCATCAAGGTTGAGCTAAGCTTATGGTACCAGGCTCTTGGTGATTGCTTGAGTCCATAAATAGCCTTCCTTAGTCTCAACACTTTTCCCGAGTGATGGTTTCTTCTAGACCCGGTGGTGGTGTCATGTATACTTCTTCTTCAAGCTCTCCTTGAAGGAATGCATTCTTGACATCCATTTGGTATAAGTCCCATGAGAGATTGGTGGCCAATGATAGAATAACTCTTACGGTGTGGAGTTTTGCAACCGGAGCAAAAGTGTCCAAGTAGTCTTCTCCATACGTTTGTGTAAACCCTCTTGCCACTAGCCGAGCTTTGTGTCTTTCTATCTCGCCATTGCTATGATACTTGATAGTGAAGATGTATCTTGAGCTCACGGTTCTTTTGCCTTGAGGGAGATCAGTCTCATAAAACGTCTCATTGTCCTCCATTGCTTTGTTCTCGGCTTTTACCGCATTGACCCATACTTCTTCTTTCATTGCTTCTTCATAAGTTCTTGGTATTACATGTTGATCCATGGAAGTGATGTATGCTTGGTGTTCCTTAGGAAGACTTGCAAGAGAGCATACGGCTTGAGTTGGATGAGACACCGCCTTGCTATTGAAGTATACCCTTGTGTTTACCCAATTGGATGGATCCTTCTTCACTCTAGTACTTCTTCTTAGAACCGGGCACCGATGGTTCACTAGCTTCTTGACCCACTTCTTGATCATGATCTTCTTGAGCATGTCCGTGGTTTTCTTGAGATGGATTTTGTTGTTGAGCATTTGGTTCTCCCCCGGACTCATTAGGTTCTTGAGGTTCGGGAGTTGACTTGCTCATTGTTCTCCCCCCTCATGATCAAGAGGGGTGGGTTGTTGGTTTGGTGTATCTTGGCTTGGTTCTTCTTCAAAACTCATGCCAAGGTTCTTCATTAGGTTCCTTAGACTTGTAGCTCTATCTATGACCTTCTCGGGTAAGTCCTTCACACTATCCCAATTGGTGTCTTCATAGAAGCTTTTGCCTTCAAGGAACTTGACATCTCTTGATACTAATACCCGTCTTGTCTCGGGTACATAGCACTTGTATCCTTTTTGTGTGTTTGAGTAGCCTATGAACATGGCCTTGATGCTTTTTGCTTCAAGCTTGTTCCTTTGTTCACTAGGCACAAACACAAAACAAAACACAACCAAATACTCTTAGATGGTTAATAAAGGGCTTACTCTTATTTAACACTTCAAAAGGAGATTGATTGTTTAAGATTTGAGTGGGGGTTCGGTTGATGAGATAACATGCGGTTAAAACACCATCCGACCAAAACCGTTTTGGGATGTTCATATGGAACATCATTGACCGTGTGACCTCCATGAGATGCCTATTCTTCCTCTCGGGCCACACCATTTTGTTGCGGTGTATATGGGCATGTGGTTTGGTGAAGAATCCCATGGTTGGCTATGTGTTCTTTGAATGCTCGGCTTGTGTACTCCCCATTATCCGACCTAAAGGTTTTGATCTTAGCATTGTAATGGTTAGTCACATAGTTTTGAAAGTTTTTAAAAGCCTCTAATACCCTATCTTTGGTTTGTAAAAGAGTAACCCAAGTATATTTAGAGCTTTCATCTATGAATGTGACAAAATAGCTATGATTATCCCTAGATTTGCAAGGAGAGGACCAAACGTCCGAGTGAACTAGTTCAAAGGGTTTGTAACACATTTTTGATTTTGAGAAAACGGTTCTACAATGCTTGCCTAAAATGCACGCCTCACAAGTTTTATGATCAAACACAACATTAGGTAACATAGTTTTCAATGCATTCAAATGAGGATGACCAAGTCTAAAGTGCCAAATAACATTGTTTGTTTCGGTTATAACCGAATTAAAAGCATGAAAAAGACAAGAACTAGATGGGTTTTCTTCAAGGACATATAGATCGCCTCTTGTGACCCCTTTCCCAATGATCTCCTTACTCTTAATATCCTGAAAAACCACATTATTAGGCCCAAAAATGACATTGCAATTCAAATCACAAGCAATGCGTTTTACGGATATAAGGTTTGAAGTAAAACTAGGCATGTAAAGCGCTTGTGAATCTCTATCAAACAACTTGAGGTTCCCTAATCCTTCTATAGGAATTTCACTTCCATTTGCAATAATGACATTACCTAAAGCCGGTTTAACATTACTAATCAATTCTAAGTTACTAATCATATGATGAGAAGCACCCGAATCAATAATAATCGGCTTAAAAGGTTTATTGTCTATATTTTGAGCACTAAGGGAGTAGAAGGGTGAAATACCGGAGCCCTTAAGGGCTTTGATGAGGGCGTCAAGGTCGGACTTCCTCACGTACTCATCCATGTAAGGGACAATGGCCGAAGACTCCTCTTCCTTGCCACGGTTTGATCCGCTTGTGCTAGGCATGCTTGCCGTGTCATCATGAGAGAGATTGGCCTTGGCTTCCTTAAACTTGGCCGGCTTGAGGTTAGGATGCAATATCCAACACTTCTCCTTCATGTGGCCCTTCTTCTTGCAATGTTCACAAGTCAAGGCTCTCCTTTCTTCATAGGTCTTGGAAGAGAGTTTGAATGCCACTTTGTTGGCGGTTACTAGCTCCTTCTTGCCATCAAAGAGTTCAATAGACCCTTGTTCCCTTTGGAGTTGTGCACATACCTCTTCAAGGTTAGGTAAGGTGTCGGATCGAAGCAAGTGCTTGGTCACATCTTTGTAGCTACCGTTGAGAGTGAGGAGTAAGCCAAATACTTTGTCTTGCTCTCTTCGTTCATTTAAGACTTTCGGATCCACGGTGCTTGGACGAAGCATCTCCAATTCGGCCCATAGTGACCGAAACTTCCCAAAGTGTTTGGTGAACTCGGTGTCTTCTTGGTTGAGGTCGTTGATGGCTTTCTTGACCTCATAGACTCGGCTAAGGTTGGATATGTTGCCGTAGACGGTTTGGAGGGTATCCCATAGTTCCTTGGCATTCTCACAATAAGAATACGCCTCCAAGATAGATGGTTCAAGAGATGCTTGGATAATTCCAAGTATCTTTTGGTCTAGTTGGAACCACTTCTCATCGTCGTTTGTGAGTTCGTTGTTGAACTCAATGGGGGCGTCTTGCCGAGTGAGGATATGGTTCCAATAGCCGCGGCCACAAAGGGCTATCTTCATGGTCCTTGCCCATAGAAGGTAGTTGATGCCTTTGAGAGTAACCGGACAAAGTGCCCTCTTGGATTCTTTGTCTTCCATGGTTGAGTTTTGGTTTTGAGATTTCGGATCTAGAAATCGAGATTTAGAACTTTGAACCGAAGGAGCCGAGAAATCGTTACCGAGAGTCGAGGATGCTCGGTGTCGAGGAAAGATCTTGTCGAGAGTAGTCGAGACAAGTGGGCGGGAAAACAAGACTCTTGCCGAGAAAACCTTGTCGAGAGTGTACAGTAACAGAGTATCGAGAGTTGTCGAACGTGTACAGTAACAGAGTATCGAGAGTTGTCGAACGTGTACAGTAACAGAGTATCGAGAGTTGTCGAAGCCGAGTATCGTCGATACCGAGAGTAACCGAGAGAGTTTGCGCGGAAGAAAAGTAGGTTCAAGAGCTTTGTAGCTCTGATACCATGTTAGAATTTGAGAGATTTAGAAGAGATTTAGAGAATGAGGTTCTTGAGTTCTTAACAAGAACATCAAGGACAAGAATGAGAGAGAATAGAGAGAGTAAAGAGATTCGGTTTCATTGTATTCAAAAGTGTTAACCTAACATTACAAAAGGGAGGCGCATATATAAAGAAGCTAGGTTAAAACAAGTAACAAGGGAATATGCTAAAAATGTCGCTTTCCGTCTTGGTTTAGTCGCGCCCCACACGTCGCTCTCACTCGTCTAGCCGCGCTTCTTAAACCAACCCGTGACTTGTACGGCCGAGTGAGTTCCACTCGCCAACGGTCACATTGCAACGGCTCTTTCCCTTCTTGTCTTTGATTCCTTTGACTTCTTTGTAACGGTAACATGAGAGCGTGGACTTCTACTTCGGTCACACGCTAGGTCATTGCCTTGGTGGACAATACTTGTCCGGGCAATGCCTTGGTCTCTTTTACATTATAAGCACTCATGTTGCATGAAACTTGGTTTAGAGTCCTAGAAACGAGTTGTTAGATGTTTCATGAGTTCGTCAAACTTGTACAAAGCTCATTGAGACACTTATAAGCACTCATGTTGCATGAAACTTTGGTTAGAGTCCTAGCAACCACGTTGTTAGATATTTCATAATTTCGAGAAACTAGTACAAAGCTCATTGAGACACTTATAAGCACTCATGTTGCATGAAACTTGGTTTTGAGTCCTAGAAACGCGTTGTTAGATGTTTCATAAGTTCGTCAAACTTGTACAAAGCTCATTGAGACAGTTTATAAGCACTCATGTTGCATGAAACTTCGTTTAGAGTCCTAGCAACCACGTTGATAGATGTTTCATAACTCCTAGAAACGTGTTGTTAGATGTTTCATAAGTTCATCAAACTTGTACAAAGCTCATTGGGGAACTTATAAGCACTCATGTTGCATGAAACTTGATTTAGAGAGTCATAGAAAGGCGTTGTTAGTTGTTTCATAAGTTCGTCAAACTTGTACAAAGCTCATTGAGACACTTATAAGCACTCATGTTGCATGAAACTTGGTTTAAAGTCCTAGAAACGCGTTGTTAGATGTTTCCTAAGTTCTTCAAACTAGTACATAGCTCATTGAGACACTTATAAGCATTCATGTTGCATGAAACTTGGTTTAGAGTCCTAGAAACGCGTTGTTACACGTTTCATAAGTTCGTCAAACATATACAAAGCTCATTGAGACACTTATAAGCCCTCATGTTGAATGAAACTTGGTATAGAGTCCTAGAAACGCGATGTTAAATGTTTCATAAGTTCGTCAAACTAGTAAAAAGCTCATTGAGGCACTTCTAAGCACTCATGTTGCATGAAACTTGGTTAAGAATCCTAGAAACGTGTTGTTAGATGTTTCATAAGTTCGTCAAACTTGTACAAAGTTCATTGAGACACTTATACGCACTCATGATGCATGAAATTTGGTTTGAAGTCCTAGAAACGTGTTGTTAGATGTTTCATAAGTTCGTGAAACTTGGTTTAGAGTCCTAGAAAGGCGTTGTTAGTTGTTTCATAAGTTCGTCCAACTTGTACAAAGCTTATTGAGACAGTTATAAGCACTCATGTTGCATGAAACTTTGTTTAGAGTCCTAGCAACAACATTGTTAGACGTTTCATAAGTTCGTCAAACTCGTACAAAGCTCACTGAGACACTTATAAGCACTCATGTTTCATGAAACTTGGTTTAGAGTCCTAGAAACGAGTTGTTAAATGTTTCATGAGTTCGTCAAACTAGTACAAAGCTCATTGAGACACTTATAATCACTCATGTTGCATGAAACTTAGTTTAGAGTCCTAGAAACGCGTTGTTAGATGTTTCATAAGTTCGTCAAACATATACAAAGCTCATTGAGATACTTATAAGCCCTCATGTTGAATGAAACTTGGTATAGAGTCTTAGAAACGCGTTGTTAGATGTTTCATAAGTTCGTCAAACTATTACAAAGCTCATTGAGACACTTATAAGCACTCATATTGCATGAAACTTGGTTTAGAGTCCTAGAAACGCGATGTTAGATGTTTCATAAGTTCGTCATAAGTTCGTCAAACTCATTGACGCACTTCTAAGCACTCATGTTGCATGAAACTTGGTTAAGAGTCCAAGAAACGTGTTGTTAGATGTTTCATAAGTTCGTCAAATTTGTACAAAGCTCATTGAGACACTTATAAGCACTCATGATGCATGAAATTTGGTTTGAAGTCCTAGAAACGTGTTGTTAGATGTTTCATAAGTTCGTGAAACTTGTACAAAGCTCATTGAGGAACTTTTAAGAACTCATGTAGCATGAAACTTGGTTTAGAGTCCTAGAAAGGCATTGTTAGTTGTTTCATAAGTTCGTCAAACTTGTACAAAGCTTATTGAGACACTTATAAGCACTCATGTTGCATGAAACTTGGTTTAGGGTCCTAGCAACCACATTGTTAGACGTTTCATAAGTTCGTCAAACTTGTACAAAGCTCATTGAGACACTTATAAGCACTCATGTTGCATGAAACTTGGTTTA
Source organism: Cochlearia excelsa (assembly GCA_963556525.1). Taxonomy (NCBI): domain Eukaryota; kingdom Viridiplantae; phylum Streptophyta; class Magnoliopsida; order Brassicales; family Brassicaceae; genus Cochlearia; species Cochlearia excelsa. The sequence goes on from CAUVZT010000006.1 coordinate 1,870,175, forward strand.
GAGTCCTAGAAACGAGTTGTTAGATGTTTCATGAGTTCGTCAAACTTGTACAAAGCTCATTGAGACACTTATAAGCACTCATGTTGCATGAAACTTTGGTTAGAGTCCTAGCAACCACGTTGTTAGATATTTCATAATTTCGAGAAACTAGTACAAAGCTCATTGAGACACTTATAAGCACTCATGTTGCATGAAACTTGGTTTTGAGTCCTAGAAACGCGTTGTTAGATGTTTCATAAGTTCGTCAAACTTGTACAAAGCTCATTGAGACACTTATAAGCACTCATGTTGCATGAAACTTCGTTTAGAGTCCTAGCAACCACGTTGATAGATGTTTCATAACTCCTAGAAACGTGTTGTTAGATGTTTCATAAGTTCATCAAATTTGTACAAAGCTCATTGGGGAACTTATAAGCACTCATGTTGCATGAAACTTGATTTAGAGAGTCATAGAAAGGCGTTGTTAGTTGTTTCATAAGTTCGTCAAACTTGTACAAAGCTCATTGAGACACTTATAAGCACTCATGTTGCATGAAACTTGGTTTAAAGTCCTAGAAACGCGTTGTTAGATGTTTCCTAAGTTCTTCAAACTAGTACATAGCTCATTGAGACACTTATAAGCATTCATGTTGCATGAAACTTGGTTTAGAGTCCTAGAAACGCGTTGTTAGACGTTTCATAAGTTCGTCAAACATATACAAAGCTCATTGAGACACTTATAAGCCCTCATGTTGAATGAAACTTGGTATAGAGTCCTAGAAACGCGATGTTAAATGTTTCATAAGTTCGTCAAACTAGTAAAAAGCTCATTGAGGCACTTCTAAGCACTCATGTTGCATGAAACTTGGTTAAGAATCCTAGAAACGTGTTGTTAGATGTTTCATAAGTTCGTCAAACTTGTACAAAGTTCATTGAGACACTTATACGCACTCATGATGCATGAAATTTGGTTTGAAGTCCTAGAAACGTGTTGTTAGATGTTTCATAAGTTCGTGAAACTTGGTTTAGAGTCCTAGAAAGGCGTTGTTAGTTGTTTCATAAGTTCGTCCAACTTGTACAAAGCTTATTGAGACAGTTATAAGCACTCATGTTGCATGAAACTTTGTTTAGAGTCCTAGCAACAACATTGTTAGACGTTTCATAAGTTCGTCAAACTCGTACAAAGCTCAACGAGACACTTATAAGCACTCATGTTTCATGAAACTTGGTTTAGAGTCCTAGAAACGAGTTGTTAAATGTTTCATGAGTTCGTCAAACTAGTACAAAGCTCATTGAGACACTTATAATCACTCATGTTGCATGAAACTTAGTTTAGAGTCCTAGAAACGCGTTGTTAGATGTTTTATAAGTTCGTCAAACTTGTACAAAGCTCATTGAGACATTTATAAGAACTCATGTTGAATTAAACTTGGTTTAAAGTCCTAGAAATCGTATTGTTCGATGTTTCATAAGTTCGTCAAACTTGTACAAAGCTCATTGAGACACTTATAAGCACTCATGTTGCATGAAACTTGGTTTAGAGTCCTAGAAACTGTGTTGTAAGATGTTTCAAAAGTTCGTGAAACTAGTATAAAGCTCATTGAGACACTTATAAACACTCATGTTGCATGAAACTTGGTTTAGAGTCCTAGAAACGCGTTGTTAGATGTTTCATAAGTTTGTCAAACTAGTACAAAGCTCATTGAGACACTTATAAGCACTCATGTTGCATGAAAATTTGTTTAGAGTCCTAGAAACGCGTTGTTAGATGTTTCCTAAGTTCGTCAAACTTGTACAAAGCTCATTGAGACACTTATAAGCACTCATGTTGCATGAAACTTCGTTTAGAGTCCTAGCAACCACGTTGTTAGATGTTTCATAAATTCGTAAAACTTGTACAAAGCTCATTGAGACACTTATAAGCACTCATGTTGCATGAAACTTGGTTTAGAGTCCTAGAAACCGCGTTGTAAGATGTTTCATAAGTTCGTCAAACTAGTATAAAGCTCATTGAGACACTTATAAGCACTCATGTTGCATGACACTTTGTTTAGAGTCTTAGAAACCGCGTTGTTAGATGTTTCATAAGTTTGTCAAACTAGTACAAAGCTCATTGAGACACATATAAGCACTCATGTTGCATGAAACTTTGTTTAGAGCCCTAGAAACGCGTTGTTAGATGTTTCATATGTTCGTCAAACTTGTACAAAGCTCATTGAGACACTAATAAGCACTCATGTTGCATGAAACTTCGTTTAGAGTCCTAGCAACCACGTTGTTAGATGTTTCATAAGTTCGTGAAACTTGTACAAAGCTCATTGAGACACTTATAATCACTCATGATGCATGAAATTTGGTTTAAAGTCCTAGAAACGTGTTGTTAGATGTTTCATAAGTTCGCCACACTTGTATAAAGCTCATTGAGGAACTTATAAGCACTCATGTAGCATGAAACTTGGTTTAGAGTCCTAGAAAGGTGTGGTTAGTTGTTTCATAAGTTCTTCAAACTTGTACAAAGCTCATTGAGACTCTTATAAGCACTAATGTTGCATGAAACTTGGTTTAAAGTCCTAGTAACCACATTGTTATACATTTCATAAATTCGTCAAACTAGTACAAAGCTCATTGAGACACATATAAACATTCATGTTGCATGAAACTTGGTTTAGAGTCCTAGAAACACGTTGTTAGATGTTTCATAAATTTGTCATACTAGTACAAAGCTCATTGAGACACTTATAAGCACTCATGTTACATGAAACTTGGTTTAGAGTCCTAGAAACGCGTTGGTAGATGTTTCATAAGTTCGTCAAACTAGTACAAATCTCATTGAGACAGTTATAAGCACTCATGTTGCATGAAACTTGGTTTAGAGTCCTAAAAACGTGTTGTTAGATGTTTCATAAGTTCGTCAAACATTTACAAAGCTCATTGAGAAACTCATAAGCCCTCATGTTGAATAAAACTTGGTTTAGAGTCTTAGAAACGCGTTGTTAGATGTTTCATAAGTTCGTCAAACTATTACAAAGCTCATTGAGACACTTATAAGCACTCATGTTGCATGAAACTTGGTTTAGAGTCCTAGAAACGCGTTGTTAGATGTTTCATAAGTTCGTCAAACTTGTACAAAGCTCATTGAGACACTTATAAGCACTCATGTTGCATGAAACTTCGTTTAGAGTCCTAGAAACCACATTGTTAGATGTTTCATAAGTTCGTGAAACTTGTACAAAGTTCATTGAGACACTTATAAGCACTCATGTTGCATGAAACTTGGTTTAGAGTCCTAGAAACGCGTTGTTAGATGTTTCATAAGTTCGTCAAACAAATAAAAAGCTCATTGAGATACATATAAGCCCTCATGTTGAATGAAACTTGGTATAGAGTCTTAGAAACGCGTTGTTAGATGTTTCATAAGTTCGTCAAACTATTACAAAGCTCATTGAGACACTTATAAGCACTCATATTGCATGAAACTTGGTTTAGAGTCCTAGAAACGCGATGTTAGATGTTTCATAAGTTCGTCAAACTAGTAAAAAGCTCATTGAGGCACTTCTAAGCACTCATGTTGCATGAAACTTGGTTAAGAGTCCTAGAAACGTGTTGTTAGATGTTTCATAAGTTCGTCAAATTTGTACAAAGCTTATTGAGACACTTATAAGCACTCATAATGCATGAAATTTGGTTTGAAGTCCTAGAAACGTGTTGTTAGATGTTTCATAAGTTCGTGAAACTTGTACAAAGCTCATTGAGGAACTTATAAGCACTCATGTAGCATGAAACTTTGTTTAGAGTCCTAGAAAGGCGTTGTTAGTTGTTTCATAAGTTCGTCAAACTTGTACAAAGTTTATTGAGACACTTATAAGCACTCATGTTGCATGAAACTTGGTTTAGAGTCCTAGCAACCACATTGTTAGACGTTTCATAAGTTCGTCAAACTTGTACAAAGCTCATTGAGAGACTTATAAGCACTCATGTTGAATGAAACTTGATTTAGAGTCATAGAAACGCGTTGTTTAGATGTTTCATAAGTTCGTCAAACTAGTACAAAGCTCATTGAGACACTTATAAGCACTCATGTTGCATGAAACTTGGTTTAGAGTCCTAGAAACGCGTTGTTAGATGTTTCATAAGTTCGTCAAACTTGTACAAAGCTCATTGAGACACTTATAAGCACTCATGTTGCATGAAACTTCGGTTAGAGTCCTAGCAACCACGTTGTTAGATATTTCATAAGTTCGAGAAACTAGTACAAAGCTCATTGAGACACTTATAAGCACTCATGTTGCATGAAACTTGGTTTCGAGTCCTAGAAACGCGTTGTTAGACGTTTCATAAATTCGTCAAACTTGTGCAAAGCTCATTGAGACACTTATAAGCACTCATGTTGCATGAAACTTCGTTTAGAGTCCTAGCAACCACTTTGATAGATGTTTCATAAGTCCTAGAAACGTGTTGTTAGATGTTTCATAAGTTCGTCAAACTTGTACAAAGCTCATTGAGGAACTTATAAGCATTCATGTTGCATGAAACTTAATTTAGAGTCCTAGAAAAGCGTTGTTAGTTGTTTCATAAGTTCGTCAAACTTTTACAAAGCTCATTGAGACACTTATAAGCACTCATGTTGCATGAAACTTGGTTTAAAGTCCTAGAAACGCATTGTTAGATGTTTCCTAAGTTCTTCAAACTAGTTCATAGCTCATTGAGACACTTATAAGCATTCATGTTGCATGAAACTTGGTTTAGAGTCCTAGAAACGCGTTGTTAGACGTTTCATAAGTTCGTCAAACATATACAAAGCTCATTGAGACACTTATAAGCCCTCATGTTGAATGAAACTTGGTATAGAGTCTTAGAAACGCGTTGTTAGATATTTCATAAGTTCGTCAAACTATTACAAAGCTCATTGAGACACTTATAAGCACTCATATTGCATGAAACTTGGTTTAGAGTCCTAGAAACGCGTTGTTAGATGTTTCATAAGTTCGTCAAACTAGTACAAATCTCATTGAGACAGTTATAAGCACTCATGTTGCATGAAACTTGGTTTAGAGTCCTAAAAACGTGTTGTTAGATGTTTCATAAGTTCGTCAAACATTTACAAAGCTCATTGAGAAACTCATAAGCCCTCATGTTGAATAAAACTTGGTTTAGAGTCTTAGAAACGCGTTGTTAGATGTTTCATAAGTTCGTCAAACTATTACAAAGCTCATTGAGACACTTATAAGCACTCATGTTGCATGAAACTTGGTTTAGAGTCCTAGAAACCGCGTTGTAAGATGTTTCATAAGTTCGTCAAACTAGTATAAAGCTCATTGAGACACTTATAAGCACTCATGTTGCATGACACTTCGTTTAGAGTCGTAGAAACCGTGTTGTTAGATGTTTCATAAGTTCGAGAAACTATTACAAAACTCATTGAGACACTTATAAGCACTCATGTTGCATCAAACTTGGTTTAGAGTCCTAGAAACGCGTTGTTAGATGTTTCATAAGTTCGTCAAACTTGTACAACGCTCATTGAGACACTTATAAGCACTCATGTTGCATGAAACTTCGTTTAGAGTCCTAGCAACCACATTGTTAGATGTTTCATAAGTTCGTGAAACTTGTACAAAGTTCATTGAGACACTTATAAGCACTCATGTTGCATGAAACTTGGTTTAGAGTCCTAGAAACGCGTTGTTAGATGTTTCATAAGTTCGTCAAACAAATACAAAGCTCATTGAGATACTTATAATCCCTCATGTTGAATGAAACTTGGTATAGAGTCTTAGAAACGCGTTGTTAGATGTTTCATAAGTTCGTCAAACTATTACAAAGCTCATTGAGACACTTATAAGCACTCATATTGCATGAAACTTGGTTTAGAGTCCTAGAAACGCGATGTTAGATGTTTCATAAGTTCGTCAAACTAGTAAAAAGCTCATTGAGGCACTTCTAAGCACTCATGTTGCATGAAACTTGGTTAAGAGTCCTAGAAACGTGTTGTTAGATTTTCATAAGTTCATCAAATTTGTACAAAGCTTATTGAGACACTTATAAGCACTCATGATGCATGAAATTTGGTTTGAAGTCCTAGAAACGTGTTGTTAGATATTTCATAAGTTCGTGAAACTTGTACAAAGCTCATTGAGGAACTTATAAGCACTCATGTAGCATGAAACTTTGTTTAGAGTCCTAGAAAGGCGTTGTTAGTTGTTTCATAAGTTTGTCAAACTTGTACAAAGCTTATTGAGTCACTTATAAGCACTCATGTTGCATGAAACTTGGTTTAGAGTCCTAGCAACCACATTGTTAGACGTTTCATAAGTTCGTTAACCTTGTACAAAGCTCATTGAGAGACTTATAAGCACTCATGTTGAATGAAACTTGATTTAGAGTCTTAGAAACGCATTGTTTAGATGTTTCATAAGTTCGTCAAACTAGTACAAAGCTCATTGAGACACTTATAAGCACTCATGTTGCATGAAACTTGGTTTAGAGTCCTAGAAACGCGTTGTTGGATGTTTCATAAGTTCGTCAAACTTGTACAAAGCTCATGGAGACACTTATAAGCACTCATGTTGCATGAAACTTCGGTTAGAGCCCTAGCAACCACGTTGATAGATGTTTCATAAGTCCTAGAAACGTGTTGTTAGATGTTTCATAAGTTCGTCAAACTTGTACAAAGCTCATTGAGGAACTTATAAGCACTCATGTTGCATGAAACTTAATTTAGAGTCCTAGAAAAGCGTTGTTAGTTGTTTCATAAGTTCGTCAAACTTGTACAAAGCTCATTGAGACACTTATAAGCACTCATGTTGCATGAAACTTGGTTTAAAGTCCTAGAAACGCGTTGTTAGATGTTTCCTAAGTTCTTCAAACTAGTTCATAGCTCATTGAGACACTTATAAGCATTCATGTTGCATGAAACTTGGTTTAGAGTCCTAGAAACGCGTTGTTAGACGTTTCATAAGTTCGTCAAACATATACAAAGCTCATTGAGACACTTATAAGCCCTCATGTTGAATGAAACTTGGTATAAAGTCTTAGAAACACGTTGTTAGATATTTCATAAGTTCGTCAAACTATTACAAAGCTCATTGAGACACTTATAAGCACTCATATTGCATGAAACTTGGTTTAGAGTCCTAGAAATGCGATGTTAAATGTTTTATAAGTTCGTCAAACTAGTAAAAAGCTCATTGAGGCACTTCTAAGCACTCATGTTGCATGAAACTTGGTTAAGAATCCTAGAAACGTGTTGTTAGATGTTTCATAAGTTCGTCAAACTTGTACAAAGCTCATTGAGACACTTATAAGCACTGATGATGCATGAAATTTGGTTTGAAGTCCTAGAAACGTGTTGTTAGATGTTTCATAAGTTCGTGAAACTTGGTTTAGAGTCCTAGAAAGGTGTTGTTAGTTGTTTCATAAGTTCTTCCAACTTGTACAAAGCTTATTGAGACAGTTATAAGCACTCATGATGCATGAAACTTGGTTTAGAGTCCTAGCAACCACATTGTTAGACGTTTCATAAGTTCGTCAAACTTGTACAAAGCTCACTGAGACACCTATAAGCACTCATGTTGCATGAAACTTGGTTTAGAGTCCTAGAAACGAGTTGTTAGATGTTTCATGAGTTCGTCAAACTAGTACAAAGCTCATTGAGACATTTATAATCACTCATGTTGCATGAAACTTAGTTTAGAGTCCTAGAAACGCGTTGTTAGATGTTTCATAAGTTCGTCAAACTTGTACAAAGCTCATTGAGACATTTATAAGAACTCATGTTGAATTAAACTTGGTTTAAAGTCCTAGAAATCGTGTTGTTCGATGTTTCATAACTTCGTCAAACTAGTACAAAGCTCATTGAGACCCTTATAAGTGTTAGATTTTGATAATATTTAAGTGTGTTTTAAGAGTTTGTGTTCTTGAGTTCTATGAAGAACATCAAGAACAAGAGAGAGAGCCTAGTGAGAGATTCGATTTCATTAGATTGAAAAGTGTTAACTAGTTTGTTTTCAAAGGGGAAGGTATTAATAGACAACAACAAAGGATCCCAAAATAGCATAAGGGAATATGCTAAAAACGTCCTAGTCTTGCTCGGTTAGCCGCGCCACACGTCGCTATCCCTTGTGTAGTCGCGCCTTTCTTAAGGCGACCCGTGACAAGTCAGGTTGAGTTGGATACACGCGCCCTTAAGGCGCACATGTGACTCTGCCCAACGGCTCTCTTGGCAACGGTCTTCTTGTGTTTCTAGATTCTTCTCCTTCGTCTCTTGTTTCCCTTTGCAACGGTAACTAAGAGAGCTAGTGACTTCGGCAGCTTGTGACTTCGGCCTTCGTCACATGCTAGGTCATCGTCTTGATGGACAAGGCTTGTCCGGACGATGCCTTGGTCTCTTTTACACTTGTGACTTCGGTAATCTTGTGGCTTCGGCTTTGCCTTCGCCGAACTCGAGTTTTGACTTCGGCTTTGTCTTGATGGACGGGACTCGTCCGGACAATGCCTTAGTCTCGTTTACACTCCCCCGCAAGTTTACCCTAGTGGAATGGCTAAGCTTGGAACCCGTATGACCTTGCCTCGTTAAAAACCTTGGTGAGAAAACCACTTGGGATAAAACTCATCTAAGGGAAAAGAGTACAAGACCATACGGTTAGGGACTTAATTTAGAGTCCTAGAAACGCATTGTTAGATGTTTCATAAGTTCGTCAAACTAGTACAAAGCTTATTGAGACACTTATAAGCACTCATGTTGCATGAAACTTGGTTTAGAGTCCTAGAAACGAGTTGTTAGATGTTTCATAAGTTCGTCGAACTTGTACAAAACTCATTGAGACACTTATAAGCACTCATGTTGCATGAAACTTGGTTTAGAGTCCTAGAAAGGCGTTGTTAGATGTTTCATAAGTTCGTCAAACTTGTACAAAGCTCATTGAGACACTTATAAGCACTCATGTTGAATGAAACTTCCTTTAGAGTCCTAGTAACCACGTTGTTAGATGTTTCAAAAGTTCGTGAAACTTGTACAAAGCTCATTGAGACAATTATAATCACTCATGATGCATGAAACTTGGTTTAAAGTCCTAGAAATGCGTTGTAGATGTTTCATAAGTTCGTGAAACTTGTACAAAGCTCATTGAGGAACTTATAAGCACTCATGTAGCATGAAACTTGGTTTAGATTCCGAGAAACGCGTTGTTAGTTGTTTCATAAGTTCGTCAAACTTGTACAAAGCTCATTGAGACACTTAGAAGCACTCGTGTTGCATGAAACTTGGTTTAGAGTCCTAGCAACCACATTGTTAGATGTTTCATAAGTTCCTCAAACTTGTACAAAGCTCATTGAGACACTTATAAGCACTCATGTTGCATGAAACTTGGTTTAGAGTCCTAGAAACGCATTTTTAGGTGTTTCATAAGTTCGTCAAACCAGTACAAAGTTCATTGAGACACGTATAAGCACTCATATTGCATGAAACTTGGTTTAGAGTCCTAGAAACGAGTTGTTAGATGTTTTATTAGTTCGCCAAACTTGTACAAAGCTCATTAAGACACTTATAAGCACTCATGTTGCATGAAACTTGGTTTAGAGTCCTAGAAACGCGTTGTTAGATGTTTCATAAGTTCGTCAAACTTGTACAAATATCATTGAGACACTTATAAACACTCATTTTGCATGAAACTTTTTTTAGAGTCCTAGAAACCACATTGTTAGATGTTTCATAAGTTCGTGAAACTTGTACAAAGATCATTGAGACACTTATAATCACTCATGATGCATGAAATTTGGTTTAAAGTCCTAGAAACGCTTTGTTAGATGTTTCATAAGTTCGTGAAACTTGTACAAAGCTCATTGAGGAACTTATAAGCACTCATGTAGCATGAAACTTGGTTTAGAGTCCTAGAAAGGCGTTGTTAGTTGTTTCATAAGTTCGTCAAACTTGTACAAAGCTCATTGAGACACTTATAAGAACTCATGTTGCAAGAAACTTGGTTTAGAGTCATAGCAACCACATTGCTAGACGTTTCATAAGTTCGTCAAACTTGTACAAAGATCATTGATACACTTATAAGCACTCATGTTGCATGAAACTTAATTTAGAGTCCTAGAAACGCATTGTTAGATGTTTCATAAGTTCGTCAAACTAGTACAAAGCTTATTGAGACACTTATAAGCACTCATGTTGCATGAAACTTGGTTTAGAGTCCTAGAAACGAGTTGTTAGATGTTTCATAAGTTCGTCGAACTTGTACAAAACTCATTGAGACACTTATAAGCACTCATGTTGCATGAAACTTGGTTTAGAGTCCTAGAAAGGCGTTGTTAGATGTTTCATAAGTTTGTCAAACTTGTACAAAGCTCATTGAGACACTTATAAGCACTCATGTTGAATGAAACTTCCTTTAGAGTCCTAGTAACTACGTTGTTAGATGTTTCAAAAGTTCGTGAAACTTGTACAAAGCTCATTGAGACAATTATAATCACTCATGATGCATGAAACTTGGTTTAAAGTCCTAGAAATGCGTTGTAGATGTTTTATAAGTTCGTGAAACTTGTATAAAGCTCATTGAGGAACTTATAAGCACTCATGTAGCATGAAACTTGGTTTAGATTCCGAGAAACGCGTTGTTAGTTGTTTCATAAGTTCGTCAAACTTGTACAAAGCTCATTGAGACACTTAGAAGCACTCGTGTTGCATGAAACTTGGTTAAGAGTCCTAGCAACCACATTGTTAGATGTTTCATAAGTTCCTCAAACTTGTACAAAGCTCATTGAGACACTTATAAGCACTCATGTTGCATGAAACTTGGTTTAGAGTCCTAGAAACGCATTTTTAGGTGTTTCATAAGTTCGTCAAAACAGTACAAAGTTCATTGAGACACTTATAAGCACTCATGTTGCATGAAATTTGGTTTAGAGTCCTAGAAACGAGTTGTTAGATGTTTTATTAGTTCGTCAAACTTGTACAAAGCTCATTAAGAAACTTATAAGCACTCATGTTGCATGAAACTTGGTTTAGAGTCCTAGAAACGCGTTGTTAGATGTTTCATATGTTCGTCAAACTAGTACAAAGCTCATTGAGACACTTATAAACATTCATGATGCATGAAACTTGGTTTAGAGTCCTAGAAACGAGTTGTTAGATATTTCATAAGTTCGTCAAAATTATACAAAGCTCATTGAGACACTTATAAGCACTCATGTTGCATGAAACTTGGTTTAGAGTCCTAGAAACCGCGTTGTTAGATGTTTCATAAGTTCGTCAAACTAGTACAAAGCTCATTGAGACACTTATAAGCACTCATGTTGCATGAAACTTGGTTTAGAGTCTTAGAAACCGTATTGTTAGATGTTTTATAAGTTCGTCAAACTAGTACAAAGCTCATTGAGACACTTATAAGCACTCATGTTGCATGGAACTTCGTTTAGAGTCTTAGAAACCGCGTTGTTAGATGTTGCATGAAACTTGGTTTAGAGTCATAGCAACCACATTGCTAGACGTTTCATAAGTTCGTCAAACTAGTACAAAGCTCATTGAGACACATATAAGCACTCATGTTGCATGAAACTTGGTTTAGAGTTCTAGAAACGCGTTGTTAGTTGTTTCATAAGTTCGTAAAACTAGTACAAAGCTCATTGAAACACTTATAAGCACTCATGTTGCGTGAAACTTGGTTTAGAGTCCTAGAAACGCATTGTTAGATGTTTCATAAGTTCGTCAAACTAGTACAAAGTTCATTGAGACACTTATAAACACTCATGTTGAATGAAACTTGGTTTAGAGTCCTAGCAACCACGTTGTTAGATGTTTCATAAGTTCGTCAAACTAGTACAAACACTACAAGAAAACAGGGTAATTTCCTACCACATTTCCGACCGTAAAAACGTGGTCGGAAATTTCCGACCACTTTCCGACCGATTTCCGAGTACATGCATATTGGTCGGTAATCGGTCGGAAATTTCCGACCAAATTCCGACACAAAAATTTGGTCGGAATTTGGTAGGAAATTGGTCGGATTTCCGTCGGAATTTATTTTGGTCGGATTTCCGTCGGAAATTTCCTACCGATTTCCGACCGATTTCCTACCACAATTGATCCGTTGCACAACGGTAACGAAACGTTAAAATATCGGTTGGAAATCGGTCGGAAAAAATCCGTCGGAAATTGGTAGGAAATTTCCTACCACTTTCCGACCAATTTCCGACGGATAACTTTTCCGACCGATTTCCGACCGATTTCCGACCGATATTTTAACGTTTCGTTACCGTTGCGCAACGGATCAATTTCGGTAGGAAATCGGTCGGAAATCGGTAGGAAATTTTTCTTATATATATCACACCCTCACTTCTTCTTTCTCACAATTTCTCTTATCAATCTCCATTTACCACAAAATTCAATACAAATTAACAATTTCTCTTATCAATCTCCATTTACCACAAAATTCAATAAAAATTATTATAATGAGTTATTTTAGATCGTGGATGGATGGAAATCATAAAGATTCGGCGACGGGATTACTTTCGGAAGAATTTGCGGAGGGGCTTAAACAATTTATGGAGTTTGCCGCAATTCAAGAAAGAACCGTAACAACAGGTAAAACGTATTGTCCTTGTAAAAATTGCGATAATCGTAGAAATGTTTTGGTAAAATTAGTATGGAAGCATTTATATAATGTTGGTTTTACGCCAGGGTATAAAATATGGTATTCTCATGGGGAAAATGATTTGATGGTAAATTATCCTAGTAGTAGTAATGTACAATATTATGATAATAATTTAGTTGTCCCTCCGGTAGAAGAACCTATATCTGTAGATAGGACCGTGCAAATGGTAAATGATATTTTTCGCGAAACTATGCCGTCGTTTGTTGGAGATCATCATGAGCCTACATTTGAGGAGCCAAATGTGGAAGCGCAGAAATTCTTTGACATGTTGGATGCCGCTAAGAACCCGTTATATGGTGGGTGTAGAGAAGGTCATTCACCTCTTTCAGCTGCGACAGGAATGATGTCTATCAAAACGGATTACAATCTTTCAGAGGATTGTGTGGATGCGTGGGCTGGTCGATCAAAGACATTTTGCCCCGAAGATAATATGGCACGGGGACGTATTATGAAATCGAGAAGTTGGTATCTGGTCTAGGATTACCGTATCGGATTATCGATGTGTGCGTTAATAACCGTATGTTATATTGGAGAAGAGATGAAAACCGCTCGGCATGCCGGTTACGTAAGAAACCACGATATAAAGAAAAACTGGTGGAAGAGTGTCCATACCTTATAAGAGAATGTGGTATTTGCCGTTAACGGATAGGCGAAGAGGTTATATCGGTCGGAGCGCACGGCAAGTTCGATGAGATGGCATGCGGAACATGAGATGTTAAATGGAGAGATAGCACATCCTTCGATGCTCAAGCATGGAAACATTTTCAAAATGTGTATCCTAGTTTCGCAAGTGAGAGTCGCAATGTGTATTTGGGATTAAGTACGATGGTTTCAACCCTTTTGGGAAACATGGGAGACAATATTCTTTATGGCCGGTGATCGTCACGCCTTACAACCTGCCTCCGTCATTGTGCATGGCTAGGGAGTTTTTGTTCCTATCTATTCTTGTTCCTGGGCCGAGCATCCGAAGAGAGCACTAGACATATTTATGCAGCCGTTGATACATGAGTTGAAGATGTTATGGGAGAGTGGAGTTGAAACGTACGACATATCAATGCAACAAAACTTCATGATGCGAGCAGTACTAATGTGGACTATTAGCGATTTTCCGGCATATGGTATGTTATCTGGATGGACCACACATGGACGGTTATCTTTTCCTTATTGTCAAGATAACACCGATGTTTTCCAATTGAAGAACGGACGTAAATCATGTTGGTTTGATTGTCATCGACGATTTTTACCAAACGATCATCCATACCGTCGGAGCACTACTTTGTTTACGAAGAAGAAGAAAATCTATGAAGGACCTCCCGAAGAAGTAAGCGGTGAACATATACTAACTCAACTTAGAGATTTTGGAGCTGAGAAGACAGTACGTTGTGGTGGTAACGGACATCAAGTTGTGGATGGATATGGTGAACATCATAACTGGCACAAAAAGAGCATATTTTGGGATTTGCCTTATTGGAAGGATCATTTACTTCGGCACAACCTAGATGTTATGCACATCGAGAAGAACTTCTTTGAAAACATCATGGTCACCATTATGAACGTGAAAGGGAGGACGAAAGACAACTTGAAGTCCAGATTAGACTTGCCGACTATTTGTTCTCGGAAGGAACTTCATGTCACCAGTCAAGGAAGATATCCCCAACCTACTTTTCGGTTAAACGCTTCAGCAAAGCATGAATTCTTTAGCTGGATAATGGACAATGTTAAGTTTCCGGATGGTTACTCTTCTAACCTTAGAAACTGTGTTGATCGTGGAGAAGGTAAGTTTTCAGGGATGAAGAGTCATGATTGTCATGTTGTTATGCAACGTATTCTTCCATTTGCATTCGACGGGCTTCTTCCGCAAAAAGTCCATGAAGCGATTGCGGGAATAGGAGCTTTTTCGAGAGACATTTTTGCGAGATCCCTTTCCGCCCGAAGAAATCCGAAATCTTGACGAGAAGATCCCTGTGATATTGTGCAACCTAGAGAAGATATTTCCGCCTTCTTTCTTCGACGTTATGGAACATTTGCCAATTCACTTGCCTCGGGAAGTAGAACTTGGTGGTCCTGTTCAATATCGGTGGATGTATCCTTTCGAGCGCTACATGTACCATTTGAAGAAAAAAGTGAAGAATTTAGCGAGGGTTGAAGGTTCAATTATTGCCCAAAGCATAAATGAAGAGAGGTCTAACTTAGCTGGGTACTACTTTCCACCACAAACCCAAACAAAGAGTGGAAAACAAAAATGACATGATGATGGAGGAGTGCATGCTTGTTATCCTGTATATGTACCAGAACTTTTTAGACAGGTTGGGCGTTTAAGTGGAAAGGGTAAAAGGCGAAGACTCAGCGATGTTGAGCATGCTAATGTGCACATGTATATTTTGACCAACTGCGAAGATTTGGTGCCGTACGAGGAGATTTACATGGCGCAAAAACGATTTGAAGATTTGGAAGCAACAGACGATGAATTAAATGAAGTCAAAGAAAGAGAATTTGCAGAATGGTTAAAGTTATATGTATACGGCAGGCAGCGCGAAGGAGAGTTAATTCCAACATGGTTAGAAGAGGTGGTGAACGGTCCACAATATATTGCTGTTTGACACCCGATGTATTGCACGCGTGGATACGCTTTTAAAATATTTCGTGAGGGAAATTCAAGGTCGACGGCAAACCATGGGGTGTCAGCGGTAGCCGGAGATTTGGTTTACTATGGGGTATTACATGAGATATTAGAAGTGCATTATAGCGGGATGCTCGATCTAAGATGTGTTACGTTATATTGTGATTGGTATAGCCCCGTTGCGGGACATGGTGTACGTACGGACGAGTTTGGTGTTACTACAATACATTCTCGGAGGATGTTACAAAAATATTATCCGTTCATTCTTGGATCGCGGGCCAACCAAGTATCATACATGACTTATCCGCGACCACACAGCAGACAGGATCCTTGGATAGTTGTTACAGAAATAAACCCGAGGGGAAGAGTTCATGGTAGTTCTTCGAGAGGTCGATCCTCCTTTGCAAGCGACAACGAGTTGGGCATTTGGGAGAAGTCGATGTTTCATTACAAGTGGATTTGGTTGTAGATTTAACGAGAAGATGTTGATTTTGTTGTACATGAAGAGTCCGAAGAAGAGGTTGGAGAATTTGAGGAGGGATCGATTCGCCACGAAGACTCAACCGAATCCGAATGAAATGTTTGAAAAAAGTTCAAATTTTTTGAAAATATTTTTAAAACACTTTTCAAAGACTTTTCAAATTAAGAGTTTTGAAATAGTTTTTAAAGATTTTACAATAAGTTTTCAACAAGTTTTTTAAATATTTTACACTTTTTCAAAGAGCTTTCAAAGAGTTTTAAATTCTTTAACACTTTTTCAAAGATTTTTCAAATAGTTTTCAACGAATTTTCAAATATTTTACAATTTTTCAAAGAGTTTTCAAAGAGTTTTAAAAAAAGTTTTCAAAGAGTTTTAAATTCTTTTACACTTTTTGAAAGAGTTTTCAAAGAGTTTTCAATTAAATAGTTTTCAACGAGTTTTCAAAAATTTTACACTTTTTCAAAGAGTTTTAAGTGAAAAGAGTTTTTGTAAAAAGTTTGCAAATATTTTACAATTTTCGAAGTTTTAAAGCGTTTTCAAATTTTTAAATTTTTTTTTTATTTTTTTACAGTGCGGTCGGAAATCGGTCGGTAGCCGGCGAAACTCGATTACCTCGTACCAAATCGAGTAATTTAAAAAAAATTAATTTTTTTTTTTTAATTTTAAAAAAAACGGTCGGAAATCGGTCGGAAATCCGTCGGTAGTCGCCAAAACTAAATTACCTCGTACTAAATCGAAACCCCAAATTCGGTCGGAATTCGGTAGGAAATTTCCGACCGATTTCCTACCGTTTTTTGATTTGTGGTCGGAAATCGGTAGGAAATTTCCGACCGAAATTCCGACCGTTATAGGGTTTCATTTCAAAATGATGTTTTTTTTGTCGAATCAATGAAATACCTTTATACAATACGTTTTAGAAATAAAATAAACTCTACAAATGTCTAAAATGATCATAAAATGCAAACTAGTTTTAATTTTTATAAATATATGTTTCATTACAACTTAGTTATGTAACTTTCATATGTTTTTTCAAAATTTTGGTATTTTCATAAAAACATTTGAAAACGTGAAACATATTATACTTATATATTGTTATGTTGAAGAAATCTTATATAAACACTCCATTAAACCTATTCGAAATACGGTTTTATGCAAAACACTAAATATACACTAAATCACGAACTTCGGTCGGAAATCGGTAGGAATTTCCTACCGATTTCCGACCGAAGTTCTTGAAATTTACCCGAAACTGCTAAGTGTTCGCATGGATTAAATGACATGCATATTCCGTCGGAATTCGGTCGGAAATTCCTACCGAATTCCGACCACAATTAAATTTTAATATAATTAATTTATTGTGGTCGGATTTCGGTCGGAATTTCCTACCAATTTCCGACCACAATTAAATTTTAAAATAATTAATTTATTGTGGTCGGAATTCGGTCGGAATTTCCTACCAATTTCCGACCACAATAATTTTGACTGCTCTTTTTTCGCCAAATTTTTGAGTTTGGCGGTCAATTAATTATTTTGGTCGGAATTCGGTCGGAATTTCCTACCGATTTCCGACCACAATTAAATTTTAATATAATTAATTATTGTGGTCGGAAATCGGTCGGAAATTCCTACCGATTTCCGACCACAATGAATTTTGACCGCTCTTTTTTCGCCAAATTTTTTCACTTTGGCGGTCAATTTTCATTTCCTACCGTTTTCCGACCGAAAATACGGTCGGAAATTTTCGTATATATACCCCCTTCCCTTTCATTTTTTCACAACTCAAACAACAAACAACTCTCTAAAAAAAAACACTTCCGAAAATTCTCCAAAATCTCTCCAAAAAATGTAATTATATTCTTATAAATCATTTTTTTAAAAATATTATTTATATTTGTTTTTTGAATTAATACTAATTTGTTTTTTCTTATATAATTTTAATATATTAGGTCTAATGATGGTATTGGATCCTCACAATCCGTGAGAATGTCTGTTGAAGATTTGGTCCAGCAGGGAGGACGGGAGAAACTGATTCGGCTCGATCCCAACTTTGAAGCCATTCCCAATAACCGAGTCACTTGGTAAATATTTACAAACATTTAAATTTACAAAAAAATAATACCTAAAAATATTAATTATTAGTTATAAAATAATTTAAGGTTTAAACATGAGGGAAAAATCCCAAAAGCTATTCTTAAATGCATCCACGGAATGTTACCCGCTCCGTATCCAAGATACCGAGATTTCCCGGCGAACTTCGGGAAATTTGGTTTCGTTCTTTTGCGGTTAGTAAATAAATTTTTTTATTTACTCAAAAAATTATTAAATAAATTAAAAAACTTATGAAATTTATTTATAAACTTTAAATTTCCAGCAAGAGTTTAATTGGGAACCACAACTCACTAGTCAAATTCAAGAAGAATTTGACAAGGCTTGTGCGTCTTCCTACTCGAATCATATGTTCGAGTGGATGGAAAAATGGCGTTTGGGTGGGGACAAACCTTCGTTCCTAAACCCTTCTGTTTGGGACGGGTTTCAAAACTATTGGACGACGGAAGCGGCCGGAAAAAAAGCCAAGCGAAACGCCACAAACCGCAGAGGTGGGGACGAGTCCATCGAGAAGGCGCCTCCAACTCACAATGCCGGCGCAAACACTTTCGAACAAATCTCGGATGGCATGGTATATTTTAAACCAACTAAATATATACAAATTATAATAATTATGATTAATCATACTAACATTTAAATTTTAATTCCATAATAGAGAGTCCGAGATGGTGGTCACGAACCTCATTGGTTGAAGGTTATGGAGACCACCCATACCAACAAAAAGACGGGCGAAATTATACCAAAGGTTCGTAACGTCGTCAAACGGGTGCAAACGAAAGTCACCCACTTAACTTAATCTTCCGACGAATCAACCAGTTCCAACACCCTAACCAATTCGGAAATAAACCGATTGGTTCTCGAGGTAATATTTTATATTTAAATAGTTTTAAAAAAAAAATCTAATTATATTAATAATTTAAATTTCCGATCCTAGGAGACTCCTATGTATCGAGGTAAACCTTTCGGTTTAGGGACCCTTCCGAATCCCAAGAGACGTCTTTGCCTTACGTACCAACCACCGATCCATCGCTTCTTCTCGAGATCTCTCGGTGAAAGATGCGCTTCGAGATGCGAATAAAGAAAAAGATGAAGCAATTGATAAGATCCGGCAAGAAACAAGCGCTGAAATCCAGAAGATGAATGCGTATTTGATGAGTCGTTTCCCAGATTATCCAGGATCTGGATCGGGGTCGGGAACAGGAATTTAGTTTTTATTTTCATTATTTGTTTTTTTTTCTCTTTTTTTGTAATTTTTTTTAATTTTCGTTTTTTAATTTTGTTTTTTGTAATTTTCGTTTTTTGTAATTTTTTTTTAATATTCGTATTTTTAATAAATTTTTTTTTATTTAAAAATTTACTTCCATCGGAAATCCGTCGGAAATATTATTTATTTTTTAAAAAAAAATATTCATTTCCGTCGGAAATCCGTCGGAAATGTAATTTAATTTTTTTAAAAAATTTATTTATTTCCGTCGGAAATGTAATTTATTTTTTTAAAAACAATTATTTGATTCCGTCGGAAATCCATCGGAAATGTAATTTAATTTTTTTACAAAATTTATTTATTTCCGTCGGAAATCCGTAGGAAATAGAATTTAATTTTTTTTTAAAAATATTTATTTCCGTCGGAAAATGTGGTCGGAAATGTGGTCGGAAATATGTCGTCGGAATGTGGTCGGAATATTACCGACCAAAACCGGTTTCCGACCATCTGAAACCGACGACGCAGTTTTGGTCGGAAATCCGTCGGAATGTGGCATTTCCTACCGATTTCCGACCAAAACTACGGTAGGAAATAGCCTGCATTCTTGTAGTGAAAGCTCATTGAGACACTTATAAGCACTCATGTTGCATGAAACTTGGTTTAGAGTCCTAGAAACGAGTTGTTAGATGTTTTATTAGTTCGTCAAACTTGTTCAAAGCTCATTAAGACACTTATAAGCACTCATGTTGCATGAAACTTGGTTTAGAGTCCTAGAAACGCATTGTTAGGATGTTTCATATGTTCGTCAAACTAGTACAAAGCTCATTGAGACACTTATAAGCACTCATGTTGCATGAAACTTGGTTTAGAGTCCTAGAAACGAGTTGTTAGATGTTTTATTAGTTCGTCAAACTTGTTCAAAGCTCATTAAGACACTTATAAGCACTCATGTTGCATAAAACTTGGTTTAGAGTTCTAGAAACGCGTTGTTAGATGTTTCATAAGTTCGTAAAACTAGCACAAATCTCATTGAAACACTTATAAGCTCTCATGTTGCGTGAAACTTGGTTTAGAGTCCTAGAAACGCATTGTTAGATGTTTCATAAGTTCGTCAAACTAGTACAAAGTTCATTAAGACACTTATTGTTAGTTTTAAAGAGATTAAAGTGGAGTTTAGAAGAGTGTGTTCTTGAGTTCCATGAAGAACATCAAGAACAATAGAGAGAGAATAGAGAGAGAAGGAGTTTAATCCGAAAAGAGTATATTAGATTAAAAGTTTTTGTGTCGTTACAATAGGATAAATATACAAAGGAATAGCATCCAAAAATAGCATCATGTGAAGATGCTAAAACCGTCCACATCTATCTCGGTTCAATGCGCCAAACGTCGCTTTCTCCTCCGCGTCCTTAGAGCCACCCGTGACGGTACGGACGGCGTGAACTCCACACGCCCAACGGCTCTTTTGTGTAACGGTAACTTGGCTTCTAAATCCTTCCTTTGTTTCTCTTGTCCTCTTGTAACGGTAACCAAAGAGAGCTTGTGTCTTTGCCTTTGATCACAAGCTAGGTCTTTGCCTTGGTGGACAAGTGTGTCCGGGCAAAGCCTTGGCTCTTTTCAACACTCCCCCGCAAGCTTAGCCTAATGTAATGGCTAATCTTGGAACCCGCATAACCTTACCTCGTTAAAAACCTTGGTGAGAAAACCACTTGGGATAAAACTCACCTAAGGGAAAAGAGTGCAAGCTTATGCGGTTGGAGACTTAGGCTTTGGTAGCCCGTGTGAGTCCTAGTCTTGGTAGGATGGACTCACAAACTTTCAAGCTTGCTGATTTGGTGAAGATGTCCGCGAGTTGGTCTTCACTTCTGGTGTAGCACGACAAGATGGTCCCTTTGACCATTTGTTCTCTAACCTTGTGACAATCCACCTCTATGTGTTTGGTCCGTTCATGGAAGACCGAGTTTGTTGCTATGTGGATGGCCGCTTGGTTATCACAATGCATGGTCATTGGTGCTTCAATCTTGAAACCCAAATCCCCTAGCAAGTTCTTTAGCCACATGAGTTCTTGAGTTAGCTTCCTCATGGCTCTATACTCGGCTTCGGCGGTTGAGCAAGACACTATCTTTTGCTTCTTTGTCTTCCATGTGACAAGGTTGCCTCCAATGAAAGTACAATACCCGGTGGTTGACCGCCTGTCTTCTAGGTTCCCGACATAGTCCGCGTCACAATACCCAACAACTTCCGTGCTTTTGTTTCAACCCATCCATATACCCAAGCTTGAAGTTCCCTTAAGGTATCCCAAGATCCTCATGATCATGTTCCAATGATGTTGCTTCGGCCTTTGCATATGTTGGGAGACTTGATTCACGGCAAAGCATAGATCCGGTCTAGTGATGATAAGGTAAATGAGCTTTCCCACTAGCCGTCTATATAGCATAGGGTCTTTGTATGGTTGATCGTCTTCACTACCCTCTTGAATGGTCTTGTAGCCGTCTTCAAGAGGTGTCTTGGCTACCTTGGTACCTGCCATATTGACAACACTTAAAACATCATGGGTGTACTTCCTTTGGGAGAGAAATAGACCTTCCTTTGATCTACATACTTCAATCCCAAGGAAGTACTTAAGCAAACCGAGATCTTTAATATCAAATTTGGACTTAAGAAAAGACTTGGTTTCTTGAATACCTCCCTTGTTGTTTCCGGAGATGATGATGTCATCTACGTATACAAGTACTACTACTATACCTTCTTGGTTTTGTAGTGTGAAGAGTGTGTGTTCGGCTTGTGATCTCTTGAATCCTCTTGCCATCAATGTTGAGCTAAGCTTGTGGTACCAAGCTCTTGGTGATTGCTTGAGACCATAGATAGTCTTTCTTAACCTTAAGACTTTCCCGGGGGTAATCTCTACTCCGGGTGGTGGAGTCATGTATACCTCTTCCTCAAGTTCTCCTTGTAGAAAGGCGTTCTTCACATCCATTTGAAAGAGATCCCAAGATAAATTAGTAGCCAAGGATATAATGACCCTAACCGTGTGAAGTTTGGCCACCGGGGCAAAGGTATCCAAGTAATCCTCTCCATAGGTTTGAGTGAAGCCTCTTGCCACAAGTCTTGCCTTATGCCTTTCAATATCCCCATTGCTTAGGTACTTGATGGTGAACACGTATCTAGAGCTTACGGTCTTCTTGCCCTTGGGAAGATCAGTTTCATAGAAGGTTTCATTGTCTTCCATTGCCTTGTTCTCGGCTCTAACCGCATTGATCCACACTTCTTCCTTCATTGCTTCTTCATATGTCCTTGGTATCACATGTTGATCCATGGAGGTAAGGAAGGCTTGGTGTTCTTTGGGAATTCTTGCAAGAGAGCATGTTGCTTGAGTAGGATGGGCCACCGCCTTGCTATTGTAGTAGACCCTTGTGTTTACCCAATTAGATGGATGCTTCTTTACCCTAGTGCTTCTCCTTAGAGTCGGCTCCGGTTGTACACTAGTCGGCTCCGGTGGTACACTTCCTCCTTGACCCACTTCTTGATCATGATCCTCTTGAGCATGTCCTTGGTCTTCTTGTGGTGTAGTTTGTTGATGAGCATTTGATTCTCCCCCGGACTCATTAGACTCTTGAGGTTCGGAGTTGGCTTGCTCATTGATGTTCTCCCCCTCATGATCAAGATGAGTGGGTTGTTGATTTGGTATGTCTTGGCTTGGCTCTTCTTCAAAGTCCATGCCAAGGTTCTTCATTAGGTTCCTTAGGCTTGTGGCTCTATCCGTGACCTTCTCGGGTAAGTCCTTCACACTATCCCAATTCTTGTCTTCATAAAAGCTTTTGCCTTCAAGGAACTTGACATCTCTTGAGACTATGACCCTTCTTGTCTCGGGTACATAGCATTTGTATCCTTTTTGTGTGTTGGAGTAGCCTATGAACATGGCCTTGATGCTCTTTGCTTCAAGTTTGTTCCTTTGTTCACTAGGCACAAAAACAAAACACACACAACCAAAAACTCTTAGATGGTTAAGAATAGGCTTACTCTTATTCAAAACTTGAAAGGGAGATTGGTTGTTTAAGATTTGAGTAGGGGTTCGGTTGATGAGATAACACGCGGTTAAAACACCATCCCACCAAAACCGTTTTGGGATGTTCATGTGGAACATCATTGACCGTGTGACCTCCATGAGATGCCTATTCTTCCTCTCGGCCACACCGTTTTGTTGCGGTGTATATGGGCATGTGGTTTGGTGAAGAATCCCATGGTTGGCTATGTGTTCTTTGAATGCTCGGCTTGTGTACTCTCCCCCATTATCCGACCTAAAGGTTTTAATCTTAGCATTGTAATGGTTAGTCACATAGTTTTGAAAGTTTTCAAAAGCCTCTAATACCCTATCTTTAGTTTGTAAAAGTGTAACCCAAGTGTATTTAGAGCTTTCATCTATAAATGTGACAAAATAAGCTTGATTATCCCTAGATTTGCAAGGAGAGGACCAAACGTCCGAGTGGACCAATTCAAAAGGTTTGTAACACATTTTGGATTTTGAAAATACGGTTCTACAATGTTTGCCTAAAATGCAAGCCTCACAAGTTTGATGATCAAAAACAACATTAGGAAAAATAGTTTTTAAAGCATTCAAGTGAGGATGACCAAGTCTAAAATGCCAAATAACATTGTTAACCTCGGCTAAAACCGATTTAAAAGCATGACAAAGAGTAGAAGTAGAAGTAGAGTTTTTAAAAGCAAATTCTTCAAGAACATAGAGGTCCCCTCTTGTGACCCCTTTTCCAATGATCTTCTCACTCTTAATATCCTGAAAAATCACATCATTAGGACTGAAAATAACCTTGCAATTCAAATCACAAGCAATGCGTTTAACGGATATAAGATTGGAAGTAAAACTAGGCATATAAAGAGCTTGAGAATCACTATCAAACAACTTAAGGTTTCCTAACCCTTCTATAGGAATTTCACTCCCATTTGCAATAATGACATTACCTAAAGCTGGTTTAACATTACTAATTAAATCCAAGTTACTAATCATATGATGAGAAGCACCCGAATCAACAATAATAGGCTTATATGGTTTAATGTCTATGTTTTGAGCACTAAGAGAGTAAAATGGTGAAATACCGGAGCCCTTAAGGGCTTTGATGAGTGCGTCAAGGTCGGACTTCTTCACGAACTCGTCCATGTATGGGACAATGGCCGAAGATTCCTCTTCCTTGCCATGGCTTGGTCCGCTTGTAATTGGTATGCTAGCCGAGTCATCGTGAGAGTAGTTGGCCTTGGCGTCCTTGAACTTGGCCGGCTTGAGGCTAGGGTGTAGGATCCAACACTTCTCCTTGTTGTGGCCTTTCTTCTTGCAATGCTCACACGTCAAGGCTCTCCTTTCTTCATATGTCTTGGAAGACGGTTTAAAAGCCACCTTGTTTGCGGTCACAAGCTCCTTTTTGCCATCAAATAGCTCAATGGAGCCTTGTTCTCTTTGGAGTTGAGCACACACTTCTTCAAGGTTTGGTAGGGTATCGGCTCAGAGAAGGTGCTTAGTAACCTCCTTGTAGCTGCCGTTGAGTGTGAGAAGCAAGCCAAAGACCTTGTCTTGCTCTCTCCTTTCATTTAGCACATTTGGCTCCACGGTGCTTGGACGGAGCATCTCTAATTCAGCCCAAAGGGACCTAAATTTTCCGAAGTGCTTTGTGAACTCGGTGTCCTCTTGATTGAGATCATTGATAGCTTTCTTGACTTCATAGACCCGGCTAAGGTTGGAGATATTGTCGTAGACGGTTTGGAGGGTATCCCACAATTCCTTGGCATTCTCACAATATGAGTATGCCTCCAAGATAGATAGCTCCAGGGATCCTTGGATGATTCCAAGGAACTTTTGGTCTAGTTGAAACCATTTCTCGTCATCGGAGGTGAGTTCTTCATTTCCGAAGTTGAAATCAATGGGGGCATCTTGCCTAGTAAGGATATGGTTCCAATAGCCGCGGCCACAAAGTGCAATCTTCATGGTTCTTGCCCATAGTAGGTAGTTTATACCTTTCAAGGTAACCGGACAAGAAGTCTTCTTGGATTCTTTGTCTTCCATGGTTTACCGAGAGATTTGAAGGTTAAAAAGGCTTGTCTTGTTTTGTACAAGTTCAAGCTCGGATAGATCTAGGATGAGAAATGTCACCTTTTTTCAAATCTAGAATTCGTAACCGAGAGTGTCGAGTGTTACCGAGAATCGTCGAGCATCGAGAAAGCCAGTACCGAGAATCGCCGAGCAACGAGGACGCCATTACCGAGAATCTCCGAGCAACGAGAACGCCCGGACCGAGAATTCTGTAACCGAAGAAAAATGGCCGAGAGTGACCGAGAAAGATTTAGCGGAAGCAGATTAGGTTCCAGATCAAAGTTGCTCTGATACCATGTTAGTTTTAAAGAGATTAAAGTGGAGTTTAGAAGAGTGTGTTCTTGAGTTCCATGAAGAACATCAAGAACAATAGAGAGAGAATAGAGAGAGAAGGAGTTTAATCCGAAAAGAGTATATTAGATTAAAAGTTTTTGTGTCGTTACAATAGGATAAATATACAAAGGAATAGCATCCAAAAATAGCATCATGTGAAGATGCTAAAATCGTCAACATCTATCTCGGTTCAATGCGCCAAACGTCGCTTTCTCCTCGGTTAGACGCGCGTCCTTAGAGCCACCCGTGACGGTACGGACGGCGTGAACTCCACACGCCCAACGGCTCTTTTGTGTAACGGTAACTTGGCTTCTAGATCCTTCCTTTGTTTCTCGTGTCCTCTTGTAACGGTAACCAAAGAGAGCTTGTGTCTTTGCCTTTGATCACAAGCTAGGTCTTTGCCTTGGTGGACAAGTGTGTCCGGGCAAAGCCTTGGTCTCTTTTCAACACTTATAAGCACTCATGTTGAATTAAACTTGGTTTAGAGTCCTAGCAACCACGTTGTTCGATGTTTCATAAGTTCGTCAAACTTGTACAAAGCTCATTGAGACACTTAAGAGCACTCATGTTGCATGAAACTTGGTTTACAGTCCTAGAAACGCATTGTTAGGTGTTTCATAAGTTCGTCAAACCAGAAAAAAGTTCATTGAGACACTTATAAGCACTCATGTTGCATGAAACTTGGTTTAGAGTCCTAGAAACGAGTTGGTAGATGTTTCATTAGTTCGTGAAACTTTTACAAAGCTCATTAAGACACTTATAAGCACTCATGTTGCATGAAACTTTGTTTAGAGTCCTAGAAACGCGTTGTTAGATGTTTCATATGTTCGTCAAACTAGTACAAAGCTCATTGAGACACGTATAAACACTCATGATTCATGAAACTTGGTTTAGAGTCCTAGAAACGAGTTGTTAGATATTTCATAAGTTCGTCAAACTTTTACAAAGCTCATTGAGACACTTATAAGCATTCATGTTGCATGAAACTTGGTTTAGAGTCCTAGAAACCGCGTTGTTAGATTTTTCATAAATTCGTCAAACTAGTACAAAGCTCATTGAGACACTTACAAGCACTCATGATGCATGAAACTTGGTTTAGAGTCTTAGAAACCGTGTTGTTAGATGTTTCATAAGTTCGTCAAATTAGTACAAAGCTCATTGAGACACTTATAACCACTCATGTTTCATGAAACTTGGTTTAGAGTACTAGAAACGCGTTGTTAGATGTTTCATAAGTTCGTCAAACTTGTACAAAGCTCATTGAGACACTTATCAGCACTAATGTTGAACGAAACTTTGTTTAAAGTCCTAGAAACGCGTTGTTAGAAGTTTCAAAAGTTCGTCAAACAAGTACAAAGCTCATTGAGACACTTATAAGCACTCATGTTGCATGAAACTTGGTTTAGAGTCCTAGAAACCGCGTTGTTAGATTTTTCATAAGTTCGTCAAACTAGTACAAAGCTCATTGAGACACTTACAAGCACTCATGGTGCATGAAACTTGGTTTAGAGTCTTAGAAACCGTGTTGTTAGATGTTTCATAAGTTCGTCAAATTAGTACAAAGCTCATTGAGAAACTTATAGCCACTCATGTTTCATGAAACTTGGTTTAGAGTACTAGAAACGCGTTGTTAGATGTTTCATAAGTTCGTCAAACTTGTACAAAGCTCATTGAGACACTTATAAGCACTCATGTTGCATGAAACTTGGTTTAGAGTCCTAGAAACGCATTGTTAGGTGTTTCATAAGTTCGTCAAACCAGTACAAAGTTCATTGCGACACTTATAAGCACTCATGTTGCATGAAACTTGGTTTAGAGTCCTAGAAACGAGTTGTTAGATGTTTCATTAGTTCGTCAAACTTGTACAAAGCCCATTAAGACACTTATAAGCACTCATGTTGCATGAAACTTGGTTTAGAGTCCTAGAAACGCGTTGTTAGATGTTTCATATGTTCGTCAAACTAGTACAAAGCTCATTGAGACACTTATAAACACTCATGATGCATGAAATTTGGTTTAGAGTCCTAGAAACGAGTTGTTAGATATTTCATAAGTTTGTCAAACTTTTACAAAGCTCATTGAGACACTTATAAGCACTCATGTTCCATGAAACTTGGTTTAGAGTCCTAGAAACGCGTCGTTAGATGTTTCATAAGTTCGTCAAACTAGTACAAAGCTCATTGAGAAACTTATAAGCACTCATGTTGCATGAAATTTGGTTTAGAGTCCTAGAAACGCGTTGTTAGATGTTTCATAAGTTCGTTAAACTTGTACAAACATCATTGAAACACTTATAAACACTCATTTTTTATGAAACTTTTTTAGAGTCCAAGAAACCACGTTGTTAGATGTTTCATAAGTTCGTGAAACTTGTACAAAGATCATTGAGACACTTAAAATCACTCATGATGCATGAAATTTGGTTTAAAGTCCTAGAAACGCGTTGTTAGATGTTTCATAAGTTCGTGAAACTTGTACAAAGCTCATTGAGGAACTTATAAACACTCATGTAGCATGAAACTTGGTTTAGAGTCATAGAAAGGCGTTGTTAGTTGTTTCATAAGTTCGTCAAACTTGTACAAAGCTCATTGAGACACTTATAAGCACTCATGTTGCATGAATCATAGTTTAGAGTCCTAGAAACGAGTTGTTAGATGTTTCATAAGTTCGTCGAACTTTTACAAAACTCATTGAGACACTTATAAGTACTCATGTTGCATGAAACTTGGTTTAGAGTCCTAGAAACGCGTTGTTAGATGTTTCATAAGTTCGTCAAACTTGTACAAAGCTCATGGAGACACTTATAAGCACTCATGTTGAATGAAACTTCGTTTAGAGTCCTAGCAACCACGTTGTTAGATGTTTCAAGAGTTCGTGAAACTTGTACAAAGCTCATTGAGACAATTATAATCACTCATGATGCATGAAACTTGGTTTAAAGTCCTAGAAATGCGTTGTTAGATGTTTCATAAGTTCGTGAAACTTGTAAAAAGCTCATTGAGGAACTTATAAGCACTCATGTAGCATCAAACTTGGTTTAGATTCCTAGAAACGCGTTGTTAGTTGTTTTATAAGTTCGTCAAACTTGTACAAAGCTCATTGAGACACTTAGAAGCACTGGTGTTGCATGAAACTTGGTTTAGAGTCCTAGCAACCACGTTGTTAGATGTTTCATAAGCTCGTCAAACTAGTACAAAGCTCATTGAGACACTTATAAGAACTCATGTTGCATGAAACTTGGTTTAGAGTCTTAGAAACCGTGTTGTTAGATGTTTCATAACTTCGTCAAACTAGTACAAAGCTCATTGAGACACTTATAAGCACTCATGTTGCATGGGTTTAGAGTCTTAGAAACCGCGTTGTTAGATGTTTCATAAGTTCGTCAATCTAGTACAAAGCTCATTGAGACACTTATAAGCACTCAGGTTGCATGAAACTTTGTTTATAGTCTTAGAAACCGTGTTGTTAGATGTTTCATAAGTTCGTCAAACTAGTACAAAGCTCATTGAGACACATATAAGCACTCATGTTGCATGAAACTTGGTTTAGAGTCCTAGAAACGCGTTGTTAGATGTTTCATAAGTTCGTAAAACTAGTACAAAGCTCATTGAAACACTTATAAGCACTCATGTTGCGTGAAACTTGGTTTAGAGTCCTACAAACGCATTGTTAGATGTTTCATAAGTTCTTCAAACTAGTAAAAAGTTCATTGAGACACTTATAAGCACTCATGTTGCATGAAACTTGGTCTCGAGTCCTAGAAACGAGTTGTTAGATGTTTCATAAGTTCGTCAAACTTGTACGAAGCTCATTGAGACACTTATAAGCACTCATGTTGCATGAAACTTGGTTTAAAGTCCTAGAAACCGCGTTGTTAGATGTTTCATAAGTTCGTCAATCTAGTACAAATCTAATTGAGACACTTATAAGCACTCATGTTGCATGAAACTTGGTTTAGAGTATTAGAAACCGCGTTGTTAGATGTTTCATAAGTTCGTCAAACTAGTACAAAGCTCATTGAGACACTTATAACTCATGTTGCATGAAACTTGGTTTAGAGTCTTAGAAACGCGTTGTTAGATATTTCATAAGTTCGTAAAACTTGTACAAAGCTCATTGAGACACTTATAACAACTCATGTTGAATGAAACTTGGATTAGAGTCCTAGAAACGCGTTGTTAGATGTTTCATAAGTTCGACAAACGAGTACAAGGCTCATTGAGACACTTATAAGCCCTCATGTTGCATGAAACTTGGTTTAGAGTCCTAAAAACCGCGTTGTTAGATGTTTCATAAGTTTGTCAAACTAGTACAAAGCTCATTGAGAAACTTATAAGCACTCATGTTGCATGAAACTTTGTTTAGAGTCCTAGAAACGCGTTGTTAGATGTTTCATAAGTTCGTCAAACTTGTACAAAGCTCATTGAGTCACATATAAGCACTCATGTTGAATGAAACTTGGTTTAGAGTCCTAGAAACGCGTTGTTAGATGTTTCATAAGTTCGTCAAACTAGTACAAAGCTCATTGAGACACTTATAAGCACTCATGTTGCATGAAACTTGGTTTAGAGTCCTAGAAACGAGTTGTTAGATGTTGCATAAGTTCGTCAAACTTGTACAAAGCTTATTAAGACACTTATAAGTACTCATGTTGCATGAAACTTTGTTTAGAGTCCTAGAAACGCGTTGTTAGATGTTTCATAAGTTCGTCAAACTAGTACAAAGCTCATTGAGAGACTTATAAGAACTCATGTTGCATGAAACTTGGTTTAGATTCCTAGAAACGCGTTGTTAGATGTTTCATAAGTTTGTCAACCTAGTACAAAGCTTATTAAGACACTTATAAGCACTCATGTTGCATGAAACTTGGTTTAGAGTCCTAGAAACCGCGTTGTTAGTTGTTTCATAAGTTCGTCAAACTAGTACAAAGATCATTGAGACACATATAAGCACTCATGTTGCATGAAACTTGGTTTAGAGTCCTAGAAACGCGTTGTTAGATGTTTCATAAGTTCGTAAAACTCGTACAAAGCTCATTGAAACACTTATAAGCACTCATGTTGCGTGAAACTTGGTTTAGAGTCCTAGAAACGCATTGTTAGATGTTTCATAAGTTCTTCAAACTAGTAAAAAGTTCATTGAGACACTTATAAGCACTGATGTTGCATGAAACTTGGTTTAGAGTCCTAGAAACGAGTTGTTAGATGTTTCATAAGTTTTTCAACCTAGTAAACAGATCATTGAGACACTTATAAGCACTCATGTTGCATGAAACTTGGTTTAGAGTCCTAGAAACGAGTTGTTAGATGTTTCATAAGTTCGTCAAACTTGTACAAAGCTCATTGAGACACTTATAAGCACTCATGTTGCATGCAACTTGGTTTAGAGTCCTAGAAACGCGTTGTTAGATGTTTCATAAGTTCGTCAGACTAGTACAAAGCTCATTGAGAAACTTATAAGCACTCATGTTGCATGAAATTTGGTTTAGAGTCCTAGAAACGCGTTGTTAGATGTTTCATAAGTTTGTCAACCTAGTACAAAGCTCATTGCGACACTTATAAGCACTCATGTTGCATGAAACTTGGTTTAGAGTCCTAGAAACGCGTTGTTAGATGTTTCATAAGTTCATCAAACTTGTACAAAGCTCATTGAGACACTTATAAGCAATCATGTTGCATGAAACTTGGTTTAGAGTCCTTGAAACCGCGTTGTTAGATGTTTCATAAGTTCGTCAAACTTGTACAAAGTTCATTGAGACACATATAAGCACTCATGTTAATGAAACTTGGTTTAGAGTCCTAGAAACGCGTTGTTAGATGTTTCATAAGTTCGTCAAACTAGTACAAATATCATTGAGAAACTTATAAGCACTCATGTTGCATGAAACTTTGTTTAGAGTCCTAGAAACGCGTTGTTAGCTGTTTCATAAATTCGTCAAACTAGTACAAAGCTCATTCATACACTTATAAGAACTCAGGTTGCATGAAACTTGGTTTAGAGTCCTAGAAACGCTTTGTTAGATGTTTCATAAGTTTGTCAACCTAGTACAAACCTCATTGAGCACTTATAAGCACTCATGTTGCATGAAACTTGGTTTAGAGTCCTCGAAACGCGTTTATAGATGTTTCATAAGTTCTTCAAACTAGTACAAAGCTCATTGAGACACTTATAAGCACTCATGTTGCATGAATTTTGGTTTAGAGTTCTAGAAACGCGTTGTTAGATGTTTCATAAGTTTGTCAACCTAGTAAAAAGATCATTGAGACACTTATAAGCACTCATGTTGCATGAAATTTGTTTAGAGTACTAGAAACGCGTTGTTAGATGTTTCATAAGTTCTTCAAATTTGTACAAAGCTCATTGAGACACTTTTAAGCACTCATGTTGAATGAAACTTGGTTTAGAGTCCTAGAAACCGCGTTGTTAGATGTTTCATAAGTTCTTCAAACTAGTATTAAGCTTATTGAGACACTTATAAGCACTCATGTTGCATGAAACTTGGTTTAGAGTCCTAGAAACGCGTTGTTAGATGTTTCATAAGTTCGTCAAACTTGTACAAAGCTCATTGAGACATTTATAAGCACTCATGTTGCATGAAACTTGGTTGAGAGTCCTAGAAACGCGTTGTTAAATGTTTCATAAGTTTGTCAACCTAGTACAAAGCTCATTGCGACATTTATAAGCACTCATGTTGCACGAAACTTGGTTTAGAGTCCTAGAAACGCGTTGTTAGATGTTTCATAAGTTCATCAAACTTGTACAAAGCTCATTGAGACACTTATAAGCACTCATGTTGCATGAAACTTAGTTTAAAGTCCTAGCAACTGCGTTGTTAGATATTTCATAAGTTCTTAACACTAGTACAAAGCTCATTGAGACACTTATAAGCACTCATATTGCATGAAACTTGGTTTACAGTCCTAGAAACGCGTTGTTAGATGTTTCATAAGTTCGTCAAACTTGTACAAAGCTCATTGAGACACTTATAAGAAATCATGTTGCATGAAACTTGGTTGAGAGTCCTAGAAACGCGTTGTTAGGTGTTTCATAAGTTTGTCAACCTAGTAAAAAGCTCATTGAGACACTTATAAGCACTCATGTTGCATGAAACTTGGTTTAGAGTCCTAGAAACGCGTTGTTAGATTTTTTATAAGTTCGCCAAACTTGTACAAAGCTCATTGAGACACTTCTAAGCACTCATGTTGCATGAAACTTAGTTTAAAGTCCTAGCAACTGCGTTGTTAGATATTTCATAAGTTCTTAACACTAGTACAAAGCTCATTGAGACACTTATAAGCACTCATATTGCATGAAACTTGGTTTACGGTCCTAGAAACGCGTTGTTAGATGTTTCATAAGTTCGTCAAACTTGTACAAAGCTCATTGAGACACTTATAAGCACTCATGTTAAATGAAACTTGATTTAGAGTCCTAGAAACGCGTTGTTTAGATGTTTCATACGTTCGTCAAACTAGTACAAAGCTCATTGAGACACTTGTAAGCACTCATGTTGCATGAAACTTGGTTTAGAGTCCTAGAAACCGCGTTGTTAGATGTTTCATAAGTTCGTCAAACTAGTACAAAGCTCATTGAGAAACTTATAAGCACTCATGTTGCATGAAACTTTGTTTAGATTCTTAGAAACCGCGTTGTTAGATGTTTCATGAGTTCGTCAAACTAGTACAAAGCTCATTGAGACACATATAAGCACTCATGTTGCATGAAACTTGGTTTAGAGTCCTAGAAACGTGTTGTTAGATGTTTCATGAGTTCTTCAAACTTGTACAAAGCTCATTGAGACACTTATAAGCACTCATGTTGAATGAAACTTGGTTTAGAGTCCTAGAAACGCGTTGTTAGATGTTTCATAAGTTCGTCAAACTTGTACAAAGCTCATTGAGACACTTATAAGCACTCATGTTGCATGAAACTTAGTTTAAAGTCCTATCAACCGCGTTGTTAGATGTTTCATAAGTTCTTCAAACTAGTACAAAGCTCATTGAGACACTTATAAGCACTCATATTGCATGAATTTGGTTTACAGTCCTATAAACGCGTTGTTAGATGTTTCATAAGTTCGTAAAACTTGTACAAAGCTCATTGAGACACTTATAAGCACTCATGCTGAATGAAACTTGATTTAGAGTCCTAGAAATGCGTTGTTTAGATGTTTCATAAGTTCGTCAAACTAGTACAAAGCTCATTGAGACACTTATAAGCACTCATGTTGCATGAAACTTGGTTTAGAGTCCTAGAAACCGCGTTGTTAGATGTTTCATAAGTTCGTCAAACTAGTACAAAGCTAATTGAGAAACTTATAAGCACTCATGTTGAATGAAACTTCGTTTAGAATCTTAGAAACCGCGTTGTTAGATGTTTCATGAGTTCGTCAAACTAGTACAAAGCTCATTGAGACACATATAAGCACTCATGTTGCATGAAACTTGGTTTAAAGTCCTAGAAACGCGTTGTTAGATGTTTCATAAGTTCGTCAAACTAGTACAAAGTTCATTGAGACACTTCTAAGCACTCATGTTGCATGAAACTTCGTTTAAAGTCCTAGCAACCACGTTATTAGATGTTTCATAAATTCGTGAAACTTGTACAAAGCTCATTGAGACACTTATAATCACTCACGATGCATGAAACTTGGTTTAAAGTCCTAGAAACGTGTTGTTAGATGTTTCATAAGTTCGTGAAACTTGTACAAAGCTCATTGGGGAACTTATAAGTACTCATGTAGCATGAAATTTGGTTTAGAGTCCCAGAAACGCGTTGTTAGATGTTTCACAAATTCTTCAAACTTGTACAAAGCTCATCGAGACACTTATAATCACTCATCGTGCATGAAACTTATTTTAAAGTCCTAGCAACCACGTTGTTAGATTTATCAGAAGTTCGTCAAACTTGTACAAAGCTCATTGAGACACTTATAAGCACTCATGTTGC
This sequence comes from Cochlearia excelsa, assembly GCA_963556525.1. Classification (NCBI taxonomy): domain Eukaryota; kingdom Viridiplantae; phylum Streptophyta; class Magnoliopsida; order Brassicales; family Brassicaceae; genus Cochlearia; species Cochlearia excelsa. Next base: position 1,904,594 of record CAUVZT010000006.1, read on the forward strand.
ATGAAACTTGGTTTAGAGTCCTAGAAACGCGTTCTTAGATGTTTCATAAGTTCGTCAAACTAGTACGAAGCTCATTGAGAAACTTATAAGTACTCATGTTGCATGAAACTTCGTTTAGAGTCTTAGAAACCGCGTTATTAGATGTTTCATGAGTTCGTCAAACTTGTACAAAGCTCATTGAGACAAATATAAGCACTAATGTTGCATGTAACTTGGTTTAGAGTCCTAGAAACGCGTTGTTAGATGTTTCATAAGTTCGTCAAACTAGTACAAAGCTCATTGAGACACTTATAAGAAATCATGTTGCATGAAACTTGGTTGAGAGTCCTAGAAACGCGTTGTTAGGTGTTTCATAAGTTTGTCAACCTAGTAAAAAGCTCATTGAGACACTTATAAGCACTCATGTTGCATGAAACTTGGTTTAGAGTCCTAGAAACGCGTTGTTAGATTTTTTTATAAGTTCGCCAAACTTGTACAAAGCTCATTGAGACACTTCTAAGCACTCATGTTGCATGAAACTTAGTTTAAAGTCCTAGCAACTGCGTTGTTAGATATTTCATAAGTTCTTAACACTAGTACAAAGCTCATTGAGACACTTATAAGCACTCATATTGCATGAAACTTTGTTTACAGTCCTAGAAACGCGTTGTTAGATGTTTCATAAGTTCGTCAAACTTGTACAAAGCTCATTGAGACACTTATAAGCACTCATGTTAAATGAAACTTGATTTAGAGTCCTAGAAACGCGTTGTTTAGATGTTTCATACGTTCGTCAAACTAGTACAAAGCTCATTGAGACACTTGTAAGCACTCATGTTGCATGAAACTTGGTTTAGAGTCCTAGAAACCGCGTTGTTAGATGTTTCATAAGTTCGTCAAACTAGTACAAAGCTCATTGAGAAACTTATAAGCACTCATGTTGCATGAAACTTTGTTTAGATTCTTAGAAACCGCGTTGTTAGATGTTTCATGAGTTCGTCAAACTAGTACAAAGCTCATTGAGACACATATAAGCACTCATGTTGCATGAAACTTGGTTTAGAGTCCTAGAAACGTGTTGTTAGATGTTTCATGAGTTCTTCAAACTTGTACAAAGCTCATTGAGACACTTATAAGCACTCATGTTGAATGAAACTTGGTTTAGAGTCCTAGAAACGCGTTGTTAGATGTTTCATAAGTTCGTCAAACTTGTACAAAGCTCATTGAGACACTTATAAGCACTCATGTTGCATGAAACTTAGTTTAAAGTCCTATCAACCGCGTTGTTAGATGTTTCATAAGTTCTTCAAACTAGTACAAAGCTCATTGAGACACTTATAAGCACTCATATTGCATGAATTTGGTTTACAGTCCTATAAACACGTTGTTAGATGTTTCATAAGTTCGTAAAACTTGTACAAAGCTCATTGAGACACTTATAAGCACTCATGCTGAATAAAACTTGATTTAGAGTCCTAGAAATGCGTTGTTTAGATGTTTCATAAGTTCGTCAAACTAGTACAAAGCTCATTGAGACACTTATAAGCACTCATGTTGCATGAAACTTGGTTTAGAGTCCTAGAAACCGCGTTGTTAGATGTTTCATAAGTTCGTCAAACTAGTACAAAGCTAATTGAGAAACTTATAAGCACTCATGTTGAATGAAACTTCGTTTAGAATCTTAGAAACCGCGTTGTTAGATGTTTCATGAGTTCGTCAAACTAGTACAAAGCTCATTGAGACACATATAAGCACTCATGTTGCATGAAACTTGGTTTAAAGTCCTAGAAACGCGTTGTTAGATGTTTCATAAGTTCGTCAAACTAGTACAAAGTTCATTGAGACACTTCTAAGCACTCATGTTGCATGAAACTTCGTTTAAAGTCCTAGCAACCACGTTATTAGATGTTTCATAAATTCGTGAAACTTGTACAAAGCTCATTGAGACACTTATAATCACTCACGATGCATGAAACTTGGTTTAAAGTCCTAGAAACGTGTTGTTAGATGTTTCATAAGTTCGTGAAACTTGTACAAAGCTCATTGGGGAACTTATAAGTACTCATGTAGCATGAAATTTGGTTTAGAGTCCCGAAACGCGTTGTTAGATGTTTCACAAATTCTTCAAACTTGTACAAAGCTCATCGAGACACTTATAATCACTCATCGTGCATGAAACTTATTTTAAAGTCCTAGCAACCACGTTGTTAGATTTATCGAAGTTCGTCAAACTTGTACAAAGCTCATTGAGACACTTATAAGCACTCATGTTGCATGAAACTTGGTTTAGAGTCCTAGAAACGCGTTCTTAGATGTTTCATAAGTTCGTCAAACTAGTACGAAGCTCATTGAGAAACTTATAAGTACTCATGTTGCATGAAACTTCGTTTAGAGTCTTAGAAACCGCGTTATTAGATGTTTCATGAGTTCGTCAAACTTGTACAAAGCTCATTGAGACAAATATAAGCACTAATGTTGCATGTAACTTGGTTTAGAGTCCTAGAAACGCGTTGTTAGATGTTTCATAAGTTCGTCAAACAAGTACAAAGCTCATTGAGACACTTATAAGAAATCATGTTGCATGAATTTTGGTTTAGAGTCCTAGAAACGCGTTGTTAGGTGTTTCATAAGTTTGTCAACCTAGTAAAAAGCTCATTGAGACACTTATAAGCACTCATGTTGCATGAAACTTGGTTTAGAGTCCTAGAAACGCGTTGTTAGATTTTTTATAAGTTCGCCAAACTTGTACAAAGCTCATTGAGACACTTCTAAGCACTCATGTTGCATGAAACTTCGTTTAGAGTCCTAGCAACCACGTTGTTAGATGTTTCATAAGTTCTTCAAACTAGTACAAAGCTCATTGAGACACTTATAAGCACTCATGTTGCATGAAACTTGGTTTAGAGTCCTAGAAACGCGTTGTTAGATGTTTCATAAGTTCGTTAAACTTGTAAAAAGCTCATTGAGAAACTTATAAGCACTCATGTTGAATGAAACTTGATTTAGAGTCCTATAAACGCGTTGTCAGATGTTGCATAAGTTCGTTAGACTTGTACAAAGCTCATTGAAACACTTGTAAGCACTCATGTTGCATGAAACTTGGTTTAGAGGTCTAGAAACGCGTTGTTAGATGTTTCATAAGTTCGTCAAACTAGTACAAAGCTCATTGAGACATTTATAAGCACTCATGTTGCATGAAACTTGGTTTAGAGTCCTAGAAACGAGTTGTTAGATATTTCATAAGTTCGTCAAAATTGTACAAAGCTCATTGAGACACTTATAAGCACTCATGTTGCATGAAACATGGTTCAGAGTCCTAGAAACGCATTGTTATATGTTTCATAAGTTCGTCAAACTAGTACAAACCTCATTGAGACACTTATAAGCACTCATATTGCATGAAACTTGGTTTAGAGTCCTAGAAACGCGTTGTTAGATGTTTCATAAGTTTGTCAACATAGTACAAACCTCATTGCGACACTTATAAGCACTCATGTTGCATAAAACTTGGTTTAGAGTCCTAGAAACGCGTTGTTAGACGTTTCAAAAGTTCGTCAAACTTGTACAAAGATCATTGAGACACTTATAAGCACTCATGTTGCATGAAACTTAATTTAGAGTCCTAGAAACGCATTGTTAGATGTTTCATAAGTTCGTCAAACTAGTACAAAGCTTATTGAGACACTTATAAGCACTCATGTTGCATGAAACTTGGTTTAGAGTCCTAGAAACGAGTTGTTAGATGTTTCATAAGTTCGTCGAACTTGTACAAAACTCATTGAGACACTTATAAGCACTCATGTTGCATGAAACTTGGTTTAGAGTCCTAGAAAGGCATTGTTAGATGTTTCATAAGTTCGTCAAACTTGTACAAAGCTCATTGAGACACTTATAAGCACTCATGTTGAATGAAACTTCCTTTAGAGTCCTAGTAACCACGTTGTTAGATGTTTCAAAAGTTCGTGAAACTTGTACAAAGCTCATTGAGACAATTATAATCACTCATGATGCATGAAACTTGGTTTAAAATCCTAGAAATGCGTTGTAGATGTTTCATAAATTCGTGAAACTTGTACAAAGCTCATTGAGGAACTTATAAGCACTCATGTAGCATGAAACTTGGTTTAGATTCCGAGAAACGCGTTGTTAGTTGTTTCATAAGTTCGTCAAACTTGTACAAAGCTCATTGAGACACTTAGAAGCACTCGTGTTGCATGAAACTTGGTTTAGAGTATTAGCAACCACATTGTTAGATGTTTCATAAGTTCCTCAAACTTGTACAAAGCTCATTGAGACACTTATAAGCACTCATGTTGCATGAAACTTGGTTTAGAGTCCTAGAAACGCATTTTTAGGTGTTTCATAAGTTCGTCAAACCAGTACAAAGTTCATTGAGACACTTATAAGCACTCATGTTGCATGAAACTTGGTTTAGAGTCCTAGAAACGAGTTGTTAGATGTTTTATTAGTTCGTCAAACTTGTAAAAAGCTCATTAAGACACTTATAAGCACTCATGTTGCATGAAGCTTGGTTTAGAGTCCTAGAAACGCGTTGTTAGATGTTTTATAAGTTCGTCAAACTTGTACAAATATCATTGAGACACTTATAAACACTCATTTTGCATGAAACTTTTTTTAGAGTCCTAGAAACCACATTGTTAGATGTTTCATAAGTTCGTGAAACTTGTACAAAGATCATTGAGATACTTATAATCACTCATGATGCATGAAATTTGGTTTAAAGTCCTAGAAACGCTTTGTTAGATGTTTCATAAGTTCGTGAAACTTGTACAAAGCTCATTGAGGAACTTATAAGCACTCATGTAGCATGAAACTTGGTTTAGAGTCCTAGAAAGGCGTTGTTAGTTGTTTCATAAGTTCGTCAAACTTGTACAAAGCTCATTGAGACACTTATAAGAACTCATGTTGCAAGAAACTTGGTTTAGAGTCATAGCAACCACATTGCTAGACGTTTCATAAGTTCGTCAAACTTGTACAAAGATCATTGAGACACTTATAAGCACTCATGTTGCATGAAACTTAATTTAGAGTCCTAGAAACGCATTGTTAGATGTTTCATAAGTTCGTCAAACTAGTACAAAGATTATTGAGACACTTATAAGCACTCATGTTGCATGAAACTTGGTTTAGAGTCCTAGAAACGAGTTGTTAGATGTTTCATAAGTTCGTCGAACTTGTACAAAACTCATTGAGAAACTTATAAGCACTCATGTTGCATGAAACTTGGTTTAGAGTCCTAGAAAGGCGTTGTTAGATGTTTCATAAGTTCGTCAAACTTGTACAAAGCTCATTGAGACACTTATAAGCACTCATGTTGAATGAAACTTCCTTTAGAGTCCTAGTAACTACGTTGTTAGATGTTTCAAAAGTTCGTGAAACTTGTACAAAGCTCATTGAGACAATTATAATCACTCATGATGCATGAAACTTGGTTTAAAGTCCTAGAAATGCGTTGTAGATGTTTTATAAGTTCGTGAAACTTGTACAAAGCTCATTGATGAACTTATAAGCACTCATGTAGCATGAAACTTGGTTTAGATTCCGAGAAACGAGTTGTTAGTTGTTTCATAAGTTCGTCAAACTTGTACAAAGCTCATTGAGACACTTAGAAGCACTCGTGTTGCATGAAACTTGGTTTAGAGTCCTAGCAACCACATTGTTAGATGTTTCATAAGTTCCTCAAACTTGTACAAAGCTCATTGAGACACTTATAAGCACTCATGTTGCATGAAACTTGGTTTAGAGTCCTAGAAACGCATTTTTAGGTGTTTCATAAGTTCGTCAAACCAGTACAAAGTTCATTGAGACACTTATAAGCACTCATGTTGCATGAAATTTGGTTTAGAGTCCTAGAAACGAGTTGTTAGATGTTTTATTAGTTCGTCAAACTTGTACAAAGCTCATTAAGAAACTTATAAGCACTCATGTTGCATGAAACTTGGTTTAGAGTCCTAGAAACGCGTTATTAGATGTTTCATATGTTCGTCAAACTAGTACAAAGCTCATTGAGACACTTATAAACACTCATGATGCATGAAACTTGGTTTAGAGTCCTAGAAACGAGTTGTTAGATATTTCATAAGTTCGTCAAAATTTTACAAAGCTCATTGAGACACTTATAAGCACTCATGTTGCATGAAACTTGGTTTAGAGTCCTAGAAACCGCGTTGTTAGATGTTTCATAAGTTCGTCAAACTAGTACAAAGCTCATTGAGACACTTATAAGCACTCATGTTGCATGAAACTTGGTTTAGAGTCTTAGAAACCGTATTGTTAGATGTTTTATAAGTTTGTCAAACTAGTACAAAGCTCATTGAGACACTTATAAGCACTCATGTTGCATGGAACTTCGTTTAGAGTCTTAGAAACCGCGTTGTTACGGATTTTATGAAGCAATTGATAAGATCCGGCAAGAAACAAGCGCTGAAATCCAGAAGATGAATGCGTATTTGATGAGCCGTTTCCCAGATTATCCAGGATCTGGATCGGGGTCGGGAACATGAATTTAGTTTTTATTTTCATTATTTGCTTTTTTTTCTCTTTTTTGTAATTTTTTTTAATTTTCGTTTTTTAATTTTCGTTTTTTTTAATTTTCGTTTTTTGTAATTTTTTTTTAATATTCGTATGTTTAATAAATATTCATTTCCGTCGGAAATATTTATTTATTTTTTAAAAAAAATATTCATTTCCGTCGGAAATCTGTCGGAAATGTAATTTAATTTTTTTTAAAAAATTATTTATTACCGTCGGAAATGTAATTTATTTTTTTAAAAACAATTATTTAATTCCGTCGGAAATCTGTCGGAAATGTAATTTAATTTTTTTTAAAAAATTATTTATTTCCGTCGGAAATCCGTAGGAAATAGAATTTAATTTTTTTTAAAAAATATTTATTTCCGTCGGAATTGTAATTTATTTCCGTCGGAAAATGTGGTCGGAAATCTGGTCGGAAATATGTCGTCGGAATGTGGTCGGAATATTACCGACCATAATTTGGTAGGAAAGTGGTCGGAAATATCCGACCACTTTCCGACCAAAACCGGTTTCCGACCATCTGAAACCGACGACGCAGTTTTGGTCAGAAATCCGTCGGAATGTGGCATTTCCCACCGATTTCCGACCAAAACTACGGTAGGAAATAACCTGCATTCTTGTAGTGAAAGCTCATTGAGACACTTATAAGCACTCATGTTGCATGAAACTTGATCCTAGAAACGAGTTGTTAGATGTTTTATTAGTTCGTCAAACTTGTTCAAAGCTCATTAAGACACATATCAGCATTCATGTTGCATGAAACTTGGTTTAGAGTCCTAGAAACGCATTGTTAGATGTTTCATATGTTCGTCAAACTAGTACAAAGCTCATTGAGACACTAATAAACAATCATGATGCTTGAAACTTGGTTTAGAGTCCTAGAAACGAGTTATTAGATATTTCATAAGTTCGTCAAACTTTTACAAAGCTCTTTGAGACACTTATAAGCCTTCATGTTGCATGAAACTTGGTTTAGAGTCCTAGAAACCGCGTTGTTAGATGTTTCATAAGTTCGTCAAACTAGTACAAAGCTCATTGAGACACTTATAAGCACTCATGTTGCATGAAACTTGGTTTAGAGTCTTAGAAACCGTGTTGTTAGATGTTTCATAAGTTCGTCAAACTAGTACAAAGATCATTGAGACACTTATAAGCACTCGTGTTGCATGAAACTTCGTTTAGATTCTTAGAAACCGTGTTGTTAGATGTTTCATAAGTTCGTCAAACTAGTACAAAGCTCATTGAGACACATATAAGCACTCATGTTGCATAAAACTTGGTTTAGAGTTCTAGAAACGCGTTGTTAGATGTTTCATAAGTTCGTAAAACTAGTACAAAGCTCATTGAAACACTTATAAGCTCTCATGTTGCGTGAAACTTTGTTTAGAGTCCTAGAAACGCATTGTTAGATGTTTCATAAGTTCGTCAAACTAGTACAAAGTTCATTGAGACACTTATTGTTAGTTTTAAAGAGATTAAAGTGGAGTTTAGAAGAGTGTGTTCTTGAGTTCCATGAAGAACATCAAGAACAATAGAGAGAGAATAGAGAGAGAAGGAGTTTAATCCGAAAAGAGTATATTAGATTAAAAGTTTTTGTGTCGTTACAATAGGATAAATATACAAAGGAATAGCATCCAAAAATAGCATCATGTGAAGATGCTAAAACCGTCCACATCTATCTCGGTTCAATGCGCCAAACGTCGCTTTCTCCTCCGCGTCCTTAGAGCCACCCGTGACGGTACGGATGGCGTGAACTCCACACGCCCAACGGCTCTTTTGTGTAACGGTAACTTGGCTTCTAGATCCTTCCTTTGTTTCTCTTGTCCTCTTGTAACGGTAACCAAAGAGAGCTTGTGTCTTTGCCTTTGATCACAAGCTAGGTCTTTGCCTTGGTGGACAAGTGTGTCCGGGCAAAGCCTTGGTCTCTTTTCAACACTCCCCCGCAAGCTTAGCCTAATGTAATGGCTAAGCTTGGAACCCGCATAACCTTGCCTCGTTAAAAACCTTGGTGAGAAAACCACTTGGGATAAAACTCACCTAAGGGAAAAGAGTGCAAGCTTATGCGGTTGGAGACTTAGGCTTTGGTAGTCCGTGTGAGTCCTAGTCTTGGTAGGATGGACTCACAAACTTTCAAGCTTGCTGATTTGGTGAAGATGTCCGCGAGTTGGTCTTCACTTCTGGTGTAGCACGGGAAGATGGTCCCTTTGACCATTTGTTCTCTAACCTTGTGACAATCCACCTCTATGTGTTTGGTCCGTTCATGGAAGACCGAGTTTGTTGCTATGTGGATGGCCGCTTGGTTATCACAATGCATGGTCATTGGTGCTTCAATCTTGAAACCCAAATCCCCTAGCAAGTTCTTTAGCCACATGAATTCTTCAGTTAGCTTCCTCATGGCTCTATACTCGGCTTCGGCGGTTGAGCAAGACACTATCTTTTGCTTCTTTGTCTTCCATGTGACAAGGTTGCCTCCAATGAAAGTACAATACCCGGTGGTTGACCGCCTGTCTTCTAGGTTCCCGGCATAGTCCGCGTCACAATACCCAACAACTTTCGTGCTTTTGTTGCAACCCATCCATATACCCAAGCTTGAAGTTCCCTTAAGGTATCCCAAGATCCTCATGATCATGTTCCAATGATGTTGCTTCGGCCTTTGCATATGTTGGGAGACTTGATTCACGGCAAAGCATAGATCCGGTCTAGTGATGGTAAGGTAAATGAGCTTTCCCACTAGCCGTCTATATAGCATAGGGTCTTTGTATGGTTGATCGTCTTCACTACCCTCTTGAATGGTCTTGTAGCCGTCTTCAAGAGGTGTATTGGCTACCTTGGTACCTTCCATATTGACAACACTTAAAACATCATGGGTGTACTTCCTTTGGGAGAGAAATAGACCTTCCTTTGATCTACATACTTCAATCCCAAGGAAGTACTTAAGCAAACCGAGATCTTTAATATCAAATTTGGACTTAAGAAAAGACTTGGTTTCTTGAATACCTACCTTGTTGTTTCCGGAGATGATGATGTCATCTACGTATACAAGTACTACTACTATACCTTCTTGGTTTTGTAGTGTGAAGAGTGTGTGTTCGGCTTGTGATCTCTTGAATCCTCTTGCCATCAATGTTGAGCTAAGCTTGTGGTACCAAGCTCTTGGTGATTGCATGAGACCGTAGATAGTCTTTCTTAACCTTAAGACTTTCCCGGGGGTAATCTCTACTCCGGGTGGTGGAGTCATGTATACCTCTTCCTTAAGTTCTCCTTGGAGAAAAGCGTTCTTCACATCCATTTGAAAGAGATCCCAAGATAAATTAGTAGCCAAGGATATAATGACCCTAACCGTGTGAAGTTTGGCCACCGGGGCAAAGGTATCCAAGTAATCCTCTCCATAGGTTTGAGTGAAGCCTCTTGCCACAAGTCTTGCCTTATGCCTTTCAATATCCCCATTGCTTAGGTACTTGATGGTGAACACGTATCTAGAGCTTACGGTCTTCTTGCCTTTGGGAAGATCAGTTTCATAGAAGGTTTCATTGTCTTCCATTGCCTTGTTCTCGGCTCTAACCGCATTGATCCACACTTCTTCCTTCATTGCTTCTTCATATGTCCTTGGTATCACATGTTGATCCATGACGGTAAGGAAGGCTTGGTGTTCTTTGGGAATTCTTGCAAGAGAGCATGTTGCTTGAGTAGGATGGGCCACCGCCTTGCTATTGTAGTAGACCCTTGTGTTTACCCAATTAGATGGATGCTTCTTTACCCTAGTGCTTCTCCTTAGAGTCGGCTCCGGTTGTACACTAGTCGGCTCCGGTGGTACACTTCCTCCTTGACCCACTTCTTGATCATGATCCTATTGAGCATGTCCTTGGTCTTCTTGTGGTGTAGTTTGTTGATGAGCATTTGATTCTCCCCCGGACTCATTAGACTCTTGAGGTTCGGAGTTGGCTTGCTCATTGATGTTCTCCCCCTCATGATCAAGATGAGTGGGTTGTTGATTTGGTATGTCTTGGCTTGGCTCTTCTTCAAAGTCCATGCCAAGGTTCTTCATTAGGTTCCTTAGGCTTGTGGCTCTATCCGTGACCTTCTCGGGTAAGTCCTTCACACTATCCCAATTCTTGTCTTCATAAAAGCTTTTGCCTTCAAGGAACTTGACATCTCTTGAGACTATGACCCTTCTTGTCTCGGGTACATAGCATTTGTATCCTTTTTGTGTGTTAGAGTAGCCTATGAACATGGCCTTGATGCTCTTTGCTTCAAGTTTGTTCCTTTGTTCACTAGGCACAAAAACAAAACACACACAACCAAAAACTCTTAGATGGTTAAGAATAGGCTTAATCTTATTCAAAACTTGAAAGGGAGATTGGTTGTTTAAGATTTGAGTAGGGGTTCGGTTGATGAGATAACACGCGGTTAAAACACCATCCGACCAAAACCGTTTTGGGATGTTCATGTGGAACATCATTGACCGTGTGACCTCCATGAGATGCCTATTCTTCCTCTCGGCCACACCGTTTTGTTGCGGTGTATATGGGCATGTGGTTTGGTGAAGAATCCCATGGTTGGCTATGTGTTCTTTGAATGCTCGGCTTGTGTACTCTCCCCCATTATCCGACCTAAAGGTTTTAATCTTAGCATTGTAATGGTTAGTCACATAGTTTTGAAAGTTTTTAAAAGCCTCTAATACCCTATCTTTAGTTTGTAAAAGTGTAACCAAAGTGTATTTAGAGCTTTCATCTATAAATGTGACAAAATAAGCTTGATTATCCCTAGATTTGCAAGGAGAGGACCAAACGTCCGAGTGGACCAATTCAAAAGGTTTGTAACACATTTTGGATTTTGAAAATACGGTTCTACAATTTTTGCCTAAAATGCAAGCCTCACAAGTTTGATGATCAAAAACAACATTAGGAAAAATAGTTTTTAAAGCATTCAAGTGAGGATGACCAAGTCTAAAATGCCAAATAACATTGTTAACCTCGGCTAAAACCGATTTAAAAGCATGACAAAGAGTAGAAGTAGAAGTAGAGTTTTTAAAAGCAAATTCTTCAAGAACATAGAGGTCCCCTCTTGTGACCCCTTTTCCAATGATCTTCTCACTCTTAATATCCTGAAAAATCACATCATTAGGACTGAAAATAACCTTGCAATTCAAATCACAAGCAATGCGTTTAACGGATATAAGATTGGAAGTAAAACTAGGCATATAAAGAGCTTGAGAATCACTATCAAACAACTTAAGGTTTCCTAACCCTTCTATAGGAATTTCACTCCCATTTGCAATAATGACATTACCTAAAGCTGGTTTAACATTACTAATTAAATCCAAGTTACTAATCATATGATGAGAAGCACCCGAATCAACAATAATAGGCTTATATGGTTTAATGTCTATGTTTTGAGCACTAAGAGAGTAAAAGGGTGAAATACCGGAGCCCTTAAGGGCTTTGATGAGTGCGTCAAGGTCGGACTTCTTCACGAACTCGTCCATGTATGGGACAATGGCCGAAGATTCCTCTTCCTTGCCATGGCTTGGTCCGCTTGTAATTGGTATGCTAGCCGAGTCATCGTGAGAGTAGTTGGCCTTGGCGTCCTTGAACTTGGCCGGCTTGAGGCTAGGGTGTAGGATCCAACACTTCTCCTTGTTGTGGCCTTTCTTCTTGCAATGCTCACACGTCAAGGCTCTCCTTTCTTCATATGTCTTGGAAGACGGTTTAAAAGCCACCTTGTTTGCGGTCACAAGCTCCTTTTTGCCATCAAATAGCTCAATGGAGCCTTGTTCTCTTTGGAGTTGAGCACACACTTCTTCAAGGTTTGGTAGGGTATCGGCTCGGAGAAGGTGCTTAGTAACCTCCTTGTAGCTGCCGTTGAGTGTGAGAAGCAAGCCAAAGACCTTGTCTTGCTCTCTCCTTTCATTTAGCACTTTTGGCTCCACGGTGCTTGGACGGAGCATCTCTAATTCAGCCCAAAGGGACCTAAATTTTCCGAAGTGCTTTGTGAACTCGGTGTCCTCTTGATTGAGATCATTGATAGCTTTCTTGACTTCATAGACCCGGCTAAGGTTGGAGATATTGTCGTAGACGGTTTGGTGGGTATCCCACAATTCCTTGGCATTCTCACAATATGAGTATGCCTCCAAGATAGATAGGTAGTTTATACCTTTCAAGGTAACCGAACAAGAAGTCTTCTTGGATTCTTTGTCTTCCATGGTTTACCGAGAGATTTGAAGGTGAAAAAGGCTTGTCTTGTTTTGTACAAGTTCAAGCTCGGATAGATCTAGGATGAGAAATGTCACCTTTTTTCAAATCTAGAATTCGTAACCGAGAGTGTCGAGTGTTACCTAGAATCGTCGAGCACCGAGAAAGTCAGTACCGAGAATCGCCGAGCAACGAGGAATCCCGTACCGAGAATCTCCGAGCAACGAGAACGCCCGGACCGAGAATTCTGTAACCGAAGAAAAATGGCCGAGAGTGACCGAGAGATATTTAGCGGAAGCAGATTAGGTTCCAGAGCAAAGTTGCTCTGATACCATGTTAGTTTTAAAGAGATTAAAGTGGAGTTTAGAAGAGTGTGTTCTTGAGTTCCATGAAGAACATCAAGAACAATAGAGAGAGAATAGAGAGAGAAGGAGTTTAATCCGAAAAGAGTATATTAGATTAAAAGTTTTTGTGTCGTTACAATAGGATAAATATACAAAGGAATAGCATCCAGAAATAGCATCATGTGAAGATGCTAAAACTGTCCACATCTATCTCGGTTCAATGCGCCAAACGTCGCTTTCTCCTCGGTTAGACGCGCATCCTTAGAGCCACCCGTGACGGTACGGACGGCGTGAACTCCACACGCCCAACGGCTCTTTTGTGTAACGGTAACTTGGCTTCTAGATCCTTCCTTTGTTTCTCGTGTCCTCTTGTAACGGTAACCAAAGAGAGCTTGTGTCTTTGCCTTTGATCACAAGCTAGGTCTTTGCCTTGGTGGACAAGTGTGTCCGGGCAAAGCCTTGGTCTCTTTTCAACACTTATAAGCACTCATGTTGAATTAAACTTGGTTTAGAGTCCTAGCAACCACGTTGTTCGATGTTTCATAAGTTCGTCAAACTTGTACAAAGCTCATTGAGACACTTATAAGCACTCATGTTGCATGAAACTTGGTTTACAGTCCTAGAAACGCATTGTTAGGTGTTTCATAAGTTCGTCAAACCAGAAAAAAGTTCATTGAGACACTTATAAGCACTCATGTTGCATGAAACTTGGTTTAGAGTCCTAGAAACGAGTTGGTAGATGTTTCATTAGTTCGTGAAACTTGTACAAAGCTCATTAAGACACTTATAAGCACTCATGTTGCATGAAACTTTGTTTAGAGTCCTAGAAACGAGTTGTTAGATGTTTCATATGTTCGTCAAACTAGTACAAAGCTCATTGAGACACGTATAAACACTCATGATTCATGAAACTTGGTTTAGAGTCCTAGAAACGAGTTGTTAGATATTTCATAAGTTTGTCAAACTTTTACAAAGCTCATTGAGACACTTATAAGCACTCATGTTGCATGAAACTTGGTTTAGAGTCCTAGAAACCGCGTTGTTAGATTTTTCTTAAGTTCGTCAAACTAGTACAAAGCTCATTGAGAAACTTACAAGCACTCATGGTGCATGAAACTTGGTTTAGAGTCTTAGAAACCGTGTTGTTAGATGTTTCATAAGTTCGTCAAATTAGTACAAAGCTCATTGAGACACTTATAACCACTCATGTTTCATGAAACTTGATTTAGAGTACTAGAAACGCGTTGTTAGATGTTTCATAAGTTCGTCAAACTTGTACAAAGCTCATTGAGACACTTATCAGCACTAATGTTGAACGAAACTTTGTTTAAAGTCCTAGAAACGCGTTTGTTAGAAGTTTCATAAGTTCGTCAAACAAGTACAAAGCTCATTGAGACACTTATAAGCACTCATGTTGCATGAAACTTGGTTTAGAGTCCTAGAAACCGCGTTGTTAGATTTTTCATAAGTTCGTCAAACTAGTACAAAGCTCATTGAGAAACTTACAAGCACTCATGGTGCATGAAACTTGGTTTAGAGTCTTAGAAACCGTGTTGTTAGATGTTTCATAATTTCGTCAAATTAGTACAAAGCTCATTGAGACACTTATAGCCACTCATGTTTCATGAAACTTGGTTTAGAGTACTAGAAACGCGTTGTTAGATGTTTCATAAGTTCGTCAAACTTGTACAAAGCTCATTGAGACACTTATAAGCACTCATGTTGCATGAAACTTGGTTTAGAGTCCTAGAAACGCATTGTTAGGTGTTTCATAAGTTCGTCAAACCAGTACAAAGTTCATTGCGACACTTATAAGCACTCATGTTGCATGAAACTTGGTTTAGAGTCCTAGAAACGAGTTGTTAGATGTTTCATTAGTTCGTCAAACTTGTACAAAGCCCATTAAGACACTTATAAGCACTCATGTTGCATGAAACTTGGTTTAGAGTCCTAGAAATGCTTTGTTAGATGTTTCATATGTTCGTCAAACTAGTACAAAGCTCATTGAGACACTTATAAACACTCATGATGCATGAAATTTGGTTTAGAGTCCTAGAAACGAGTTGTTAGATATTTCATAAGTTCGTCAAACTTTTACAAAGCTCATTGAGACACTTATAAGCACTCATGTTCCATGAAACTTGGTTTAGAGTCCTAGAAACGCGTCGTTAGATGTTTCATAAGTTCGTCAAACTAGTACAAAGCTCATTGAGAAACTTATAAGCACTCATGTTGCATGAAATTTGGTTTAGAGTTCTAGAAACGCGTTGTTAGATGTTTCATAAGTTCGTCAAACTTGTACAAACATCATTGAGACACTTATAAACACTCATTTTGCATGAAACTTTTTTAGAGTCCAAGAAACCACGTTGTTAGATGTTTCATAAGTTCGTGAAACTTGTACAAAGATCATTGAGACACTTATAATCACTCATGATGCATGAAATTTGGTTTGAAGTCCTAGAAACGCGTTGTTAGATGTTTCATAAGTTCGTGAAACTTGTCCAAAGCTCATTGAAGAACTTATAAACACTCATGTAGCATGAAGCTTGGTTTAGAGTCATAGAAAGGCGTTGTTAGTTGTTTCATAAGTTCGTCAAACTTGTACAAAGCTCATTGAGACACTTATAAGCACTCATGTTGCATGAAACATAGTTTAGAGTCCTAGAAACGAGTTGTTAGATGTTTCATAAGTTCGTCGAACTTTTACAAAACTCATTGAGACACTTATAAGTACTCATGTTGCATGAAACTTGGTTTAGAGTCCTAGAAACGCGTTGTTAGATGTTTCATAAGTTCGTCAAACTTGTACAAAGCTCATGGAGACACTTATAAGCACTCATGTTGAATGAAACTTCGTTTAGAGTCCTAGCAACCACGTTGTTAGATGTTTCAAAAGTTCGTGAAACTTGTACAAAGCTCATTGAGACAATTATAATCACTCATGATGCATGAAACTTGGTTTAAAGTCCTAGAAATGCGTTGTTAGATGTTTCATAAGTTCGTGAAACTTGTACAAAGCTCATTGAGGAACTTATAAGCACTCATGTAGCATCAAACTTGGTTTAGATTCCTAGAAACGCGTTGTTAGTTGTTTCATAAGTTCGTCAAACTTGTACAAAGCTCATTGAGACACTTAGAAGCACTGGTGTTGCATGAAACTTGGTTTAGAGTCCTAGCAACCACGTTGTTAGATGTTTCATAAGTTCGTCAAACTAGTACAAAGCTCATTGAGACACTTATAAGAACTCATGTTGCATGAAACTTGGTTTAGAGTCTTAGAAACCGTGTTGTTAGATGTTTCATAAGTTCGTCAAACTAGTACAAAGCTCATTGAGACACTTATAAGCACTCATGTTGCATGGGTTTAGAGTCTTAGAAACCGCGTTGTTAGATGTTTCATAAGTTCGTCAATCTAGTACAAAGCTCATTGAGACACTTATAAGCACTCAGGTTGCATGAAACTTTGTTTATAGTGTTAGAAACCGCGTTGTTAGATGTTTCATAAGTTCGTCAAACTAGTACAAAGCTCATTGAGACACATATAAGCACTCATGTTGCATGAAACTTGGTTTAGAGTCCTAGAAACGCGTTGTTAGATGTTTCATAAGTTCGTAAAACTAGTACAAAGCTCATTGAAACACTTATAAGCACTCATGTTGCGTGAAACTTGGTTTAGAGTCCTAGAAACGCATTGTTAGATGTTTCATAAGTTCTTCAAACTAGTACAAAGTTCATTGAGACACTTATAAGCACTCATGTTGCATGAAACTTGGTTTAGAGTCCTAGAAACGAGTTGTTAGATGTTTCATAAGTTCGTCAAACTTGTACGAAGCTCATTGAGACACTTATAAGCACTCATGTTGCATGAAACTTGGTTTAAAGTCCTAGAAACCGCGTTGTTAGATGTTTCATAAGTTCGTCAATCTAGTACAAATCTAATTGAGACACTTATAAGAACTCATGTTGCATGAAACTTGGTTTAGAGTATTAGAAACCGCGTTGTTAGATGTTTCATAAGTTCGTCAAACTAGTACAAAGCTCATTGAGACACTTATAACTCATGTTGCATGAAACTTGGTTTAGAGTCTTAGAAACGCGTTGTTAGATATTTCATAAGTTCGTAAAACTTGTACAAAGCTCATTGAGACACTTATAACCACTCATGTTGAATGAAACTTGGATTAGAGTCCTAGAAACGCGTTGTTAGATGTTTCATAAGTTCGACAAACGAGTACAAGGCTCATTGAGACACTTATAAGCCCTCATGTTGCATGAAACTTGGTTTAGAGTCCTAAAAACCGCGTTGTTAGATGTTTCATAAGTTTGTCAAACTAGTACAAAGCTCATTGAGAAACTTATAAGCACTCATGTTGCATGAAACTTTGTTTAGAGTCCTAGAAACGCGTTGTTAGATGTTTCATAAGTTCGTCAAACTTGTACAAAGCTCATTGAGTCACATATAAGCACTCATGTTGAATGAAACTTGGTTTAGAGTCCTAGAAACGCGTTGTTAGATGTTTCATAAGTTCGTCAAACTAGTACAAAGCTCATTGAGACACTTATAAGCACTCATGTTGCCTGAAACTTGGTTTAGAGTCCTAGAAACGAGTTGTTAGATGTTTCATAAGTTCGTCAAACTTGTACAAAGCTTATTAAGACACTTATAAGCACTCATGTTGCATGAAACTTTGTTTAGAGTCCTAGAAACGCGTTGTTAGATGTTTCATAAGTTCGTCAAACTAGTACAAAGCTCATTGAGAGACTTATAAGAACTCATGTTGCATGAAACTTGGTTTAGAGTCCTAGAAACGCGTTGTTAGATGTTTCATAAGTTTGTCAACCTAGTACAAAGCTTATTAAGACACTTATAAGCACTCATGTTGCATGAAACTTGGTTTAGAGTCCTAGAAACCGCGTTGTTAGTTGTTTCATAAGTTCGTCAAACTAGTACAAAGCTCATTGAGAAACTTATAAGCACTCATGTTGCATGAAACTTTGTTTAGAGTCCTAGAAACGCGTTGTTAGATGTTTCATAAGTTCGTCAAACTTGTAAAAAGCTCATTGAGACACATATAAGCATTCATGTTGAATGAAACTTGGTTTAGAGTCCTAGAAACGGCTTTTTAGATGTTTCATAAGTTCGTCAAACTAGTACAAAGCTCATTGAGACACTTATAAGCACTCATGTTCCATGAAACTTGGTTTTGAGTCCTAGAAACGCGTTGTTAGATGTTTCATAAGTTTGTCAAACTAGTACAAAGCTCATTGAGACACTTATAAGCACTCATGTTGCATGAAACTTGGTTTAGAGTTCTAGAAACGCGTTGTTAGATGTTTCATAAGTTCGTCAAACTTGTACAAACATCATTGAGACACTTATAAACACTCATTTTGCATGAAACTTTTTTTAGAGTCCTAGAAACCACGTTGTTACATGTTTTATAAGTTTGTGAAACTTGTACAAAGGTCATTGAGACACTTATAATCACTCATGATGCATGAAATTTGGTTAAAGTCCTAGAAACGCGTTGTTAGATGTTTCATAATTTCGTGAAACTTGTACAAAGCTCATTGAGGAACTTATAAGCACTCATGTTGCATGAAACTTGGTTTAGAGTTCTAGAAACGCGTTGTTAGATGTTTCATAAGTTCTTCAAACTAGTACAAAGCTCATTGAGACACTTATAAGCACTCATGTTGCATGAATTTTGGTTTAGAGTCCTAGAAACGCGTTGTTAGATGTTTCATAAGTTTGTCAACCTACTAAAAAGATCATTGAGACACTTATAAGCACTCATGTTGCATGAAACTTGGTTTAGAGTCATAGAAACGCGTTGTTATATGTTTCATAAGTTCTTCAAATTTGTACAAAGCTCATTGAGACACTTATAAGCACTCATGTTGAATGAATTGGTTTAGAGTCCTAGAAACCGCATTGTTAGATGTTTCATAAGTTCTTCAAACTAGTACTAAGTTCATTGAGACACTTATAAGCACTCATGTTGCATGAAACTTGGTTTAGAGTCCTAAAAACCGCGTTGTTAGATGTTTCATAAGTTTGTCAAACTAGTACAAAGCTCATTGAGAAACTTATAAGCACTCATGTTGCATGAAACTTTGTTTAAAGTCCTAGAAACGTGTTGTTAGACGTTTCATAAGTTCGTCAAACTTGTACAAAGCTCATTGAGACACATATAAGCACTCATGTTGAATGAAACTTGGTTTAGAGTCCTAGAAACGCGTTGTTAGATGTTTCATAAGTTCGTCAAACTAGTACAAAGCACATTGAGACACTTATAAGCACTCATGTTGCATGAAACTTGGTTTAGAGTCCTAGAAACGAGTTGTTAGATGTTTCATAAGTTCGTCAAACTTGTACAAAGCTTATTGAGACACTTATAAGCACTCATGTTGCATGAAACTTTGTTTAGAGTCCTAGAAACGCGTTGTTAGATGTTTCATAAGTTCGTCAAACTAGTACAAAGCTCATTGAGACACTTATAAGAACTCATGTTGCATGAAACTTGGTTTAGAGTCCTAGAAACGCGTTGTTAGATGTTTCATAAGTTTGTCAACCTAGTACAAAGCTTATTAAGACACTTATAAGCACTCATGTTGCATGAAACTTGGTTTAATTAGAGTCCTAGAAACCGCGTTTTTAGTTGTTTCATAAGTTCGTCAAACTAGTACAAAGCTCATTGAGAAACTTATAAGCACTCATGTTGCATGAAACTTTGTTTAGAGTCCTAGAAACGCGTTGTTAGATGTTTCATAAGTTCGTAAAACTTGTACAAAGCTCATTGAGACACATATAAGCATTCATGTTGAATGAAACTTGGTTTAGAGTCCTAGAAACGCGTTGTTAGATGTTTCATAAGTTCGTCAAACTAGTACAAAGCTCATTGAGACACTTATAAGCACTCATGTTCCATGAAACTTGGTTTAGAGTCCTAGAAACACGTTGTTAGATGTTTCATAAGTTTGTCAAACTAGTACAAGGCTCATTGAGACACTTATAAGCACTCATGTTGCATGAAACTTGGTTTAGAGTCCTAGAAACGCGTTGTTAGATGTTTCATAAGTTCGTCAAACTTGTACAAACATCATTGAGACACTTATAAACACTCATTTTGCATGAAACTTTTTTTAGAGTCCTAGAAACCACGTTGTTAGATGTTTTATAAGTTCGTGAAACTTGTACAAAGATCATTGAGGAACTTATAAACACTCATGTTGCATGAAACTTGGTTTAGAGTTCTAGAAACGCGTTGTTAGATGTTTCATAAGTTCTTCAAACTAGTACAAAGCTCATTGAGACACTTATAAGCACTCATGTTGCATGAATTTTGGTTTAGAGTCCTAGAAACGCGTTGTTAGATGTTTCATAAGTTTGTCAACCTAGTAAAAAGATCATTGAGACACTTATAAGCACTCATGTTGCATGAAACTTGGTTTAGAGTCCTATAAACGCGTTGTTAGATGTTTCATAATTTCTTCAAATTTGTACAAAGCTCATTGAGACACTTATAAGCACTCATGTTGAATGAAACTTGGTTTAGATTCCTAGAAACCGCGTTGTTAGATGTTTCATAAGTTCTTCAAACTAGTACAAAGCTCATTGAGACACTTATAAGAATTCATGTTGCATGAAACTTGGTTTAGAGTCCTAGAAACGAGTTGTTAGATATTTCATAAGTTCGTCAAACTTGTACGAAGCTCATTGAGACACTTATAAGCACTCATGTTGCATGAAACATGGTTTAAAGTCCTAGAAACCGCGTTGTTAGATGTTTCATAAGGTCGTCAAACTAGTACAAAGCTCATTGAGACACTTATAAGCACTGATGTTGCATGAATTTTGGTTTAGAGTCCTAGAAACGGGTTGTTAGATGTTTCATAAGTTTTTCAACCTAGTAAACAGATCATTGAGACACTTATAAGCACTCATGTTGCATGAAACTTGGTTTAGAGTCCTAGAAACAAGTTCTTAGATGTTTCATAAGTTCGTCAAACTTTTACAAAGCTCATTGAGACACTTATAAGCACTCATGTTGCATGCAACTTGGTTTAGAGTCCTAGAAACGCGTTTTTAGATGTTTCATAAGTTCGTCAGACTAGTACAAAGCTCATTGAGAAACTTATAAGCACTCATGTTGCATGAAACTTGGTTTAGAGTCCTAGAAACTCGTTGTTAGATGTTTCATAAGTTTGTCAACCTAGTACAAAGCTCATTGCGACACTTATAAGCACTCATGTTGCATGAAACTTGGTTTAGAGTCCTAGAAACGCGTTGTTAGATGTTTCATAAGTTCGTCAAACTTGTACAAAACTCATTGAGACACTTATAAGCAATCATGTTGCATGAAACTTGGTTTAGAGTCCTTGAAACCGCGTTGTTAGATGTTTCATAAGTTCGTCAAACTTGTACAAAGTTCATTGAGACACATATAAGCACTCATGTTGAATGAAACTTGGTTTAGAGTCCTAGAAACGCGTTATTAGATGTTTCATAAGTTCGTCAAACTAGTACAAAGATCATTGAGAAACTTATAAGCACTCATGTTGCATGAAACTTTGTTTAGAGTCCTAGAAACGCGTTGTTAGCTGATTCATAAATTCGTCAAACTAGTACAAAGCTCATTCATACACTTATAAGAACTCAGGTTGCATGAAACTTGGTTTAGAGTCCTAGAAACGCGTTGTTAGATGTTTCATAAGTTTGTCAACCTAGTACAAACCTCATTGAGCACTTATAAGCACTCATGTTGCATGAAACTTGGTTTAGAGTCCTAGAAACGCGTTGTTAGATGTTTCATAAGTTCGTCAAACTTGTACAAAGCTCATTGAGACACTTATAAGCACTCATGTTGCATGAAACTTAGTTTAAAGTCCTAGCAACTGCGTTGTTAGATATTTCATAAGTTCTTCACACTAGTACAAAGCTCATTGAGACACTTATAAGCACTCATATTGCATGAAACTTGGTTTACAGTCCTAGAAACGCGTTGTTAGATGTTTCATAAGTTCGTCAAACTTGTACAAAGCTCATTGAGACACTTATAAGCACTCATGTTAAATGAAACTTGATTTAGAGTCCTAGAAACGCGTTGTTTAGATGTTTCATACGTTCGTCAAACTAGTACAAAGCTCATTGAGACACTTGTAAGCACTCATGTTGCATGAAACTTGGTTTAGAATCCTAGAAACCGCGTTGTTAGATGTTTCATAAGTTCGTCAAACTAGTACAAAGCTCATTGAGTAACTTATAAGCACTCATGTTGCATGAAACATTGTTTAGAGTCTTAGAAACCGCGTTGTTAGATGTTTCATGAGTTCGTCAAACTAGTACAAAGCTCATTGAGACACATATAAGCACTCATGTTGCATGAAACTTGGTTTAGAGTCCTAGAAACGTGTTGTTAGATGTTTCATGAGTTCTTCAAACTTGTACAAAGCTCATTGAGACACTTATAAGCACTCATGTTGAATGAAACTTGGTTTAGAGTCCTAGAAACGCGTTGTTAGATGTTTCATAAGTTCGTCAAACTTGTACAAAGCTCATTGAGACACTTATAAGCACTCATGTTGCATGAAACTTAGTTTAAAGTCCTATCAACCGCGTTGTTAGATGTTTCATAAGTTCTTCAAACTAGTACAAAGCTCATTGAGACACTTATAAGCACTCATATTGCATGAATTTGGTTTACAGTCCTAGAAACGCGTAGTTAGATGTTTCATAAGTTCGTAAAACTTGTACAAAGCTCATTGAGACACTTATAAGCACTCATGCTGAATGAAACTTGATTTAGAGTCCTAGAAATGCGTTGTTTAGATGTTTCATAAGTTCGTCAAACTAGTACAAAGCTCATTGAGACACTTATAAGCACTCATGTTGCATGAAACTTGGTTTAGAGTCCTAGAAACCGCGTTGTTAGATGTTTCATAAGTTCGTCAAACTAGTACAAAGCTAATTGAGAAACTTATAAGCACTCATGTTGAATGAAACTTCGTTTAGAATCTTAGAAACCGCGTTGTTAGATGTTTCATGAGTTCGTCAAACTAGTACAAAGCTCATTGAGACACATATAAGCACTCATGTTGCATGAAACTTGGTTTAAAGTCCTAGAAACGCGTTGTTAGATGTTTCATAAGTTCGTCAAACTAGTACAAAGTTCATTGAGACACTTCTAAGCACTCATGTTGCATGAAACTTCGTTTAAAGTCCTAGCAACCACGTTATTAGATGTTTCATAAATTCGTGAAACCGCGTTGTTAGATGTTTCATAAGTTCGTCAGACTAGTACAAAGCTCATTGAAACACTTATAAGCACTCATGTTGCATGAAACTTGGTTTAGAGTCCTAGAAACGCGTTGTTAGATGTTTCATGAGTTCTTCAAACTTGTACAAAGCTCATTGAGACACTTATAAGCACTCATGTTGAATGAAACTTTGTTTAGAGTCAAGAAACGCGTTGTTAGATGTTTCATAAGTTCGTCAAACTTGTACAAAGCTCATTGAGACACTTATAAGCACTCATGTTGCATGAAACTTAGTTTAAAGTCCTATGAACCGCGTTGTTAGATGTTTCATAAGTTCTTCAAACTAGTACAAAGCTCATTGAGACACTTATAAGACCTCATATTGCATGAATTTGGTTTACAGTCCTAGAAACGCGTTGTTAGATGTTTCATAAGTTCTTCAAACTTGTACAAAGCTCATTGAGACACTTATAAGCACTCATGCTGAATGAAACTTGATTTAGAGTCCTAGAAACGCGTTGTTAGATGTTTCATAAGTTCTTCAAACTAGTACAAAGCTCATTGAGACACTTATAAGCACTCATGTTGCATGAATTTTGGTTTAGAGTTCTAGAAACGCGTTGTTAGATGTTTCATAAGTTTGTCAACCTAGTAAAAAGATCATTGAGACACTTATAAGCACTCATGTTGCATGAAACTTTGTTTAGAGTACTAGAAACGCGTTGTTAGATGTTTCATAAGTTCTTCAAATTTGTACAAAGCTCATTGAGACACTTATAAGCACTCACGTTGAATGAAACTTGGTTTAGAGTCCTAGAAACCGCGTTGTTAGATGTTTCATAAGTTCTTCAAACTAGTACTAAGCTTATTGAGACACTTATAAGCACTCATGTTGCATGAAACTTGGTTTAGAGTCCTAGAAACGCGTTGTTAGATGTTTCATAAGTTCGTCAAACTTGTACAAAGCTCATTGAGACATTTATAAGCACTCATGTTGCATGAAACTTGGTTGAGAGTCCTAGAAACGCGTTGTTAGATGTTTCATAAGTTTGTCAACCTAGTACAAAGCTCATAGCGACATTTATAAGCAGTCATGTTGCATGAAACTTGGTTTAGAGTCCTAGAAACGCGTTGTTAGATGTTTCATAAGTTCGTCAAACTTGTACAAAGCTCATTGAGACACTTATAAGCACTCATGTTGCATGAAACTTAGTTTAAAGTCCTAGCAACTGCGTTGTTAGATATTTCATAAGTTCTTCACACTAGTACAAAGCTCATTGAGACACTTATAAGCACTCATATTGCATGAAACTTGGTTTACGAGTCCTAGAAACGCGTTGTTAGATGTTTCATAAGTTCGTCAAACTTGTACAAAGCTCATTGAGACACTTATAAGCACTCATGTTAAATGAAACTTGATTTAGAGTCCTAGAAACGCGTTGTTTAGATGTTTCATACGTTCGTCAAACTAGTACAAAGCTCATTGAGACACTTGTAAGCACTCATGTTGCATGAAACTTGGTTTAGAATCCTAGAAACCGCGTTGTTAGATGTTTCATAAGTTCGTCAAACTAGTACAAAGCTCATTGAGAAACTTATAAGCACTCATGTTGCATGAAACATTGTTTAGAGTCTTAGAAACCGCGTTGTTAGATGTTTCATGAGTTCGTCAAACTAGTACAAAGCTCATTGAGACACATATAAGCACTCATGTTGCATGAAACTTGGTTTAGAGTCCTAGAAACGTGTTGTTAGATGTTTCATGAGTTCTTCAAACTTGTACAAAGCTCATTGAGACACTTATAAGCACTCATGTTGAATGAAACTTGGTTTAGAGTCCTAGAAACGCGTTGTTAGATGTTTCATAAGTTCGTCAAACTTGTACAAAGCTCATTGAGACACTTATAAGCACTCATGTTGCATGAAACTTAGTTTAAAGTCCTATCAACCGCGTTGTTAGATGTTTCATAAGTTCTTCAAACTAGTACAAAGCTCATTGAGACACTTATAAGCACTCATATTGCATGAATTTGGTTTACAGTCCTAGAAACGCGTAGTTAGATGTTTCATAAGTTCGTAAAACTTGTACAAAGCTCATTGAGACACTTATAAGCACTCATGCTGAATGAAACTTGATTTAGAGTCCTAGAAATGCGTTGTTTAGATGTTTCATAAGTTCGTCAAACTAGTACAAAGCTCATTGAGACACTTATAAGCACTCATGTTGCATGAAACTTGGTTTAGAGTCCTAGAAACCGCGTTGTTAGATGTTTCATAAGTTCGTCAAACTAGTACAAAGCTAATTGAGAAACTTATAAGCACTCATGTTGAATGAAACTTCGTTTAGAATCTTAGAAACCGCGTTGTTAGATGTTTCATGAGTTCGTCAAACTAGTACAAAGCTCATTGAGACACATATAAGCACTCATGTTGCATGAAACTTGGTTTAAAGTCCTAGAAACGCGTTGTTAGATGTTTCATAAGTTCGTCAAACTAGTACAAAGTTCATTGAGACACTTCTAAGCACTCATGTTGCATGAAACTTCGTTTAAAAATCCTAGCAACCACGTTATTAGATGTTTCATAAATTCGTGAAACCGCGTTGTTAGATGTTTCATAAGTTCGTCAGACTAGTACAAAGCTCATTGAAACACTTATAAGCACTCATGTTGCATGAAACTTGGTTTAGAGTCCTAGAAACGCGTTGTTAGATGTTTCATGAGTTCTTCAAACTTGTACAAAGCTCATTGAGACACTTATAAGCACTCATGTTGAATGAAACTTTGTTTAGAGTCCAAGAAACGCGTTGTTAGATGTTTCATAAGTTCGTCAAACTTGTACAAAGCTCATTGAGACACTTATAAGCACTCATGTTGCATGAAACTTAGTTTAAATTCCTATGAACCGCGTTGTTAGATGTTTCATAAGTTCTTCAAACTAGTACAAAGCTCATTGAGACACTTATAAGCACTCATATTGCATGAATTTGGTTTACAGTCCTAGAAACGCGTTGTTAGATGTTTCATAAGTTCGTCAAACTTGTACAAAGCTCATTGAGACACTTATAAGCACTCATGCTGAATGAAACTTGATTTAGAGTCCTAGAAATGCGTTGTTTAGATGTTTCATAAGTTCTTCAAACTAGTACAAAGCTCATTGAGACACTTATAAGCACTCATGTTGCATGAAACTTGGTTTAGAGTCCTAGAAACCGCGTTGTTAGATGTTTCATAAGTTCGTCAAACTAGTACAAAGCTAATTGAGAAACTTATAAGCACTCATGTTGAATGAAACTTCGTTTAGAATCTTAGAAACCGCGTTGTTAGATGTTTCATGAGTTCGTCAAACTAGTACAAAGCTCATTGAGACACATATAAGCACTCATGTTGCATGAAACTTGGTTTAAAGTCCTAGAAACGCGTTGTTGGATGTTTCATAAGTTCGTCAAACTAGTACAAAGTTCATTGAGACACTTCTAAGCACTCATGTTGCATGAAACTTCGTTTAAAGTCCTAGCAACCACGTTATTAGATGTTTCATAAATTCGTGAAACCGCGTTGTTAGATGTTTCATAAGTTCGTCAGACTAGTACAAAGCTCATTGAAACACTTATAAGCACTCATGTTGCATGAAACTTGGTTTAGAGTCCTAGAAACGCGTTGTTAGATGTTTCATGAGTTCTTCAAACTTGTACAAAGCTCATTGAGACACTTATAAGCACTCATGTTGAATGAAACTTTGTTTAGAGTCCAAGAAACGCGTTGTTAGATGTTTCATAAGTTTGTCAAACTTGTACAAAGCTCATTGAGACACTTATAAGCACTCATGTTGCATGAAACTTAGTTTAAAGTCCTATGAACCGCGTTGTTAGATGTTTCATAAGTTCTTCAAACTAGTACAAAGCTCATTGAGACACTTATAAGCACTCATATTGCATGAATTTGGTTTACAGTCCTAGAAACGCGTTGTTAGATGTTTCATAAGTTCGTCAAACTTGTACAAAGCTCATTGAGACACTTATAAGCACTCATGCTGAATGAAACTTGATTTAGAGTCCTAGAAATGCGTTGTTTAGATGTTTCATAAGTTCGTCTAACTAGTACAAAGCTCATTGAGACACTTATAAGCACTCATGTTGCATGAAACTTGGTTTAGAGTCCTAGAAACCGCGTTGTTAGATGTTTCATAAGTTCGTCAAACTAGTACAAAGCTCATTGAGAAACTTATAAGCACTCATGTTGAATGAAACTTCGTTTAGAATCTTAGAAACCGTGTTGTTAGATGTTTCATGAGTTCGTCAAACTAGTACAAAGCTCATTGAGACACATATAAGCACTCATGTTGCATGAAACTTGGTTTGAAGTCCTAGAAACGCGTTGTTAGATGTTTCATAAGTTCGTCAAACTAGTACAAAGTTCATTGAGACACTTCTAAGCACTCATGTTGCATGAAACTTCGTTTAAAGTCCTAGCAACCACGTTATTAGATGTTTCATAAATTCGTGAAACTTGTACAAAGCTCATTGAGACACTTATAATCACTCACGATGCATGAAACTTGGTTTAAAGTCCTAGAAACGTGTTGTTAGATGTTTCATAAGTTCGTGAAACTTGTACAAAGCTCATTGGGGAACTTATAAGTACTCATGTAGCATGAAATTTGGTTTAGAGTCCTAGAAACGCGTTGTTAGATGTTTCACAAATTCTTCAAACTTGTACAAAGCTCATCGAGACACTTATAATCACTCATCGTGCATGAAACTTATTTTAAAGTCCTAGCAACCACGTTGTTAGATTTATCGAAAGTTCGTCAAACTTGTACAAAGCTCATTGAGACACTTATAAGCACTCATGTTGCATGAAACTTGGTTTAGAGTCCTAGAAACGCGTTCTTAGATGTTTCATAAGTTCGTCAAACTAGTACGAAGCTCATTGTGAAACTTATAAGTACTCATGTTGCATGAAACTTCGTTTAGAGTCTTAGAAACCGCGTTATTAGATGTTTCATGAGTTCGTCAAACTTGTACAAAGCTCATTGAGACAAATATAAGCACTAATGTTGCATGTAACTTGGTTTAGAGTCCTAGAAACGCGTTGTTAGATGTTTCATAAGTTCGTCAAACTAGTACAAACCTCATTGAGACACTTATAAGAAATCATGTTGCATGAATTTTGGTTTAGAGTCCTAGAAACGCGTTGTTAGGTGTTTCATAAGTTTGTCAACCTAGTAAAAAGCTCATTGAGACACTTATAAGCACTAATGTTGCATGAAACTTGGTTTAGAGTCCTAGAAACGCGTTGTTAGATGTTTTATAAGTTCGTCAAACTTGTACAAAGCTCATTGAGACACTTCTAAGCACTCATGTTGCATGAAACTTCGTTTAGAGTCCTAGCAACCACGTTGTTTAGATGTTTCATAAGTTCGTCAAACTAGTACAAAGCTAATTGAGAAACTTATAAGCACTCATGTTGAATGAAACTTCGTTTAGAATCTTAGAAACCGCGTTGTTAGATGTTTCATGAGTTCGTCAAACTAGTACAAAGCTCATTGAGACACATATAAGCACTCATGTTGCATGAAACTTGGTTTAAAGTCCTAGAAACGCGTTGTTAGATGTTTCATAAGTTCGTCAAACTAGTACAAAGTTCATTGAGACACTTCTAAGCACTCATGTTGCATGAAACTTCGTTTAAAGTCCTAGCAACCACGTTATTAGATGTTTCATAAATTCGTGAAACCGCGTTGTTAGATGTTTCATAAGTTCGTCGAGACTAGTACAAAGCTCATTGAAACACTTATAAGCACTCATGTTGCATGAAACTTGGTTTAGAGTCCTAGAAACGCGTTGTTAGATGTTTCATGAGTTCTTCAAACTTGTACAAAGCTCATTGAGACACTTATAAGCACTCATGTTGAATGAAACTTTGTTTAGAGTCCAAGAAACGCGTTGTTAGATGTTTCATAAGTTCGTCAAACTTGTACAAAGCTCATTGAGACACTTATAAGCACTCATGTTGCATGAAACTTAGTTTAAAGTCCTATGAACCGCGTTGTTAGATGTTTCATAAGTTCTTCAAACTAGTACAAAGCTCATTGAGACACTTATAAGCACTCATATTGCATGAATTTGGTTTACGAGTCCTAGAAACGCGTTGTTAGATGTTTCATAAGTTCGTCAAACTTGTACAAAGCTCATTGAGACACTTATAAGCACTCATGCTGAATGAAACTTGATTTAGAGTCCTAGAAATGCGTTGTTTAGATGTTTCATAAGTTCGTCAAACTAGTACAAAGCTCATTGAGACACTTATAAGCACTCATGTTGCATGAAACTTGGTTTAGAGTCCTAGAAACCGCGTTGTTAGATGTTTCATAAGTTCGTCAAACTAGTACAAAGCTCATTGAGAAACTTATAAGCACTCATGTTGAATGAAACTTCGTTTAGAATCTTAGAAACCGTGTTGTTAGATGTTTCATGAGTTCGTCAAACTAGTACAAAGCTCATTGAGACACATATAAGCACTCATGTTGCATGAAACTTGGTTTAAAGTCCTAGAAACGCGTTGATAGATGTTTCATAAGTTCGTCAAACTAGTACAAAGTTCATTGAGACACTTCTAAGCACTCATGTTGCATGAAACTTCGTTTAAAGTCCTAGCAACCACGTTATTAGATGTTTCATAAATTCGTGAAACTTGTACAAAGCTCATTGAGACACTTATAATCACTCACGATGCATGAAACTTGGTTTAAAGTCCTAGAAACGTGTTGTTAGATGTTTCATAAGTTCGTGAAACTTGTACAAAGCTCATTGGGGAACTTATAAGTACTCATGTAGCATGAAATTTGGTTTAGAGTCCTAGAAACGCGTTGTTAGATGTTTCACAAATTCTTCAAACTTGTACAAAGCTCATCGAGACACTTATAATCACTCATCGTGCATGAAACTTATTTTAAAGTCCTAGCAACCACGTTGTTAGATTTATCAGAAGTTCGTCAAACTTGTACAAAGCTCATTGAGACACTTATAAGCACTCATGTTGCATGAAACTTGGTTTAGAGTCCTAGAAACGCGTTCTTAGATGTTTCATAAGTTCGTCAAACTAGTACGAAGCTCATTGTGAAACTTATAAGTACTCATGTTGCATGAAACTTCGTTTAGAGTCTTAGAAACCGCGTTATTAGATGTTTCATGAGTTCGTCAAACTTGTACAAAGCTCATTGAGACAAATATAAGCACTAATGTTGCATGTAACTTGGTTTAGAGTCCTAGAAACGCGTTGTTAGATGTTTCATAAGTTCGTCAAACTAGTACAAAGCTCATTGAGACACTTATAAGAAATCATGTTGCATGAATTTTGGTTTAGAGTCCTAGAAACGCGTTGTTAGGTGTTTCATAAGTTTGTCAACCTAGTAAAAAGCTCATTGAGACACTTATAAGCACTAATGTTGCATGAAACTTGGTTTAGAGTCCTAGAAACGCGTTGTTAGATGTTTTATAAGTTCGTCAAACTTGTACAAAGCTCATTGAGACACTTCTAAGCACTCATGTTGCATGAAACTTCGTTTAGAGTCCTAGCAACCACGTTGTTAGATGTTTCATAAGTTCTTCAAACTAGTACAAAGCTCATTGAGACACTTATAAGCACTCATGTTGCATAAAACTTGGTTTAGAGTCCTAGAAACGCGTTGTTAGATGTTTCATAAGTTCGTTAAACTTGTAAAAAGCTCATTGAGAAACTTATAAGCACTCATGTTGAATGAAACTTGATTTAGAGTCCTATAAACGCGTTGTCAGATGTTGCATAAGTTCGTCAGACTAGTACAAAGCTCATTGAAACACTTATAAGCACTCATGTTGCATGAAACTTGGTTTAGAGTCCTAGAAACGCGTTGTTAGATGTTTCATAAGTTCGTCAAACTAGTACAAAGCTCATTGAGACACTTATAAGCACTCATGTTGCATGAAACTTGGTTTAGAGTCCTAGAAACGAGTTGTTAGATATTTCATAAGTTCGTCAAAATTGTACAAAGCTCATTGAGACACTTATAAGCACTCATGTTGCATGAAACATGGTTCAGAGTCCTAGAAACGCGTTGTTATATGTTTCATAAGTTCGTCAAACTAGTACAAACCTCATTGAGACACTTATAAGCACTCATGTTGCATGAAAATTGGTTTAGAGTCCTAGAAACGCGTTGTTAGATGTTTCATAAGTTTGTCAACATAGTACAAACCTCATTGCGACACTTATAAGCACTTATGTTGCATGAAACTTGGTTTAGAGTCCTAGAAACGCGTTGTTAGATGTTTCATAAGTTCGTCAAACTTGTACAAAGCTCATAGAGACACTTATAAGCAATAATGTTGCATGAAACTTGGTTTAGAGTCCTAGAAACCGCGTTGTTAGATGTTTCATAAGTTCGTCAGACTAGTACAAATCTCATTGAAACATTTATAAGCACTCATGTTATAAGCACTCATGAAACTTGGTTTAGAGTCCTAGAAACCCGTTGTTAGATGTTTCATAAGTTCGTCAAACTTGTACAAAGCTCATAGAGACACTTATAAGCAATAATGTTGCATGAAACTTGGTTTAGAGTCCTAGAAACCGCGTTGTTAGATGTTTCATAAGTTCGTCAGACTAGTACAAATCTCATGAAACTTGGTTTAGAGTCCTAGAAACGCGTTGTTAGATGTTTCATAAGTTCGTCAAACTTGTACAAAGCTCATAGAGACACTTATAAGCAATAATGTTGCATGAAACTTGGTTTAGAGTCCTAGAAACGCGTTGTTAGATGTTTCATAAGTTCGTCAAACTTATACAAAGCTCATTGAGACACTTATAAGCACTCATGTTGAATGAAAATTGGTTTAGAGTCCTAGAAACGCGTTGTTTGATGTTTCATAAGTTCGTCAAACTAGTACAAAGCTCATTGAGACACTTATAAGCACTCATGTTGCATGAAACTTCGTTTAGAGTCCTAGAAATCACGTTGTTAGATGTTTCAATATAAGTTCGTAAAACTAGTACAAATCTCATTGAGACACTTATAAGCACTCATGTTGCATGAAACTTGGTTTAGAGTCCTAGAAACCGCGTTGTTAGATGTTTCATAAGTTCTTCAAATTTGTACAAAGCTCATTGAGACATATATAAGCACTCATGTTGCATGAATTTTGGTTTAGAGTCCTAGAAACGCGTTGTTAGATGTTTCATAAGTTTGTCAACCTAGTAAAAAGATCATTGAGACACTTATAAGCATTCATGTTGCATGAAACTTGGTTTAGAGTCCTAGAAACGCGTTGTTAGATGTTTCATAATTTCTTCAAATTTGTACAAAGCTCATTGAGACACTTATAAGCACTCATGTTGAATGAAACTTGGTTTAGAGTCCTAAAAACCGCGTTGTTAGATGTTTCATAAGTTCTTCAAACTAGTACTAAGCTCATTGAGACACTTATAAGCACTCATGTTGCATGAAACTTGGTTTAGAGTCCTAGAAACGCGTTGTTAGATGTTTCATAAGTTCGTCAAACTTGTACAAAGCTCATTGAGACACTTATAAGCACTCATGTTGAATGAAACTTGATTTAGAGTCCTAGAAACGCGTTGTTAGATGTTTCATAAGTTCGTCAAACTTGGACAAAGCTCATTGAGACATTTATAAGCAATTATGTTGCATGAAACTTGGTTTAGAGTCCTAGAAACCGCGTTGTTAGATGTTTCATAAGTTCGTCAGACTAGTACAAAGCTCATTGAAACACATATAAGCACTCATGTTGAATGAAACTTAGTTTAGAGTCCTAGAAACGCGTTGTTAAATGTTTCATAAGTTCGTCAAACTAGTACAAAGCTCATTGAGAAACATATAAGCACTCATGTTGCATGTAACTTTGTTTAGAGTCCTAGAAACGCGTTTTTAGATGTTTCATAAATTCGTCAAACTAGTAGAAAGCTCATTGAGTAACTTATAAGAACTCATGTTGCATGAAACTTGTTTTAGAGTCCTAGAAACGCGTTGTTAGATGTTTCATAAGTTTGTCAATCTTGTACAAAGCTCATTGAGCACTTATAAGCACTCATGTTGCATGAAACTTGGTTTAGAGTTTTAGAAACGCGTTCTTAGATGTTTCATAAGTTCGTCAAACTAGTACAAAGCTCATTGAGAAACTTATAAGTACTCATGTTGTATGAAACTTCGTTTAGAGTCATAGAAACCGCGTTGTTAGATGTTTCATGAGTTCGTCAAACTAGTACAAAGCTCATTGAGAAACTTATAAGCACTCATGTTGCATGAAACTTCGTTTAGAGTTCTAGAAACGCGTTATTAGATGTTTCATGAGTTCGTCAAACTTGTACAAAGCTCATTGAGACACATATAAGCACTAATGTTGCATGTAACTTGGTTTAGAGTCCTAGAAACGCGTTGTTAGATGTTTCATAAGTTCGTCAAACTAGTACAAAGCTCATTGAGACACTTATAAGCACTCATGTTGAATGAAACTTGGTTTAGAGTCCTAGAAACGCGTTGTTAGATGTTTCATAAGTTCGTCAAACTTGTACAAAGCTCATTGAGACACTTATAAGCACTCATGTTCCATGAAACTTAGTTTAAAGTCCTATCAACCGCGTTGTTAGATGTTTCATAAGTTCTTCAAACTAGTACAAAGCTCATTGAGACACTTATAAGCACTCATATTGCATGAATTTGGTTTACAGTCCTAGAAACGCGTTGTTAGATGTTTCATAAGTTCGTCAAACTTGTACAAAGCTCATTGAGACACTTATAAGCACTCATGTTGCATGAAACTTGGTTTAGAGTCCTAGAAACGCGTTGTTAGATGTTTCATGAGTTCTTCAAACTTGTACAAAGCTCATTGAGACACTTATAAGCACTCATGTTGAATGAAACTTGGTTTAGAGTCCTAGAAACGCGTTGTTAGATGTTTCATAAGTTCGTCAAACTTGTACAAAGCTCATTGAGACACTTATAAGCACTCATGTTCCATGAAACTTAGTTTAAAGTCCTATCAACCGCGTTGTTAGATGTTTCATAAGTTCTTCAAACTAGTACAAAGCTCATTGAGACACTTATAAGAACTCATATTGCATGAATTTGGTTTACAGTCCTAGAAACGCGTTGTTAGATGTTTCATAAGTTCGTCAAACTTGTACAAAGCTCATTGAAACACTTATAAGCACTCATGCTGAATGAAACTTGATTTAGAGTCCTAGAAATGCGTTGTTTAGATGTTTCATAAGTTCGTCAAACTAGTACAAAGCTCATTGAGACACTTATAAGCACTCATGTTGCATGAAACTTGGTTTAGAGTCCTAGAAACCGCGTTGTTAGATGTTTCATAAGTTCGTCAAACTAGTACAAAGCTCATTGAGAAACTTATAAGCACTCATGTTGAATGAAACTTCGTTTAGAATCTTAGAAACCGCGTTGTTAGATGTTTCATGAGTTCGTCAAACTAGTACAAAGCTCATTGAGACACATATAAGCACTCATGTTGCATGAAACTTGGTTTAAAGTCCTAGAAACGCGTTGTTAGATGTTTCATAAGTTCGTCAAACTAGTACAAAATTCATTGAGACACTTCTAAGCACTCATGTTGCATGAAACTTCGTTTAAAGTCCTAGCAACCACGTTATTAGATGTTTCATAAATTCGTGAAACCGCGTTGTTAGATGTTTCATAAGTTCTTCAAACTAGTACAAAGCTCATTGAGACACTTATAAGAACTCATATTGCATGAATTTGGTTTACAGTCCTAGAAACGCGTTGTTAGATGTTTCATAAGTTCGTCAAACTTGTACAAAGCTCATTGAGACACTTATAAGCACTCATGTTGCATGAAACTTGGTTTAGAGTCCTAGAAACGCGTTGTTAGATGTTTCATGAGTTCTTCAAACTTGTACAAAGCTCATTGAGACACTTATAAGCACTCATGTTGAATGAAACTTTGTTTAGAGTCCAAGAAACGCGTTGTTAGATGTTTCATAAGTTTGTCAAACTAGTACAAAGCTCATTGAGACACTTATAAGCACTCATATTGCATGAATTTGGTTTACAGTCCTAGAAACGCGTTGTTAGATGTTTCATAAGTTCGTCAAACTTGTACAAAGCTCATTGAGACACTTATAAGCACTCATGCTGAATGAAACTTGATTTAGAGTCCTAGAAATGCGTTGTTTAGATGTTTCATAAGTTCGTCAAACTAGTACAAAGCTCATTGAGACACTTATAAGCACTCATGTTGCATGAAACTTGGTTTAGAGTCCTAGAAACCGCGTTGTTAGATGTTTCATAAGTTCGTCAAACTAGTACAAAGCTCATTGAGAAACTTATAAGCACTCATGTTGAATGAAACTTCGTTTAGAATCTTAGAAACCGTGTTGTTAGATGTTTCATGAGTTCGTCAAACTAGTACAAAGCTCATTGAGACACATATAAGCACTCATGTTGCATGAAACTTGGTTTGAAGTCCTAGAAACGCGTTGTTAGATGTTTCATAAGTTCGTCAAACTAGTACAAAGTTCATTGAGACACTTCTAAGAACTCATGTTGCATGAAACTTCGTTTAAAGTCCTAGCAACCACGTTATTAGATGTTTCATAAATTCGTGAAACTTGTACAAAGCTCATTGAGACACTTATAATCACTCACGATGCATGAAACTTGGTTTAAAGTCCTAGAAACGTGTTGTTAGATGTTTCATAAGTTCGTGAAACTTGTACAAAGCTCATTGGGGAACTTATAAGTACTCATGTAGCATGAAATTTGGTTTAGAGTCCTAGAAACGCGTTGTTAGATGTTTCACAAATTCTTCAAACTTGTACAAAGCTCATCGAGACACTTATAATCACTCATCGTGCATGAAACTTATTTTAAAGTCCTAGCAACCACGTTGTTAGATTTATCAGAAGTTCGTCAAACTTGTACAAAGCTCATTGAGACACTTATAAGCACTCATGTTGCATGAAACTTGGTTTAGAGTCCTAGAAACGCGTTCTTAGATGTTTCATAAGTTCGTCAAACTAGTACGAAGCTCATTGTGAAACTTATAAGTACTCATGTTGCATGAAACTTCGTTTAGAGTCTTAGAAACCGCGTTATTAGATGTTTCATGAGTTCGTCAAACTTGTACAAAGCTCATTGAGACAAATATAAGCACTAATGTTGCATGTAACTTGGTTTAGAGTCCTAGAAACGCGTTGTTAGATGTTTCATAAGTTCGTCAAACTAGTACAAACCTCATTGAGACACTTATAAGAAATCATGTTGCATGAATTTTGGTTTAGAGTCCTAGAAACGCGTTGTTAGGTGTTTCATAAGTTTGTCAACCTAGTAAAAAGCTCATTGAGACACTTATAAGCACTAATGTTGCATGAAACTTGGTTTAGAGTCCTAGAAACGCGTTGTTAGATGTTTTATAAGTTCGTCAAACTTGTACAAAGCTCATTGAGACACTTCTAAGCACTCATGTTGCATGAAACTTCGTTTAGAGTCCTAGCAACCACGTTGTTTAGATGTTTCATAAGTTCTTCAAACTAGTACAAAGCTCATTGAGACACTTATAAGCACTCATGTTGCATGAAACTTGGTTTAGAGTCCTAGAAACCGCGTTGTTAGATGTTTCATAAGTTCGTCAAACTAGTACAAAGCTCATTGAGACACTTATAAGAACTCATATTGCATGAATTTGGTTTACAGTCCTAGAAACGCGTTGTTAGATGTTTCATAAGTTCGTCAAACTTGTACAAAGCTCATTGAGACACTTATAAGCACTCATGTTGCATGAAACTTGGTTTAGAGTCCTAGAAACGCGTTGTTAGATGTTTCATGAGTTCTTCAAACTTGTACAAAGCTCATTGAGACACTTATAAGCACTCATGTTGAATGAAACTTTGTTTAGAGTCCAAGAAACGCGTTGTTAGATGTTTCATAAGTTTGTCAAACTAGTACAAAGCTCATTGAGACACTTATAAGCACTCATATTGCATGAATTTGGTTTACAGTCCTAGAAACGCGTTGTTAGATGTTTCATAAGTTCGTCAAACTTGTACAAAGCTCATTGAGACACTTATAAGCACTCATGCTGAATGAAACTTGATTTAGAGTCCTAGAAATGCGTTGTTTAGATGTTTCATAAGTTCGTCAAACTAGTACAAAGCTCATTGAGACACTTATAAGCACTCATGTTGCATGAAACTTGGTTTAGAGTCCTAGAAACCGCGTTGTTAGATGTTTCATAAGTTCGTCAAACTAGTACAAAGCTCATTGAGAAACTTATAAGCACTCATGTTGAATGAAACTTCGTTTAGAATCTTAGAAACCGTGTTGTTAGATGTTTCATGAGTTCGTCAAACTAGTACAAAGCTCATTGAGACACATATAAGCACTCATGTTGCATGAAACTTGGTTTGAAGTCCTAGAAACGCGTTGTTAGATGTTTCATAAGTTCGTCAAACTAGTACAAAGTTCATTGAGACACTTCTAAGCACTCATGTTGCATGAAACTTCGTTTAAAGTCCTAGCAACCACGTTATTAGATGTTTCATAAATTCGTGAAACTTGTACAAAGCTCATTGAGACACTTATAATCACTCACGATGCATGAAAACTTGGTTTAAAGTCCTAGAAACGTGTTGTTAGATGTTTCATAAGTTCGTGAAACTTGTACAAAGCTCATTGGGGAACTTATAAGTACTCATGTAGCATGAAATTTGGTTTAGAGTCCTAGAAACGCGTTGTTAGATGTTTCACAAATTCTTCAAACTTGTACAAAGCTCATCGAGACACTTATAATCACTCATCGTGCATGAAACTTATTTTAAAGTCCTAGCAACCACGTTGTTAGATTTATCAGAAGTTCGTCAAACTTGTACAAAGCTCATTGAGACACTTATAAGCACTCATGTTGCATGAAACTTGGTTTAGAGTCCTAGAAACGCGTTCTTAGATGTTTCATAAGTTCGTCAAACTAGTACGAAGCTCATTGTGAAACTTATAAGTACTCATGTTGCATGAAACTTCGTTTAGAGTCTTAGAAACCGCGTTATTAGATGTTTCATGAGTTCGTCAAACTTGTACAAAGCTCATTGAGACAAATATAAGCACTAATGTTGCATGTAACTTGGTTTAGAGTCCTAGAAACGCGTTGTTAGATGTTTCATAAGTTCGTCAAACTAGTACAAACCTCATTGAGACACTTATAAGAAATCATGTTGCATGAATTTTGGTTTAGAGTCCTAGAAACGCGTTGTTAGGTGTTTCATAAGTTTGTCAACCTAGTAAAAAGCTCATTGAGACACTTATAAGCACTAATGTTGCATGAAACTTGGTTTAGAGTCCTAGAAACGCGTTGTTAGATGTTTTATAAGTTCGTCAAACTTGTACAAAGCTCATTGAGACACTTCTAAGCACTCATGTTGCATGAAACTTCGTTTAGAGTCCTAGCAACCACGTTGTTTAGATGTTTCATAAGTTCTTCAAACTAGTACAAAGCTCATTGAGACACTTATAAGCACTCATGTTGCATGAAACTTGGTTTAGAGTCCTAGAAACCGCGTTGTTAGATGTTTCATAAGTTCGTCAAACTAGTACAAAGCTAATTGAGAAACTTATAAGCACTCATGTTGAATGAAACTTCGTTTAGAATCTTAGAAACCGCGTTGTTAGATGTTTCATGAGTTCGTCAAACTAGTACAAAGCTCATTGAGACACATATAAGCACTCATGTTGCATGAAACTTGGTTTAAAGTCCTAGAAACGCGTTGTTAGATGTTTCATAAGTTCGTCAAACTAGTACAAAGTTCATTGAGACACTTCTAAGCACTCATGTTGCATGAAACTTCGTTTAAAGTCCTAGCAACCACGTTATTAGATGTTTCATAAATTCGTGAAACCGCGTTGTTAGATGTTTCATAAGTTCGTCAGACTAGTACAAAGCTCATTGAAACACTTATAAGCACTCATGTTGCATGAAACTTGGTTTAGAGTCCTAGAAACGCGTTGTTAGATGTTTCATGAGTTCTTCAAACTTGTACAAAGCTCATTGAGACACTTATAAGCACTCATGTTGAATGAAACTTTGTTTAGAGTCCAAGAAACGCGTTGTTAGATGTTTCATAAGTTCGTCAAACTTGTACAAAGCTCATTGAGACACTTATAAGCACTCATGTTGCATGAAACTTAGTTTAAAGTCCTATGAACCGCGTTGTTAGATGTTTCATAAGTTCTTCAAACTAGTACAAAGCTCATTGAGACACTTATAAGCACTCATATTGCATGAATTTGGTTTACAGTCCTAGAAACGCGTTGTTAGATGTTTCATAAGTTCGTCAAACTTGTACAAAGCTCATTGAGACACTTATAAGCACTCATGCTGAATGAAACTTGATTTAGAGTCCTAGAAATGCGTTGTTTAGATGTTTCATAAGTTCGTCAAACTAGTACAAAGCTCATTGAGACACTTATAAGCACTCATGTTGCATGAAACTTGGTTTAGAGTCCTAGAAACCGCGTTGTTAGATGTTTCATAAGTTCGTCAAACTAGTACAAAGCTCATTGAGAAACTTATAAGCACTCATGTTGAATGAAACTTCGTTTAGAATCTTAGAAACCGTGTTGTTAGATGTTTCATGAGTTCGTCAAACTAGTACAAAGCTCATTGAGACACATATAAGCACTCATGTTGCATGAAACTTGGTTTAAAGTCCTAGAAACGCGTTGATAGATGTTTCATAAGTTCGTCAAACTAGTACAAAGTTCATTGAGACACTTCTAAGCACTCATGTTGCATGAAACTTCGTTTAAAGTCCTAGCAACCACGTTATTAGATGTTTCATAAATTCGTGAAACTTGTACAAAGCTCATTGAGACACTTATAATCACTCACGATGCATGAAACTTGGTTTAAAGTCCTAGAAACGTGTTGTTAGATGTTTCATAAGTTCGTGAAACTTGTACAAAGCTCATTGGGGAACTTATAAGTACTCATGTAGCATGAAATTTGGTTTAGAGTCCTAGAAACGCGTTGTTAGATGTTTCACAAATTCTTCAAACTTGTACAAAGCTCATCGAGACACTTATAATCACTCATCGTGCATGAAACTTATTTTAAAGTCCTAGCAACCACGTTGTTAGATTTATCAGAAGTTCGTCAAACTTGTACAAAGCTCATTGAGACACTTATAAGCACTCATGTTGCATGAAACTTGGTTTAGAGTCCTAGAAACGCGTTCTTAGATGTTTCATAAGTTCGTCAAACTAGTACGAAGCTCATTGTGAAACTTATAAGTACTCATGTTGCATGAAACTTCGTTTAGAGTCTTAGAAACCGCGTTATTAGATGTTTCATGAGTTCGTCAAACTTGTACAAAGCTCATTGAGACAAATATAAGCACTAATGTTGCATGTAACTTGGTTTAGAGTCCTGGAAACGCGTTGTTAGATGTTTCATAAGTTCGTCAAACTAGTACAAAGCTCATTGAGACACTTATAAGAAATCATGTTGCATGAATTTTGGTTTAGAGTCCTAGAAACGCGTTGTTAGGTGTTTCATAAGTTTGTCAACCTAGTAAAAAGCTCATTGAGACACTTATAAGCACTAATGTTGCATGAAACTTGGTTTAGAGTCCTAGAAACGCGTTGTTAGATGTTTTATAAGTTCGTCAAACTTGTACAAAGCTCATTGAGACACTTCTAAGCACTCATGTTGCATGAAACTTCGTTTAGAGTCCTAGCAACCACGTTGTTAGATGTTTCATAAGTTCTTCAAACTAGTACAAAGCTCATTGAGACACTTATAAGCACTCATGTTGCATAAAACTTGGTTTAGAGTCCTAGAAACGCGTTGTTAGATGTTTCATAAGTTCGTTAAACTTGTAAAAAGCTCATTGAGAAACTTATAAGCACTCATGTTGAATGAAACTTGATTTAGAGTCCTATAAACGCGTTGTCGGATGTTGCATAAGTTCGTCGACTAGTACAAAGCTCATTGAAACACTTATAAGCACTCATGTTGCATGAAACTTGGTTTAGAGTCCTAGAAACGCGTTGTTAGATGTTTCATAAGTTCGTCAAACTAGTACAAAGCTCATTGAGACACTTATAAGCACTCATGTTGCATGAAACTTGGTTTAGAGTCCTAGAAACGAGTTGTTAGATATTTCATAAGTTCGTCAAAATTGTACAAAGCTCATTGAGACACTTATAAGCACTCATGTTGCATGAAACATGGTTCAGAGTCCTAGAAACGCGTTGTTATATGTTTCATAAGTTCGTCAAACTAGTACAAACCTCATTGAGACACTTATAAGCACTCATGTTGCATGAAAATTGGTTTAGAGTCCTAGAAACGCGTTGTTAGATGTTTCATAAGTTTGTCAACATAGTACAAACCTCATTGCGACACTTATAAGCACTTATGTTGCATGAAACTTGGTTTAGAGTCCTAGAAACGCGTTGTTAGATGTTTCATAAGTTCGTCAAACTTGTACAAAGCTCATAGAGACACTTATAAGCAATAATGTTGCATGAAACTTGGTTTAGAGTCCTAGAAACCGCGTTGTTAGATGTTTCATAAGTTCGTCAGACTAGTACAAATCTCATTGAAACATTTATAAGCACTCATGTTATAAGCACTCATGAAACTTGGTTTAGAGTCCTAGAAACGCGTTGTTAGATGTTTCATAAGTTCGTCAAACTTGTACAAAGCTCATAGAGACACTTATAAGCAATAATGTTGCATGAAACTTGGTTTAGAGTCCTAGAAACCGCGTTGTTAGATGTTTCATAAGTTCGTCGACTAGTACAAATCTCATGAAACTTGGTTTAGAGTCCTAGAAACGCGTTGTTAGATGTTTCATAAGTTCGTCAAACTTGTACAAAGCTCATAGAGACACTTATAAGCAATAATGTTGCATGAAACTTGGTTTAGAGTCCTAGAAACGCGTTGTTAGATGTTTCATAAGTTCGTCAAACTTATACAAAGCTCATTGAGACACTTATAAGCACTCATGTTGAATGAAAATTGGTTTAGAGTCCTAGAAACGCGTTGTTTGATGTTTCATAAGTTCGTCAAACTAGTACAAAGCTCATTGAGACACTTATAAGCACTCATGTTGCATGAAACTTCGTTTAGAGTCCTAGAAATCACGTTGTTAGATGTTTCAATATAAGTTCGTAAAACTAGTACAAATCTCATTGAGACACTTATAAGCACTCATGTTGCATGAAACTTGGTTTAGAGTCCTAGAAACCGCGTTGTTAGATGTTTCATAAGTTCTTCAAATTTGTACAAAGCTCATTGAGACATATATAAGCACTCATGTTGCATGAATTTTGGTTTAGAGTCCTAGAAACGCGTTGTTAGATGTTTCATAAGTTTGTCAACCTAGTAAAAAGATCATTGAGACACTTATAAGCATTCATGTTGCATGAAACTTGGTTTAGAGTCCTAGAAACGCGTTGTTAGATGTTTCATAATTTCTTCAAATTTGTACAAAGCTCATTGAGACACTTATAAGCACTCATGTTGAATGAAACTTGGTTTAGAGTCCTAAAAACCGCGTTGTTAGATGTTTCATAAGTTCTTCAAACTAGTACTAAGCTCATTGATACACTTATAAGCACTCATGTTGCATGAAACTTGGTTTAGAGTCCTAGAAACGCGTTGTTAGATGTTTCATAAGTTCATCAAACTTGTACAAAGCTCATTGAGACACTTATAAGCACTCATGTTGAATGAAACTTGATTTAGAGTCCTAGAAACGCGTTGTTAGATGTTTCATAAGTTCGTCAAACTTGGACAAAGCTCATTGAGACATTTATAAGCAATTATGTTGCATGAAACTTGGTTTAGAGTCCTAGAAACCGCGTTGTTAGATGTTTCATAAGTTCGTCAGACTAGTACAAAGCTCATTGAAACACATATAAGCACTCATGTTGAATGAAACTTAGTTTAGAGTCCTGGAAACGCGTTGTTAAATGTTTCATAAGTTCGTCAAACTAGTACAAAGCTCATTGAGAAACATATAAGCACTCATGTTGCATGTAACTTTGTTTAGAGTCCTAGAAACGCGTTTTTAGATGTTTCATAAATTCGTCAAACTAGTAGAAAGCTCATTGAGTAACTTATAAGAACTCATGTTGCATGAAACTTGTTTTAGAGTCCTAGAAACGCGTTGTTAGATGTTTCATAAGTTTGTCAATCTTGTACAAAGCTCATTGAGCACTTATAAGCACTCATGTTGCATGAAACTTGGTTTAGAGTTTTAGAAACGCGTTCTTAGATGTTTCATAAGTTCGTCAAACTAGTACAAAGCTCATTGAGAAACTTATAAGTACTCATGTTGTATGAAACTTCGTTTAGAGTCATAGAAACCGCGTTGTTAGATGTTTCATGAGTTCGTCAAACTAGTACAAAGCTCATTGAGAAACTTATAAGCACTCATGTTGCATGAAACTTCGTTTAGAGTTCTAGAAACGCGTTATTAGATGTTTCATGAGTTCGTCAAACTTGTACAAAGCTCATTGAGACACATATAAGCACTAATGTTGCATGTAACTTGGTTTAGAGTCCTAGAAACGCGTTGTTAGATGTTTCATAAGTTCGTCAAACTAGTACAAAGCTCATTGAGACACTTATAAGCACTCATGTTGAATGAAACTTGGTTTAGAGTCCTAGAAACGCGTTGTTAGATGTTTCATAAGTTCGTCAAACTTGTACAAAGCTCATTGAGACACTTATAAGCACTCATGTTCCATGAAACTTAGTTTAAAGTCCTATCAACCGCGTTGTTAGATGTTTCATAAGTTCTTCAAACTAGTACAAAGCTCATTGAGACACTTATAAGCACTCATATTGCATGAATTTGGTTTACGGTCCTAGAAACGCGTTGTTAGATGTTTCATAAGTTCGTCAAACTTGTACAAAGCTCATTGAGACACTTATAAGCACTCATGTTGCATGAAACTTGGTTTAGAGTCCTAGAAACGCGTTGTTAGATGTTTCATGAGTTCTTCAAACTTGTACAAAGCTCATTGAGACACTTATAAGCACTCATGTTGAATGAAACTTGGTTTAGAGTCCTAGAAACGCGTTGTTAGATGTTTCATAAGTTCGTCAAACTTGTACAAAGCTCATT
The DNA here is from genome assembly GCA_963556525.1 of Cochlearia excelsa. Lineage (NCBI taxonomy): Eukaryota > Viridiplantae > Streptophyta > Magnoliopsida > Brassicales > Brassicaceae > Cochlearia > Cochlearia excelsa. The sequence goes on from CAUVZT010000006.1 coordinate 1,949,090, forward strand.
GAGACACTTATAAGCACTCATGTTCCATGAAACTTAGTTTAAAGTCCTATCAACCGCGTTGTTAGATGTTTCATAAGTTCTTCAAACTAGTACAAAGCTCATTGAGACACTTATAAGAACTCATATTGCATGAATTTGGTTTACAGTCCTAGAAACGCGTTGTTAGATGTTTCATAAGTTCGTCAAACTTGTACAAAGCTCATTGAAACACTTATAAGCACTCATGCTGAATGAAACTTGATTTAGAGTCCTAGAAATGCGTTGTTTAGATGTTTCATAAGTTCGTCAAACTAGTACAAAGCTCATTGAGACACTTATAAGCACTCATGTTGCATGAAACTTGGTTTAGAGTCCTAGAAACCGCGTTGTTAGATGTTTCATAAGTTCGTCAAACTAGTACAAAGCTCATTGAGAAACTTATAAGCACTCATGTTGAATGAAACTTCGTTTAGAATCTTAGAAACCGCGTTGTTAGATGTTTCATGAGTTCGTCAAACTAGTACAAAGCTCATTGAGACACATATAAGCACTCATGTTGCATGAAACTTGGTTTAAAGTCCTAGAAACGCGTTGTTAGATGTTTCATAAGTTCGTCAAACTAGTACAAAATTCATTGAGACACTTCTAAGCACTCATGTTGCATGAAACTTCGTTTAAAGTCCTAGCAACCACGTTATTAGATGTTTCATAAATTCGTGAAACTTGTACAAAGCTCATTGAGACACTTATAATCACTCACGATGCATGAAACTTGGTTTAAAGTCCTAGAAACGTGTTGTTAGATGTTTCATAAGTTCGTGAAACTTGTACAAAGCTCATTGGGGAATTTATAAGTACTCATGTAGCATGAAATTTGGTTTAGAGTCCTAGAAACGCGTTGTTAGATGTTTCACAAATTCTTCAAACTTGTACAAAGCTCATCGAGACACTTATAATCACTCATCGTGCATGAAACTTATTTTAAAGTCCTAGCAACCACGTTGTTAGATTTATCAGAAGTTCGTCAAACTTGTACAAAGCTCATTGAGACACTTATAAGCACTCATGTTGCATGAAACTTGGTTTAGAGTCCTAGAAACGCGTTCTTAGATGTTTCATAAGTTCGTCAAACTAGTACAAAGCTCATTGAGAAACTTATAAGTACTCATGTTGCATGAAACTTCGTTTAGAGTCTTAGAAACCGCGTTATTAGATGTTTCACGAGTTCGTCAAACTTGTACAAAGCTCATTGAGACAAATATAAGCACTAATGTTGCATGTAACTTGGTTTAGAGTCCTAGAAACACGTTGTTAGATGTTTCATAAGTTCGTCAAACTAGTACAAAGCTCATTGAGACACTTATAAGAAATCATGTTGCATGAATTTTGGTTTAGAGTCCTAGAAACGCGTTGTTAGGTGTTTCATAAGTTTGTCAACCTAGTAAAAAGCTCATTGAGACACTTATAAGCACTCATGTTGCATGAAACTTGGTTTAGAGTCCTAGAAACGCGTTGTTAGATGTTTTATAAATTCGTCAAACTTGTACAAAGCTCATTGAGACACTTCTAAGCACTCATGTTGCATGAAACTTCGTTTAGAGTCCTAGCAACCACGTTGTTAGATGTTTCATAAGTTCTTCAAACTAGTACAAAGCTCATTGAGACACTTATAAGCACTCATGTTGCATGAAACTTGGTTTAGTTTACTAGAAACGCGTTGTTAGATGTTTCATAAGTTCGTTAAACTTGTAAAAAGCTCATTGAGAAACTTATAAGCACTCATGTTGAATGAAACTTGATTTAGAGTCCTATAAACGCGTTGTCAGATGTTGCATAAGTTCGTCAGACTAGTACAAAGCTCATTGAAACACTTATAAGCACTCATGTTGCATGAAACTTGGTTTAGAGTCCTAGAAACGCGTTGTTAGATGTTTCATAAGTTCGTCAAACTAGTACAAAGCTCATTGAGACACTTATAAACACTCATGTTGCATGAAACTTGGTTTAGAGTCCTAGAAACGAGTTGTTAGATATTTCAAAAGTTCGTCAAAATTGTACAAAGCTCATTGAGACACTTATAAGCACTCATGTTGCATGAAACATGGTTCAGAGTCCTAGAAACGCGTTGTTATATGTTTCATAAGTTCGTCAAACTAGTACAAACCTCATTGAGACACTTATAAGCACTCATGTTGCATGAAACTTGGTTTAGAGTCCTAGAAACGCGTTGTTAGATGTTTCATAAGTTTGTCAACATAGTACAATCCTCATTGCGACACTTATAAGCACTCATGTTGCATAAAACATGGTTTAGAGTCCTAGAAACGCGTTGTTAGATGTTTTATAAGTTCGTCAAACTTGTACAAAGCTCATAGAGACACTTATAAGCAATAATGTTGCATGAAACTTGGTTTAGAGTCCTAGAAACCGCGTTGTTAGATGTTTCATAAGTTCGTCAGACTAGTACAAATCTCATTGAAACACTTATAAGCACTCATGTTGCATGAAACTTGGTTTAGAGTCCTAGAAACGCGTTGTTAGATGTTTCATAAGTTCGTCAAACTTATACAAAGCTCATTGAGACACTTATAAGCACTCATGTTGAATGAAAATTGGTTTAGAGTCCTAGAAACGCGTTGTTTGATGTTTCATAAGTTCGTCAAACTAGTACAAAGCTCATTGAGACACTTATAAGTACTCATGTTGCATGAAACTTCGTTTAGAGTCCTAGAAACCGCGTTGTTAGATGTTTCATAAGTTCGTAAAACTAGTACAAAGCTCATTGAGACACTTATAAGCACTCATGTTGCATGAAACTTGGTTTAGAGTCCTAGAAACCGCGTTGTTAGATGTTTCATAAGTTCTTCAAATTTGTACAAAGCTCATTGAGACATATATAAGCACTCATGTTGCATGAATTTTGGTTTAGAGTCCTAGAAACCCGTTGTTAGATGTTTCATAAGTTTGTCAACCTAGTAAAAAGATCATTGAGGCACTTATAAGCACTCATGTTGCATGAAACTTGGTTTAGAGTCCTAGAAACGCGTTGTTAGATGTTTCATAAGTTCTTCAAATTTGTACAAAGCTCATTGAGACACTTATAAGCACTCATGTTGAATGAAACTTGGTTTAGAGTCCTAAAAACCGCGTTGTTAGATGTTTCATAAGTTCTTCAAACTAGTACTAAGCTCATTGAGACACTTATAAGCACTCATGTTGAATGAAACTTGATTTAGAGTCCTAGAAACGCGTTGTTTATATGTTTCATAAGTTCGTCAAATTTGTACAAAGCTCATTGAGACACTTATAAGCACTCATGTTGAATGAAACTTGATTTAGAGTCCTAGAAACGCGTTGTTAGATGTTTCATAAGTTCGTCAAACTTGGACAAAGCTCATTGAGATATTTATAAGCAATCATGTTGCATGAAACTTGGTTTAGAGTCCTAGAAACCGCGTTGTTAGATGTTTCATAAGTTCGTCAGACTAGTACAAAGCTCATTGAAACACATATAAGCACTCATGTTGAATGAAACTTAGTTTAGAGTCCTAGAAACGCGTTGTTAAATGTTTCATAAGTTCGTCAAACTAGTACAAAGCTCATTGAGAAACATATAAGCACTCATGTTGCATGTAACTTTGTTTAGAGTCCTAGAAACGCGTTGTTAGATGTTTCATAAATTTGTCAAACTAGTAGAAAGCTCATTGAGACACTTATAAGAACTCATGTTGCATGAAACTTGTTTTAGAGTCCTAGAAACGCGTTGTTAGATGTTTCATAAGTTTGTCAACCTAGTACAAAGCTCTTTGAGCACTTATAAGCACTCATGTTGCATGAAACTTGGTTTAGAGTTTTAGAAACGCGTTCTTAGATGTTTCATAAGTTCGTCAAACTAGTACAAAGCTCAGTGAGAAACTTATAAGTACTCATGTTGTATGAAACTTCGTTTAGAGTCATAGAAACCGCGTTGTTAGATGTTTCATGAGTTCGTCAAACTTGTACAAAGCTCATTGAGATACTTATAATCACTCATGTTGCATGTAACTTGGTTTAGAGTCCTAGAAACGCGTTATTAGATGTTTCATAAGTTCGTCAAACTAGTACAAAGCTCATTGAGACACTTATAAGCACTCATGTCTCATGAATTTTGGTTTAGAGTCGTAGCAACCACGTTGTTAGATGTTTCATAAGTTTGTCAACCTAGTAAAAAGCTCATTGAGACACTTATAAGCAGTCATGTTGCATGAAACTTTGTTTAGAGTCCTATAAACGCGTTGTTGGATGTTTTATAAGTTCGTCAAACTTGTACAAATCTCATTGAGACACTTCTAAGCACTCATGTTGCATGAAACTTTGTTTAGAGTCATAGCAACCGCGTTGTTAGATGTTTCATAAGTTCGTCAAACTAGTACAAAGCTCATTGAGAAACTTATAAGCACTCATGTTGAATGAAACTTCGTTTAGAATCTTAGAAACCGCGTTGTTAGATGTTTCATGAGTTCGTCAAACTAGTACAAAGCTCATTGAGACACATATAAGCACTCATGTTGCATGAAACTTGGTTTAAAGTCCTAGAAACGCGTTGTTAGATGTTTCATAAGTTCGTCAAACTAGTACAAAGTTCATTGAGACACTTCTAAGCACTCATGTTGCATGAAACTTCGTTTAAAGTCCTAGCAACCACGTTATTAGATGTTTCATAAATTCGTGAAACTTGTACAAAGCTCATTGAGACACTTATAATCACTCACGATGCATGAAACTTGGTTTAAAGTCCTAGAAACGTGTTGTTAGATGTTTCATAAGTTCGTGAAACTTGTACAAAGCTCATTGGGGAACTTATAAGTACTCATGTAGCATGAAATTTGGTTTAGAGTCCTAGAAACGCGTTGTTAGATGTTTCACAAATTCTTCAAACTTGTACAAAGCTCATCGAGACACTTATAATCACTCATTGTGCATGAAACTTATTTTAAAGTCCTAGCAACCACGTTGTTAGATTTATCAGAAGTTCGTCAAACTTGTACAAAGCTCATTGAGACACTTATAAGCACTCATGTTGCATGAAACTTGGTTTAGAGTCCTAGAAACGCGTTCTTAGATGTTTCATAAGTTCGTCAAACTAGTACGAAGCTCATTGAGAAACTTATAAGTACTCATGTTGCATGAAACTTCGTTTAGAGTCTTAGAAATCGCGTTATTAGATGTTTCATGAGTTCGTCAAACTTGTACAAAGCTCATTGAGACAAATATAAGCACTAATGTTGCATGTAACTTGGTTTAGAGTCCTAGAAACGCGTTGTTAGATGTTTCATAAGTTCGTCAAACTAGTACAAAGCTCATTGAGACACTTATAAGAAATCCTGTTGCATGAATTTTGGTTTAGAGTCCTAGAAACGCGTTGTTAGGTGTTTCATAAGTTTGTCAACCTAGTAAAAAGCTCATTGAGACACTTATAAGCACTCATGTTGCATGAAACTTGGTTTAGAGTCCTAGAAACGCGTTGTTAGATGTTTTATAAGTTCGTCAAACTTGTACAAAGCTCATTGAGACACTTCTAAGCACTCATGTTGCATGAAACTTCGTTTAGAGTCCTAGCAACCACATTGTTAGATGTTTCATAAGTTCTTCAAACTAGTACAAAGCTCATTGAGACACTTATAAGCACTCATGTTGCATGAAACTTGGTTTAGAGTCCTAGAAACGCGTTTTAAGATGTTTCATAAGTTCGTTAAACTTGTAAAACGCTCATTGAGAAACTTATAAGCACTCATGTTGAATGAAACTTGATTTAGAGTCCTATAAACGCGTTGTCAGATGTTGCATAAGTTCGTCAGACTAGTACAAAGCTCATTGAAACACTTATAAGCACTCATGTTGCATGAAACTTGCTTTAGAGTCCTAGAAACGCGTTGTTAGATGTTTCATAAGTTCGTCAAACTAGTACAAAGCTCATTGAGACACTTATAAGCACTCATGTTGCATGAAACTTGGTTTAGAGTCCTAGAAACGAGTTGTTAGATATTTCATAAGTTCGTCAAAATTGTACAAAGCTCATTGAGACACTTATAAGCACTCATGTTGCATGAAACATGGTTCAGAGTCCTAGAAACGCGTTGTTATATGTTTCATAAGTTCGTCAAACTAGTACAAACCTCATTGAGACACTTATAAGCACTCATGTTGCATGAAACTTGGTTTAGAGTCCTAGAAACGCGTTGTTAGATGTTTCATAAGTTTGTCAACATAGTACAAACCTCATTGCGACACTTATAAGCACTCATGTTGCATGAAACTTGGTTTAGAGTCCTAGAAACGCGTTGTTAGATGTTTCATAAGTTCGTCAAACTTGTACAAAGCTCATAGAGACACTTATAAGCAATAATGTTGCATGAAACTTGGTTTAGAGTCCTAGAAACCGCGTTGTTAGATGTTTCATAAGTTCGTCAGACTAGTACAAATCTCATTGAAACACTTATAAGCACTCATGTTGCATGAAACTTGGTTTAGAGTCCTAGAAACGCGTTGTTAGATGTTTCATAAGTTCGTCAAACTTATACAAAGCTCATTGAGACACTTATAAGCACTCATGTTGAATGAAAATTGGTTTAGAGTCCTAGAAACGCGTTGTTAGATGTTTCATAAATTCGTCAAACTAGTAGAAAGCTCATTGAGACACTTATAAGAACTCATGTTGCATGAAACTTGTTTTAGAGTCCTAGAAACGCGTTGTTAGATGTTTCATAAGTTTGTCAACCTAGTACAAAGCTCATTGAGCACTTATAAGCATTCATGTTGCATGAAACTTGGTTTAGAATTTTAGAAACGCGTTCTTAGATGTTTCATAAGTTCGTCAAACTAGTACAAAGCTCATTGAGAAACTTATAAGTACTCATGTAGTATATAACTTCGTTTAGAGTCATAGAAACCGCGTTGTTAAATGTTTCATGAGTTCGTCAAACTAGTACAAAGTGTTGGATTTGAGAGTATATGGATGAGAGATTCGAGTTATGGAAGAATGAGAGAATGGAGAATAGAAGCAAAGCCATTTAGCTTAGGTTCTTGAGAGATTAAGTTTTGTATGATGTTCTTGAGTTTAGGGAGAGAGTATGAACAAGAGAGAGAATAGGAGAAAAGAGTATATTGGAGAAGAGAGGATTAAACCTCCTTATTTTGTTTCAAGAGTTTACAACAAACATATATAGCCACAAACTACTTTCTAGCCGTTGAGAGAGAGAGAGATAAGAAGAGACAAGTCGCTTTCCACTCTTGGGAGCGTGTAGCGCTTGGAACCGAGCCGGATAGTGACAGGTCATGGGCGCCTTGTTATGTGGTTTGGCACGTGAATCTTTGTGGACAAAGATCCCATATTGATCCTCTTTATCCTCTTTTGATTCTTCTCTTTTATTATAGGTAATATAAGGAGCTACTTGGGCCTTTACTTGGTCCACAAGATGAGACATTACCTTAGTGGATATCTTATCCGGGTAAATGCCTTATGCTCCTCAACATGTTTCGACCTAATGCCCATTAAGGGTTACCATTAGTCTCAACACTCCCCCTCAAGCTTAGCCTAATGAAATGGCTAAGCTTGGACATCACACCAACAAACCTCATTAAAACCTTGGTGAGAAAACCCATTGGGATAAAACTACACCGAAGGGAAAAAGAGTATAAGTTAGTGTGATAGAGGTCTTCTTTGATGAGCCTTGAGTTCTTCTTGACTTGCCTTCAAAGTATTCAAATGAACTCTTTCTAGCTCGCCAAACACACTCCCCCGAAGTAGAAACTGGTTCAAGTTCTTGCCTTTATCGTTTCTCCATAAGGGTTCTTTAAACTTCTCATCTTGCTTATGCTCTTCACACTTAGATGATGAAGTTACTTCTATGCTTTCTTCAAGCTTCAATCTTTACTTCCTCTTCACGGCTTTGTTCTCCACAAGCTTGAATGTGAGAGGACATGACCGAACACTTTTGACTCCCTTTACCCTTCTTCTTTCATGTTCCTTAGTGGCTTTCTTCTTGTTTCTCAAGTAACCGAGGTGATCCCTTTACCTCCTTTCCTTTGAACCTTCAAAAGATTCAAGAGATACAGAGAGTTTAGTGCAAGGTTAACTTGATATAATAGAGATGCTCACAAAACTTCATAAGTCCATAAACCAATAATGAAATAATGGGTAATTTTGCCATATTTAAACCTAAGTTCCTCTAGCAAATTTCAAATGATTCAATTTAGGCTATCTAGACAAACAAGAACTAAGCAAGATTATGGTGCAGCTCTATTTCTTGTAATTTAAACTTAATGAAGAGTAAGGTTTTAGGGACAGCCTTTAGTTCGTAGTGGTATGGCTTTTCCTTGTAGTTGCATCTAGGTTTTGAGCTTTGGCTTCTTCTTGAAGTCTTTTCTTCCTCCTTTGTGCAATTGGAACAAGGTTTGTTGACGTCTTTGGCTTAGCTCTTGGTAGATGCATAAGCCGAGTAACAAGAATAGGCCTTGCACTTGAGAGTTGCTTTGGCCGAGAGTGAGTAGAGACGATTTGGTCATATTGCTTAATCGGTCTCTTTCTAGAACATGGATGGCTCGGCTTTGTCTTTGCTAGGTACTTGGCCGAGCCTAGTGTTGATGGAGTGATTCGGTCTTGTCATTGCTAGAGCCTTGACCAAGCCACATGATCTTTGAGTTCCTTTCTTCAAGAACTCGGTTTTGATGATTAGATGAATTGGTCTTTCTCTTGAAGAGGATTGACCAAGGATTGATGATGGTTGAATGGATTGGCTTTGCTTCTTTGTGGAGGCTTGGCCAGGTGAATGATGATTTTGAACAATGATTGGTGACCTTGCCTTTGCTAGGGACTTTGGTCAAGAGATGGTCTTTGTCTTTGCCAAGGACTTGACCGGTTGATGATGGTCTTTGTCTTGCCACGGACTTGACCGGTTGATGATGGTCTTTGTCTTGTTAAGGACTTGACCGAAGATTAATGGGTTGACTCGGCTTTGTCTTGTGAATACTTGGCCGAGATATAACAATGATTGGTGACCTTGCCTTTGCTAGGGACTTTGGTCAAGAGATGGTCTTTGTCTTTGCCAAGGACTTGACCGGTTGATGATGGTCTTTGTCTTGCCACGATGATGATAGTGATTGGCTTCCATGATTTGATCATGATGAGATGTGTGAACTAACACTTCTTCTCCCCCTTCATGATAATCATGGAAGTATATGAACTTTCCTCCTTTCTCGGCTTTGTCTTTCACAAGCGTCTTTGAGAAAGAGGTTTCTCATCTTCTCTTTGGATACCTTTTTTCTTTAGCCATCTCTTCCTCCTCTTTGTTTCTTCTTTCTTTCCATATTTTAGTCTACTACCCATGCTTAAGGTTACTCATTGCGGATCTCTTCTTGTCTTTAGACATAGTGATCCTACACCATTACAAAGACAAGTTTTGATTTAAGTACAATGGAAACGGAAAAGTGTTGACCATATTTTAGTTACAACCATTTAACTACTAATAACTATCACAAGGAAGGATGCAAAGAAGAGCTTAAATCTTAGTTCACTTAATTTCCCTAAGACAATAACTAAGCCCGAGTATAGAATTGAAACTCAACACAAGTTAAAGAGTTAGCTATAGTTCTATGAATTGTGAACATAAGTGATCAAAGCATATAACAATTTCAAGCACGCATGAACACTTAAACACGTATCTATTAATACAAATAAGAGTAGAGAGGTTTTAGAGATAGCCTTTTCTAGGTTTAGCTCCTTGAGAGATGGCCATAAGGAAAAGTCATTATGCTCTTTAGAGCATCTTAACCGATTAGTCTATACTAGAGTTTATGACTTCTCTTATGTGGGTTCTCCATTGCTTGATACCTACTCATAAGTAAAGGTTAGCAACAAGAGTCAATTGACTATGGCTCCTTGCCATTTACTTAAAAGAGATCATGGTCTTAAGAGCACAAAGGCGGACCATGATCTTAGAAAACACACTAACAAGATTCATTGTAACTTGCATGCTTTCATAGCTAGTTACTCATCTTGTATCATAAACTTAGATGCCTATAGGCGGTTTATGACATAAAACATAGATCATCATTCCAATTTCATCTTAAGTAGATGTTAGTGTAATGAATCATTTCTCCATAAGTCTAAAATGGATTCACCATGACTTTCAAAAGTGCCACCTTTTAGATAATCATGGATCTCTTTTTAGACTTATGTTACCCGAGGATCTAATGGATTCATCAAGCTCAAAAGTGTTTTAAACACTTAATGAAACTTGGTTCTCTTTCCTCTAAGAGAGTTTGGATCCCATAAGACCTTATATGCTTAATCACAAGCGGATCTTGGTTCCTTACCCTTTGTTAAACCGGAGATCTTTTGGATTTCACCAAGGTTTGAATGCAATAAGACTTAAGACATATGCAAACCAAGGATCCTAGATCTTTCCAAGTCTCAAATCACTTCACTAAACAAAGACTAGTGATTCAAGACTTTAGCAAGAGACAAGACTTGGATATTATAGTGGGGTATGAAGAGGATAAAGAGTATAGAGTTTACAACCGATTCCTTAATGATCTAAAGATCTTTAGGACTCAAGATTAACTACTAATCTCTTTATCTCCCTCTTGTGTTTCCACTAACACAACCGCCACTACTCATCTTCATCGTCTTGGAGATTTAAATTCGGACCAAATGAGCATATGTTCTTTAAAACTTTTGAAAACATCATATGCTCAAAAACATGCTTTTAAACCGAAACTTTGTGGTATTGGATTCATCAAGGTTTCTTGAACTCATAGGAGTTTTAAAGCCATGGTTCTCATCCATTAGTCTCGGTTTAGACAATGATCTTAAAGGACAATACAACCAAAACTATCATGTAGTTAAATCCTATTGATTTATGCTAACAATGAATATGTTTTGGTTGTCTTGTACTTACCAAGGAAATTGGATTCAACATGTCCTTTACTCACTAGGAGTTAAGCGGATCATGGTTCTCTTTCCAAAGATCTTTGTTAAAGCACAAACAAAAGAAAGAGTTTTGGATTCAACAAGTTGTTTTTGCCTTATAAGAACAACAACAAGGTTCACCTACTCTTTTAGCTCTCAAGATTCAAGCTTTAAGCTTTGATATCTTGGTCCTTGCCTAAAAGGGGTTTCGGATTCAACAAGTTGCTTTCAACTCTCAAAAGTTTAGCAAACAAGGTTCTCTAACCTTTGACTCCCAAGTTTCAAGTTTTGTTCTTGAATACTTGTTCATAGTCTAAAAACCAAAGTCATTAAGATCTTGGATTCATCATGGTTCCTTTGAACTCATAAGAGTGAGGAAACCCATGGTTCTCATCCTTTGACATTTGGCTGTCCATAGATCTTTTTCAAAGAAACACACTTTCACAAACATGTTTTTAAACATGTAGCTAGATCTTAAGATCCAATCTTTCCATGAACAAATTATGCTTGGTGTGTTCTAAGAAAGGTATTACCAAGATCTATGGATCTATACAAGAAATAAAAGAACACAGATTTTAGAGAATGGGAAAGGATTCAACATGTTCATTATACTCCTAAGAGTTGATTTGAACAATGGTTCTCTTTCTCTACAAGATTCATCGCCTTTTAAAGTTTGTCTTGGTTCTCTTTCATCTATGAACATTAACTACTTGCAGAATTTAAACAACAAAAGAAAGAAGAGGGGATTTGGATTCATCAAGCTCTTACGCTCATAAGAGCAAAGTAGCAAGGTTCTCTCCACCTCAAAAGCTAAGCTTGCGGATTAGCTTAGGTAGAGGAGCTTATGCTCTGATACCATGTTGGATTTGAGAGTATATGGATGAGAGATTCGAGTTATGGAAGAATGAGAGAATGGAGAATAGAAGCAAAGCCATTTAGCTTAGGTTCTTGAGAGATTAAGTTTTGTATGATGTTCTTGAGTTTAGGGAGAGAGTATGAACAAGAGAGAGAATAGGAGAAAAGAGTATATTGGAGAAGAGAGGATTAAACCTCCTTATTTTGTTTCAAGAGTTTACAACAAACATATATAGCCACAAACTACTTTCTAGCCGTTGAGAGAGAGAGAGATAAGAAGAGACAAGTCGCTTTCCACTCTTGGGAGCGTGTAGCGCTTGGAACCGAGCCGGATAGTGACAGGTCATGGGCGCCTTGTTATGTGGTTTGGCACGTGAATCTTTGTGGACAAAGATCCCATATTGATCCTCTTTATCCTCTTTTGATTCTTCTCTTTTATTATAGGTAATATAAGGAGCTACTTGGGCCTTTACTTGGTCCACAAGATGAGACATTACCTTAGTGGATATCTTATCCGGGTAAATGCCTTATGCTCCTCAACATGTTTCGACCTAATGCCCATTAAGGGTTACCATTAGTCTCAACACAAAGCACATTGAGAAACTTATAAGCACTCATGTTGCATGAAACTTCGTTTAGAGTTCTAGAAACGCGTTATTAGATGTTTCATGAGTTCGTCAAACTTGTACAAAGCTCATTGAGACACATATAAGCACTAATGTTGCATGTAACTTGATTTAGAGTCCTAGAAACGCGTTGTTAGATGTTTCATAAGTTCGTCAAACTAGTACAAAGCTCATTGAGACACTTATAAGCACTCATGTCTCATGGATTTTGGTTTAGAGTCCTAGAAACGCGTTGTTAGATGTTTTTTAAGTTTGTCAACCTAGTAAAAAGCTCATTGAGACACTTATAAGCACTCATGTTGCATGAAACTTTGTTTAGAGTCCTAGAAACGCGTTGTTGGATGTTTTATAAGTTCGTCAAACTTGTACAAATCTCATTGAGACACTTCTAAGCACTCATGTTGCATGAAACTTTGTTTAAAGTCATAGCAACCACGTTGTTAGATGTTTCATAAGTTCTTCAAACTAGTACAAAGCTCATTGAGACACTTATAAGAACTCATGTTGCATGAAACTTGGTTTAGAGTCCTAGAAACCGCGTTGTTAGATGTTTCATAAGTTCGTCAGACTAGTACAAAGCTCATTGAAACACATATAAGCACTCATGTTGAATGAAACTTAGTTTAGAGTCCTAGAAACGCGTTGTTAAATGTTTCATAAGTTCGTCAAACTAGTACAAAGCTCATTGAGAAACATATAAGCACTCATGTTGCATGTAACTTTGTTTAGAGTCCTAGAAACGCGTTGTTAGATGTTTCATAAATTTGTCAAACTAGTAGAAAGCTTATTGAGACACTTATAAGAACGCATGTTGCATGAAACTTGTTTTAGAGTCCTAGAAACGCGTTGTTAGATGTTTCATAAGTTTGTCAACCTAGTACAAAGCTCTTTGAGCACTTATAAGCACTCATGTTGCATGAAACTTGGTTTAGAGTTTTAGAAACGCGTTCTTAGATGTTTCATAAGTTCGTCAAACTAGTACAAAGCTCATTGAGAAACTTATAAGTACTCATGTTGTATGAAACTTCGTTTAGAGTCATAGAAACCGCGTTGTTAGATGTTTCATGAGTTCGTCAAACTAGTACAAAGCTCATTGAGAAACTTATAAGCACTCATGTTGCATGAAACTTCGTTTAGAGTTCTAGAAACGCGTTATTAGATGTTTCATGAGTTCGTCAAACTTGTACAAAGCTCATTGAGACACATATAAGCACTAATGTTGCATGTAACTTGGTTTAGAGTCCTAGAAACGCGTTGTTAGATGTTTCATAAGTTCGTCAAACTAGTACAAAGCTCATTGAGACACTTATAAGCACTCATGTCTCATGAATTTTGGTTTAGAGTCCTAGAAACGCGTTGTTAGATGTTTTTTAAGTTTGTCAACCTAGTAAAAAGCTCATTGAGACACTTATAAGCACTCATGTTGCATGAAAATTTGTTTAGAGTCCTAGAAACGCGTTGTTGGATGTTTTATAAGTTCGTCAAACTTGTACAAATCTCATTGAGACACTTCTAAGCACTCATGTTGCATGAAACTTTGTTTAGAGTCATAGCAACCGCGTTGTTAGATGTTTCATAAGTTCGTCAAACTAGTACAAAGCTCATTGAGAAACTTATAAGCACTCATGTTGAATGAAACTTCGTTTAGAATCTTAGAAACCGCGTTGTTAGATGTTTCATGAGTTCGTCAAACTAGTACAAAGCTCATTGAGACACATATAAGCACTCATGTTGCATGAAACTTGGTTTAAAGTCCTAGAAACGCGTTGTTAGATGTTTCATAAGTTCGTCAAACTAGTACAAAGTTCATTGAGACACTTCTAAGCACTCATGTTGCATGAAACTTCGTTTAAAGTCCTAGCAACCACGTTATTAGATGTTTCATAAATTCGTGAAATTTGTACAAAGCTCATTGAGAAACTTATAATCACTCACGATGCATGAAACTTGGTTTAAAGTCCTAGAAACGTGTTGTTAGATGTTTCATAAGTTCGTGAAACTTGTACAAAGCTCATTGGGGAACTTATAAGTACTCATGTAGCATGAAATTTGGTTTAGAGTCCTAGAAACGCGTTGTTAGATGTTTCACAAATTCTTCAAACTTGTACAAAGCTCATCGAGACACTTATAATCACTCATCGTGCATGAAACTTATTTTAAAGTCCTAGCAACCACGTTGTTAGATTTATCGAAGTTCGTCAGACACTTGTACAAAGCTCATTGTGCAGACACTTATAAGCACTCATGTTGCATGAAACTTGGTTTAGAGTCCTAGAAACGCGTTCTTAGATGTTTCATAAGTTCGTCAAACTAGTACGAAGCTCATTGAGAAACTTATAAGTAGTCATGTTGCATGAAACTTCGTTTAGAGTCTTAGAAACCGCGTTATTAGATGTTTCATGAGTTCGTCAAACTTGTACAAAGCTCATTGAGACAAATATAAGCACTAATGTTGCATGTAACTTGGTTTAGAGTCCTAGAAACGCGTTGTTAGATGTTTCATAAGTTCGTCAAACTAATACAAAGCTCATTGAGACACTTATAAGAAATCATGTTGCATGAATTTTGGTTTAGAGAGTCCTAGAAACGCGTTGTTAGGTGTTTCATAAGTTTGTCAACCTAGTAAAAAGCTCATTGAGACACTTATAAGCACTCATGTTGCATGAAACTTGGTTTAGAGTCCTAGAAACGCGTTGTTAGATGTTTTATAAGTTCGTCAAACTTGTACAAAGCTCATTGAGACACTTCTAAGCACTCATGTTGCATGAAACTTCGTTTAGAGTCCTAGCAACCACGTTGTTAGATGTTTCATAAGTTCTTCAAACTAGTACAAAGCTCATTGAGACACTTATAAGCACTCATGTTGCATGAAACTTGGTTTAGAGTCCTAGAAACGCGTTTTTAGATGTTTCATAAGTTCGTTAAACTTGTAAAAGCTCATTGAGAAACTTATAAGCACTCATGTTGAATGAAACTTGATTTAGAGTCCTATAAACGCGTTGTCGGATGTTGCATAAGTTCGTCAGACTAGTACAAAGCTCATTGAAACACTTATAAGCACTCATGTTGCATGAAACTTGCTTTAGAGTCCTAGAAACGCGTTGTTAGATGTTTCATAAGTTCGTCAAACTAGTACAAAGCTCATTGAGACACTTATAAGCACTCATGTTGCATGAAACTTGGTTTAGAGTCCTAGAAACGAGTTGTTAGATATTTCATAAGTTCGTCAAAATTGTACAAAGCTCATTGAGACACTTATAAGCACTCATGTTGCATGAAACATGGTTCAGAGTCCTAGAAACGCGTTGTTATATGTTTCATAAGTTCGTCAAACTAGTACAAACCTCATTGAGACACTTATAAGCACTCATGTTGCATGAAACTTGGTTTAGAGTCCTAGAAACGCGTTGTTAGATGTTTCATAAGTTTGTCAACATAGTACAAACCTCATTGCGACACTTATAAGCACTCATGTTGCATGAAACTTGGTTTAGAGTCCTAGAAACGCGTTGTTAGATGTTTCATAAGTTCGTCAAACTTGTACAAAGCTCATAGAGACACTTATAAGCAATAATGTTGCATGAAACTTGGTTTAGAGTCCTAGAAACCGCGTTGTTAGATGTTTCATAAGTTCTTCAGACTAGTACAAATCTCATTGAAACACTTATAAGCACTCATGTTGCATGAAACTTGGTTTAGAGTCCTAGAAACGCGTTGTTAGATGTTTCATAAGTTCGTCAAACTTATACAAAGCTCATTGAGACACTTATAAGCACTCATGTTGAATGAAAATTGGTTTAGAGTCCTAGAAACGCGTTGTTTGATGTTTCATAAGTTCGTCAAACTAGTACAAAGCTCATTGAGACACTTATAAGCACTCATGTTGCATGAAACTTCGTTTAGAGTCCTAGAAACCGCGTTGTTAGATGTTTCATAAGTTCGTAAAACTAGTACAAAGCTCATTGAGACACTTATAAGCACTCATGTTGCATGAAACTTGGTTTAGAGTCCTAGAAACGCGTTGTTAGATGTTTCATAAGTTCGTCAAACTAGTACAAAGCTCATTGAGACACTTATAAGCACTCATGAATTTTGGTTTAGAGTCCTAGAAACGCGTTGTTAGATGTTTTTTAAGTTTGTCAACCTAGTAAAAAGCTCATTGAGACACTTATAAGCACTCATGTTGCATGAAAATTTGTTTAGAGTCCTAGAAACGCGTTGTTGGATGTTTTATAAGTTCGTCAAACTTGTACAAATCTCATTGAGACACTTCTAAGCACTCATGTTGCATGAAACTTTGTTTAGAGTCATAGCAACCGCGTTGTTAGATGTTTCATAAGTTCGTCAAACTAGTACAAAGCTCATTGAGAAACTTATAAGCACTCATGTTGAATGAAACTTCGTTTAGAATCTTAGAAACCGCGTTGTTAGATGTTTCATGAGTTCGTCAAACTAGTACAAAGCTCATTGAGACACATATAAGCACTCATGTTGCATGAAACTTGGTTTAAAGTCCTAGAAACGCGTTGTTAGATGTTTCATAAGTTCGTCAAACTAGTACAAAGTTCATTGAGACACTTCTAAGCACTCATGTTGCATGAAACTTCGTTTAAAGTC
The DNA here is from genome assembly GCA_963556525.1 of Cochlearia excelsa. Classification (NCBI taxonomy): domain Eukaryota; kingdom Viridiplantae; phylum Streptophyta; class Magnoliopsida; order Brassicales; family Brassicaceae; genus Cochlearia; species Cochlearia excelsa. Next base: position 1,966,115 of record CAUVZT010000006.1, read on the forward strand.
CTAGCAACCACGTTATTAGATGTTTCATAAATTCGTGAAATTTGTACAAAGCTCATTGAGACACTTATAATCACTCACGATGCATGAAACTTGGTTTAAAGTCCTAGAAACGTGTTGTTAGATGTTTCATAAGTTCGTGAAACTTGTACAAAGCTCATTGGGGAACTTATAAGTACTCATGTAGCATGAAATTTGGTTTAGAGTCCTAGAAACGCGTTGTTAGATGTTTCACAAATTCTTCAAACTTGTACAAAGCTCATCGAGACACTTATAATCACTCATCGTGCATGAAACTTATTTTAAAGTCCTAGCAACCACGTTGTTAGATTTATCAGAAGTTCGTCAAACTTGTACAAAGCTCATTGAGACACTTATAAGCACTCATGTTGCATGAAACTTGGTTTAGAGTCCTAGAAACGCGTTCTTAGATGTTTCATAAGTTCGTCAAACTAGTACGAAGCTCATTGAGAAACTTATAAGTAGTCATGTTGCATGAAACTTCGTTTAGAGTCTTAGAAACCGCGTTATTAGATGTTTCATGAGTTCGTCAAACTTGTACAAAGCTCATTGAGACAAATATAAGCACTAATGTTGCATGTCACTTGGTTTAGAGTCCTAGAAACGCGTTGTTAGATGTTTCATAAGTTCGTCAAACTAATACAAAGCTCATTGAGACACTTATAAGAAATCATGTTGCATGAATTTTGGTTTAGAGTCCTAGAAACGCGTTGTTAGGTGTTTCATAAGTTTGTCAACCTAGTAAAAAGCTCATTGAGACACTTATAAGCACTCATGTTGCATGAAACTTGGTTTAGAGTCCTAGAAACGCGTTGTTAGATGTTTTATAAGTTCGTCAAACTTGTACAAAGCTCATTGAGACACTTCTAAGCACTCATGTTGCATGAAACTTCGTTTAGAGTCCTAGCAACAACGTTGTTAGATGTTTCATAAGTTCTTCAAACTAGTACAAAGCTCATTGAGACACTTATAAGCACTCATGTTGCATGAAACTTGGTTTAGAGTCCTAGAAACGCGTTTTTAGATGTTTCATAAGTTCGTTAAACTTGTAAAAAGCTCATTGAGAAACTTATAAGCACTCATGTTAAATGAAACTTGATTTAGAGTCCTATAAACGCGTTGTCAGATGTTGCATAAGTTCGTCAGACTAGTACAAAGCTCATTGAAACACTTATAAGCACTCATGTTGCATGAAACTTGCTTTAGAGTCCTAGAAACGCGTTGTTAGATGTTTCATAAGTTCGTCAAACTAGTACAAAGCTCATTGAGACACTTATAAGCACTCATGTTGCATGAAACTTGGTTTAGAGTCCTAGAAACGAGTTGTTAGATATTTCATAAGTTCGTCAAAATTGTACAAAGCTCATTGAGACACTTATAAGCACTCATGTTGCATGAAACATGGTTCAGAGTCCTAGAAACGCGTTGTTATATGTTTCATAAGTTCGTCAAACTAGTACAAACCTCATTGAGACACTTATAAGCACTCATGTTGCATGAAACTTGGTTTAGAGTCCTAGAAACGCGTTGTTAGATGTTTCATAAGTTTGTCAACATAGTACAAACCTCATTGCGACACTTATAACCACTCATGTTGCATGAAACTTGGTTTAGAGTCCTAGAAACGCGTTGTTAGATGTTTCATAAGTTCGTCAAACTTGTACAAAGCTCATAGAGACACTTATAAGCAATAATGTTGCATGAAACTTGGTTTAGAGTCCTAGAAACCGCGTTGTTAGATGTTTCATAAGTTCTTCAGACTAGTACAAATCTCATTGAAACACTTATAAGCACTCATGTTGCATGAAACTTGGTTTAGAGTCCTAGAAACGCGTTGTTAGATGTTTCATAAGTTTGTCAAACTTATACAAAGCTCATTGAGACACTTATAAGCACTCATGTTGAATGAAAATTGGTTTAGAGTCCTAGAAACGCGTTGTTTGATGTTTCATAAGTTCGTCAAACTAGTACAAAGCTCATTGAGACACTTATAAGCACTCATGTTGCATGAAACTTCGTTTAGAGTCCTAGAAACCGCGTTGTTAGATGTTTCATAAGTTCGTAAAACTAGTACAAAGCTCATTGAGACACTTATAAGCACTCATGTTGCATGAAACTTGGTTTAGAGTCCTAGAAACCGCGTTGTTAGATGTTTCATAAGTTCTTCAAATTTGTACAAAGCTCATTGAGACATATATAAGCACTCATGTTGCATGAATTTTGGTTTAGAGTCCTAGAAACGCGTTGTTAGATGTTTCATAAGTTTGTCAACCTAGTAAAAAGATCATTGAGACACTTATAAGCACTCATGTTGCATGAAACTTGGTTTAGAGTCCTAGAAACGCGTTGTTAGATGTTTCATAAGTTCTTCAAATTTGTACAAAGCTCATTGAGACACTTATAAGCACTCATGTTGAATGAAACTTGGTTTAGAGTCCTAAAAACCGCGTTGTTAGATGTTTCATAAGTTCTTCAAACTAGTACTAAGCTCATTGAGACACTTATAAGCACTCATGTTGCATGAAACTTGGTTTAGAGTCCTAGAAACGCGTTGTTAGATGTTTCATAAGTTCGTCAAACTTGTACAAAGCTCATTGAGACACTTATAAGCACTCATGTTGAATGAAACTTGATTTAGAGTCCTAGAAACGCGTTGTTTAGATGTTTCATAAGTTCGTCAAATTTGTACAAAGCTCATTGAGACACTTATAAGCACTCATGTTGAATGAAACTTGATTTAGAGTCCTAGAAACGCGTTGTTAGATGTTTCATAAGTTCGTCAGACTAGTACAAAGCTCATTGAAACACATATAAGCACTCATGTTGAATGAAACTTAGTTTAGAGTCCTAGAAACGCGTTGTTAAATGTTTCATAAGTTCGTCAAACTAGTACAAATCTCATTGAGAAACATATAAGCACTCATGTTGCATGTAACTTTGTTTAGAGTCCTAGAAACGCTTTGTTAGATGTTTCATAAATTCGTCAAACTAGTAGAAAGCTCATTGAGACACTTATAAGAACTCATGTTGCATGAAACTTGTTTTAGAGTCCTAGAAACGCGTTGTTAGATGTTTCATAAGTTTGTCAACCTAGTACAAAGCTCATTGAGCACTTATAAGCATTCATGTTGCATGAAACTTGGTTTAGAGTTTTAGAAACGCGTTCTTAGATGTTTCATAAGTTCGTCAAACTAGTACAAAGCTCATTGAGAAACTTATAAGTACTCATGTTGTATGAAACTTCGTTTAGAGTCATAGAAACCGCGTTGTTAGATGTTTCATGAGTTCGTCAAACTAGTACAAAGCTCATTGAAAAACTTATAAGCACTCATGTTGCATGAAACTTCGTTTAGAGTTCTAGAAACGCGTTATTAGATGTTTCATGAGTTCGTCAAACTTGTACAAAGCTCATTGAGACACATATAAGCACTAATGTTGCATGTAACTTGGTTTAGAGTCCTAGAAACGCGTTGTTAGATGTTTCATAAGTTCGTCAAACTAGTACAAAGCTCATTGAGACACTTATAAGCACTCATGTCTCATGAATTTTGGTTTAGAGTCCTAGAAACGCGTTGTTAGATGTTTTTTAAGTTTGTCAACCTAGTAAAAAGCTCATTGAGACACTTATAAGCACTCATGTTGCATGAAACTTGGTTTAGAGTCCTAGAAACTGCGTTGTTAGATGTTTCATAAGTTCGTCAGACTAGTACAAAGCTCATTGAAACACTTATAAGCACTCATGTTGCATGAAACTTGGTTTAGAGTCCTAGAAACGCGTTGTTAGATGTTTCATAAGTTCGTCAAACTTATACAAAGCTCAGTGAGACACTTATAAGCACTCATGTTGAATGAAAACTGGTTTAGAGTCCTAGAAACGCGTTGTTAGATATTTCATAAGTTCGTCAAACTAGTACAAAGCTCATTGAGACACTTATAAGCACTCATGTTGCATGAAACTTGGTTTAGAGTCCTAGAAACGAGTTGTTAGATATTTCATAAGTTCGTCAAACATGTACAAATCTCATTGAGACACTTATAAGCACTCATGTTGCATGAAACATGGTTCAGAGTCCTAGAAACGCGTTGTTATATGATTCATAAGTTCCTCAAACTAGTACAAAGCTCATTGAGACACTTATAAGCACTCATGTTGCATGAAACTTGGTTTAGAGTCCTAGAAACGCGTTGTTAGATGTTTCATAAGTTTGTCAGCATAGTACAAAGTTCATTGCGACACTTATAAGCACTCATGTTGCATGAAACTTGGTTTAGAGTCCTAGAAACGCGTTGTTAGATGTTTCATAAGTTCGTCAAACTTGTACAAAGCTCATTGAGACACTTATAAGCAATCATGTTGCATGAAACTTGGTTTAGAGTCCTAGAAACCGCGTTGTTAGATGTTTCATAAGTTCGTCAGACTAGTACAAAGCTCATTGAAACACTTATAAGCACTCATGTTGCATGAAACTTGGTTTAGAGTCCTAGAAACGCGTTGTTAGATGTTTCATAAGTTCTTCAAACATATACAAAGCTCATTGAGACACTTATAAGCACTCATGTTGAATGAAAATTGGTTTAGAGTCCTAGAAACGCGTTGTTAGATGTTTCATAAGTTCGTCAAACTAGTACAAAGCTCATTGGGACACTTATAAGCACTCATGTTCCATGAAACTTCGTTTAGAGTCCTAGAAACCGCGTTGTTAGATGTTTCATAAGTTCGTAAAACTAGTACAAAGCTCATTGAGACACTTATAAGCACTCATGTTGCATGAAACTTTTGTTTAGAGTCCTAGAAACCGCGTTGTTAGATGTTTCATAAGTTCTTCAAATTTGTACAAAGCTCATTGAGACACTTATAAGCACTCATGTTGCATGAATTTTGGTTTAGAGTCCTAGAAACGCGTTGTTAGATGTTTCATAAGTTTGTCAACCTAGTAAAAAGATCATTGAGACACTTATAAGCACTCATGTTGAATGAAAATTGGTTTAGAGTCCTAGAAACACGTTGTTAGATGTTTCATAAGTTCGTCAAACTAGTACAAAGCTCATTGAGACACTTATAAGCACTCATGTTGCATGAAACTTGGTTTAGAGTCCTAGAAACGCGTTGTTAGATGTTTTATAAGTTCTTCAAATTTGTACAAAGCTCATTGAGACATTTATAAGCACTCATGTTGAATGAAACTTGGTTTAGAGTCCTAGAAACCGCGTTGTTAGATGTTTCATAAGTTCTTCGAACTAGTACTAAGCTCATTGAGACACTTATAAGCACTCATGTTGCATGAAACTTGGTTTAGAGTCCTAGAAACGCGTTGTTAGATGTTTCATAAGTTCGTCAAATTTGTACAAAGCTCATTGAGACACTTATAAGCACTCATGTTGAATGAAACTTGATTTAGAGTCCTAGAAACGCGTTGTTAGATGTTTCATAAGTTCGTCGAACTTGTACAAAGCTCATTGAGAGACACTTATAAGCAATCATGTTGCATGAAACTTGGTTTAGAGTCCTAGAAACCGCGTTGTTAGATGTTTCATAAGTTCGTCAGACTAGTACAAACCTCATTGAAATACTTATAAGCACTCATGTTGCATGAAACTTGGTTTAGAGTCCTAGAAACGCGTTGTTAGATGTTTCATAAGTTCGTCAAACTTATACAAAGCTCATTGAGACACTTATAAACACTCATGTTGCATGAAACTTGGTTTAGAGTCCTAGAAACGAGTTGTTAGATGTTTCATAAGTTCGTCAAACTTGTACAAAGCTCATTGAGACACTTATAAGCACTCATGTTGCATGCAATTTGGTTTAGAGTCCTAGAAACGCGTTGTTAGATGTTTCATAAGTTCTTCAAACTAGTACAAAGCTCATTGAGACACTTATAAGCACTCATGTTGCATGAAACTTGGTTTAGAGTCCTAGAAACGCGTTGTTAGATTTTTCATAAGTTCGTCACACTTTTACAAAGCTCATTGAGACACTTATAAGCACTCATGTTGCATGAAACTTCGTTTAGAGTCCCTCGCAACCACGTTATTAGATGTTTCATAAGTTCGTGAAACTTGTACAAAGCTCATTGAGACACTTATAATCACTCACGATGAAACTTGGTTTAGAGTCCTAGAAACGCGTTGTTAGATGTTTCATAAGTTTGTGAACCTAGAACAAAGCTCATTGCGACACTTATAAGCACTCATGTTGCATGAAACTTTTTTTAGAGTCCTAGAAACGCGTTGTTAGATGTTTCATAAGTTCGTCAAACTTGTACAAAGCTCATTGAGACACTTATAAGCACTCATGTTGCATGAAACTTAGTTTAATGTCCTAGCAGCCGCGTTGTTAGATGTTTCATAAGTTCGTCAAACTTGTACAAAGCTCATTGAGACACTTATAAGCACTCATATTGCATGAAACTTTGTTTACAGTCCTAGAAACGCGTTGTTAGATGTTTCATAAGTTCGTCATACTTGTACAAAGCTCATTGAGACACTTATAAGCACTCATGTTGAATGAAACTTGATTTAGAGTCCTAGAAACCGCGTTGTTAGATGTTTCATAAGTTCGTCAAACTAGTACAAAGCTCATTGAGAAACTTATAAGCACTCATGTTGCATGAAACTTCGTTTAGAGTCTTAGAAACCGCGTTGTTAGATGTTTCATCAGTTCGTCAAATTAGTACAAAGCTCGTTGAGACACATATAAGCACTCATGTTGCATGAAACTTGGTTTAGAGTCCTAGAAACGTGTTGTTAGATGTTTCATGAGTTCTTCAAACTTGTACAAAGCTCATTGAGACACTTATAAGCTTTCATGTTGAATGAAACTTGTTTTAGAGTCCTAGAAACGCGTTGTTAAATGTTTCATAAGTTCGTCAAACTAGTACAAAGCTCATTGAGACACTTATGAGCACTCATGTTGCATGAAACTTGGTTTAAAGTCCTAGAAACGAGTTGTTAGATGTTTCATAAGTTCGTCAAACTAGTTAAAAGCTCATTGAGACACTTCTAAGCACGCATGTTGAATGAAACTTGGTTTAGAGTCCTAGAAACGCGTTGTTAGATGTTTTATAAGTTCGTCAAACTTGTACAAAGCTCATTGAGACACTTCTAAGCACTCATGTTGCATGAAACTTCGTTTAGAGTCCTAGCAACCACGTTATTAGATGTTTCATAAGTTCGTGAAACTTGTACAAAGCTCATTGAGACACTTATAATCACTCACGATGCATGAAACTTGGTTTAAAGTCCTAGAAACGTGTTGTTAGATGTTTCATAAGTTCGTCAAACTTGTACAAAGCTCATTGGGGAACTTAGAAGTACTCATGTAGCATGAAACTTGGTTTAGAGTCCTAGAAACCGCGTTGTTAGATGTTTCATAAGTTCTTCAAATTTGTACAAAGCTCATTGAGACACTTATAAGCACTCATGTTGCATGAATTTTGGTTTAGAGTCCTAGAAACGCGTTGTTAGATGTTTCATAAGTTTGTCAACCTAGTAAAAAGATCATTGAGACACTTATAAGCACTCATGTTGAATCAAAATTGGTTTAGAGTCCTAGAAACACGTTGTTAGATGTTTCATAAGTTCGTCAAACTAGTACAAAGCTCATTGAGACACTTATAAGCACTCATGTTGCATGAAACTTGGTTTAGAGTCCTAGAAACGCGTTGTTAGATGTTTTATAAGTTCTTCAAATTTGTACAAAGCTCATTGAGACATTTATAAGCGCTCATGTTGAATGAAACTTGGTTTAGAGTCCTAGAAACCGCGTTGTTAGATGTTTCATAAGTTCTTCGAACTAGTACTAAGCTCATTGAGACACTTATAAGCACTCATGTTGCATGAAACTTGGTTTAGAGTCCTAGAAACGCGTTGTTAGATGTTTCATAAGTTCGTCAAATTTGTACAAAGCTCATTGAGACACTTATAAGCACTCATGTTGAATGAAACTTGATTTAGAGTCCTAGAAACGCGTTGTTAGATGTTTCATAAGTTCGTCGAACTTGTACAAAGCTCATTGAGACACTTATAAGCAATCATGTTGCATGAAACTTGGTTTAGAGTCCTAGAAACCGAGTTGTTAGATGTTTCATAAGTTCGTCAGACTAGTACAAACCTCATTGAAATACTTATAAGCACTCATGTTGCATGAAACTTGGTTTAGAGTCCTAGAAACGCGTTGTTAGATGTTTCATAAGTTCGTCAAACTTGTACAAAGCTCATTGAGACACTTATAAGCACTCATGTTGCATGCAATTTGGTTTAGAGTCCTAGAAACGCGTTGTTAGATGTTTCATAAGTTCGTCAAACTAGTACAAAGCTCATTGAGACACTTATAAGCACTCATGTTGCATGAAACTTGGTTTAGAGTCCTAGAAACGCGTTGTTAGATTTTTCATAAGTTCGTCACACTTTTACAAAGCTCATTGAGACACTTCTAAGCACTCATGTTGCATGAAACTTCGTTTAGAGTCCTCGCAACCACGTTATTAGATGTTTCATAAGTTCGTGAAACTTGTACAAAGCTCATTGAGACACTTATAATCACTCACGATGAAACTTGGTTTAGAGTCCTAGAAACGCGTTGTTAGATGTTTCATAAGTTTGTGAACCTAGAACAAAGCTCATTGCGACACTTATAAGCACTCATGTTGCATGAAACTTGGTTTAGAGTCCTAGAAACGCGTTGTTAGATGTTTCATAAGTTCGTCAAACTTGTACAAAGCTCATTGAGACACTTATAAGCACTCATGTTGCATGAAACTTAGTTTAATGTCCTAGCAGCCGCGTTGTTAGATGTTTCATAAGTTCGTCAAACTTGTACAAAGCTCATTGAGACACTTATAAGCACTCATATTGCATGAAACTTGGTTTACAGTCCTAGAAACGCGTTGTTAGATGTTTCATAAGTTCGTCATACTTGTACAAAGCTCATTGAGACACTTATAAGCACTCATGTTGAATGAAACTTGATTTAGAGTCCTAGAAACCGCGTTGTTAGATGTTTCATAAGTTCTTCAAACTAGTACAAAGCTCATTGAGAAACTTATAAGCACTCATGTTGCATGAAACTTCGTTTAGAGTCTTAGAAACCGCGTTGTTAGATGTTTCATCAGTTCGTCAAATTAGTACAAAGCTCGTTGAGACACATATAAGCACTCATGTTGCATGAAACTTGGTTTAGAGTCCTAGAAACGTGTTGTCAGATGTTTCATGAGTTCTTCAAACTTGTACAAAGCTCATTGAGACACTTATAAGCTTTCATGTTGAATGAAACTTGGTTTAGAGTCCTAGAAACGCGTTGTTAAATGTTTCATAAGTTCGTCACACTAGTACAAAGCTAATTGAGACACTTATGAGCACTCATGTTGCATGAAACTTGGTTTAAAGTCCTAGAAACGAGTTGTTAGATGTTTCATAAGTTCGTCAAACTAGTTAAAAGCTCACTGAGACACTTCTAAGCACGCATGTTGCATGAAACTTGGTTTAGAGTCCTAGAAACGCGTTGTTAGATGTTTTATAAGTTCGTCAAACTTGTACAAAGCTCATTGAGACACTTCAAAGCACTCATGTTGCATGAAACTTCGTTTAGAGTCCTAGCAACCACGTTATTAGATGTTTCATAAGTTCGTGAAACTTGTACAAAGCTCATTGAGACACTTATAATCACTCACGATGCATGAAACTTGGTTTAAAGTCCTAGAAACGTGTTGTTAGATGTTTCATAAGTTCGTCAAACTTGTACAAAGCTCATTGGGGAACTTAGAAGTACTCATGTAGCAGCATGAAACTTGGTTTAGAGTCCTAGAAACCGCGTTGTTAGATGTTTCATAAGTTCTTCAAATTTGTACAAAGCTCATTGAGACACTTATAAGCACTCATGTTGCATGAATTTTGGTTTAGAGTCCTAGAAACGCGTTGTTAGATGTTTCATAAGTTTGTCAACCTAGTAAAAAGATCATTGAGACACTTATAAGCACTCATGTTGAATCAAAATTGGTTTAGAGTCCTAGAAACACGTTGTTAGATGTTTCATAAGTTCGTCAAACTAGTACAAAGCTCATTGAGACACTTATAAGCACTCATGTTGCATGAAACTTGGTTTAGAGTCCTAGAAACGCGTTGTTAGATGTTTTATAAGTTCTTCAAATTTGTACAAAGCTCATTGAGACATTTATAAGCACTCATGTTGAATGAAACTTGGTTTAGAGTCCTAGAAACCGCGTTGTTAGATGTTTCATAAGTTCTTCGAACTAGTACTAAGCTCATTGAGACACTTATAAGCACTCATGTTGCATGAAACTTGGTTTAGAGTCCTAGAAACGCGTTGTTAGATGTTTCATAAGTTCGTCAAATTTTTACAAAGCTCATTGAGACACTTATAAGCACTCATGTTGAATGAAACTTGATTTAGAGTCCTAGAAACGCGTTGTTAGATGTTTCATAAGTTCGTCGAACTTGTACAAAGCTCATTGAGACACTTATAAGCAATCATGTTGCATGAAACTTGGTTTAGAGTCCTAGAAACCGCGTTGTTAGATGTTTCATAAGTTCGTCGACTAGTACAAACCTCATTGAAATACTTATAAGCACTCATGTTGCATGAAACTTGGTTTAGAGTCCTAGAAACGCGTTGTTAGATGTTTCATAAGTTCGTCAAACTTGTACAAAGCTCATTGAGAAACTTATAAGCACTCATGTTGCATGCAATTTGGTTTAGAGTCCTAGAAACACGTTGTTAGATGTTTCATAAGTTCGTCAAACTAGTACAAAGCTCATTGAGACACTTATAAGCACTCATGTTGCATGAAACTTGGTTTAGAGTCCTAGAAACGCGTTGTTAGATTTTTCATAAGTTCGTCACACTTTTACAAAGCTCATTGAGACACTTCTAAGCACTCATGTTGCATGAAACTTCGTTTAGAGTCCTCGCAACCACGTTATTAGATGTTTCATAAGTTCGTGAAACTTGTACAAAGCTCATTGAGACACTTATAATCACTCACGATGAAACTTGGTTTAGAGTCCTAGAAACGCGTTGTTAGATGTTTCATAAGTTTGTGAACCTAGAACAAAGCTCATTGCGACACTTATAAGCACTCATGTTGCATGAAACTTGGTTTAGAGTCCTAGAAACGCGTTGTTAGATGTTTCATAAGTTCGTCAAACTTGTACAAAGCTCATTGAGACACTTATAAGCACTCATGTTGCATGAAACTTAGTTTAATGTCCTAGCAGCCGCGTTGTTAGATGTTTCATAAGTTCGTCAAACTTGTACAAAGCTCATTGAGACACTTATAAGCACTCATATTGCATGAAACTTGGTTTACAGTCCTAGAAACGCGTTGTTAGATGTTTCATAAGTTCGTCATACTTGTACAAAGCTCATTGAGACACTTATAAGCACTCATGTTGAATGAAACTTGATTTAGAGTCCTAGAAACCGCGTTGTTAGATGTTTCATAAGTTCTTCAAACTAGTACAAAGCTCATTGAGAAACTTATAAGCACTCATGTTGCATGAAACTTCGTTTAGAGTCTTAGAAACCGCGTTGTTAGATGTTTCATCAGTTCGTCAAATTAGTACAAAGCTCGTTGAGACACATATAAGCACTCATGTTGCATGAAACTTGGTTTAGAGTCCTAGAAACGTGTTGTCAGATGTTTCATGAGTTCTTCAAACTTGTACAAAGCTCATTGAGACACTTATAAGCTTTCATGTTGAATGAAACTTGGTTTAGAGTCCTAGAAACGCGTTGTTAAATGTTTCATAAGTTCGTCACACTAGTACAAAGCTAATTGAGACACTTATGAGCACTCATGTTGCATGAAACTTGGTTTAAAGTCCTAGAAACGAGTTGTTAGATGTTTCATAAGTTCGTCAAACTAGTTAAAAGCTCACTGAGACACTTCTAAGCACGCATGTTGCATGAAACTTGGTTTAGAGTCCTAGAAACGCGTTGTTAGATGTTTTATAAGTTCGTCAAACTTGTACAAAGCTCATTGAGACACTTCAAAGCACTCATGTTGCATGAAACTTCGTTTAGAGTCCTAGCAACCACGTTATTAGATGTTTCATAAGTTCGTGAAACTTGTACAAAGCTCATTGAGACACTTATAATCACTCACGATGCATGAAACTTGGTTTAAAGTCCTAGAAACGTGTTGTTAGATGTTTCATAAGTTCGTCAAACTTGTACAAAGCTCATTGGGGAACTTAGAAGTACTCATGTAGCATGAAACTTGGTTTAGAGTCCTAGAAACCGCGTTGTTAGATGTTTCATAAGTTCTTCAAATTTGTACAAAGCTCATTGAGACACTTATAAGCACTCATGTTGCATGAATTTTGGTTTAGAGTCCTAGAAACGCGTTGTTAGATGTTTCATAAGTTTGTCAACCTAGTAAAAAGATCATTGAGACACTTATAAGCACTCATGTTGAATCAAAATTGGTTTAGAGTCCTAGAAACACGTTGTTAGATGTTTCATAAGTTCGTCAAACTAGTACAAAGCTCATTGAGACACTTATAAGCACTCATGTTGCATGAAATTTGGTTTAGAGTCCTAGAAACGCGTTGTTAGATGTTTTATAAGTTCTTCAAATTTGTACAAAGCTCATTGAGACATTTATAAGCACTCATGTTGAATGAAACTTGGTTTAGAGTTCTAGAAACCGCGTTGTTAGATGTTTCATAAGTTCTTCGAACTAGTACTAAGCTCATTGAGACACTTATAAGCACTCATGTTGCATGAAACTTGGTTTAGAGTCCTAGAAACGCGTTGTTAGATGTTTCATAAGTTCGTCAAATTTTTACAAAGCTCATTGAGACACTTATAAGCACTCATGTTGAATGAAACTTGATTTAGAGTCCTAGAAACGCGTTGTTAGATGTTTCATAAGTTCGTCGAACTTGTACAAAGCTCATTGAGACACTTATAAGCAATCATGTTGCATGAAACTTGGTTTAGAGTCCTAGAAACCGCGTTGTTAGATGTTTCATAAGTTCGTCAGACTAGTACAAACCTCATTGAAATACTTATAAGCACTCATGTTGCATGAAACTTGGTTTAGAGTCCTAGAAACGCGTTGTTAGATGTTTCATAAGTTCGTCAAACTTGTACAAAGCTCATTGAGAAACTTATAAGCACTCATGTTGCATGCAATTTGGTTTAGAGTCCTAGAAACACGTTGTTAGATGTTTCATAAGTTCGTCAAACTAGTACAAAGCTCATTGAGACACTTATAAGCACTCATGTTGCATGAAACTTGGTTTAGAGTCCTAGAAACGCGTTGTTAGATTTTTCATAAGTTCGTCACACTTTTACAAAGCTCATTGAGACACTTCTAAGCACTCATGTTGCATGAAACTTCGTTTAGAGTCCTCGCAACCACGTTATTAGATGTTTCATAAGTTCGTGAAACTTGTACAAAGCTCATTGAGACACTTATAATCACTCACGATGAAACTTGGTTTAGAGTCCTAGAAACGCGTTGTTAGATGTTTCATAAGTTTGTGAACCTAGAACAAAGCTCATTGCGACACTTATAAGCACTCATGTTGCATGAAACTTGGTTTAGAGTCCTAGAAACGCGTTGTTAGATGTTTCATAAGTTCGTCAAACTTGTACAAAGCTCATTGAGACACTTATAAGCACTCATGTTGCATGAAACTTAGTTTAATGTCCTAGCAGCCGCGTTGTTAGATGTTTCATAAGTTCGTCAAACTTGTACAAAGCTCATTGAGACACTTATAAGCACTCATATTGCATGAAACTTAGTTTACAGTCCTAGAAACGCGTTGTTAGATGTTTCATAAGTTCGTCATACTTGTACAAAGCTCATTGAGACACTTATAAGCACTCATGTTAAATGAAACTTGATTTAGAGTCCTAGAAACCGCGTTGTTAGATGTTTCATAAGTTCGTCAAACTAGTACAAAGCTCATTGAGAAACTTATAAGCACTCATGTTGCATGAAACTTCGTTTAGAGTCTTAGAAACTGCGTTGTTAGATGTTTCATCAGTTCGTCAAATTAGTACAAAGCTCGTTGAGACACATATAAGCACTCATGTTGCATGAAACTTGGTTTAGAGTCCTAGAAACGTGTTGTTAGATGTTTCATGAGTTCTTCAAACTTGTACAAAGCTCATTGAGACACTTATAAGCTTTCATGTTGAATGAAACTTGGTTTAGAGTCCTAGAAACGCGTTGTTAAATGTTTCATAAGTTCGTCAAACTAGTACAAAGCTCATTGAGACACTTATGAGCACTCATGTTGCATGAAACTTGGTTTAAAGTCCTAGAAACGAGTTGTTAGATGTTTCATAAGTTCGTCAAACTAGTTAAAAGCTCATTGAGACACTTATAAGCACGCATGTTGCATGAAACTTGGTTTAGAGTCCTAGAAACGCGTTGTTAGATGTTTTATAAGTTCGTCAAACTTGTACAAAGCTCATTGAGACACTTCTAAGTACTCATGTTGCATGAAACTTCGTTTAGAGTCCTAGCAACCACGTTATTAGATGTTTCATAAGTTCGTGAAACTTGTACAAAGCTCATTGAGACACTTATAATCACTCACGATGCATGAAACTTGGTTTAAAGTCCTAGAAACGTGTTGTTAGATGTTTCATAAGTTCGTCAAACTTGTACAAAGCTCATTGGGGAACTTAGAAGTACTCATGTAGCATGAAACTTGGTTTAGAGTCCTAGAAACGCGTTGTTAGATGTTTCACAAATTCGTCAAACTTGTACAAAGCTCATCGAGACACTTATAATTACTCATCTTTCATGAAACTTATTTTAAAGTCCTAGCAACCACGTTTTTAGATGTATCAGAAGTTCGTCAAACTTGTACAAAGCTCATTGAGACACTTATAAGCACTCATGTTGCATGAAACTTGGTTTAGAGTCATAGAAACCGCGTTGTTAGATGTTTCATAAGTTCGTCAGACTAGTACAAAGCTCATTGAAACACTTATAAGCACTCATGTTGCATGAAACTTGGTTTAGAGTCCTAGAAACGCGTTGTTAGATGTTTCATAAGTTCGTCAAACATATACAAAGCTCATTGAGACACTTATAAACACTCATGTTGCATGAAACTTGGTTTAGAGTCCTAGAAACGAGTTGTTAGATGTTTCATAAGTTCGTCAAACTTGTACAAAGCTCATTGGGACACTTATAAGCACTCATGTTGCATGCAATTTGGTTTAGAGTCCTAGAAACGCGTTGTTAGATGTTTCATAAGTTCGTCAAACTAGTACAAAGCTCATTGAGACACTTATAAGCACTCATGTTGCATGAAACTTGGTTTAGAGTCCTAGAAACGCGTTGTTAGATTTTTCATAAGTTCGTCACACTTTTACAAAGCTCATTGAGACACTTCTAAGCACTCATGTTGCATGAAACTTCGTTTAGAGTCCTCGCAACCACGTTATTAGATGTTTCATAAGTTCGTGAAACTTGTACAAAGCTCATTGAGACACTTATAATCACTCACGATGAAACTTGGTTTAGAGTCCTAGAAACGCGTTGTTAGATGTTTCATAAGTTCGTCAAACTAGTACAAAGCTCATTGAGACACTTATAAGCACTCATGTTGCATGAAACTTGGTTTAGAGTCCTAGAAACGCGTTGTTAGATGTTTTATAAGTTCTTCAAATTTGTACAAAGCTCATTGAGACATTTATAAGCACTCATGTTGAATGAAACTTGGTTTAGAGTCCTAGAAACCGTGTTGTTAGATGTTTCATAAGTTCTTCAAACTAGTACTAAGCTCATTGAGACACTTATAAGCACTCATGTTGCATGAAACTTGGTTTAGAGTCCTAGAAACGCGTTGTTAGATGTTTCATAAGTTCGTCAAACTTGTACAAAGCTCATTGAGACACTTATAAAAACTCATGTTGAATGAAACTTGATTTAGAGTTCTAGAAACGCGTTGTTTAGATGTTTCATAAGTTCGTCAAATTTGTACAAAGCTCATTGAGACACTTATAAGCACTCATGTTGAATGAAACTTGATTTAGAGTCCTAGAAACGCGTTGTTAGATGTTTCATAAGTTCGTCGAACTTGTACAAAGCTCATTGAGACACTTATAAGCAATCATGTTGCATGAAACTTGGTTTAGAGTCCTAGAAACCGCGTTGTTAGATGTTTCATAAGTTCGTCAGACTAGTACAAACCTCATTGAAATACTTATAAGCACTCATGTTGCATGAAACTTGGTTTAGAGTCCTAGAATCGCGTTGTTAGATGTTTCATAAGTTCGTCAAACTTATACAAAGCTCATTGAGACACTTATAAGCACTCATGTTGAATGAAAATTGGTTTAGAGTCCTAGTAACACGTTGTTAGATGTTTCATAAGTTCGTCAAACTAGTACAAAGCTCATTGAGACACTTCTAAGCACTCATGTTGCATGAAACTTCGTTTAGAGTCCTCGCAACCACGTTATTAGATGTTTCATAAGTTCGTGAAACTTGTACAAAGCTCATTGAGACACTTATAATCACTCACGATGAAACTTGGTTTAGAGTCCTAGAAACGCGTTGTTAGATGTTTCATAAGTTTGTCAACCTAGAACAAAGCTCATTGTGACACTTATAAGCACTCATGTTGCATGAAACTTGGTTTAGAGTCCTAGAAACGCGTTGTTAGATGTTTCATAAGTTCGTCAAACTTATACAAAGCTCATTGAGACACTTATAAGCACTCATGTTGCATGAAACTTAGTTTAATGTCCTAGCAACCGCGTTGTTAGATGTTTCATAAGTTCTTCAAACTAGTACAAAGCTCATTGAGACACTTATAAGCACTCATATTGCATGAAGCTTAGTTTACAGTCCTAGAAACGCGTTGTTAGATGTTTCATAAGTTCGTCAAACTTGTACAAAGCTCATTGAGACACTTATAAGCACTCATGTTGAATGAAACTTGATTTAGAGTCCAAGAAACGCTATGTTTAGATGTTTCATAAGTTCGTCAAACTAGTACAAAGCTCATTGAGACACTTATAAGCACTCATGTTGCATGAAACTTGGTTTAGAGTCCTAGAAACCGCGTTGTTAGATGTTTCATAAGTTCGTCAAACTAGTACAAAGCTCATTGAGAAACTTATAAGCACTCATGTTGCATGAAACTTTGTTTAGAGTCTTAGAAACCGCGTTGTTAGATGTTTCATCAGTTCGTCAAATTAGTACAAAGCTCGTTGAGACACATATAAGCACTCATGTTGCATGAAACTTGGTTTAGAGTCCTAGAAACGTGTTGTTAGATGTTTCATGAGTTCTTCAAACTTGTACAAAGCTCATTGAGACACTTATAAGCTTTCATGTTGAATGAAACTTGGTTTAGAGTCCTAGAAACGCGTTGTTAGATGTTTCATAAATTCGTCAAACTAGTACAAAGCTCATTGAGACAATTATGAGCACTCATGTTGCATGAAACTTGGTTTAAAGTCCTAGAAACGAGTTGTTAGATGTTTCATAAGTTCGTCAAACTAGTTAAAAGCTCATTGAGACACTTCTAAGCACGCATGTTGCATGAAACTTGGTTTAGAGTCCTAGAAACGCGTTGTTAGATGTTTTATAAATTCGTCAAACTTGTACAAAGCTCATTGAGACACTTCTAAGCACTCATGTTGCATGAAACTTCGTTTAGAGTCCTAGCAACCACGTTATTAGATGTTTCATAAGTTCGTGAAACTTGTACAAAGCTCTTTGAGACACTTATAATCACTCACGATGCATGAAACTTGGTTTAAAGTCCTAGAAATGTGTTGTTAGATGTTTCATAAGTTCGTGAAACTTGTACAAAGCTCATTGGGGAACTTAGAAGTACTCATGTAGCATGAAACTTGGTTTAGAGTCCTAGAAACGCATTGTTAGATGTTTCACAAATTCGTCAAACTTGTACAAAGCTCATCGAGACACTTATAATCACTCATCTTTCATGAAACTTATTTTAAAGTTCTAGCAACCACGTTTTAGATGTATCAGAAGTTCGTCAAACTTGTACAAAGCTCATTGAGACACTTATAAGCACTCATGTTGCATGAAACTTGGTTTAGAGTCCTAGAAACGCGTTCTTAGATATTTCATAAGTTCGTCAAACTAGTACAAAACTCATTGAGAAACTTATAAGTACTCATGTTACATGAAACTTCGTTTAGAGTCTTAGAAACCGCGTTGTTAGATGTTTCATGAGTTCGTCAAAATAGTACAAAGCTCATTGAGAAACTTATAAGCACTCATGTTGCATGAAACTTCGTTTAGAGTTCTAGAAACGCGTTATTAGATGTTTCATGAGTTCGTCAAACTTGTACAAAGCTCATTGAGACACATATAAGCACTAATTTTGCATGTAATTTGGTTTAGAGTCCTAGACACACGTTGTTAGATGTTTCATAAGTTCGTCAAACTAGTACAAAGCTCATTGAGACACTTATAAGCACTCATGTTGCATGAATTTTGGTTTAGAGTCCTAGAAACGCGTTGTTAGATGTTTCATAAGTTTGTCAACCTAGTAAAAAGCTCATTGAGACAGTTATAAGCACTCATGTTGCATGAAACTTGGTTTAGAGTCCTAGAAACGCGTTGTTACATGTTTCATAAGTTCTTCAAACTTGTACCAAGCTCATTGAGACACTTATAAGCACTCATGTTGAATGAAACTTGGTTTAGAGTCCTAGAAACCGCGTTGTTAGATGTTTCATAAGTTCTTCAAACTAGTACAAAGCTCATTGAGACACTTATAAGCACTCATGTTGCATGAAACTTGGTTTAGAGTCCTAGAAACGCGTTGTTAGATGTTTCATAAGTTCGTCAAACTTGTAAAAAGCTCAATGAGAAACTTGTAAGCACTCATGTTGAATGAAACTTGATTTAGAGTCCTAGAAACGCGTTGTTAGATGTTTCATAAGTTCGTCAAACTTGTACAAAGCTCATTGAGACACTTATAAGCAATCATGTTGCATGAAACTTGGTTTAGAGTCCTAGAAACCGCGTTGTTAGATGTTTCATAAGTTCGTCAGACTAGTACAAAGCTCATCGAAACACTTATAAGCACTCATGTTGCATGAAACTTGGTTTAGAGTCCTAGAAACGCGTTGTTAGATGTTTCATAAGTTCGTCAAACGTATAAAAAGCTCATTGAGACACTTATAAGCACTCATGTTGAATGAAAATTGGTTTAGAGTCCTAGAAACGCGTTGTTAGATGTTTCATAAGTTCGTCAAACTAGTACAAAGCTCATTGAGACACTTATAAGCACTCATGTTGCATGAAACTTGGTTTAGAGTCCTAGAAACGAGTTGTTAGATATTTCATAATTCGTCAAACTTGTACAAAGCTCATTGAGACACTTATAAGCACTCATGTTGCATGAAACATGGTTCAGAGTCCTAGAAACGATTTGTTATATGTTTCATAAGTTCGTCAAACTAGTACAAAGCTCATTGAGACATTTATAAGCACTTATGTTGCATGAAACTTGGTTTAGAGTCCTAGAAACGTGTGGTTAGATGTTTCATAAGTTTGTCAACATAGTACAAAGCTCATTGCGACACTTATAAGCACTCATGTTGCATGAAACTTGGTTTAGAGTCCTAGAAACGCGTTGTTAGATGTTTCATAAGTTCGTCAAACTTGTACAAAGCTCATAGAGACACTTATAAGCACTCATGTTGCATGAAACTTGGTTTAGAGTCCTAGAAACGCGTTGTTAGATGTTTCATAAGTTCGTCAAACTTGTACAAAGCTCATTGAGACACTTATAATCACTCATCTTTCATGAAACTTATTTTAAAGTCCTAGCAACCACGTTTTAGATGTATCAGAAGTTCGTCAAACTTGTACAAAGCTCATTGAGACACTTATAAGCACTCATGTTGCATGAAACTTGGTTTAGAGTCCTAGAAACGCGTTCTTAGATATTTCATAAGTTCGTCAAACTAGTTCAAAACTCATTGAGAAACTTATAAGTACTCATGTTACATGAAACTTCGTTTAGAGTCTTAGAAACTGCGTTGTTAGATGTTTCATGAGTTCGTCAAAATAGTACAAAGCTCATTGAGAAACTTATAAGCACTCATGTTACATGAAACTTCGTTTAGAGTTCTAGAAACGCGTTATTAGATGTTTCATGAGTTCGTCAAACTTGTACAAAGCTCATTGAGACACATATAAGCACTAATGTTGCATGTAACTTGGTTTAGAGTCCTAGACACACGTTGTTAGATGTTTCATAAGTTCGTCAAACTAGTACAAAGCTCATTGAGACACTTATAAGCACTCATGTTGCATGAATTTTGGTTTAGAGTCCTAGAAACGCGTTGTTAGATGTTTCATAAGTTTGTCAACCTAGTAAAAAGCTCATTGAGACAGTTATAAGCACTCATGTTGCATGAAACTTGGTTTAGAGTCCTAGAAACGCGTTGTTACATGTTTCATAAGTTCTTCAAACTTGTACCAAGCTCATTGAGACACTTATAAACACTCATGTTGAATGAAACTTGGTTTAGAGTCCTAGAAACCGCGTTGTTAGATGTTTCATAAGTTCTTCAAACTAGTACAAAGCTCATTGAGACACTTATAAGCACTCATGTTGCATGAAAGTTGGTTTAGAGTCCTAGAAACGCGTTGTTAGATGTTTCATAAGTTCGTCAAACTTGTAAAAAGCTCAATGAGAAACTTGTAAGCACTCATGTTGAATGAAACTTGATTTAGAGTCCTAGAAACGCGTTGTTAGATGTTTCATAAGTTCTTCAAACTTGTACAAAGCTCATTGAGACACTTATAAGCAATCATGTTGCATGAAACTTGGTTTAGAGTCCTAGAAACCGCGTTGTTAGATGTTTCATAAGTTCGTCAGACTAGTACAAAGCTCATCGAAACACTTATAAGCACTCATGTTGCATGAAACTTGGTTTAGAGTCCTAGAAACGCGTTGTTAGATGTTTCATAAGTTCGTCAAACGTATAAAAAGCTCATTGAGACACTTATAAGCACTCATGTTGAATGAAAATTGGTTTAGAGTCCTAGAAACGCGTTGTTAGATGTTTCATAAGTTCGTCAAACTAGTACAAAGCTCATTGAGACACTTATAAGCACTCATGTTGCATGAAACTTGGTTTAGAGTCCTAGAAACGAGTTGTTAGATATTTCATAATTCGTCAAACTTGTACAAAGCTCATTGAGACACTTATAAGCACTCATGTTGCATGAAACATGGTTCAGAGTCCTAGAAACGATTTGTTATATGTTTCATAAGTTCGTCAAACTAGTACAAAGCTCATTGAGACATTTATAAGCACTTATGTTGCATGAAACTTGGTTTAGAGTCCTAGAAACGCGTGGTTAGATGTTTCATAAGTTTGTCAACATAGTACAAAGCTCATTGCGACACTTATAAGCACTCATGTTGCATGAAACTTGGTTTAGAGTCCTAGAAACGCGTTGTTAGATGTTTCATAAGTTCGTCAAACTTGTACAAAGCTCATTGAGACACTTATAAGCACTCATGTTGCATGAAACTTGGTTTAGAGTCCTAGAAACGCGTTGTTAGATGTTTCATAAGTTCGTCAAACTTGTACAAAGCTCATTGAGACACTTATAAGCAATCATGTTGCATGAAACTTGGTTTAGAGTCCTAGAAACCGCGTTGTTAGATGTTTCATAAGTTCGTCAGACTAGTACAAAGCTCATCAAAACACTTATAAGCACTCATGTTGCATGAAACTTGGTTTAGAGTCCTAGAAACGCGTTGTTAGATGTTTCATAAGTTCGTCAAACGTATAAAAAGCTCATTGAGACACTTATAAGCACTCATGTTGAATGAAAATTGGTTTAGAGTCATAGAAACGCGTTGTTAGATGTTTCATAAGTTCGTCAAACTAGTCCAAAGCTCATTGAGACACTTATAAGCACTCATGTTGCATGAAACTTGGTTTAGAGTCCTAGAAACGAGTTGTTAGATATTTCATAAGTTCGTCAAACTTGTACAAAGCTCATTGAGACACTTATAAGCACTCATGTTGCATGAAACATGGTTCAGAGTCCTAGAAACGCGTTGTTATATGTTTCATAAGTTCGTCAAACTAGTACAAACCTCATTGAGACATTTATAAGCACTTATGTTGCATGAACCTTGGTTTAGAGTCCTAGAAACGCGTTGTTAGATGTTTCATAAGTTTTTCAACCTAGTACAAAGCTCATTGTGACACTTATAAGCACTCATGTTGGATGAAACTTGGTTTAGAGTCCTAGAAACGCGTTGTTAGATGTTTCATAAGTTCGTCAAACTTGTACAAAGCTCATTTAGACACTTATAAGCACTCATGTTGCATGAAACTTGGTTTAGAGTCCTAGAAACGCGTAGTTAGATGTTTCATAAGTTCGTCAAACTTGTACAAAGCTCATTGAGACACTTATAAGCACTCATGTTGCATGAAACTTGGTTTAGAGTCCTCGAAATGCGTTCTTAGATATTTCATAAGTTCGTCAAACTAGTAAAAAGCACTCATGTTGCATGAAACTTCGTTTAGAGTCTTAGAAACCGCGTTGTTAGATGTTTCATGAGTTTGTCAAACTAGTACAAAGCTCATTGAGAAACTTATAAGCACTCATGTTTCATGAAACTTCGTTTAGAGTTCTAGAACCGCGTTGTTAGATGTTTTATAAGTTCTTCAAACTAGTAAAAAGCTCATTGAGACACTTATAAGCACTCATATTGCATGAAACTTGGTTTACAGTCCTAGAAACGCGTTGTTAGATGTTTCATAAGTTCGTCAAACTTGTACAAAGCTCATTGAGACACTTATGAGCACTCATGTTGCATGAAACCTTGTTTAGAGTCCTAGAAACGAGTTGTTAGATGTTTCATAAGTTCTTCAAACTTGTACAAAGCTCATTGAGACACTTATAAGCACTCATGTTGAATGAAACTGTTAGATTTTGATAAGATTTAAGTGTGTTTTAAGAGTTTGTGTTCTTGAGTTCTATGAAGAACATCAAGAACAAGAGTGAGAGAGAGTAGTGAGAGAGAGTATTAGATCCGAAAAGATTTCATTAGTGTGATAAAGATTGTTTACAAAGGATAGGATATATATAAAACAAATCGCCCAAAATGGCATCTTAGGAATATGCTATAAACGTCCACATCGCCTTGGTTAGCCGCGCCTTCTTAACTCGGTCCGTGACTTGTTCTGCCGAGTAGGCTACACGCGCCTTAAGTCACACATGTGATCGTACGGACGCCAAGCTTACCAACGGCTCTTTTGCAACGTCTACTTGATTCTAGATCCTTCCTTTGACTTCTCTTGTAACGGTAACAAGGGTCTTTGTCTTGGTGAACACATGTTCGGACATAGCCTTAACAACTCCAACTTTAACCTTGTACCGGTCACTCTTAGACCGATACACCTTCTCGGTACAACTTCCTTGAACTATATCGGTCATGGTTGACCGATATACTTGCCCGATATGCTAAGTGTTAACATCCTCTAGGTATCGAATCCTTTCACCATATCGGTCATGGTTGACTGGTATGCTTGACCGATACACGAAGTATTAACCACTTCAATACTCCCCGCAAGCTTAGCCTAATGCAATGGCTAAGCTTGGAACCCGGCTAACCTTGCCTCGTTAAAAACCTTGGTGAGAAAACCACTTGGGATAAAACTCACCTAAGGGAAAGAGTACAAGATCATACGGTTAGGGACTTAGGCGTTGAGAGCCCGGATGAGTCCAAGTCTTGGTAGAATGGACTCACAAACTTTCAAGCTTGCGGACTTGGTGAAGATGTCCGCGAGTTGATATTGACTCTTAGTGTAGCAAGGTAGAATAGTGCCTTTGACCATTTGCTCTCTAACCTTGTGACAATCCACCTCTATGTGTTTAGTTCTCTCATGGAACACCGAGTTTGTTGCTATGTGGATGGCCTCTTGATTATCACAATGCATGGTCATTGGTGCTTCAATCTTGAATCCCAAATCTCCAAGCAAGTTCTTTAGCCACATGAGTTATTGAGTCAATTTCCTCATGGCTCTATACTCGGCTTCGGCGGTTGAGCAAGATACTATCTTTTGCTTCTTTGTCTTCCATGTGACAAGGTTGCCACCAATGAAAGTGCAATAGCCGGTGGTTGACCGTCTTCCTTCTAGATCCCCGGCGTAATCTGCGTCACAATATCCAATGACCTCCGTGTTCTTGTTGCAACCCATCCAAATACCCAAACTTGAGGTTCCTTTAAGATAACCCAAGATCCTCATGATCATGTTCCAATGGTGTTGCTTCGGCTTTTGCATGTGTTGGGAGACTTGGTTCACGGCAAAGCATAAATCCGGTCTAGTGATCGTCAAGTAAATAAGTTTACCCACTAGCAGTCTATAGAGCATTGGGTCTTGGTATGGTTGATCATCCTCACTACCTTCTTGAATGGTCTTGTAGCCGTCTTCAAGAGGAGTTTTAGCCACCTTTGTACCTATCATATTGACAACACTTAAAAGATCATAGGTGTCCTTCCTTTGGGAAAGAAATAGACCTTCTTTAGATCTACACACTTCAATCCCAAGGAAGTACTTAAGAGTACCTAAGTCCTTAATATCAAATTTAGATTTAAGAAAAGATTTGGTTTCTTGAATACCTCCCTTGTTGTTCCCGGAGATGATGATGTCGTCTCCATACACTAGTACTACTACTATACCTTCTTGGTTTTGTAGAGTAAAGAGAGTATGCTCGCCTTGTGATCTCTTGAATCCCTTTGCCATCAATGTTGAGCTAAGCTTGTGATACCAAGCTCTAGGTGATTGCTTGAGACCGTAGATGGCCTTCCTTAACCTTAGAACCTTTTCGGGAGTAATTTCTAGACCGGGTGGTGGCGTCATGTAGACTTCTTCTTCAAGTTCCCCTTGTAGAAAGGCATTCTTCACATCCATTTGAAAGAGATCCCATGATAGGTTAGTGGCAAGTGACAAGATTACCCGAACTGTGTGAAGTTTTGCAACCGGGGCAAATGTGTCTAAGTAGTCATCTCCATACATTTGAGTAAATCCTCTTGCTACCAATCTTGCTTTGTGTCTTTCTATCTCTCCATTGCTTAGATATTTGATGGTGAAGACATACCTTGAACTTACGGCCTTCTTCCCTTTTGGTAGATTGGTCTCATAGAAAGTTTCATTGTCTTCCATGGCCTTGTTCTCGGCTTCCACCGCTTTAACCCAAACCTTCTGATGCGTTAAACTCGGAAGCGAACGGAGTGAATGATAAACCGAAACAGGATAGAAGTGGATAAGGAAGAAACGGGGATAGATCACCACGATTTGTAAAGCCGAAGCACCAGAATCGATAAAGAAACCCGCTGAGCTAACACCACACTTGCACCACAACAAGTGATAAAGAAGCTCAAAGAACACCACCAATGGCTCTCCCAAAACCAAAGGATAAAGTAAAAAGATCTATACAGATCCAAGGGGTCACCAAGACTCTCCAAATTCTTATACTCAATAATCTGATTAATTCAATGGAAGAGAGCCTCATTATATAGAGGAATTACATAGAAACTTGAAATAAATGCAACCAAAGGTATACAAGACCTTTGGGATCCCTAAAAGACTTTCAAACTTCTAAAATGAGTAATTAAAACACTTAGATAATTGTAGTTTTTAAATGTGACGAAAATGACTCTTTGACTCCATTCAGCCCCCTTAGTCTTCATTTAATCTTAGGCAATTGATTGGACTTGGACCAGCATAGTGACAAAAAGCCCACTTCCCTCTTCGCTTTTTGTTATAACCCTTATAACATATGCTCCCTCTTCATTTATAACCTTTATAACATTTGCTCCCGCATCATTTGTTATAACCCTTATAACATCTGCTCCCTCTTCATTTATAACCTTTATAACATTTGCTCCCGCATCATTTGTTATAACCCTTATAACATCTGTTCCCTCTTCATTTATAACATTTATAACATTTGCTCCCGCATCACCTTCTCCTTCATTGCCTCTTCATAAGTCCTTGGAATAACTTGTTGATCCATGGAGGCGGTAAAGGATTGGTGTTCCTTTGGAAAGCTTGCAAGAGAACACACGGCTTGAGTAGGATGTGCCTCGGCATTGCTATTAAAGTACACCCTTGTGTTGACCCAATTGGATGGATGCCTCTTAACTCTAGTGCTCCTTCTTAGAACCAGCGGCTCTTCTTCTTGGGACACATCTTGGTCATGAACTTGTTGATCACTTTGTTGTTGAGTATGAGTCTCGGTTGAGGCTTGTGGTTCTTCTTGACCATTTGACTCTCCCTCGGACGTAGTTGGTTCTTGAGTACCGGCTTGCTCATTGTTCTCCCCCTCATGATCAAGGTGGGTCTCTTGAGTTGGTTCCTCACTCCTTGTTTCTTCATGAATATCCATACCAAGATTCCTCATCAAGTTCCTAAGACTTGTAGCTCTATCCGCAACAACTTCGGGTAAGTCTTTTACATTTTCCCAATTGTTTTCCTTGTAGTAGCTTTGTCCTTCTAGAAACTTGACCTCTCTTGATACCAATACCCTTCTTGTTTCGGTACATAACATTTATACCCCTTTTGAGTGTTTGAGTAGCCAATGAACATAGCCTTGGTGCTTTTAGCTTCTAGCTTGTTCCTTTGCTCACTAGGTACAAACACATTGCACACACAACCGAACACTCTTAGATGGTTAATAAAAGGATTACTCTTATTTAGTACCTTGAATGGAGATTCATTCTTCAAGACTTGTGTTGGTGTGTGGTTGATAAGATAACATGTCGTGAGAACCCCATCAGACCAAAACCTCTTTGGTATGTTCATGTGGAACATCATGGACCGTGTCACCTCCATTAAGTGCCGGTTCTTTCTTTCGGCTACACCATTTTGTTGTGGTGTGTATGGGCATGTGTTTTGATGGAGGATCTCATGCTTGGCTATGTGTTCTTTAAATGCTCTACTTGTGTATTCTCCACCATTGTCGGACCTAAAAGTCTTAATCTTGACATTATAGTGGCTAGTCACATAGTTTTGAAAAATTTGAAAAGCTTCTAATACCCTATCTTTTCTTTGTAAAAGGGTGATCCAAGTGTATTTAGAGATTTCATCTATGAATGTGACAAAGTATGAGTGATTATCCCTAGACTTACAAGGTGATGACCATACATTTGAATGCACAAGTTCAAAAGGTTTATAAGTCATGTTTGATTTTGGAAAAACGGTTCGACAATGTTTACCTAAGATGCATGCTTCACAAGTTTCATGATTAAACTTAACATTAGGAAAAATGGGTTTCAAGGCATTTAAATGAGGATGACCAAGTCAATAATGCCCAATAACATTGTTTACTTCGGATAAAACCGTTTTAAAAGCATGAACAAATAAAACATTAGAAGAATCTTTCTCTAGGACATAGAGATCGCCTCTTGTGATCCCTTTTCCCACAATCATTTTACTCTTAATATCCTGAAAAATAACATCATTAGAAACGAATATAACATTGAAATTTAAATCACAAGCTATTCTTTTAACGGATATAAGATTGGATGTAAAACTAGGCATGTAAAGGGCTTTAGATTCTCTATCAAATAGCTTAAGGTTTCCTAATTCTTCTATATATAGGTATTTTACTCCCATTTGCAATGATTACATTCCTTAGAGCCGGTTCTATGTCACTAATCAAGTCTAGGCTACTAATCATTTGATGAGAAGCACCGGAATCAATGACAATAGGTTTGCTAAGCTCTTTACCAAGGATGCTAGCACTAAGAGAGTAAAAGGGAAATTTACCAATACCGGAGCCTTTAACGGCTTTTAGGAGGGCATCAAGGTCGGATCTTCTCACAAAATCATCCATGAATGGGACCATGCCGAGCTCTCTTCTTCCTTGGTGCTCGGATTAGACCCACTTGTACTTGGATTGCTTATGGAGTCATCATTTGAGAAGTGAGCTTTGGCATCCTTGAACTTAGCCGGCTTGAGATGTGGGTGAAGAACCCAACATTTTTCCTTGGTGTGTCCCTTCTTCTTGTAATGATCACAAAGTAAGGATCTCCTTTCCTCATAGGTCCTTGAAGTTGGTTTGAATGCTACCTTGTTGGCCGAGACCAACTCCTTCTTGCCATCGAATAAGTCAATACACCCTTGTTCCCTTTGCAATTGAGAGCATACTTCTTCGAGGTTTGGTAAGATGTCCGAGCGTAGGAGATGCTTGATGATGTCCTTGTAGCTAACGTTGAGAGTAAGGAGCAAACCGAAGATTTTGTCTTGATCTCTTCATTCGTTTAAGACTCTAGGTTCCACGGTGCTTGGTCGGAGCATCTCTAGCTCGGCCCATAGTGATCTAAACCTCCCAAAATGTTTGGTGAACTCGGTGTCTTCTTGATTAAGGTCATTGATTGCCTTCTTGACTTCATACACTCGGCTTAGATTGGAGATGTTTCCATAGACGGTTTGTAGAGTATCCCACAACTCTTTGGAGCTTTCACAATAAGAGTAGGCTTCTAAGATTGATGGTTCAAGGGATCCTTGGATGATTCCAAGGACCTTTTGGTCTAGTTGAAACAATTTCTCATCATCGGTGGTGAGCTCCTCATTTCCGAAGTTGAAATCAATAGGAGCGTCTTGACGTGTGAGGATATGGTTCCACAAGCCGCGGCCACAAAGGGTTATCTTCATGGTTCTTGCCCATAGAAGATAGTTGATGCCCTTGAGAGTAACCGGACAAGGGATCTTCTTGTGTTCCTTGTCTTCCATGGTTTTGAAATGTCTTGGTTTCAGATTTCAGATATGGATCTAGAAAACGGAAGCCGAGGAGGAATCGTTACGAGGATGCCCGGTATAGGAAATTTTGTAACCGGGAAAAGTTTGTAGTCGGGCGCCGAGAATGCCCGGGCGCCGAGAATGCCCGGGCGCCGAGAATGCCCGGGCGCCGAGAATGCCCGAGCGCCGAGGAATTTTGCCGAGAGAGTTTAGTAGCGGAAGCGAGAAAGATTCAAGAGCTTGTACGCTCTGATACCATGTTCGATTTTGATAAGATTTAAGTGTGTTTTAAGAGTTTGTGTTCTTGAGTTCTATGAAGAACATCAAGAACAAGAGAGAGAGAGTAGTGAGAGAGAGTATTAGATCCGAAAAGATTTCATTAGTGTGATAAAGATTGTTTACAAAGGATAGGATATATATAAAACTAATCGCCCAAAATGGCATCTTAGGAATATGCTATAAACGTCCACATCGCCTTGGTTAGCCGCGCCTTCTTAACTCGGTCCGTGACTTGTTCGGTCGAGTAGGCTACACGCGCCTTAAGTTACACATGTGACCGTACGGACGCCAAGCTTACCAACGACTCTTTTGCAACGGCTACATGATTCTAGATCCTTCCTTTGACTTCTCTTGTAACGGTAACAAGGGTCTTTGTCTTGGTGAACACATGTTCGGAGAGAGCCTTAACAACTCCAACTTTAACCTTGTACCGGTCACTCTTAAACCGATACACCTTCTCGGTACAACTTCCTTGAACTATATCGGTCATGGTTGACCGATATACTTGCCCGATATGCTAAGTGTTAACATCCTCTCGGTATCGACTCCTTTCACCATATCGGTCATGGTTGACCGGTATGCTTGACCGAGACACGAAGTATTAACCATTTCAATAGAAACTTGGTTTAGAGTCCTAGAAACCGCATTGTTAGATGTTTCATAACTTCTTCAAACTAGTCCGAACAGGTCGTTGTTGGTGTGGATGAATCTTGTGTTGGCAGCAAAGTAATTCTCTTATTCTCAAAGGTAAACGCATATTTGTTTGCGAATCCGTCATGCATCGTTCTCCTATCATATTCCCAAGGTCTGCCGAGTAGGAGATGGCACGCATCCATAGGGATTACATCACAAAAAGCGGTGTCTTTATAATTTGTTCCGATCGAGAATGGCACCCTACAACGCTTAGAGATTCGTAATTCTGTTTTGGTATTGAGCCATACGAGTTTATACGGTGAAGGGTGATGCTCTGTTTTTAATGCGAGCTTGTGTAGAGCTTCTTTTGAGATGACGTTTGTGCAACTACCCGAATCGATTATAAAACGACACACTTTGCCTTGAATCGTACAAGACGAACGAAAGATGTTGGTTCGAAGCCATGATTCATTAATGCCTTGTGGTAGAAAACAATTACGGCGTATGACTAAAAAAGGCCCAATATCGCCATGTACATGTTCTTCCTCAATGTGAGCTGTATCCTCATCTCCGTAATCATCAAATATGGGCTCCTCTTCTCCATAAAGACCACGCCGATTACCCTTGGGACAAGCGGATTGTCGATGTCCCTGTTCGTCGCAACCAAAACATTTAAAGGTGGGTACACGAGGATTACGCAATGCCATCGTTCCCTCATTGTTCTCTATGTTTCGAGTTGGGTTCCCTAAGTCCCCCGTATGCTCTGGTGGTTTCGGAGAATCAAACGAAACAACACGATTACGACTATTAGCTGAATTCCAAGTATTAGACGAGCCACGCGAGTTGGTTTCGATGAGAAGGGCACATTGATGTGCTTCAGAGACGGATAATGGATAAAACTGAAGAAGTGTGTTTTGCAGTTGTTGGCGTAAACCTCCAATGAATCTAGAAACTCGCTGGTCCTCTGTTTCCATCAGATTATTTCGAGCCAAAAGGTGAAAAAAATATGTGGCGTAATCGTCCACCGAGCGAGAACCTTGGCGTAGGTATTGAAGTCTTGTATATATCGTACGGGCATAGTTGTAAGGTAAAAACGCCTTACGCATCTTTCGTTTCAGTTTATCCCAAGTTTCTATGCGCGTCTTTCCAACTCGTGCGCAGGAAAATCCATGATGACTTCACTCCAACAACCTGGATTGGCTTTGATCCGTTAAACTCGGAAGCGAACGGAGTGAATGATAAACCGAAACAGGATAGAAGTGGCTAAGGAAGAAACAGGATAGATCACCACGATTCGTAAAGCCGAAGCACCATAATCGATAAAGAAACCTGCTGAGCTAACACCACACTTGCACCACAACAAGTGATAAAGACGCTCAAAGAACACCACCAATGGCTCTCCCAAAACCAAAGGATAAAGTAAAAAGATCTAAACAGATCCAAGGGGTCACCAAGACTCTCCAAATTCTTATACTCAATAATCTGATTTATTCAATGGAAGAGAGCTTCATTATATACAGGAATTACATAGAAACTTGAAATAAATGCAACCAAAGGTATACAAGACCTTTGGGATCCCTAAAAGACTTTCAAACTTCTAAAATGAGTAATTAAAACACTTAGATAATTGTAGTTTTTAAATGCATGACAAAATGACTCTTTGACTCCATTCAGCCCCCTTAGTCTTCATTTAATCTTAGTCAATTGATTGGACTTGGACCAGCATAGTGACAAAAAGTCCACTTCCCTCTTCGCTTTTTGTTATAACCCTTATAACATATGCTCCCTCTTCATTTATAACCTTTATAACATTTGCTCTCGCATCATTTGTTATAACCCTTATAAGGCATCTAAGCTCCCTCTTCATTTATAACCTTTATAACATTTGCTCCCGCATCATTTGTTATAACCCTTATAACATCTGCTCCCTCTTCATTTATAACATTTATAACATTTGCTCCCGCATCACGTTCTCCTTCATTGAGCCTCTTCATAAGCACTCCTGTTGGAATGAAACTTGTTGATCCATGGAGGCGGTAAAGGATTGGTGTTCCTTTGGAAAGCTTGCAAGAGAACACACGGCTTGAGTAGGATGTGCCTCGACATTGCTATTAAAGTACACCCTTTAGACTGTTGACCCAATTGGATGGATGCCTCTTAACTCTAGTGCTCCTTCTTAGAACCAACGGCTCTTGAGAAACTTCTTGGGACACATCTTGGTCATGAACTTGTTGATCACATTGTTGTTGAGTATGAGTCTCGGTTGAGGCTTGTGGTTCTTCTTGACCATTTGACTCTCCCTCGTACGTAGTTGGTTCTTGAGTACCGGCTTGCTCATTGTTCTCCCTCATGATCAAGGTGGGTCTCTTGAGTTGGTTCCTCACTCCTTGTTTCTTCATGAATATCCATACCAAGATTCCTCATCAAGTTCCTAAGACTTGTTGTAGCTCTATCCGCAACAACTTTGGGTAAGTCTTTTACATTTTCCCAATTGTTTTCCTTGTAGTAGCTTTGTCCTTCTAGAAACTTGACCTCTCTTGATACCAATACCCTTCTTGTTTCGGGTACATAACATTTATACCCCTTTTGAGTGTTTGAGTAGCCAATGAACATATCCTTGGTGCTTTTAGCTTCTAGCTTGTTCCTTTGCTCACTAGGTACAAACACATTGCACACACAACCGAACACTCTTAGATGGTTAATAAAAGGATTAGTCTTATTTAGTACCTTGAATGGAGATTCATTCTTCAAGACTTGTTTTGGTGTGTGGTTGATAAGATAAAATGCCGTGAGAACCCCATCAGACCAAAACCTCTTTGGTATGTTCATGTGGAACATCATGGACCGTGTCACCTCCATTAAGTGCCGGTTCTTTCTTTCGGCTACACCATTTTGTTGTGGTGTGTATGGGCATGTGTTTTGATGGAGGATCTCATGCTTGGCTATGTGTTCTTTAAATGCTCTACTTGTGTATTCTCCACCATTGTCGGACCTAAAAGTCTTAATCTTGACATTATAGTGGCTAGTCACATAGTTTTGAAAAATTTGAAAAGCTTCTAATACCCTATCTTTTCTTTGTAAAAGGGTGATCCAAGTGTATTTAGAGATTTCATCTATGAATGTGACAAAGTATGAGTGATTATCCCTAGACTTACAAGGTGATGACCATACATTTGAATGCACAAGTTCAAAAGGTTTATAAGTCATGTTTGATTTTGGAAAAACGGTTCGACAATGTTTACCTAAGATGCATGCTTCACAAGTTTCATGATTAAACTTAACATTAGGAAAAATGGTTTTCAAGGCATTTAAATGAGGATGACCAAGTCAATAATGCCCAATAACATTGTTTACTTCGGATAAAACCGTTTTAAAAGCATGAACAAATAAGCAACATTAGAAGAATCTTTCTCTAGGACATAGAGATCGCCTCTTGTGATCCCTTTTCCCACAATCATTTTACTCTTAATATCCTGAAAAATAACATCATTAGAAACGAATATAACATTGAAATTTAAATCACAAGCTATTCTTTTAACGGATATAAGATTGGATGTAAAACTAGGCATGTAAAGGGCTTTAGATTCTCTATCAAATAGCTTAAGGTTTCCTAATTCTTCTATATATAGGTATTTTACTCCCATTTGCAATGATTACATTCCTTAGAGCCGATTCTATGTCACTAATCAAGTCTAGGCTACTAATCATTTGATGAGAAGCACCGGAATCAATGACAATAGGTTTGCTAAGCTCTTTACCAAGGATGTTAGCACTAAGAGAGTAAAAGGGAAATTTACCAATACCGGAGCCTTTAACGACTTTTAGGAGGGCATCAAGGTCGGATCTTCTCACAAAATCAT
This sequence comes from Cochlearia excelsa, assembly GCA_963556525.1. Classification (NCBI taxonomy): domain Eukaryota; kingdom Viridiplantae; phylum Streptophyta; class Magnoliopsida; order Brassicales; family Brassicaceae; genus Cochlearia; species Cochlearia excelsa. The sequence continues at coordinate 1,999,670 of CAUVZT010000006.1, forward strand.
CCATGAATGGGACCATGCCGAGCTCTCTTCTTCCTTGGTGCTCGGATTAGACCCACTTGTACTTGGATTGCTTATGGAGTCATCATTTGAGAAGTGAGCTTTGGCATCCTTGAACTTAGCCGGCTTGAGATGTGGGTGAAGAACCCAACATTTTTCCTTGGTGTGTCCCTTCTTCTTGTAATGATCACAAAGTAAGGATCTCCTTTCCTCATAGGTCCTTGAAGTTGGTTTGAATGCTACCTTGTTGGCCGAGACCAACTCCTTCTTGCCATCGAATAAGTCAATACACCCTTGTTCCCTTTGCAATTGAGAGCATACTTCTTCGAGGTTTGGTAAGATGTCCGAGCGTAGGAGATGCTTGATGATGTCCTTGTAGCTAACGTTGAGAGTAAGGAGCAAACCGAAGACTTTGTCTTGATCTCTTCATTCGTTTAAGACTCTAGGTTCCACGGTGCTTGGTCGGAGCATCTCTTGCTCGGCCCATAGTGATCTAAACCTCCCAAAATGTTTGGTGAACTCGGTGTCTTCTTGATTAAGGTCATTGATTGCCTTCTTGACTTCATACACTCGTCTTAGATTGGAGATGTTTCCATAGACGGTTTGTAGAGTATCCCACAACTCTTTGGAGCTTTCACAATAAGAGTAGGCTTCTAAGATTGATGGTTCAAGGGATCCTTGGATGATTCCAAGGACCTTTTGGTCTAGTTGAAACAATTTCTCATCATCGGTGGTGAGCTCCTCATTTCCGAAGTTGAAATCAATAGGAGCGTCTTGACGTGTGAGGATATGGTTCCACAAGCCGCGCCACAAAGGGTTATCTTCATGGTTCTTGCCCATAGAAGATAGTTGATGCCCTTGAGAGTAACCGTACAAGGGATCTTCTTGTGTTCCTTGTCTTCCATGGTTTTGAAATGTCTTGGTTTCGCATTTCAGATATGGATCTAGAAAACGGAAGCCGAGGAGGAATCGTTACGAGGATGCCCGGTATAGGAAATTTTGTAACCGGGAAAAGTTTGTAGCCGGGCGCCGAGAATGCCCGGGCGCCGAGAATGCCCGGGCGCCGAGAATGCCCGAGCGCCGAGGAATTTTGCCGAGAGAGTTTAGTAGCGGAAGCGAGAAAGATTCAAGAGCTTGTACGCTCTGATACCATGTTCGATTTTGATAAGATTTAAGTGTGTTTTAAGAGTTTGTGTTCTTGAGTTCTATGAAGAACATCAAGAACAAGAGAGAGAGAGTAGTGAGAGAGAGTATTAGATCCGAAAAGATTTCATTAGTGTGATAAAGATTGTTTACAAAGGATAGGATATATATAAAACTAATCGCCCAAAATGGCATCTTAGGAATATGCTATAAACGTCCACATCGCCTTGGTTAGCCGCGCCTTCTTAACTCGGTCCGTGACTTGTTCGGTCGAGTAGGCTACACGCGCCTTAAGTTACACATGTGACCGTACGGACGCCAAGCTTACCAACGACTCTTTTGCAACGGCTACATGATTCTAGATCCTTCCTTTGACTTCTCTTGTAACGGTAACAAGGGTCTTTGTCTTGGTGAACACATGTTCGGAGAGAGCCTTAACAACTCCAACTTTAACCTTGTACCGGTCACTCTTAAACCGATACACCTTCTCGGTACAACTTCCTTGAACTATATCGGTCATGGTTGACCGATATACTTGCCCGATATGCTAAGTGTTAACATCCTCTCGGTATCGACTCCTTTCACCATATCGGTCATGGTTGACCGGTATGCTTGACCGAGACACGAAGTATTAACCACTTCAATAGAAACTTGGTTTAGAGTCCTAGAAACCGCATTGTTAGATGTTTCATAACTTCTTCAAACTAGTCCGAACAGGTCGTTGTTGGTGTGGATGAATCTTGTGTTGGCAGTAAAGTAATTCTCTTATTCTCAAAGGTAAACGCATATTTGTTTGCGAATCCGTCATGCATCGTTCTCCTATCATATTCCCAAGGTCTGCCGAGTAGGAGATGGCACGCATCCATAGGGATTACATCACAAAAAGCGGTGTCTTTATAATTTGTTCCGATCGAGAATGGCACCCTACAACGCTTAGAGATTCGTAATTCTGTTTTGGTATTGAGCCATACGAGTTTATACGGTGAAGGGTGATGCTCTGTTTTTAATGCGAGCTTGTGGAGAGCTTCTTTTGAGATGACGTTTGTGCAACTACCCGAATCGATTATAAAACGACACACTTTGCCTTGAATCGTACAAGACGAACGAAAGATGTTGGTTCGAAGCCATGATTCATTAATGCCTTGTGGTAGAAAACAATTACGGCGTATGACTAAAAAAGGCCCAATATCGCCATGTACATGTTCTTCCTCAATGTGAGCTGTATCCTCATCTCCGTAATCATCAAATATGGGCTCCTCTTCTCCATAAAGACCACGCCGATTACCCTTGGGACAAGCGGATTGTCGATGTCCCTGTTCGTCGCAACCAAAACATTTAAAGGTGGGTACACGAGGATTACGCAATGCCATCGTTCCCTCATTGTTCTCTATGTTTCGAGTTGGGTTCCCTAAGTCCCCCGTATGCTCTGGTGGTTTCGGAGAATCAAACGAAACAACACGATTACGACTATTAGCTGAATTCCAAGTATTAGACGAGCCACGCGAGTTGGTTTCGATGAGAAGGGCACATTGATGTGCTTCAGAGACGGATAATGGATAAAACTCGAAGAAGTGTGTTTTGCAGTTGTTGGCGTAAACCTCCAATGAATCTAGAAACTCGCTGGTCCTCTGTTTCCATCAGATTATTTCGAGCCAAAAGGTGAAAAAAATATGTGGCGTAATCGTCCACCGAGCGAGAACCTTGGCGTAGGTATTGAAGTCTTGTATATATCGTACGGGCATAGTTGTAAGGTAAAAACGCCTTACGCATCTTTCGTTTCAGTTTATCCCAAGTTTCTATGCGCGTCTTTCCAACTCGTGCAGAAAATCCATGATGACTTCACTCCAACAACTGGATTGGCTTTGATCCGTTAAACTCGGAAGCGAACGGAGTGAATGATAAACCGAAACAGGATAGAAGTGGCTAAGGAAGAAACAGGATAGATCACCACGATTCGTAAAGCCGAAGCACCATAATCGATAAAGAAACCTGCTGAGCTAACACCACACTTGCACCACAACAAGTGATAAAGACGCTCAAAGAACACCACCAATGGCTCTCCCAAAACCAAAGGATAAAGTAAAAAGATCTAAACAGATCCAAGGGGTCACCAAGACTCTCCAAATTCTTATACTCAATAATCTGATTTATTCAATGGAAGAGAGCCTCATTATATAGAGGAATTACATAGAAACTTGAAATAAATGCAACCAAAGGTATACAAGACCTTTGGGATCCCTAAAAGACTTTCAAACTTCTAAAATGAGTAATTAAAACACTTAGATAATTGTAGTTTTTAAATGTGACAAAATGACTCTTTGACTCCATTCAGCCCCCTTAGTCTTCATTTAATCTTAGTCAATTGATTGGACTTGGACCAGCATAGTGACAAAAAGCCCACTTCCCTCTTCGCTTTTTGTTATAACCCTTATAACATATGCTCCCTCTTCATTTATAACCTTTATAACATTTGCTCTCGCATCATTTGTTATAACCCTTATAACATCTGCTCCCTCTTCATTTATAACCTTTATAACATTTGCTCCCGCATCATTTGTTATAACCCTTATAACATCTGCTCCCTCTTCATTTATAACATTTATAACATTTGCTCCCGCATCACCTTCTCCTTCATTGCCTCTTCATAAGTCCTTGGAATAACTTGTTGATCCATGGAGGCGGTAAAGGATTGGTGTTCCTTTGGAAAGCTTGCAAGAGAACACACGGCTTGAGTAGGATGTGCCTCGGCATTGCTATTAAAGTACACCCTTGTGTTGACCCAATTGGATGGATGCCTCTTAACTCTAGTGCTCCTTCTTAGAACCAACGGCTCTTCTTCTTGGGACACATCTTGGTCATGAACTTGTTGATCACTTTGTTGTTGAGTATGAGTCTCGGTTGAGGCTTGTGGTTCTTCTTGACCATTTGACTCTCCCTCAGACGTAGTTGGTTCTTGAGTACCGGCTTGCTCATTGTTCTCCCCTCATGATCAAGGTGGGTCTCTTGAGTTGGTTCCTCACTCCTTGTTTCTTCATGAATATCCATACCAAGATTCCTCATCAAGTTCCTAAGACTTGTAGCTCTATCCGCAACAACTTTGGGTAAGTCTTTTACATTTTCCCAATTGTTTTCCTTGTAGTAGCTTTGTCCTTCTAGAAACTTGACCTCTCTTGATACCAATACCCTTCTTGTTTCGGGTACATAACATTTATACCCCTTTTGAGTGTTTGAGTAGCCAATGAACATATCCTTGGTGCTTTTAGCTTCTAGCTTGTTCCTTTGCTCACTAGGTACAAACACATTGCACACACAACCGAACACTCTTAGATGGTTAATAAAAGGATTAGTCTTATTTAGTACCTTGAATGGAGATTCATTCTTCAAGACTTGTTTTGGTGTGTGGTTGATAAGATAAAATGCCGTGAGAACCCCATCAGACCAAAACCTCTTTGGTATGTTCATGTGGAACATCATGGACCGTGTCACCTCCATTAAGTGTCGGTTCTTTCTTTCGGCTACACCATTTTGTTGTGGTGTGTATGGGCATGTGGTTTGATGGAGGATCTCATGCTTGGCTATGTGTTCTTTAAATGCTCTACTTGTATATTCTCCACCATTGTCGGACCTAAAAGTCTTAATCTTGACATTATAGTGGTTAGTCACATAGTTTTGAAAAATTTGAAAAGCTTCTAATACCCTATCTTTTGTTTGTAAAAGGGTGATCCAAGTGTATTTAGAGCTTTCATCTATGAATGTGACAAAGTATGAGTGATTATCCCTAGACTTACAAGGTGTTGAATGAAACTTGGTAGAGTCCTAGTTTACCTAAGTTAATGCTTACAAGTTTCAATTTGGAAAAACGGTTCGACAATGTTTACCTAAGATGCATGCTTCACAAGTTTCATGATTAAACTTAACATTAGGAAAAATGGTTTTCAAGGCATTTAAATGAGGATGACCAAGTCTATAATGCCAAATAACATTGTTTACTTCGGATAAAACCGTTTTAAAAGCATGACAAAATAAAGCATTAGAAGAATCTTTCTCTAGGACATAGAGATCGCCTCTTGTGATCCCTTTTCCCACAATCATTTTACTCTTAATATCCTGAAAAATAACATCATTAGAAACGAATATAACATTGCAATTTAAATCACAAGCTATTCGTTTAACGGATATAAGATTGGATGTAAAACTAGGCATGTAAAGGGCTTTAGATTCTCTATCAAATAGCTTAAGGTTTCCTAATTCTTCTATATATAGGTATTTTACTCCCATTTGCAATGATTACATTCCCTAGAGCCGGTTCTATGTCACTAATCAAGTCTAGGTTACTAATCATTTGATGAGAAGCACCGGAATCAATGACAATAGGTTTGCTAAGCTCTTTACCAAGGATGTTAGCACTAAGAGAGTAAAAGGGAAATTTACCAATACCAGAGCCTTTAAGGGCTTTTAGGAGGGCATCAAGGTCGGATCTTCTCACAAAATCATCCATGAATGGGACCATGGCCGAGCTCTCTTCTTCCTTGGTGCTCGGATTAGACCCACTTGTACTTGGATTGCTTATGGAGTCATCATTTGAGAAGTGAGTTTTGGCATCCTTGAACTTAGCCGGCTTGAGATGTGGGTGAAGAACCCAACATTTTTCCTTGGTGTGTCCCTTCTTCTTGCAATGATCACAAAGTAAGGATCTCCTTTCCTCATAGGTCCTTGAAGTTGGTTTGAATGCTACCTTGTTGGCCGAGACCAACTCCTTCTTGCCATCGAATAAGTCAATACACCCTTGTTCCCTTTGCAATTGAGAGCATACTTCTTCGAGGTTTGGTAAGATGTCCGAGCGTAGGAGATGCTTGATGATGTCCTTGTAGCTAACGTTGAGAGTAAGGAGCAAACCGAAGACTTTGTCTTGATCTCTTCATCCGTTTAAGACTCTAGGTTCCACGGTGCTTGGTCGGAGCATCTCTAGCTCGGCCCATAGTGATCTAAACCTCCCAAAGTGTTTGGTGAACTCGGTGTCTTCTTGATTAAGGTCATTGATTGCCTTCTTGACTTCATACACTCGGCTTAGATTGGAGATGTTTCCATAGACGGTTTGTAGAGTATCCCACAACTCTTTGGAGTATTCACAATAAGAGTAGGCTTCTAAGATTGATTGTTCAAGGGATCCTTGGATGATTCCAAGGACCTTTTGGTCTAGTTGAAACAATTTCTCATCATCGGTGGTGAGCTCCTCATTTCCGAAGTTGAAATCAATAGGAGCGTCTTGACGTGTGAGGATATGGTTCCACAAGCCGCGACCACAAAGGGTTATCTTCATGGTTCTTGCCCATAGAAGATAGTTGATGCCCTTGAGAGTAACCGGACAAGGGATCTTCTTGTGTTCCTTGTCTTCCATGGTTTTGAAATGTCTTGGTTTCAGATTTCAGATCTGGATCTAGAAAACGGAAGCCGAGGAGGAATCGTTACGAGGATGCCCGGTATAGGAAATTTTGTAACCGGGAAAAGTTTGTAGCCGGGTGCCGAGAATGCCCGGGCGCCGAGAATGCCCGAGCGCCGAGGAATTTGGCCGAGAGAGTTTAGTAGCGGAAGCGAGAAAGATTCAAGAGCTTGTACGCTTTGATACCATGTTCGATTTTGATAAGATTTAAGTGTGTTTTAAGAGTTTGTGTTCTTGAGTTCTATGAAGAACATCAAGAACAAGAGAGAGAGAGTAGTGAGAGAGAGTATTAGATCCGAAAAGATTTCATTAGTGTGATAAAGATTGTTTACAAAGGATAGGATATATATAAAACTAATCGACAAAATGGCATCTTAGGAATATGCTATAAACGTCCACATCGCCTTGGTTAGCCGCGCCTTCTTAACTCGGTCCGTGACTTGTTCGGCCGAGTAGGCTACACGCGCCTTAAGTTACACATGTGACCGTACGGACGCCAAGCTTACCAACGGCTCTTTTGCAACGTCTACTTGATTCTAGATCCTTCCTTTGACTTCTCTTGTAACGGTAACAAGGGTCTTTGTCTTGGTGAACACATGTTCGGAGAGAGCCTTAACAACTCCAACTTTAACCTTGTACCGTTCACTCTTAGACCGATACACCTTCTCGGTACAACTTCCTTGAACTATATCGGTCATGGTTGACCGATATACTTGCCCGATATGCTAAGTGTTAACATCCTCTCGGTATCGACTCCTTTCACCATATCGGTCATGGTTGACCGGTATGCTTGACCGATACACGAAGTATTAACCACTTCAATAGAAACTTGGTTTAGAGTCCTAGAAACTGCGTCGTTAGATGTTTCATAACTTCTTCAAACTAGTCCGAACAGGTCGTTGTTGGTGTGGATGAATCTTGTGTTGGCAGTAAAGTAATTCTCTTATTCTCAAAGGTAAACACATATGTGTTTACGAATCCGTCATGCATCGTTCTCCTATCATATTCCCAAGGTCTGCTTAGTAGGAGATGGCACGCATCCATAGGGATTACATCACAAAAAGCGGTGTCTTTATAATTTGTTCCGATCGAGAATGGCACCCTACAACGCTTAGAGATTCGTAATTCTGTTTTGGTATTGAGCCATACGAGTTTATACGGTGAAGGGTGAGGCTCTGTTTGTAATGCGAGCTTGTGGAGAGCTTCTTTTGAGATGACGTTTGTGCAACTACCTGAATCGATTATAAAACGACACACTTTGCCTTGAATCGTACAAGACGAACGAAAGATGTTGGTTCGAAGCCATGATTCATTAATGCCTTGTGGTAGAAAACAATTACGGCGTATGACTAAAAAAGGCCCAATATCGCCATGTACATGTTCTTCCTCAATGTGAGCTCTATCCTCATCTCCGTAATCATCAAATATGGGCTCCTCTTCTCCATAAAGACCACGCCGATTACCCTTGGGACAAGCGGATTGTCGATGTCCCTGTTCGTCGCAACCAAAACATTTAAAGGTGGGTACACGAGGATTACGCAATGCCATCGTTCCCTCATTGTTCTCTATGTTTCGAGTTGGGTTCCATAAGTCCCCCGTATGCTCTGGTGGTTTCGGAGAATCAAACGAAACAACACGATTACGACTATTAGCTGAATTCCAAGTATTAGACGAGCCACGCGAGTTGGTTTCGATGAGAAGGGCACGTTGATGTGCTTCGAGACGGATAATGGATAAAACTGAAGAAGTGTGTTTTGCAGTTGTTGGCGTAAACCTCCAATGAATCTAGAAACTCGCTGGTCCTCTGTTTCCATCAGATTATTTCGAGCCAAAAGGTGAAAAAAATATGTGGCGTAATCGTCCACCGAGCGAGAACCTTGGTGTAGGTTTTGAAGTCTTGTATATATCGTACGGGCATAGTTGTAAGGTAAAAACGCCTTACGCATCTTTCGTTTCAGTTTATCCCAAGTTTCTATGCGCGTCTTTCCAACTCGTGCGTAGTTCTCCTTCGTTTGTTGCCACCAAGCCGAAGCTCTACCTCGAAAACGCGTCGCAACAAGGGGAACTTGCATATGGTTAGGGAATTCTTTGAATAACAACAATTCTTCAACTGTACTAACCCAATCAAGATAATCTTCAGGTTGTAGACCTCCACTAAACTCAGGTAAATCTAGTTTAGAACCAGACTCCCATCGACGGTTATCAACTCTAGGAACTACATCACGCTGAATTTGTTGATCTTGCGGGTTACGGAACCTTGCGAACGGATTGACTTCATTAACATCAGCGTCTTCATCTTCCTCTAAGAATTGTTCATTGTGGTGAGGCAACACCGGAGCTTGAGGTAGAACTTGTAATGTTGCACGCATCCCTTGTTCAATAGATGTACGAATAGTATCTCGCAAATCTTGTTGAAACTGATTAAGGGTTTCGTGGAACGCATCGTTCTGCTCTTCAAGTTATTGTTGCAAATTCTTCTTAGGAGGCATGACTAAGATCGGTTCGTCTCTGATACCAACTGTTGCCGCGGGTAATACAATAGTTTTCTCGTAGATCAATGAATTACGATAAAACTCTTGTAGCTTAAGAAATCAAAGTTATCTTCCTGAGATGAACGATGAAAACTCTAAGACTTTTAGAACGAGAAAAACTTCTCTTTATTAATCAAAAACCAAGTATCCCTAAAAGGGTTACAAGCCCTTTATATAGGCAACATAAGCAAAATATAGAAATCCTACGAGAAATAGAAATCAACTAAGAAAAGTAAAATTAACAAAAACAATAAAATGGAAAATAGTTTAGGTGGTGACTTGCTGGACAAGTAATGGAATGACGCTACATCACATTGAGACACTTATAAGCACTCATGTTGCATGAAACTTGGTTTAGAGTCCTAGAAACGCGTTCTTAGATGTTTCATAAGTTCGTCAAACTAGTACAAAGCTTATTGAGAAACTTATAAGCACTCACATTGCATGAAACTTCGTTTAGACTCTTAGAAACCACGTTGTTAGATGTATCATGAGTTCGTCAAACTAGTACAAAGCTCATTGAGAAACTTATAAGCACTCATGTTTCATGAAACTTCGTTTAGAGTTCTAGAACCGCGTTGTTAGATGTTTCATAAGTTCTTCAAACTAGTACAAAGCTCATGGAGACACTTATAAGCACTCATATTGCATGAAACTTGGTTTACAGTCCTAGAAACGCGTTGTTAGATGTTTCATAAGTTCGTCAAACTTTTACAAAGCTCATTGAGACACTTATAAGCACTCATGTTGCATGAAACTTGGTTTAGAGTCCTAGAAATGCGTTGTTAGATGTTTCATAAGTTCTTCAAACTTGTACAAAGCTCATTGAGACACTTGTAAGCACTCATGTTGAATGAAACTTGGTTTAGAGTCATAGAAACCGCGTTATTAGATGTTTCATAACTTCTTCAAACTAGTACAAAGCTCATTGAGACACTTATGTTCCATCAAACTTGGTTTAGAGTCCTAGAAACGCGTTGTTAGATGTTTCATAAGTTCGTCAAACTTGTACAACGCTCATTGAGACACTTATAAGCACTCATGTTGCATGAAACTTGGTTTAGAGTCCTAGAAACGCGTTGTTAGATGTTTCATAAGTTCGTCAAACTTATACAAAGCTCATTGAGACACTTATAAGCACTCATGTTGAATGAAAATTAGTTTAGAGTCCTATAAACGCGTTGTTAGATGTTTCATAAGTTCGGCAAACTAGTACAAAGCTCATTGAGACACTTATAAGCACTCATGTTTCATGAAACTTGGTTTAGAGTCCTAGAAACGAGTTGTTAGATGTTTCATAAGTTCGTCAAACTTGTACAAAGCTCATTGAGACACTTATAAGCACTCATGGTGTATGAAACTTGGTTTAGAGTCCTAGAAACGAGTTGTTAGATGTTTCATATGTTCGTCAAACTTATACAAAGCTCATTGAGACACTTATAGCACTCATGTTGAATGAAAATTGGTTTAGAGTCCTAGAAACGCGTTGTTAGATGTTTCATAAGTTCGTCAAACTAGTACAAAGCTCATTGAGACACTTATAAGCACTCATGTTGCATGAAACTTGGTTTAGAGTCCTAGAAACGAATTGTTAGATGTTTCATAAGTTCGTCAAACTTATACAAAGCTCATTGAGAAACTTATAAGCACTCATGTTGAATGAAAATTGATTTAGAGTCCTAGAAACGCGTTGTTAGATGTTTCATAAGTTCGTCAAACTAGTACAAAGATCATTGAGACACTTATAAGCACTCATGTTGCATGAAACTTGGTTTAGAGTTCTAGAAACGAGTTGTTAGATGTTTCATAAGTTCGTCAAACTAGTACAAAACTCATTGAGAAACTTATAAGCACTCATGTTGCATGACAATTCGTTTAGAGTCTTAGAAACAGCGTTGTTAGATGTTTCATGAGTTTGTCAAACTAGTACAAAGCTCATTGAGAAACTTATAAGCACTCATGTTGCATGAAACTTCGTTTAGAGTTCTAGAACCGCGTTGTTAGATGTTTCATAAGTTTTTCAAACCAATACAAAGCTCTTTGAGACATATATAAGCACTCATATTGCATGAAACTTGGTTTACAGTCCTAGAAACGCGTTGTTAGATGTTTCATAAGTTCGTCAAACTTGTACAAAGCTCATTGAGACACTTATAAGCACTCATTTTGAATGAAACTTGATTTAGAGTCCTAGAAACGCGTTGTTTAGATGTTTCATAAGTTCGTCAAACTTGTACGAAGCTCATTGAGACACTTATAAGCACTCATGTTGCATGAAACTTGGTTTAGAGTCCTAGAAACCACGTTGTTAGATGTTTCATAAGTTCGCCAAACTAGTACAAAGCTCATTGAGAAACTTATAAGTACTCATGTTGCATGAAACTTCGTTTAGAGTCTTAGAAACCGCGTTGTTAGATGTTTCATGAGTTCGCCAAACTAGTACAAAGCTCATTGAGACACATATAAGCACTCATGTTGCTTGAAACTTGGTTTAGAGTCCTAGAATTAAACGCGTTGTTAGATATTTCATGAGTTCTTCAAACTTGTAGAAAGCTCATTGAGACACTTATAAGCACTCCTGTTGCATAAAACTTGGTTTAGAGCCCTGGAATTAAACGCGTTGTTAGATGTTTCATAAGTTCGTCAAACTAGTACAAACCTCATTGAGACACTTTTGAGCACTCATGTTGCATGAAACTTGGTTTAAAGTCCTAGAAACGCGTTGTTAGATGTTTCATAAGTTCGTCAAACTAGTTAAAAGCTCATTGAGACACTTCTAAGCACGCATGTTGCATGAAACTTTGTTTAAAGTCCTAGAAACGCGTTGTTAGATGTTTTATAAGTTCGTCAAACTTGATCAAAGCTCATTGAGACACTTCTAAGCCCTCATGTTGCATGAAACTTCGTTTAGAGTCCTAGCAACCACGTTATTAGATGTTTCATAAGTTCGTGAAACTTGTACAAAGCTCATTGAGACACTTATAATCACTCACGATGCATGAAACTTGGTTTAAAGTCGTAGAAACGTGTTGTTAGATGTTTTATAAGTTCGTGAAACTTGTACAAAGCTCATTGGGGAACTTATAAGTACTCATGTAGCATGAAACTTTAATTAGAGTCCTAGAAACGCGTTGTTAGATGTTTCACAAATTCGTCAAATTTGTACAAAGCTCATCGAGACACTTATAATCACTCATCTTGCATGAAAGTTAGTTTAAAGTCCTAGCAACCACGTTGTTAGATGTTTCATAAGTTCTTCAAACTAGTACAAAGCTCATTGAGACACTTATAAGCACTCATGTTGCATGAATTTTGGTTTAGAGTCCTAGAAACGCGTTGTTAGATGTTTCATAAGTTTGTCAACCTAGTAAAAAGATCATTGAGACACTTATAAGCACTCATGTTGAATGAAACTTGGTTTAGAGTCCTAGAAACGCGTTGTTAGATGTTTCATGAGTTCTTTAAATTTTTACAAAGCTAATTGAGAAACTTATAAGCACTCATGTTGCATGGAACTTCGTTTAGAGTTCTAGAAACGCGTTATTAGATATTTCATGAGTTCGTCAAACTTGTACAAAGCTCATTGAGACACATATAAGCACTAATGTTGCATGTAACTTGGTTTAGAGTCATAGAAACGCGTTGTTAGATGTTTCATAAGTTCGTCAAACTAGTACAAAGCTCATTGAGACACTTATAAGCACTCATGTTGCATGAATTTTGGTTTAGAGTCCTAGAAACGCGTTGTTAGATGTTTTATAAGTTTGTCAACCTAGTAAAAAGCTCATTGAGACACTTATAAGCACTCATGTTGCATGAAACTTGATTTAGAGTCCTAGAAACGCGTTGTTAGATGTTTCATAAGTTTTTGAAACTTGTACAAAGCTCATTGAGACACTTATAAGCACTCATGTTGAATGAAACTTGGTTTAGAGTCCTAGAAACCGCGTTGTTAGATGTTTCATAAGTTCTTCAAACTAGTACAAAGCTCATTGAGACACTTATAAGCACTCATGTAGCATGAAACTTGGTTTAGAGTCCTAGAAACGCGTTGTTAGATGTTTCGTAAGTTCGTCAAACTTGTAAAAAGCTCATTGAGACACTTATAAGCACTCATGTTGAATGAAACTTGATTTAGAGTCCTAGAAACGCGTTTTTAGATGTTTCATAAGTTAGTCAAACTTGTACAAAGCTCATCGAGACACTTATAAGCAATCATGTTGCATGAAACTTGGTTTAGAGTCCTAGAAACCGCGTTGTTAGATGTTTCATAAGTTCGTCAGACTAGTACAAAGATCATTGAAACACTTATAAGCACTCATGTTGCATGAAACTTGGTTTAGAGTCCTAGAAACGCGTTGTTAGATGTTTCATAAGTTCGTAAAACTTATACAAAGCTCATTGAGACACTTATAAGCACTCATGTTGAATGAAAATTGGTTTAGAGTCCTAGAAACGCGTTGTTAGATGTTTCATAAGTTCGTCAACTTAGTACAAAGCTCATTGAGACACTTATAAGCACTCATGTTGCATGAAACTTGGTTTAGAGTCCTATAAACGCGTTGTTAGATGTTTCATAAGTTCTTCAAACTAGTACAAAGCTCATTGGGACACTTATAAGCACTCATGTTGCATGAAACTTGGTTTAGAGTCCTAGAAACGCGTTCTTAGATGTTTCATAAGTTCGTCAAATAAGTGCAAAGCTCATTGAGAAACTTATAAGCACTCATGTTGCATGAAACTTCGTTTAGAGTCTTAGAAACCGAATTGTTAGATGTTTCTTGAGTTCCTCCAACTAGTACAAAGCTTCATTGAGAAACTTATAAGCACTCATGTTTCAAGAAACATCGTTTAGAGTTCTAGAACCGCGTTGTTAGATGTTTCATAAGTTCTTAAAACTAGTACAAAGCTCATTGAGACACTTATAAGTACTCATATTGCATGAAACTTGATTTACAGTCCTAGAAACGCGTTGTTAGATGTTTCATAAGTTCGTCAAACTTGTACAAAGCTCATTGAGACACTTATAAGCACTCATGTTGCATGAAACTTGGTTTAGAGTCCTAGAAACGCGTTTTTAAATGTTTCATAAGTTCTTCAAACTTGTACAAAGCTCATTAAGACACTTATAAGCACTCATGTTGAATGAAACTTGGTTTAGAGTCCTAGAAACCGCGTTGTTAGATGTTTCATAACTTCTTCAAACTAGTACAAAGCTCATTGAGACACTTATGTTGCATGAAACTTGGTTTAAAGTCCTAGAAACGCGTTGTTAGATGTTTCATAAGTTCGTCAAACTTGTACAATGCTCATTGAGAAACTTATAAGCACTCATGTTGCATAAAACTTGGTTTAGATTCCTAGAAACACGTTGTTAGATGTTTCATAAGTTCTTTAAACTTGTACAAAGCTCATTGAGACACTTATAGGCACTCATGTTGAATGAAACTTGGTTTAGAGTCCTAGAAACCGCGTTGTTAGATGTTTCAAAAGTTCTTCAAACTAGTACTAAGCTCATTGAGACACTTATAAGCACTCATGTTGCATGAAACTTGGTTTAGAGTCCTAGAAACGCGTTGTTAGATGTTTCATAGGTTCGTCAAACTTGTACAAAGCTCATTGAGACACTTATAAGCACTCATGTTGAATGAAAATTGATTTAGAGTCCTAGAAACGCGTTGTTAGATGTTTCATAAGTTCGTCAAACTTGTACAAAGCTCATTGAGACACTTATAAGCAATCATGTTGCATGAAACTTGGTTTAGAGTCCTAGAAACCGCGTTGTTAGATGTTTCATAAGTTTGCCAGAATAGTACAGAGCTCATTGAAACACTTATAAGCACTCATGTTACATGAAACTTTGTTTAGAGTCCTAGAAACGCGTTATTAGATATTTCATAAGTTCGTCAAACTTATACAAAGTTCATTGAGACACTTATAAGCACTTATGTTGAATGAAAATTGGTTTAGAGTCCTAGAAACGCGTTGTTAGATGTTTCATAAGTTCGTCAAACTAGTACAAAGGTCATTGAGACACTTATAAGCACTCTTGTTGAATGAAACTTGGTTTAGAGTCCTAGAAACGCGTTGTTAGATGTTTCATAAGTTCGTCAAACTAGTAAAAAGCTCATTGAGACACTTACGAGCACTCATGTTGCATGAAACTTTGTTTAAAGTCCTAGAAACGCGTTGTTAGATGTTTCATAAATTCGTCAAACTAGTTAAAAGCTCATTGAGACACTACTAAGAACTCATGTTGCATGAAACTTTGTTTAGAGTCCTAGAAACGCGTTGTTAGATGTTTCATAAGTTCCTCAAACTTGTACAAAGCTCATTGAGACAATTATAAGCACTCATGTTGCATGAAACTTGGTTAAGAGTCCTAGAAACGAGTTGTTAGATGTTTCATAAGTTCGTCAAACTTGTACAAAGCTCATTGAGGCACTTATAAGCACTCATGTTGTATAAAACTTGGTTTAGAGTCCTAGAAACGCGTTGTTAGATGTTTCATAAGTTCGTCAAACTTGTACAAAGCTCATTGAGACACTTATAAGCACTCATGTTGCATGAAACTTGGTTTAAAGTCCTATCAACCACGTTGTTAGATGTTTACGAAGTTTGTCAAACTTGTACAAAGCTCATTGAGACACTTAGAAGCACTCATGTTGAATGAAACTTGGTTTAGAGTCCTAGAAACCGCGTTGTTAGATGTTTCATAAGTTCTTCAAACTAGTACTAATTAAGCTCATTGAGACACTTATAAGCACTCATGTTGCATGAAACTTGGTTTATAGTCTTAGAAACGCGTTGTTAGATGTTTCATAAGTTCGTCAAACTTGGACAAAGCTCATTTAGACACTTATAAGCACTCATGTTGCATGAAACTTGGTTTAGAGTCCTAGAAACGCGTTGTTAGATGTTTCATAGGTTCGTCAAACTTGTACAAAGCTCATTGAGACACTTATAAGCACTCATGTTGAATGAAAATTGATTTAGAGTCCTAGAAACGCGTTGTTAGATGTTTCATAAGTTCGTCAAACTAGTACAAAGCTCATTGAGAAACTTATAAGCACTCATGTTGCATGAAACTTCGTTTAGAATCTTAGAAACCGCGTTGTTAGATGTTTCATGAGTTCGTCAAACTAGTACAAAGCTCATTGAGAAATTTATAAGCACTCATGTTGCATGAAACTTCGTTTAGAGTTCTAGAACCGCGTTGTTAGATGTTTCATAAGTTCTTCAAACTAGTACAAAGCTGATTGAGACACTTATAAGAACTCATATTGCATGAAACTTGGTTTACAGTCCTAGAAACGCGTTGTTAGATGTTTCATAAGTTCGTCAAACTTGTACAATGCTCATTGAGACAGTTATAAGCACTCATGTTGAATGAAACTTGATTTAGAGTCCTAGAAACGCGTTGTTTAGATGTTTCATAAGTTCGTCAAACTAGTACAAAGCCCATTGAGACACTTATAAGCACTCATGTTGCATGAAACTTGGTTTAGAGTCCTAGAAACCGCGTTGTTAGATGTTTCATAAGTTCGTCAAACTAGTACAAAGCTCATTGAGAAACTTATAAGAACTTGATGAGGTCCTCGAACCAATCCTAGAACAAAGTGATGTACCTAAGATGACAGAAGCTCCAATGACACGTTCCAAGGCTAGGAGGCTTAGAGAAGGATTCAATACAATGGAGGTTGTAGATTTGCCCAGAAACAGTTCAGAACTCACAAAATACCAAGACATCTCAACCATATTCAATGGAATCCTTTTAGAGGAATTTGCTCGTTTCAGCATCAAAGAAACTCCTCTTCAAACAAACAAAGGTATGCTTATTTACTTGACAGATAATGGAGATAACAACATCAAGAATTATCCAAAGAACACTTCAGAGCTGGAAATTATCACCCAAAGAAGCAATTCAACCTCTAGTGAGCAAATGGAGCAAGGAGACGATGGTGAAGATAAAAACGTGGAATTGCTTGAAGATCTCACTCATTTGAACCTCAAAGGACTTCAGGAAGAAGAATTCATCAAGGAACTCAAGTGGAACAAACAAGAATCAGCCAGAACCAGTTCATCTTCAATACCGCACATCTCGAGCCAAAACCAGGTATATTCAATTTATACAATTCGTGCAGCAAATTAAGAGTGTCCCAATGGTTTTTAGAGCTGCAAGAAACCAGAGTTCGAGCTCCATAAGTTTGTATTAGGTTTTCCTTTTTTTGTTAATGAAACTTGCCTTTTCGGTCTTTAAACGCTTGGTAGTTTTCTTTTAAAAGTCCTATTGTTTTGAGTCTTTTTATTTTCGTTTTCTTTTGACCTAAAAGTCAGGTTTAAGCTGAAGAACCATTATATAAGGTTCCCTTGCAGCCTTGTAACTTTTCACCTTTGATTATCAATAAAAACGACGTTTTCTTCTTCTTCAAGCGCAACCTTGTAAGAACACTTTGCTTCTGTCTTTTTGTGTGGATTCACATAAGATTCAGCAGCCTTGCAGTATCAGAGATCTCGCCATCATCTCTGTGGTGCCTTCAATCCCCCAACAACTCCATCCTTTGATCCCACTAGAGAGAGCGTTAGAGCCAGCTTGTTAGATCCCATATCATCATCATTCACCCATTAAATCAACAAGAGAGAGCGTGAAAGCCAGCTTGTTTGTTCTCATCCTTCCACAACTATAAGCATCCCACCGAGTCTTATATCAGCACTCATGTTGCTTGAAACTTCGTTTAGAGTCTTAGAAACCGCGTTGTTAGATGTTTCATGAGTTCGTCAAACTAGTACAAAGCTCATTGAGATACATATAAGCACTCATGTTGCATGAAACTTTGTTTAGAGTCCTAGAAACGCGTTGTTAGATGTTTCATGAGTTCTTCAAACTTGTACAAAGCTCATTGAGACACTTATAAGCACTCATGTTCAATGAAACTTGGTTTAGAGTCCTAGAAACGCGTTGTTAGATGTTTCATAAGTTCGTCAAACTAGTACAAAGCTCATTGAGACTCTTATGAGCACTCATGTTGCATGAAACTTGGTTTAAAGTCCTAGAAACGCGTTGTTAGATGTTTCATAAGTTCGTCAAACTAGTTAAAAGCTCATTGAGACACTTCTAAGCACGCATGTTGCATGAAACTTGGTTTAGAGTTCTAGAAACGCGTTGTTAGATGTTTTATAAGTTCGTCAAACTTGTACAAAGCTCATTGAGACACTTCTGAGAACTCATGTTGCATAAAACTTCGTTTAGAGTCCTAGATACCACGTTATTAGATGTTTCATAAGTTCGTGAAACTTGTACAAAGCTCATTGAGACACTTATAATCACTCACGATGCATGAAACTTGGTTTAAAGTCCTAGAAACGTGTTGTTAGATGTTTCATAAGTTCGTGAAACTTGTACAAAGCTCATTGTGGAACTTAGAAGTACTCATGTAGGATGAAACTTGGTTTAGAGTCCTAGAAACACGTTGTTAGATGTTTCACAAATTCGTCAAACTTGTACAAAGCTCATCGAGACATTTATAATCACTCATCTTGCATGAAACTTAGTTTAAAGTCCTAGCAACCACGTTGTTAGATGTATCAGAAGTTCGTCAAATTTGTACAAAGCTCATTGAGACACTTATAAGCACTCATGTTGCATGAAACTTCGTTTAAAGTCCTAGCAACCACGTTGTTAGATGTTTCATAAGTTCGTGAAACTTGTACAAAGCTCATTGAGAAACTTATAAGAACTCATGTTGCATGAAACTTCGTTTAGAGTCTTAGAACCTGTGTTGTTAGATGTTTCATGAGTTCGTCAAACTAGTACAAAGCTCATTGAGAAACTTATAAGCACTCATGTTGCATGAAACTTTGTTTAGAGTTCTAGAAACGCGTTATTAGATGTTTCATGTTCGTCAAACTTGTACAAAGATCATTGAGACACATATAAGCACTAATGTTGAATGTAACTTGATTTAGAGTCCTAGAAACGCGTTGTTAGATGTTTCATAAGTTCGTCAGACTAGTACAAAGCTCATTGAGAAACTTATAAGCACTCATGTTGCATGAAACTTCGTTTAGAGTCTTAGAAACCGCGTTGTTAGATGTTTCATGAGTTCGTCAAATTAGTACAAAGCTCATTCAGAAACTTATAAGCACTCATGTTTCATGAAACTTCGTTTAGAGTTCTAGAACCGTGTTGTTAGATGTTTCATAAGTTCGTAAACTAGTACAAAGCTCATTGAGAAACTTATAAGCACTCATGTTGCATGAAACTTGGTTTAGAGTCCTAGAAAGGCGTTGTTAGATGTTTCATAAGTTCGTCAAACTTGTAAAAAGCTCATTGAGACACTTATAAGCACTCATGTTGAATGAAACTAGATTTAGAGTCCTAGAAACGCGTTGTTAGATGTTTCATAAGTTCGTCAAACTTGTACAAAGCTCATTGAGACACTTATAAGCAATCATGTTGCATGAAACTTGGTTTAGAGTCCTAGAAACCGCGTTGTTAGATGTTTCATAAGTTCGTCAGACAAGTGCAAAGCTCATTGAGAAACTTATAAGCACTCATGTTGCATGAAACTTCGTTTAGAATCTTAGAAACCGCGTTGTTAGATGTTTCATGAGTTCGTCAAACTAGTACAAAGCTCATTGAGAAACTTATAAGCACTCATGTTGCATGAAACTTCGTTTAGAGTCTTTGAAACCGCGTTGTTAGATGTTTCATGAATTCGTCGAACTAGTACAAAGCTCATTGAGACACTTATGTTGAATGAAACTTGGTTTAAAGTCCTAGAAACGCGTTGTTAGATGTTTCATAAGTTCGTCAAAATTGTACAAAGCTCATTGAGACACTTATAAGCACTTATGTTGAATGAAACTTGATTTAGAGTCCTAGAAACGCGTTGTTAGATGTTTCATAAGTTCGTCAAACTTGTACTAAGCTCATTGAGAAACTTATAAGCAATCATGTTGCATGAAACTTGTTTTAGAGTCCTAGAAACCGCGTTGTTAGATGTTTCATAAGTTCATCAGACTAGTACAAAGCTCATTGAAACACTTATAAGCACTCATGTTGCATGAAACTTGGTTTAGAGTCCTAGAAACGCGTTGTTAGATGTTTCATAAATTCGACAAACTTTTAAAAAGCTCATTGAGACACTTATAAAAACTCATGTTGAATGAAAATTGGTTTAGAGTCCTAGAAATGCGTTGTTAGATGTCTCATAAATTCATCAAATTAGTACAAAGCTCATTGAGACACTCATAAGCACTCATTTTGCATGAAACTTGGTTTAGAGTCCTAGAAACGAGTTGTTAGATGTTTCATAAGTTCGTCAAACTTGTACAAAGCTCATTGAGACACTTATAAGCACTCATGTTGCATGAAACTTGGTTTAGTGTCCTAGAAACGCGTTGTTAGATGTTTCATAAGTTTGTCAAACTAGTACAAAGCTCATTGAGAGACTTATAAGCACTCATGTTGCATGAAACTTGGTTTAGAGTCCTAGAAACGTGTTGTTAGATGTTTCATAAGTTCGTCAAACTATTACAAATCTCATTGCGACACTTATAAGCACTCATGTTGCATGAAACTTGGTTTAGAGTCTTAAAAACGCGTTGTTAGAAGTTTCATAAGTTTGTCAACCTAGTACAAAGTTCATTGCGACACTTATAAGCACTCATGTTGCATGAAACTTGGTTTAGAATCCTGGAAACGCGTTGTTAGAAGTTTCATAAGTTTGTCAACCTAGTACAAAGCTCATTGAGACACTTATTGTAGAAAAGTATAGATCTTGTGTTTAGAGAGTGATTAGTGAGAGATTAAGAAAAGAGATTAAGAGAATAGAGAAGAAATGCTCTCGGATATAAGAGGAAACCTTGTTCCTTAATTTTACAATGATAAGCCAATACATGTATATAAAGAGAAACATTAAGAAAGATCTAGAATAAAGTCGTTTATGGATAAGAGAAAACGTGTATAGTCAAGCTTGCTTTTGCCCGCACGTACCGGCTATGCGTTGTCCAAGACTGGTCTTCGTGTACGGATCCAATCAGGTGCTCGACCACTTACGTGCGAGAATGCGCGGGCGCCAGGCTAGAGCGCGGATAAGGTTTTGTCGCCTACCGGCTCCAATATAGCCGTTATCCGCTTTATCACCTTATCGCCTATCACACTTCTTCTTATCACTTCTCCTTATCACTTCTTATCTTTTACCTCTTATCATCCTTTGGCCCTTATCATCCCTTATTTGGACTTCTAGACTTTACCGTTACCCTTTGATTCTTGGTCACGGTTTCCACCTTTCCCGCCAAATATGTTGTTGATCAAATCTTCTCAACACTCCCCCTCAAGCTTAGCCGTGGGGAATGGCTAAGCTTGGAAACCTCCTATCTAGCCTCGTTAAAAACATAACAAGTAAAACCACTTGGGATAAAAACTTGTTAAGGGAAAAGAGTACTAGATGTTTCGGTTTAGGGTCTTTATTGCTTGATGAGGTTGGTGAGTCCCATCTTGGAGTGGATGAACTCACAAACCTTGGTGCTTGCAACTTTTGTAAAGATATCAGCCAATTGGTCTTCACTCTTTGTGTAGCATGGCAGGATGATCTTCTTTACCATTGCTTCCCGGACTTTGTGGCAATCAACTTCCACATGTTTAGTTCTTTCATGAAACACCGAGTTGGATGCAAGGCTAATTGTTGATTTGTTGTCGGCATGCATAGTCATAGGCGTCTTGACTTCAATTCCCAAGTCTATAAAGCCTTGAGCCAAATTAACTCTTGAGTTAACTTCTTCATTGCTCTATACTCCGACTCGGTTGTTGAAAAAGAGACCACTTTTTGTTTCTTGCTCTTCCATGTCACCAAGTTGCCTCCTATGAAAGTGCAGTATCCAGTGGTAGATCTTCTATCTCCTATGTCTCCTGCCCAATCCGCATCACAATAGCCCACAATTTTTGTGTTCTTGTTGCATCCCATCCAAACTCCTTGTCCCGGTGCACCTTTGAGATATCTTAAGACTCTATCTACCAGATTCCAATGATGGTTCTTTGGCTTTTGCATGTGTTGTGATGCCTGATTCACAGCAAAACATATATCAGGTCTTGTAATGGTAAGGTAAATAAGCTTACCCACTAGTCTCCGGTATTGTTTTGGATCCTTGTATGGCTCGTCTTCAAACTCCCCTTTCCGGATATCCTTGTGGTTCTTTTTTAAGGGTGTCTTTGCAACCTTGGCTCCAAGTTTTTCTGTTTCAACCAAGAGATCAAGAGTATATTTTCTTTGGGATAAGAAAAGACCTTCCTTAGACCTGCAAACTTCAATCCCAAGAAAATATTTAAGCTCACCAAGGTCCTTTATATCAAAGAAAGACTTTAGTTGAGCTTTGGTAGCTTCTACCCTTACCTTGTCATCCCCTGTGATGATTATATCATCAACATACACGAGGATGACTACTATACATGTTCGGCGCTTGCTTGTGAACAAAGTGTGGTCAGATTCTGATTTCTTGAAGCCTTGGTCTAGGAGGGTAGTGCTCAGTTTCTGATACCAAGCTCTAGGAGATTGCTTTAGACCATATATAGCTTTCTTCAATCTCAAAACCTTGCCCGGAGTGATTTTGTTTACTACACCAGAAGGAGGTGTCATGTAGACTTCATCTTCTAGTTCACCTTGTAAGAATGCATTATTCACATCCATTTGCCATTGATCCCATTCCAGATTTGTGGCTATTGAGAAGATCACTCTTACTGTATGTAGCTTGGCAACAAGGGCAAAGGTTTCTAGGTAGTCTTCTCCATAGGTTTGGGTAAACCCTCTAGCAACTAACCGAGCCTTATGCCTTTCTATGTCTCCATTGCTCTTATACTTGATGGTGAACACATATCTAGGGCTAACGGTTCTCTTGCCTTGAGGAAGATCTGCTTCTTCCCAAGTTCCATTAAGTTCCATTGCTCTGTCTTATTCCTCCACTATCTTGATCCACACATCATGCTCCATAGCTTCTTCATATGTCTTTGGTATCCAGTTCTCATCCATCTTGGCCATAAAGACTTGATGTTCTTGAGGGAAGGAAACCATGATGCATACTACTTGGATAAGATGTGCCACAACTTGATTGTTGAAGTAGACTCTTGTATTAACCCAATTTGATGGTGGGTTTCTGGTTCTAGTACTTCTCCTTAAAGGTTGTACTAGTTCTTCTTCCACCTCATGAACCGGGCTTTGATTATGACCTGAATCAACCACTTGCTCTTCTTGGCTTTCATGTCCTGCTTGAGTTTCATGTGTTGATTCTTGATTCTCCCCCTCATGATCAAGATGGGGGTTCTTGTGATTCTTCATCACTTGGAAGGTTGTTTAGACCTAGATCTTCCATTAGGTTCTTGAGGGATGTTGCTCTGTCTTGGGCTGAAGTGGATAGATCCTTGATGCTCTCCCAATTCTTAGCCTCATAGTAGCCTTGCCCCTCAATGAACTTTACATCTCTTGAGATAAATACCCTTCTTCTCTCCGGTATATAACACTTGTAGCCCTTTTTTGTAGTTGAGTACCCAATGAAAACCCCCTTTAAGCTCTTTGCATCTAGTTTGTTCCTCTGTTCCCCTGGAATCAGAACAAAGCACACACAACCAAACACACGTAAGTAAGAGATATTAGGCTTGATCTTGTTCAATACCTCAAATGGAGACGCATCAAGTAGAACTTGTGTAGGAGTCCTATTGATCAAGTAGCAAGCTGATGTAACCGCATCTCCCCAAAATCTTTTTGGTACCTCCATCATATATCTTGCCACCTCCATGAGATGCCTATTCTTCCTCTCGGCTACGCCATTTTGTTGTGGTGTGTATGGGCAACTTGTTTGATGCACAATTCCTTGTTTGATGCACAATTCCTTGTTTAGCTAGGTAGTCCTTGAACATATGTCCTGTATACTCTCCACCATTTTCTGTCTTGAAAAACTTGATCTTGGCATTATAATGGTTAGATGCATAGTTTTGAAAAAATTTAAATGCGTCTAAGACTCTATCTTTTGATGGTAATAAAGTTATCCAAGTGAATTTGGACTTCTCATCTATGAAAGTAACAAAGTGTTTATGGTTCTCTCTAGATGTGCAAGGAGAAGTCCATACATCCGAGTGTATAAGATCAAAACAGGATTCATAAACTTTTGAAGATTTTTGAAAAACAGTTTTGCAATGTTTACCAAGGATGCATGATTCACAAGTTTTATTATCAAAAGAGAGAAGAGGCAACATCAATTTAAGAGCTCTAGAATTTGGATGTCCTAATCTAGCATGCCATAAAACATTATTTGTCTTGGCTAAAACAGAATTGAAAGCAAAAGATAGTTGAGAGCTTGGGTTGTCATCAAGAACGTATAGATCCCCTTTGGGGCTCCCTTTACCAATGATTCTCTTAGTATCAATATCCTGAAATACAACATTGTTAGGTCCAAAGATAACATGGCAATTCAAGTCAATAGGAATTCGTTTTACGGATAGGAGATTAGATGTAAACTTAGGCATATAGAGAGCTTCCATGTTCTTATTAAACATCCTAAGATTACCTAGTCCTTCTATTAAAACCTTATCTCCATTTGCTACAATAACATTTCCTAATATCGGTTTAACATTGTTAATAAATTTCAAGTTACTAATCATATGGTGTGAAGCACCGGAGTCAACCACTATTGGATTACTACTACGTGCATTCAAAGAGTAAGAAGTCATACCGGACCCCTTAAGGGCCTTCATTAGAGCGTCTAGGTCGGATTTCTTGACATATTCATCGGCAAAAGGGACCACGGCCAGGGCTTTTTCATCCTTGCCTTGGCTTGACGTGCTTCCTCCTTGAGCCGACTCGTCTTGAGAGTAGTTGGCTTTGGAATCCTTGAACTTGCTCGGCTTGAGATGGGGATGTAAAATCCAGCATTTGTCTTTGACATGCCCCTTCTTCTTGCAATGCTCGCAGATCATGGCCTTCCTCTCATCGCTTGGCTTGAACACCGCCTTGTTGGCCAAAACTTATCTCCTTTTTGCCACCGAACAACTCATTAGAACCTTGTTCTCGTTGAAGTTGTGAGCACACAGTCCCTAGGGACGGTAGAGAATTGGATCTAAGGAGGTGCCTTATCAGCTCCTTGTAGCTTGGATTCAAGGTCAGGAGAAGTCCAAAGACTTTATCTTGCTCTTTCCTCTCGGCTAGTATCTTTGCGTCTATAGAGCTTGGTCTTAGCATCTCTAAATCTGCCCATAGAGCACGAAATTTACAAAAGTGTTAGGTAAATTCAGTGTCTTCTTGGTTAAGATATGTTAGTGTCTTCTTAACCTCATAGACGTGGCTTAGATTCGAGATATTCCCATACACCGTTTAGAGAGTGTCCCATAACTCTTTTGCGGTCTCGCAATATGAGTAAGCTTCTAGTATTGGAGGTTCTAGTGAATGTTGGATGATTCCTAGAACTTTCTGATCTTCTTGGAACCATTTAGCTTCTTCTTTGGAAGTAGCATCATCTTCGCTTATAGTTTGTGCCGAATCTATTGGATCTTTTGTGGTAAGAACATGGCTCCAAAGTCCTCGACTACAAAGAGCGGTCTTGATGGTTCTGGTCCAAAGGAGGTAATTTATCCCCTTTAGAGTCACCGTGGCTTGATAAAGCTTCAAACTTTCTTTAGATTCATCCATGGTGAAGAGGTTTTGAAGGAAAAGGTAGAGACTTTATGAGAAAAGAAGCGATTTTGAACTTTGCGAGTGCACAAAACCGAGAGTATAAGAAGAAAAATGATGACTTTAAGCTTGTGAATGCTTAAAGACACGAGAATAAGATGCGGAATAGAGAGATTTAGGAGCTATTACGCTCTGATACCATGTAGAAAAGTATAGATCTTGTGTTTAGAGAGTGATTAGTGAGAGATTAAGAAAAGAGATTAAGAGAATAGAAAAGAAATGCTCTCGGATATAAGAGGAAACCTTGTTCCTTAATTTTACAATGATAAGCCAATACATGTATATAAAGAGAAACATTAAGAAAGATCTAGAATAAAGCCGTTTATGGATAAGAGAAAACGTGTGTAGTCAAGCTTGCTTTTGCCTGCACGTACCGGCTATGCGCTGTCCAAGACCGGTCTTCGTGTACGGATCCAATCAGGCGCTCGACCACTTATGCGCAAGAACGCGCGGGCGCCAGGCTGGAGGGCGGATAAGGTTTTGTCGCCTACCGGCTCCAATAGAGTCGTTATCCGCTTTATCACCTTATCGCCTATCACACTTCTTCTTATCACTTCTCCTTATCACTTCTTCTTATCTTTTACCTCTTATCATCTTTTGGCCCTTATCATCCAATATTTGGACATCTAGACTTTACCGTTACTCTTTGCTTCTTGGTCACGGTTTCCACATTTACCGCCAAATATGTTGTTGCTCAAAACTTCTCAACACTTAAAAGCAATCATGTTGCTTGAAACTTGGTTTAGAGTCCTAGAAACCGCGATGTTAGATGTTCATAATTTCGTCAGACTAGTACAAAGCTCATTGAAACACTTATAAGCACTCAAGTTGCATGAAACTTGGTTTAGAGTCCTAGAAACGTGTTGTTAGATGTTTCATAAGTTCGTGAAACTTATACAAAGCTCATTGAGACACTTATAAGCACTCATGTTGAATAAAAATTGGTTTAGAGTCCTAGAAATGCGTTGTTAGATGTTTCATAAGTTCGTCAAACTAGTACAAAGCTCATTGAGACACTTATAAGCACCCATGTTGCATGAAACTTGGTTTAGAGTATTAGAAACGAGTTGCTAGATGTTTCATAATTTCGTCAAACTTGTACAAAGCTCATTGATACACTTATAAGCACTCATGTTGCATGAAACTTGGTTTAGAGTCCTAGAAACGCGTTGTTAGATGTTTCATAAGTTCGTCAAACTAGTACAAAGCTCATTGAGAGACTTATAAGCACTCATGTTGCATGAAACTTGGTTTAGAGTCCTAAAAACACGTTTTTAGATGTTTCATAAGTTTTTCCACCTAGTACAAAGCTCATTGCGACACTTATAAGCACTCATGTTGCATGAAACTTCGTTTAGAGTCCTAGAAACGCGTTGTTAGATGTTTCATAAGTTCGTCAAACTTGTACAAAGCTCATTGAGACACTTATAAGCACCCATGTTGCATGAAACTTGGTATAGAGTCCTAGAAACGCGTTCTTAGATGTTTCATAAGTTCGTCAAACTTGTACAATGCTCATTCAGACACTTATAAGCACTCATGTTGCATGAAACTTGGTTTAGAGTCCTAGAAACGCGTTCTTAGATGTTTCATAACTTCGTCAAACTAGTACAAAGCTCATTGAGAAACTTATAAGCACTCAAGTTGCATGAAACTTCATTTAGAGTCTTAGAAACCGCGTTGTTAGATGTTTCATGAGTTCGTCAAACTAGTACAAAGCTCATTGAGAAACTTATAAGCACTCATGTTGCATGAAACTTCGTTTAGAGTTCTAGAACCGCGTTGTTAGATGTTTCATAAGTTCTTCAAACTAGTACAAAGCTCATTAAGACACTTATAAGCACTCATATTGCATGAAACTTGGTTTACAGTCCTAGAAACGCGTTGTTAGATGTTTCATAAGTTCGTCAAACTTGTACAAAGCTCATTGAGACATTTATAAGCACTCATGTTGAATGAAACTTGATTTAGAGTCCTAGAAACGCGTTGTTTAGATGTTTCATAAGTTCGTCAAACTAGTACAAAGCTCATTGAGACACTTATAAGCACTCATGTTGCATGAAACCTTGTTTAGAGTCCTAGAAACCGCTTTGTTAGATGTTTCATAAGTTCGTCAAACTAGTACAAAGCTCATTGAGAAACTTATAAGCACTCATGTTGCATGAAACTTCGTTTAGAGTCTTAGAAACCGTGTTGTTAGATGTTTCATGAGTTCGTCAAACTAGTACAAAGCTCATTGAGACACATATAAGCACTTATGTTGCATGAAACTTGGTTTAGAGTCCTAGAAACGCGTTGTTAGATGTTTCATGAGTTCTTCAAACTTGTACAAAGCTCATTGAGACACTTATAAGCACTCATGTTGAATGAAATTTGGTTTAGAGTCCTAGAAACGCGTTGTTAGATGTTTCATAAGTTCTTCAAACTAGTACAAAGCTCATTGAGACACTTATAAGCACTCATGTTGCTTGAAACTTGGTTTAGAGTCCTAGAAACGCGTTGTTAGATGTTTCATAAGTTCGTCAAACTAGTACAAAGCTCATTGAGACACTTATAAGCACTCATGTTGCATGAAACTTGGTTTAGAGTCCTAGAAACGCGTTGTTAGATGTTTCATAAGTTTGTCAAACTAGTACAAAGCTCATTGAGACACTTATAAGCACTCAGGTTGCATGAAACTTGGTTTAGATTCCTAGAAACTCGTTGTTAGATGTTTCATAAGTTCTTCAAACTTGTACAAAGCTCATTGAGACACTTATAAGCACTCATGTTGAATGAAACTTGGTTTAGAGTCCTAGAAATGCGTTGTTATATGTTTCATAAGTTCGTCAAACTAGTACAAAGCTCATTGAGACACTTATGATCACTCATGTTGCATGAAACTTGGTTTAAAGTCCTAGAAACGCGTTGTTAGATGTTTCATAAATTCGTCAAACTAGCTAAAACCTCATTGAGACACTTCTAAGCACTCATGTAGCATGAAACTTATTTTAGAGTCCTAGAAACGCGTTGTTAGATGTGTTATAAGTTCGTCACACTTGTACATAGCTCATTGAGACAGTTATAAGCACTCATGTTGCATGAAACTTCGTTTGAAGTCCTAGCAACCACGTTGTTAGATGTTTCATAAGTTCGTGAAACTTTTACAAAGCACATTAAGACACTTATAGTCACTCA
The DNA here is from genome assembly GCA_963556525.1 of Cochlearia excelsa. Lineage (NCBI taxonomy): Eukaryota > Viridiplantae > Streptophyta > Magnoliopsida > Brassicales > Brassicaceae > Cochlearia > Cochlearia excelsa. Next base: position 2,028,676 of record CAUVZT010000006.1, read on the forward strand.
TGATGCATGAAACTTGGTTTAAAGTCCTAGAAACGTGTTGTTAGATGATTCATAAGTTTGTGAAACTTGTACAAAGCTCATTGGGGAACTTATAAGCACTCATGTAGCATGAAACTTGGTATAGAGTCCTAGAAACTCGTTGTTAGTTGTTTCATATGTTCGTCAAACTTGTACAAAGCTCATTGAGACACGTATAAGCACTCATGTTGCATGAAACTTGCTTTAGAGTCCTAGCAACCACGTTGTTAGATGTTTCATAAGTTCGTGAAACCTGTAAAATGCTCATTGAGACACTTATAATCACTCATGATGCATGAAATTTGGTTTAATGTCCTAGAAACGTGTTGTTAGATGTTTCATAAGTTCTTCAAACTTGTACAAAACTCATTGAGGAACTTATAACCACTCATGTAGCATGAAACTTGGTTTAGAGTCCTAGAAAGGAGTTGTTAGTTGTTTCATAAGTTCATCAAACTTGTACAAAGCTCATTGAGACACTTATAAGCACTAATGTTGCATGAAACTTGGTTTAGAGTCCTAGCAACCACATTGTTACACGTTTCATAAGTTCGTAAAACTTGTACAATGCTCATTGAGACACTTATAAGCACTCATGTTGCATGAAACTTGGTTTAGAGGCCTAGATACCGAGTTGTAAGATGTTTCATTAGTTCGTCAAACTAGTACAAAGCTCATTGAGACACTTATAAGCACTCATGTAGCATGAAACTTGGTTTAGAGTCCTAGAAACGCGTTGTTAGATGTTTCATAAGTTCGTCAAACTTGTACAAAGCTCATTGAGACACTTATAAGCACTCATGTTGCATGAAACTTGGTTTAGAGTCCTAGAAACGCGTTCTTAGATGTTTCATAAGTTCGTCAAACTAGTACCAAGCTCATTGAGAAACTTATAAGCACTCATGTTGCATGAAACTTCGTTTAGAGTCTTAGAAAACGCGTTGTTAGATGTTTCATGAGTTCGTCAAACTAGTACAAAGCTCATTGAGAAACTTATAAGCACTCATGTTGCATGAAACTTCGTTTAGAGTCTTAGAAAACGCGTTGTTAGATGTTTCATTAGTTCGTCAAACTAGTACAAAGCTCATTGAGACACTTATAAGCACTCATGTTGCATGAAACTTGGTTTAAAGTCCTAGAAACGCGTTGTTAGATGTTTCATAAGTTCGTCAAACTAGTTAAAAGCTCATTGAGACAGTTCTAAGCACTCATGTTGCATGAAACTTAGTTTAGAGTCCAAGAAACGCGTTGTTAGATGTTTCATAAGTTCGTCAAACTTGTACAAAGCTCAATGAGACACTTATAAGAACTCATGTTGCATGAAACTTCGTTTAGAATCCTAGGAACCACGTTGTTAGATGTTTCATAAGTTCGTGAAACTTGTACAAAGCTCATTGAGACACTTATAGTCACTCATGATGCATGAAACTTGGTTTAAAGTCCTAGAAACGCGTTGTTAGATGTTTCATAAGTTCGTGAAACTTGTACAATGCTCATTGGGGAACTTATACGCACTCATGTAGCATGAAACTTGGTTTAGAGTCCTAGAAACGCGGTTTTAGTTGTTTCATAAGTTCGTCAAACTTGTACAAAGCTCATTGATACACTTATTGTTGAGATTAATGATAACCCTAAAGGGCATTAAGTCGATACATGAAGAGACATGATACAAGGCGAAATTCAAAAGAGATAGTGTGCACAACAAGGAAAGGACAAGATGTATTAGGCGCCAAGGCATTTGGCGCCAAGGCATTTGGAGCCAAAGATATCCAAGAGAAAGCTTGAGCGCCAAGGAGAAAAGAAGGCACCAAAGATTGGTCAAAGATGCCATCTCCGTACGGCTGCGCGTGGCGTCTACTCTCCGCCAGCTCACAAATCAAGGACGGCGCGTGTTAACCAGTCTCCGCCAGCTCATCCACGCTCCAAGACAAGAAATGTGTTGTCCATAATTCAAAAAAAAGGAGTCAATGATCTTATCTCGAACCTTATCTCCTAAATGCCTAAATCTCTCTATATATGTATCTCTTACCTTGTAAAGAAACTTAAGGAGGTTATCCTCTCCTCTAAATCTAATTACTCTCCACATATTCTCTCTAAACTCTCTCTCTCAAGATTACTCTCTTAAACTTCAAATCTGAGCCTCACAAACTCTAATCTCCCTTCTTTATACTCAAAATCTATCATGGTATCAGAGCATTTATGCTCCTATTCTAATCTTTTTCCACAAAATCTCTTCCTTTCTTGTTACTTTGAATCTCAAGAACACCAAAGTTCTTAGCTTTCTCAATAAAGCTTAGTTAGTTTTTATGGCTATGAAAAAGAACAACCAAGATAGCTTGGTAATTGTGAGCCATGGAGGATTAGAACCTTGTCTCTTAGCTCTTATGAGTGAGAGAGGCTTGTTGAATCCAAGATCCTCCCTTTTCTTTTGTTTAGGCACAAAGATCCAAGGATAGGAACCATGATTCGCCATCCTCTCTTGAGTGATAAGAACATGTTGAATCCAAATCCAAAAGTAATCATCCCAAATCCAAATCAACTCTTGTATGCTCGGTCTTTTAAGATCCAAAAGCTACTTGATGCTTCCAAGGTTTGTTTGAGATGATACTTCATAAGATCTTTGGTAGGCCGAGTGTTAAAGGTAGAGAACCATGGATTCCTCACTCTTATGAGTATAAAGGAACCTTGATGAATCCGGAAATCATTTAACTTAGGCTGTAGACAATGACCAAGTATTCAAGAACAAAACTTGAATCTTGGGAGTTAAAAGAGTAGAGAACCTTGTGTATTGTCTTTTTTTTTAGAACAATAACATGTTGAATCCGGAACCTCTTCTTCCTTTTATAGTATAGACCCATAGATCTCAAGGAAGAGAACCAAGATTCTCCTTACTCTTATGAGATAAAGAGATTTTGTTGAATCCAAATCCTATCTAAGATCATACTAAACAAATTCGGTTCATGGAAAGATTGGATCTTTAAGATCTAGCTACATGTTAAAACCATGATTTTGAATGTATGTTTCTTAGTAAAGATCTATGGATAGACGAAAGTTAAAGATAGAGAACCATGGATTCCTCACTCTTGTGAGTATAAAGGAACCTTGATGAATCCAAGTATCATTTAACTTAGGTATTAGGCAAGGACCAAGGTATCAAAGCTCAAAGCTTGAATCTTGAGAGCTAAAAGAGTAAGTGAATCTTGTTGTTCTTATGTGACAAAAACAACTTGATGAATCTAAAGACTCTTTCTTTATAATTGGCTATGATCAAGACAACAAGACAATGGTAGAACAAAATGTTCTATTCTTGTAACTTAGAAGCCTAAAAGAGAGAGAACCTTGTTCAACTAGCTCTAATAAGCTTGATTGACTCGTTGAATCCGATTCTCTTATTGTTATTTACATTTGAGAGCATGTAAGTGTTGTTTTTCATATTTTAAAAAGGCTTTGACAATGAAGAGATTACAATCTCTAAGTCAATACATGCTCTTGACCGAATTTTAAAATCTTCTTGGACCATGAAAGATAAGATAATGGTGGTTTGTGTTACACAAAAGAGGAATAAAGGTGTTAATAGTTGCCTCATTAGATAACTAATGAATGATCTTATTAGAGACATTGAATCCAATGATCTTTAGATCACTAGGAATTCGGCTAATTACACTTCATATCCTTTATCTCTTTTACATCCCATTATCAAATCCGAGTCCTTCTTTGAGTTCATTCGAATGGTGCATAACTAGATTCTTAGTGAATGATAGTTTTTATATGCATCTTGTTAATGAATTCACTAATATTCAAAGCTCTAATCGCCGGTTTTTAATTTAAATGATGAGATGCTTAGTGTTCTAAGTAGATCATAAGATACAAGACTTTTAGAAGTCTTTGGTTAATCTAATTGATCTAGTTTTAAAAGGAGTAGGGAACCAAGTAATCTTTTGATAAGATCTTGGTGAATTCCAAAACTCCCTTAGAGGATAGAGAACCGAGTATCGTTAAGTGTTAATACACATTTGAACTCGTTGAATCCATGTTATCCTCGGCTAACATAAGCCTAAAGAGGTGAATCATGATTTTATAAAAGGTAAAACCTTCAAAAGTCATGATAAATCCAATTTAGACATATGGGGAAATGATTCATAAACATTTCTATCTAAATAAGATAATGTGTAATGATGATCTATGTTGAAATCATAAACCGCCTTTGTGAATCTAAGCTTATGATAAAAGATGAGTAACTTGCTATGACATCATTCAAAGTTACAAGGATTCTGTTTTTGTGTTTTCTAAGATCATGGTCCGCCTAGTGCATCTAAGACCATGGTCCCCTTGTTACGTCTAAAGGCAAGAAGTCATATAAGACTCTTGTTGCTAACCTTTACTTATGTGTAGGTATCAAGCAATGGAGAACCCACATAAGAGAAGTCATAAACTCTAGTATAGACTAATCAGTTAAGATGCTCTAAAGAGCATAATGAGTTCTCCTTATGACCATCTCTCAAGGAGCTAAACCTAGAAAAGGCTATCTCTAAAATCTCTCTACTCTTATTTGTATTAATAAATACTTGTTTAAGTGTTCATGTGTGCTTGAAATTGTTATATGCTTTGATCACTTATGTTCACAATTCATAGAACTATAGCTAACTCTTGAACTTGTGTTGAGATTCAATTCTATACTCGGACTTATTAGTGTATTTTCTTAGGGAAATTAAGTGAACTAAGACTTAAACTCTTCTTTGCATCCTTCCTTGTGATAGTTGTTAGTAGTTAAATGGTTGTAACTAAAATATTGTCAACACTTTGCCGTTTCCATTGTACTTAAATCAAAACTTGTCTTTGTAATGGTGTAGGATCACTATGTCTAAAGACAAGAAGAGATCCGCAATGAGTAACCTTAAGCATGGGTAGTAGACTAAAAGAGATGGAAAAAAAGAAGAAATAAAGAGGAGGAAGAGATGGCTAAAGAAAAGGTATCCAAAGAGAAGATGAGAAACCTCTTTCTCAAAGAAGCTTGTGAAGGACAAAGCCGAGAAAGGAGGAAAGTTCATATACTTCCATGTTAATCATGAAGGGGGGGGGAGAAGAAGTGTTAGATCACACATCTCATCATGATCAAATGGAAGCCAATAACCCATCATCAACCGGCTCAAGTCTCTAGCAAAGACAAAGGCCATCACCAACCGGCTCAAGTCCTTGGCAAAGACAAAGGCCATCACTTGACACCCTAGCAAAGACTCCCGGTCAAATACCAAGATGGTGTAAAACCTAAAGTCAATCTAGGCTTCCTTGAAGCTTAAGTCAACAAAGAAGAAACAACAACCTAGCTAAGGACACTTGTAGGAAGATAAAAGCTTGCTCAAGATGTCAAAGAGCTTGTTCATCATTCACTTAGCCTAGCCTCCATAAAGAAGCAAGGCACTCCATTCAACCATCACCAAAACCGAGTCCTTGAAGAAAGGAACTCATCATTATTAGACTTGGTCTCGGCCAACACTAGTCTCGGCCAAGTACCTAGAAAAGTCTCGACCAATCTCGGCCATGTATCCATCAAGGAACCAAGCCGAGTCCATGCATCTACCAAGAGCAAGCCATTCATCACAATCTGGCTCTCGGAAACCGGCGCGCGGTCATCGTTCACCTAAGGCGCCTGGACACCGAGCACGAAAGGCGCCCGGGCACCGAGCACCGAAGACGCCCGGTCATTGTGCGCCTAACAAATCCTCAATCAACAATTCGGCTAAAGCATCCTCCAAAGAGTAAAGCCGAACCAATTCTATCAACTTGTTCCAATTACACAAAGGAGGAAGTCAAGAGTACTCGTGAAGAAGTCAAAGACAAATCCAAAGTGTAACTACAAGAGACTACCAAAACCACTACGAACTAAAGGCTGTCCCTAAACCTTACTCTTCATTAAGTTTTAAATTATAAGAACTAAAGCTGCACCATAATCTTGCTTAGTTCTTGTTTGTCTAGATAGCCTAAATTGAATAATTTGAAATTTGCTAAAAGAACTTAGGTTTAAATATGGCAAAATTACTCATTGTTTCATTATTGGTTTATGGACTTAAGAAGTTTTGTGACCATCTCTATCTAGTTATATCAAGTTAACCTTGCACTAAACTCATTGTATCTCTTGAATCTTTTGAAGGTTCAAAGGAAAAGAGGTAAAGTTATCACCTCGGTTACTTGAGCAACAAGAAGAGAGCCACTAAGGAACATAAAGGAAGAAGGGTAAAGGGACTCAAAAGTGTTCGGTCAAGTCCACTCACACTTAAGCTTGTGAAGCACCAAGCCGTGAGGAGGAAGTAACTAATCTCCATGTTGAAGCATGAAGAAAGCTTAGAAGTGTAACTTCATCATCTAATTGTGAAGAGCATAATCAAGATGAGAAGTTTGAAGAACCCCTTAAGAAGAAATGACATAATGCAAGAAGCAAAGATAGGTTCTGTCTTAAGGGGGAGTTTTTGAAGTGAAGCTAGTCCATGTCAAAGAGAACTTAAGCTCACTCAAGAAGACCTCTTATCACACTAACTTACACTCTTTTTCCTTCGGTGTAGTTTTGTCCCAATGGGTTTTCTCACCAAGGTTTTAATGAGGTTTGTTGGTATGATATCCAAGCTTAAACATTTCATTAGGCTAAACTTGAGGGGGAGTGTTGAGATTGATGTTAACCCTAAAGGGCATTAAGTCGAAACATGATACAAGGCGAAATTCAAAAAAGATAGTGTGCACAACAAGGAAAGGACAAGATGTATTAGGCGCCAAGGCATTTGGCGCCAAAGACATCCAAGAGAAAGCTTGAGCGCCAAGGAGAAAAGAAGGCACCAAAGATTGGTCAAAGATGCCTTCTCCGTACGGCTGCGCGTGGCGTCTACTCTCCACCAGCTCACAAATCAAGGACGGCGCGTGTTGACCAGTCTCCGCCAGCTCATCCACGCTCCAAGACAAGAAATGTGTTGTCCACAATTCAAAATAAAGGAGTCAATGATCTTATCTTGAACCTTATCTCCTAAATGCCCTAAATCTCTCTATATATGTATCTCTTACCTTGTAAAGAAACTTAAGGAGGTTATCCTCTCTTCTAAATCTAATTACTCTCCACATATTCTCTCTAAACTCTCTCTCTCAATATTACTCTCTTAAACTTCAAATCCGAGCCTCACAAACTCTAATCTCCCTTCTTTATACTCAAAATCTATCACCTATATGAACTCATCTTGCATGAAACTTGGTTTAGAGTCCTAGAAACCACGTTGTTAGATGTTTCATAAGTTCGTCAAACTTGTACAAAGCTCATTGAGACACTTATAAGCACTCATGTTGCATGAAACTTGGTTTAGAGTCCTGGAAACGCATTGTTAGATATTTCATAAGTTCGTCAAACTTGTACAAAGCTCAATGAGACACTTATAAGCACTTATGTTGCATGAAACTTGGTTTAGAGTCCTAGAAACGCGTTGCTAGATGTTTCATAAGTTCGTCAAACTAGTACAAAGCTCATTGAGACACTTATAAGCACTCATGTTGCATGAAACTTGGTTTAGAGTCCTAGAAACGCGTTGTTAGTTGTTTCATAAGTTCGTCAAACTTGTACAAAGCTCATTGAGACACTTATAAGCAATCATGTAGCATGAAACATCGTTTAGAGTCCTAGCAACCACGTTGTTAGATGTTTCATAAGTTTGTGAAACTTGTAAAAAGCTCATTGAGACACTTATAATCACTCATGATGCATGAAATTAAGTTTAATGTCCTAGAAACGTGTTGTTAGATGTTTCATAAGTTCGTGAAACTTGTACAAAGCTCATTGAGGAACTTATAACCACTCATGTAGCATGAAACTTGGTTTAGAGTCCTAGAAAGGCGTTGTTAGTTGTTTCATAAGTTCGTCAAACTTGTACAAACCTCATTGAGACACTTATAATAACTCATGTTGCATGAAACTTGGTTTAGAGTCCTAGCAACCACATTGTTAGACGTTTCATAAGTTCGTAAAACTAGTACAAAGCTCATTGAGATACTTATAAGCACTCATGTAGCATGAAACTTGGTTTAGAGTCCTAGAAACGCGTTGTTAGATGTTTCATAAGTTCGTCAAACTAGTACAAAACTCATTCAGACACTTATAAGCACACATGTTGCATGAAACTTGGTTTAGAGTCCTAAAAACGCGTTATTAGATGTTTCATAAGTTCGTCAAAATTGTTCAAAGCTTATTGAGATACTTATAAGAACTCATGTTGCATGAAACTTCGTTTAGAGTCCTAGCAACCACGTTGTTAGATGTTTCATAAGTTCGTGAAACTTGTACAAAGCTCATTGAGACACTTATAATCATTTATGATGCATGACATTTGGTTTAAAGTCCTAGAAACGTGTTGTTAGATGTTTCATAAGTTCATGAAACTAGTACAAAGATCATTGAGGAACTTATAAGCACTCATATAGCATGAAACTTGGTTTAGAGTCCTACAAAGGCGTTGTTAGTTGTTTCATAAGTTCGTCAAACTTGTACAAAACTCATTGAGACACTTATAAGCACTCATGTTGCATGAAACTTGGTTTAGATTCCTGGAAACCACATTGTAAGACGTTTCATAAGTTCGTCAAACTAGTACAAAGCTCATTGAGATACTTATAACCACTCATGGTGCATGAAACTTGGTTTAGAGTCCTAGAAACGAGTTGTTATATATTTCATAAGTTCGTCAAACTTGTACAAAGCTCAATGAGACACTTATAAGCACTCATGTTGCATGAAACTTGTATTAGAGTCCTAGAAACGCATTGTTAGATGTTTCATAAGCTCGTCAAAAGTGTACAAAGCTCATTGAGACACTTATATGCACTCATGTTGCATGAAACTTGGTTTAGAGTCCTAGAAACCGCGTTGTTAGATGTTTCATAAGTTCTTCAAACTAGTACAAAGCTCATTGAGACACTTATAAGCACTCATGTTGCATGAAACTTCGTTTAGATTCTTAGAAACCACGTTGTTAGATGTTTCGTAAGTTCGTCAAACTAGTACAAACCTCATTGAGACACATATAAGCACTCATGTCGCATGAAACTTGGTTTAGAGTCATAGAAACGCATTGTTATATTTTCATAAGTTCGTCAAACTTGTAGAAAGCTCATTGAGACACTTATAAGCACTCATGTTGCATGAAACTTGGTTAAGAGTCCTAGAACCTGCGTTATTAGATGTTTCATAAGTTCATCAAACTAGTACAAAGCTCATTGAGCTACTTATAAGCACTCATGTTGCATGAAACTTGGTTTAGAGTCCTAGAAACGCGTTGTTAGATGTTTCATAAGTTCGCTTATCAAACAAGTACAAAGCTTATTGGGACACTTATAAGCACTCATGTTGCATGTAACTTGGTTTAGAGTCCTAGAAAGCGTTGTTAGATGTTTCATAAGTTCGTCAAACTTTTACAAAGCTCATTGAGGCACTTATAAGCACTCATGTTGAATGAAACTTGGCTTAGAGTCCAAGAAACGCGTTGTTAGATGTTTCATAAGATCGTCAAACTAGTACAAAGCTCATTAAAACACTTAAAAGCACTCATGTTGCATGAAACTTGGTTTAGAGTCCTAGAAACGCGTTGTTAGATGTTTCATAAGTTTGTGAAACTAGTACAAATCTTATTGAGGAACTTATAACCACTCATGGTGCATGAAACTTGGTTTAGAGTCCTAGAAACGAGTTGTTATATATTTCATAAGTTCGTCAAACTTGTACAAAGCTCAATGAGACACTTATAAGCACTCATGTTGCATGAAACTTGTATTAGAGTCCTAGAAACGCATTGTTAGATGTTTCATAAGCTCGTCAAAAGTGTACAAAGCTCATTGAGACACTTATATGCACTCATGTTGCATGAAACTTGGTTTAGAGTCCTAGAAACCGCGTTGTTAGATGTTTCATAAGTTCTTCAAACTAGTACAAAGCTCATTGAGACACTTATAAGCACTCATGTTACATGAAATTTCGTTTAGAGTCTTAGAAACCACGTTGTTAGATGTTTCGTAAGTTCGTCAAACTAGTACAAACCTCATTGAGACACATATAAGCACTCATGTCGCATGAAACTTGGTTTAGAGTCATAGAAACGCATTGTTATATTTTCATAAGTTCGTCAAACTTGTAGAAAGCTCATTGAGACACTTATAAGCACTCATGTTGCATGAAACTTGGTTAAGAGTCCTAGAACCTGCGTTATTAGATGTTTCATAAGTTCATCAAACTAGTACAAAGCTCATTGAGCCACTTATAAGCACTCATGTTGCATGAAACTTGGTTTAGAGTCCTAGAAACGCGTTGTTAGATGTTTCATAAGTTCGTCAAACAAGTACAAAGCTTATTGGGACACTTATAAGCACTCATGTTGCATGTAACTTGGTTTAGAGTCCTAGAAAGCGTTGTTAGATGTTTCATAAGTTCGTCAAACTTTTACAAAGCTCATTGAGGCACTTATAAGCACTCATGTTGAATGAAACTTGGCTTAGAGTCCAAGAAACGCGTTGTTAGATGTTTCATAAGATCGTCAAACTAGTACAAAGCTCATTAAGACACTTAAAAGCACTCATGTTGCATGAAACTTGGTTTAGAGTCCTAGAAACGCGTTGTTAGATGTTTCATAAGTTTGTGAAACTAGTACAAATCTTATTGAGGAACTTATAACCACTCATGGTGCATGAAACTTGGTTTAGAGTCCTAGAAACGAGTTGTTATATATTTCATAAGTTCGTCAAACTTGTACAAAGCTCAATGAGACACTTATAAGCACTCATGTTGCATGAAACTTGTATTAGAGTCCTAGAAACGCATTGTTAGATGTTTCATAAGCTCTTCAAAAGTGTACAAAGCTCATTGAGACACTTATATGCACTCATGTTGCATGAAACTTGGTTTAGAGTCCTAGAAACCGCGTTGTTAGATGTTTCATAAGTTCTTCAAACTAGTACAAAGCTCATTGAGACACTTATAAGCACTCATGTTACATGAAATTTCGTTTAGAGTCTTAGAAACCACGTTGTTAGATGTTTCGTAAGTTCGTCAAACTAGTACAAACCTCATTGAGACACATATAAGCACTCATGTCGCATGAAACTTGGTTTAGAGTCATAGAAACGCATTGTTATATTTTCATAAGTTCGTCAAACTTGTAGAAAGCTCATTGAGACACTTATAAGCACTCATGTTGCATGAAACTTGGTTTAGAGTCCTAGAAACTGCGCGTTATTAGATGTTTCATAAGTTCGTCAAACTAGTACAAAGCTCATTGAGCCACTTATAAGCACTCATGTTGCATGAAACTTGGTTTAGAGTCCTAGAAACGCGTTGTTAGATGTTTCATAAATTCGTCAAACAAGTACAAAGCTTATTGAGACACTTATAAGCACTCATGTTGCATGTAACTTGGTTTAAAGTCCTAGAAAGCGTTGTTAGATGTTTCATAAGTTTGTCAAACTTTTACAAAGCTCATTGAGGCACTTATAAGCACTCATGTTGAATGAAACTTGGCTTAGAGTCCAAGAAACGCGTTGTTAGATGTTTCATAAGATCGTCAAACTAGTACAAAGCTCATTAAGACACTTAAAAGCACTCATGTTGCATGAAACTTGGTTTAGAATCCTAGAAACGCGTTGTTAGATGTTTCATAAGTTCGTCAAACTAGTACAAAGCTCATTGAGACACTTATAAGCACTCATGTTGCATGAAACTTGGTTTAGAGTCCTAGAAACGCGTTGTTAGTTGTTTCATAAGTTCGTCAAACTTGTACAAAGTGTTGAGGAGAAACACACAAGGAGGAAAAAACTTGGCAGATTCAAACATGGCGTGACCTACAAGGCACGGCCAATGTTGATCAATGGCGCCAAAGTCTCCAACGGTCATAAGAAGGATAAGGAAGAGAAGAGATAAGCTTTAAAATGGATGGAAAGCATCTTTGACCGAGAAGAAACCAGTCGGAGCGGTACACGGTAAAAGTGCATCCGGTAAGCGAATCATCGGGCTCCAGCACATCCGGTACGCGCTACATCGGGCGCCAAAGACTGGACAACGCATAAAAGTAGTCCGGTACGTACGCCAGCGCATAAAAGCAAGCTTGACCATCTTATCCAATAACGGCTAGTTTCTTCTAGGGCTTTCTTCCTTTCTTATATAACCATGTATTATCCTCCTTGTATAAACTTATGAAATACAATATTCTCTTAAATAAACATCATGAAACCGAAAGTTCTTATTCTTCTCTAACCTCTAATGATTCCTTAATCATTTTTAGATTCATAAACACAAATCTTTACATGGTATCAGAGCATTTTTGCTCCTAAATCTCTTTTTCGGCAACCAAAAGCTCATAACTTTGGATCTAAACACCGAAGTTATCATCTTTCTCTTCAAAACTTTCGGTGTTCTTCATATTTCTCGCAAAAATCTCTTGGCTTTGGTGAAATCTCATCAAAGTCATGACCTTTCTTCAAAAATCTCTCTCTTTTGTTGATAAATCTCATCAAAGGAGCTACCTTTTCACTTTAATCTCACAGATCTAGCCAGATCTATTCTCAAAAATCAATCTTTTCATCACGTTCCAAACTTTGTCCCCAAGATCCAATCTTTCTTATGGAAGACAACAAAGAAAGCTCCAAGTTTTACATAGCGCCGGTCACTCTAAAGGGAATCAACTACCGGCTTTGGACAAGAACAATCAAAACCGCCTTATGTAGCCGCGGTCTTTGGAGCCATGTCTTGAAGAATCAAACTCCAATAGATGCGTAAACGGCGAGTGGAGAGGAGACCATTACCACCGAAGAGGGAAAATGGTTCCAAGAAAATCAGAAAGTTCTTGGAATCATCCAAAGCTCGCTAGATCCATCCATCCTAGAGGCGTATTCCTATTGTGAGACGGCAAAAGAACTTTGGGACACCTTGCAAACCGTATACGGCAACATCTCAAATCTAAGCCGAGTTTATGAGGTGAAGAACCTCTCACGGATCTCTCTCAAGAAGAAATGAAGTTTACCCAACACTTTGGCAAGTTTCGAGCTTTATGGGCAGAACTAGAAATGATAAGGCCAAGTTCCGTGGACGCCAAGGTGCTAAATGAGAGAAAGGAACAAGATAAAGTCTTTGGCTTACTCTTAACCCTAAACTCAAGCTATAAAGATCTCATCAAGCACCTCCTTAGGGCGGATACTTTGCCATCTCTGGAAACGGTGTGTTCTCAGCTCCAAAGAGAACAAGGATCTCATGAGTTATTCGGAGGAAAGAAGGAGTTGGTCACCGCCAACAAAGCTGTCTACAAGCCGAATGAAGATAGGAAGGCAATGGTTTGTGAACATTGCAAGAAGAAGGGTCATATCAAAGACAAGTGTTGGATTCTCCATCCTCATCTCAAGCCGAACAAATTCAAGGACCAAAAGGCGAATCTCTCTCAAGATGACTCGGCCACACCAAGCGGTTCATCAAGCCAAGGCAAGGATGATGATTCATTAGCCGTGGTTCCTTTCAACGATGAGTATGTCAAGAAATCCGACTTGGAAGCTCTCATTAAGGCCCTTAAGGGGTCCGGTATGGTTTCTAATATCTCTTTGAATGCTAGGATAGAACAACCATTAGTGGTAGATTCGGGTGCATCTCACCACATGATTAGTAGTCCAAATCTTATGAAAAATATCAAACCGACTATAGGAAATGTGATAGTTGCAAATGGTGGTAAGGTACCGATTAAAGGTTTAGGTAAACTAAGGTTGTTTAATAGAGATATGAATGCTCTTTATATGCCTACCTTTACCTCAAATCTCTTATCAGTTAAACGCATATCAACCGATTTGAATTGCAATGTTACTTTCGGTCCTAATAGTGTTATTTTCCAGGATATTAACTCTAAGAAAGTCATTGGTAATGGAAGCACCAAAGGGGATCTCTATGTGCTTGAAGGAAATCCAAGCTCTCATCTATGTCTTATTAGAAGCTAATAACACCATTTGGCATGCTAGACTAGGCCATCCAAACTCTAGAGCTTTGAAATTGTTATTTCCAAATGTTTCCTTTGATAATAACTCTTGTGAATCTTGCATCCTTAGTAAACATTGTAGAACGGTTTTCCATATTCAAATAAAGTTTATGAATTATGTTTTGATTTGATCCACTCCGATGTATGGACATCACCATGCATCTCAAGAGAAAATCATAAATATTTTGTTACTTTTATAGATGAAAAATCAAAATACACATGGATTACCTTGTTAGCTTCTAAGGATAGAGTTCTTGATGCATTTAAAAACTTCCAAACATATGTCACTAATCATTATAATGCCAAGATCAAGTTTTTCAGGTCGGATAATGGTGGTGAATACATTAGTCATCCGTTTAAAGAGCATCTTGTCAAGCACGGCATCATCCACCAAACTAGTTGTCCATATACACCTCAACAGAATGGTGTAGCCGATAGAAAGAATAAGCACCTAATGGAAGTAGCTAGAGCTATCATGTTCTACACCAATGTGCCTAGACGGTTCTGGTCGGATGCCGTCATGACCGCATGCTACCTCATTAACCGGACACCAACACAAATCCTTCTAAACTCATCTCCATTTCAAATTTTAAACAAAGCTAATCCATATCTTGCTCACTTAAGGGTCTTTGGTTGTCTTTGCTTTGTGTTAATACCAGGAGAACAGAGGAACAAGCTTGATCCGAAGAGTATCAAGGCAATGTTCATCGGTTACTCTAACACACAGAAAGGGGTACAAGTGCTATGTATCGGATACAAGAAGAGTGCTCGTATCAAGAGACGTGAAGTTTATAGAAGGGAAAGGGTACTATGAGGATAAAAATTGGGAGAGCATTAAGGATCTACCCAATTCAGCCTCGGATAGAGCCACATCACATAGGAAACTCATGGAAAACCTCGGTATGAAACTAGGAGAAGAACCTAGTCAAGAGATTAGTGAAGAATAGAAGAGATATGTTCTTAAGTTTTTAAGAGATTAGTGAAGAATAGAAGAGATATGTTCTTAAGTTTTATCAAGAACTTCAAGAACATTAGAGAGAGAATAGAGAGAAAGAGATTAGAATCGGTTTCATTATTATAAAAGAGTTAATCTTTTTGCTTACAAATAAGATGCCTTATATAAACAATAGGCTTAGAATAGAAACAAGGAATATGCTTAAAAGAATCCTAGGCGATTTGTCCCTTGGCATTAATTCCCATTGTTAGCCGCGCCACTCCTTAAGATGACCTGTGAGTGTAAGGACGCGTGTGGTTCACTTGCCTTAAGTCCACACGTGACTTGTACGGACGGCGTGAGTCTCACTTGCCAACGGTCACAAGGTAACGGCTCTCTTCTAGATCCTTCCTCCTTGCTTCTTGAGTATTTTTGTCTTCTTTGCAACGGTAACAAGAGAGCATGTGCCTTCTACTTCGGTCACACGCTAGGTCATTGCCTTGATGGACAAGTTTGTCCGGGCAATGCCTTGGTCTCTTTAACACTCCCCCGCAAGCTTAGCCTCATGCAATGGATAAGCTTGGAACCCGCATAACCTTTCCTCGTTAAAAACCTTGGTGAGAAAACCGCTTGGGATAAAACTCACCTAAGGGAAAAGTGTACAAGCTTATGCGGTTGGAGACTTAGGCTTTGGTAGCCCTTGTGAGTCCAAGTCTAGGTAGGATGGACTCACAAACTTTCAAGCTTGCGGATTTGGTGAAGACGTCCGCAAGTTGATCTTGACTCTTGGTGAAGCATGGTAGGATTGTGCCTTTGACCATTTGTTCTCTAACCTTGTGACAATCCACTTCGATGTGTTTTGTCCTCTCATGGAAGACCGAGTTAGAAGCTATGTGGATAGCCGCTTGGTTGTCACAATGCATAGTCATTGGCGCTTCAATCTTGACTCCCAAATCTCCTAGCAAGTTCTTTAGCCACATAAGTTCTTGGGTTAGTTTTCTCATAGCTCTATACTCGGATTCGGCGGTAGAGCAAGAGACTATGTTTTGCTTCTTAGTCTTCCATGTGACAAGGTTCCCACCAATGAAAGTGCAATACCCCGTTGTGGATCGTCTATCCTCCAAGTTACCGGCATAATCCGCATCACAATACCCAACCACCTCCGTGTTCTTGTTGCAACCCATCCAAATACCCAACTTAGATGTCTCCTTGATATAGCTCAAGATTCTCTCTAGCATCTTCCAATGGTGTATCTTTGGCTTTTGCATTTGTTGGGCGACTTGGTTCCCGGCAAAGCATATGTCCGGTCTTGTGATTGTCAAATATATGAGCTTTCCCACCATCTTCCTATATAGTTTAGGGTCCGTGCTAGACTTGTCCTCCTCACTTTCTCCTTGAATAACCTTATATCCATCTTCTAACGGCGTCATGGCTTTCTTAACACCTATCATATTGACACCACTCAAAAGATCATGTGTGTACTTCCTTTGGGAAAGAAATAGACCCTCTTCGGATCTACAAAATTCAATCCCAAGGAAGTACTTAAGTTTCCCTAGATCTTTAATATCAAATTTAGATTTTAAGTAGAGTTTAGTGTCTTGAATACCTTCCTTGTTGTTTCTGGAGATGATGATATCATCTACATAGACAATAACTACCAGTATACCTTCTTGGTTTGTCCGAGTGAATAGGGTGTGTTTCACATGAGATCGTTTGCATCCTTTAGCCATCAAGGTTGAGCTAATATTGTGGTACCAAGCTCTTGGTGATTGCTTGAGGCCATAGATAGCTTTCCTTAGTCTCAACACTTTTCCCGGAGTGATGGTTTCTTCTAGGCCCGGTGGTGGTGTCATGTACACTTCTTCCTCAAGCTCTCCTTGTAAGAAAGCATTCTTGACATCCATTTTGAACAAGTCCCATGAGAGATTGGTGGCCAATGAAAGGATGACTCTTACGGTGTGGAGCTTTGCAACCGGTGCAAAAGTATCCAAGTAGTCTTCCCCATACGTTTGTGTAAACCCTCTTGCCACTAGACGTGCCTTGTGTCTTTCTATCTCACCATTGCTATGATACTTTATGGTAAAGATGTATCTTGAACTCACGGTTCTCTTGCCTTGAGGAAGGTTGGTCTCATAGAAGGTTTCATTGTCTTCCATTGCCTTGTTCTCGGCTTTAACCGAATTGACCCACACATCTTCTTTCATTGCCTCTTCATATGTTCTTGGTATCACATGTTTATCCATAGAAGTGATGAATGCTTGGTGTTCCTTGGGAACCATTGAAAGAGAACATACGGCTTGAGTAGGATGGGACACCGCCTTGCTATTGTAGTATACCCTTGTGTTTACCCAATTGGATGGGTTCTTCTTAATTCTTGTGCTTCTCCTTGGAGCCGGTGGTTCATTCTCTTCTTGACCCACTTCTTGGCCATGACTTTCTTCTTGACCCACTTCTTGATCATGACTTTCTTGAGCATGACTTTGATCTTCTTGTTGATTACTTGATTCTCCCCGGACTCATTAGCTTCTTGAGATTCGGAGTTGACTTGCTCATTGCTGTTCTCCCCCTCATGATTAAGAGGAGTGAGTTGTTGACTTGGTACATCTTGTCTTGGTTCTTCTTCAAAACTCATACCCATATTCTTCATTAGGTTCCTTAGACTTGTAGCTCTATCTGTGACCTTCTCAGGTAAGTCCTTCACACTATCCCAATTCTTGTCTTCATAGAAGCTTTTGCCTTCAAGGAACTTAACATCTCTTCATACTATGACCCTTCTTGTTTCGGGAACATAGCACTTGTATCCTTTTTGTGTGTTAGAGTAGCTATGAACATAGCCTTGATGCTCTTTGCTTCAAGCTTGTTCCTTTGTTCACTAGGCACAAACACAACCAAACACTCTTATATGGTTAATAAAAGGTTTATTCTTATTTAACACTTCAAAAGGAGACTGGTTGTTTAGAATTTAAGTAGGGTTTCGGTTGATGAGATAACACGCGGTTAAAACACCATCCGACCAAAACCGTTTTGGGATGTTCATGTGGAACTTCATTGACCGTGTGACCTCCATAAGATGCCTATTCTTCCTTTCGGCTACACCATTTTGTTGCGGTGTATATGGGCATGTGGTTTGGTGAAGGATCCCATGGTTGGCTATGTGTTCTTTGAATGCTCGGCTTGTGTACTCTCCCCCATTATCCGACCTAAATGTTTTGATCTTAGCATTATAATGGTTAGTCACATAATTTTGAAAGTTTTTAAAAGCATCTAATACCCTATCTTTAGTTTGTAAAAGTGTAACCCAAGTATATTTAGAGCTTTCATATATGAATGTGACAAAGTAAGTATGATTATCCCTAGATTTGAAAGGTGAGGACCAAACATCCGAGTGTACTAGTTCAAAGGGTTTGTAACACATGGTCGATTTTGAAAATACGGTTCTACAATGCTTGCCTAGAATGCAAGGGTCTCAAGTTTGATGATCAAATGAGACATTGGGTAACATAGTTTTTAAAGCTTTTAAATGAGGATGCCCAAGTCTAAAATGTCAAATAACATTGTTTACTTCGGTTATAACCGATTTAAAAGCATGACAAAGAAAGGAATTAGATGCATTTTCTTCAAGAACATAAAGGTCGCCTCTTGTAACACCTTTTCCAATGATCTTCTTACTCTTAATATCCTGAAAACCACATCATTAGAACCGAAAGGTTCCCTATCAAACAACCTAAGGTTCCCTAATCCTTCTATAGGAATCTCACTCCCATTTGCAATAATGACATTACCTAAAGCTGTTTTAACATTACTAATTAAGTCTAAGTTACTAATCATGTGATGAGAAGCACCCGAATCAATAATAATAGGCTTATACGATTCATTGTCTATATTTCGAGAACTAAGGGAGTAGAAGGTTGAAATACCGGAGCCCTTAAGGGCTTTGATGAAGGCATCAAGGTCGGACTTCCTCACAAACTCGTCCATGTATGGGAAAATGGACGAAGACTCCTCTTCTTTGGCATGATTTGGTCCGCTTGTGCTTGGTATGCTTGTCGAGTCATCATGAGAAAAGTTGGCCTTGGCGCCCTTGAACTTGGCCGATTTGAGATTAGGATGCAAAATCCAACACTTCTCCTTGTTGTGGCCTTACTTCTTGCAATGCTCACACGTCATGGGTCTCCTTTCTTCATATGTCTTGGAAGAAGGTTTAAATGCCACCTTGTTTGCGGTCACAAGCTCCTTCTTGCCATCAAATAGTTCAATGGAGCCTTGTTCCCTTTGGAGTTGAGCACACACTTCTTCAAGGTTTGGTAGGATATCGGCTCGGAGTAGGTGCTTGGTAACCTCCTTGTAGCTGCCATTGAGTGTGAGACGCAAGACAAAGACCTTGTCTTGCTATGTCCTTTCATTTAGCACTTTTGGATCGATGGTGCTTGGACGAAGCATCTCGAATTCTGCCCAAAGTGACCTAAACTTTCCAAAATGCTTTGTGAACTCGGTGTCTTCTTGATTGAGCTCGTTGATAGCTTTCTTAACTTCATAGACTCGGCTAAGGTTGGATATGTTGTCGTAGACGGCTTGGACGGTATCCCACAATTCCTTTGCATTCTCACAATATGAGTATGCCTCCAAGATAGATGGCTCTAGGGATCCTTGGATGATTCCAAGGACCTTTTGGTCTAGTTGAAACCATTTCTCGTCATCGGTGGTGAGCTCCTCATTTCCGAAGTTGAAATCGATGGGAGCATCTTGCCTAGTGAGGATGTGATTCCACAAGCCGCGGCCACAAAGAGCAATCTTCATGGTTCTTGCCCATAGGAGGTAGTTGATACCTTTCAATGTAACCGAACAAGGAGTCTTCTTGGATTCTTTGTCTTCCATGGTTTACCGATTGATTTGAAGGTAAAATGGCTTGTCTTGTTTTGTACAAGTTCAAGCTTGGATAGATCTAGGATGCTAAAGACCAAAGTTGATAGCCTTCTTCAAGATCTAGACTTAGTAACCGAGAGTAATCGAATGAAACCGAGTGTGTCGAGAGTTATCGGAAGTGCACGGTAGACGGGAATCACCGAGCACCGAGAAAGCCGGTACCGAGAATGGTCGAGAATCGCCGAGCACCGAGAATAGCCGGTACCGAGAATGTTCGATAGCAGCCGAGATAATTTGAGCGGAAGCAAAGTAGGTTCAAGAGCTATTAGGCTCTGATACCATGTTAGTTTTTAAGAGATTAGTGAAGAATAGAAGAGATATGTTCTTAAGTTCTATCAAGAACTTCAAGAACATTAGAGAGAGAATAAAGAGAAAGAGATTAGAATCGGTTTCATTATTATATAAGAGTTAATCTTTTTGCTTACAAACAAGATGCCTTATATAAACAATAGGCTTAGAATAGAAACAAGGAATATGCTTAAAAGAATCCTAGGCGATTTGTCACTTGGCATTAATTCCCATTGTTAGCCGCGCCACTCCTTAAGATGACCCGTGAGTGTACGGACGCGTGTGGCTAACTTTCCTTAAGTCCACACGTGACTAGGTCATTGCCTTGATGGACAAGTTTGTTTGGGCAATGCCTTGGTCTCTTTAACACTACCCATCTTGATCATGAGGGGGAGAGTGATGAATTGTCTACAAGCAACAATGAGCAAATGGAACCAGAATCTCATGGAGAACAAGGCGAACCAGAATCACATGCTCATGGACAAACAACACCAAGTAGTCAAGAAGAAGAGCACCATGACCAAGATATCCCGGTTGTGTTAAGAAGAAGTACAAGACAGAGGAGAGACCCATCCTATTGGGTAAACACCAGAGTCTACTTCAACAACAATGTTGTAGCCCATCCAATACAAGCTATTTGCAACATGACCGTCTTCCCTTTTGAGCATCAAGTGTTTCTAGTGAAGATAGACTCTCATTGGATAACCAAGACTTATGAGGAAGCCATGGAGCATGAAGTTTGGATAGAGGCAGTTAGAAAGGAAGATCAAGCCATGGAACTCAATGATACTTGGTATGAAACAAAGCTGCCTAAAGAAAAACGGACTGTGAGCTCAAGATATGTCTTCACCATCAAATACAAGAGTAATGCGGATATAGAAAGATACAAGGCAAGACTTGTAGCAAGGGGTTTTACCCAAACCTATGGTGAAGACTACTTGGACACGTTTGCACCTGTGGCTAAACTACATACGGTTATAGTCCTCTTCTCTTTAGCAACAAACCTGGAGTGGGATCTATGGCAAATGGACGTCAAAAATGCCTTCCTCCAAGGAGAACTAGAAGATGAAGTGTACATGACTCCTCCTCCGGGGAAGAAGGTTACGCCGGGAAAAGTTCTTAGACTGAAGAAGGCTATATACGGATTGAAGCAATCTCCAAGGGCTTGGTATCACAAGTTGAGGAAGACCCTTCTTGAGAAAGACTTCAAGAAATCTGAAGCCGATCACACCCTCTTTACAAAACAGAGCCAAAGAGGTATTACAGTCATTCTCGTGTATGTTGATGATATCATCATAACCGGGAATGAAAAGGTAGGTGTTCAAGAGTCTAAAGATTACCTTAAATTTGTATTTGATATCAAAGATCTAGGAGAACTAAAGTATTTTCTATGCATTGAAGTGTGCAGGTCTAAGGAAGAACTATTCTTATCCCAACGCAAGTATACTCTTGATCTCTTAAAAGAGACGGATAAACTTGGAGCAAAACCAGCAAGGACACCCTTGGAAAATGACTACAAAGTCATACGCAAGGGGGAGATTGAAGACGAGCCATATAAGGACGTCAAGCAATACAGACGCCGTGTGGGTAAGCTCATTTACTTAACAATTACTCGGCCTGATATATGCTTTGCTGTGAATCAGGTTTCTCAACATATGCAAAACCCAAAGGTGCATCATTGGAACATGGTGGATAGAATCCTGAAGTATCTAAAAGGAGCACCGGGACAAGGCATATGGATGGGATGCAATGGAAGCACGGAGCTGGTCGGCTATTGTGATGTGCACTACGCCGGTGATCAAGGAGACAGGAGGTCAACAACCGGCTACTGCACATTCATAGGAGGAAACCTTGTAACTTGGAAGAGCAAGAAGCAGAAGATAGTATCACTATCTAGCACCGAATCTGAATACCGGGCAATGAGGAAGCTAACACAAGAGATCATGTGGTTAAGAGCTGTCCTCAAAGACTTCGGTATTGAATCAAAGGAGCCATTTACAATGCATGCCGACAACAAAGCTGCAATCAACCTTGCATCAAACTCTGTCTTCCATGAAAGAACCAAGCATGTTGAAGTGGATTGCCACAAAGTTAGAGAGCAAATGGTGAAAGGGGTCATTCTTCCATGCTTCACCAAAAGCTCCGACCAATTGGCAGATATATTCACCAAGGCAGCAAGTACTAGTGTTTCTGAGTTCATCCATCCAAAACTTGGACTCACAAATGCTAAGTCCTCTAAACCGTATGGCTAAGTACTCTTTTCCCTGAATGTGGTTTTATCCAATAGGGTTTTCCCATTGATGTTTTAACGAGGCTTAGACATATGGTTCCAAGCTTAGCCGTGTCACTAGGCTAAGCTTGAGGGGGAGTGTTGAGGAGAAACACACAAGGAGGAAAAGACTTGGCAGATTCAAATATGGCGTGAACTACAAGGCACGGCCAATGTTGATCAATGGCGCCAAAGTCTCCAACGGTCATAAGAAGGATAAGGAAGAGAAGAGATAAGCTTTAAAATGGAGGGAAAGCATCTTTGACCGAGAAGAAACCAATCGGAGCGGTACACGGTAAAAGTGCATCCGGTAAGCGAATCATCGGGCTCCAGCACATCCGGTACGCGCTACATCGGGCGCCAAAGACTGGACAACGCATAAATGCAGTCCGGTACGGACGCCGGCGCATAAAAGCAAGCTTGACCATCTTATCCAATAACGGATAGTTTCTTCTAGGGCTTTCTTCCTTTCTTATATAACCATGTATTATCCTCCTTGTATAAACTTATGAAATACAATATTCTCTTCAATAAACATCATGAAACCGAAAGTTCTTATTCTTCTCTAATCTCTAATGATTCCTTAATCATTTTTAGATTCATAAACACAAATATTTACACAAAGCTCATTGAGACACTTACAAGAACTCATGTTGCATGAAACTTCGTTTAGAGTCCTAGCAACCACGTTGTTAGATGTTTAATAAGTTCTTGAAACTTGTAAAAATCTCATTGAGACACTTATAATCACTCATGATGCATGAAATTTAGTTTAAATTCCTAGAAACGTGTTTTTAGATGTTTCATAAGTTCGTGAAACTTGTACAAAGCTCATTGAGGAACTTATAACCACTCATGTAGCATGAAACTTGGTTTAGAGTCCTAGAAAGGCGTTGTTAGAAATTTCATAAGTTCGTCAAACTTGTACAAAGCTCATTGAGACACTTATAAGCACTCATGTTTCATGAAACTTGGTTTAGAGATCTAGAAACGTGTTGTTAGATGTTTCATAAGTTCGTCAAACTAGTACAAAGCTTATTGAGGAACTTATAACCACTCATGTTGCATGAAACTTGTATTAGAGTCCTAGAAACGCATTGTTAGATGTTTCATAAGCCCGTCAAAATTGTACAAAGCTCATTGAGACACTTATATGCACTCATGTTGCATGAAACTTGGTTTAGAGTCCTAGAAACCGCGTTGTTAGATGTTTCATAAGTTCGTCAAACTAGTACAAAGCTCATTGAGACACTTATAAGCACTCATGTTGCATGAAACTTCGTTTAGAGTCTAAGAAACCACGTTGTTAGATGTTTCATAAGTTCGTCAAACTAGTACAAAGCTCATTGAGACACATATAAGCACTCATGTTGCATAAAACTTGGTTTAGTCATAGAAATGCATTGTTAGATGTTTCATAAGTTCGTGAAAGTTGTACAAAGCTCATTGAGATACTTATAAGCACTCATGTTGAATGAAACTTGGTTTAGAGTTCTAGAAAACACATTGTAAGACGTTTCATAAGTTCGTAAAATTTGTACAAAGCTCATTGAGACACTTATAAGCACTCATGTTGCATGAAACTTGGTTTAGAGTACTAGAAAGGCGTTGTTAGTTGTTTCTTAAGTTCTTCAAACCTGTACAAAGCTCATTGAGAAGCTTATAAGCAGTCATGTTGCCTGAAACTTTGTTTAGAGTCCTAGCAACCACATTTTTAGACGTTTCATAAGTTCGTCGAACTTGTACAAAGCTCATTGAGACACTTATAAGCACTCATGTTGCATGAAACTTGGTTTAGAGTCCTAGAAACCGCGTTGTAAGATGTTGCATAAGTTTTTCAAACTTGTACAAAGCTCATTGAGACACTTATAAGCCCTCATGTTGCATGACACTTCGCTTAGAGTCTTAGAAACAACGTTGTTAGATGTTTCATAAGTTCGTCAAACTTGTACAAAGATCATTGAGAAACTTAGGAGCACTCATGTTTCATAAAACTTGGTTTAGAGTCCTAGAAACACGTTGTTAGATGTTTCATATGTTCGTCAAACTTGTACAAAGCTCATTGACACATTTATAAGCACTCATGTTGCATAAAACTTGGTTTAGAGTCCTAGCAACCACATTGTTAGACGTTTCATAAGTTCGTTAAACCTGTACAAAGCTCATTGAGACAGTTATAAGCACTCATGTTGCATGAAACTTAGTTTAGATTCATAGAAACCGCGTTGTTAGATATTTAATAAGTTCGTATAACTTATACAAAGCTCATTGAGACACTTATAAGCACTCATGTTGCATGAAACTTGGTTTAGAGTCCTAGAAACCGCGATGTAAGATGTTTCATAAGTTCGTCAAACTAGTACAAAGCTCATTGAGACACTTATAAGCACTCTTGTTGCATGACACTTCGTTTAGAGTCTTAGAAACCGCGTTGTTAGATGTTTCATAAGTTCGTCAAACTTGTACAAAGCTCATTGAGACACTTATAAGCACTCAAGTTGCATAAAACTTGGTTTAGAGTCCTAGAAACGCGTTGTTAGATGTTTCATAAGTTCGTCAAACTTGTACAAAGCTCATTAAAACACTTATAAGCACTCATGTTGCATAAAACTTGGTTTAGAGTCCTAGCCACCACATTGTTAAACGTTTCATAAGTTCGTCAAACTTGTACAAAGCTTATTGAGACACTTATAATCACTCATGTTGCATGAAACTTGGTTTAGAGTCCTAGAAACGCGTTGTTAGATGTTTAATTAGTTTGTCAAACTTGTACAAAGCTCATTGAGACATTTATAAGAACCCATGTTGAAAGAAACTTGGTTTAGAGTCCTAGAAACCGCGTTGTTAGATGTTTCATAAGTTCGTCAAACTAGTACAAAGCTCATTGAGACACTTATAAGAACTCATGTTGCATGAAACTTCGTTTAGAGTCCTAGCAACCACGTTGTTAGATGTTTAATAAGTTCTTGAAACTTGTAAAAATCTCATTGAGACACTTATAATCACTCATGATGCATGAAATTTAGTTTAAATTCCTAGAAAAGTGTTGTTAGATGTTTCATAAGTTCGTGAAACTTGTACAAAGCTCATTGAGGAACTTATAACCACTCATGTAGCATGAAACTTGGTTTAGAGTCCTAGAAAGGCGTTGTTAGAAATTTCATAAGTTCGTCAAACTTGTACAAAGCTCATTGAGACACTTATAAGCACTCATGTTGCATGAAACTTGGTTTAGAGATCTAGAAACGTGTTGTTAGATGTTTCATAAGTTCGTCAAACTAGTACAAAGCTTATTGAGGAACTTATAACCACTCATGTTGCATGAAACTTGTATTAGAGTTCTAGAAACGCATTGTTAGATGTTTCATAAGCCCGTCAAAATTGTACAAAGCTCATTGAGACACTTATATGCACTCATGTTGCATAAAACTTGGTTTAGAGTCCTAGAAACCGCGTTGTTAGATGTTTCATAAGTTCGTCAAACTAGTAAAAAGCTCATTGAGACACTTATAAGCACTCATGTTGCATGAAACTTCGTTTAGAGTCTAAGAAACCATGTTGTTAGATGTTTCATAAGTTCGTCAAACTAGTACAAAGCTCATTGAGACACTTATAAGCACTCATGTTGCATAAAACTTGGTTTAGTCATAGAAATGCATTGTTAGATGTTTCATAAGTTCGTCAAAGTTGTACAAAGCTCATTGAGATACTTATAAGCACTCATGTTGAATGAAACTTGGTTTAGAGTTCTAGCAAACACATTGTAAGACGTTTCATAAGTTCGTAAAATTTGTACAAAGCTCATTGAGACACTTATAAGCACTCATGTTGCATGGAACTTGGTTTAGAGTACTAGAAAGGCGTTGTTAGTTGTTTCTTAAGTTCTTCAAACCTGTACAAAGCTCATTGAGAAGCTTATAAGCAGTCATGTTGCATGAAACTTTGTTTAGAGTCCTAGCAACCACATTTTTAGACGTTTCATAAGTTCGTCGAACTTGTACAAAGCTCATTGAGACACTTATAAGCACTCATGTTGCATGAAACTTGGTTTAGAGTCCTAGAAACCGCGTTGTAAGATGTTGCATAAGTTTTTCAAACTTGTACAAAGCTCATTGAGACACTTATAAGCCCTCATGTTGCATGACACTTCGCTTAGAGTCTTAGAAACAGCGTTGTTAGATGTTTCATAAGTTCGTCAAACTTGTACAAAGATCATTGAGAAACTTAGGAGCACTCATGTTGCATAAAACTTGGTTTAGAGTCCTAGAAACACGTTGTTAGATGTTTCATATGTTCGTCAAACTTGTACAAAGCTCATTGACACATTTATAAGCACTCATGTTGCATAAAACTTGGTTTAGAGTCCTAGCAACCACATTGTTAGACGTTTCATAAGTTCGTTAAACCTGTACAAAGCTCATTGAGACAGTTATAAGCACTCATGTTGCATGAAACTTAGTTTAGATTCATAGAAACCGCGTTGTTAGATATTTCATAAGTTCGTATAACTTATACAAAGCTCATTAAGACACTTATAAGCACTCATTTTGCATGAAACTTGGTTTAGAGTCCTAGAAACCGCGTTGTAAGATGTTTCATAAGTTCGTCAAACTAGTACAAAGCTCATTGAGACACTTATAAGCACTCTTGTTGCATGACACTTCGTTTAGAGTCTTAGAAACCGCGTTGTTAGATGTTTCATAAGTTCGTCAAACTTGTACAAAGCTCATTGAGACACTTATAAGCACTCAAGTTGCATAAAACTTGGTTTAGAGTCCTAGAAACGCGTTGTTAGATGTTTCATAAGTTCGTCAAACTTGTACAAAGCTCATTGAAACACTTATAAGCACTCATGTTGCATAAAACTTGGTTTAGAATCCTAGCCACCACATTGTTAAACGTTTCATAAGTTCGTCAAACTTGTACAAAGCTCATTGAGACACTTATAATCACTCATGTTGCATGAAACTTGGTTTAGAGTCCTAGAAACGCGTTGTTAGATGTTTCATTAGTTTGTCAAACTTGTACAAAGCTCATTGAGACATTTATAAGAACCCATGTTGAAAGAAACTTGGTTTAGAGTCCTAGAAACCGCGTTGTTAGATGTTTCATAAGTTCGTCAAACTAGTACAAAGCTCATTGAGACACTTATAAGCACTCATGTTGCATGAAACTTAGTTTAGAGTCCTAGAAACCGCGTTGTTAGATGTTTCATAAGTTCGTCAAACTTGTACAAAGCTCATTGAGACACTTATAAGCACTCATGTTGCATGAAACTTGGTTTAGAGTCCTAGAAACCAAGTTGTAAGATGTTTCATAAGTTCATTAAACTAATACAAAGCTCATTGAGACACTTATAAGCACTCATGTTTCATGAAACTTGGTTTCGAGTCCTAGAAACGAGTTGTTAGATGATTCATAAGTTCGTCAAACTTGTACAAAGCTCATTGAGACCATTATAAGCACTCATGTTGCATGGAACTTGGTTTAGAGTCCTAGAAACCCGTTGTTAGATGTTTCATTAGTTCGTCAAACTTGTACAAAGCTCATTGAGACATTTTTAAGCACTCATGTTGCATGAAACTTGTTTTAGAGTCCTAGAAACCGCGTTGTAAGATGTTTCATAAGTTTGTCAAACTAGTACAAAGCTCATTGAGACACTTATAAGCACCCATGTTGCATGAAACTTAGTTTACAGTCCTAGAAACCGTGTTGTTAGATGTTTCATAATTTCATCAAATTAGTACAAAGCTCATTGAGACACTTATAAGCACTCATGTTGCATGAAACTTGTTTTAGAGTCCTAGAAACCGCCTTGTAAGATGTTTCATAAGCTCGTCAAACTAGTACAAAGCTCATTGAGACACTTATAAGCACTCATGTTGCATGAAACTTAGTTTACAGTCCTAGAAACCGTGTTGTTAGATTTTTCATAATTTCATCAAATTAGTACAAAGCTCATTGAGACACTTATAAGCACTCATGTTGCATAAAACTTGGTTTAGAGTCCTAGCAACCACATTGTTATAGACGTTACATAAGTTCGTCAAACTAGTACAAAGCTCATTGAGACACTTATAAGCACTCATGATTCATGAAACTTAGTTTAGAGTCCTAGAAACTCGTTGTTATTTGTTTCATAAGTTCGTCAAACTAGTACAAAGCTCATTGAGAAACATATGAGCACTCATGTTGCATGAAACTTGGTTTAGAGTACTAGAAACCGCCTTGTAAGATATTTTATAAGTTCGTCAAACTAGTACAAAGCTCATTGAGACACTTATAAGCACTCATGTTACATGAAACTTAGTTTAGAGTACTAGAAACCGCGTTGTTAGATGTTTCATAAGTTCGTCAAACTTGTACAAAGCTCATTGAGACACTTATAAGCAATCATGTTGCATGAAACTTGGTTTAGAGTCCTAGAAACCGAGTTGTAAGATGTTTCATAAGTTCATTAAACTAGTACAAAGCTCATTGAGACACTTATAAGTATTCATGTTGCATGAAACTTGGTTTAGAGTCCTAGAAACGAGTTGTTAGATGATTCATAAGTTCGTCAAACTTGTACAAAGCTCATTGAGACCATTATAAGCACTCATGTTGCATGAAACTTGGTTTAGAGTCCTAGAAACCCGTTGTTAGATGTTTCATTAGTTCGTCAAACTTGTACAAAGCTCATTGAGACATTTATAAGAACTCATGTTGAAAGAAACTTGGTTTAGAGTCCTAGAAACCGCGTTGTTAGATGTTTCATAAGGTCGTCAAACTAGTACAACGCTCATTGAGACACTTATAAGCACTCATGTTGCATGAAACTTAGTTTAGAGTCCTTGAAACCGCGTTGTTAGATGTTTCATAAGTTCTTCGAACTTGTACAAAGCTCATTGAGACATTTTTAAGCACTCATGTTGCATGAAACTTGTTTTAGAGTCCTAGAAACCTCGTTGTAAGATGTTTCATAAGTTTGTCAAACTAGTACAAAGCTCATTGAGACACTTACAAGCACCCATGTTGCATGAAACTTAGTTTACAGTCCTAGAAACCGTGTTGTTAGATGTTTCATAATTTCATCAAATTAGTACAAAGCTCATTGAGACACTTATAAGCACTCATTTTGCATAAAACTTGGTTTAGAGTCCTAGCAACCACATTGTTAGACGTTACATAAGTTCGTCAAACTAGTAAAAAGCTCATTGAGACACTTATAAGCACTCATGATTCGTGAAACTTAGTTTAGAGTCCTAGAAACTCGTTGTTAGATGTTTCATAAGTTCGTCAAACTAGTACAAAGCTCATTGAGAAACATATGAGCACTCATGTTGCATGAAACTTGGTTTAGAGTACTAGAAACCGCCTTGTAAGTTGTTTTATAAGTTCGTCAAACTAGTACAAAGCTCATTGAGACACTTATAAGCACTCATGTTGCAGGACACTTCATTTAGAGTCTTAGAAACTGCATTGTTAGATGTTTCATAAGTTCGTCAAACTTGTATAAAGCTCATTGAGACACTTATAAGCACTCATGTTACATAAAACTTGGTTTAGAGTCCTAGCAACCACATTGTTAGACGTTTCATAAGTTCGACAAACTTGTACAAAGCTAATTGAGACACTTATAAGCACCCATGTTGCATGAAACTTAGTTTAGAGTCCTAGAAACGCGTTGTTAGATGTTTCATTAGTTCGTCAAACTTGTACAAAGCTCATTGAGACACTTATAAGCACTCATGTTGCATGAAACTTGGTTTAGAGTCCTAGAAACCACGTTGTAAGATGATTCATAAGTTCGTCAAACTAGTACAAAGCTCATTGAGACACTTATAAGCACTCATGTTGCATGACACTTCGTTTAGAGTCTTATAAACCGTGTTGTTAGATGTTTCATAAGTTCGTCAAACTTGTACAAAGCTCATTGAGACACTTATAAGCACCCATGTTGCATAAAACTTGGCATAGAGTCCTAGAAACGCGTTGTTAGATGTTTCATAAGTTCGTCAAACTAGTACAAAGCTCATTGAGACACTTATAAGAACTCATGTTGCATAAAACTTGGATTAGAGTCCTAGCAACCACATTGTTAGACGTTACATAAGTTCGTCAAACTAGTCCAAAGCGCATTGAGACACTTATAAGCACTCATGTTGCATGAAACTTAGTTTAGAGTCCTAGAAACGCGTTGTTAGATGTTTCATAAGTTCGTCAAACTAATACAAAGCTCATTGTGACACTTATAAGAACTCATGTTGCATGAAACTTGGTTTAGAGTCCTAGAAACGAGTTGTAAGATTTTTCATAAGTTCGTCAAACTTGTACAAAGCTCATTGAGACACTTATAAGCACTCATATTGCATGAAACTTGGTTTAGAGTCCTAGAAACTCCTTGTAGATGTTTATTTAATTCGTCAAACTTGTACAAAGCTCATTGAGACACTTATAAGAACTCATGTTGAAAAAAACTTGGTTTAGAGTCCTAGAAACCGTGTTGTTAGATGTTTCATAAGTTCGTCAAACTTGTACAAAGCTCATTGAGACACTTATAAGCACTCATGTTGCATAAAACTTGGTTTAGAGTCCTAGAAATGCGTTTATAGATGTTTCATAAGTTCGTCAAACTTGTACAACGCTCATTGAGACACTTATAAGCACTCATGTTGCATAAAATTTGGTTTAGATTCCTAGCAACCACATTGTTAGACGTTTCATAAGTTCGTCACACTTGTACAAAGCTGATTGAGAAAATTATAAGCTAATTGAGACACTTATAAGCACTCATGTTGCATGACACTTCGTTTACAGTCTTAGAAACCGTGTTGTTAGATTTTTCATAAGTTCGCAAAACTAGTACAAAGCTCATTGAGACACTTATAAGCACTCATGTTGCATGACACTTCATTTAGAGTCTTAGAAACCGCGTTGTTAGATGTTTCATAAGTTCGTCAAACTTGTACAAAACTCATTGAGACACTTATAAGCACTCATGTTACATAAAACTTGGTTTAGAGTCCTAGCAACCACATTGTTAGACGTTTCATAAGTTCGTCAAACTTGTACAAAGCTGATTGAGACACTTATAAGCACTCATGTTGCATGAAATTGGTTTAGAGTCCTAGAAACGCATTGTTAGATGTTTCATAAGTTCGTCGAACTTGTTCAAAGCTCATTGAGACACTTATAAGAACTCATGTTGAAAAAACTCGGTTTAGAGTCGTAGAAACCGCGTTGTTATATGTTTCATAAGTTCGTCAAACTAGTACAAAGCTCATTGAGACACCTATAAGCACTCATGTTGCATGAAACTTGGTTTAGAGGCCTAGAAACCATGTTGTAAGATGTTTCATAAATTCGTCAAACTAGTACAAAGCTTATTGAGACACTTATAAGCACTCATGTTGCATAAAACTTGGTTAAGAGTCCTAGAAATGCGTTGTTAGATGTTTCATAAGTTCGTCGAACTTGTACGAAGCTCATTGAGACACTTATAAGCACTCATGTTGCATAAAACTTGGTTTAGAGTCCTAGCAACCACATTGTTAGACGTTACATAAGTTCGTCAAACTAGTACAAAGCTCATTGAGACACTTATAAGCACTCATGATTCATGAAACTTAGTTTAGAGTCCTAGAAACTCGTTGTTAGATGTTTCATAAGTTCGTCAAACTAGTACAAAGCTCATTGAGAAACATATAAGCACTCATGTTGCATGAAACTTGGTTTAGAGTACTAGAAACCGCTTTGTAAGATGTTTTATAAGTTCGTCAAACTAGTACAAAGCTCATAGAGACACTTATAAGCACTCATGTTGCATGACACTTCGTTTAGAGTCTTAGAAACTGCGTTGTTAGATGTTTCATAAGTTCGTAAAACTTGTACAAAGCTCATTGAGACACTTAATAAGCACTCATGTTACATAAAACTTGGTTTAGAGTCCTAGCAACCACATTGTTAGACGTTTCATAAGTTCGTCAAACTAGTCCAAAGCGCATTGAGACACTTATAAGCACTCATGTTGCCTGAAACTTAGTTTAGAGTCCTAGAAATGCGTTGTTAGATGTTTCATAAGTTCGTCAAACTAATACAAAGCTCATTGTGACACTTATAAGAACTCATGTTGCATGAAACTTGGTTTAGAGTACTAGAAAGGAGTTGTAAGATTTTTCATAAGTTCGTCAAACTTGTACAAAGCTCATTGAGACACTTATAAGCACTCATATTGCATGAAACTTGGTTTAGAGTCCTAGAAACTCCTTGTTAGATGTTTCTTTAATTCGTCAAACTTGTACAAAGCTCATTGAGACACTTATAAGAACTCATGTTGAAAAAAACTTGGTTTAGAGTCCTAGACACCGCGTTGTTAGATGTTTCATAAGTTCGTCAAACTTGTACAAAGCTCATTGAGACACTTATAAGCACTCATGTTGCATAAAACTTGGTTTAGAGTCCTAGAAATGCGTTGTTAGATGTTTCATAAGTTCGTCAAAATTGTACAAAGCTCATTGAGACACTTATAAGCACTCATGTTGCATAAAATTTGGTTTAGAGTCCTAGCAACCACATTGTTAGACGTTTCATAAGTTCGTCACAATTGTACAAAGCTGATTGAGAAACTTATAAGCTAATTGAGACACTTATAAGCACTCATGTTGCATGACACTTCGTTTACAGTCTTAGAAACCGCGTTGTTAGATTTTTCATAAGTTCGCAAAACTAGTACAAAGCTCATTGAGACACTTATAAGCACTCATGTTGCATGACACTTCATTTAGAGTCTTAGAAACCGCGTTGTTAGATGTTTCATAAGTTCGTCAAACTTGTACAAAACTCATTGAGACACTTATAAGCACTCATGTTACATAAAACTTGGTTTAGAGTCCTAGCAACCAAATTGTTAGACGTTTCATAAGTTCGTCAAACTTGTACAAAGCTGATTGAGACACTTATAAGCACTCATGTTGCATGAAATTGGTTTAGAGTCCTAGAAACGCGTTGTTAGATGTTTCATAAGTTCGTCGAACTTATTCAAAGCTCATTGAGACACTTATAAGAACTCATGTTGAAAAATACTTGGTTTAGAGTCCTAGAAACCGCGTTGTTATATGTTTCATAAGTTCGTCAAACTAGTACAAAGCTCATTGAGACACCTATAAGCACTCATGTTGCATGAAACTTGGTTTAGAGTCCTAGAAACCACGTTGTAAGATGTTTCATAAATTCGTCAAACTAGTACAAAGCTCATTGAGACACTTATAAGCACTCATGTTGCATAAAACTTGGTTTAGAGTCCTAGAAATGCGTTGTTAGATGTTTCATAAGTTCGTCGAACTTGTACAAAGCTCATTGAGACACTTATAAGCACTCATGTTGCATAAAACTTGGTTTAGAGTTCTAGCAACCACATTGTTAGACGTTACATAAGTTCGTCAAACTAGTACAAAGCTCATTGAGACACTTATAAGCACTCATGATTCATGAAACTTAGTTTAGAGTCCTAGAAACTCGTTGTTAGATGTTTCATAAGTTCGTCAAACTAGTACAAAGCTCATTGAGAAACATATAAGCACTCATGTTGCATGAAACTTGGTTTAGAGTACTAGAAACCGCTTTGTAAGATGTTTTATAAGTTCGTCACACTAGTACAAAGCTCATTGAGACACTTATAAGCACTCATGTTGCATGACACTTCGTTTAGAGTCTTAGAAACTGCGTTGTTAGATGTTTCATAAGTTCGTCAAACCTGTACAAAGCTCATTGAGACACTTAATAAGCACTCATGTTACATAAAACTTGGTTTAGAGTCCTAGCAACCACATTGTTAGACGTTTCATAAGTTCGTCAAACTTGTACAAAGCTAATTGAGACACTTATAAGCACTCATGTTGCATGAAACTTGGTTTAGAGTCCTAGAAACGCGTTGTTAGATGTTTCATTAGTTCTTCAAACTTGTAGAAAGCTCATTGAGACACTTATAAGCACTCATGTTGCATGAAACTTGTTTTAGAGTCCTAGAAACCGCGTTGTTATATTTTTCATAAGTTCATCAAACTAGTACAAAGCTCATTGAGACACTTATTAGCACTCATGTTGCATGACACTTCGTTTAGAGTCTTAGAAACCGCGTTGTTAGATGTTTCATAAGTTCGTCAAACTTGTACAAAGCTCATTGAGACACTTATAAGCACTCATGTTGCATAAAACTTGGTTTCGATTCCTAGAAACGCGTTGTTAAATGTTTCATAAGTTCGTCGAACTTGTACAAAGCTCATTGAGACACCTATAAGCACTCATGTTGCATGAAACTTGGTTTAGAGTCCTATAAACCACGTTGTAAGATGATTCATAAGTTCGTCAAACTAGTACAAAGCTCATTGAGACACTTATAAGCACTCATGTTGCATGACACTTCGTTTAGAGTCTTAGAAACCGCGTTGTTAGATGTTTCATAAGTGCGTCAAACTTGTACAAAGCTCATTGAGACACTTATAAGCACCCATGTTGCATAAAACTTGGTTGTATTGAGGTTTACCTTGGTAACCTCCTTGTTGCGCATGGGGATAGACCTGGTCTTGGGGGTTGGCTATGTTGTTGTTTCGGTAGGAGAGGTTTGGGTGTTGAGAATAGTTGTTGAAACGCCAATCACCTTGGTTACCCACATAGTTTATCTCCTCATGAGTGCTATGAAGTGGGGTCGCCTCTTCTTCTCTACTTCCTACGAAGTTGATTCCCGCATGTTGAGTCATGAGTAGCTTGTCAAGCTTCTCATTCACCGCCTTAATCTCCTTGCGAAATTGATCATCATTCCCAGAGCTGCGGATGTTGCGATCATATTCTTCCCCGTAGTTGCTATCGCTTAGGGCATAGTTCTCCACCAAAAGCTGTCCATCGGCTTCCGTCTTCCAAAGGAAGTTTCCTTGGCTAGCTGAATCAAGAAGCATTCTGAACTTCGGTTTTAGACCGCGGTAGAACGTGCTGAGTAAGCTCTCTCCCGTGAAACCGTGGTGTGGACATCTCACCGTGTAACTCTTGAATCTTTCCCAAGACTCGCTGAACGTTTCTTGGTCTTTTTGTTCGAAAGCTGAGATCGCGTTTCTTAGCTTTGATGTCCTCACCACCGAGAAGAACTTTGTGAGAAAAGCCGTCTTACACGCCTCCCAAGTCTGTATGGTGTCTTTCACAAGATTCTTCTGCCATATGTGTGCTTTGTCCCCGAGTGAGAAGGGGAACAAACGCAGCTTAAACATGTCCTCGTTGACACCATTGATCTTCACCGAGTCGCATAGCATGTCAAATTGGTGAAGATGATCAATGGGATCTTCACTAGGCAGCCCATAGAACTTGTTGCTGGACACCATATTGATGAGACTAGACTTGATCTCAAAGTTGTTGTTGGCGATGGCTGGTGGTATGATGCCACTACGGTTGGTGATGTTTGATGGCACATCGGCTGTTCCAATTGTGCGTGCAACGTTGTTTGCCATCTCCGTTTCCGAGTCTGAAGCGTTGAGTGCGGGTGGTTCGGAGTCGGAGTGGTGATCCAGTCTATTTTCCTTAGAGATGGCTCGTTCGTGTGCGTTGATGTCGGCGTAGAAGAGCAAGCTATCACTTTGTCCGTGACTTCTTCTTTGCATACACCTGAAAGCACGAAAAACCACAAAAGAAAAGAAAAGATTAGTATCCGGTAACGAAAACTTAGTCCCAAGTAATTCCAAAACTCTAATATTTAATCGAGTTCCTGAATCGGCAACGGCGCCAATTTGATAAACGATATTTTACCCCGTTAAATCTAATGTCTCAATTGTAGTACTTGAGGTGTCAATCCGAATCAGGAGCAATTAAATTACTAAAGTTTGCAAGGAATCAATCTTAGTCTAAGCGATTTAAAAGATGGTTTTGTTTATGTGATTTTGTAAAGATTAACAAAGAAATAAAACGAAATTGCAAGTTGTAAATATTCAAATTAAAAAGCTAAACAACCAGGTCAGGGTACTTTAACGGGTTCATCAACTTTCGAGGTTTTTCGATGTCTTTTATAAAAGTACTTTAAGGTTTTGAAAACGATTTTAGATCAATCCACTCTCGTGACAGAGATCCTTTTCCTAACAAGTAAACTAAAACAATATCTTGGATAGTTTAAATTTTAGAAAACATTAAAGTTCAAATCAATTCAACCACTAAACTTATTAACACAGATCTCTCGGTTAAGCTAGGTTTAGTTCTAGGGTAATTGTTCGGGAATCCTCACAGACCTCTCGGCGGGATGTTTCTGGGTTCTATCAATTGATTGATCGGGTCAATTAAAGCATTAAGATTGTTACACTAGATTAAAGTTTTATCAGGTTTTAAGTTCTAGACATCGATCAACCCTAGAGTTGATTCACCCTTTTTCCCCCAACCTAATTGTCTATGGGAAACTACTCACTAAGCATATTGAATCTTAAAACAATTGATATTGAAGAAAGCATAAACATAAACAAATCAAATAGATAAAGGTTTAAGAAAACTCTTGTTATTGAAGATCACAAAGGTGGCAAGAATGCAAAACACCAAGAAATCTCCTCAGTTGCAAAAGCTCTCAAAAATAAAGCGATCAATAGAAAAACAAAAACAAAAGATGGAATTCCCAAAACAAAAAGCAAAAACCCTAATATATGTTTAAACCAAATAAAATAAAGGAAAACCAATTTGGTTTAGGAATTGTTTTCCTTTTTGAAATAGAAAACCGAATTTCCTTTAATTTTCGCAACCTGTACCGGTCAAGTGAAACCGGTATAGATTGGTCGATACGCGCTGATCGGTAGCCTTGCTTCGTCTTCGTTTCCTTCGTATCGGCCAGGCCAAGCCGATACCACAAGTCGATATAAGTGCTTCTTCCTCTTTTCCTCTGTACCGGCCACTCCAAACCGGTACAACATGTCGATACGATGTCTTCAGGTTCACCTTAGCTTGTATCGACCAGGTGTGACCGATACGACGGGTCGATACAAGTCTCGGCAAAAGAATTTCTTCTATATCGGCCATGGGAAACCGATACAACAAACCGATGCAAGTGTTTCCACTTCTTTTTTGCTTGAATTCTTCGTCTTTTGCCGTTTTAACGCTCCGAAACCTGAAATACATGAAACGAACCAAAATGCAACCTATATGACACTAAATGCAGCCTAAATGAGTTAATTCTAATGCATAAACAAAGGTAAAATGTGTAAAATATGCAAGTTATCAACTCCCCCAAACTTATCCTTTGCTTGTCCTCAAGTAAGAGAATTTCGCATCAAAGTTCAAGAAAGTGTGGAGGCGGGGACCTCAGAACCAAAAGCAACGTGGAAGTGTAATGAACAAGTATCCTAAACATAGTACCCTCTCGCAACCGAACTAGTTCCACTTATTTCTATCTACCTTAACTTCGTCTAAATCTGCCATTATTACCAAAAGTATGTGATCCACTTGTCTAGTCTAAACACCTTTCACATTCAATTAAACACAATCAAGCATGAAACATGATTAAAAATTTCCAAGAGTTTTTCTATTTGTCTAGGTAAGAACGGGATTTCGAATCAAACGAGGAGGCTAACACTCAGGCATGTGGTTAGTTGTAGCGCGGTTTCTCTCGGGGAGTGAAAGGGTTAAACAAAACCGGGAAAGACAAGGAACACTACAAGTCCGGACATCCATCCTTATACAACTCTATCCACTAACCCATCGTCTTTCTTTTAAACATGTAAACACTTAAACATCGAGTTTCTTTTCTTTTATTTAACTACCTTAGGGGATTTTATTTTGGCTAAGTTTTTTTTTTTTTTTTTTTTTATTTTCTTAATCGATTTTTTTTTTTTTTTTTTACTTAGCCATTCTTTTACCCCATATGTGTTTTACAATTACTCGTGTTTATTTTCTTATTTTTCAAAACTCAAAGACGTGTCTCACCAAACCATTTTCCCTTTCTAAATCACTAGTCTAAGAAAAACTAGCCCAATGGATGTCCTTTCTTGTCGCTCCCTATACTTTCAAGTTTTTGCGAAACCAAACAATCACTAAATGAAAAGAATTCTCACAAGTGTTTATGTTAAGGTTTAGGGGTGAGAGGGGAATCATCCTTAGAATGAGAATGACCGGATTTCGCTTTAAGTGTTTCGGTTTAGGAAGCCACAATCCGTAGAACTAGTACAAAGCTCATTGAGACACTTATAAGAACTCATGTTGCATGACACTTCATTTAGAGTCTTAGAAACCGCGTTGTTAGATGTTTCATAAGTTCGTCAAACTTGTACAAAGCTCATTGAGACACTTATAAGAACTCATGTTGCATAAAACTTGGATTTGAGTCCCAGCAACCACATTGTTAGACGTTACATAAGTTCGTCAAACTAGTCCAAAG
Organism: Cochlearia excelsa; assembly: GCA_963556525.1. Lineage (NCBI taxonomy): Eukaryota > Viridiplantae > Streptophyta > Magnoliopsida > Brassicales > Brassicaceae > Cochlearia > Cochlearia excelsa. The sequence continues at coordinate 2,067,498 of CAUVZT010000006.1, forward strand.
CGCATTGAGACACTTATAAGCACTCATGTTGCATGAAACTTAGTTTAGAGTCCAAGAAACGCGTTGTTAGATGTTTCATAAGTTCGTCAAACTAATACAAACCTCATTGTCACACTTATAAGAACTCATGTTTCATGAAACTTGGTTTAGAGTCCTAGAAACGAGTTGTTAGATTTTTCGTAAGTTCGTCAAACTTGTACAAAGCTCATTGACACACTTATAAGCACTCATATTGCATGAAACTTGGTTTAGAGTCCTAGAAACTCCTTGTTAGATGTTTCTTTAATTCGTCAAACTTGTACAAAGCTCATTGAGACACTTATAAGAACTCATGTTGAAAAAACGTGGTTTAGAGTCCTAGAAACCGCGTTGTTAGATGTTTCATAAGTTCGTCAAACTAGTACAAAGCTCATTGAGACACTTATAAGCACTCATGTTGCATGAAACTTAGTTTTGAGTCCTAGAAACTGCGTTGTTAGATGTTTCATAAGTTCGTCGAACTTGTACAAACCTCATTGCGACACTTATAAGCACTCATGTTGCATGAAACTTGGTTTAGAGTCCTAGAAACCGCGTTGTATGATGTTTCATAAGTTCGGCAACTAGTACAAAGCTCATTGAGAGATTTATAAGCAGTCATGTTGCATGACACTTCGTTTAGAATCTTAGAAACCGCGTTGTTAGATGTTTCATAAGTTCGTCAAACATGTGCAAAGCTCATTGAGACATTTATAAGCAGTCATGTTACATAAAACTTGGTTTAGAGTCCTAGAAACGCGTTGTTAGATGTTTCATAACTTCTTCAAACTTGTACAAAGCTCATTGAGACACTTATAAGCACTCATGTTGCATAAAACTTGGTTTAGAGTCCTAGCAACCACATTGTTAGACGTTTCATAAGTTCGTCAAACTTGTACAAAGCTGATTGAGACACTTATAAGCACTCATGTTGCATGAAACTTGGTTTAGAGTCCTAGAAACGCGTTGTTAGATGTTTCATTAGTTCGTCAAACTTGTACAAAGCTCATTGAGACACTTATAAGAACTCATGTTAAAAGAAACTTGGTTTAGAGTCCTAGAAACCGCGTTGTTAGATGTTTCATAAGTTCGTCAAATTAGTACAAAGCTCATTGAGACACTTATAAGCACTCATGTTGCATGAAACTTAGTTTAGAGTCCTAGAAACCGCGTTGTTAGATGTTTCATAAGTTCGTCAAACTAGTACAAAGCTCATTGAGACACTTATAAGCACGCATGTTGCATGACACTTCGTTTAGAGTCTTAGAAACCGCGTTGTTAGATGTTTCATAAGTTCGTCAAACTAGTACAAAGCTCATTGAGAGACTTATAAGCAGTCATGTTGCATGACACTTCGTTTAGAATCTTAGAAACCGCGTTGTTAGATGTTTCATAAGTTCTTCAAACATGTACAAAGCTCATTGAGACACTTATAAGCAGTCATGTTGCATGACACTTCGTTTAGAATCTTACAAACCGCGTTGTTAGATGTTTCATAAGTTCGTCAAACTAGTACAAAGCTCATTGAGACACTTATAAGCACTCATGTTGCATGAAACTTAGTTTTGAGTCCTAGAAACTGCGTTGTTAGATGTTTCATAAGTTCGTCGAACTTGTACAAACCTCATTGCGACACTTATAAGCACTCATGTTGCATGAAACTTGGTTTAGAGTCCTAGAAACCGCGTTGTATGATGTTTCATAAGTTCGGCAACTAGTACAAAGCTCATTGAGAGATTTATAAGCAGTCATGTTGCATGACACTTCGTTTAGAATCTTAGAAACCGCGTTGTTAGATGTTTCATAAGTTCGTCAAACATGTGCAAAGCTCATTGAGACACTTATAAGCAGTCATGTTACATAAAACTTGGTTTAGAGTCCTAGAAACGCGTTGTTAGATGTTTCATAACTTCTTCAAACTTGTACAAAGCTCATTGAGACACTTATAAGCACTCATGTTGCATAAAACTTGGTTTAGAGTCCTAGCAACCACATTGTTAGACGTTTCATAAGTTCGTCAAACTTGTACAAAGCTGATTGAGACACTTATAAGCACTCATGTTGCATGAAACTTGGTTTAGAGTCCTAGAAACGCGTTGTTAGATGTTTCATTAGTTCGTCAAACTTGTACAAAGCTCATTGAGACACTTATAAGAACTCATGTTAAAAGAAACTTGGTTTAGAGTCCTAGAAACCGCGTTGTTAGATGTTTCATAAGTTCGTCAAATTAGTACAAAGCTCATTGAATCACTTATAAGCACTCATGTTGCATGAAACTTAGTTTAGAGTCCTAGAAACCGCGTTGTTAGATGTTTCATAAGTTCGTCAAACTAGTACAAAGCTCATTGAGACACTTATAAGCACGCATGTTGCATGACACTTCGTTTAGAGTCTTAGAAACCGCGTTGTTAGATGTTTCATAAGTTCGTCAAACTAGTACAAAGCTCATTGAGAGACTTATAAGCAGTCATGTTGCATGACACTTCGTTTAGAATCTTAGAAACCGCGTTGTTAGATGTTTCATAAGTTCGTCAAACTAGTACAAAGCTCATTGAGACACTTATAAGCACTCATGTTGCATGAAACTTAGTTTTGAGTCCTAGAAACTGCGTTGTTAGATGTTTCATAAGTTCGTCGAACTTGTACAAACCTCATTGCGACACTTATAAGCACTCATGTTGCATGAAACTTGGTTTAGAGTCCTAGAAACCGCGTTGTATGATGTTTCATAAGTTCGTCAACTAGTACAAAGCTCATTGAGAGATTTATAAGCAGTCATGTTGCATGACACTTCGTTTAGAATCTTAGAAACCGCGTTGTTAGATGTTTCATAAGTTCGTCAAACATGTGCAAAGCTCATTGAGACACTTATAAGCAGTCATGTTACATAAAACTTGGTTTAGAGTCCTAGAAACGCGTTGTTAGATGTTTCATAACTTCGTCAAACTTGTACAAAGCTCATTGAGACACTTATAAGCACTCATGTTGCATAAAACTTGGTTTAGAGTCCTAGCAACCACATTGTTAGACGTTTCATAAGTTCGTCAAACTTGTACAAAGCTGATTGAGACACTTATAAGCACTCATGTTGCATGAAACTTGGTTTAGAGTCCTAGAAACGCGTTGTTAGATGTTTCATTAGTTCGTCAAACTTGTACAAAGCTCATTGAGACACTTATAAGAACTTATGTTAAAAGAAACTTGGTTTAGAGTCCTAGAAACCGCGTTGTTAGATGTTTCATAAGTTCGTCAAATTAGTACAAAGCTCATTGAGACACTTATAAGCACTCATGTTGCATGAAACTTAGTTTAGAGTCCTAGAAACCGCGTTGTTAGATGTTTCATAAGTTCGTCAAACTAGTACAAAGCTCATTGAGACACTTATAAGCACGCATGTTGCATGACACTTCGTTTAGAGTCTTAGAAACCGCGTTGTTAGATGTTTCATAAGTTCGTCAAACTAGTACAAAGCTCATTGAGAGACTTATAAGCAGTCATGTTGCATGACACTTCGTTTAGAATCTTAGAAACCACGTTGTTAGATGTTTCATAAGTTCGTCAAACATGTACAAAGCTCATTGAGACACTTATAAGCAGTCATGTTGCATGACACTTCGTTTAGAATCTTACAAACCGCGTTGTTAGATGTTTCATAAGTTCATCAAACATGTACAAATCTCATTGAGACACTTATAAGCAGTCATGTTACATAAAACTTGGATTAGAGTCCTAGAAACGCGTTGTTAGATGTTTCATAACTTCGTCAAACTTGTACAAAGCTCATTGAGACACTTATAAGCACTCATGTTTCATGACACTTTGTTTAGAGTCTTAGAAACCGCGTTGTTAGATCTTTCATAAGTTTGTTAATCTTGTACAAAGCTCATTGAGACACTTATAAGCACTCATGTTGCATAATACTTGGTTTAGGGTCCTAGAAACGCGTTGTTAGTTGTTTCATAAGTTCGTCAAACTTGTACAAAGCTTATTGAGACACTTATAAGAACTCATGTTGCATAATACTTGGATTAGAGTCCTAGCAACCACATTGTTAGACGTTACATAAATTCGTCAAACTAGTACAAAGCGCATTGAGACACTTATAAGCACTCATGTTGCATGAAATTTAGTTTAGAGTCCTAGAAACTCCTTGTTAGATGTTTCTTTAATTCGTCAAACTTGTACAAAGCTCATTGAGACACTTATAAGAACTCATGTTGAAAAAAACTTGGTTTAGAGTCGTAGAAACCGGGTTGTTAGATATTTGATAAGTTCGTCAAACTAGTAAAAAGCTCATTGAGACACTTATAAGCACTCATGTTGCATGAAACTTAGTTTAGAGTCCTAGAAACCGCGTTGTTAGATTTTTCATAAGTTCGTCAAACTTGTACAAAGCTGATTGAGACACTTATAAGCACTCATGTTGCATGAAACTTGGTTTAGAGTCCTAGAAACGCCTTGTTAGATGTTTCATTAATTTGTCAAACTTGTACAAAGCTCATTGAGACACTTTTAAGAACTCATGTTTAAAAAAACTTGGTTTAGAGTCCTAGAAACGTGTTGTTAGATGTTTCGTAAGTTCGTCAAACTAGTACAAAGCTCATTGAGACACTTATAAGCACTCATGTTGCATAAAACTTGGTTTAGATTCCTAGAAACCGCGTTGTTAGATGTTTCATAAGTTCGTCGAACTGGTACAAAGCTCATTGAGACACTTATAAGCACTCATGTTGCATGAAACTTGGTTTAGAGTCCTAGTAACCGCGTTGTTAGATGTTTCATAAGTTCGTCGAATTTGTACAAATCTCATTGAGACACTTATAAGCACTCATGTTGCATGAAACTTGGTTTAGAGTCCTAGAAACCCCTTGTTAGTTGTTTCATTAATTCGTCACACTTGTACAAAGCTCATTGAGACACTTATAAGAACTCATGTTGAAAGAAACTTGGTTTAGAGTCCTAGAAACCGCGTTGTTAGATGTTTCGTAAGTTCGTAAAACTAGTACAAAGCTCATTGAGACACTTATAAGCACTCATGTTGCATGAAACTTAGTTTAGAGTCCTAGAAACCGCGTTGTTAGATGTTTCATAATTTCGTCGAACTTGTACAATGCTAATTGAGACACTTATAAGCACTCATGTTGCATGAAACTAGGTTTAGAGTCCTAGAAACCACGTTGTAAGATGTTTCATAAGTTCAGCAAACTAGTACAAAGCTCATTGAGACAGTTATAAGCAGTCATGTTACATAAAACTTGGTTTAGAGTCCTAGAAACGCGTTGTTAGATATTTCATAACTTCGTCAAACTTGTACAAAGCTCATTGAGACACTTATAAGCACTCATGTTGCATAAAACCTTGTTTAGAGTACTAGCACCCACATTGTTAGACGTTTCATAAGTTCGTCAAACTTGTACAAAGCTGATTGAGACACTTATAAGCACTCATGTTGCATGAAACTTGGTTTAGAGTCCTAGAAACGTGTTGTTAGATGTTTCATTAGTTCGTCAAACTTGTACAAAGCTCATTGAGACACTTATAAGAACTCATTTTGAAAGAAACTTGGATTAGAGTCCTAGAAACCGCGTTGTTAGATGTTTCATAAGTTCGTCAAACTAGTACAAAGCTCATTGAGACACTTATAAGCACTCATGTTGCATGAAACTTAGTTTAGAGTCCTAGAAACCGCGTTGTTAGATGTTTCATAAGTTCGTCGAACTTGTACAAAGCTCATTGAGACACTTATAAGCACTCATGTTGCATAAAAGTTGGTTTAGAGTCCTAGAAACGCGTTGTTAGATGTTTCATAAGTTCGTCAAACTTGTACAAAGCTTATTGAGACACTTATAAGCACTCATGTTGCATAAAACATGGTTTAGAGTCCTAGCAACCACATTGTTAGACGTTTCATAAGTTCGTCAAACTTGTACAAAGCTCATTGAGAAACTTATAAGCACTCATGTTGCATGAAACTTAGTTTAGAGTCTTAGAAACCGCGTTGTTAGATGTTTCATAAGTTCGTAGAACTTGTACAAAGCTCATTGAGACACTTATAAGCACTCATGTTGCATGAAACTTGGTTTAGAGTACTAGAAACCGCGTTGTAAGATGTTTCATAAGTTCGTCAAACTAGTACAAAACTCATTGAGACACTTATAAACACTCATGTTGCATGACACTTCGTTTCGAGTCTTAGAAACCGCATTGTTAGATGTTTCATAAGTTCGTCAAACTTGTACAAAGCTCATTGAGACACTTATAAGCACTCATGTTCCATAAAACTTGGTTTAGATTCCTAGAAACGCGTTGTTAGATGTTTCATAAGTTCGTCGAACTTGTACAAAGCTCATTGAGACACTTATAAGAACTCATGTTGAAAGAAACTTGGTTTAGAGTCCTTGAAACCGTGTTGTTAGATGTTTCGTAAGTTCGTAAAACTAGTACAAAGCTCATTGAGACACTTATAAGCACTCATGTTGCATGAAACTTAGTTTAGAGTCCTAGAAACCGCGTTGTTAGATGTTTCATTAATTCGTCGAACTTGTACAAAGCTCATTGAGACACTTATAAGCACTCATGTTGCATGAAACTTGGTTTAGAGTCCTAGAAACCGCGTTGTAAGATGTTTCATAAGTTCGTCAAACTAGTACAAAGGTCATTGAGACACTTATAAGCAGTCATGTTGCATGACACTTTGTTTAGAGTCTTAGAAACCGCGTTGTTAGATGTTTCATAAGTTCGTCAAACTTGTACAAAGCTCATTGAGACACTTATAAGAAGTCATGTTACATAAAACTTGGTTTTGAGTCTTAGAAACGCGTTGTTAGATGTTTCATAACTTCGTCAAACTTGTACAAAGCTCATTGAGACACTTATAAGCACTCATGTTGCATAAAACCTTGTTTAGAGTCCTAGCAACCACATTGTTAGACGTTTCATAAGTTCGTCAAACTTGTACAAAGCTGATTGAGACACTTATAAGCACTCATGTTGCATGAAACTTGGTTTAGAGTCCTAGAAACGCGTTGTTAGATGTTTCATTAGTTCGTCAAACTTGTACAAAGCTCATTGAGACACTTATAAGAACTCATTTTGAAAGAAACTTGGATTAGAGTCCTAGAAACCGCGTTGTTAGATGTTTCATAAGTTCGTCAAACTAGTACAAAGCTCATTGAGACACTTATAAGCACTCATGTTGCATGAAACTTTGTTTAGAGTCCTAGAAACCGCGTTGTAAGATGTTTCAAAAGTTGGTCGAACTTGTACAAATCTCATTGAGACACTTATAAGCACTCATGTTGCATGAAACTTGGTTTAGAGTCCTAGAAACGCCTTGTTAGATGTTTCATTAATTCGTCAAACTTGTACAAAGCTCATTGAGACACTTATAAGAAATCATGTTGAAACAAACTTGGTTTAGAGTCCTAGAAACCGTGTTGTTAGATGTTTCGTAAGTTCGTAAAACTAGTACAAAGCTCATTGAGACACTTATAAGCACTCATGTTGCATGAAAGTTGGTTTAGAGTCCTAGAAACCGCGTTGTTAGATGTTTCATAAGTTCGTCGAACTTGTACAAAGCTCATTGAGACACTTATAAGCACCCATGTTGCATGAAACATGGTTTAGAGTCCGAGAAACCGCGTTGTAAGATGTTTCATAAGTTCGTCAAACTAGTACAAAACTCATTGAGACACTTATAAGCACTCATGTTGCATGACACTTAGTTTAGAGTCTTAGAAACCACATTGTTAGACGTTACATAAGTTCGTCAAACTTGTACAAAGCTCATTGAGAAACTTATAAGCACTCATGTTGCATGAAACTTAGTTTAGAGTCCTAGAAACCGTGTTGTTAGATGTTTCACAAGTTCGTAGAACTTGTACAAAGCTCATTGAGACACTTATAAGAACTCATGTTGCATGAAACTTGGTTTAGAGTACTAGAAACCGCGGTCGTAAGATGTTTCATAAGTTCGTCAATCTAGTACAAAGCTCATCGAGACACTTATAAGCATTCATGTTGCATGAAACTTGGTTTAGAGTCCTAGAAACGCGTTGTTAGATGTTTCATAAGTTCGTCAAACAAGTACAAAGCTCATTGAGACACTTATAAGCACTCATGTTGCATGAAACTTTGTTTAGAGTCCTAGAAACCGCGTTGTTAGATGTTTCATAAGTTCGTCGAACTTGTACAAATCTCATTGAGACACTTATAAGCACTCATGTTGCGTGAAACTTGGTTTAGAGTCCTAGAAACCGTGTTGTAAGATGTTTCATAAGTTCGTCAAACTAGTACAAAACTCATTGAGACACTTATAAGCACTCATGTTGCATGACACTTCGTTTAGAGTCTTATAAACCGCGTTGTTAGATGTATCATAAGTTCGTCAAACTTGTACAAAGCTCATTGAGACACTTATAAGCACTCATGTTGCATAAAACTTGGTTTAGAGTCCTAGAAACGCGTTGTTAGAAGTTTCATAAGTTCATCAAACTTGTACAAAGCTCATTGAGACACATATAAGCACTCATGTTGAAAGAAACTTGGTTTAGAGTCCTAGAAACCGCGTTGTTAGATGTTTTATAAATTCGTCAAACTAGTACAAAGCTCATTGAGACAATTATAAGCACTCATGTTGCATGAAACTTAGTTTAAAGTCCTAGAAACGCGTTGTTAGATGTTTCATAAGTTCTTCAAACTAAAACAAAGCTCATTGAGACACTTATAAGAACTCATGTTGCATGAAACTTGGTTTAGAGTCCTAGAAACGAGTTGTTAGATTTTTCATAAGTTCGTCAAACTTGTACAAAGCTCATTAAGACACTTATAAGCACTCATGTTGCATGGAACTTGGTTTAGAGTCCTAGAAACTCCTTGTTATATGTTTCTTTAATTCGTCAAACTTGTACAAAGCTCATTGAGACACTTTTAAGAACTCATGTTGAAAAAAACTTGGTTTAGAGTCCTCGAAACGCGTTGTTAGATGTTTCATAAGTTCATCAAACTAGTACAAAGCTCATTGAGACACTTATAAGCACTTATGTTGCATGAAACTTAGTTTAAAGGCATATAAACCGCGTTGTTAGATGTTTCATAAGTTCGTCGAACTGGTACAAAGCTCATTGAGACACTTATAAGCACTCATGTTGCATGAAACTTGGTTTAGAGTCCTAGAAACCGCGTTGTAAGATGTTTCATAAGTTCGTCAACCTAGTACAAAGCTCATTGAGAGACTTTTAAGCAGTCATGTTGCATGAAACTTTGTTTAGAGTCCTAGAAACCGTGTTGTTAGATGTTTCATAAGTTCGTCGAACTTGTACAATTCTCATTGAGACACTTATAAGCACTCATGTTGCATGAAACTTGGTTTAGAGTCCTAGAAACGCCTTGTTAGATGTTTCATAAGTTAGTCAAACTAGTACAAAGCTCATTGAGACACTTATAAGCACTCATGTTGCATGACCCTTCGTTTAGAGTCTTAGAAACCGCGTTGTTAGATGTTTCATAAGTTCGTCAAACTTGTACAAAGCTCATTGAGACACTTATAAGCACTCATGTTGCATAAAACTTGGGTTAGAGTCCTAGAAACGTGTTGTTAGATGTTTCATAAGTTCATCAAACTTGTACAAAGCTCATTGAGACACTTATAAGCACTCATGTTGAAAGAAACTTGGTGTAGAGTCCTAGAAACCGCTTTGTTAGATGTTTCATAAATTGGTCAAACTAGTACAAAGCTCATTGAGACACTTATAAGCACTCATGTTGCATGAAACATAGTTTAGAGTCCTAGAAACGCGTTGTTAGATGTTTCATAAGTTCGTCAAACTAAAACAAACCTCATTGAGACACTTATAAGAACTCATGTTGCATGAAACTTGGTTTAGAGTCCTAGAAACGAGTTGTTAGATTTTTCATAAGTTTGTCAAACTTGTACAAAACTCATTGAGACACTTATAAGCACTCATGTTGCATGTCATTGAGACACTTATAAGCACTCATGTTGCATGAAACTTGGTTTAGAGTCCTAGAAACTCCTTGTTATATGTTTCTTTAATTCGTCAAACTTGTACAAAGCTCATTGAGACACTTTTAAGAACTCATGTTGAAAAAAACTTGGTTTAGAGTCCTAGGAACGCGTTGTTAGATGTTTCATAAGTTCGTCAAACTAGTACAAAGCTCATTGAGACACTTATAAGCACTCATGTTGCATGAAACTTAGTTTAGAGTCCTAGAAACCGCGTTGTTAGATGTTTCATAAGTTCGTCGAACTGGTACAAACCTCATTGAGACACTTATAAGCACTCATGTTGCATGAAACTTGGTTTAGAGTCCTAGAAACCGCGTCGTAAGATGTTTCATAAGTTTGTCAAACTAGTACAAAGCTCATTGAGAGACTTATAAGCAGTCATGTTGCATGAAACTTTGTTTAGAGTCCTAGAAACCGCGTTGTTAGATGTTTCATAAGTTCGTCAAACTTGTTCAAAGCTCATTGAGACACTTATAAGCAGTCATGTTACATAAAACTTGGTTTAGAGTCCTAGAAACGCGTTGTTAGATGTTTCATAACTTCGTCAAACTTGTACAAAGCTCATTGAGACACTTATAAGCACTCATGTTGCATAAAACCTTGTTTAGAGTCCTAGCAACCACATTGTTAGACGTTTTATAAGTTCGTCAAACTTGTACAAAGCTGATTGAGACACTTATAAGCACTCATGTTGCATGAAACTTGGTTTAGAGTCCTAGAAATGCGTTGTTAGATGTTACATTAGTTCGTCAAACTTGTACAAAGCTCATTGAGACACTTATAAGAACTAATTTTGAAAGAAACTTGGATTAGAATCCTAGAAACCGCGTTGTTAGATGTTTCATAAGTTCGTCAAACTAGTACAAAGCTCATTGAGACAATTATAAGCACTCATGTTGCATGAAACTTAGTTTAGAGTCCTAGAAACCGCGTTGTTAGATGTTTCATAAGTTCGTCGAACTTGTACAAAGCTCATTGAGACACTTATAAGCACTCATGTTGCATGAAACTAGGTTTAGAGTCCTAGAAACCACGTTGTAAGATGTTTCATAAGTTCGTCAAACTAGTACAAAGCTCATTGAGACACTTATAAACACTCATGTTGCATGACACTTCGTTTAGAGTCTTAGAAACCGCGTTGTTAGATGTTTCATAAGTTCGTCAAACTTGTACAAAGCTCATTGAGACACTTATAAGCACTCATGTTGCATAAAACTTGGGTTAGAGTCCTAGAAACGTGTTGTTAGATGTTTCATAAGTTCATCAAACTTGTACAAAGCTCATTGAGACACTTATAAGCACTCATGTTGAAAGAAACTTGGTGTAGAGTCCTAGAAACCGCTTTGTTAGATGTTTCATAAATTCGTCAAACTAGTACAAAGCTCATTGAGACACTTATAAGCACTCATGTTGCATGAAACTTAGTTTAGAGTCCTAGAAACGCGTTGTTAGATGTTTCATAAGTTCTTCAAACTAAAACAAAGCTCATTGAGACACTTATAAGATCTCATGTTGCATGAAACTTGGTTTAGAGTCCTAGAAACGAGTTGTTAGATTTTTCATAAGTTTGTCAAACTTGTACAAAACTCATTGAGACACTTATAAGCACTCATGTTGCATGAAACTTGGTTTAGAGTCCTAGAAACTCCTTGTTATATGTTTCTTTAATTCGTCAAACTTGTACAAAGCTCATTGAGACACTTTTAAGAACTCATGTTGAAAAAAACTTGGTTTAGAGTCCTAGAAACGCGTTGTTAGATGTTTCATAAATTCGTCAAACTAGTACAAAGCTCATTGAGACACTTATAAGCACTCATGTTGCATGAAACTTAGTTTAGAGTCATAGAAACCGCGTTGTTAGATGTTTCAAAAGTTCGTCGAACTGGTACAAAGCTCATTGAGACACTTATAAGCACTCATGTTGCATGAAACTTGGTTTAGAGTCCTAGAAACCGCGTTGTAAGATGTTTCATAAGTTCGTCAAACTAGTACAAAGCTCATTGAGAGACTTATAAGCAGTCATGTTGCATGAAACTTTGTTTAGAGTCCTAGAAACCGCGTTGTTAGATGTTTCATAAGTTCGTCGAACTTGTACAAATCTCATTGAGACACTTATAAGCACTCATGTTGCATGAAACTTGGTTTAGAGTCCTAGAAACACCTTGTTAGATGTTTCATTAATTCGTCAAACTTGTACAAAGCTCATTGAGACACTTATAAGAACTCATGTGGAAAGAAACTTGGTTTAGAGTCCTAGAAACCGTGTTGTTAGATGTTTCCTAAGTTCGTAAAACTAGTACAAAGCTCATTGAGACACTTATAAGCACTCATGTTGCATGAAACTTAGTTTAGAGTCCTAGAAACCGCGTTGTTAGATGTTTCATAAGTTCGTCGAACTTGTACAAAGCTCATTGAGACACTTATAAGCACTCATGTTGCATGAAACTTGGTTTAGAGTCCTAGAAACCGCGTTGTAAGATGTTTCATAAGTTCGTCAAACTAGTAAAAAGCTCATTGAAACACTTGTAAGCAGTCATGTTCCATGACACTTTGTTTAGAGTCTTAGAAACCGCGTTGTTAGATGTTTCATAAGTTCGTCAAACTTGTACAAAGCTCATTGAGACACTTATAAGCAGTCATGTTACATAAAACTTGGTTTAGAGTCCTAGAAACGCGTTGTTAGATGTTTCATAACTTCGTCAAACTTGTACAAAGATCATTGAGACACTTATAAGCACTCATGTTGCATAAAACCTTGTTTAGAGTCCTAGCAACCACATTGTTAGACGTTTTATAAGTTCGTCAAACTTGTACAAAGCTGATTGAGACACTTATAAGCACTCATGTTGCATGAAACTTGGTTTAGAGTCCTAGAAACGCGTTGTTAGATGTTACATTAGTTCGTCAAACTTGTACAAAGCTCATTGAGACACTTATAAGAACTAATTTTGAAAGAAACTTGGATTAGAATCCTAGAAACCGCGTTGTTAGATGTTTCATAAGTTCGTCAAACTAGTACAAAGCTCATTGAGACACTTATAAGCACTCATGTTGCATGAAACTTAGTTTAGAGTCCTAGAAACCGCGTTGTTAGATGTTTCATAAGTTCGTCGAACTTGTACAAAGCTCATTGAGATACTTATAAGCACTCATGTTGCATAAAACTAGGTTTAGAGTCCTAGAAACCACGTTGTAAGATGTTTCATAAGTTCGTCAAACTAGTACAAAGCTCATTGAGACACTTATAAACACTCATGTTGCATGACACTTCGTTTAGAGTCTTAGAAACCGCGTTGTTAGATGTTTCATAAGTTCGTCAAATTTGTACAAAGCTCATTGAGACACTTATAAGCACTCATGTTGCATATAACTTTTGTTTAGATTCCTAGAAACGTGTTGTTAGATGTTTCATAAGTTCGTCGAACTTGTACAAAGCTCATTGAGACACCTATAAGCACTCATGTTGCATGAACCTTGGTTTAGAGTCCTAGAAACGAGTTGTTAGATGTTTCATAAGTTCGTCAAACTAGTACAAAGCTCATTGAGATACTTATAAGCACTCATGTTGCATGACACTTCGTTTAGAGTCTTAGAAACCGCATTGTTAGATGTATCATAAGTTCGTCAAACTTGTACAAAGCTCATTAAGACACTTTTAAGCACTCATGTTGCATAAAAATTGGTTTAGAGTCCTAGAAACGCGTTGTTAGATGTTTCATAAGTTCATTAAACTTGTACAAAGCTCATTGAGAAACTTATAAACACTCATGTCGAAAGAAACTTGGTTTAGAGTCCTAGAAACCGCGTTGTTAGATGTTTCATAAATTCGTCAAACAAGTACAAAGCTCATTGAGACACTTATAAGCACTCATGTTGCATGAAACTTAGTTTAGAGTCCTAGAAACGCGTTGTTAGATATTTCATAAGTTCGTCAAACTAAAACAAAGCTCATTGAGACACTTATAAGAACTCATGTTGCATGAAACTTGGTTTAGAGTCCTAGAAACCGCGTTGTAAGATGTTTCATAAGTTCGTCAAACTTGTACAAAGCTCATTGAGACACTTATAAGCACTCATGTTGCATAAAACTTGGGTTAGAGTCCTAGAAACGTGTTGTTAGATGTTTCATAAGTTCATCAAACTTGTACAAAGCTCATTGAGACACTTATAAGCACTCATGTTGAAAGAAACTTGGTGTAGAGTCCTAGAAACCGCTTTGTTAGATGTTTCATAAATTCGTCAAACTAGTACAAAGCTCATTGAGACACTTATAAGCACTCATGTTGCATGAAACTTAGTTTAGAGTCCTAGAAACGCGTTGTTAGATGTTTCATAAGTTCTTCAAACTAAAACAAAGCTCATTGAGACACTTATAAGATCTCATGTTGCATGAAACTTGGTTTAGAGTCCTAGAAACGAGTTGTTAGATTTTTCATAAGTTTGTCAAACTTGTACAAAACTCATTGAGACACTTATAAGCACTCATGTTGCATGAAACTTGGTTTAGAGTCCTAGAAACTCCTTGTTATATGTTTCTTTAATTCGTCAAACTTGTACAAAGCTCATTGAGACACTTTTAAGAACTCATGTTGAAAAAAACTTGGTTTAGAGTCCTAGAAACGCGTTGTTAGATGTTTCATAAATTCGTCAAACTAGTACAAAGCTCATTGAGACACTTATAAGCACTCATGTTGCATGAAACTTAGTTTAGAGTCATAGAAACCGCGTTGTTAGATGTTTCAAAAGTTCGTCGAACTGGTACAAAGCTCATTGAGACACTTATAAGCACTCATGTTGCATGAAACTTGGTTTAGAGTCCTAGAAACCGCGTTGTAAGATGTTTCATAAGTTCGTCAAACTAGTACAAAGCTCATTGAGAGACTTATAAGCAGTCATGTTGCATGAAACTTTGTTTAGAGTCCTAGAAACCGCGTTGTTAGATGTTTCATAAGTTCGTCGAACTTGTACAAATCTCATTGAGACACTTATAAGCACTCATGTTGCATGAAACTTGGTTTAGAGTCCTAGAAACACCTTGTTAGATGTTTCATTAATTCGTCAAACTTGTACAAAGCTCATTGAGACACTTATAAGAACTCATGTGGAAAGAAACTTGGTTTAGAGTCCTAGAAACCGTGTTGTTAGATGTTTCCTAAGTTCGTAAAACTAGTACAAAGCTCATTGAGACACTTATAAGCACTCATGTTGCATGAAACTTAGTTTAGAGTCCTAGAAACCGCGTTGTTAGATGTTTCATAAGTTCGTCGAACTTGTACAAAGCTCATTGAGACACTTATAAGCACTCATGTTGCATGAAACTTGGTTTAGAGTCCTAGAAACCGCGTTGTAAGATGTTTCATAAGTTCATTAAACTTGTACAAAGCTCATTGAGAAACTTATAAACACTCATGTCGAAAGAAACTTGGTTTAGAGTCCTAGAAACCGCGTTGTTAGATGTTTCATAAATTCGTCAAACAAGTACAAAGCTCATTGAGACACTTATAAGCACTCATGTTGCATGAAACTTAGTTTAGAGTCCTAGAAACGCGTTGTTAGATATTTCATAAGTTCGTCAAACTAAAACAAAGCTCATTGAGACACTTATAAGAACTCATGTTGCATGAAACTTGGTTTAGAGTCCTAGAAACCGCGTTGTAAGATGTTTCATAAGTTCGTCAAACTAGTACAAAGCTCATTGAAACACTTATAAGCAGTCATGTTGCATGACACTTTGTTTAGAGTCTTAGAAACCGCGTTGTTAGATGTTTCATAAGTTCGTCAAACTTGTACAATGCTCATTGAGACACTTATAAGCAGTCATGTTACATAAAACTTGGTTTAGAGTCCTAGAAACGCGTTGTTAGATGTTTCATAACTTCGGCAAACTTGTACAAAGCTCATTGAGACACTTATAAGCACTCATGTTGCATAAAACCTTGTTTAGAGTCCTAGCAACCACATTGTTATACGTTTTATAAATTCGTCAAACTTGTACAAATCTGATTGAGACACTTATAAGCACTCATGTTGCATGAAACTTGGTTTAGAGTCCTAGAAACGCGTTGTTAGATGTTTCATTAGTTCGTCAAACTTGTACAAAGCTCATTTAGACACTTATAAGAACTCGTTTTGAAAGAAACTTGGATTAGAGTCCTAGAAACCGTGTTGTTAGATGTTTCATAAGTTCATCAAACTTGTACAAAGCTCATTGAGACACTTATAAGCACTCATGTTGCATGAAACTTAGTTTAGAGTCCTAGAAACCGCGTTGTTAGATGTTTCATAAGTTCGTCGAACTTGTACAAAGCTCATTGAGACACTTATAAGCACTCATGTTGCATGAAACTAGGTTTAGAGTCCTAGAAACCACGTTGTAAGATGTTTCATAAGTTCGTCAAACTAGTACAAAGCTCATTGAGACACTTATAAGCACTCATGGTGCATGACACTTTGTTTAGAGTCTTAGAAACCGCGTTGTTAGATGTTTCATAAGTTCGTCAAACTTGTACAAAGCTCATTGAGACACTTATAAGCACTCATGTTGCATAAAACATGGTTTAGAGTCCTAGCAACCACATTGTTAGACGTTTCAGAAGTTCGTCAAACTTGTACAAAGCTCATTGAGAAACTTATAAGCACTCATGTTGCATGAAACTTAGTTTAGAGTCCTAGAAACCGTGTTGTTAGATGTTTCATAAGTTCGTAGAACTTGTACAAAACTCATTGAGACACTTATAAGCACTCATGTTGCATGAAACTTGGTTTAGAGTACTAGAAACCGCGTTGTAAGATGTTTCATAAGTTCGTCAAACTAGTACAAAGCTCATTGAGACACTTATAAACACTCATGTTGCATGACACTTCGTTTAGAGTCTTAGAAACCGCGTTGTTAGATGTTTCATAATTTCGTCAAACTTGTACAAAGCTCATTGAGACACATATAAGCACTCATGTTGCATAAAACTTGGTTTAGATTCTTAGAAACGCGTTGTTAGATGTTTCATAAGTTCGTCGAACTTGTACAAAGCTCATTGAGACACCAATAAGCACTCATTTTGCATGAAACTTGGTTTAGAGTCCTCGAAACCACGTTGTAAGATGTTTCATAAGTTCGTCAAACTAGTACAAAGCTCATTGAGACACTTATAAGCACTCATGTTGCATGACACTTCGTTTAGAGTCTTAGAAACCGCCTTGTTAGATGTATCATAAGTTCTTCAAACTTGTACAAAGCTCATTGAGACACTTATAAGCTACATAAAACTTGGTTTAGAGTCCTTGAAACGCGTTGTTAGATGTTTCATAAGTTCGTCAAACTTGTACAAAGCTCATTGAGACAATTATAAGCACTCATGTTGAAAGAAACTTGGTTTAGAGTCCTAGAAACCGCGTTGTTAGATGTTTCATAAATTCGTCAAACTAGTACAAAGCTCATTGAGACACTTATAAGCACTCATGTTGCATGAAACTAAGTTTAGAGTCCTAGAAACGCATTGTTAGATGTTTCATAAGTTCGTCAAACTAAAACAAAGCTCATTGAGACACTTATAAGAACTCATGTTGCATGAAACTTGGTTTAGAGTCCTAGAAACGAGTTGTTAGATTTTTCATAAGTTCGTCAAACTTGTACAAAGCTCATTGAGACACTTATAAGCACTCATGATGCATGAAACTTGGTTTAGAGTCCTAGAAACTCCTTGTTATATGTTTCTTTAATTCGTCAAACTTGTACAAAGCTCATTGAGACACTTTTAAGAACTCATGTTGAAAAAAACTTGGTTTAGAGTCCTAGAAACGCGTTGTTAGATGTTTCATAAGTTCGTCAAACTAGTACAAAGCTCATTGAGACACTTATAAGCACTCATGTTGCATGAAACTTAGTTTAGAGTCCTAGAAACCGCGTTTTTAGATGTTTCATAAGTTCGTCGAACTGGTACAAATCTCATTGAGACACTTATAAGCACTCATGTTGCATGAAACTTGGTTTAGAGTCCTAGTAACCGCGTTGTTAGATGTTTCATAAGTTTGCATGAAACTTGGTTTAGAGTCCTAGAAACGCCTTGTTAGATGTTTCATTAATTCGTCAAACTTGTACAAAGCTCATTGAGACACTTATAAGAACTCATGTTGAAATAAACTTGGTTTAGAGTCCTAGAAACCGTGTTGTTAGATGTTTCGTAAGTTCGTAAAACTAGTACAAAGCTCATTGAGACACTTATAAGCACTCATGTTGCATGAAACTTGGTTTAGAGTCCTAGAAACCGCGTTGTTAGATGTTTCATAAGTTCGTCGAACTTGTACAAAGCTCATTGAGACACTTATAAGCACTCATGTTGCATGACACTTCGTTTAAAATCTTAGAAACCACATTGTTAGACGTTTCATAAGTTCGTCAAACTTGTACAAAGCTCATTGAGAAACTTATAAGCACTCATGTTGCATGAAACTTAGTTTAGAGTCCTAGAAACCGTGTTGTTAGATGTTTCACAAGTTCGTAGAACTTGTACAAAGCTCATTGAGACACTTATAAGCACTCATGTTGCATGAAACTTGGTTTAGAGTACTAGAAACCGCGGTTGTAAGATGTTTCATAAGTTCGTCAAACTAGTACAAAGCTCATTGAGACACTTATAAGCACTCATGTTGCATGAAACTTCGTTTAGAGTCTTAGAAACCGCGTTCTTAGATGTATCATAAGTTCGGCAAACTTGTACAAAGCTCATTGAGACACTTATAAGCACTCATGTTGCATAAAACTTGGTTTCGAGTCCTAGAAACGCGTTGTTAGATGTTTCATAAGTTCATTAAACTTGTACAAAGCTCATTGAGACACTTATAAGCACTCATGCTGAAAGAAACTTGGTTTAGAGTCCTAGAAACCGCGTTGTTAGATGTTTCATAAATTCGTAAAACTAGTACAAAGCTCATTGAGACACTTATAAGCACTCATGTTGCATGAAACTTAGTTTAGAGTCCTAGAAACGCGTTGTTAGATGTTTCATAAGTTCGTCAAACTAAAACAAAGCTCATTGAGACACTTATAAGAACTCATGTTGCATGAAACTTGGTTTAGAGTCCTAGAAACGAGTTGTTAGATTTTTCATAAGTTCGTCAAACTTGTACAAAGCTCATTGAGACACTTATAAGCACTCATGTTGCATGAAACTTGGTTTAGAGTCCTAGAAACTCCTTGTTATATGTTTCTTTAATTCGCCAATCTTGTACAAAGCTCATTGAGACACTTTTAAGAACTCATGTTGAAAAAACTTGGGTTAGAGTCCTAGAAACGCGTTGTTAGATGTTTCATAAGTTCGTCAAACTAGTACAAAGCTCATTGAGATACTTATAAGCACTCATGTTGCATGAAACTTAGTTTAGAATCCTGGAAACCGCGTTGTTAGATGTTTCATAAGTTCGTCGAACTGGTACAAAGCTCATTGAGACACTTATAAGCACTCATGTTCCATGAAACTTGGTTTAGAGTCCTAGAAACCGCGTTGTAAGATGTTTCATAAGTTCGTCAAATTAGTACAAAGCTCATTGAGAGACTTATAAGCAGTCATGTTGCATGAAACTTTGTTTAGAGTCTTAGAAACCGCGTTGTTAGATGTTTCATAAGTTCGTCGAACTTGTACAAATCTCATTGAGACACTTATAAGCACTCATGTTGCATGAAACTTGGTTTAGAGTCCTAGAAAAGCCTTGTTAGATGTTTCATTAATTCGTCAAACTTGTACAAAGCTCATTGAGACACTTATAAGAACTCATGTTGAAAGAAACTTGGTTTAGAGTCCTAGAAACCGTGTTGTTAGATGTTTCGTAAGTTCGTAAAACTAGTACAAAGCTCATTGTGACACTTATAAGCAATCATGTTGCATGAAACTTAGTTTAGAGTCCTAGAAACCGCGTTGTTAGATGTTTCATAAGTTCGTCGAACTTGTACAAAGCTCATTGAGACACTTATAAGCACTCATGTTGCATGAAACTTGGTTTAGAGTCCTAGAAACCGCGTTGTAAGATGTTTCATAAGTTCGTCAAACTAGTACAAATCTCATTGAGACACTTATAAGCACTCATGTTGCATGACACTTCGTTTAGAGTCTTAGAAACCGCGTTGTTAGATGTATCATAAGTTCGTCAAACTTGTACAAAGCTCATTGAGACACTTATAAGCACTCATGTTGCATAAAACTTGGTTTAGAGTCCTAGAAACGCGTTGTTAGAAGTTTCATAAGTTCATCAAACTTGTACAAAGCTCATTGAGACACTTATAAGCACTCATGTTGAAAGAAACTTGGTTTAGATTCCTAGGAACCGCGTTGTTAGATGTTTCATAAATTCGTCAAACTAGTACAAAGCTCATTGAGACACTTATAAGCACACATGTTGCATGAAACTTAGTTTAAAGTCCTAGAAACGCGTTGTTAGATGTTTCATAAGTTCGTCAAACTAAAACAAAGCTCATTGAGACACTTATAAGAACTCATGTTGCATGAAACTTGGTTTAGAGTCCTAGAAACGAGTTGTTAGATTTTTCATAAGTTCGTCAAACTTGTACAAAGCTCATTGAGACACTTATAAGCACTCATGTTGCATGAAACTTGGTTTAGAGTCCTAGAATCTCCTTGTTATATGTTTCTTTAATTCGTCAAACTTGTACAAAGCTCATTGAGACACTTTTAAGAACTCATGTTGAAAAAAACTTGGTTTCGAGTCCTCGAAACGCGTTGTTAGATGTTTCATAAGTTCGTCAAACTAGTACAAAGCTCATTGAGACACTTATAAGCACTCATGTTGCATGAAACTTAGTTTAGAGGCATAGAAACCGCGTTATTAGATGTTTCATAAGTTCGTCGAACTGGTACAAAGCTCATTGAGACACTTATAAGCACTCATGTTGCATGAAACTTGGTTTAGAGTCCTAGAAACCGCGTTGTAAGATGTTTCATAAGTTCGTCAACCTAGTACAAAGCTCATTGAGAGACTTATAAGCAGTCATGTTGCATGAAACTTTGTTTAGAGTCCTAGAAACCGCGTTGTTAGATGTTTCATAAGTTCGTCGAACTTGTACAAATCTCATTGAGACACTTATAAGCACTCATGTTGCATGAAACTTGGTTTAGAGTCCTAGAAACGCCTTGTTAGATGTTACATTAGTTCGTCAAACTTGTACAAAGCTCATTGAGACACTTATAAGAACTAATTTTGAAATAAACTTCGATTAGAATCCTAGAAACCGCGTTGTTAGATGTTTCATAAGTTCGTCAAACTAGTACAAAGCTCAATGAGACACTTATAAGCACTCATGTTGCATGAAACTTAGTTTAGAGTCCTAGAAACCGCGTTGTTAGATGTTTCATAAGTTCGTCGAACTTGTACAAAGCTCATTGAGACACTTATAAGCACTCATGTTGCATGAAACTAGGTTTAGAGTTCTAGAAACCACGTTGTAAGATGTTTCATAAGTTCGTCAAACTAGTACAAAGCTCATTGAGACACTTATAAGCACTCATGTTGCATGACACTTCGTTTAGAGTCTTAGAAACGCGTTGTTATATGTTTCATAAGTTCGTCAAACTTGTACAAAGGTCATTGAGACACTTATAAGCACTCATGTTGCACGAAAGTTGGTTTAGAGTCCTAGAAACGCGTTGTTAGATGTTTCATAAGTTCGTCAAACTTGTACAAAGATCATTGAGACACTTATAAGCACTCATGTTGCATAAAACATGGTTTAGAGTCCTAGCAACGACATTGTTAGACGTTTCATAAGTTCGTCAAACTTGTACAAAGCTCATTGAGAAACTTATAAGCACTCATGTTGCATGAAATTTAGTTTAGAGTCCTAGAAACCGCGTTATTAGATGTTTCATAAGTTCGTAGAACTTGTACAAAGCTCATTGAGACACTTATAAGCACTAATGTTGCATGAAACTTGGTTTAGAGTACTAGAAACCGCGTTGTAAGATGTTTCATAAGTTCGTCAAATTAGTACAAAGCTCATTGAGACACTTATAAACACTCATGTTGCATGACACTTCGTTTAGAGTCTTAGAAACCGCGTTGTTAGATGTTTCATAAGTTCGTCAAACTTGTACAAAGCTCATTGAGACACTTATAAGCACTCATGTTGCATAAAACTTTTGTTTAGATTCCTAGAAACGCGTTGTTAGATGTTTCATAAGTTCGTCGAACTTGTACAAAGATCATTGAGACACCTATAAGCACTCATCTTGCATGAAAATTGTTTTAGAGTCCTAGAAACCACGTTGTAAGATGTTTCATAAGTTCGTCAAACTAGTACAAAGCTCATTGAGATACTTATAAGCACTAATGTTGCATGACACTTCGTTTAGAGTCTTAGAAACCGTGTTGTTAGATGTATCATAAGTTCGTCAAACTTGTACAAAGCTCACTGAGACACTTATAAACACTCATGTTGCATAAAAATTGGTTTAGAGTCCTAGAAACGCGTTGTTAGATGTTTCATAAGTTCATTAAACTTGTACAAAGCTCATTGAGAAACTTATAAGCACTCATGTTGAAAGAAACTTGGTTTAGAGTCCTAGAAACCGCGTTGTTAGATGTTTCATAAATTCGTCAAACAAGTACAAAGCTCATTGAGACACTTATAAGCACTCATGTTGCATGAAACTTAGTTTAGAGTTCTAGAAACGCGTTGTTAGATATTTCATAAGTTCGTCAAACTAAAACAAAGCTCATTGAGACACTTATAAGAACTCATGTTGCATGAAACTTGGTTTAGAGTCCTAGAAACCGCGTTGTAAGATGTTTCATAAGTTCGTCAAACTAGTACAAAGCTCATTGAGACACTTATAAGCAGTCATGTTACATAAAACTTGGTTTAGAGTCCTAGAAACGCGTTGTTTGATGTTTCATAACTTCGTCAAACTTGTACAAACCTCATTGAGACACTTATAAGCACTCATGTTGCATAAAACTTTTGTTTAGATTCCTAGAAACGCGTTGTTAGATGTTTCATAAGTTCGTCGAACTTGTACAAAGATCATTGAGACACCTATAAGCACTCATGTTGCATGAAAATTGTTTTAGAGTCCTAGAAACCTCGTTGTAAGATGTTTCATAAGTTTGTCAAACTAGTACAAAGCTCATTGAAACACTTATAAGCAGTCATGTTGCATGACACTTTGTTTAGAGTCTTAGAAACCGCGTTGTTAGATGTTTCATAAGTTTGTCAAACTTGTACAAAGCTCATTGAGACACTTATAAGCAGTCATGTTACATAAAACTTGGTTTAGAGTCCTAGAAACGCGTTGTTTGATGTTTCATAACTTCGTCAAACTTGTACAAAGCTCATTGAGACACTTATAAGCACTCATGTTGCATAAAACCTTGTTTAGAGTCCTAGCAACCACATTGTTATACGTTTTATAAATTCGTCAAACTTGTACAAAGCTGATTGAGACACTTATAAGCACTCATGTTGCATGAAACTTGGTTTAGAGTCCTAGAAAAGCGTTGTTAGATGTTTCATTAGTTCGTCAAACTTGTACAAAGCTCATTTAGACACTTATAAGAATTCGTTTTGAAAGAAACTTGGTTTAGAGTCCTAGAAACGTGTTGTTAGATGTTTCATAAGTTCGTCGAACTTGTACAAAGCTGATTGAGACACTTATAAGCACTCATGTTGCATGAAACTTGGTTTAGAGTCCTAGAAACCGCGTTGTTAGATGTTTCATAAGTTCGTCGAACTTGTACAAAGCTCATTGAGACACTTATAAGCACCCATGTTGCATGAAACATGGTTTAGAGTCCGAGAAACCGCGTTGTAAGATGTTTCATAAGTTCGTCAAACGAGTACAAAACTCATTGAGACACTTATAAGCACTCATGTTGCATGACACTTAGTTTAGAGTCTTAGAAACCACATTGTTAGACGTTTCATAAGTTCGTCAAACTTGTACAAAGCTCATTGAGAAACTTATAAGCACTCATGTTGCATGAAACTTAGTTTAGAGTCCTAGAAACCGTGTTGTTAGATGTTTCACAAGTTCGTAGAACTTGTACAAAGCTCATTGAGACACTTATAAGAACTCATGTTGCATGAAACTTGGTTTAGAGTACTAGAAACCGCGGTCGTAAGATGTTTCATAAGTTCGTCAATCTAGTACAAAGCTCATCGAGACACTTATAAGCATTCATGTTGCATGAAACTTGGTTTAGAGTCCTAGAAACGCGTTGTTAGATGTTTCATAAGTTCGTCAAACAAGTACAAAGCTCATTGAGACACTTATAAGCACTCATATTGCATGAAACTTTGTTTAGAGTCCTAGAAACCGCGTTGTTAGATGTTTCATAAGTTCGTCGAACTTGTACAAATCTCATTGAGACACTTATAAGCACTCATGTTGCGTGAAACTTGGTTTAGAGTCCTAGAAACCGCGTTGTAATATGTTTCATAAGTTCGTCAAACTAGTACAAAACTCATTGAGACACTTATAAGCACTCATGTTGCATGACACTTCGTTTAGAGTCTTATAAACCGCGTTGTTAGATGTATCATAAGTTCGTCAAACTTGTACAAAGCTCATTGAGACACTTATAAGCACTCATGTTGCATAAAATTTGGTTTAGAGTCCTAGAAACGCGTTGTTAGAAGTTTCATAAGTTCATCAAACTTGTACAAAGCTCATTGAGACACATATAAGCACTCATGTTGAAAGAAACTTGGTTTAGAGTCCTAGAAACCGCGTTGTTAGATGTTTCATAAATTCGTCAAACTAGTACAAAGCTCATTGAGACAATTATAAGCACTCATGTTGCATGAAACTTAGTTTAAAGTCCTAGAAACGTGTTGTCAGATGTTTCATAAGTTCTTCAAACTAAAACAAAGCTCATTGAGACACTTATAAGAACTCATGTTGCATGAAACTTGGTTTAGAGTCCTAGAAACGAGTTGTTAGATTTTTCATAAGTTCGTCAAACTTGTACAAAGCTCATTAAGACACTTATAAGCACTCATGTTGCATGGAACTTGGTTTAGAGTCCTAGAAACTCCTTGTTATATGTTTCTTTAATTCGTCAAACTTGTACAAAGCTCATTGAGACACTTTTAAGAACTCATGTTGAAAAAAACTTGGTTTAGAGTCCTCGAAACGCGTTGTTAGATGTTTCATAAGTTCATCAAACTAGTACAAAGCTCATTGAGACACTTATAAGCACTCATGTTGCATGAAACTTAGTTTAAAGGCATAGAAACCGCGTTGTTAGATGTTTCATAAGTTCGTCGAACTGGTACAAAGCTCATTGAGACACTTATAAGCACTCATGTTGCATGAAACTTGGTTTAGAGTCCTAGAAACCGCGTTGTAAGATGTTTCATAAGTTCGTCAACCTAGTACAAAGCTCATTGAGAGACTTTTAAGCAGTCATGTTGCATGAAACTTTGTTTAGAGTCCTAGAAACCGTGTTGTTAGATGTTTCATAAGTTCGTCGAACTTGTACAAATCTCATTGAGACACTTATAAGCACTCATGTTGCATGAAACTTGGTTTAGAGTCCTAGAAACGCCTTGTTAGATGTTTCATAAGTTAGTCAAACTAGTACAAAGCTCATTGAGACACTTATAATCACTCATGTTGCATGACCCTTCGTTTAGAGTCTTAGAAACCGCGTTGTTAGATGTTTCATAAGTTCGTCAAACTTGTACAAAGCTCATTGAGACACTTATAAGCACTCATGTTGCATAAAACTTGGGTTAGAGTCCTAGAAACGTGTTGTTAGATGTTTCATAAGTTCATCAAACTTGTACAAAGCTCATTGAGACACTTATAAGCACTCATGTTGAAAGAAACTTGGTGTAGAGTCCTAGAAACCGCTTTGTTAGATGTTTCATAAATTCGTCAAACTAGTACAAAGCTCATTGAGACACTTATAAGCACTCATGTTGCATGAAACATAGTTTAGAGTCCTAGAAACACGTTGTTAGATGTTTCATAAGTTCGTCAAACTAAAACAAAGCTCATTGAGACACTTATAAGAACTCATGTTGCATGAAACTTGGTTTAGAGTCCTAGAAACGAGTTGTTAGATTTTTCATAAGTTTGTCAAACTTGTACAAAACTCATTGAGACACTTATAAGCACTCATGTTGCATGTCATTGAGACACTTATAAGCACTCATGTTGCATGAAACTTGGTTTAGAGTCCTAGAAACTCCTTGTTATATGTTTCTTTAATTCGTCAAACTTGTACAAAGCTCATTGAGACACTTTTAAGAACTCATGTTGAAAAAAACTTGGTTTAGAGTCCTAGGAACGCGTTGTTAGATGTTTCATAAGTTCGTCAAACTAGTACAAAGCTCATTGAGACACTTATAAGCACTCATGTTGCATGAAACTTAGTTTAGAGTCCTAGAAACCGCGTTGTTAGATATTTCATAAGTTCGTCGAACTGGTACAAACCTCATTGAGACACTTATAAGCACTCATGTTGCATGAAACTTGGTTTAGAGTCCTAGAAACCGCGTCGTAAGATGTTTCATAAGTTTGTCAAACTTTTACAAAGCTCATTGAGAGACTTATAAGCAGTCATGTTGCATGAAATTTTGTTTAGAGTCCTAGAAACCGCGTTGTTAGATGTTTCATAAGTTCATCAAACTTGTTCAAAGCTCATTGAGACACTTATAAGCAGTCATGTTACATAAAACTTGGTTTAGAGTCCTAGAAACGCGTTGTTAGATGTTTCATAACTTCGTCAAACTTGTACAAAGCTCATTGAGACACTTATAAGCACTCATGTTGCATAAAACATGGTTTAGAGTCCTAGCAACTACATTGTTAGACGTTTCAGAAGTTCGTCAAACTTGTACAAAGCTCATTGAGAAACTTATAAGCACTCATGTTGCATGAAACTTAGTTTAGAGTCCTAGAAACCGTGTTGTTAGATGTTTCATAAGTTCGTAGAACTTGTACAAAACTCATTGAGACACTTATAAGCACTCATGTTGCATGAAACTTGGTTTAGAGTCCTAGAAACCGCGTTGTTAGATGTTTCATAAATTCGTCAAACTAGTACAAAGCTCATTGAGACACTTATAAGCACTCATGTTGCATGAAATTAAGTTTAGAGTCCTAGAAACGCATTGTTAGATGTTTCATAAGTTCGTCAAACTAAAACAAAGCTCATTGAGACACTTATAAGAACTCATGTTGCATGAAACTTGGTTTAGAGTCCTAGAAACGAGTTGTTAGATTTTTCATAAGTTCGTCAAACTTGTACAAAGCTCATTGAGACACTTATAAGCACTCATGATGCATGAAACTTGGTTTAGAGTCCTAGGAACTCCTTGTTATATGTTTCTTTAATTCGTCAAACTTGTACAAAGCTCATTGAGACACTTTTAAGAACTCATGTTGAAAAAAACTTGGTTTAGAGTCCTAGAAACGCGTTGTTAGATGTTTCATAAGTTCGTCAAACTAGTACAAAGCTCATTGAGACACTTATAAGCACTCATGTTGCATGAAACTTAGTTTAGAGTCCTAGAAACCGCGTTTTTAGATGTTTCATAAGTTCGTCGAACTGGTACAAATCTCATTGAGACACTTATAAGCACTCATGTTGCATGAAACTTGGTTTAGAGTCCTAGTAACCGCGTTGTTAGATGTTTCATAAGTTTGCATGAAACTTGGTTTAGAGTCCTAGAAACGCCTTGTTAGATGTTTCATTAATTCGTCAAACTTGTACAAAGCTCATTGAGACACTTATAAGAACTCATGTTGAAATAAACTTGGTTTAGAGTCCTAGAAACCGTGTTGTTAGATGTTTCGTAAGTTCGTAAAACTAGTACAAAGCTCATTGAGACACTTATAAGCACTCATGTTGCATGAAACTTGGTTTAGAGTCCTAGAAACCGCGTTGTTAGATGTTTCATAAGTTCGTCGAACTTGTACAAAGCTCATTGAGACACTTATAAGCACTCATGTTGCATGACACTTCGTTTAAAATCTTAGAAACCACATTGTTAGACGTTTCATAAGTTCGTCAAACTTGTATAAAGCTCATTGAGAAACTTATAAGCACTCATGTTGCATGAAACTTAGTTTAGAGTCCTAGAAACCGTGTTGTTAGATGTTTCACAAGTTCGTAGAACTTGTACAAAGCTCATTGAGACACTTATAAGCACTCATGTTGCATGAAACTTGGTTTAGAGTACTAGAAACCGCGGTTGTAAGATGTTTCATAAGTTCGTCAAACTAGTAAAAAGCTCATTGAGACACTTATAAGCACTCATGTTGCATGAAACTTCGTTTAGAGTCTTAGAAACCGCGTTCTTAGATGTATCATAAGTTCGGCAAACTTGTACAAAGCTCATTGAGACACTTATAAGCACTCATGTTGCATAAAACTTGGTTTCGAGTCCTAGAAACGCGTTGTTAGATGTTTCATAAGTTCATCAAACTTGTACAAAGCTCATTGAGACACTTATAAGCACTCATGTTGAAAGAAACTTGGTTTAGATTCCTAGGAACCGCGTTGTTAGATGTTTCATAAATTCGTCAAACTAGTACAAAGCTCATTGAGACACTTATAAGCACACATGTTGCATGAAACTTAGTTTAAAGTCCTAGAAACGCGTTGTTAGATGTTTCATAAGTTCGTCAAACTAAAACAAAGCTCATTGAGACACTTATAAGAACTCATGTTGCATGAAACTTGGTTTAGAGTCCTAGAAACGAGTTGTTAGATTTTTCATAAGTTCGTCAAACTTGTACAAAGCTCATTGAGACACTTATAAGCACTCATGTTGCATGAAACTTGGTTTAGAGTCCTAGAAACTCCTTGTTATATGTTTCTTTAATTCGTCAAACTTGTACAAAGCTCATTGAGACACTTTTAAGAACTCATGTTGAAAAAAACTTGGTTTAGAGTCCTCGAAACGCGTTGTTAGATGTTTCATAAGTTCGTCAAACTAGTACAAAGCTCATTGAGACACTTATAAGCACTCATGTTGCATGAAACTTAGTTTAGAGGCATAGAAACCGCGTTATTAGATGTTTCGTAAGTTCGTCGAACTGGTACAAAGCTCATTGAGACACTTATAAGCACTCATGTTGCATGAAACTTGGTTTAGAGTCCTAGAAACCGCGTTGTAAGATGTTTCATAAGTTCGTCAACCTAGTACAAAGCTCATTGAGAGACTTATAAGCAGTCATGTTGCATGAAACTTTGTTTAGAGTCCTAGAAACCGCGTTGTTAGATGTTTCATAAGTTCGTCGAACTTGTACAAATCTCATTGAGACACTTATAAGCACTCATGTTGCATGAAACTTGGTTTAGAGTCCTAGAAACGCCTTGTTAGATGTTACATTAGTTCGTCAAACTTGTACAAAGCTCATTGAGACACTTATAAGAACTAATTTTGAAAGAAACTTCGATTAGAATCCTAGAAACCGCGTTGTTAGATGTTTCATAAGTTCGTCAAACTAGTACAAAGCTCAATGAGACACTTATAAGCACTCATGTTGCATGAAACTTAGTTTAGAGTCCTAGAAACCGCGTTGTTAGATGTTTCATAAGTTCGTCGAACTTGTACAAAGCTCATTGAGACACTTATAAGCACTCATGTTGCATGAAACTAGGTTTAGAGTCCTAGAAACCACGTTGTAAGATGTTTCATAAGTTCGTCAAACTAGTACAAAGCTCATTGAGACACTTATAAGCACTCATGTTGCATGACACTTCGTTTATAGTCTTAGAAACGCGTTGTTATATGTTTCATAAGTTCGTCAAACTTGTACAAAGGTCATTGAGACACTTATAAGCACTCATGTTGCACGAAAGTTGGTTTAGAGTCCTAGAAACGCGTTGTTAGATGTTTCATAAGTTCGTCAAACTTGTACAAAGATCATTGAGACACTTATAAGCACTCATGTTGCATAAAACATGGTTTAGAGTCCTAGCAACGACATTGTTAGACGTTTCATAAGTTCGTCAAACTTGTACAAAGCTCATTGAGAAACTTATAAGCACTCATGTTGCATGAAACTTAGTTTAGAGTCCTAGAAACCGCGTTATTAGATGTTTCATAAGTTCGTAGAACTTGTACAAAGCTCATTGAGACACTTATAAGCACTAATGTTGCATGAAACTTGGTTTAGAGTACTAGAAACCGCGTTGTAAGATGTTTCATAAGTTCGTCAAATTAGTACAAAGCTCATTGAGACACTTATAAACACTCATGTTGCATGACACTTCGTTTAGAGTCTTAGAAACCGCGTTGTTAGATGTTTCATAAGTTCGTCAAACTTGTACAAAGCTCATTGAGACACTTATAAGCACTCATGTTGCATAAAACTTTTGTTTAGATTCCTAGAAACGCGTTGTTAGATGTTTCATAAGTTCGTCGAACTTGTACAAAGATCATTGAGACACCTATAAGCACTCATCTTGCATGAAAATTGTTTTAGAGTCCTAGAAACCACGTTGTAAGATGTTTCATAAGTTCGTCAAACTAGTACAAAGCTCATTGAGATACTTATAAGCACTCATGTTGCATGACACTTCGTTTAGAGTCTTAGAAACCGTGTTGTTAGATGTATCATAAGTTCGTCAAACTTGTACAAAGCTCACTGAGACACTTATAAACACTCATGTTGCATAAAAATTGGTTTAGAGTCCTAGAAACGCGTTGTTAGATGTTTCATAAGTTCATTAAACTTGTACAAAGCTCATTGAGAAACTTATAAGCACTCATGTTGAAAGAAACTTGGTTTAGAGTCCTAGAAACCGCGTTGTTAGATGTTTCATAAATTCGTCAAACAAGTACAAAGCTCATTGAGACACTTATAAGCACTCATGTTGCATGAAACTTAGTTTAGAGTCCTAGAAACGCGTTGTTAGATATTTCATAAGTTCGTCAAACTAAAACAAAGCTCATTGAGACACTTATAAGAACTCATGTTGCATGAAACTTGGTTTAGAGTCCTAGAAACCGCGTTGTAAGATGTTTCATAAGTTCGTCAAACTAGTACAAAGCTCATTGAGACACTTATAAGCGGTCATGTTACATAAAACTTGGTTTAGAGTCCTAGAAACGCGTTGTTTGATGTTTCATAACTTCGTCAAACTTGTACAAACCTCATTGAGACACTTATAAGCACTCATGTTGCATAAAAATTTTGTTTAGATTCCTAGAAACGCGTTGTTAGATGTTTCATAAGTTCGTCGAACTTGTACAAAGATCATTGAGACACCTATAAGCACTCATGTTGCATGAAAATTTTTTTAGAGTCCTAGAAACCTCGTTGTAAGATGTTTCATAAGTTCGTCAAACTAGTACAAAGCTCATTGAAACACTTATAAGCAGTCATGTTGCATGACACTTTGTTTAGAGTCTTAGAAACCGCGTTGTTAGATGTTTCATAAGTTCGTCAAACTTGTACAAAGCTCATTGAGACACTTATAAGCGGTCATGTTACATAAAACTTGGTTTAGAGTCCTAGAAACGCGTTGTTTGATGTTTCATAACTTCGTCAAACTTGTACAAAGCTCATTGAGACACTTATAAGCACTCATGTTGCATAAAACCTTGTTTAGAGTCCTAGCAACCACATTGTTATACGTTTTATAAATTCGTCAAACTTGTACAAAGCTGATTGAGACACTTATAAGCACTCATGTTGCATGAAACTTGGTTTAGAGTCCTAGAAAAGCGTTGTTAGATGTTTCATTAGTTCGTCAAACTTGTACAAAGCTCATTTAGACACTTATAAGAACTCGTTTTGAAAGAAACTTGGTTTAGAGTCCTAGAAACGTGTTGTTAGATGTTTCATAAGTTCGTCGAACTTGTACAAAGCTGATTGAGACACTTATAAGCACTCATGTTGCATGAAACTTGGTTTAGAGTCCTAGAAACCGCGTTGTTAGATGTTTCATAAGTTCGTCGAACTTGTACAAAGCTCATTGAGACACTTATAAGCACCCATGTTGCATGAAACATGGTTTAGAGTCCGAGAAACCGCGTTGTAAGATGTTTCATAAGTTCGTCAAACGAGTACAAAACTCATTGAGACACTTATAAGCACTCATGTTGCATGACACTTAGTTTAGAGTCTTAGAAACCACATTGTTAGACGTTTCATAAGTTCGTCAAACTTCTACAAAGCTCATTGAGAAACTTATAAGCACTCATGTTGCATGAAACTTAGTTTAGAGTCCTAGAAACCGTGTTGTTAGATGTTTCACAAGTTCGTAGAACTTGTACAAAGCTCATTGAGACACTTATAAGAACTCATGTTGCATGAAACTTGGTTTAGAGTACTAGAAACCGCGGTCGTAAGATGTTTCATAAGTTCGTCAATCTAGTACAAAGCTCATCGAGACACTTATAAGCATTCATGTTGCATGAAACTTGGTTTAGAGTCCTAGAAACGCGTTGTTAGATGTTTCATAAGTTCGTCAAACAAGTACAAAGCTCATTGAGACACTTATAAGCACTCATGTTGCATGAAACTTTGTTTAGAGTCCTAGAAACCGCGTTGTTAGATGTTTCATAAGTTCGTCGAACTTGTACAAATCTCATTGAGACACTTATAAGCACTCATGTTGCGTGAAACTTAGTTTAGAGTCCTAGAAACCGCGTTGTAAGATGTTTCATAAGTTCGTCAAACTAGTACAAAACTCATTGAGACACTTATAAGCACTCATGTTGCATGACACTTCGTTTAGAGTCTTATAAACCGCGTTGTTAGATGTATCATAAGTTCTTCAAACTTGTACAAAGCTCATTGAGACACTTATAAGCACTCATGTTGCATAAAACTTGGTTTAGAGTCCTAGAAACGCGTTGTTAGAAGTTTCATAAGTTCATCAAACTTGTACAAAGCTCATTGAGACACATATAAGCACTCATGTTGAAAGAAACTTGGTTTAGAGTCCTAGAAACCGCGTTGTTAGATGTTTCATAAATTCGTCAAACTAGTACAAAGCTCATTGAGACAATTATAAGCACTCATGTTGCATGAAACTTAGTTTAAAGTCCTAGAAACGCGTTGTCAGATGTTTCATAAGTTCTTCAAACTAAAACAAAGCTCATTGAGACACTTATAAGAACTCATGTTGCATGAAACTTGGTTTAGAGTCCTAGAAACGAGTTGTTAGATTTTTCATAAGTTCGTCAAACTTGTACAAAGCTCATTAAGACACTTATAAGCACTCATGTTGCATGGAACTTGGTTTAGAGTCCTAGAAACTCCTTGTTATATGTTTCTTTAATTCGTCAAACTTGTACAAAGCTCATTGAGACACTTTTAAGAACTCATGTTGAAAAAAACTTGGTTTAGAGTCCTCGAAACGAGTTGTTAGATGTTTCATAAGTTCATCAAACTAGTACAAAGCTCATTGAGACACTTATAAGCACTCATGTTGCATGAAACTTAGTTTAAAGGCATAGAAACCGCGTTGTTAGATGTTTCATAAGTTCGTCGAACTGGTACAAAGCTCATTGAGACACTTATAAGCATTCATGTTGCATGAAACTTAATTTAGAGTCCTAGAAACCGCGTTGTAAGATGTTTCATAAGTTCGTCAACCTAGTACAAAGCTCATTGAGAGACTTTTAAGCAGTCATGTTGCATGCAACTTTGTTTAGAGTCCTAGAAACCGTGTTGTTAGATGTTTCATAAGTTCGTCGAACTTGTACAAATCTCATTGAGACACTTATAAGCACTCATGTTGCATGAAACTTGGTTTAGAGTCCTAGAAACGCCTTGTTAGATGTTTCATAAGTTAGTCAAACTAGTACAAAGCTCATTGAGACACTTATAAGCACTCATGTTGCATGACCCTTCGTTTAGAGTCTTAGAAACCGCGTTGTTAGATGTTTCATAAGTTCGTCAAACTTGTACAAAGCTCATTGAGACACTTATAAGCACTCATGTTGCATAAAACTTGGGTTAGAGTCCTAGAAACGTGTTGTTAGATGTTTCATAAGTTCATCAAACTTGTACAAAGCTCATTGAGACACTTATAAGCACTCATGTTGAAAGAAACTTGGTGTAGAGTCCTAGAAACCGCTTTGTTAGATGTTTCATAAATTCGTCAAACTAGTACAAAGCTCATTGAGACACTTATAAGCACTCATGTTGCATGAAACATAGTTTAGAGTCCTAGAAACGCGTTGTTAGATGTTTCATAAGTTCGTCAAACTAAAACAAAGCTCATTGAGACACTTATAAGAACTCATGTTGCATGAAACTTGGTTTAGAGTCCTAGAAACGAGTTGTTAGATTTTTCATAAGTTTGTCAAACTTGTACAAAACTCATTGAGACACTTATAAGCACTCATGTTGCATGTCATTGAGACACTTATAAGCACTCATGTTGCATGAAACTTGGTTTAGAGTCCTAGAAACTCCTTGTTATATGTTTCTTTAATTCGTCAAACTTGTACAAAGCTCATTGAGACACTTTTAAGAACTCATGTTGAAAAAAACTTGGTTTAGAGTCCTAGGAACGCGTTGTTAGATGTTTCATAAGTTCGTCAAACTAGTACAAAGCTCATTGAGACACTTATAAGCACTCATGTTGCATGAAACTTAGTTTAGAGTCCTAGAAACCGCGTTGTTAGATGTTTCATAAGTTCGTCGAACTGGTACAAACCTCATTGAGACACTTATAAGCACTCATGTTGCATGAAACTTGGTTTAGAGTCCTAGAAACCGCGTCGTAAGATGTTTCATAAGTTTGTCAAACTAGTACAAAGCTCATTGAGAGACTTATAAGCAGTCATGTTGCATGAAACTTTGTTTAGAGTCCTAGAAACCGCGTTGTTAGATGTTTCATAAGTTCATCAAACTTGTTCAAAGCTCATTGAGACACTTATAAGCAGTCATGTTACATAAAACTTGGTTTAGAGTCCTAGAAACGCGTTGTTAGATGTTTCATAACTTCGTCAAACTTGTACAAAGCTCATTGAGACACTTATAAGCACTCATGTTGCATAAAACCCTGTTTAGAGTCCTAGCAACCACATTGTTAGACGTTTTATAAGTTCGTCAAACTTGTACAAAGCTGATTGAGACACTTATAAGCACTCATGTTGCATGAAACTTGGTTTAGAGTTCTAGAAATGCGTTGTTAGATGTTACATTAGTTCGTCAAACTTGTACAAAGCTCATTGAGACACTTATAAGAACTAATTTTGAAAGAAACTTGGATTACAATCCTAGAAACCGCGTTGTTAGATGTTTCATAATTTCGTCAAACTAGTACAAAGCTCATTGAGACAATTATAAGCACTCATGTTGCATGAAACTTAGTTTAGAGTCCTAGAAACCGCGTTGTTAGATGTTTCATAAGTTCGTCGAACTTGTACAAAGCTCATTCAGACACTTATAAGCACTCATGTTGCATGAAACTAGGTTTAGAGTCCTAGAAACCACGTTGTAAGATGTTTCATAAGTTCGTCAAACTAGTACAAAGCTCATTGAGACACTTATAAACACTCATATTGCATGACACTTCGTTTAGAGTCTTAGAAACCGCGTTGTTAGATGTTTCATAAGTTCGTCAAACTTGTACAAACCTCATTGAGACACTTATAAGCACTCATGTTGCATAAAACTTGGGTTAGAGTCCTAGAAACGTGTTGTTAGATGTTTCATAAGTTCATCAAACTTGTACAAAGCTCATTGAGACACTTATAAGCACTCATGTTGAAAGAAACTTGGTGTAGAGTCCTAGAAACCGCTTTGTTAGATGTTTCATAAATTCGTCAAACTAGTACAAAGCTCATTGAGACACTTATAAGCACTCATGTTGCATGAAACTTAGTTTAGAGTCCTAGAAACGCGTTGTTAGATGTTTCATAAGTTCTTCAAACTAAAACAAAGCTCATTGAGACACTTATAAGATCTCATGTTGCATGAAACTTGGTTTAGAGTCCTAGAAACGAGTTGTTAGATTTTTCATAAGTTTGTCAAACTTGTACAAAACTCATTGAGACACTTATAAGCACTCATGTTGCATGAAACTTGGTTTAGAGTCCTAGAAACTCCTTGTTATATGTTTCTTTAATTCGTCAAACTTGTACAAAGCTCATTGAGACACTTTTAAGAACTCATGTTGAAAAAAACTTGGTTTAGAGTCCTAGAAACGCGTTGTTAGATGTTTCATAAATTCGTCAAACTAGTACAAAGCTCATTGAGACACTTATAAGCACTCATGTTGCATGAAACTTAGTTTAGAGTCATAGAAACCGCGTTGTTAGATGTTTCAAAAGTTCGTCGAACTGGTACAAAGCTCATTGAGACACTTATAAGCATTCATGTTGCATGAAACTTGGTTTAGAGTCCTAGAAACCGCGTTGTAAGATGTTTCATAAGTTCGTCAAACTAGTACAAAGCTCATTGAGAGACTTATAAGCAGTCATGTTACATGAAACTTTGTTTAGAGTCCTAGAAACCGCGTTGTTAGATGTTTCATAAGTTCGTCGAACTTGTACAAATCTCATTGAGACACTTATAAGCACTCATGTTGCATGAAACTTGGTTTAGAGTCCTAGAAACACCTTGTTAGATGTTTCATTAATTCGTCAAACTTGTACAAAGCTCATTGAGACACTTATAAGAACTCATGTGGAAAGAAACTTGGTTTAGAGTCCTAGAAACCGTGTTGTTAGATGTTTCCTAAGTTCGTAAAACTAGTACAAAGCTCATTGAGACACTTATAAGCACTCATGTTGCATGAAACTTAGTTTAGAGTCCTAGAAACCGCGTTGTTAGATGTTTCATAAGTTCGTCGAACTTGTACAAAGCTCATTGAGACACTTATAAGCACTCATGTTGCATGAAACTTGGTTTAGAGTCCTAGAAACCGCGTTGTAAGATGTTTCATAAGTTCGTCAAACTAGTAAAAAGCTCATTGAAACACTTGTAAGCGAGTCATGTTCCATGACACTTTGTTTAGAGTCTTAGAAACCGCGTTGTTAGATGTTTCATAAGTTCGTCAAACTTGTACAAAGCTCATTGAGACACTTATAAGCGGTCATGTTACATAAAACTTTGTTTAGAGTCCTAGAAACGCGTTGTTAGATGTTTCATAACTTCGTCAAACTTGTACAAAGATCATTGAGACACTTATAAGCACTCATGTTGCATAAAACCTTGTTTAGAGTCCTAGCAACCACATTGTTAGACGTTTTATAAGTTCGTCAAACTTGTACAAAGCTGATTGAGACACTTATAAGCACTCATGTTGCATGAAACTTGGTTTAGAGTCCTAGAAACGCGTTGTTAGATGTTACATTAGTTCGTCAAACTTGTACAAAGCTCATTGAGACACTTATAAGAACTAATTTTGAAAGAAACTTGGATTAGAATCCTAGAAACCGCGTTGTTAGATGTTTCATAAGTTCGTCAAACTAGTACAAAGCTCATTGAGACACTTATAAGCACTCATGTTGCATGAAACTTAGTTTAGAGTCCTAGAAACCGCGTTGTTAGATGTTTCATAAGTTCGTCGAACTTGTACAAAGCTCATTGAGATACTTATATGCACTCATGTTGCATAAAACTAGGTTTAGAGTCCTAGAAACCACGTTGTAAGATGTTTCATAAGTTCGTCAAACTAGTACAAAGCTCATTGAGACACTTATAAACACTCATGTTGCATGACACTTCGTTTAGAGTCTTAGAAACCGCGTTGTTAGATGTTTCATAAGTTCGTCAAACTTGTACAAAGCTCATTGAGACACTTATAAGCACTCATGTTGCATAAAACTTTTGTTTAGATTCCTAGAAACGTGTTGTTAGATGTTTCATAAGTTCGTCGAACTTGTACAAAGCTCATTGAGACACCTATAAGCACTCATGTTGCATGAAACTTGGTTTAGAGTCCTAGAAACGAGTTGTTAGATGTTTCATAAGTTCGTCAAACTAGTACAAAGCTCATTGAGATACTTATAAGCACTCATGTTGCATGACACTTCGTTTAGAGTCTTAGAAACCGCATTGTTAGATGTATCATAAGTTCGTCAAACTTGTACAAAGCTCATTGAGACACTTATAAGCACTCATGTTGCATAAAAATTGGTTTAGAGTCCTAGAAACGCGTTGTTAGATGTTTCATAAGTTCATTAAACTTGTACAAAGCTCATTGAGAAACTTATAAACACTCATGTCGAAAGAAACTTGGTTTAGAGTCCTAGAAACCGCGTTGTTAGATGTTTCATAAATTCGTCAAACAAGTACAAAGCTCATTGAGACACTTATAAGCACTCATGTTGCATGAAACTTAGTTTAGAGTCCTAGAAACGCGTTGTTAGATATTTCATAAGTTCGTCAAACTAAAACAAAGCTCATTGAGACACTTATAAGAACTCATGTTGCATGAAACTTGGTTTAGAGTCCTAGAAACCGCGTTGTAAGATGTTTCATAAGTTTGTCAAACTAGTACAAAGCTCATTGAGAGACTTATAAGCAGTCATGTTGCATGAAACTTTGTTTAGAGTCCTAGAAACCGCGTTGTTAGATGTTTCATAAGTTCATCAAACTTGTTCAAAGCTCATTGAGACACTTATAAGCAGTCATGTTACATAAAACTTGGTTTAGAGTCCTAGAAACGCGTTGTTAGATGTTTCATAACTTCGTCAAACTTGTACAAAGCTCATTGAGACACTTATAAGCACTCATGTTGCATAAAACCCTGTTTAGAGTCCTAGCAACCACATTGTTAGACGTTTTATAAGTTCGTCAAACTTGTACAAAGCTGATTGAGACACTTATAAGCACTCATGTTGCATGAAACTTGGTTTAGAGTTCTAGAAATGCGTTGTTAGATGTTACATTAGTTCGTCAAACTTGTACAAAGCTCATTGAGACACTTATAAGAACTAATTTTGAAAGAAACTTGGATTACAATCCTAGAAACCGCGTTGTTAGATGTTTCATAATTTCGTCAAACTAGTACAAAGCTCATTGAGACAATTATAAGCACTCATGTTGCATGAAACTTAGTTTAGAGTCCTAGAAACCGCGTTGTTAGATGTTTCATAAGTTCGTCGAACTTGTACAAAGCTCATTGAGACACTTATAAGCACTCATGTTGCATGAAACTAGGTTTAGAGTCCTAGAAACCACGTTGTAAGATGTTTCATAAGTTCGTCAAACTAGTACAAAGCTCATTGAGACACTTATAAACACTCATATTGCATGACACTTCGTTTAGAGTCTTAGAAACCGCGTTGTTAGATGTTTCATAAGTTCGTCAAACTTGTACAAACCTCATTGAGACACTTATAAGCACTCATGTTGCATAAAACTTGGGTTAGAGTCCTAGAAACGTGTTGTTAGATGTTTCATAAGTTCATCAAACTTGTACAAAGCTCATTGAGACACTTATAAGCACTCATGTTGAAAGAAACTTGGTGTAGAGTCCTAGAAACCGCTTTGTTATATGTTTCATAAATTCGTCAAACTAGTACAAAGCTCATTGAGACACTTATAAGCACTCATGTTGCATGAAACTTAGTTTAGAGTCCTAGAAACGCGTTGTTAGATGTTTCATAAGTTCTTCAAACTAAAACAAAGCTCATTGAGACACTTATAAGATCTCATGTTGCATGAAACTTGGTTTAGAGTCCTAGAAACGAGTTGTTAGATTTTTCATAAGTTTGTCAAACTTGTACAAAACTCATTGAGACACTTATAAGCACTCATGTTGCATGAAACTTGGTTTAGAGTCCTAGAAACTCCTTGTTATATGTTTCTTTAATTCGTCAAACTTGTACAAAGCTCATTGAGACACTTTTAAGAACTCATGTTGAAAAAAACTTGGTTTAGAGTCCTAGAAACGCGTTGTTAGATGTTTCATAAATTCGTCAAACTAGTACAAAGCTCATTGAGACACTTATAAGCACTCATGTTGCATGAAACTTAGTTTAGAGTCATAGAAACCGCGTTGTTAGATGTTTCAAAAGTTCGTCGAACTGGTACAAAGCTCATTGAGACACTTATAAGCATTCATGTTGCATGAAACTTGGTTTAGAGTCCTAGAAACCGCGTTGTAAGATGTTTCATAAGTTCGTCAAACTAGTACAAAGCTCATTGAGAGACTTATAAGCAGTCATGTTACATGAAACTTTGTTTAGAGTCCTAGAAACCGCGTTGTTAGATGTTTCATAAGTTCGTCGAACTTGTACAAATCTCATTGAGACACTTATAAGCACTCATGTTGCATGAAACTTGGTTTAGAGTCCTAGAAACACCTTGTTAGATGTTTCATTAATTCGTCAAACTTGTACAAAGCTCATTGAGACACTTATAAGAACTCATGTGGAAAGAAACTTGGTTTAGAGTCCTAGAAACCGTGTTGTTAGATGTTTCCTAAGTTCGTAAAACTAGTACAAAGCTCATTGAGACACTTATAAGCACTCATGTTGCATGAAACTTAGTTTAGAGTCCTAGAAACCGCGTTGTTAGATGTTTCATAAGTTCGTCGAACTTGTACAAAGCTCATTGAGACACTTATAAGCACTCATGTTGCATGAAACTTGGTTTAGAGTCCTAGAAACCGCGTTGTAAGATGTTTCATAAGTTCGTCAAACTAGTAAAAAGCTCATTGAAACACTTGTAAGCAGTCATGTTCCATGACACTTTGTTTAGAGTCTTAGAAACCGCGTTGTTAGATGTTTCATAAGTTCGTCAAACTTGTACAAAGCTCATTGAGACACTTATAAGCAGTCATGTTACATAAAACTTTGTTTAGAGTCCTAGAAACGCGTTGTTAGATGTTTCATAACTTCGTCAAACTTGTACAAAGATCATTGAGACACTTATAAGCACTCATGTTGCATAAAACCTTGTTTAGAGTCCTAGCAACCACATTGTTAGACGTTTTATAAGTTCGTCAAACTTGTACAAAGCTGATTGAGACACTTATAAGCACTCATGTTGCATGAAACTTGGTTTAGAGTCCTAGAAACGCGTTGTTAGATGTTACATTAGTTCGTCAAACTTGTACAAAGCTCATTGAGACACTTATAAGAACTAATTTTGAAAGAAACTTGGATTAGAATCCTAGAAACCGCGTTGTTAGATGTTTCATAAGTTCGTCAAACTAGTACAAAGCTCATTGAGACACTTATAAGCACTCATGTTGCATGAAACTTAGTTTAGAGTCCTAGAAACCGCGTTGTTAGATGTTTCATAAGTTCGTCGAACTTGTACAAAGCTCATTGAGATACTTATATGCACTCATGTTGCATAAAACTAGGTTTAGAGTCCTAGAAACCACGTTGTAAGATGTTTCATAAGTTCGTCAAACTAGTACAAAGCTCATTGAGACACTTATAAACACTCATGTTGCATGACACTTCGTTTAGAGTCTTAGAAACCGCGTTGTTAGATGTTTCATAAGTTCGTCAAACTTGTACAAAGCTCATTGAGACACTTATAAGCACTCATGTTGCATAAAACTTTTGTTTAGATTCCTAGAAACGTGTTGTTAGATGTTTCATAAGTTCGTCGAACTTGTACAAAGCTCATTGAGACACCTATAAGCACTCATGTTGCATGAAACTTGGTTTAGAGTCCTAGAAACGAGTTGTTAGATGTTTCATAAGTTCGTCAAACTAGTACAAAGCTCATTGAGATACTTATAAGCACTCATGTTGCATGACACTTCGTTTAGAGTCTTAGAAACCGCATTGTTAGATGTATCATAAGTTCGTCAAACTTGTACAAAGCTCATTGAGACACTTATAAGCACTCATGTTGCATAAAAATTGGTTTAGAGTCCTAGAAACGCGTTGTTAGATGTTTCATAAGTTCATTAAACTTGTACAAAGCTCATTGAGAAACTTATAAACACTCATGTCGAAAGAAACTTGGTTTAGAGTCCTAGAAACCGCGTTGTTAGATGTTTCATAAATTCGTCAAACAAGTACAAAGCTCATTGAGACACTTATAAGCACTCATGTTGCATGAAACTTAGTTTAGAGTCCTAGAAACGCGTTGTTAGATATTTCATAAGTTCGTCAAACTAAAACAAAGCTCATTGAGACACTTATAAGAACTCATGTTGCATGAAACTTGGTTTAGAGTCCTAGAAACCGCGTTGTAAGATGTTTCATAAGTTCGTCAAACTAGTACAAAGCTCATTGAAACACTTATAAGCAGTCATGTTGCATGACACTTTGTTTAGAGTCTTAGAAATCGCGTTGTTAGATGTTTCATAAGTTCGTCAAACTTGTACAATGCTCATTGAGACACTTATAAGCAGTCATGTTACATAAAACTTGGTTTAGAGTCCTAGAAACGCGTTGTTAGATGTTTCATCGGCAAACTTGTACAAAGCTCATTGAGACACTTACAAGCACTCATGTTGCATAAAACCTTGTTTAGAGTCCTAGCAACCACATTGTTATACGTTTTATAAATTCGTCAAACTTGTACAAAGCTGATTGAGACACTTATAAGCACTCATGTTGCATGAATCTTGGTTTAGAGTCCTAGAAACGCGTTGTTAGATGTTTCATTAGTTCGTCAAACTTGTACAAAGCTCATTTAGACACTTATAAGAACTCGTTTTGAAAGAAACTTGGATTAGAGTCCTAGAAACCGTGTTGTTAGATGTTTCATAAGTTCGTCAAACTTGTACAAAGCTCATTGAGACACTTATAAGCACTCATGTTGCATGAAAGTTAGTTTAGAGTCCTAGAAACCGCGTTGTTAGATGTTTCATAAGTTCGTCGAACTTGTACAAAGCTCATTGAGACACTTATAAGCACTCATGTTGCATGAAACTAGGTTTAGAGTCCTAGAAACCACGTTGTAAGATGTTTCATAAGTTCGTCAAACTAGTACAAAGCTCATTGAGACACTTATAAGCACTCATGGTGCATGACACTTTGTTTAGAGTCTTAGAAACCGCGTTGTTAGATGTTTCATAAGTTCGTCAAACTTGTACAAAGCTCATTGAGACACTTATAAGCACTCATGTTGCATAAAACATGGTTTAGAGTCCTAGCAACCACATTGTTAGACGTTTCGAAGTTCGTCAAACTTGTACAAAGCTCATTGAGAAACTTATAAGCACTCATGTTGCATGAAACTTAGTTTAGAGTCCTAGAAACCGTGTTGTTAGATGTTTCATAAGTTCGTACAACTTGTACAAAGCTCATTGAGACACTTACACTACAAGAAAACAGGGTAATTTCCTACCACATTTCCGACCGTAAAAACGTGGTCGGAAATTTCCGACCACTTTCCGACCGATTTCCGACTACATGGATATTGGTCGGAAATCGGTCGGAAATTTCCGACGGAAATCCGACACAAAAATGTGGTAGGAAATCGGTCGGAAATCGGTCGGATGTCCGTCGGAATTTATTTTGGTCGGATTTCCGTCGAAAATTTCCTACCGATTTCCGACCGATTTCCTACCACAATTGATCCGTTGCACAACGGTAACGAAACGTTAAAATATCGGTTGGAAATCGGTCGGAAAAGTAATCCGTCGGAAATTGGTAGGAAATTTCCTACCAATTTCCGACCAATTTCCGACCGATTTCCGACCGATATTTTAACGTTTCGTTACCGTTGTGCAACGGATCAATTGTGGTAGGAAATCGGTCGGAAATCGGTAGGAAATTTTTCTTATATATATCACATCCTCACTTCTTCTTTCTCACAATTTCTCTTATCAATCTCCATTTACCACAAAATTCAATACAAATTAACAATTTCTCTTATCAATCTCCATTTACCACAAAATTCAATAAAAATTATTATAATGAGTTATTTTATATCGTGGATGGATGGAAATCATAAAGATCCGGCGACGGGATTACTTTATGAAGAATTTGCGGAGGGGCTTAAACAATTTATGGAGTTTGCCGCAATTCAAGAAAGAACCGTAGCAACGAGGTAAAATGTATTGTCCTTGTAAAAATTGCGATAATCGTAGAAATGTTTTGGTAAAAGTAGTATGGAAGCATTTATATAATGTTGGTTTTACGCCGGGGTATAAAATATGGTATTCTCATGGGGAAAATGATTTGATGGTAAATTATCCTAGTAGTAGTAATTTACAATATTATGATAATAATATAGTTGTCCCTCCGGTAGAAGAACCTATATCTGTAGATAGGACCGTGCAAATGGTAAATGATATTTTTCGCGAAACTATGCCGTCGTTTGTTGGAGATCATCATGAGCCTACATTGGAAGAGCCAAA
Organism: Cochlearia excelsa; assembly: GCA_963556525.1. NCBI lineage: Eukaryota > Viridiplantae > Streptophyta > Magnoliopsida > Brassicales > Brassicaceae > Cochlearia > Cochlearia excelsa. The sequence continues at coordinate 2,111,761 of CAUVZT010000006.1, forward strand.
TGTGGAAGCGCAGAAATTCTTTGACATGTTGGATGCCGCTAAGAACCCGTTATATGGTGGGTGTAGAGAAGGTCATTCACCTCTTTCAATGCGACAAGAATGATGTCTATCAAAACGGATTACAATCTTTCGGAAGATTGTGTGGATGCGTGGGCTGGTCGATCAAAGACATTTTGCCCGAAGATAATATGGCACCGGGGACGTATTATGAAATCGAGAAGTTGGTATCTGGTCTAGGATTACCGTATCAGATTATCGATGTGTGCGTCGATAACTGTATGTTATATTGGAGAAGAGATGAAAACCGCTCGGCATGTCGGTTCTGTAAGAAACCACGATATAAAGAAACTGGTGGAAGAGTGTCCATACCTTATAAGAGAATGTGGTATTTGCCGTTAACGGATAGACTGAAGAGGTTATATCAGTCGGAGCGCACACGGCAAGTTCGATGAGATGGCATGCGGAACATGAGATGTTAAATGGAGAGATAGCACATCCTTCAGATGCTCATGCATGGAAACATTTTCAAAATGTGTATCCTAGTTTCGCAAGTGAGAGTCGCAATGTGTATTTGGGATTAAGTACTGATGGTTTCAACCCTTTTGGGAAACATGGGAGACAATATTCTTTATGGCCGGTGATCGTCACGCCTTACAACTTGCCTCCGTCATTGTGCATGGTTAGGGAGTTTTTGTTCCTATCTATTCTTGTTCCTGGGCCAGAGCATCCGAAGAGAGCACTAGACATATTTATGCAGCCGTTGATACATGAGTTGAAGATGTTATGGGAGAGTGGAGTTGAAACGTACGACATATCTATGCAACAAAACTTCATGATGCGAGCAGTACTAATGTGGACTATTAGCGATTTTCCGGCATATGGTATGTTATCTGGATGGACCACACATGGACGGTTATCTTGTCCTTATTGTCAAGATAACACCGATGCTTTCCAATTGAAGAACGGACGTAAATCATGTTGGTTTGATTGTCATCGACGATTTTTACCAAACGATCATCCATACCGTCGGAGCACTACTTTGTTTACGAAGAAGAAGAAAATCTATGAAGGACCTCCCGAAGAAGTAAGCGGTGAACATATACTAACTCAACTTAGATATTTTGGAGCTGAGAAGACAGTACGTTGTGGTGGTAACGGACATCAAGTTGTAGATGGATATGGTGAACATCATAACTGGCACAAAAAGAGCATATTTTGGGATTTGCCTTATTGGAAGGATCATTTACTTCGGCACAACCTAGATGTTATGCACATCGAGAAGAACTTCTTTGACAACATCATGTTCACCATTATGAACGTGAAAGGGAGGACGAAAGACAACTTGAAGTCCAGATTAGACTTGCCGACTATTTGTTCTCGGAAGGAACTTCATGTCACCGGTCAAGGAAGATATCCCCAACCTGCTTTTCGGTTAAACGCTTCACAAAGCATGAATTCTTTAGCTGGATAATGGACGGTGTTAAGTTTCCGGATGGTTACTCTTCTAACCTTAGAAAGCTGTGTTGATCGTGGAGAAGGTAAGTTTTCAGGGATGAAGAGTCATGATTGTCATGTTGTTATGCAACGTATTCTTCCGTTTGCATTCGACGGGCTTCTTCCGCAAAAAGTCCATGAAGCGATTGCGGGAATAGGAGCTTTTTCGAGACATTTCTGCGAGATCCCTTTCCGCCGAAGAAATCCGAAATCTTGACGAGAAGATCCCTGTGATATTGTGCAACCTAGAGAAGATATTTCCGCCTTCTTTCTTCGACGTTATGGAACATTTGCCAATTCACTTGCCTCGGGAAGTAGAACTTGGTGGTCCTGTTCAATATCGGATGATGTATCCTTTCGAGCGCTACATGTACCATTTGAAGAAAAAAGTGAAGAATTTAGCGAGGGTTGAAGGTTCAATTATTGCCCAAAGCATAAACGAAGAGAGATCTAACTTAGCTGGATACTACTTTCCACCACAAACCCAAACAAAGAGTGGAAAACAAAAACGACATGATGATGGAGGAGTGCATGCTTGTTATCCTGTATATGTACCAAAACTTTTTAGACAGGTTGGGCGTTTAAGTGGAAAGGGTAAAAGGCGAAGACTCAGCGAGGTTGAGCATGCTAATGTGCACATGTATATTTTGACCAACTGCGAAGATTTGGTGCCGTACGAGGAGATTTACATGGCGCAAAAACGATTTGAACATTCGGAAGCAACAGACAATGAATTAAATGAAGTCAAAGAAAGAGAATTTGCAGAATGGTTAAAGTTATATGTTTACGGCGAGGCAGCGCGAAGGAGAGTTAATTCCAACATGGTTAGAAGAGGTGGTGAACGGTCCACAATATATTGTTGTTTCACACCCGATGTACGCACGCGTGGATACGCTTTTAAAATATTTCGTGAGGGAAATTCAAGGTCGACGGCAAACCATGGGGTGTCAGCGGTAGCCGGAGATTTGGTTTACTACGGGGTATTACATGAGATATTAGAAGTGCATTATAGCGGGATGCTCGATTTAAGATGTGTTACGTTATATTGTGATTGGTATAGCCTAGTTGCGGGACATGGTGTACGTACGGACGAGTTTGGTGTTACTACAATACATTCTCGGAGGAGGTTACAAAAATATTATCCGTTCATTCTTGGATCGCAGGCCAACCAAGTATCATACATGACTTATCCGCGACCACACGCGGACGGGATCCTTGGATAGTTGTTACGAGAAATAAACCCGAGGGGAAGAGTTCATGGTAGTTCTTCGAGAGGTCGATCCTCCTTTGCAAGCGACAACGAGTTGGGCATTTGGGAGAAGTGGATGTTTCATTACAAGTGGATTTGGTTGTAGATTTAACAGAAGATGCTTGATTTTGTTGTACATGAAGAATCCGAAGAAGAGGTTGGAGAATTTGAGGAGGGATTTGATTCTGCCACTGAAGACTCAACCGAATCCGAATGAAATGTTTGAAAAAAAGTTCAAATTTTTTGAAAATATTTTTAAAACACTTTTCAAAGACTTTTCAAATTAAGAGTTTTGAAATAGTTTTTAAAGATTTTACAATAAGTTTTCAACAAGTTTTTTAAAGAGTTTTAAATTCTTTAACACTTTTTCAAAGAGTTTTCAAAGATTTATCAAATAGTTTTCATAGAATTTTCAAATATTATACAATTTTTCAAAGAGTTTTCAAAGAGTTTTAAAAAAAGTTTTCAAAGAGTTTTAAATTCTTTTACACTTTTTGAAAGAGTTTTCAAAGACTTTTCAATTAAATAGTTTTCAACGAGTTTTCAAAAATTTTACACTTTTTCAAAGAGTTTTAAGTGAAAAGAGTTTTTGAAAATAGTTTTCAACGAGTTTTCAAAAATTTTACAAGTTTTCAAATTTTTAAATTTTTTTTTTATTTTTTTACACTGCGGTCGGAAATCGGTCGAAACTCGATTACCTCGTACCAAATCGAGTAATTTTAAAAAAATTAATTTTTTTTTTTTTAATTTTTAAAAAAACGGTCGGAAATCGGTCCGAAATCCGTCGATAGCCGCCAAAACTAAATTACCTCGTACTAAATCGAAACCCCAAATTCGGTCGGAATTCGGTAGGAAATTTCCGACCGAATTCCTACCGTTTTTTGATTTGTGGTCGGAATTCGGTAGGAAATTTCCGACCGAATTCCGACCGTTATAGGGTTTCATTTCAAAATGATGTTTTTTTTTGTCGAATCAATGAAATACCTTTATAAAATACGTTTTAGAAATAAAATAAACTCTACAAATGTCTAAAATGATCATAAAATGCAAAATAGTTTTAATTTTTATAAATATATGTTTCATTACAACTTAGTTAAGTAACTTTCATATGTTTTTTCAAAATTTTGGTATTTTCATAAAAATATTTGAAAACGTGAAACATATTATACTTATATATTGTTATGTTCAAGAAATCTTATATAAACACTCCATTAAACCTATTCGAAATTCGTTTTTATGCGAAACACTAAATATACACTAAATCACGAACTTCGGTCGGAAATCGGTAGGAATTTCCTACCGATTTCCGACCGTAGTTCTTGAAATTTACCTGAAACTGCTAAGTGTTCGGATGGATTAAATGACATGCATTTTCCGTCGGAATTCGGTCGGAAATTCCTACCGAATTCCGACCACATTTAAATTTTTATATAATTAATTAATTGTGGTCGGAAATTGGTAGGAATTTCCGACCAATTTCCGAGCACAATTAAATTTTAATATAATTAATTTATTGTGGTCGGAATTCGGTCGGAAATTCCGGCCGAATTTCGACGGAAAATGCATGTCATTTAATCCATGCGATCACTTAGCAGTTTCGACCGAATTCCGACCATTATAGGGTTTCATTTCAAAATGATGTTTTTTTTTGTCGAATCAATGAAATACCTTTATATAATACGTTTTAGAAATAAAATAAACTCTACAAAATGTCTAAAATGATCATAAAATGCAAAATAGTTTTAATTTTTATAAATATATGTTTCATTACAAGTTAGTTATGTAACTTTCATATGTTTTTTCAAAATTTTGGTATTTTCATAAAAACATTTGAAAACGTGAAACATATTATACTTATATATTGTTATGTTCAAAAAATCTTATATAAACACTCCATTAAACCTATTCGAAATACGTTTTTATTCGACCGTAGTTCTTGAAATTTACCCGAAACTGCTAAGTGTTCGCATGGTAGGAAATTAAATTTTAAAATAATTAATTTATTGTGGTCGGAAATTGGTAGGAATTTCCTACCAATTTCCGACCACAATTAAATAATTAAAATAATTAATTATTGTGGTCGGAAATCGGTAGGGATTTCCGACCGAATTCCGACCACAATTAAATTTTAATATAATTAATTATTGTAGTCGGAAATCGGTCGGAAATTCCTACCGAATTCCGACCACAATAATTTTGACCGCTCTTTTTTTCGCCAAATTTTTTCAGTTTGGCGGTCAAAATTCATTGTGGTCGGAAATCGGTAGGAATTTCCGACCAATTTCCGACCACAATAATTAATTATATTAAAAATTAATTGTGGTCTGAATTCGGTCGGAAATTCCTACCGAATTCGGGCGGTCAATTTTCATTTCCTACCGTTTTCCGACCGAAATTTCGGTCGGAAATTTTCGTATATATACCCCCCTTCCCTTTCATTTTTTTCACAACTCAAACAACAAACATCTCTCTAAATAAAAAACACTTCCGAAAATTCTCCAAAATCTCTCCAAAATCTCTCCAAAAAATGTAATTTTATTCTTACAAATCATTTTTTTTAAATATTATTTATATTTGTTTTTTTAATTAATACTAATTTGTTTTTTTTATATGTTTTTAATGTATTAGGTCTAATGATGGTATTGGATCCTCACAATCCGTGAGAATGTACGTTGAAGATTTGGTCCGGCGGGAAGGACGGGAGAGGCGATTCGGCTCGATCCCAACTTTGAAGCCATTCCTAGTAACCGAGTCACTTGGTAAATATTTACAAACATTTAAATTTACAAAAAAATAATACCTAAAAATATTAATTATTAGTTATAAAATAATTTAAGGTTTAGACATGAGGGAAAAATCCCAAAAGCTATTCTTAAATGCATCCACGGAATGTTACCCGCTCCGTATCCAAGATACCGAGATTTCCCGACCGAACTTCGGGAAATATGGTTCCGTTCTTTTGCGGTTAGTAAATAAATTTTTTTATTTACTCAAAAAATTATTAAATAAATAAAAAAAACTTATGAAATTTATTTATAAACTTTAAATTTCCGGCAAGAGTTTAATTGGGAACCACAACTCACTAGTCAAATTCAAGAAGAATTTGACAAGGCTTGTGCGACTTCCTACTCGAATCATATGTTCGAGTGGAAGGAAAAATGGCGTTTGGGTGGGGAAAAACCTTCGTTCCTAAACCCTTCGTTTGGGACGGGTTTAAAAACTATTGGATGACGGAAGCGGCCGGAAAAAAAGCCAAGCGAAACGCCACAAACCGCAGAGGTGGGGACGGGTCCATCGAGAAGGCGCCTCCAATTCACAATGCCGGCGCAAACACTTTCGAACAAATCTCGGATGTCATGGTATATTTTAAACCAACTAAATATATACAAATTATAATAATTATGATTAATCATACTAACATTTAAATTTTAATTCCGTAATAGAAAGTCCGAGAGGGTGGTCACGAACCTCATTGGTTGAAGGTTATGGAGACCACCCACACCAACAAAAAGACGGGTGAAATTATACCAAAGGTTCGTAACGTCGTCGAACGGGTGCAAACGAAAGTCACCCAGTTAACTCAATCTTCCGACGAATCAACCACTTCCAACACCCTAACCAATTCGGAAATAAACCGGTTGGTTCTCGAGGTAATATTTTATATTTAAATAGTTTTTTAAATTTCCGATCGTAGGAGACTCCTATGTATCGAGGTAAACCTTACGGTTTAGGGACCCTTCCTGAATCCCAAGAGACGTCTTTGCCTTACGTACCAAACACCGATCCATCGCTTCTTCTCGAGATCTACGAGCTGAAAGATGCGCTTCGAAATGCAAATAAAGAAAAAGATGAAGCAATTGAGCAGATCCGGCAAGAAACAAGCGCTCAAATCCAGAAGATGAATGAGTATTTGATGAACCGTTTCCCTGATTATCCTCCGGGATCTGGTTAGGGGTCGGGAACGGGAATTTAGTTTTTATTTTCATTATTTGTTTTTTTTCTCTTTTTTGTAATTTTTTTTTAATTTTCGTTTTTTAATTTTCGTTTTTTTTTAATTTTCGTTTTTTGTAATTTTTTTTTAATATTCGTATTTTTAATAAATTTTTTTTTATTTTAAAATTTACTTCCGTCGGAAATCCGTCGGAAATATTTATTTATTTTTTTTAAAAAAATATTCATTTCCGTCGGAAATCCGTCGGAAATGTAATATTTATTTCCGTCGGATTTCCGTCGGAAATGTAATATATTTTTTTAAAAACAATTATTTGTTTCCGTCGGAAATCCGTCGGAAATGTAATTTAATTTTTTTTTAAATTTATTTATTTCCGTCGGAAATCCGTAGGAAATATAATTTAATTTTTTTTAAAATAAATTAATTTCCGTTGGAAATCCGTCGGAAAATGTGGTCGGAAATGTGGTCGGAAAATGTGGTCGGAAATGTGGTCGGAAATTTCCGACCACATTTCCGTAGGATAGTGGTCGGAAATTTCCGACCACATTTTGGTAGGAGAGTGGTCGGAAATTTCCGACCACAATTATGGTCGGAAATTTCCGACCACTTTCCCGACCAAAACCGGTTTCCGACCATCTGAAACCGACGACGCAATTTTGGTCGGAAATCCGTCGGAAATAGACATTTCCGACCGATTTCCGACCAAAACTACGGTCGGAAATTGCCTGCATTCTTGTAGTGTTATAAGCACTCATGTTGCATGAAACTTGGTTTAGAGTACTAGAAACCGCGTTGTAAGATGTTTCATAAGTTCGTCAAACTAGTACAAAGCTCATTGAGACACTTATAAACACTCATGTTGCATGACACTTCGTTTAGAGTCTTAGAAACCGCGTTGTTAGATGTTTCATAATTTCGTCAAACTTGTACAAAGCTCATTGAGACACTTATAAGCACTCATGTTGCATAAAACTTGGTTTAGATTCTTAGAAACGCGTTGTTAGATGTTTCATAAGTTCGTCGAACTTGTACAAAGCTCATTGAGACACCAATAAGCACTCATTTTGCATGAAACTTGGTTTAGAGTCCTCGAGACCACGTTGTAAGATGTTTCATAAGTTCGTCAAACTAGTACAAAGCTCATTGAGACACTTATAAGCACTCATGTTGCATGACACTTCGTTTAGAGTCATAGAAACCGCGTTGTTAGATGTATCATAAGTTCTTCAAACTTGTACAAAGCTCATTGAGACACTTATAAGCTACATAAAACTTGGTTTAGAGTCCTTGAAACGCGTTGTTAGATGTTTCATAAGTTCGTCAAACTTGTACAAAGCTCATTGAGACAATTATAAGCACTCATGTTGAAAGAAACTTGGTTTAGAGTCCTAGAAACCGCGTTGTTAGATGTTTCATAAATTCGTCAAACTAGTACAAAGCTCATTGAGACACTTATAAGCACTCATGTTGCATGAAACTAAGTTTAGAGTCCTAGAAACGCATTGTTAGATGTTTCATAAGTTCGTCAAACTAAAACAAAGCTCATTGAGACACTTATAAGAACTCATGTTGCATGAAACTTGGTTTAGAGTCCTAGAAACGAGTTGTTAGATTTTTCATAAGTTCGTCAAACTTGTACAAAGCTCATTGAGACACTTATAAGCACTCATGATGCATGAAACTTGGTTTAGAGTCCTAGAAACTCCTTGTTATATGTTTCTTTAATTCGTCAAACTTGTACAAAGCTCATTGAGACACTTTTAAGAACTCATGTTGAAAAAAACTTGGTTTAGAGTCCTAGAAACGCGTTGTTAGATGTTTCATAAGTTCGTCAAACTAGTACAAAGCTCATTGAGACACTTATAAGCACTCATGTTGCATGAAACTTAGTTTAGAGTCCTAGAAACCGTGTTTTTAGATGTTTCATAAGTTCGTCGAACTGGTACAAATCTCATTGAGACACTTATAAGCACTCATGTTGCATGAAACTTGGTTTAGAGTCCTAGTAACCGCGTTGTTAGATGTTTCATAAGTTTGCATGAAACTTGGTTTAGAGTCCTAGAAACGCCTTGTTAGATGTTTCATTAATTCGTCAAACTTGTACAAAGCTCATTGAGACACTTATAAGAACTCATGTTGAAATAAACTTGGTTTAGAGTCCTAGAAACCGTGTTGTTAGATGTTTCGTAAGTTCGTAAAACTAGTATAAAGCTCATTGAGACACTTATAAGCACTCATGTTGCATGAAACTTGGTTTAGAGTCCTAGAAACCGCGTTGTTAGATGTTTCATAAGTTCGTCGAACTTGTACAAAGCTCATTGAGACACTTATAAGCACTCATGTTGCATGACACTTCGTTTAAAATCTTAGAAACCACATTGTTAGACGTTTCATAAGTTCGTCAAACTTGTACAAAGCTCATTGAGAAACTTATAAGCACTCATGTTGCATGAAACTTAGTTTAGAGTCCTAGAAACCGTGTTGTTAGATGTTTCACAAGTTCGTAGAACTTGTACAAAGCTCATTGAGACACTTATAAGCACTCATGTTGCATGAAACTTGGTTTAGAGTACTAGAAACCGCGGTTGTAAGATGTTTCATAAGTTCGTCAAACTAGTACAAAGCTCATTGAGACACTTATAAGCACTCATGTTGCATGAAACTTCGTTTAGAGTCTTAGAAACCGCGTTCTTAGATGTATCATAAGTTCGACAAACTTGTACAAAGCTCATTGAGACACTTATAAGCACTCATGTTGCATAAAACTTGGTTTCGAGTCCTAGAAACGCGTTGTTAGATGTTTCATAAGTTCATTAAACTTGTACAAAGCTCATTGAGACACTTATAAGCACTCATGCTGAAAGAAACTTGGTTTAGAGTCCTAGAAACCGCGTTGTTAGATGTTTCATAAATTCGTAAAACTAGTACAAAGCTCATTGAGACACTTATAAGCACTCATGTTGCATGAAACTTAGTTTAGAGTCCTAGAAACGCGTTGTTAGATGTTTCATAAGTTCGTCAAACTAAAACAAAGCTCATTGAGACACTTATAAGAACTCATGTTGCATGAAACTTGGTTTAGAGTCCTAGAAACGAGTTGTTAGATTTTTCATAAGTTCGTCAAACTTGTACAAAGCTCATTGAGACACTTATAAGCACTCATGTTGCATGAAACTTGGTTTAGAGTCCTAGAAACTCCTTGTTATATGTTTCTTTAATTCATCAAACTTGTACAAAGCTCATTGAGACACTTATAAGCACTCATGTTGCATGAAACTTGGTTTAGAGTCTTAGAAACCGCGTTGTTAGATGTTTCATAAGTTCGTCGAACTTGTACAAATCTCATTGAGACACTTATAAGCACTCATGTTGCATGAAACTTGGTTTAGAGTCCTAGAAAAGCCTTGTTAGATGTTTCATTAATTCGTCAAACTTGTACAAAGCTCATTGAGACACTTATAAGAACTCATGTTGAAAGAAACTTGGTTTAGAGTCCTAGAAACCGTGTTGTTAGATGTTTCGTAAGTTCGTAAAACTAGTACAAAGCTCATTGAGACACTTATAAGCAATCATGTTGCATGAAACTTAGTTTAGAGTCCTAGAAACCGCGTTGTTAGATGTTTCATAAGTTCGTCGAACTTGTACAAAGCTCATTGAGACACTTATAAGCACTCATGTTGCATGAAACTTGGTTTAGAGTCCTAGAAACCGCGTTGTAAGATGTTTCATAAGTTCGTCAAACTAGTACAAATCTCATTGAGACACTTATAAGCACTCATGTTGCATGACACTTCGTTTAGAGTCTTAGAAACCGCGTTGTTAGATGTATCATAAGTTCGTCAAACTTGTACAAAGCTCATTGAGACACTTATAAGCACTCATGTTGCATAAAACTTGGTTTAGAGTCCTAGAAACGCGTTGTTAGAAGTTTCATAAGTTCATCAAACTTGTACAAAGCTCATTGAGACACTTATAAGCACTCATGTTGAAAGAAACTTGGTTTAGATTCCTAGGAACCGCGTTGTTAGATGTTTCATAAATTCGTCAAACTAGTACAAAGCTCATTAAGACACTTATAAGCACACATGTTGCATGAAACTTAGTTTAAAGTCCTAGAAACGCGTTGTTAGATGTTTCATAAGTTCGTCAAACTAAAACAAAGCTCATTGAGACACTTATAAGAACTCATGTTGCATGAAACTTGGTTTAGAGTCCTAGAAACGAGTTGTTAGATTTTTCATAAGTTCGTCAAACTTGTACAAAGCTCATTGAGACACTTATAAGCACTCATGTTGCATGAAACTTGGTTTAGAGTCCTAGAAACTCCTTGTTATATGTTTCTTTAATTCATCAAACTTGTACAAAGCTCATTGAGACACTTTTAAGAACTCATGTTGAAAAAAACTTGGTTTAGAGTCCTCGAAACGCGTTGTTAGATGTTTCATAAGTTCGTCAAACTAGTACAAAGCTCATTGAGACACTTATAAGCACTCATGTTGCATGAAACTTAGTTTAGAGGAATAGAAACCGCGTTATTAGATGTTTCATAAGTTCGTCGAACTGGTACAAAGCTCATTGAGACACTTATAAGCACTCATGTTGCATGAAACTTGGTTTAGAGTCCTAGAAACCGCGTTGTAAGATGTTTCATAAGTTCGTCAACCTAGTACAAAGCTCATTGAGAGACTTATAAGCAGTCATGTTGCATGAAACTTTGTTTAGAGTCCTAGAAACCGCGTTGTTAGATGTTTCATAAGTTCGTCGAACTTGTACAAATCTCATTGAGACACTTATAAGCACTCATGTTGCATGAAACTTGGTTTAGAGTCCTAGAAACGCCTTGTTAGATGTTACATTAGTTCGTCAAACTTGTACAAAGCTCATTGAGACACTTATAAGAACTAATTTTGAAAGAAACTTCGATTAGAATCCTAGAAACCGCGTTGTTAGATGTTTCATAAGTTCGTCAAACTAGTACAAAGCTCAATGAGACACTTATAAGCACTCATGTTGCATGAAACTTAGTTTAGAGTCCTAGAAACCGCGTTGTTAGATGTTTCATAAGTTCGTCGAACTTGTACAAAGCTCATTGAGACACTTATAAGCACTCATGTTGCATGAAACTTGGTTTAGAGTCTTAGAAACCGCGTTGTAAGATGTTTCATAAGTTCGTCAAACTAGTACAAATCTCATTGAGACACTTATAAGCACTCATGTTGCATGACACTTCGTTTAGAGTCTTAGAAACCGCGTTGTTAGATGTATCATAAGTTCGTCAAACTTGTACAAAGCTCATTGAGACACTTATAAGCACTCATGTTGCATAAAACTTGGTTTAGAGTCCTAGAAACGCGTTGTTAGAAGTTTCATAAGTTCATCAAACTTGTACAAAGCTCATTGAGACACTTATAAGCACTCATGTTGAAAGAAACTTGGTTTAGATTCCTAGGAACCGCGTTGTTAGATGTTTCATAAATTCGTCAAACTAGTACAAAGCTCATTAAGACACTTATAAGCACACATGTTGCATGAAACTTAGTTTAAAGTCCTAGAAACGCGTTGTTAGATGTTTCATAAGTTCGTCAAACTAAAACAAAGCTCATTGAGACACTTATAAGAACTCATGTTGCATGAAACTTGGTTTAGAGTCCTAGAAACGAGTTGTTAGATTTTTCATAAGTTCGTCACAAAGCTCATTGAGACACTTATAAGCACTCATGTTGCATGAAACTTGGTTTAGAGTCCTAGAAACTCCTTGTTATATGTTTCTTTAATTCATCAAACTTGTACAAAGCTCATTGAGACACTTTTAAGAACTCATGTTGAAAAAAACTTGGTTTAGAGTCCTCGAAACGCGTTGTTAGATGTTTCATAAGTTCGTCAAACTAGTACAAAGCTCATTGAGACACTTATAAGCACTCATGTTGCATGAAACTTAGTTTAGAGGAATAGAAACCGCGTTATTAGATGTTTCATAAGTTCGTCAAACTGGTACAAAGCTCATTGAGACACTTATAAGCACTCATGTTGCATGAAACTTGGTTTAGAGTCCTAGAAACCGCGTTGTAAGATGTTTCATAAGTTCGTCAACCTAGTACAAAGCTCATTGAGAGACTTATAAGCAGTCATGTTGCATGAAACTTTGTTTAGAGTCCTAGAAACCGCGTTGTTAGATGTTTCATAAGTTCGTCGAACTTGTACAAATCTCATTGAGACACTTATAAGCACTCATGTTGCATGAAACTTGGTTTAGAGTCCTAGAAACGCCTTGTTAGATGTTACATTAGTTCGTCAAACTTGTACAAAGCTCATTGAGACACTTATAAGAACTAATTTTGAAAGAAACTTCGATTAGAATCCTAGAAACCGCGTTGTTAGATGTTTCATAAGTTCGTCAAACTAGTACAAAGCTCAATGAGACACTTATAAGCACTCATGTTGCATGAAACTTAGTTTAGAGTCCTAGAAACCGCGTTGTTAGATGTTTCATAAGTTCGTCGAACTTGTACAAAGCTCATTGAGACACTTATAAGCACTCATGTTGCATGAAACTAGGTTTAGAGTCCTAGAAACCACGTTGTAAGATGTTTCATAAGTTCGTCAAACTAGTACAAAGCTCATTGAGACACTTATAAGCACTCATGTTGCATGACACTTCGTTTAGAGTCTTAGAAACCGCGTTGTTATATGTTTCATAAGTTTGTCAAACTTGTACAAATCTCATTGAGACACTTATAAGCACTCATGTTGCATAAAAGTTGGTTTAGAGTCCTAGAAACGCGTTGTTAGATGTTTCATAAGTTCGTCAAACTTGTACAAAGATCATTGAGACACTTATAAGCACTCATGTTGCATAAAACATGGTTTAGAGTCCTAGCAACGACATTGTTAGACGTTTCATAAGTTCGTCAAACTTGTACAAAGCTCATTGAGAAACTTATAAGCACTCATGTTGCATGAAACTTAGTTTAGAGTCCTAGAAACCGCGTTATTAGATGTTTCATAAGTTCGTAGAACTTGTACAAAGCTCATTGAGACACTTATAAGCACTAATGTTGCATGAAACTTGGTTTAGAGTACTAGAAACCGCGTTGTAAGATGTTTCATAAGTTCGTCAAATTAGTACAAAGCTCATTGAGACACTTATAAACACTCATGTTGCATGACACTTCGTTTAGAGTCTTAGAAACCGCGTTGTTAGATGTTTCATAAGTTCGTCAAACTTGTACAAAGCTCATTGAGACACTTATAAGCACTCATGTTGCATAAAACTTTTGTTTAGATTCCTAGAAACGCGTTGTTAGATGTTTCATAAGTTCGTCGAACTTGTACAAAGATCATTGAGACACCTATAAGCACTCATCTTGCATGAAAATTGTTTTAGAGTCCTAGAAACCACGTTGTAAGATGTTTCATAAGTTCGTCAAACTAGTACAAAGCTCATTGAGATACTTATAAGCACTCATGTTGCATGACACTTCGTTTAGAGTCTTAGAAACCGTGTTGTTAGATGTATCATAAGTTCGTCAAACTTGTACAAAGCTCACTGAGACACTTATAAACACTCATGTTGCATAAAAATTGGTTTAGAGTCCTAGAAACGCGTTGTTAGATGTTTCATAAGTTCATTAAACTTGTACAAAGCTCATTGAGAAACTTATAAGCACTCATGTTGAAAGAAACTTGGTTTAGAGTCCTAGAAACCGCGTTGTTAGATGTTTCATAAATTCGTCAAACAAGTACAAAGCTCATTGAGACACTTATAAGCACTCATGTTGCATGAAACTTAGTTTAGAGTCCTAGAAACGCGTTGTTAGATATTTCATAAGTTCGTCAAACTAAAACAAAGCTCATTGAGACACTTATAAGAACTCATGTTGCATGAAACTTGGTTTAGAGTCCTAGAAACCGCGTTGTAAGATGTTTCATAAGTTCGTCAAACTAGTACAAAGCTCATTGAGACACTTATAAGCAGTCATGTTACATAAAACTTGGTTTAGAGTCCTAGAAACGCGTTGTTTGATGTTTCATAACTTCGTCAAACTTGTACAAACCTCATTGAGACACTTATAAGCACTCATGTTGCATAAAACTTTTGTTTAGATTCCTAGAAACGCGTTGTTAGATGTTTCATAAGTTCGTCGAACTTGTACAAAGATCATTGAGACACCTATAAGCACTCATGTTGCATGAAAATTGTTTTAGAGTCCTAGAAACCTCGTTGTAAGATGTTTCATAAGTTCGTCAAACTAGTACAAAGCTCATTGAAACACTTATAAGCAGTCATGTTGCATGACACTTTGTTTAGAGTCTTAGAAACCGCGTTGTTAGATGTTTCATAAGTTCGTCAAACTTGTACAAAGCTCATTGAGACACTTATAAGCAGTCATGTTACATAAAACTTGGTTTAGAGTCCTAGAAACGCGTTGTTTGATGTTTCATAACTTCGTCAAACTTGTACAAAGCTCATTGAGACACTTATAAGCACTCATGTTGCATAAAACCTTGTTTAGAGTCCTAGCAACCACATTGTTATACGTTTTATAAATTCGTCAAACTTGTACAAAGCTGATTGAGACACTTATAAGCACTCATGTTGCATGAAACTTGGTTTAGAGTCCTAGAAATGCGTTGTTAGATGTTTCATTAGTTCGTCAAACTTGTACAAAGCTCATTTAGACACTTATAAGAACTCGTTTTGAAAGAAACTTGGTTTAGAGTCCTAGAAACGTGTTGTTAGATGTTTCATAAGTTCGTCGAACTTGTACAAAGCTGATTGAGACACTTATAAGCACTCATGTTGCATGAAACTTGGTTTAGAGTCATAGAAACCGCGTTGTAAGTGTAAAATATCGAAGATTAGAGAGAGTAATTAAGAGATATGAGAAGAGATTAAGGGAAAACTTTCTGATTTCATAGATTAGAGCTTCCAAGAGCTTAAGTTTCTACAATGGTGAAGAAGATACATATAAAGAGAGAGAGAGACAGATCACAATGGCTATAATTCAAAAAGGGACCTCTCCTTTGTCCGCTGGTCCATAGCCGACGCTTCTCTTCTTCTCTTACTCCAACGGTCATATATCTTCTAAGTGGGCTTGGCTTTCTTGATGAATCCAAGTGGGGTATTACCTTAAGTGGTCGAGTATAGCCGGGTAAAGCCTTGTCCACTTTAACATTATAGACATAAGTCTCAACACTCCCCCTCAAGCTTAGCCGGATGCAATGGCTAAGCTTGGAACCTTATGTCTAGCCTCGTTAAAAACCTCAAAGGGAAAACCTCTTTGGGATAAAACCACTTTGAGGGAAAAGAGTACTAAACACTTGGTTAGGGGACTTTAGCACTTAATGGCATTTGTGAGTCCAAGTTTAGGATGTATGAACTCACAAACCTTAGTGCTAGCAGCCTTGGTAAAGATGTCCGCCAATTGGTTAGAGCTTTCGGTGAAACATGGTAGTATCACTCCTTTCACCATTTGTTCTCTAACTTTATGGCAGTCCACTTCTACATGCTTGGTTCTTTCATGGAAAACAGAGTTTTATGCAAGGTTGATTGCGGATTGATTGTCGGCATGCATGGTGACCGGATCCTTTGATTCTATTCCCAAGTCTTTGAGAAGAGCTCTTAGCCATATGATCTCTTGGGTCAGCTTTCTCATAGCCCGGTATTCTGACTCCGTGCTAGATAGTGAGACAACTTTCTGCTTCTTGCTCTTCCATGTCACAAGGTTACCTCCTAGGAAGGCGCAATAGACTGTTGTGATCTTCTATCCCCTTGGTCACCAGCATAATCGGCATCACAATATCCCACAAGCTCTGTGCTCTTGTTGCAGCCCATCCATATGCCTTGTCCCGGTGCTCCTTTGAGATACTTGAGGATTCTATCCACCATGTTCCAATGATGCACTTTGGGACTTTGCATGTGTTGAGAAACCTGATTCACGGCAAAGCAAATATCAGGACGAGTAATGGTTAAGTATATAAGCTTACCTACTAGTCGGCGGTATTGCTTGACGTCTTGAAAGGGCTTATCCTCAATCTCCCCTTTGCGTATGACTTTGTAGTCATTCTCCAAAGGGGTCTTTGCAGGTTTAGCTCCTAGTTTTCCTGTTTCCTTTAGCAAGTCAAGAGTATATTTTCGTTGAGATAGGAATAGGCCTTCTTTAGACCTACACACTTCAATGCCTAGAAAATATTTCAATTCACCAAGGTCTTTAATATCAAATATAATTTTAAGATAGGTTTTAGTATCTTGAATACCTACCTTGTCATTCCCGGTGATGATGATATCATCAACATACACGAGAATGACTACTATACCTCTTTGGCTTTGACTTGTGAATAGAGTATGATCAGATTCTGACTTCTTGAAGCCTTTCTCCAAACGGGTCTTGCTTAGTTTGTGATACCAAGCCCTTGGAGACTGCTTTAGCCCATAGATAGCTTTCTTGAGCCTAAGAACCTTTCCCGGAGTGATCTTGATTCCCGGTGGTGGTGTCATGTAGACCTCATCTTCTAGCTCACCTTGTAGAAATGCATTCTTGACATCCATTTTCCATAGATCCCATTCCAGGTTAGTCGCCAAAGAGAAGAGGACTCTAACCGTGTGTAGCTTTGCAACCGGAGCAAACGTGTCAAGGTAATCTTCTCCATAGGTTTGTGTGAAACCCCTAGCTACTAATCTTGCCTTGTACCTCTCTATGTCTCTGTTGCTTTTGTACTTGATTGTAAAGACATATCTTGAGCTCACGGTCCTTTTTCCTTGAGGAAGATCCGTCTCATACCAAGTATCATTGAGTTCCATAGCCTTGTACTCTTGTTTAACCGCTTCTATCCAGACCTCATGTTCCATTGCTTCCTCATAAGTCTTTGGTATCCAATGAGAATCAATTTTAACCAAGAATACTTGATGATCAAGCGGGAAGGTAGTCATGTTGCAAACGGCTTGAATTGGAGGGGCCACGACTTGATTGTTGAAGTAGACTCTTGTATTCTTCCAATTGAATGGATCTTTTCTCAGTCTTGTACTTCTTCTTAGCGCAACCGGCTCATCTTGAGCATGGTCTTGGTGATCAATTCCTTGACCACTTTCTTGTTGGTGATCTTGACCATCAGGATTCTCTTCATGAACTTCCGGAGTATCATCATGGTTTGGACTTGGATCATCATTTCTCTCCCCCTCATGATCAAGATGGGGTTCTTCACCAATTTTCATACCAAGGTTCTCCATAAGTTTTCTAAGGGCCATGGCTCTATCCGAAGTTGAGTTGGGTAGATCTTTGATACTCTCCCAATTCTTTTCTTCATAGTAGCCTCTTCCTTCTAAAAACTTAACATCCCTTGATATTAGAACTCTTCTAGTTTCGGGAACATAACACTTGTATCCCTTTTGAGTATTGGAGTAACCGATGAACATAGCCTTGACACTCTTGGGTTCAAGCTTGTTCCTTTGTTCTCCTGGTAGTAAGACAAAGCAAAGACAACCAAAAACACGCAAGTGAGTAAGATATGGTTTAGCCTTGTTTAAAACTTGAAAAGGAGAGGAGTTTTGGAGGATTTGTGTTGGTGTCCGGTTAATCAAGTAGCATGATGTCATCACCGCATCCGACCAGAATCTCTTAGGCACATTCATGTAGAACATGATTGATCTAGCCACCTCCATCAAGTGTCTATTCTTCCTTTCCGCCACTCCGTTTTGTTGTGGCGTATATGGACAACTTGTTTGGTGGATAATCCCATGCTTAGCTAGATCTTCCTTAAAAACATGGCTTATGTATTCTCCACCAATATCCGACCTGAAAAACTTGATCTTGGCATCATAATGATTAGTAACATAAGTTTGAAAGTTTTTAAATGCATCTAGGACTCTATCCTTTGAAGGCAGTAAGGTAATCCAAGTGTATTTTGACTTCTCATCTATGAATGTGACAAAGTATTTATGATTTTCTCTTGAGACGCATGGTGAGGTCCATACATCCGAGTGGATCAAATCAAAACAGGACTCATAAACATTATTAGACTTGGGGAACACGGTCCTACAATGTTTACCAAGGATACAAGATTCGCAAAGACTATTATCAAAAGAAACACTTGGCAATAACAATTTTAAAGCTCTAGAGTTTGGATGCCCTAGCCTAGCATGCCAAATGACATTATTAGCTTCAACTAAAACAGACTTAAACACAAAAGATATGGGAGCTTGGATTTCCTTCTAGCACATAGAGATCTCCTTTGGTGCTTCCCTTACCAATCACTTTCTTAGATTCAATATCCTGAAAAATCACCTTGTTAGGACTAAAAATAACATTGCATTTCAAATCGGTTGATATACGCTTAACGGATAAGAGATTAGATGTAAAAGTAGGCATGTAGAGAGCATTTACTTCTTTATCAAACACTTTGAGCCTACCTAGACCTTTAATTGGAACCTTACCGCCATTAGCTACCACCACATTTCCTAACATTGGTTTGATATTTTCTATAAGATTTGAACAACTAATCATATGGTGAGAGGCACCGGAGTCAATTACTAGTGGCCTATAGATTCTAGCATTAAGAGAGATAAGAGAAGCCATACCGGACCCTTTAAGGGCCTTAATTAGAGCCTCAAGATCGGACTTCTTGACATACTCATCATTGAATGGGACTACGGCTAAGGCTTCTTCATCCTTTCTTTGGCTTGATGAAGTTCCCACATTTGCCGACTCGTCTTGGGAGTAATTAGCCTTTGGTTCCTTGAATTTGTTCGGCTTGAGGTGTGGATGCAGAATCCAGCACTTATCCTTCAAGTTCCCCTTCTTCTTACAATGTTCGCACGTCGTAGCCTTCCTATCTTCGCTCGGCTTGATGAACGCCTTGTTTGCCGTGGCTAGTTCCTTCTTTCCACCAAAGAGCTCATGAGATCCTTGTTCTCTTTGGAGTTGAGAACACACTGCCTCTAAAGATGGTAAAGTCTCGGATCTGAGGAGGTGCTTGATAAGATCTTTGTAGCTTGAATTGAGAGTCAAAAGGAGACCAAACACCTTGTCTTGCTCCATCCTTTCATTGAGAATCTTGGCATCCACGGTACTAGGCCTAAGCATCTCTAATTCAGCCCACAAGGCTCTGAACTTTCCGAAGTGTTGAGTGAACTCGGTATCTTCTTGGGATAGATCCGTGAGAGCCTTCTTCACTTCATACACTCGGCTCAAGTTAGAGATGTTTCCGTACACCGTTTGTAAGGTGTCCCATAGTTCCTTTGCCGTTTCGCAATAGGAATAGGCCTCAAGGA
Source organism: Cochlearia excelsa (assembly GCA_963556525.1). Taxonomy (NCBI): domain Eukaryota; kingdom Viridiplantae; phylum Streptophyta; class Magnoliopsida; order Brassicales; family Brassicaceae; genus Cochlearia; species Cochlearia excelsa. Next base: position 2,131,723 of record CAUVZT010000006.1, read on the forward strand.
TAGATGGATCTAAGGAGCTTTGAATAATCCCAAGCACCTTTTGATCCTCTTGAAACCATTTTCCTTCTTCGGAGGTTACCACCGAGTGTTCACTAGCCTTTTCCGCGTCTATAGGAGTTTGAGTCTTCAAGGTATGACTCCATAGACCGCGGCTACACAAGGCAGTCTTGATGGTTCTTGTCCAAAGAAGGTAATTTATACCTTTGAGAGTCACCGGAGCAACGAAGAACTTGGAGCTTTCTTTGTTGTCTTCCATGGTAGATCTTCAAAGATTGATAAAGATGATGACTTTATGAAGAAAGATTGGTGAAAGCTTTATGAAAAAAGCAGAGATTTTTGAGAAAAAAACAGAGATTTGGTGTTCTTGAGATCTAGAGTAACAAGAACAAGAGGAGATTTTGCGGAAATGAAGAGATTAGGAGCATAAATGCTCTGATACCATGTAAAATATCGAAGATTAGAGAGAGTAATTAAGAGATATGAGAAGAGATTAAGGGAAAACTTTCTGATTTCATAGATTAGAGCTTCCAAGAGCTTAAGTTTCTACAATGGAGAAGAAGATACATATAAAGAGAGAGAGAGAGAGAGATCACAACGGCTATAATTCAAAAAGGGACCTCTCCTTTGTCCGCTGGTCCATAGTCGGCGCTTCTCTTCTTCTCTTACTCCAACGGTCATATATCTTCTAAGTGGGCTTGGCTTTCTTGATGAATCCAAGTGGGCTATTACCTTAAGTGGTCGACTATAGCCGGGTAAAGCCTTGTCCACTTTAACATTATAGACATAAGTCTCAACAGTAAGATGTTTCATAAGTTCGTCAAACTAGTACAAAGCTCATTGAAACACTTATAAGCAGTCATGTTGCATGACACTTTGTTTAGAGTCTTAGAAACTGCGTTGTTAGATGTTTCATAAGTTCGTCAAACTTGTACAAAGCTCATTGAGACACTTATAAGCAGTCATGTTACATAAAACTTGGTTTAGAGTCCTAGAAACGCGTTGTTAGATGTTTCATAACTTCGTCAAACTTGTACAAAGCTCATTGAGACACTTATAAGCACTTATGTTGCATAAAACCTTGTTTAGAGTCCTAGCAACCACATTGTTATACGTTTTATAAATTCGTCAAACTTGTACAAAGCTGATTGAGACACTTATAAGCACTCATGTTGCATGAAACTTGGTTTAGAGTCCTAGAAACGCGTTGTTAGATGTTTCATTAGTTCGTCAAACTTGTACAAAGCTCATTTAGACACTTATAAGAACTCGTTTTGAAAGAAACTTGGATTAGAGTCCTAGAAACCGTGTTGTTAGATGTTTCATAAGTTCGTCAAACTAGTACAAAGCTCATTGAGACACTTATAAGCACTCATGTTGCATGAAACTTAGTTTAGAGTCCTAGAAACTGCGTTGTTAGATGTTTCATAAATTCGTCAAACTTGTACAAAGCTCATTTGAGACACTTATAAGCACTCATGTTGCATGAAACTAGGTTTAGAGTCCTAGAAACCACGTTGTAAGATGTTTCATAAGTTCGTCAAACTAGTACAAAGCTCATTGAGACACTTATAAGCACTCATGGTGCATGACACTTCGTTTAGAGTCTTAGAAACCGCGTTGTTAGATGTTTCATAAGTTCGTCAAACTTGTACAAATCTCATTGAGACACTTTTAAGCACTCATGTTGCATAAAATTTGGTTTAGAGTCCTAGAAACGCGTTGTTAGATGTTTCGTAAGTTCGTCAAACTTGTACAAAGCTCATTGAGACACTTATAAGCACTCATGTTGCATAAAACATGGTTTAGAGTCCTAGCAACCACATTGTTAGACGTTTCATAAGTTCGTCAAACTTGTACAAAGCTCATTGAGAAACTTATAAGCACTCATGTTGCATGAAACTTAGTTTAGAGTCCTAGAAACCGCGTTGTTAGATGTTTCATAAGTTCGTAGAACTTGTACAAAACTCATTGAGACACTTATAAGCCCTCATGTTGCATGAAACTTGGTTTAGAGTACTAGAAACCGCGTTGTAAGATGTTTCATAAGTTCGTCAAACTAGTACAAAGCTCATTGAGACACTTATAAACACTCATGTTGCATAACACTTCGTTTAGAGTCTTAGAAACCGCGTTGTTAGATGTTTCATAAGTTCGTCAAACTTGTACAAAGCTCATTGAGACACTTATAAGCACTCATGCTGCATAAAACTTGGTTTAGATTCCCTAGAAATGCGTAATTAGATGTTTCATAAGTTCGTCGAACTTGTACAAAGCTCATTGAGACACCTATAAGCACTCATGTTGCATGAAACTTGGTTAGAGTCCTAGAAACCACGTTGTAAGATGTTTCATAAGTTCTTCAAACTATTACAAAGCTCATTGAGATACTTATAAGCACTCATGTTGCATGACACTTCGTTTAGAGTCTTAGAAACCGCGTTGTTAGATGTATCATAAGTTCGTCAAACTTGTACAAAGCTCATTGAGACACTTATAAGCACTCATGTTGCATAAAACTTGGTTTAGAGTCCTAGAAACGCGTTGTTAGATGTTTCATAAGTTCATTAAACTTGTACAAAGCTCATTGAGACACTTATAAGCACTCATGTTGAAAGAAACTTGGTTTAGAGTCCTAGAAACCGCGTTGTTAGATGTTTCATAAATTCGTCAAACTAGTACAAAGCTCATTGAGACACTTATAAGCACTCATGTTGCATGAAACTTAGTTTAGAGTCCTAGAAACGCGTTGTTAGATGTTTCATAATTCGTCAAACTAAAACAAAGCTCATTGAGACACTTATAAGAACTCATGTTGCATGAAACTTGGTTTAGAGTCTTAGAAACTCGTTGTTAGATGTTTCATAACTTCGTCAAACTTGTACAAAGCTCATTGAGACACTTATAAGCACTCATGTTGCATAAAACCTTGTTTAGAGTCCTAGCAACCACATTGTTAGACGTTTCATAAGTTCGTCAAACTTGTACAAAGCTGATTGAGAAACTTATATGCACTCATGTTGCATGAAACTTGGTTTAGAGTCCTAGAAACGCGTTGTTAGCTGTTTCATTAGTTCGTCAAACTTGTACAAAGCTCATTGAGACACTTATAAGAACTCATTTTGAAAGAAACTTGGATTAGAGTCCTAGAAACGCGTTGTTAGATGTTTCATAAGTTCGTCAAACTAGTACAAAGCTCATTGAGACACTTATAAGCACTCATGTTGCATGAAACTTAGTTTAGAGTCCTAGAAACCGCGTTGTTAGATGTTTCATAAGTTCGTCGAACTTGTACAAAGCTCATTGAGACACTTATAAGCACTCATTTTGCATGAAACTAGGTTTAGAGTCCTAGAAACCACGTTGTAAGATGTTTTATAAGTTCGTCAAACTAGTACAAAGCTCATTGAGACACTTATAAGCACTCATGGTGCATGACACTTTGTTTAGAGTCTTAGAAACCGCGTTGTTAGATGTTTCATAAGTTCGTCAAACTTGTACAAATCTCATTGAGACACTTATAAGCACTCATGTTGCATAAAATTTGGTTTAGAGTCCTAGAAACGCGTTGTTAGATGTTTCATAAGTTCGTCAAACTTGTACATAGCTCATTGAGACACTTATAAGCACTCATGTTGCATAAAACATGGTTTAGAGTCCTAGCAACCACATTGTTAGACGTTTCATAAGTTCGTCAAACTTGTACAAAGCTCATTGAGAAACTTATAAGCACTCATGTTGCATAAAACTTGGTTTAGAGTCCTAGAAACGCGTTGTTAGATGTTTCATAAGTTCATTAAACTTGTACAAAGCTCATTGAGACACTTATAAGCACTCATGTTGAAAGAAACTTGGTTTAGAGTCCTAGAAACCGCGTTGTTAGATGTTTCATAAATTCGTCAAACTAGTACAAAGCTCATTGAGACACTTATAAGCACTCATGTTGCATGAAACTTAGTTTAGAGTCCTAGAAACGCGTTGTTAGATGTTTCATAATTCGTCAAACTAAAACAAAGCTCATTGAGACACTTATAAGAACTCATGTTGCATGAAACTTGGTTTAGAGTCTTAGAAACTCGTTGTTAGATGTTTCATAACTTCGTCAAACTTGTACAAAGCTCATTGAGACACTTATAAGCACTCATGTTGCATAAAACCTTGTTTAGAGTCCTAGCAACCACATTGTTAGACGTTTCATAAGTTCGTCAAACTTGTACAAAGCTGATTGAGACACTTATATGCACTCATGTTGCATGAAACTTGGTTTAGAGTCCTAGAAACGCGTTGTTAGCTGTTTCATTAGTTCGTCAAACTTGTACAAAGCTCATTGAGACACTTATAAGAACTCATTTTGAAAGAAACTTGGATTAGAGTCCTAGAAACGCGTTGTTAGATGTTTCATAAGTTCGTCAAACTAGTACAAAGCTCATTGAGACACTTATAAGCACTCATGTTGCATGAAACTTAGTTTAGAGTCCTAGAAACCGCGTTGTTAGATGTTTCATAAGTTCGTCGAACTTGTACAAAGCTCATTGAGACACTTATAAGCACTCATTTTGCATGAAACTAGGTTTAGAGTCCTAGAAACCACGTTGTAAGATGTTTTATAAGTTCGTCAAACTAGTACAAAGCTCATTGAGACACTTATAAGCACTCATGGTGCATGACACTTTGTTTAGAGTCTTAGAAACCGCGTTGTTAGATGTTTCATAAGTTCGTCAAACTTGTACAAATCTCATTGAGACACTTATAAGCACTCATGTTGCATAAAACTTGGTTTAGATTCCTAGAAACGCGTTGTTAGATGTTTCATAAGTTCATTAAACTTGTACAAAGCTCATTGAGACACTTATAAGCACTCATGTTGAAAGAAACTTGGTTTAGAGTCCTAGAAACCGCGTTGTTAGATGTTTCATAAATTCGTCAAACTAGTACAAAGCTCATTGAGACACTTATAAGCACTCATGTTGCATGAAACTTAGTTTAGAGTCCTAGAAATGCGTTGTTAGATGTTTCATAAGTTCGTCAAACTAAAACAAAGCTCATTGAGACACTTATAAAAACTCATGTTGCATGAAACTTGGTTTAGACTCCTAGAAACGAGTTGTTAGATTTTTCATAAGTTCGTCAAACTTGTACAAAGCTCATTGAGACACTTATAAGCACTCATGTTGCATGAAACTTGGTTTAGAGTCCTAGAAACTCCTTGTTATATGTTTCTTTAATTCGTCAAACTTGTACAAATCTCATTGAGACACTTTTAAGAACTCATGTTTAAAAAAACTAGGTTTAGAGTCCTAGAAACGCGTTGTTAGATGTTTCATAAGTTTGTCAAACTAGTACAAAGCTCATTGAGACATTTATAAGCACTCATGTTGCATGAAACTTAGTTTAGAGTCCTAGAAACCGCGTTGGTAGATGTTTCATAAGTTCGTCGAATTGGTACAAAGCTCATTGAGACACTTATAAGCACTCATATTGCATGAAACTTGGTTTAGAGTCCTAGAAACGCGTTGTTAGATGTTTCATAACTTCGTCAAACTTGTACAAAGCTCATTGAGAGACTTATAAGCAGTCATGTTGCATGTAACTTTGTTTAGAGTCCTAGAAACCGCGTTGTTAGATGTTTCATAAGTTCGTCGAACTTGTACAAATCTCATTGAGACACTTATAAGCACTCATGTTGCATGAAACTTGGTTTAGAGTCATAGAAACGCGTTGTTAGATGTTTCATTAATTCGTCAAACTTGTACAAAGCTCATTGAGACACTTATAAGAACTCATGTTGATAGAAACTTGGTTTAGAGTCCTAGAAACCGTGTTGTTAGATGTTTCGTAAGTTCGTAAAACTAGTACAAAGCTCATTGAGACACTTATAAGCACTCATGTTGCATGAAACTTAGTTTAGAGCCCTAGAAACCGCGTTGTTAGATGTTTCATAAGTTCGTCGAACTTGTACAAAGATCATTGAGACACTTATAAGCACTCATGTTGCATGAAACTTGGTTTAGAGTCCTAGAAACCGCGTTGTAAGATGTTTCATAAGTTCGTCAAACTAGTACAAAGCTCATTGAGACACTTATAAGCAGTCATGTTGCATGACACTTTGTTTAGAGTCTTAGAAACCGCGTTTTTAGATGTTTCATAAGTTCGTCAAACTTGTACAAAGCTCATTGAGACACTTATAAGCAGTCATGTTACATAAAACTTCGTTTAGAGTCCTAGAAACGCGTTGTTAGATGTTTCATAACTTCGTCAAACTTGTACAAAGCTCATTGAGACACTTATAAGCACTCATGTTGCATAAAACCTTGTTTAGAGTCCTAGCAACCACATTGTTAGAGATTTCATAAGTTCGTCAAACTTGTACAAATCTGATTGAGACACTTATAAGCACTCATGTTGCATGAAACTTGGTTTAGAGTCCTAGAAACGCGTTGTTAAATGTTTCATTAGTTCGTCAAACTTGTACAAAGCTCATTGAGACACTTATAAAAACTCATTTTGAAAGAAACTTGGATTAGAGTCCTAGAAACCGCGTTGTTAGATGTTTCAGAAGTTCGTCAAACTAGTACAAAGCTCATTGAGACACTTATAAGCACTCATGTTGCATGAAACTTGGTTTAGAGTCCTAGAAACGCGTTGTTAGATGTTTCATTAGTTCGTCAAACTTGTACAAAGCTCATTGAGACACTTATAAAAACTCATTTTGAAAGAAACTTGGATTAGAGTCCTAAAAACCGCGTTGTTAAATGTTTCATAAGTTCGTCAAACTAGTACAAAGCTCATTGAGACACTTATAAGCACTCATGTTGCATGGAACTTAGTTTAGAGTCCTAGAAACCGCGTTGTTAGATGTTTCATAAGTTCGTAGAACTTGTACAAAACTCATTGAGACACTTATAAGCACTCATGTTGCATGAAACTTGGTTTAGAGTACTAGAAACCGCGTTGTAAGATGTATCATAAGTTCGTCAAACTAGTACAAAGCTCATTGAGACACTTATAAACACTCATGTTGCATAACACTTCGTTTAGAGTCTTAGAAACCGCGTTGTTAGATGTTTCATAAGTTCGTCAAACTTGTACAAAGCTCATTGAGACACTTATAAGCACTCATGCTGCATAAAACTTGGTTTAGATTTCTAGAAACGCGTAATTAGATGTTTCATAAGTTCGTCGAACTTCTACAAAGCTCATTGAGACACCTATAAGCACTCATGTTGCATGAAACTTGGTTAGAGTCCTAGAAACCACGTTGTAAGATGTTTCATAAGTTCTTCAAACTATTACAAAGCTCATTGAGATACTTATAAGCACTCATGTTGCATGACACTTCGTTTAGAGTCTTAGAAACCGCGTTGTTAGATGTATCATAAGTTCGTCAAACTTGTACAAAGCTCATTGAGACACTTATAAGCACTCATGTTGCATAAAACTTGGTTTAGAGTCCTAGAAACGCGTTGTTAGATGTTTCATAAGTTCATTAAACTTGTACAAAGCTCATTGAGACACTTATAAGCACTCATGTTGAAAGAAACTTGGTTTAGAGTCCTAGAAACCGCGTTGTTAGATGTTTCATAAATTTGTCAAACTAGTACAAAGCTCATTGAGACACTTATAAGCACTCATGTTGCATGAAACTTAGTTTAGAGTCCTAGAAACGCGTTGTTAGATGTTTCATAAGTTCGTCAAACTAAAACAAAGCTCATTGAGACACTTATAAGAACTCATGTTGCATGAAACTTGGTTTAGAGTCTTAGAAGCGCGTTGTTAGATGTTTCATAACTTCGTCAAACTTGTACAAAGCTCATTGAGACACTTATAAGCACTCATGTTGCATAAAACCTTGTTTAGAGTCCTAGCAACCACATTGTTAGACGTTTCATAAGTTCGTCAAACTTGTACAAAGCTGATTGAGACACTTATAAGCACTCATGTTGCATGAAACTTGGTTTAGAGTCCTAGAAACGCGTTGTTAGCTGTTTCATTAGTTCGTCAAACTTGTAAAAAGCTCATTGAGACACTTATCAGAACTCATTTTGAAAGAAACTTGGATTAGAGTCCTAGAAACCGCGTTGTTAGATGTTTCATAAGTTCGTCAAACTAGTACAAAGCTCATTGAGACACTTATAAGCACTCATGTTGCATGAAACTTAGTTTAGAGTCCTAGAAACCGCGTTGTTAGATGTTTCATAAGTTCGTCGAACTTGTACGAAGCTCATTGAGACACTTATAAGCACTCATTTTGCATGAAACTAGGTTTAGAGTCCTAGAAACCACGTTGTAAGATGTTTTATAAGTTCGTCAAACTAGTACAAAGCTCATTGAGACACTTATAAGCACTCATGGTGCATGACACTTTGTTTAGAGTCTTAGAAACCGCGTTGTTAGATGTTTCATAAGTTCGTCAAACTTGTACAAATCTCATTGAGACACTTATAAGCACTCATGTTGCATAAAATTTGGTTTAGAGTCCTAGAAACGCGTTGTTAGATGTTTCATAAGTTCGTCAAACTTGTACATAGCTCATTGAGACACTTATAAGCACTCATGTTGCATAAAACATGGTTTAGAGTCCTAGCAACCACATTGTTAGACGTTTCATAAGTTCGTCAAATTTGTACAAAGCTCATTGAGAAACTTATAAGCACTCATGTTGCATGAAACTTAGTTTAGAGTCCTAGAAACCGCGTTGTTAGATGTTTCGAACTTGTACAAAACTCATTGAGACACTTATAAGCATTCATGTTGCATGAAATTTGGTTTAGAGTACTAGAAAACGCATTGTAAGATGTTTCATAAGTTCGTCAAACTAGTACAAACCTCATTGAGACACTTATAAACACTCATGTTGCATAAAACTTCGTTTAGAGTCTTAGAAACAGCGTTGTTAGATGTTTCATAAGTTCGTCAAACTTGTACAAAGCTCATTGAGACACTTATAAGCACTCATGTTGCATAAAACTTGGTTTAGATTCCTAGAAACGCGTTGTTAGATGTTTCATAAGTTCGTCGAACTTGTACAAAGCTCATTGAGACACCTATAAGCACTATTGTTGCATGAAACTTGGTTTAGAGTCCTAGAAACCACGTTGTAAGATGTTTCATAAGTTCTTCAAACTATTAGAAAGCTCATTGAGATACTTATAATCACTCATGTTGCATGACACTTCGTTTAGAGTCTTAGAAACCGCGTTGTTAGATGTATCATATGTTCGTCAAACTTGTACAAAGCTCATTGAGACACTTATAAGCAGTCATGTTGCATAAAACTTGGTTTAGAGTCCTAGAAACGCGTTGTTAGATGTTTCATAAGTTCATTAAACTTGTACAAAGCTCATTGAGACACTTATAAGCACTCATGTTGAAAGAAACTTGGTTTAGAGTCCTAGAAACCGCGTTGTTAGATGTTTCATAAATTCGTCAAACTAGTACAAAGCTCATTGAGACACTTATAAGCACTCATGTTGCATGAAACTTAGTTTAGAGTCCTAGAAACGCGTTGTTAGATGTTTCATAAGTTCGTCAAACTAAAACAAAGCTCATTGAGACACTTATAAGAACTCATATTGCATGAAACTTGGTTTAGAGTCCTAGAAACGAGTTGTTAGATTTTTCATAAGTTCGTCAAACTTGTACAAAGCTCATTGAGACACTTATAAGCAATCATGTTGCATGAAACTTGGTTTAGAGTCCTAGAAACTCCTTGTTATATGTTTCTTTAATTCGTCAAACTTGTACAAAGCTCATTGAGACACTTTTAAGAACTCCTGTTTAAAAAAACTAGGTTTAGAGTCCTAGAAACGCGTTGTTAGATGTTTCATAAGTTTGTCAAACTAGTACAAAGCTCATTGAGACATTTATAAGCACTCATGTTGCATGAAACTTTGTTTAGAGTCCTAGAAACCGCGTTGGTAGATGTTTCATAAGTTCGTCGAATTGGTACAAAGCTCATTGAGACACTTATAAGCACTCATATTACATGAAACTTGGTTTAGAGTCCTAGAAACGCGTTGTTAGATGTTTCATAACTTCGTCAAACTTGTACAAAGCTCATTGAGAGACTTATAAGCAGTCATGTTGCATGAAACTTTGTTTAGAGTCCTAGAAACCGCGTTGTTAGATGTTTCATAAGTTCGTCGAACTTGTACAAATATCATTGAGACACTTATAAGCACTCATGTTGCATGAAACTTGGTTTAGAGTCATAGAAACGCCTTGTTAGATGTTTCATTAATTCGTCAAACTTGTACAAAGCTCATTGAGACACTTATAAGAACTCATGTTGATAGAAACTTGGTTTAGAGTCCTAGAAACCGTGTTGTTAGATGTTTCGTAAGTTCGTAAAACTAGTACAAAGCTCATTGAGACACTTATAAGCACTCATGTTGCATGAAACTTAGTTTAGAGCCCTAGAAACCGCGTTGTTAGATGTTTCATAAGTTCGTCGAACTTGTACAAAGATCATTGAGACACTTATAAGCACTCATGTTGCATGAAACTTGGTTTAGAGTCCTAGAAACCGCGTTGTAAGATGTTTCATAAGTTCGTCAAACTAGTACAAAGCTCATTGAGACACTTATAAGCAGTCATGTTGCATGACACTTTGTTTAGAGTCTTAGAAACCGCGTTTTTAGATGTTTCAAAAGTTCGTCAAACTTGTACAAAGCTCATTGAGACACTTATAAGCAGTCATGTTACATAAAACTTGGTTTAGAGTACTAGAAACGCGTTGTTAGATGTTTCATAACTTCGTCAAACTTGTACAAAGCTCATTGAGACACTTATAAGCACTCATGTTGCATAAAACCTTGTTTAGAGTCCTAGCAACCACATTGTTAGACATTTCATAAGTTCGTCAAACTTGTACAAAGCTGATTGAGACACTTATAAGCACTCATGTTGCATGAAACTTGGTTTAGAGTCCTAGAAACGCGTTGTTAGATGTTTCATTAGTTCGTCAAACTTGTACAAAGCTCATTGAGACACTTATAAAAACTCATTTTGAAAGAAACTTGGATTAGAGTCCTAGAAACCGCGTTGTTAGATGTTTCAGAAGTTCGTCAAACTAGTACAAAGCTCATTGAGACACTTATAAAAACTCATTTTGAAAGAAACTTGGATTAGGGTCCTAGAAACCGCGTTGTTAGATGTTTCATAAGTTCGTCGAACTTGTACAAAGCTCATTGAGACACTTATAAGCACTCATGTTGCATGAAACTAGGTTTAGATTCCTAGAAACCACGTTGTAAGATGTTTCATAAGTTCGTCAAACTAGTACAAAGCTTATTGAGACACTTATAAACACTCATGTTGCATGACACTTCGTTTAGAGTTTTAGAAACCGCGTTGTTAGATGTTTCATAAGTTCGTCAAACTTGTACAAAGCTCATTGAGACACTTATAAGCACTCATGTTGCATAAAACTTGGTTTAGAGTCCTAGAAACGCGTTGTTAGATGTTTCATAAGTTCGTCAAACTTGTACAAAGTTCATTCAGACACTTATAAGCACTCATGTTGCATAAAACATGGTTTAGAGTCCTAGCAACCACATTGTTAGACGTTTCATAAGTTCGTCAAACTTGTACAAAGCTCATTGAGATACTTATAAGCACTCATGTTGCATGAAACTTAGTTTAGAGTCCTAGAAACCGCGTTGTTAGATGTTTAATAAGTTCGTAAAACTAGTACAAAGCTCATTGAGACACTTATAAGCACTCATGTTGCATGAAACTTAGTTTAGAGTCCTAGAAACCGCGTTGTTATATGTTTCATAAGTTCGTCGAACTTGTACAAAGCTCATTGAGACAGTTATAAGCACTCATGTTGCATGAAACTATGTTTAGAGTCCTAGAAACCACGTTGTAAGATGTTTCATAAGTTCGTCAAACTAGTACAAAGCTCATTGAGACACTTATAAGCACTCATGTTGCATGACACTTCGTTTAGAGTCTTAGAAACCGCGTTGTTAGATGTTTCATAAGTTCGTCAAACTTGTAAAAATCTCATTGAGACACTTATAAGCACTCATGTTGCATAAAAGTTGATTTAGAGTCCTAGAAACGCGTTGTTAGATGTTTCATAAGTTCGTCAAACTTGTACAAAGCTCATTGAGACACTTATAAGCACTCATGTTGCATAAAACATGGTTTAGAGTCCTAGCAACCACATTGTTAGACGTTTCATAAGTTCGTCAAACTTGTACAAAGCTCATTGAGAAACTTATAAGCACTCATGTTGCATGAAACTTAGTTTAGAGTCCTTGAAACCGCGTTGTTAGATGTTTCATAATTTCGTAGAACTTGTACAAAGCTCATTGAGACACTTATAAGCACTCATGTTGCATGAAACTTGGTTTGGAGTACTAGAAACCGCGTTGTAAGATGTTTCATAAGTTCGTCAAACTAGTACAAACCTCATTGAGACACTTATAAACACTCATGTTGCATGACACTTCGTTTAGAGTCTTAGAAACCGCGTTGTTAGATGTTTCATAAGTTCCTCAAACTTGTACAAAGCTCATTGAGAAACTTATAAGCACTCATGTTGCATTAAACTTGGTTTAGATTCCTAGAAACGTGTTGTTAGATGTTTCATAAGTTCGTTGAACTTGTACAAAGCTCAATGAGACACCTATAAGCACTCATGTTGCATGAAACTTGGTTTAGAGTCCTAGAAACGACGTTGTAAGATGTTTCATAAGTTTGTCAAACTAGTACAAAGCTCATTGAGACACTTATAAGCACTCATGTTGCATGACACTTCGTTTAGAGTCTTACAAACCGCGTTGTTAAATGTATCATAAGTTCGTCAAACTTGTACAAATCTCATTGAGACACTTATAAGCACTCATGTTGCATAAAACTTGGTTTAGAGTCCTAGAAACGCGTTGTTAGATGTTTCATCAGTTCATTAAACTTGTACAAAGCTCATTGAGACACTTATAAGCACTCATGTTGAAAGAAACTTGGTTTAGAGTCCTAGAAAATGTGTTGTTAGATGTTTCATAAATTCATCAAACTAGTACAAAGCTCATTGAGACACTTATAAGCACTCATGTTGCGTGAAACTGAGTTTAGAGTCCTAGAAACGCGTTGTTAGATGTTTCATAAGTTCGTCAAACTAAAACAAAGCTCATTGAGACACTTATAAGAACTCATGTTGCATGAAACTTAGTTTATAGTCCTAGAAACCGCGTTGTTAGATGTTTCATAAGTTCGTCGAACTGGTACAAAGCTCATTGAGACACTTATAAGCACTCATGTTGCATGAAACTTGGTTTAGAGTCCTAGAAACCTCGTTGTAAGATGTTTCATAAGTTCGTCAAACTAGTACAAAGTTCATTGAGAGACTTATAAGCAGTCATGTTGCATGAAACTTTGTTTAGAGTCCTAGAAACCGCGTTGTTAGATGTTTCATAAGTTCGTCGAACTTGTACAAATCTCATTGAGACACTTATAAGCACTCATGTTGCATGAAACTTGGTTTAGAGTCCTAGAAACGCCTTGTTAGATGTTTCATTAATTCGTCAAACTTGTACAAAGCTCATTGAGACACTTATAAGAACTCATGTTGAAAGAAACTTGGTTTAGAGTCCTAGAAACCTTGTAGTTAGATGTTTCGTAAGTTCGTAAAAATAGTACAAAGCTCATTGAGACACTTATAAGCACTCATGTTGCATGAAACTTAGTTTAGAGTCCTAGAAACCGCGTTGTTAGATGTTTCATAAGTTCGTCGAACTTGTACAAAGCTCATTGAGACACTTATAAGCACTCATGTTGCATGAAACTTGGTTTAGAGTCCTAGAAACCGCGTTGTAAGATGTTTCATAAGTTCGTCAAACTAGTACAAAGCTCATTGAGATACTTATAAGCAGTCATGTTGCATGACAGTTTGTTTAGAGTCTTAGAAACTGCGTTGTTAGATGTTTCATAAGTTCGTCAAACTTGTACAAATCTCATTGAGACACTTATAAGCAGTCATGTTACATAAAACTTGGTTTAGAGTCCTAGAAACGCGTTGTTAGATGTTTCATAACTTCGTCAAACTTGTACAAAGCTCATTGAGACACTTATAAGCACTCATGTTGCATAAAACGTTGTTTAGAGTCCTAGCAACCACATTGTTAGACGTTTCATAAGTTCGTCAAACTTGTACAAAGCTGATTGAGACATTTATAAGCACTCATGTTGCATGAAACTTGGTTTAGAGTCCTAGAAACGCGTTGTTAGATGTTTCATTAGTTCGTCAAACTTGTACAAAGCTCATTGAGACACTTATAAGAACTCAATTTGAAAGATACTTGGATTAGAGTCCTAGAAACCGCGTTGTTAGATGTTTCATAAGTTCGTCAAACTAGTACAAAGCTCATTGAGACACTTATAAGCACTCATGTTGCATGAAACTTAGTTTAGAGTCCTAGAAACCGCGTTGTTAGATGTTTCATAAGTTCGTCGAACTTGTACAAAGCTCATTGAGACACTTATAAGCACTCATGTTGCATGAAACTAGGTTTAGATTCCTAGAAACCACGTTGTAAGATATTTCATAAGTTCGTCAAACTAGTACAAAGCTTATTGAGACACTTATAAACACTCATGTTGCATGACACTTCGTTTAGAGTCTTAGAAACAGCGTTGTTAGATGTTTCATAAGTTCGTCAAACTTGTACAAAGCTCATTGAGACACTTATAATAACTCATGTTGCATAAAACTTGGTTTAGAGTCCTAGAAACGCGTTGTTAGATGTTTCATAAGTTCGTCAAACTTGTACAAAGTTCATTCAGATACTTATAAGCACTCATGTTGCATAAAACATGGTTTAGAGTCTTAGAAACCGCGTTGTTAGATGTTTCATAAGTTCGTCGAACTGGTACAAAGCTAATTGAGACACTTATAAGCACTCATGTTGCATGAAACTTGGTTTAGAGTCCTAGAAACCGCGTTGTAAGATGTTTCATAAGTTCGTCAAACTAGTACAAAGCTCATTGAGAGACTTATAAGCAGTCATGTTGCATGAAACTTTGTTTAGATTCCTAGAAACGCGTTGTTAGATGTTTCATAAGTTCGTCGAACTTGTACAAATCTCATTAAGACACTTATAAGCACTCATGTTGCATGAAACTTGGTTTAGAAACCTAGAAACGCCTTGTTAGATGTTTCATTAATTCCTCAAACTTGTACAAAGCTCATTGAGACACTTATAAGAACTCATGTTGAAAGAAACTTGGTTTAGAGTCCTAGAAACCGTGTTGTTAGATGTTTCGTAAGTTCGTAAAACTAGTACAAAGCTCATTGAGAAACTTATAAGCACTCATGTTGCATGAAACTTGGTTTAGAGTCCTAGAAACCGCGTTGTAAGATGTTTCATAAGTTCGTCAAACTAGTACAAAGCTCATTGAGACACTTATAAGTAGTCATGTTGCATGAGACTTTGTTTAGAGTCTTAGAAACCGTTTTGTTAGATGTTTCATAAGTTCGTCAAACTTGTACAAAGCTCATTAAGACACTTATAAGCAGTCATGTTACATAAAAATTGGTTTAGAGTCCTAGAAACGTGTTGTTAGATGTTTCATAACTTCTTCAAAATTGTACAAAGCTCATTGAGACACTTATAAGCACTCATGTTGCATAAAACCTTGTTTAGAGTCCTAGCAACCGCATTGTTAGACGTTTCATAAGTTTGTCAAACTTGTACAAAGCTGATTGAGACACTTATAAGCACTCATGTTGCATGAAACTTGGTTTAGAGTCCTAGAAACGCGTTGTTAGATGTTTCATTAGTTCGTCAAACTTGTACAAAGCTCATTGAGACAATTATAAGCACTCATGTTGCATAAAACTTGGTTTAGGTCCTAGAAACGCGTTGTTAGATGTTTCATAAGTTCGTCAAACTTGTACAAAGTTCATTGAGACATTTATAAGCACTCATGTTGCATAAAACTTGGTTCAGAGACCTAGCAACCACATTGTTAGACGTTTCATAAGTTCGTCAAACTTGTACAAAGCTGATTGAGAAACTTATAAGCACTCATATTGCATGAAACTTGGTTTAGAGTCAAACTTGTACAAAGCTCATTGAGACACTTATAAGCACTCATGTTGCATAAAACTTTGTTTAGATTCCTAGAAACGCGTTTTTAGATGTTTCATAAGTTCGTCAAACTTGTACAAAGCTCATTGAGACACTTATAAGCACTCATGTTGCATAAAACTTGGTTTAGAGTCCTAGCAACCACATTGTTAGACGTTTCATAATTTCGTCAAACTAGTACAAAGCTTATTGAGAAACTTATAAGCTCTCATGTTGCATGAAACTTGGTTTAGAGTCCTAGAAACGTGTTGTTAGATGTTTCATTAGTTCGTCAAACTTGTAAAAAGCTCATTGAGTCACTTATAAGCACTCATGTTGAAAGAAACTTAGTTTAGAGTCCTAGAAACCACGTTGTTAGATGTTTCATAAGTTCGTCAAACTAGGACAAAGCTCATTGAGACACTTATAAGCACTCATGTTGCATGAAACTTAGTTTAGAGTCCTAGAAACCGCGTTGTTAGATGTTTCATAAGTTCGTCGAACTTGTACAAAGCTCATTGAGACACTTATAAGCACTCATGTTGCATAAAACTTGGTTTAGAGTCCTAGAAACGCGTTGTTAGATGTTTAATAAGTTCGTCAAACTTGCACAAAGCTCATTCAGACACTTATAAGCACTCATGTTGCGTAAAACATGGTTTAGAGTCCCAACAACCACATTGTTAGACGTTTCATAAGTTCGTCAAACTTGGACAAAGCTCATTGAGAAACTTATAAGCACTCATGTTGCATGAAACTTAGATTAGAGTCCTAGAAACCGCAATGTTAGATGTTTCATAAGTTCGTAGAACTTGTACAAAGCTCATTGAGACACTTCATGTTGCATGAAACTTGGTTTAGATTACTAGAACCGCGTTGTAAGATGTTACATAAGTTCGTCAAACTAGTACAAAGCTCATTGAGACACTTATAAGCACTCATGTTGCATGACACTTCGTTTGGAGTCTTAGAAACCTCGTTGTTAAATGTTTCATAAGTTCGTCAAACTTGTACAAAGATTATTGAGACACTTAGAAGCACTCATGTTGAATAAAACTTTGTGTAGATTCCTAGAAACGCGTTGTTAGATGTTTCATTAGTTCGTAAAACTTGTACAAAGCTCATTGAGACACTTATAAGAACTCATGTTGAAAGAAACTTGGTTTAGAGACCTAGAAACGCGTTGTTAGATGTTTCATTAGTTCGTCAAACTTGTACAAAGCTTATTGAGACACTTATAAGAACTCATGTTGAAAGAAACTTGGTTTAGAGTCCTAGAAACCGCGTTGTTAGATGTTTCATAAGTTCGTCAAACTAGTACAAAGCTCATTGAGACACTTATAAGCACTCATGTTGCATAAAACTTGGTTTAGAGTCCTAGCAACCACATTGTTAGACGTTTCATAAGTTCGTCAAACTTGTACAAAGCTAATTGAGACCCTTATAAGAACTCATGTTGCATGACACTTCGTTTAGAGTCTTAGAAACAACGTTTTAGATGTTTCATAAGTTCGTCAAACTTGTACAAAGCTCACTGAGACACTTATAATAACTCATGTTGTATGAAACTTGGTTTAGAGTCCTAGAACCCGCGTTGTTAGATGTTTCATATGTTCGTCAAACTAGTCAAAAGCTCATTGAGACACTTATAAGCACTCATGTTGCATGAAACTTAGTTTAGAGTCCTAGAAACCGCGTTGTTAGATGTTTCATAAGTTCGTAGAACTTGTACAAAGCTCATTGAGCCACTTATAAGCATTTATGTTGCATGAAACTTGGTTTAGAGTACTAGAAATCGCGTTGTTAGATGTTTCATCATAAGTTCGTCAAACTAGTACAAAGCTCACTGAGACACTTATAAGAACTCATGTTGAAAGAAACTTGGTTTAGAGTCCTAGAAACGCGTTGTTAGATGTTTCATTAGTTCGTCAAACTTGTACAAAGCGCATTGAGACACTTATAAGAACTCATGTTGAAAGAAACTTAGTTTAGAGTCCTAGAAACCGCATTGTTAGATGTTTCATAAGTTCGTCAAACTAGTACAAAGCTCATGTTGCATGAGTGTCCTAGAAACCGCGTTGTTAGATGTTTCCTATAAGTTCCGCGTCGAACTTGTACAAAGCTCATTTCATAAGACACTTCGTCCTATAAGCACTCATGTTGCATGAAACTTGTTTAGAGTCCTAGAAACCGCGTTGTAAGATGATTCATAAGTTCGTCGAAACTAGTACAAAGCTCATTGAGACACTTATAAGCACTCATGTTGCATGACACATCGTTTAGAGTCTTAGAAACCGTGTTGTTAGATGTTTCATAAGTTCGTCAAACTTGTACAAAGCTCATTGAGACACTTATAAGCACTCATGTTGCATAAAACTTGGTTTAGAATCCTAGAAACGCGTCGTTAGATGTTTCATAAGTTCGTCAAACTTTTACAAACCTCATTGATACACTTATAAGCACTCATGTTGCATAAAACTTGGTTTAGAGTCCTAGCAACGACATTGGTAGACGTTTCATAAATTTGTCAAACTTGTACAAAGCTGATTGAGAAACTTATAAGCACTCATGTTGCATGAAACTTGGTTTAGAGTCCTAAAAACGCGTTGTTAGATGTTTCATAAGTTCGTCGAACTGGTACAAAGCTCATTGAGACACTTATAAGCACTCATGTTGCATGAAACTTGGTTTAGAGTCCTAGAAACCTCGTTGTAAGATGTTTCATAAGTTCGCCAAACTAGTACAAAGCTCATTGAGAGACTTACACTACAAGAAACTGGGCAAATAGCAACGAATTTTAGCAAGGAATTAGCGAGGAATTTATTTAGCAACGGATTTGTGAGGAATTAGCGAGGAATTAGCGAGGAATTAGCGACGACACTAAATTTCGTCGCTAATTCGTCGCCAAATAGCAACGAAACTATTCGTCGCTATTTCGTTGCTATTTAGTGACGAAATAGCGACGATTTAAGGAGGAATTCCTATATCGTCGCTAAATCGTCGCTATTTAGCGACGATTTAGCGACGAAGATATTTCCTTGTTAAATAGCGACGAATTTGCAAGGAATATTGCTAGGTTGGTGAGCACGTTTTCATTGAGCTTCACCGGTATTTGGCGACGAATTATTCGTTGCAATTTCCTCTCAAAATCGTTGGTAATTCATTGGTAAAAATATTTCGTTGTTAAATAGCAACGAATTTGCAAGGAATATTGCTAGGTTGGTGAGCACGTTTTCATTGAGCTCCACCGGTATTTGGCGACGAATTATTCGTTGCAATTTCCTCTCAAAATCGTTGGTATATTCATTGGCAACGAATTCATAAGTTTAGTAATTTTAGGGGTTTAAATTGTCGTTGCTAAATCGTTGCTATTTGATATTTAGCAACGATTTAGCAACGATTCGTCGCTAATTCGTTGCTATTTAGCGACGATTTAGCGACGAATCGTTGCTAAATCGTTGCTAATTTTTGCAATATACAAATTTTTAAACCCTTAAACCACCCCAAAATAAAGGTTTTTAAGAATTAGTGTTAACTTAAAAAGTGTAAACAAAGGTGAAAACAATTGTATAAATCAATAAAAAAAAATTGATTACAATATTATACTTAACGTGTATTAACTTACCGTTAACTTATATGTTTTACTAACATAAAGTTTATAATACGAATATTTTCAGTTTTTTAGTAAATATCATAATTTGAAGTGTTATTCTCAATCTTATAATCTATAATTACATATGAAGTATGTATTATAGCATAGCAAACCGTTTTAGGGGTTGAAACCCTAAAAATAGGGTTTGGGTTTAGCAACGATTTAGCAACGAATCGTTGCTAAATCGTTGCTAAATATTAAATAGCAACGATTTAGCAACGATTACAACGAATCGTTGCTAAATCGTTGCTAATGTTTCTGACATTTAACCTCGTACTTTTGATACATAGAATGTAACATATTAGTCTAATCGGTAATTTAGCAACGATTTAGCAACGATTTATCAACGATCAGTACTTTTAGGGGTTTAAATTTGTTGGACTAATATGTTTTACATATCATTGCTAAATCGTTGCAATTTGATAATTAGCAACGATTTAGCAACGATTCGTCGCTAATTCGTTGCTATTTAGCGACGATTTAGCGACGAATCGTTGCTAAATCGTTGCTAATTTTTGCACTATACAAATCTTTAAACCCTAAAACCACCCCAAAATAAAGGTTTTTAAGAATTAGTGTTAACTTAAAAAGTGTAAACAAAGGTGAAAACAATTGTATAAATCAAAAAAAAAAATTGATTACAATATTATACTTAACGTGTATTAACTTACCGTTAACTTATAGGTTTTACTAACATAAAGTTTATAATACAGAAAATTTTCAGTTTTTTAGTAAATATCATATTTCGAAGTGTTATTCTCAATCTTATTTCGAATCTATAATTACATATGAAGTATGTATTATAGCATAGCAAACCGTTTTAGGGGTTGAAACCCTAAATTAATAGGGTTTGAGTTTAGCAACGATTTAGCAACGATTCGTTGCTAAATCGTTGCTAAATATTAAATAGCGAACGATTTAGCAACGTATCCGTCATAGGTCTTGTACTTGGCGTAATACATGTTAGGGTTTAGCAACGAATTAGCAACGAAATGTTGGAATCGTTGCTAATTCGTGGCTAAACAAAAAATAGGGACGATTTAGCAACGATTCGTTGCTAAATCGTCGCTAAATTTTCGTTTTCCTCCGGTGGGAAAACGAAAAGATTACAAAAACTATTCGTTGCTAAATCGTTGCTAATTAGCAACGATTTAGCAACGATCACAAAATCTATAAATATGGCCAAATTCTTTCATTTTTTTCACACAACCATCTCTCTACATTTTATCTCTCTACAATCTCTCTATAAAAACATCACAATTTCTTTTCAAAACACTAAACCTTTTTACAAAAATGCCTCCTCGTCCAAACCACTATTTTAATTTCATCCGTAATCGTTACGGTAGCGGATGCGAGGTTGCTCCGACGAGGCTGAAGCATGACTCAAGAACTGGGACGGAATGTCGGGATTAATGATTTTGATCCCTAGTTTAGTTTTTTAAAAATGTAATTTGAATTTTAAATTTTAATTATAATAATTTTATTTTATTTTTATTTTAAATTTTTTTCTAAAATTTTTTTTAAAATTTTTTTTTAAAATCGTTGCTAATTCGTTGCTAAATTAGCAACGAATTAGCGACGATTGTTATGTTCTTCGTTGCCAAATCGTTGCTAAATTAGCAACGATTTGTATAAAGAATCGTTGCCAATTCGTTGCTAAATTAGCAACAACGAATTAGCGACGTTTGCGTAATTTCATAAGTTTTTAAATTCTGAAAATCGAAAATAATTTTTTAAAATTCGACGCTAAATCGTTGCTATTTCGAAGCTAAAATAACCTTGCAAATTCGTTGCTAATTCGTCGCTAAAATAGCAACGAATTAGCAACGAATATTTGGCAACGAATTAGCAACGATTTCGAGTCGTCGCTAATTTAGCAACGAATTAGCGACGATTTCGAAATAGCGACGAGCGATTAACGACGAAAATGTAATCGTCGCTAAATCGTTGCTAAACGCGTTTAGCAACGATTTAGCAACGATTTTGGTCGTTGCTAAATGTGCAGATTCTTGTAGTGTTATAAGCACTCATGTTGCATAAAACCTTGTTTAGATTCCTAACAACCGCATTGTTAGACGTTTCATAAGTTTGTCAAACTTGTACAAAGCTGATTGAGACACTTATAAGCACTCATGTTGCATGAAACTTGGTTTAGAGTCCTAGAAACGCGTTGTTAGATGTTTCATTAGTTCGTCAAACTTGTACAAAGCTCATTGAGACAATTATAAGCACTCATGTTGCATAAAACTTGGTTTAGGTCCTAGAAACGCGTTGTTAGATGTTTCATAAGTTCGTCAAACTTGTACAAAGCTCATTGAGACATTTATAAGCACTCATGTTGCATAAAACTTGGTTCAGAGACCTAGCAACCACATTGTTAGACGTTTCATAAGTTCGTCAAACTTGTACAAAGCTGATTGAGAAACTTATAAGCACTCATGTTGCATGAAACTTGGTTTAGAGTCAAACTTGTACAAAGCTCATTGAGACACTTATAAGCACTCATGTTGCATAAAACTTTGTTTAGATTCCTAGAAACGCGTTTTTAGATGTTTCATAAGTTCGTCAAACTTGTACAAAGCTCATTGAGACACTTATAAGCACTCATGTTGCATAAAACTTGGTTTAGAGTCCTAGCAACCACATTGTTAGACGTTTCATAATTTCGTCAAACTAGTACAAAGCTGATTGAGAAACTTATAAGCACTCATGTTGCATGAAACTTGGTTTAGAGTCTTAGAAACGTGTTGTTAGATGTTTCATTAGTTCGTCAAACTTGTAAAAAGCTCATTGATACACTTATAAGCACTCATGTTGAAAGAAACTTAGTTTAGAGTCCTAGAAACCACGTTGTTAGATGTTTCATAAGTTCGTCAAACTAGGACAAAGCTCATTGAGACACTTATAAGCACTCATGTTGCATGAAACTTAGTTTAGAGTCCTAGAAACCGCGTTGTTAGATGTTTCATAAGTTCGTCGAACTTGTACAAAGCTCATTGAGACACTTATAAGCACTCATGTTGCATAAAACTTGGTTTAGAGTCCTAGAAACGCGTTGTTAGATGTTTAATAAGTTCGTCAAACTTGCACAAAGCTCATTCAGACACTTATAAGCACTCATGTTGCGTAAAACATGGTTTAGAGTCCCAACAACCACATTGTTAGACGTTTCATAAGTTCGTCAAACTTGGACAAAGCTCATTGAGAAACTTATAAGCACTCATGTTGCATGAAACTTAGATTAGAGTCCTAGAAACCGCAATGTTAGATGTTTCATAAGTTCGTAGAACTTGTACAAAGCTCATTTAGACACTTCATGTTGCATGAAACTTGGTTTAGATTACTAGAACCGCGTTGTAAGATGTTACATAAGTTCGTCAAACTAGTACAAAGCTCATTGAGACACTTATAAGCACTCATGTTGCATGACACTTCGTTTGGAGTCTTAGAAACCTCGTTGTTAAATGTTTCATAAGTTCGTCAAACTTGTACAAAGATTATTGAGACACTTAGAAGCACTCATGTTGAATAAAACTTTGTGTAGATTCCTAGAAACGCGTTGTTAGATGTTTCATTAGTTCGTAAAACTTGTACAAAGCTCATTGAGACACTTATAAGAACTCATGTTGAAAGAAACTTGGTTTAGAGACCTAGAAACGCGTTGTTAGATGTTTCATTAGTTCGTCAAACTTGTACAAAGCTTATTGAGACACTTATAAGAACTCATGTTGAAAGAAACTTGGTTTAGAGTCCTAGAAACCGCGTTGTTAGATGTTTCATAAGTTCGTCAAACTAGTACAAAGCTCATTGAGACACTTATAAGCACTCATGTTGCATAAAACTTGGTTTAGAGTCCTAGCAACCACATTGTTAGACGTTTCATAAGTTCGTCAAACTTGTACAAAGCTAATTGAGACCCTTATAAGAACTCATGTTGCATGACACTTCGTTTAGAGTCTTAGAAACAACGTTTTAGATGTTTCATAAGTTCGTCAAACTTGTACAAAGCTCACTGAGACACTTATAATAACTCATGTTGTATGAAACTTGGTTTAGAGTCCTAGAACCCGCGTTGTTAGATGTTTCATATGTTCGTCAAACTAGTCAAAAGCTCATTGAGACACTTATAAGCACTCATGTTGCATGAAACTTAGTTTAGAGTCCTAGAAACCGCGTTGTTAGATGTTTCATAAGTTCGTAGAACTTGTACAAAGCTCATTGAGCCACTTATAAGCATTCATGTTGCATGAAACTTGGTTTAGAGTACTAGAAATCGCGTTGTTAGATGTTTCATCATAAGTTCGTCAAACTAGTACAAAGCTCACTGAGACACTTATAAGAACTCATGTTGAAAGAAACTTGGTTTAGAGTCCTAGAAACGCGTTGTTAGATGTTTCATTAGTTCGTCAAACTTGTACAAAGCGCATTGAGACACTTATAAGAACTCATGTTGAAAGAAACTTAGTTTAGAGTCCTAGAAACCGCATTGTTAGATGTTTCATAAGTTCGTCAAACTAGTACAAAGCTCATGTTGCATGAAACTTAGTTTAGTGTCCTAGAAACCGCGTTGTTAGATGTTTCATAAGTTCGTCGAACTTGTACAAAGCTCATTGAGACACTTATAAGCACTCATGTTGCATGAAACTTGGTTTAGAGTCCTAGAAACCGCGTTGTAAGATGATTCATAAGTTCGTCAAACTAGTACAAAGCTCATTGAGACACTTATAAGCACTCATGTTGCATGACACATCGTTTAGAGTCTTAGAAACCGTGTTGTTAGATGTTTCATAAGTTCGTCAAACTTGTACAAAGATCATTGAGACACTTATAAGCACTCATGTTGCATAAAACTTGGTTTAGAATCCTAGAAACGCGTCGTTAGATGTTTCATAAGTTCGTCAAACTTTTACAAACCTCATTGATACACTTATAAGCACTCATGTTGCATAAAACTTGGTTTAGAGTCCTAGCAACGACATTGGTAGACGTTTCATAAATTCGTCAAACTTGTACAAAGCTGATTGAGAAACTTATAAGCACTCATGTTGCATGAAACTTGGTTTAGAGTCCTAAAAACGCGTTGTTAGATGTTTCATAAGTTCGTCGAACTGGTACAAAGCTCATTGAGACACTTATAAGCACTCATGTTGCATGAAACTTGGTTTAGAGTCCTAGAAACCTCGTTGTAAGATGTTTCATAAGTTCGCCAAACTAGTACAAAGCTCATTGAGAGACTTATAAGCACTCATGTTGCATAAAACCTTGTTTAGAGTCCTAACAACCGCATTGTTAGACGTTTCATAAGTTTGTCAAACTTGTACAAAGCTGATTGAGACACTTATAAGCACTCATGTTGCATGAAACTTGGTTTAGAGTCCTAGAAACGCGTTGTTAGATGTTTCATTAGTTCGTCAAACTTGTACAAAGCTCATTGAGACAATTATAAGCACTCATGTTGCATAAAACTTGGTTTAGGTCCTAGAAACGCGTTGTTAGATGTTTCATAAGTTCGTCAAACTTGTACAAAGCTCATTGAGACATTTATAAGCACTCATGTTGCATAAAACTTGGTTCGAGAGACCTAGCAACCACATTGTTAGACGTTTCATAAGTTCGTCAAACTTGTACAAAGCTGATTGAGAAACTTATAAGCACTCATGTTGCATGAAACTTGGTTTAGAGTCAAACTTGTACAAAGCTCATTGAGACACTTATAAGCACTCATGTTGCATAAAACTTTGTTTAGATTCCTAGAAACGCGTTTTTAAATGTTTCATAAGTTCGTCAAACTTGTACAAAGCTCATTGAGACACTTATAAGCACTCATGTTGCATAAAACTTGGTTTAGAGTCCTAGCAACCACATTGTTAGACGTTTCATAATTTCGTCAAACTAGTACAAAGCTGATTGAGAAACTTATAAGCACTCATGTTGCATGAAACTTGGTTTAGAGTCTTAGAAACGTGTTGTTAGATGTTTCATTAGTTCGTCAAACTTGTAAAAAGCTCATTGATACACTTATAAGCACTCATGTTGAAAGAAACTTAGTTTAGAGTCCTAGAAACCACGTTGTTAGATGTTTCATAAGTTCGTCAAACTAGGACAAAGCTCATTGAGACACTTATAAGCACTCATGTTGCATGAAACTTAGTTTAGAGTCCTAGAAACCGTGTTGTTAGATGTTTCATAAGTTCGTCGAACTTGTACAAAGCTCATTGAGACACTTATAAGCACTCATGTTGCATAAAACTTGGTTTAGCGTCCTTGAAACGCGTTGTTAGATGTTTAATAAGTTCGTCAAACTTGCACAAAGCTCACTGAGACACTTATAAGCACTCATGTTGCGTAAAACATGGTTTAGAGTCCCAGCAACCACATTGTTAGACGTTTCATAAGTTCGTCAAACTTGGACAAAGCTCATTGAGAAACTTATAAGCACTCATGTTGCATGAAACTTAGATTAGAGTCCTAGAAACCGCCATGTTAGATGTTTCATAAGTTCGTAGAACTTGTACAAAGCTCATTGAGACACTTCATGTTGCATGAAACTTGGTTTAGAGTACTAGAACCGCATTGTAAGATGTTACATAAGTTCGTCAAACTAGTACAAAGCTCATTGAGACACTTATAAGCACTCATGTTGCATGACACTTCGTTTGGAGTCTTAGAAACCGCGTTGTTAAATGTTTCATAAGTTCGTCAAACTTGTACAAAGATTATTGAGACACTTAGAAGCACTCATGTTGAATAAAACTTTGTGTAGATTCCTAGAAACGCGTTGTTAGATGTTTCATAAGTTCGTCAAACTTGTACAAAGCTCATTGAGACACTTATAAGCACTCATGTTGCATAAAACTTGGTTTAGAGTCCTAGAAACGCGTTGTTAGATGTTTCATAAGTTCATCAAACTTGTACAAAGCTCATTGAGACACTTATGAGCACTCATTTTGAAAGAAACTTGGTTTAGAGTCCTAGAAACCGCGTTGTTAGAAGTTTCATAAGTTCGTCGAACTTGTACAAAGCTCATTGAGACACTTATAAGCACTCATGTTGCATAAAACTTGGTTTAGAGTCCTAGAAACGCGTTGTTAGATGTTTCATAAGTTCGTCAAACTTGTACAAAGCTCATTGAGACACTTATAAGCACTCATGTTGCATAAAACTTGGTTTAGAGTCCTAGAAACGCGTTGTTAGATGTTTCATAAGTTCGTCAAAGTTGTACAAAGCTCATTGAGGCACTTATAAGCACTCATGTTGCATGAAACTTAGTTTAGAGTCCTAGAAACCGCGTTGTTAGATGTTTCATAAGTTCGTCGAACTTGTACAAAGCTCATTGAGACACTTATAAGCACTCATTGTTAGATTTTAGAGTATAGTGAGAGATTAGAAGCAAAGTTATTAGCTTGGTCCTTGAGAGATTAGTGTGTAGTTTGTGTGTGTGTGGGATTTCGGTTCTAGAGAGAATAAAACAAGAACAAAAGAGAGAATATTTTTTGTATTAGAGAAGAGAGCTTAAAGCTCCTTAGAGGATTACAATCACACTCACAAAGCTTTAAATAGAGTTACAAGGTGTAGTATCCATTTATGGTTTAGTGTCCTAGAAACCGCGTTGTTAGATGTTTCATAAGTTCATCGAACTTGTACAAAGCTCATTGAGACACTTATAAGCACTCATGTTGCATGAAACTTGGTTTAGAGTCCTAGAAACCGCGTTGTAAGATGATTCATAAGTTCGTCAAACTAGTACAAAGCTCATTGAGACACTTATAATCACTCATGTTGCATGACACTTCGTTTAGAGTCTTAGAAACCGTGTTGTTAGATGTTTCATAAGTTCGTCAAACTTGTACAAATTTCATTGAGACACTTATAAGAACTCATGTTGCATGAAACTTGGTTTAGAGTCCTAGAAACGCGTTGTTAGATGTTTCATTAGTTCGTCAAACTTGTACAAAGCTCATTGAGACACTTATAAGAACTCATGTTGAAAGAAACTTGGTTTAGAGACCTAGAAACGCGTTGTTAGATGTTTCATTAGTTCGTCAAACTTGTACAAAGCTTATTGAGACACTTATAAGAACTCATGTTGAAAGAAACTTGGTTTAGAGTCCTAGAAACCGCGTTGTTAGATGTTTCATAAGTTCGTCAAACTAGTACAAAGCTCATTGAGACACTTATAAGCACTCATGTTGCATAAAACTTGGTTTAGAGTCCTAGCAACCACATTGTTAGACGTTTCATAAGTTCGTCAAACTTGAACAAAGCTAATTGAGACCCTTATAAGAACTCATGTTGCATGACACTTCGTTTAGAGTCTTAGAAACAACGTTTTAGATGTTTCATAAGTTCGTCAAACTTGTACAAAGCTCACTGAGACACTTATAATCACTCATGTTGTATGAAACTTGGTTTAGAGTCCTAGAACCCGCGTTGTTAGATGTTTCATATGTTCGTCAAACTAGTCAAAAGCTCATTGAGACACTTATAAGCACTCATGTTGCATGAAACTTAGTTTAGAGTCCTAGAAACCGCGTTGTTAGATGTTTCATAAGTTCGTAGAACTTGTACAAAGCTCATTGAGCCACGTATAAGCATTCATGTTGCATGAAACTTGGTTTAGAGTACTAGAAATCGCGTTGTTAGATGTTTCATCATAAGTTCGTCAAACTAGTACAAAGCTCACTGAGACACTTATAAGAACTCATGTTGAAAGAAACTTGGTTTAGAGTCCTAGAAACGCGTTGTTAGATGTTTCATTAGTTCGTCAAACTTGTACAAAGCGCATTGAGACACTTATAAGAACTCATGTTGAAAGAAACTTAGTTTAGAGTCCTAGAAACCGCATTGTTAGATGTTTCATAAGTTCGTCAAACTAGTACAAAGCTCATGTTGCATGAAACTTAGTTTAGTGTCCTAGAAACCGCGTTGTTAGATGTTTCATAAGTTCGTCGAACTTGTACAAAGCTCATTGAGACACTTATAAGCACTCATGTTGCATGAAACTTGGTTTAGAGTCCTAGAAACTGCGTTGTAAGATGATTCATAAGTTCGTCAAACTAGTACAAAGCTCATTGAGACACTTATAAGCACTCATGTTGCATGACACATCGTTTAGAGTCTTAGAAACCGTGTTGTTAGATGTTTCATAAGTTCGTCAAACTTGTACAAAGCTCATTGAGACACTTATAAGCACTCATGTTGCATAAAACTTGGTTTAGAATCCTAGAAACGCGTCGTTAGATGTTTCATAAGTTCGTCAAACTTTTACAAACCTCATTGATACACTTATAAGCACTCATGTTGCATAAAACTTGGTTTAGAGTCCTAGCAACGACATTGGTAGACGTTTCATAAATTCGTCAAACTTGTACAAAGCTGATTGAGAAACTTATAAGCACTCATGTTGCATGAAACTTGGTTTAGAGTCCTAAAAATGCGTTGTTAGATGTTTCATTAGTTCGTCAAACTTGTACAAACCTCATTGAGACACTTATAAGAACTTATGTTGAAACAAAATTGGTTTAGAGTCCTAGAAACCGCGTTCTTAGATGTTTCATAAGTTCGTCAAACAAGTACAAAGCTCATTGAGACACTTATAAGCACTCATGTTGCATGAAACTTAGTTTAGAGTCCTAGAAACCGTGTTGTTAGATGTTTCATAAGTTCGTCAAAATTGTAAAAGGCTCATTGAGACACTTATAAGCACTCATGTTGCATAAAACTTGGTTTAGAGTCCTAGCAACCACATTGTTAGACGTTTCATAAGTTCGTCAAACTTGTACAAAGCTCACTGAGACACTTATAAGCACTCATGTTGCATGAAACTTGGTTTAGAGTCCTAGAAACCGCGTTGTTAGATGTTTCATAAGTTCGTAGAACTTGTACAAAGCTCATTGAGACACTTATAAGAACTCATGTTGCATGACACTTCGTTTAGGGTCTTAGAAACCGCGTTTTAGATGTTTCATAAGTTCGTCAAACTTGTACAAAGCTCACTGAGACACTTATAAGCACTCATGTTGCATGAAACTTTTTTTAGAGTCCTAGAAACCGCGTTGTTAGATGTTTCATAAGTTCGTCGAACTAGTAAAAAGCTCCTTGAGACACTTATAAGCACTCATGTTGCATGAAACTTGATTTAGAGTCCGAGAAACGAGTTGTTAGATGTTTCATAAGTTCGTCAAACTTGTACAAAGCTCATTGAGACACTTATAAGAACTCATGTTGCATGAAACTTGGTTTAGAGTTCTAGAAACGCGTTGTTAGATGTTTCATTAGTTCGTCAAACTTGTACAAAGCTCATTGAGACACTTATAAGAACTCATGTTGAAAGAAACTTGGTTTAGAGTCCTAGAAACGCGTTGTTAGATGTTTCATTAAGTCGTCAAACTTGTACAAAGCTCATTGAGACACTTATAAGAATTCTTGTTGAAAGAAACTTGGTTTAGAGTCCTAGAAACCGCGTTGTTAGATGTTTCATAAGTTCGTCAAACTAGTACAAAGCTCATTGAGACACTTATAAGCACTCATGTTGCATGAAACTTAGTTTAGAGTCCTAGAAACCGCGTTGTTAGATGTTTCATAAGTTCGTCAAACTTGTACAAAGCTCATTGAGACACTTATAAGCACTCATGTTACCTGAAACTTGGTTTAGAGTCCTAGAAACCGCGTTGTAAGATGTTTCATAAGTTCGTCAAACTAGTACAAAGCTCATTGAGACACCTATAAGCACTCATGGTTCATGACACTTCGTTTAGAGTCCTAGAAACGCGTTGTTAGATGTTTCATAAGTTCGTCAAACTAGTACAAAGCTCATTGAGACACTTATAAGCACTCATGTTGCATAAAACTTGGTTTAGAGTCCTAGAAACGCGTTGTTAGATGTTTCATAAGTTCGTCAAACTTGTACAAAGCTCATTGAGACAATTATAAGCACTCATGTTGCATAAAACTTGGTTTAGAGTCCTAGAAACCAAATTTTTAGACGTTTCATAAGTTCGTCAAACTTGTACAAAGCTCATTGAGACACTTATAAGCACTCATGTTGCATGACACTTCGTTTAGAGTCTTAGAAACCGTGTTGTTAGATGTTTCATAAGGTCGTCAAACTTGTACAAAGCTCATTGAGACACTTATAAGCACTCATGTTGCATAAAACTTGGTTTAGAGTCCTAGCAACGACATTGTTAGACGTTTCATAAATTCGTCAAACTTGTACAAAGCTGATTGAGAAACTTATAAGCACTCATGTTGCATGAAACTTGGTTTAGAGTCCTAAAAACGCGTTGTTAGATGTTTCATTAGTTCGTCAAACTTGTACAAAGCTCATTGAGACACTTATAAGAACTCATGTAGAAAGAAACTTGGGTAAGAGTCCTAGAAACCGCGTTGTTAGATGTTTCATAAGTTCGTCAAACAAGTACAAAGCTCATTGAGACACTTATACGCACTCATGTTGCATGAAACTTAGTTTAGAGTCCTAGACACCGCGTTGTTAGATGTTTCATAAGTTCGTCAAACTTGTAAAAAGCTCATTGAGACACTTATAAGCACTCATGTTACATGACACTTCGTTTAGAGTCTTAGAAACCGCGTTGTTAGATGTTTCATAAGTTCGTCAAACATGTAAAAAGCTCATTGAGACACTTATAAGAACTCATGTTGCATGAAACTTAGTTTAGAGTCCTAGAAACCGTGTTGTTAGATGTTTCATTAGTTCGTCAAACTTGTACAAAGCTCATTGAGACTCTTATAAGAACTCATGTTGAAAGAAACTTGGTTTAGATTCCTAGAAACCGTGTTGTTAGATG
Organism: Cochlearia excelsa; assembly: GCA_963556525.1. Taxonomy (NCBI): domain Eukaryota; kingdom Viridiplantae; phylum Streptophyta; class Magnoliopsida; order Brassicales; family Brassicaceae; genus Cochlearia; species Cochlearia excelsa. The sequence goes on from CAUVZT010000006.1 coordinate 2,163,258, forward strand.
TTTCATAAGTTCGTCAAACTAGTACAAAGCTCATTGAGACACTTATAAGCACTCATGTTGCATGAAACTTAGTTTAGAGTCCTAGAAACCGTGTTGTTAGATGTTTCATAAGTTCGTCGAACTTGTAAAAAGCTCATTGAGACACTTATAAGCACTCATGTTGCATAAAACTTGGTTTAGAGTCCTAGCAACCACATTGTTAGACGTTTCATAAGTTCGTTAAACTTGTACAAAGCTGATTGAGAAACTTATAAGCACTCATGTTGCATGAAACTTGGTTTAGAGTCCTAGAAACCGCGTTGTAAGATGATTCATAAGTTCGTTAAACTAGTACACAACTCATTGAGACACTTATAAGCACTCATATTGCATGACACTTCGTTTAGAATCTTAGAAACCGCGTTGTTAGATGTTTCATAAGTTCGTCAAACTTGTAAAAAGCTCATTGAGACACTTATAAGAACTCATGTTGCATGAAACTTAGTTTAGAGTCCTAGAAACCGCGTTGTCAGATGTTTCATAAGTTCGTCGAACTTGTACAAAGCTCATTGAGACACTTATAAGCACTCATGTTGCATGACACTTCGTTTAGAGTCATAGAAACCGCGTTGTTAGATGTTTCATAAGTTCGTCAAACTTGTAAAAAGCTCATTGAGACACTTATAAGAACTCATATTGCATGAAACTTAGTTTAGAGTCCTAGAAACCGCGTTGTCAGATGTTTCATAAGTTCGTCAAACTTGTAAAAAGCTCATTGAGACACTTATAAGCACTCATGTTGCATAAAACTTGGTTTAATGTCCTAGCAACCACATTGTTAGACGTTTCATAAGTTCGTCAAAATTGTACAAAGCTGATTGAGAAACTTATAAGCACTCATGTTGCATGAAACTTGGTTTAGAGTCCTAGAAACCGCGTTGTTAGATGTTTCATTAGTTCGTCAAACTTGAACAAATCTCATTGAGACACTTATAAAAACTCATGTTGAAAGAAACTTAGTTTAGAGTCATAGACACCGCGTTTTAGATGTTTCATAAGTTCGTCAAACTTGTACAAAGCTCACTGAGACACTTATAAGCCCTCATGTTGCATGAAACTTGGTTTAGAGTCCTAGAAACCGCGTTGTTAGATGTTTCATAAGTTCGTAGAACCTGTACAAAGCTCACTGAGACACTTATAAGAACTCATGTTGCATGACACTTCGTTTAGAGTCTTAGAAACCGCGTTTTAGATGTTTCATAAGTTCGTCAAACTTGTACAAAGCTCACAGAGACACTTATAAGCACTCATGGTGCATGAAACTTGGTTTAGAGTCCTAGAAACCGCGTTGTTAGATGTTTCAATAGTTCGTCAAACTTGAACAAAGCTCATTAAGACACTTATAAGCACTCATGTTGCATGACACTTCGTTTAGAGTCTTAGAAACCGCGTTGTTAGATGTTTCATAAGTTCGTCAAACTTATAAAAAGCTCATTGAGACACTTATAAGAACTCATGTTGTATGAAACTTAGTTTAGAGTCCTAGAAACCGCGTTGTTAGATGTTTCATTAGTTCGTCAAACTTGTACAAAGCTCATTGAGACACTTATAAGAACTCATGTTGAAAAAAACTTGGTTTAGAGTCCTAGAAACCGTGTTGTTAGATGTTTCATAAGTTCGTCAAACTAGTACAAAGCTCATTGAGACACCTATAAGCACTCATGTTGCATGAAACTTAGTTTAGACTCTTAGAAACCGCATTGTTAAATGTTTCATAAGTTCGTCGAACTTGTAAAAAGCTCATTGAGACACTTATAAGCACTCATGTTGCATAAAACTAGGTTTAGAGTCCTAGCAACCACATTGTTAGACGTTTCATAAGTTCGTCAAACTTGTACAAAGCTCATTGAGACACTTATAAGCACTCATGTTGCATGAAACTTGGTTTAGAATCCGAGAAACAAGTTGTTAGATGTTTCATAAGTTCGTCAAACTTGTACAAAGCTCATTGAGACACTTATAAGAACTCATGTTGCATGAAACTTGGTTTAGAGTCCTAGAAACGCGTTGTTAGATGTTTCATTAGATCGTCAAACTTGTACAAAGCTCATTGAGACACTTATAAGAACTCATGTTGAAAGAAACTTGGTGTAGAGTCCTAGAAACGCGTTGTCAGATGTTTCATTAGTCCGTCAAACTTGTACAAAGCTCATTGAGACACTTATAAGAACTCATGTTGAAAGAAACTTGGTTTAGAGTACTAGAAACCGCGTTGTTAGATGTTTCATAAGTTCGTCAAACTAGTATAAAGCTCATTGAGACACTTTTAAGCACTCATGTTGCATGAAACTTAGTTTAGAGTCCTAGAGACCGCGTTGTTAGATGTTTCATAAGTTCGTCGAACTTGTACAAAGCTCATTGAGACACTTATAAGCACTCATGTTGCATGAAACTTGGTTTAGAGTCCTAGAAACCGCGTTGTAAGATGTTTCATAAGGTCGTGAAACTAGTACAAAGCTCATTGAGACACTTATAAGCACTCACGGTGCATGACACTTCGTTTAGAGTCCTAGAAACGCGTTGTTAGATGTTTCATAAGTTCGTCAAACTAGTACAAAGCTCATTGAGACACTTATAAGCACTCATTTTGCATAAAACTTGGTTTAGAGTCCTAGAAACGCGTTGTTAGATGTTTCATAAGTTCGTCAAACTTGTACAAAGCTCATTGAGACACTTATAAGCACTCATGTTGCATAAAACTTGGTTTAGAGTCCTAGCAACCACATTGTTTGACGTTTCATAAGTTCGTCAAACTTATACAAAGCTCATTGAGACACTTATAAGCACTCATGTTGCATGAAACTTAGTTTAGAGTCATAGAAACCGCGTTGTTAGATGTTTCATAAGTTCGTAGAACTTGTACAAAGCTCATTGAGACACTTATAAGCACTCATGTTGCATGAAAGTTGGTTTAGAGTACTAGAAACCGCGTTGTTAGATGTTTCATAAGTTCGTCAAACTAGTACAAAGCTCATTGAGACACTTATAAGAACTCATGTTGCATGACACTTCGTTTAAAGTCTTAGAAACAGCGTTTTAGATGTTTCATAAGTTCGTCAAACTTGTACAAAGCTCACTGAGACACTTATAAGCAATCATGTTGCATGAAACTTAGTTTAGAGTCCTAGAAACCGCATTGTTAGATGTTTCATAAGTTCGTCAAACTAGTACAAAGCTCATTGAGAAACTTATAAGCACTAATGTTGCATGAAACTTAGTTTAGAGTCCTAGAAACCGCGTTGTTAGATGTTTCATAAGTTCGTCGAACTTGTACAAAGCTCATTGAGACACTTATAAGCACTCATGTTGCATGAAACTTGGTTTAGAGTCCTAGAAACCACGTTGTAAGATGTATCATAAGTTCGTCAAACTAGTACAAAGCTCATTGAGACACTTATAAGCACTCATGTTGCATGACACTTCGTTTAGAGTCTTAGAAACCGTGATTTTAGATGTTTCATAAGATCGTCAAACCTGTACAAAGCTCATTGAGACACTTATAATCACTCATGTTGCATAAAACTTGGTTTAGAGTCCTAGCAACCACATTGTTAGACGTTTCATAAGTTCTTCAAACTTGTACAAAGTTGATTAAGAAACTTATAAGAACTCATGTTGCATGAAACTTGGTTTAGAGTCCTAAAATTGCGTTGTTAGATGTTTCATTAGTTCGTCAAACTTGTACAAAGCTAATTGAGACACTTATAAGAACTCATGTTGAAAGAAACTTGGTTTCGAGTCCTAGAAACCGCGTTGTTAGATGTTTCATAAGTTCGTCAAACTAGTACAAAGCTCATTGAGACACTTATAAGCACTCATGTTGCATGAAACTTAGTTTAGAGTCCTAGAAACCGCGTTGTGAGATGTTTCAAAAGTTCGTCGAACTTGTAAAAAGCTCATTGAGACACTTATAAGCATTCATGTTGCATAAAACTTGGTTTAGAGTCCTAGCAACGACATTGTTAGACGTTTCATAAGTTCGTCAAACTTGTACAAAGCTGATTGAGAAACTTATAAGCACTCATGTTGCATGAAACTTGGTTTAGAGTCCTAGAAACCGCGTTGTAAGATGATTCATAAGTTCGTCAAACTAGTACAAAGCTCATTGATACACTTATAAGCACTCATATTGCATGACACTTCGTTTAGAGTGTTAGAAACCGCGTTGTTAGATGTTTCATAAGTTCGTCAAACTTGTAAAAAGCTCATTGAGACACTTATAAGAACTCATGTTGCATGAAACTTAGTTTAGAGTCCTAGAAACCGCGTTGTTAGATGTTTCATAAGTTCGTCGAACTTGTACAAAGCTCATTGAGACACTTATAAGCACTCATGTTGTATGACACTTCGTTTAGAGTCTTAGAAACCGCGTTGTTAGATGTTTCATAAGTTCGTCAAACTTGTAAAAAGCTCATTGAGACACTTATAAGAACTCATGTTGCATGAAACTTAGTTTAGAGTCCTAGAAACCGCGTTGTTAGATGTTTCATAAGTTCGTCGAACTTGTAAAAAGCTCATTGAGACACTTACAAGCACTCATGTTGCATAAAACTTGGTTTAAAGTCCTAGAAACCGCATTGTTAGACGTTTCATAAGTTTGTCAAACTTGTACAAAGCTGATTGAGAAACTTTAAGCACTCATGTTGCATGAAACTTGGTTTAGAGTCCTAGAAACGCGTTGTTAGATGTTTCATTAGTTTGTCAAATTTGAACAAAGCTCATTGAGACACTTATAAGAACTCATGTTGAAAGAAACTTAGTTTAGAGTCCTACAAACCGCGTTGTTAGATGTTTCATAAGTTCGTAGAACTTGTACAAAGCTCATTGAGACACATATAAGAACTCATGTTGCATGACACTTCATTTAGAGTCTTAGAAACCGCGTTTTAGATGTTTCATAAGTTCGTCAAACTTGTACAAAGCTCACTGAGACACTTATAAGTGTTATTTTTTAAGAGATTAGTGGAGATTTAGAAGAGAAATGTTCTTCAAGTTCTATCAAGAACTTCAAGAACACTAGAGAGAGTATAGAGAGAGAAAGATTGTAATCGGTTTCATAATGTATATAAGTGTTAACATTTGTTACATAAGGAAGCGCCTATTTAAACATACAAGGCTAAAACAAGTAACTAAGGAATATGCTAAAACCGTCGCTTTCTTTCTTGGTTAGCCGCGCCCCACACGTCGCTCTCACTCGTGTAGCCGCGCTTCTTAAACCGACCCATGACTTGTACGGCCGCGTGAGTTCCACTTGCCAACGGTCTAATTGCAACGGCTCTTTTCTTCCTTCTTGTCTTGATTTCTTTGACTCCTTTGTAACGGTAACAAGAGACCATGAGAATCCTACTTCGGTCACACGCTAGGCCATTGCCTTGGTGGACAATACTTGTCCGGGCAATGCCTTGGTCTCTTTAACACTCCCCCGCAAGCTTAGCCTCATGTGACAAGGTTCCCACCAATGAATGTGCAATACCCCGTAGTGGATCTTCTATCTTCCACGTTTCCGGCATAATCCGCATCACAATACCCAATCACCTCGGTGTTCTTGTTGCAACCCATCCAAATACCCAAGTTGGATGTCTCCTTGACATAGCTTAGGATTCTCTCTAGCATTTTCCAATGGTGTATCTTCGGCTTTTGCATTTTTTGTGCTACTTGGTTCACGGCAAAGCATATGTCCGGTCTTGTGATTGTCAAATAGATGAGCTTGCCCACCATTTGTCTATAGAGTTTAGGATCCGTATATGGCTCGTCTTCCCCACTTTCTTCTTGGATAATCTTGTATCCTTCTTCTAGTGGTGTCTTAGCCTTCTTAACTCCTGTCATATTGACAACACTTAAAAGATCATGTGTGTACTTCCTTTGGGAAAGGAATAAAACCTCTTCGGATCTACACACTTCAATCCCAAGGAAGTACTTGAGTTTCCCTAAATCTTTGATATCAAATTTAGATTTTAAATAGAGTTTAGTGTCATGGATACCTTCCTTGTTGTTTCCGGAGATGATGATATCATCTACATAGAAAAGCACCACTACTATACCTTCTCCGTTTGTCCGGGTGAATAGGGTGTGTTCCACATGAGATCTTTTGAATCCCTTTGCCATCAAGGTTGAGCTGAGCTTATGGTACCAGGCTCTTGGTGATTGCTTGAGTCCATAAATAGCCTTCCTTAGTCTCAACACCTTTCCGGAGTGATGGTTTCTTCTAGACCCGGTGGTGGTGTCATGTTGACTTCTTCTTCAAGCTCTCCTTGAAGGAATGCATTCTTGACATCCATTTGGTATAAGTCCCATGAGAGGTTGGTGGCCAATGATAGGATAACTCTTACGGTGTGGAGCTTTGCAACCGAAGCAAAAGTGTCCAAGTAGTCTTCTCCATAAGTTTGTGTAAACCCTCTTGCCACTGGCCAAGCTTTGTGTCTTTCTATCTCACCATTGCTATGATACTTGATAGTGAAGATGTATCTTGAGCTCACGGTTCTTTTGCCTGGAGGGAGGTCAGTTTCATAAAACGTCTCATTGTCTTCCATTGCTTTGTTCTCGGCTTTCACCGCATTGACCCATACTTCTTCCTTCATTGCTTCTTCATAAGTTCTTGGTATTACATGTTGATCCATGGAAGTGATGTAGGCTTGGTGTTCCTTAGGAAGTCTTGCAAGAGAGCATACGGGTTGAGTTGGATGAGACACCGCCTTGCTATTGAAGTATACCCTTGTGTTTACCCAATTGGATGGATCCTTCTTCACTCTAGTACTTCTTCTTAGAACCGGCTCCGGTGGTTCACTAGCTTCTTGACCCACTTCTTGATCATGATCCTCTTGAGCATGTCCGTGGTTTTCTTGTGATAGATTTTGTTGTTGAGCATTTGGTTCTCCCCCGGACTCATTAGGTTCTTGAGGTTCGGAGTGGACTTGCTCAATGTTCTCCCCCTCATGATCAAGAGGGGTGGGTTGTTGGTTTGGTAGATCTTGGCTTGGTTCTTCTTCAAAACTCATGCCAAGGTTCTTCATTAGGTTCCTTAGACTTGTAGCTCTATCCATGACCTTCTCGGGTAAGTCCTTCACACCATCCCAATTGGTGTCTTCATAGAAGCTTTTGCCTTCAAGGAACTTGACATCTCTTGATACTAATACCCGTCTTGTCTCGGGTACATAGCACTTGTATCCTTTTTGTGTGTTTGAGTAGCCTATGAACATGGCCTTGATGCTTTTTGCTTCAAGCTTGTTCCTTTGTTCACTCGGCACAAAAACAAAACAAACACAACCAAATACTCTTAGATGGTTAATAAAATGCTTACTCTTATTTAACACTTCAAAAGGAGATTGATTGTTTAAGATTTGAGTGGGGGTTCGGTTGATGAGATAACATGCGGTTACAACACCATCCGACCAAAACCGTTTTGGGATGTTCATGTGGAACATCATTGACCGTGTGACCTCCATGAGATGCCTATTCTTTCTTTCGGCTACACCATTTTGTTGTGGTGTATAAGGACAAGTGGTTTGGTGAAGGATCCCATGGTTGGCTATGTGTTCTTTGAATGCTCGGCTTGTGTACTCTCCCCCATTATCCGACCTAAAGGTTTTAATCTTAGCATTGTAATGGTTAGTCACATAGTTTTGAAAGTTTTTAAAAGCCTCTAATACCCTATCTTTGGTTTGTAAAAGAGTAACCCAAGTATATTTAGAGATTTCATCTATGAATGTGACAAAATAGCTATGATTATCCCTAGATCTGCAAGGAGAGGACCAAACATCCGAGTGGAGTAATTCAAAAGGTTTGTAACACATTTTTGATTTCGAGAAAACGGTTCTACAATGTTTGCCTAAAATGCAAGCCTCACAAGTTTTATGATCAAAAACCACATTAGGTAAAATAGTTTTCAACGCATTCAAATGAGGATGACCAAGTCTAAAATGCCAAATAACATTGTTTGCTTCGGTTATAACCGATTTAAAAGCATGAAAAAGAAAAGAACTAGAGGAGTTTTCTTCAAGGACATAGAGATCGCCTCTTGTGACCCCTTTCCCAATGATCTTCTTACTCTTAATATCCTGAAAACCCACATCATTAGGCCCAAAAATAACATTACAATTCAAATCACAAGCAATGCGTTTCACGGATATAAGGTTTGAGGTAAAACTAGGCATGTAAAGCGCTTGGGAATCTCTATCAAACAACTTAAGGTTCCCTAATCCTTCTATAGGAATCTCACTTCCATTTGCAATAATTACATTCCCTAAAGCCGGTTTAATATTACTAATCAAGTCTAAGTTACTAATCATATGATGAGAAGCACCCGAATCAATAATAATAGGCTTAAACGGTTTATTGTCTATATTTTGAGCACTAAGGGAGTAGAAGGGTGAAATACCGGAGCCCTTAAGGGCTTTGATGAGGGCGTCAAGGTCGGACTTCCTCACGTACTCATCCATGTAGGGGAAATGGCCGAAGACTCCTCTTCCTTGTCATGGTTTGGTCCGCTTGAGCTTGTGCTTGGCACACTTGCCGAGTCATCATGAGAGTAGTTGGCCTTGGCGTCCTTGAACTTGGCCGGCTTGAGGTTAGGATGTAAAATCCAACACTTCTCTTTAGTGTGGCCCTTCTTCTTGCAATGTTCACACGTCAAGGCCCTCCTTTCTTCATAAGTCTTGGACGTCGGTTTAAAGGCCACCTTGTTTGCGGTTACTAGTTCCCTCTTGCCATCAAAGAGCTCAATGTTGCATGAACCTTGGTTTAGAGTCCTAGAAACCGCGTTGTAAGATGTTTCATAAGTTCGTCAAACTAGTACAAAGCTCATTGATACACTTATAAGCAGTCATGTTGTATGACACTTCATTTAGAGTCTTAGAAACCGCGTTGTTAGATGTTTCCTAAGTTCGTCAAACTTGTACAAAACTCATTGAGACACTTATAAGCACTCATGTTGCATGAAACTTGGTTTAGAGTCCTAGAAACGCGTTGTTAGATGTTTCATTAGTTCGTCAAACTTGTACAAAGGTCATTGAGACACTTATAAGCACTCATGTTGCATGAAACTTAGTTTAAAGTCTGATATGAGCGTGGAACCGGATGGCCGAGCAAAACCGGAACCGGATGCCCGAGCAAACCCAGAGCCCGATCATCGAGCAAAACCGGAGCCCGATCATCGAGCAAAACCGGAGCCCGATCATTGAGCAAAACCGGAACCCGATCATCGAGCAAAACCGGAGCCGGATGCCGAGCAACCAGAAGGAGCGATCACACGATCGAAAGCCAAGGAACTAGCTAAGGAAGCTCAAGCCATGATCATGAAGGAAGAACGGAGAGGACAAGCTGGGAGCCTCTTCAAGGTACACACAATGGCCTAGAGACAAGACCAAGGTAATTAGGCTAAGCGACTCGGTGATTCAACTTAGTACTCTTTCCCACTGGGTTTTAACGAGGCTAAGGAGATCACCACGTCGGTTTCTTAGCCACATTACCTTGAAGAGTGTAAGAGACGAGGCACTATACACGCTACTCGTCGTTTAAGTCGCACATCATGTCGTTTTACATTTTCCGCAAAAGACTTGTCGTTTTGTTTGTTTCCTTTTTTGGATTATGCGCTTAAAACCTAGGGAAGAGAACGAGTTGTGTTGTCTCTTCCCCTATATATTGGCTGCGCCGCTTTGGTGTAAGAGTAGTCAACTTTTTACCTAAAATCTTCTAGTCGACTCCTCTCGGTTCCTTTGCGAACTTGAGCCGCTTACAAGCATAGTTTCTTCCAAGCGTCTCTTCTATCCATCAAGGCGGTTTCTCCATAGCTTCCTTGAGACGTTCCCTTTCCATCCATCGCTTCCACCTCTCCATCTCCACCTCCTAACACGGAGTTATCCACCGTTTCCCCTCCGAATCCACCACGGTTATATCAGAGTTTCGGTCCGAACTAAGGACGTATCAGAGTCCTAGAAACCACGTTGTTAGATGTTTCATTAGTTTGTCAAACTAGTACAAAGCTCATTGAGACACTTATAAGCACTTATGTTGCATGACACTTCGTTTAGAGTCTTAGAAACCGCGTTGTTAGATGTTTCATAAGTTCGTAAAACTAGTACAAAGGTCATTGAGATACTTATAAGCAGTCATGTTGCATGCCACTTCGTTTAAAGTCTTAGAAACCGAGTTGTTAGATGTTTCATAAGTTCGTCAAACTTGTACAAAACTCATTTAGGCACTTATAAGCACTCATGCTGCATGAAACTTGGTTTAGAGTCCTAGAAACGCGTTGTTAAATGTTTCATAAGTTCGTCAAACTTGTACAAAGGTCATTGAGACACTTATAAGCACTCATGTTGCATAAAAATTGGTTTAGAGTCCTAGCAACCACATTGTTAGACGTTTCATAAGTTCGTCAAACTTGTAAAAAGCTGATAGAGACACTTATAAGCACTCATGTTGCATGAAACTTGGTTTATAGTCCTAGAAACGAGTTGTTAAATGTTTCATTAGTTCGTCAAACTTGTACAAAGCTAATTGAGACACTTATAAGAACTCATGTTTAAAGAAACTTGGTTTAGAGTCCTAGAATACGCGTTGTCAGATGTTTCATAAGTTCGTCAAACTAGTACAAAGCTCATTGAGACACTTATAAGCACTCATGTTGCATAAAACTTAGTTTAGAGTCCTAGAAACCGCGTTGTTAGATGTTTCATAAATTTGTAGAACTTGTACAAAGTTCATTGAGACACTTATAAGCACTCATGTTGCATGAAACTTGGTTTAGAGTCCTATAAAACACATTGTAAGATGTTTCACAAGTTCATCAAACTAGTACAAAGCTCATTGAGACAATTATAAGCACTCATGTTGCATGACACTTCGTTTAGAGTCTTAGAAACCGTGTTGTTAGATGTTTCATAAGTTCGTAAAACTTGTACAAAGCTCATTGAGACATTTATAAGCACTCATGTTGCATAAAACTTGGTTTAGAGTCCTAGCAACCACATTGTTAGACGTTTCATAAGTTCGTCAAACTTGTACAAAGCTGATTGAGAAACTTATAAGCACTCATGTTGCATGAAACTTGGTTTAGAGTCCTAAAACGCGTTGTTAGATGTTTCATTAGTTCGTAAAACTTGTACAAAGCTCATTGAGACACTTATAAGAACTCATGTTGAAAGAAACTTGGTTTAGAGTCCTAGAAACCGCGTTGTTAGATGTTTCATAAGTTCGTCAAACTAGTACAAAGCTCATTGAGACACTTATAAGCACTCATGTTGCATGAAACTTAGTTTAGAGTCCTAGAAACTGCGTTGTTAGATGTTTCATAAGTTCGTCGAACTTGTAAAAAGCTCATTGAGACACTTATAAGCACTCATGTTGCATAAAACTTGGTTTAGAGTCCTAGCAACCACATTGTTAGACGTTTCATAAGTTCGTCAAACTTGTACAAAGCGGATTGAGAAACTTATAAGCACTCATGTTGCATGAAACTTGGTTTAGAGTCCTAGAAACCGCGTTGTAAGATGATTCATAAGTTCGTCAAACTAGTACAAAGCTCATTGAGACACTTATAAGCACTCATATTGCATGAAACTTGGTTTAGAGTCCTAGAAACCGCGTTGTAAGATGTTTCATAAGTTCGTCAAACTAGTACAAAGCTCATTGAGACACTTATAAGCAGTCATGTTGCATGACACTTCGTTTAGAGTCTTAGAAACCGCGTTGTTAGATGTTTCCTAAGTTCGTCAAACTTGTAAAAAGCTCATTGAGACACTTATAAGAACTCATGTTGCATGAAACTTTGTTTAGAGTCCTAGAAACCGCGTTGTTAGATGTTTCATAAGTTCGTCGAACTTGTACAAAACTCATTGAGACACTTATAAGCACTCATGTTGCATGACACTTCGTTTAGTCTTAGAAACCGCGTTGTTAGATGTTTCATAAGTTCGTCAAACTTGTAAAAAGCTCATTGAGACACTTATAAGAACTCATGTTGCATGAAACTTAGTTTAGAGTCGTAGAAACCGCGTTGTTAGATGTTTCATAAGTTCGTCGAACTTGTAAAAAGCTCATTGAGACACTTATAAGCACTCATGTTGCATAAAACATTGGTTTAGAGTCCTAGAAACCGCATTGTTAGACGTTTCATAAGTTCGTCAAACTTGTACAAAGCTGATTGAGAAACTTATAAGCACTCATGTTGAATGAAACTTGGTTTAGATTCCTAGAAACGCGTTGTTAGATGTTTCATTAGTTCGTCAAACTTGAACAAAGCTCATTGAGACACTTATAAGAACTCATGTTGAAAGAAACTTAGTTTAGAGTCCTACAAACCGCGTTGTTAGATGTTTCATAAGTTCGTAGAACTTGTACAAAGCTCATTAAGACACATATAAGAACTCATGTTGCATGACACTTCGGTTAGAGTCTTAGAAACCGCGTTTTAGATGTTTCATAAGTTCGTCAAACTTGTACAAACCTCACTGAGACACTCATAAGCACTCATGTTGCATGAAACTTGGTTTAGAGTCCTATAAATCGCGTTGTTAGATGTTTCATAAGTTTGTCGAAATTGTACAAAGCTCATTGAGACACTTATAAACACTCATGTTGCATGAAACTTGGTTTAAAGTCCTAGAAACCGCGTTGTATGATGTTTCATAAGTTCGTCAAACTAGTACAAAGCTCATTGAGACACTTATAAGCAGTCATGTTGCATGACACTTCGTTTAGAGTCTTAGAAACCGCGTTGTTAGATGTTTCATAAGTTCGTCAAACTTGTACAAAACTCATTGAGACACTTATAAACATTCATGTTGCATGAAAATTGGTTTAGAGTCCTAGAAACGAGTTGTTAGATGTTTCATAAGTTCGTAGAACTTGTAAAAAGCTCATTGAAACACTTATAAGAAGTCATGTTGCATGACACTTCGTTTAGAGTCTTAGAAACCGCGTTTAAGATGTTTCATAAGTTCTTCAAACTTGTACAAAGCTCACTGAGACACTTATAAGCACTCATGTTGCATGAAACTTGGTTTAGAGTCCAAGAAACCGCGTTGTTAGATGTTTCATAAGTTCGTCGAACTAGTAAAAAGCTCATTGAGACACTTATAAGCACTCATGTTGCATGAAACTTGGTTTAGAGTCCGAGAAACCGCGTTGTTAGATGTTTCATAAGTTTGTCGAACTTGTACAAAGAACATTGAGACACTTATAAGAAGTCTTGTTGCCTGAAACTTGGTTTAGAGTTCTAGAAACCACGTTGTAAGATGTTTCTTAAGTTCGTCAAACTAGTACAAAGCTCATTGAGACCTTTATAAGCACTCATGTTGCATGACACTTCGTTTAGAGTCTTAGAAACCGCGTTGTTAGATGTTTCATAAGTTCGTAAAACTAGTACAAAGCTCATTGAGACACTTATAAGCACTCATGTTGCATGAAACTTAGTTTAGAGTCCTAGAAATCGCGTTGTTAGATGTTTCATAAGTTTGTCGAACTTGTACAAAGCTCATTGAGACACTTATAAGCACTCATGATGCATGAAACTTGGTTTAGATTCCTAGAAACCGCGTTGTAAGATTTTTCACAAGTTCGTCAAACTAGTACAAAGCTCATTGAGACACTTATAAGCAGTCATGTTGCATGACACTTCGTTTAGAGTCTTAGAAACGCGTTGTTAGATGTTTCATAAGTTCGTCAAACTTGTACAAAACTCATTGAGACACTTATAAACACTCATGTTGCATGAAACTTGGTTTAGAGTCCTAGAAACGCAGTGTTAGATGTTTCATAAGTTCGTCAAACTTGTACAAAGGTCATTGAGACACTTATAAGCACTCATGTTGCAAAAAAATTGGTTTAGAGTCCTAGCAACCATATTGTTAGACGTTTCATAAGTTCGTCAAACTTGTACAAAGCTGATAGAGACACTTATAAGCACTCATGTTGCATGAAACTTGGTTTAGAGTCCTAGAAACGAGTTGTTAGATGTTTCATTAGTTCGTCAAACTTGTACAAAGCTCATTGAGACAGTTATAAGAACTCATGTTGAAAGAAACATGGTTTAGACTCCTACAATACGCATTGTTAGATGTTTCATAAGTTCGTCAAACTAGTACAAAGCTCATTGAGACACTTATAAGCACTCATGTTGCATGAAACTTAGTTTAGAGTCCTAGAAACCGCGTTGTTAGATGTTTCATAAATTTGTCGAACTTGTACAAAGCTCATTGAGACACTTATAAGCACTCATGTTGCATGAAACTTGGTTTAGAGTCCTAGAAACCACATTGTAAGATGTTTCACAAGTTCATCAAACTAGTACAAAGCTCATTGAGACACTTATAAGCACTCATGTTGCATGACACTTCGTTTAGAGTCTTAGAAACCGCGTTGTTAGATGTTTCATAAGTTCGTCAAACTTGTACAAAGCTCATTGAGACATTTATAAGCACTCATGTTGCATAAAACTTGGTTTAGAGTCTTAGAAACGCGTTGTTAGATGTTTCATAAGTTCGTCAAACTCGTACAAAGCTCATTGAGACACTTATAAGCACTCATGTTGCATAAAACTTGGTTTAGAGTCCTAGCAACCACATTTTTAGACGTTTCATAAGTTCGTTAAACTAGTACAAAGCTCATTGAGACACTTATAAGCACTCATGTTGCATGAACTTAGTTTAGAGTCCTAGAAACGGCATTGTTAGATGTTTCATAAGTTCGTCGAACTTGTACAAAGCTCTTTGAGACACTTATAACCACTCATGTTGCATGAAACTTGGTTTAGAGTCCTAGAAACCGCGTTGTAAGATGTTTCACAAGTTCGTCAAACTAGTATAAAGCTCATTGAGACACTTATAAGCAGGCATGTTGCATGACACTTCGTTTAGAGTCTTAGAAACTGTGTTGTTAGATGTTTCATAAGATCGTCAAACTTGTACAAAACTCATTGAGACACTTATAAGCACTCATGTTGCATGAAACTTGGTTTAGAGTCCTAGAAACGCGTTGTTAGATATTTCATAAGTTCGTCAAACTTGTACAAAGGTCATTGAGACACTTATAAGCACTCATGTTGCATAAAAATTGGTTTAGAGTCCTAGAAACCACATTGTTAGACGTTTCATAAGTTCGTCAAACTTGTACGAAGCTGATAGAGACACTTATAAGCACTCATGTTGCATGAAACTTGTTTTAGAGTCCTAGAAACGAGTTGTTAGATGTTTCATTAGTTCGTCAAACTTGTACAAAGCTCATTGAGACACTTATAAGAACTCATGTTGAAAGAAACTTGGTTTAGAGTCCTAGAATACGCGTTGTTAGATGTTTCATAAGTTCGTCAAACTAGTACAAAGCTCATTGAGACACTTATAAGCACTCATGTTGCATGAAACTTAGTTTAGAGTCCTAGAAACCGCGTTGTTAGATGTTTCATAAATTTGTCGAACTTGTACAAAGCTCATTGAGACACTTATAAGCACTCATGTTGCATGAAACTTGGTTTAGAGTCCTAGAAACCACATTGTAAGATGTTTCACAAGTTCATCAAACTAGTACAAAGTGTTGGATTTTGAGTATAGAGAGTAAGAGTTTCGGTTATGGAGATTAGGAGCAAAGTGATGAGCTTGGTCCTTTAGAGATTAAGGAAGATTAAGAGAGATTAAGATCCGAATTACACTAATTCGGATCTTGAGTGTTTAAGAGAGATTAGAGAAAGTATGAAGAGAATTTGTTTTGTATTAATATGGAAGAGAGGATATACCTCCTTCTTTCATAGATTAGAGCTCCAAGAGCTTAAGTTACAACAATGGAGAAAGAGATACATATATAGAGTGAGAGAGAGAGAGTCCAACGGCTCTATTTCAAAATGGGACCTCGCTATTGTCCAGCGGTCCAACGTGTGCGCTCTTCTCCTTCTCTCCTCCAACGGCTACATCTCTTTGTAATGGGCTTGGCTTTCTTGATGAGTCCAAGTGGGCTTGGCCTTCTTGATGAATCCAAAGCCTTGTCCACTTCAACATTGTAGACATAAGTCTTAACATGGCCGATACCTTTGGTCGATACAAGTCTCTCTCTTAGCCATATCGCCTTCATCTTGTATCGGTCACTCTAGACCGGTACACCTTCTCGATATGTTTTGACCTAATGCCCTTATGGGTTACATTAGTCTCAACACTCCCCCTCAAGCTTAGCCTAATGAAATGGCTAAGATTGGACATCGCTTAGACAAACCTCATTAAAACCTTTAAACGGAAAACCACTTGGGATAAAACCACGTTTAAGGGAAAAAGAGTGTAAGTCTTTGCAATAGGGGTCTTCTTAATCTTGGCCTTTATCTTCTTGGCCGAAACTCCCCCTTAAGATAGAACCGGTTTGATCTTCTTGACTTTGCCCGTGTTCTTCAATGAGGGTTCTTTGGATACTTGATTTGGTCTTCACGGTTTGTTCTTCACAAACTTTGGTGTGAGCCTTTGATTTGATTCATATCCACGGCTTTGTTCTTCACAAGCTTGGGTGTGGATGGATTTGACCGAATACTCATGGCTTCCTCCTTTCTTCTCTTGATTTCTCCTTGATGGCATTCTTCTTGTCATTCAAGCAACCGAGAATGATCACTTGGCTCTCACTTCTTTTAACCTTCAAAAGGATTCAAGAAAGGTGTAAAGCTTAGTGAAAGGGTTAACTTGATACGCTTAGATAGAAATGCACATAAGAAGCTTAAGTCTAGATGCAACTAATAAACCAATGAGTAATTTTGTTATTTAAACCTAAGTTCTTTAACAAATTTCAAATGGTTTTATTTAGGTCTAATAGACTAAACAACTTTTAACAAGGGCAATGATTAGATTCATCAAGAACTAAGCAAGATTATGTGATGCAGCTCTAGTTCTTATGAGAATACTAATCATAATAAAGAGAGTAAGGTTAAGGGACAGCCTTTGGTTTGTAGGGGTATGATAGATTGATGATCCCTTGTAGTTGCATTTGGCTTGAGCTCTTTGACTTCTTCGTGAGGTCTTGCGGCTTTATCCTTTGTGCAATTGGAACAAGGTTGGTTTGGAGTCTTTTGGCTTAGCTCTTGGTAGATGCTTAGGCCGAGTAACAAGTATTTGGCTTTGCACTTGATAGTTGCTAGGCCGAGAATGGTGAGATTGACTCGGCTTGTTCTTCTTGATACTTGGCCGAGAATGGTGACCTTGTCTTTCCTAGGGACTTTGGTCAAGTGATGGTCTTTGTCTTTGCTAGGGACTTGACCGAAGATTAGGTGGATTGACTTCCATTTGATCATGATGAGATGTGGATGATTACTTCTTCTCCCCCTTCATGATTAAGATGGAAGTCTATGAACTTTCCTCCTTTCTCGGCTTTGTTCTTCACAAGCTTGGTGAGAAAGGGTTCTCATCTTCTCTTTGGAAACCTTCCTTTGGCCTTCTATTCTTCTTTAACTTCTCTTTTCTTTTACACCTCTGAGTTGCCTCTTCATGCTTAGGGGTTTCTCATTGATAATCTCTTTTGGTCTTTTAGTAATGGTGATCCTACACCATAACAAAGAAAAAATTTGATTTTAAGTATCATGATAACCGGCATGTAATTAGCAACATTTTCAAATTTACAAATTACTTAACAACAATCACAAGCACAAGGTAAGAATGCAAAGAGGGTTTAAGACTTAGTTCAATATATTCCCTAAGTCATGTACCTAAACCCGAGTATAAAAAGCACCTTATCACAAGTCAAGTTCAAGTCTAGTTTTCATAATTTGCAAATTCTATATCCATTCTTAGCTAAGCAATCAAGCCAATGATTCAATGAAGCACTAATGATTACTTAAGCCAATATCTAACTATATATAATTATAGAGAGTAAAGAGTTTAGAAATGGCCTTTTATAGTTCCTTGAGTAGATGGTCATTGGACTATCTTAATGAGAATTCTCTTGTTTGCTTCTTTTACCTACACATAGATTCAAGTTAGCAACAAGGGACCATGGTCTTTAGTGCACAACGGCGGACCATGATCTTAAAAACACACCAACAAGATTCATTGTAACTTGATAGCTTTCATAGCTTAGTTACTCATCTTGTATTATAAACTTAAGTGCACATAGGCGGTTTATGACAACATAGATCATCATTACACTAGTATCTTATTTAGATATAAATGTTATGAATCATTTCCCCATATGTCTAAGTTGGATTCACCATGACTTTCAAAAGTATCACTTTTTAGATAATCATGGATATCCTTTTAGACTTATGTTAACCGAGGATGATATGGATTCAACGAGTTCAATTTGTGATTTAAACACTTAATGAAACTCGGTTCTCTTCCTCTAAAGAGAGTATCGGATACACAAAGACCTTATATGCTTTATCACAAGCGGATCTTGGTTCCTTACCCTTTGTTAAACCGAAGATCTTTTGGATTAACCAAGGTCTTAAGTTCACTTAGTCTTTTACCAAGATTCAAACCACTTCACCAAACAAGGACTAGTGATTTGGTCTTAGACAAAGACATAAGTGGACCTTGTATCCTAGACCTTGTATCATAAATTTTGAAATTCGGACATGCTTTTAACCGAAACTTTCATGGTATTGGATTCATCAAGGTTCATTTAGAAGCCATGATTCTCATCCATTAGTTTTGGGTTAGACAATGACCTTAAAGAACAATACAACCAAAACTATCATGTAGCTAGACCTTGTTGATTTATGCTAACAATGATTGTGTTTTGATTGTCTTGTTCTTACCAAGGAAGTTGGATTCAACATGTCCTTTACTCACTTAAGAGTTAAGCGGATCATGGTTCACTTTCCAAAGATCTTGTTTGAAGCATAAAAGGAAAAAGTTTTGGATTCATCAAGTGGCTTTGGACTCCTAAGAGTGAGCACACAAGGTTCACAAACTTTTGACTCGCAAGGTTCAAGCTTTGGTCTTGAATACTTGTTCATAGTCTAAAAAAATGCCTAAGCAAAGTCCGATTTGGATTCAACATGGTTCCCTTTGGACTCATAAGAGTGGGGAATCCATGGTTCTCATCCTCTTTGCTTTCGGCCTTACAAAGATGAAGTAATTACCTTCGGATTTGGATACAACACTTATCGCTCATGGCGAATCATGGATCTCATCCTTTTATCTTTGTATCTTAAGAAATGCATAGAGTTTCGGATTCAACAAGACATTGTTCTTAAAGAATCAATGAGCATGGTTCTCTCACTCTTTAGCTCACAAGTTTCAAGCTTTATGCTTTGAATACTTGGTCATTGCCTAATGCCTAAGTTAGATGGATTTTGGATTCATCAAGGTTCCTTTTAAACTCATAAGAGTGAGGAAACAATGGTTCTCATCCACAACTTTCGGCCTAAACAAAGATCCTAAAGAACAACTCAACCAAAAACATCATATAGCTAGATTTTTCAATCTATGCTCACTATGATTCGGTTTTGATTGGATTGTTCTTGAAAGGAACTTGGATTCAACATGTATCTTCACTCATAAAGAGAAAAAGAATCATGGTTCTCTTCCTAAGAGGAGCATTGATTCACCAAGATCTTAAGGGTTTTAACCACTCGGATCTTGGTCATTCTTTTCCTCCTCTAGATCTTTGTGTTTATAAGCAAGAAATAAGAAAGGAGAATGGCGGAAGCGACTTACCTATGGGTCTCAAGAGCTTTGCTCTGATACCATGTTGGATTTTGAGTATAGAGAGTAAGAGTTTCGGTTATGGAGATTAGGAGCAAAGTGATGAGCTTGGTCCTTTAGAGATTAAGGAAGATTAAGAGAGATTAAGATCCGAATTACACTAATTCGGATCTTGAGTGTTTAAGAGAGATTAGAGAAAGTATGAAGAGAATTTGTTTTGTATTAATATGGAAGAGAGGATATACCTCCTTCTTTCATAGATTAGAGCTCCAAGAGCTTAAGTTACAACAATGGAGAAAGAGATACATATATAGAGTGAGAGAGAGAGAGTCCAACGGGCTCTATTTCAAAATGGGACCTCGCTATTGTCCAGCGGTCCAACGTGTGCGCTCTTCTCCTTCTCTCCTCCAACGGCTACATCTCTTTGTAATGGGCTTGGCTTTCTTGATGAGTCCAAGTGGGCTTGGCCTTCTTGATGAATCCAAAGCCTTGTCCACTTCAACATTGTAGACATAAGTCTTAACATGGCCGATACCTTTGGTCGATACAAGTCTCTCTCTTAGCCATATCGCCTTCATCTTGTATCGGTCACTCTAGACCGGTACACCTTCTCGATATGTTTTGACCTAATGCCCTTATGGGTTACATTAGTCTCAACACAAAGCTCATTGAGACACTTATAAGCACTCTTGTTGCATGAAACTTAGTTTAGAGTCCTAGAAACGGCATTGTTAGATGTTTCATAAGTTCGTCGAACTTGTACAAAGTTCATTGAGACACTTATAAGCACTCATGTTACATGAAACTTGGTTTAGTGTCCTAGAAACGCCTTGTTAGTTGTATCATTAATTCGTCAAACTTGTACAAAGCTCATTGAGACACTTATAAGAACTCATGTTGAAGGAAACTTGGTTTAGAGTCCTGGAAACCGCGTTGTTAGATGTTTCATAATTTCGTCAAACTAGTACAAAGCTCATTGAGACACTTATAAGCACTCATGTTGCATGAAACTAAGTTTAAATTCCTAGAAACCGCGTTGTTAGATGTTTCATAAGTTCGTCACACTTGTACAAAGCTCATTGAGACACTTATAAGCACTCATGTTGCATGAAACTTGGTTTAGAGTCCTAGAAACCGCGTTGTAAGATGTTTCATAAGTTCGTCAAACTAGTACAAAGCTCCTTGAGACACTTATAAGTACTCATGTTGCATGACATTTCGTTTAGAGTCTTAGAAACCATGTTGTTAGATGTTTCATAAGTTCGTCAAACTAGTACAAAGCTCTTTGAGACACTTATAAGCACTCATGTTGCATAAAACTTGGTTTAGAGTCCTAAAAACGCGTTGTTAGATGTTTCATAAGTTCGTCAAACTTGTATAAAGTTCATTGAAACACTTATAAGTACTCATGTTGCATAAAACTTGGTTTAGAGTCCTAGCAACCACATTGTTAGACGTTTCATAAGTTCGTCAAACTTGTACAAAGCTAATTAAGAAACTTATAAGCACTCACGTTGCATGAAACTTGGTTTAGAGTCCTAGAAACGCGTTGTTAGATGTTTCATTAGTTCGTCAAACTTGTACAAAGCTCATTGAGACACTTATAAGAACTCAAGTTGAAAGAAACTTGGTTTAGAGTCCTAGAAACCGTGTTGTTAGATGTTTCATAAGTTTGTCAAACTAGTACAAAGCTCATTGAGACAACTATAAGCACTCATGTTGCATGAAACTTAGTTAAGATTCCTAGAAACCGCGTTGTTAGATGTTTCATAAGTTCGTAAAACTTGTACAAAGATCATTGAGACACTTATAAGAACTCATGTTGCCTGAAACTTGGTTTAGAGTTCTAGAAACCACGTTGTAAGATATTTCATAAGTTCGCCAAACTAGTACAAAGCTCATTGAGACACTTATAAGCACTCATGTTGCATGACACTTCGTTTAGAGTCTTAGAAACCGCGTTGTTAGATGTTTTATAAGTTCGTCAAACTTGTACAAAGCTCATTGAGACACTTATAAACACTCATGTTGCATAAAACTTGGTTTAGAGTCCTAGAAACGCGTTGTTAGATGTTTCATAAGTTCGTAAAACTTGTACAAAGCTCATTGAAACACTTATAAGCACTCATGTTGCATAAAACTTGGCTTAGAGTCCTAGCAACCACATTGTTAGACGTTTCATAAGTTCGTCAAACTTGTACAAAGCTCAACGAGACACTTATAAGCACTCATGTTGCATGAAACTTGGTTTAGAGTCCAAGACACCGCGTTGTTAGATGTTTCATAAGTTCGTCGAACTAGTAAAAAGCTCATTGAGACACTTATAAGCACTCATGTTGCATGACACTTCGTTTAGAGTCTTAGAAACCGCGTTGTTAGATGTTTCATAAGTTCGTAAAACTAGTACAAAGCTCATTGAGACACTTATAAGCACTCATGTTGCATGAAACTTAGTTTAGAGTCCTAGAAATCGCGTTGTTAGACGTTTCATAAGTTTGTCGAACTTGTACAAAGCTCATTGAGACACTTATAAGCACTCATGTTGCATGAAACTTGGTTTAGATTCCTAGAAACCGCGTTGTTAGATGTTTCATAAGTTCGTCAAACTTGTACAAAACTCATTGAGACACTTATAAACACTCATGTTGCATGAAAATTGGTTTACAGACCTAGAAACGAGTTGTTAGATGTTTCATTATTTCGTCAAACTTGTACAAAGCTCATTGAGACACTTATAAGAACTCAGGTTGAAAGAAACTTGGTTTAGAGTCCTAGAATACGCGTTGTTAGATGTTTCATAAGTTCGTCAAACTAGTACAAAGCTCATTGAGACACTTATAAGCACTCATGTTGCATGAAACTTGGTTTAGAGTCCTAGAAACCGCGTTGTTAGATGTTTCATAAGTTCGTAGAACTCGTAAAAAGCTCATTGAGACACTTATAAGAACTCATGTTGCATGACACTTCGTTTAGAGTCTTAGAAACCGCGTTTTAGATGTTTCATAAGTTCTTCACACTTGTACAAAGCTCAACGAGACACTTATAAGCACTCATGTTGCATGAAACTTGGTTTAGAGTCAAGAAACCGCGTTGTTAGATGTTTCATAAGTTCGTCGAACTAGTAAAAAGCTCATTGAGACACTTATAAGGACTCATGTTGCATGAAACTTGGTTTAGAGTCCGAGAAACCGCGTTGTTAGATGTTTCATTAGTTCGTCAAACTTGAACAAAGCTCATTGAGACACTTATAAGAAGTCTTGTTGCCTAAAACTTGGTTTAGAGTTCTAGAAACCACGTTGTAAGATGTTTCTTAAGTTCGTCAAACTAGTTCAAAGCTCATTGAGACATTTATAAGCACTCATGTTGCATGACACTTCGTTTAGAGTCTTAGAAACCGCGTTGTTAGATGTTTTATAAGTTCGTAAAACTAGTACAAAGCTCATTGAGACACTTATAAGCACTCATGTTGCATGAAACTTAGTTTAGAGTCTTAGAAACCGCGTTGTTAGATGTTTCATAAGTTCGTCAAACTTGTACAAAACTCATTGAGACACTTATAAGCACTCATGTTGCATAAAACTTGGTTTAGAGTCCTAGAAACGCGTTGTTAGATGTTTCATAAGTTCGTTAAACTAGTACAAAGCTCATTGAGACACTTATAAGCACTCATGGTGCATGACACTTCGTTTAGAGTCCTAGAAACGCGTTGTTAGATGTTTCATAAGTTCGTCAAACTTGTACAAAGCTCATTGAGACACTTATAAGCACTCATGTTGCATAAAACTTGGTTTAGAGTCCTAGCAACCAAATTGTTAGACGTTTCATAAGTTCGTCAAACTTGTACAAAGCTCATTGAGACACTTATAAGCACTCTTGTTTCATGAAACTTGGTTTAGAGTCCTAGAAATGCGTTGTTAGATGTTTCATAAGTTCGTCAAACTTGTACAAAGGTCATTGAGACACTTATAAGCACTCATGTTGCATAAAAATTGGTTTAGAGTCCTAGACACCATATTGTTAGACGTTTCATAAGTTCGTCAAACTTGTACAAAGCTGATAGAGACACTTATAAGAACTCATGTTGCATGAAACTTGGTTTAGAGTCCTAGAAACGAGTTGTTAGATGTTTCATTAGTTCGTCAAACTTGTACAAAGCTCATTGAGACAGTTATAAGAACTCGTGTTGAAAGAAACTTGGTTTAGAGTCCTACAATACGCATTGTTAGATGTTTCATAAGTTCGTCAAACTAGTACAAAGCTCATTGAGACACTTATAAGCACTCATGTTGCATGAAACTTAGTTTAGAGTCCTAGAAACCGCGTTGTTAGATGTTTCATAAAATTTGTCGAACTTGTACAAAGCTCATTGAGACACTTATAAGCACTCATGTTGCATGAAACTTGGTTTAGAGTCCTAGAAACCACATTGTAAGATGTTTCACAAGTTCATCAAACTAGTACAAAGCTCATTGAGACACTTATAAGCACTCATGTTGCATGACACTTCGTTTAGAGTCTTAGAAACCGCGTTGTTAGATGTTTCATAAGTTCGTCAAACTTGTACAAAGCTCATTGTGACATTTATAAGCACCCATGTTGCATAAAACTTGGTTTAGAGTCTTAGAAATGCGTTGTTAGATGTTTCATAAGTTCGTCAAACTCGTACAAAGCTCATTGAGACACTTATAAGCACTCATGTTGCATGAAACTTGGTTTAGAGTCCTAGCAACCACATTGTTAGACGTTTCATAAGTTCGTCAAACTAGTACAAAGCTCATTGAGACACTTATAAGCACTCATGTTGCATGAAACTTAGTTTAGAGTCCTAGAAACGGCATTGTTAGATGTTTCATAAGTTCGTCGAACTTGTACAAAGCTCATTGAGACACTTATAACCACTCATGTTGCATGAAACTTGGTTTAGAGTCCTAGAAACCGCGTTGTAAGATGTTTCACAAGTTCGTCAAACTAGTACAAAGCTCATTGAGACACTTATAAGCAGTCATGTTGCATGACACTTCGTTTAGAATCTTAGAAACCGCGTTGTTAGATGTTTCATAAGTTCGTCAAACTTGTACAAAACTCATTGAGACACTTATAAGCACTCATGTTGCATGAAACTTGGTTTAGAGTCCTAGAAACGCGTTGTTAGATGTTTCATAAGTTCGTCAAACTTGTACAAAGGTCATTGAGACACTTATAATCACTCATGTTGCATAAAAATTGGTTTAGAGTCTAAGCAACCACATTGTTAGACGTTTCATAAGTTCGTCAAACCTGTACAAAGCTGATAGAGACACTTATAAGCACTCATGTTGCATGAAACTTGGTTTAGAGTCCTAGAAACGAGTTGTTAGATGTTTCATTAGTTCGTCAAACTTGTACAAAGCTCATTGAGACACTTATAAGAACTCATGTTGAAAGAAACTTGGTTTAGAGTCCTAGAAACGCGTTGTTAGATGTTTCATAAATTCGTCAAACTAGTACAAAGCTCATTGAGACACTTATAAGCACTCATGTTGCATGAAACTAAGTTTAAAGTCCTAGAAACCGCGTTGTTAGATGTTTCATAAGTTCGTCACACTTGTACAAAGCTCATTGAGACACTTATAAGCACTCATGTTGCATGAAACTTGGTTTAGAGTCCTAGCAACCACATTGTTAGACGTTTCATAAGTTCGTCAAACTAGTACAAAGCTCATTGAGACACTTATAAGCACTCATGTTGCATGAAACTTAGTTTAGAGTCCTAGAAACCGCGTTGTTAGATGTTTCATAAATTTGTCGAACTTGTACAAAGCTCATTGAGACACTTATAAGCACTCATGTTGCATGAAACTTGGTTTAGAGTCCTAGAAACCGCGTTGTAAGATGTTTCATAAGTTCGTCAAACTAGTACAAAGCTCTTTGAGACACTTATAAGTACTCATGTTGCATGACACTTCGTTTAGAGTCTTAGAAACCGTGTTGTTAGATGTTTCATAAGTTCGTCAAACTAGTACAAAGCTCATTGAGACACTTATAAGCACTCATGTTGCATAAAACTTGGTTTAGAGTCCTAAAAACGCGTTGTTAGATGTTTCATAAGTTTGTCAAACTTGTATAAAGTTCATTGAAACACTAATAAGCATTCATGTTGCATAAAACTTGGTTTAGAGTCCTAGCAACCACATTGTTAGACGTTTCATAAGTTCGTCAAACTTGTACAAAGCTAATTGAGAAACTTATAAGCACTCATGTTGCATGAAACTTGGTTTAGAGTCCTAGAAACGCGTTGTTAGATGTTTCATTAGTTCGTCAAACTTGTACAAAGCTCATTGAGACACTTATAAGAACTCAAGTTGAAAGAAACTTGGTTTAGAGTCCTAGAAACCGTGTTGTTAGATGTTTCATAAGTTCGTCAAACTAGTACAAAGCTCATTGAGACAATTATAAGCACTCATGTTGCATGAAACTTAGTTTAGATTCCTAGAAACCGCGTTGTTAGATGTTTCATAAGTTCGTAAAACTTGTACAAAGATCATTGAGACACTTATAAGAACTCATGTTGCCTGAAACTTGGGTTAGAGTTCTAGAAACCACGTTGTAAGATGTTTCATAAGTTCGCCAAACTAGTACAAAGCTCATTGAGACACTTATAAGCACTCATGTTGCATGACACTTCGTTTAGAGTCTTAGAAACCGCGTTGTTAGATGTTTTATAAGTTCGTCAAACTTGTACAAAGCTCATTGAGACAATTATAAGCACTCATGTTGCATAAAACTTGGTTTAGAGTCCTAGCAACCACATTGTTAGACGTTTCATAAGTTCGTCAAATTTGTACAAAGCTCATTGAGACACTTATAAGCACTCATGTTGCATGAAACTTGGTTTAGAGTACTAGAAACCGCATTGTAAGATGTTTCATAAGTTCGTCAAACTAGTACAAAGCACATTGAGACACTTATAAGCACTCATGTTGCATGAAACTTCGTTTAGAGTCCTAGAAACCGCGTGGTTAGATGTTTCATAAGTTCGTCAAAGTTGTACAAAGCTCATTGAGACACTTATAAGCACTCATGTTCCATGAAACTTAGTTTAGAGTCCTAGAAACCGCGTTGTTAGATGTTTCATAAGTTCGTTGAACTTGTACAAAGCTCATTGAGACACTTAATTATAAGCATTCATGTTGCATGAAACTTGGTTTAGAGTCCTAGAAACCGCGTTGTTAGATGTTTCATAAGTTTGTCGAACTAGTACAAAGCTCATTGAGACACTCATGTTGCAGGAAACTTGGTTTAGAGTCCTAGAAACGAGTTGTTAGAATGTTTCTTAAGTTCGTCAAACTTGTACAAAGCTCATTGAGACACTTATAAGCACTCATGTTGCATGAAACTTGGTTTAGAGTCTTAGAAACCGCGTTTTAGATGTTTCATAAGTTTGTCAAACTTGTACAAAGCTCACTGAGACACTTATAAGCACTCATGTTGCATGAAACTTGGTTTACAGTCCTAGAAACAGAGTTGTTAGATGTTTCATAAGTTCGTCGAACTAGTAAAAAGCTCATTGAGACACTTATAAGCACACATGTTGCATGAAACTTGGTTTAGAGTCCTAGAAACGAGTTGTTAGATTTTTCATAAGTTCGTCAAACTTGTACAAAGCTCATTGAGACACTTATAAGAACTCATGTTGCATGAAACTTGGTTTAGAGTCCTAGAAACGCGTTGTTAGATGTTTCATTAGTTCTTCAAACTTGTACAAAGCTCATTGAGACACTTATAAGAACTCATGTTGAAAGAAACTTGGTTTAGAGACCTAGAAACGCGTTGTTAGATGTTTCATTAATTCGTCAAACTTGTACAAAGCTTATTGAGACACTTATAAGAACTCATGTTGAAAGAAACTTGGTTTAGAGTCCTAGAAACCGCGTTGTTAGATGTTTCATAAGTTCGTCAAACTAGTACAAACTCATTGAGACACTTATAAGCACTCATGTTGCATAAAACTTGGTTTAGAGTACTAGAAATTGCGTTGTAAGATGTTTCATAAGTTCGTCAAACTAGTACAAAGCTCATTGAGACACTTATAAGCACTCATGTTGCATGAAACTTCGTTTAGAGTCCTAGAAACCGCGTTGTTAGATGTTTCATAACTTCGTCAAACTTGTACAAAGCTCATTGAGACACTTATAAGCACTCATGTTCCATGAAACTTAGTTTAGAGTCCTAGAAACCGCGTTGTTAGATGTTTTATAAGTTCGTCAAACTTGTACAAAGCTCATTGAGACAATTATAAGCACTCATGTTGCATAAAACTTGGTTTAGAGTCCTAGCAACCACATTATTAGACGTTTCATAAGTACGTCAAATTTGTACAAAGCTCATTGAGACACTTATAAGCACTCATGTTGCATGAAACTTGGTTTAGAGTACTAGAAACCGCATTGTAAGATGTTTCATAAGTTCGTCAAACTAGTACAAAGCTCATTGAGACACTTATAAGCACTCATGTTGCATGAAACTTCGTTTAGAGTCCTAGAAACCGCGTGGTTAGATGTTTCATAAGTTCGTCAAAGTTGTACAAAGCTCATTGAGACACTTATAAGCACTCATGTTCCATGAAACTTAGTTTAGAGTCCTAGAAACCGCGTTGTTAGATGTTTCATAAGTTCGTTGAACTTGTACAAAGCTCATTGAGACACTTAATTATAAGCATTCATGTTGCATGAAACTTGGTTTAGAGACCTAGAAACCGCGTTGTTAGATGTTTCATAAGTTTGTCGAACTAGTACAAAGCTCATTGAGACACTCATGTTGCATGAAACTTGGTTTAGAGTCCTAGAAACGAGTTGTTAGATGTTTCTTAAGTTCGTCAAACTTGTACAAAGCTCATTGAGACACTTATAAGCACTCATGTTGCATGAAACTTGGTTTAGAGTCTTAGAAACCGCGTTTTAGATGTTTCATAAGTTTGTCAAACTTGTACAAAGCTCACTGAGACACTTATAAGCACTCATGTTGCATGAAACTTGGTTTGGAGTCCTAGAAACCGAGTTGTTAGATGTTTCATAAGTTCGTCGAACTAGTAAAAAGCTCATTGAGACACTTATAAGCACACATGTTGCATGAAACTTGGTTTAGAGTCCTAGAAACGAGTTGTTAGATTTTTCATAAGTTCGTCAAACTTGTACAAAGCTCATTGAGACACTTATAAGAACTCATGTTGCATGAAACTTGGTTTAGAGTTCTAGAAACGCGTTGTTAGATGTTTCATTCGTTCTTCAAACTTGTACAAAGCTCATTGAGACACTTATAAGAACTCATGTTGAAAGAAACTTGGTTTAGAGACCTAGAAACGCGTTGTTAGATGTTTCATTAGTTCGTCAAACTTGTACAAAGCTTATTGAGACACTTATAAGAACTCATGTTGAAAGAAACTTGGTTTAGAGTCCTAGAAACCGCGTTGTTAGATGTTTCATAAGTTCGTCAAACTAGTACAAACTCATTGAGACACTTATAAGCACTCATGTTGCATAAAACTTGGTTTAGAGTACTAGAAACTGCGTTGTAAGATGTTTCATAAGTTCGTCAAACTAGTACAAAGCTCATTGAGACACTTATAAGCACTCATGTTGCATGAAACTTCGTTTAGAGTCCTAGAAACCGCGTTGTTAGATGTTTCATAAGTTCGTCAAACTTGTACAAAGCTCATTGAGACACTTATAAGCACTCATGTTCCATGAAACTTAGTTTAGAGTCCTAGAAACCGCGTTGTTAGATGTTTCATAAGTTCGTTGAACTTGTACAAAGCTCATTGAGACACTTAATTATAAGCACTCATGTTGCATGAAACTTAGTTTAGAGTCCTAGAAATCGCGTTGTTAGATGTTTCATAAGTTTGTCGAACTTGTACAAAGCTCATTGAGACACTTATAAGCACTCATGTTGCATGAAACTGTTAGATTTTAATAGATTAGAGAAGATTAGAAGAGATTAAGAGGGTATTGTGAGATTTGGTTCTTGATGTTTCCTCAAGAACACCATGAACAAGAGAGAGAGAATAGAGTTTACATTTCATAAGTATGTTGTTTTTTTGTGTTACAAGGGAATACTAATATACAAAAGAGGATGTAAATGGAATCATAGGAAGATGCTCTTTGGATGCTTTGCTTGGTCGCCTCTCATTAATGCACCATGCAAATCGTGCCAAGTCTTAGGGGAAACCGTGACTCTAAGAGAGTTAGATGCACTCTCTTCTTAACTTGACATGTGACTTGTACGGACAAGAGAGTGCTCCTCACTTTCCAACGGATACTTCTCTTCAACGGCCTTCTTGTTTCCCTTTGCAACGGTAACTAAGTGAGCTAGTGACTTCGGCAGCTTGTGACTTCGGCAATGGTCACACGCTAGGTCATCGTCTTGATGGACAAGACTTGTCCGGACGATGCCTTGGTCTCTTTTACACTTGTGACTTCGGCAATCTTGTGACTTCGGCTTTGCCTTAGCCGAGCTCGAGTTTGACTTCGGCATTGCCTTGTTGTCCGGGCAATGCCTTGGTTTCTTTTGCATTCGGCTTTGCCTTGATGGACCGGACTTGTCCGGGCAATGCCTTGGTTTCTTTTGTGTTCGGCTTTGCCTTGATGGACCGGACTTGTCCGAGCAATGCCTTGGTCTCTTTTACACTCCCCCGCAAGCTTAGCCTCATGTAATGTCTAAGCTTGGAACCCGCATAACCTTGCCTCGTTAAAACCTTGGTGAGAAAACCACTTTGGGATAAAACTCACCTAAGGGAAAAGAGTACAAGCTTATGCGGTTGGAGACTTAGGCTTTGGTAGCCCGCGTGAGTCCTAGTCTTGATAGGATGGACTCTCAAACCTTCAAGGTTTCTTCTTCATAACTCCCCCTGATGCCTTTACCATCTTGGTTTTGGTCCTTAAGGGTTTCTTTAACATCCCCCAACAAGTTTCTTGGTCTCGGCTTGATTGGGTTTCCTTATGCAATCTTTTGTTTTGGGAAGTTGTTGCATTCTCCCTTTGAAGTCGGGACCTTCTTGGTCCTTCTTTCCTTTGATTCATCATCACGGCTTTGTTGTTCACAAGCTTCAATGTGTGATGTATGGATTTTGGCCGAAACTTTTGGTTCCCTTTGTCCTTCTCTTTGTTTCTCCTTTGTGGCTTTCCTCTTGTCTTTAGTCTTTCAATCTTTGAACCTTCAAGAGATTCAAGTGAATTAAGACTTAGTCAAGATATATAGAAATGCAAAGTAAGGAATTATGATCAATAGATTAAGCATTCTAAACAAGTGATTGATCATAAGCTAAACAACAAGATTATGGGAAATGGCTCTAGACTTATGATGCTATTAAGTATAACAAAGAGTAAGGTTTAGAGGTAGCCTTTAGTTCGTAGTGGTTTGATGCTCTCTTGTAGTTGCATTTCGATTTGAGCTTTGACTTCTTCATGAAGTCTTTTGCTTTCTCCTTTGTGCACTTGGTACAAGGTCGAATGATTTGGCTCTTGCTCTTGATGGATGCATGGCCATAAGAATATTGGACTCGGCTTGGTTCCTTTGATGGATACATGGCCGAGACTTGATGGGTTGACTTTGCTCCTTTGGAGAAGTCTTGTCCAAATGATGATCGATTGGTTCGGCTTTGTTCTTGCCACAAACTTGGTCGAATGTGATCGAGGATTAGTTAGACGCTCGATACCCGAGCGCCCATGTTGATGCCCGAGTGCCCATGCCGATGCCCGAGCGCCCATGCCGATGCCCGAGTGCCCATGCCGATGTCCGAGCGCCCATGCCGATGCCCGAGCGCCCATGTCCGAGCGCCCATGCCGATGCCCGAGCGCCCATGTCCGAGCGCCCATGCCGATGGTGACTTGACTCGGCTTTCCTCCTTGATAGGTGTTTGGCCGAGTATAGTTGATGTAAGATTTTATGGATTGCCTCGGCTTGAATTTGCCGAGGATTGATTTTTGGCGATTGGACTCGGCTTGACTTGACTTGGCCGAGTGGTTACCTCGTCTTTGCTAGGGACTTTGGTCGAGTGGTGATGGCCTTTGTCTTTGCTAAGGACTTGGCCGATTGAGTGATTGGACTCGGCTTGACTTGACTTGGCCGAGAGATGATTTTTGGTGTTGATGATGGCCTTGTCTTTGCTAGGGACTTTGGCCGAGTAGTGACCTCGTCTTTGCTAGGGACTTTGGTCGATGCTTCTTTCTTCAAGAAGACTTCTTGAATCTCCATCTTAATCATGAAGATGATCTTGATCTTGATCTTTTCTCCCCCTCATGGTTAAGATGAGATTCTTCTTTGTTGGTTTTCTCTTCACGGCTTGGCAAGCTTAGTGTGAAGGTTTCTCATCTCTCTTTAGAACCTTCCTTTGACACCCTCATGTATCTCCTTTCTTTCTCTTTCTTTTAAACCGGTTGTTGTTCCTCTCAATGCGTAGTGGTTCTTCATTGTGATCTCTTATAGTCTTTGGTATGATGATCTTAAACAATATCTTAAATACAAATTAGAGAGAAGGAATTTAGAAATGGCCTTTTCGGTTAAGTTCTTGAGTAGATGGTCATATGGGAAAGTCATTATACTCTTAGAGCACCTTAATTGGTTAGTCTATGATTGAGTTTATGACTTCCCTTATGAAATGCTCTTGTTTAGCAACAAGAGTCTTTTGACATTGGCTCCTTGCCATAAGACTTATATGGGACATGGCCTTTTAAAGATTGAAAAAACGGACCATGTCCTTAAACACAAAAAGAATCATTGTGACTTTTGATGCTTTCATGGCGAGTCACTCCTCTTGGATCATAAACTTAAATGCACTTAAGGCGGTTTATGATCTTATAATTAATTAGATCATCATGGCTTAGGTATCTTATTTAGATATCATAAGTTAGAATCATTTCTCCATGTGTTAAGGAATTGGATTCAACATGACCTTTGAAGACTTTAGTCCTTTAGTAAGTCATGGATCGCTTCCTATACACATGTTAACCGAGGAAGTATTGGATTCAACGAGCTCTCATGTGTTTAAATACTTAGTGAGTCTCGGTTCTCTTTCCTCTAAGGAGCTTTGGAATCCTTAAGACCTTAATTGCTTAATCACAAGCGGGTCTTTGGTTCCTACTCTTTGTGTAACAAGAATAAGACTTAAACACTTTACCAAACAAGGACTAGTGATTTGAGTCTTTAAAACTGAACATGAGCATAGTGACTTGGGGATTAATTGAATTAGAGATTTTAGGAGATAAGGATTTTGTTAAACCTTTCTCACACTTTTAAGACCCATGGTCAATGCTCCTTTTCAATCCCTTCATTGTCAAAACATTTTAAATTCAAAACAACCTTATGCTCATGACACAACAAACACAAAGAAGGGATTTTGAATTCACCAAGTTACTAAAGCTTATGAAAGCTCTATGAACATGGTTCATACCCTTTAAGCTCACAAGTAACAAGTTTTAATCCTTTAGTGATCATTACATTGTTAACATGGTCATGGCCGAGAAAACAAACAAGGATTTGTGGATTCAACAAGTTAATTTATCTCATAAGAGAGATTAACAAGGTTCTCTTTTCCTTTTGACTCACAAGTTCCAAGCTTTTAGCTTTAAGAACTAGTTCATTGTCTATTAATACCTAAGCATAGTCGGATTTGGATTCAACAAGGTTCCCTTGGACTGATAAGAGTGGAGAACCAATGGTTCTCATCCTCTTGCTTTCGGGCTTACAAAGATGAAGAGTCACTCACAAACAAAACTTAAGAATCATAGAGCTTTAGATTAAGTTAAAACTTTATGAGTCGCTTTGGATTTGGAGTGATTCCCTTCGGACTTGGATACAACATGTCCACTCTCTCGTGGGGGATATGGATCTCATCCTTTTATCTTTGTATCCTAAGAAAAACATAGAGTTTTGGATTCAACAAGTCATTGTTCTTAAAGAATCAATAAACAAGGTTCTCTCACTCTTTAGCTCACAAGTTTCAAGCTTTATGCTTTGAAAACTTGGTCATTGCCTAATGCCTAAGTTAGATGGATTTGGATTCATCAAGGTCCCTTTTAAACTCATAAGAGTGAGGAAACAAAGGTTCTCATCCACAACTTTCGGCCAAAACAAAGATCTCAAAGAACAACTCAACCAAAAACATCATGTAGCTAGATTTTCAATCTATGCTCACTATGATTCGGTTTTGATTGGATTGTTCTTGAAAGGAACTTGGATTCAACATGTTTCTTTACTCATTAAGAGACAAAGAGATCATGGTTCTCTTCCTACGAAGAGCATTGATTCACCAAGATCTTTAAGGGTTTTAACCACTTGGATCTTGGCCATTCTTTTTCTCCTCTAGATCTTTGTGTTTATAAGCAAATTAAAGAAGAGATTTTGCGGAAATAATAAGATTAGGAGCATAAATGCTCTGATACCATGTTAGATTTTAAGAGATTAGAGAAGATTATAAGAGATTAAGAGGGTATTGTGAGATTTGGTTCTTGATGTTTCCTCAAGAACACCAAGAACAAGAGAGAGAGAATAGAGTTTACATTTCATAAGTATGTTGTTTTTTTGTGTTACAAGGGAATACTAATATACAAAAGAGGATGTAAATGGAATCATAGGAAGATGCTTTCCTTGGTCGCCTCTCATTAACGCACCAAGCAAACCGTGCCAAATCTTAGGGGAAACCGTGACTCTAAGAGAGTTAGATGCACTCTCTTCTTAACTTGACATGTGACTTGTACGGACAAGAGAGTGCTCCTCACTTTCCAACGTCTACTTCTCTTTAACGGCCTTCTTGTTTCCCTTTGCAACAGTAACTAAGTGAGCTAGTGACTTCGGCAGCTTGTGACTTCGGCAATGGTCACACGCTAGATCATCGTCTTGATGGACAAGACTTGTCCGAACGATGCCTTGGTCTCTTTTACACTTGTGACTTCGGCAATCTTGTGACTTCGGCTTTGCCTTAGCCGAGCTCGAGTTTGACTTCGGCATTGCCTTGTTGTCCGGGCAATGCCTTGGTTTCTTTTGCATTCGGCTTTGCCTTGATGGACCGGACTTGTCCGGGCAATGCCTTGGTTTCTTTTGTGTTCGGCTTTGCCTTGATGGACCGGACTTGTCCGGGCAATGCCTAGGTCTCTTTTACGAAACTTGGTTTAGATTCCTAGAAACCGCGTTGTAAGATGTTTCACAAGTTCGTCAAACTAGTACAAAGCTCATTGAGACACTTATAAGCAGTCATGTTGCATGACACTTCGTTTAGAGTCTTAGAAACCGCGTTGTTAGATGTTTCATAAGTTCGTCAAACTTGTACAAAACTCATTGAGACACTTATAAACACTCATGTTGCATGAAACTTGGTTTAGAGTCCTAGAAACGCGTTGTTAGATGTTTCATAAGTTCGTCAAACTTGTACAAAGGTCATTGAGACACTTATAAGCACTCATGTTGCATAAAAATTGGTTTACGGTCCTAGCAACCATATTGTTAGACGTTTCATAAGTTCGTCAAACTTGTACAAAGCTGATAGAGACACTTATAAGCACTCATGTTGCATGAAACTTGGTTTAGAGTCCTAGAAACGAGTTGTTAGATGTTTCATTAATTCGTCAAACTTGTACAAAGCTAATTGAGACAGTTATAAGAACTCATGTTGAAAGAAACTTGGTTTAGAGTCCTACAATACACATTGTTAGATGTTTCATAAGTTCGTCAAACTAGTACAAAGCTCATTGAGACACTTATAAGCACTCATGTTGCATGAAACTTAGTTTAGAGTCCTAGAAACCGCGTTGTTAGATGTTTCATAAATTTGTCGAACTAGTACAAAGCTCATTGAGACACTTATAAGCACTCATGTTGCATGAAACTTAGTTTAGAGTCCTAGAAACGGCATTGTTAGATGTTTCATAAGTTCGTCGAACTTGTACAAAGCTCATTGAGACACTTATAACCACTCATGTTGCATGAAACTTGGTTAAGAGTCCTAGAAACCGCGTTGTAAGATGTTTCACAAGTTCGTCAAACTAGTACAAAACTCATTGAGACACTTATAAGCAGTCATGTTGCATGACACTTCGTTTAGAGTCTTAGAAACCGCGTTGTTAGATGTTTCATAAGTTCGTCAAACTTGTACAAAGGTCATTGAGACACTTATAAGCACTCATGTTGCATAAAAATTGGTTTAGAGTCTAAGTAACCACATTGTTAGACGTTTCATAAGTTCGTCAAACTTGTACAAAGCTGATAGAGACACTTATAAGCACTCATGTTGCATGAAACTTGGTTTAGAGTCCTAGAAACGAGTTGTTAGATGTTTCATTAGTTCGTCAAACTTGTACAAAGATCATTGAGACACTTATAAGAACTCATGTTGAAAGAAACTTGGTTTAGAGTCCTAGAATACGCGTTGTTAGATGTTTCATAAGTTCGTTAAACTAGTACAAAGCTCATTGAGACACTTATAAGCACTCATGTTGCATGAAACTTAGTTTAGAGTCCTAGAAACCGCGTTGTTAGATGTTTCATAAATTTGTCGAACTTGTACAAAGCTCATTGAGACACTTATAAGCACTCATGTTGCATGAAACTTGGTTTAGAGTCCTAGAAACCACATTGTAAGATGTTTCACAAGTTCATCAAACTAGTACAAAGCTCATTGAGACACTTATAAGCACTCATGTTGCATGAAACTTAGTTTAGAGTTCTAGAAACGGCATTGTTAGATATTTCATAAGTTCGTCGAACTTGTACAAAGTTCATTGAGACACTTATAAGCACTCATGTTACATGAAACTTGTTTTAGTGTCCTAGAAACGCCTTGTTAGATGTATCATTAATTCGTCAAACTTGTACAAAGCTCATTGAGACACTTATAAGATCTCATGTTGAAAGAAACTTGGTTTAGAGTCCTGGAAACCGCGTTGTTAGATGTTTCATAAGTTCGTCAAACTAGTACAAAGCTCATTGAGACACTTATAAGCACTCATGTTGCATGAAACTAAGTTTAAAGTTCTAGAAACCGCGTTGTTAGATGTTTCATAAGTTCGTCACACTTGTACAAAGCTCATTGAGACACTTATAAGCACTCATGTTGCATGAAACTTGGTTTAGAGTCCTAGAAACCGCGTTGTAAGATGTTTCATAAGTTCGTCAAACTAGTACAAAGCTCATTGAGACACTTATAAGTACTCATGTTGCATGACACTTCGTTTAGAGTCTTAGAATCCGTGTTGTTAGATGTTTCATAAGTTCGTCAAACTAGTACAAAGCTCTTTGAGACACTTATAAGCACTCATGTTGCATAAAACTTGGTTTAGAGTCCTAAAAACGCGTTGTTAGATGTTTCATAAGTTCGTCAAACTTGTATAAAGTTCATTGAAACACTTATAAGTACTCATGTTGCATAAAACTTGGTTTAGAGTCCTAGCAACCACATTGTTAGACGTTTCATAAGTTCGTCAAACTTGTACAAAGCTAATTAAGAAACTTATAAGCACTCACGTTGCATGAAACTTGGTTTAGAGTCCTAGAAACGCGTTGTTAGATGTTTCATTAGTTCGTCAAACTTGTACAAAGCTCATTGAGACACTTATAAGAACTCAAGTTGAAAGAAACTTGGTTTAGAGTCCTAGAAACCGTGTTGTTAGATGTTTCATAAGTTTGTCAAACTAGTACAAAGCTCATTGAGACAACTATAAGCACTCATGTTGCATGAAACTTAGTTAAGATTCCTAGAAACCGCGTTGTTAGATGTTTCATAAGTTCGTAAAACTTGTACAAAGATCATTGAGACACTTATAAGAACTCATGTTGCCTGAAACTTGGTTTAGAGTTCTAGAAACCACGTTGTAAGATATTTCATAAGTTCGCCAAACTAGTACAAAGCTCATTGAGACACTTATAAGCACTCATGTTGCATGACACTTCGTTTAGAGTCTTAGAAACCGCGTTGTTAGATGTTTTATAAGTTCGTCAAACTTGTACAAAGCTCATTGAGA
Source organism: Cochlearia excelsa (assembly GCA_963556525.1). Lineage (NCBI taxonomy): Eukaryota > Viridiplantae > Streptophyta > Magnoliopsida > Brassicales > Brassicaceae > Cochlearia > Cochlearia excelsa. The sequence continues at coordinate 2,200,888 of CAUVZT010000006.1, forward strand.
CACTTATAAACACTCATGTTGCATAAAACTTGGTTTAGAGTCCTAGAAACGCGTTGTTAGATGTTTCATAAGTTCGTAAAACTTGTACAAAGCTCATTGAAACACTTATAAGCACTCATGTTGCATAAAACTTGGCTTAGAGTCCTAGCAACCACATTGTTAGACGTTTCATAAGTTCGTCAAACTTGTACAAAGCTCACTGAGACACTTATAAGCACTCATGTTGCATGAAACTTGGTTTAGAGTCCAAGACACCGCGTTGTTAGATGTTTCATAAGTTCGTCGAACTAGTAAAAAGCTCATTGAGACACTTATAAGCACTCATGTTGCATGACACTTCGTTTAGAGTCTTAGAAACCGCGTTGTTAGATGTTTCATAAGTTCGTAAAACTAGTACAAAGCTCATTGAGACACTTATAAGCACTCATGTTGCATGAAACTTAGTTTAGAGTCCTAGAAATCGCGTTGTTAGACGTTTCATAAGTTTGTCGAACTTGTACAAAGCTCATTGAGACACTTATAAGCACTCATGTTGCATGAAACTTGGTTTAGATTCCTAGAAACCGCGTTGTTAGATGTTTCATAAGTTCGTCAAACTTGTACAAAACTCATTGAGACACTTATAAACACTCATGTTGCATGAAAATTGGTTTACAGACCTAGAAACGAGTTGTTAGATGTTTCATTATTTCGTCAAACTTGTACAAAGCTCATTGAGACACTTATAAGAACTCAGGTTGAAAGAAACTTGGTTTAGAGTCCTAGAATACGCGTTGTTAGATGTTTCATAAGTTCGTCAAACTAGTACAAAGCTCATTGAGACACTTATAAGCACTCATGTTGCATGAAACTTGGTTTAGAGTCCTAGAAACCGCGTTGTTAGATGTTTCATAAGTTCGTAGAACTCGTAAAAAGCTCATTGAGACACTTATAAGAACTCATGTTGCATGACACTTCGTTTAGAGTCTTAGAAACCGCGTTTTAGATGTTTCATAAGTTCTTCACACTTGTACAAAGCTCACTGAGACACTTATAAGCACTCATGTTGCATGAAACTTGGTTTAGAGTCAAAGAAACCGCGTTGTTAGATGTTTCATAAGTTCGTCGAACTAGTAAAAAGCTCATTGAGACACTTATAAGGACTCATGTTGCATGAAACTTGGTTTAGAGTCCGAGAAACCGCGTTGTTAGATGTTTCATTAGTTCGTCAAACTTGAACAAAGCTCATTGAGACACTTATAAGAAGTCTTGTTGCCTAAAACTTGGTTTAGAGTTCTAGAAACCACGTTGTAAGATGTTTCTTAAGTTCGTCAAACTAGTTCAAAGCTCATTGAGACATTTATAAGCACTCATGTTGCATGACACTTCGTTTAGAGTCTTAGAAACCGCGTTGTTAGATGTTTTATAAGTTCGTAAAACTAGTACAAAGCTCATTGAGACACTTATAAGCACTCATGTTGCATGAAACTTAGTTTAGAGTCTTAGAAACCGCGTTGTTAGATGTTTCATAAGTTCGTCAAACTTGTACAAAACTCATTGAGACACTTATAAGCACTCATGTTGCATAAAACTTGGTTTAGAGTCCTAGAAACGCGTTGTTAGATGTTTCATAAGTTCGTTAAACTAGTACAAAGCTCATTGAGACACTTATAAGCACTCATGGTGCATGACACTTCGTTTAGAGTCCTAGAAACGCGTTGTTAGATGTTTCATAAGTTCGTCAAACTTGTACAAAGCTCATTGAGACACTTATAAGCACTCATGTTGCATAAAACTTGGTTTAGAGTCCTAGCAACCAAATTGTTAGACGTTTCATAAGTTCGTCAAACTTGTACAAAGCTCATTGAGACACTTATAAGCACTCTTGTTTCATGAAACTTGGTTTAGAGTCCTAGAAATGCGTTGTTAGATGTTTCATAAGTTCGTCAAACTTGTACAAAGGTCATTGAGACACTTATAAGCACTCATGTTGCATAAAAATTGGTTTAGAGTCCTAGCAACCATATTGTTAGACGTTTCATAAGTTCGTCAAACTTGTACAAAGCTGATAGAGACACTTATAAGAACTCATGTTGCATGAAACTTGGTTTAGAGTCCTAGAAACGAGTTGTTAGATGTTTCATTAGTTCGTCAAACTTGTACAAAGCTCATTGAGACAGTTATAAGAACTCGTGTTGAAAGAAACTTGGTTTAGAGTCCTACAATACGCATTGTTAGATGTTTCATAAGTTCGTCAAACTAGTACAAAGCTCATTGAGACACTTATAAGCACTCATGTTGCATGAAACTTAGTTTAGAGTCCTAGAAACCGCGTTGTTAGATGTTTCATAAAATTTGTCGAACTTGTACAAAGCTCATTGAGACACTTATAAGCACTCATGTTGCATGAAACTTGGTTTAGAGTCCTAGAAACCACATTGTAAGATGTTTCACAAGTTCATCAAACTAGTACAAAGCTCATTGAGACACTTATAAGCACTCATGTTGCATGACACTTCGTTTAGAGTCTTAGAAACCGCGTTGTTAGATGTTTCATAAGTTCGTCAAACTTGTACAAAGCTCATTGTGACATTTATAAGCACCCATGTTGCATAAAACTTGGTTTAGAGTCTTAGAAATGCGTTGTTAGATGTTTCATAAGTTCGTCAAACTCGTACAAAGCTCATTGAGACACTTATAAGCACTCATGTTGCATGAAACTTGGTTTAGAGTCCTAGCAACCACATTGTTAGACGTTTCATAAGTTCGTCAAACTAGTACAAAGCTCATTGAGACACTTATAAGCACTCATGTTGCATGAAACTTAGTTTAGAGTCCTAGAAACGGCATTGTTAGATGTTTCATAAGTTCGTCGAACTTGTACAAAGCTCATTGAGACACTTATAACCACTCATGTTGCATGAAACTTGGTTTAGAGTCCTAGAAACCGCGTTGTAAGATGTTTCACAAGTTCGTCAAACTAGTACAAAGCTCATTGAGACACTTATAAGCAGTCATGTTGCATGACACTTCGTTTAGAATCTTAGAAACCGCGTTGTTAGATGTTTCATAAGTTCGTCAAACTTGTACAAAACTCATTGAGACACTTATAAGCACTCATGTTGCATGAAACTTGGTTTAGAGTCCTAGAAACGCGTTGTTAGATGTTTCATAAGTTCGTCAAACTTGTACAAAGGTCATTGAGACACTTATAAGCACTCATGTTGCATAAAAATTTGTTTAGAGTCTAAGCAACCACATTGTTAGACGTTTCATAAGTTCGTCAAACCTGTACAAAGCTGATAGAGACACTTATAAGCACTCATGTTGCATGAAACTTGGTTTAGAGTCCTAGAAACGAGTTGTTAGATGTTTCATTAGTTCGTCAAACTTGTACAAAGCTCATTGAGACACTTATAAGAACTCATGTTGAAAGAAACTTGGTTTAGAGTCCTAGAAACGCGTTGTTAGATGTTTCATAAATTCGTCAAACTAGTACAAAGCTCATTGAGACACTTATAAGCACTCATGTTGCATGAAACTAAGTTTAAAGTCCTAGAAACCGCGTTGTTAGATGTTTCATAAGTTCGTCACACTTGTACAAAGCTCATTGAGACACTTATAAGCACTCATGTTGCATGAAACTTGGTTTAGAGTCCTAGCAACCACATTGTTAGACGTTTCAAAAGTTCGTCAAACTAGTACAAAGCTCATTGAGACACTTATAAGCACTCATGTTGCATGAAACTTAGTTTAGAGTCCTAGAAACCGCGTTGTTAGATGTTTCATAAATTTGTCGAACTTGTACAAAGCTCATTGAGACACTTATAAGCACTCATGTTGCATGAAACTTGGTTTAGAGTCCTAGAAACCGCGTTGTAAGATGTTTCATAAGTTCGTCAAACTAGTACAAAGCTCTTTGAGACACTTATAAGTACTCATGTTGCATGACACTTCGTTTAGAGTCTTAGAAACCGTGTTGTTAGATGTTTCATAAGTTCGTCAAACTAGTACAAAGCTCATTGAGACACTTATAAGCACTCATGTTGCATAAAACTTGGTTTAGAGTCCTAAAAACGCGTTGTTAGATGTTTCATAAGTTTGTCAAACTTGTATAAAGTTCATTGAAACACTAATAAGCATTCATGTTGCATAAAACTTGGTTTAGAGTCCTAGCAACCACATTGTTAGACGTTTCATAAGTTCGTCAAACTTGTACAAAGCTAATTGAGAAACTTATAAGCACTCATGTTGCATGAAACTTGGTTTAGAGTCCTAGAAACGCGTTGTTAGATGTTTCATTAGTTCGTCAAACTTGTACAAAGCTCATTGAGACACTTATAAGAACTCAAGTTGAAAGAAACTTGGTTTAGAGTCCTAGAAACCGTGTTGTTAGATGTTTCATAAGTTCGTCAAACTAGTACAAAGCTCATTGAGACAATTATAAGCACTCATGTTGCATGAAACTTAGTTTAGATTCCTAGAAACCGCGTTGTTAGATGTTTCATAAGTTCGTAAAACTTGTACAAAGATCATTGAGACACTTATAAGAACTCATGTTGCCTGAAACTTGGGTTAGAGTTCTAGAAACCACGTTGTAAGATGTTTCATAAGTTCGCCAAACTAGTACAAAGCTCATTGAGACACTTATAAGCACTCATGTTGCATGACACTTCGTTTAGAGTCTTAGAAACCGCGTTGTTAGATGTTTTATAAGTTCGTCAAACTTGTACAAAGCTCATTGAGACAATTATAAGCACTCATGTTGCATAAAACTTGGTTTAGAGTCCTAGCAACCACATTGTTAGACGTTTCATAAGTTCGTCAAATTTGTACAAAGCTCATTGAGACACTTATAAGCACTCATGTTGCATGAAACTTGGTTTAGAGTACTAGAAACCGCATTGTAAGATGTTTCATAAGTTCGTCAAACTAGTACAAAGCACATTGAGACACTTATAAGCACTCATGTTGCATGAAACTTCGTTTAGAGTCCTAGAAACCGCGTGGTTAGATGTTTCATAAGTTCGTCAAAGTTGTACAAAGCTCATTGAGACACTTATAAGCACTCATGTTCCATGAAACTTAGTTTAGAGTCCTAGAAACCGCGTTGTTAGATGTTTCATAAGTTCGTTGAACTTGTACAAAGCTCATTGAGACACTTAATTATAAGCATTCATGTTGCATGAAACTTGGTTTAGAGTCCTAGAAACCGCGTTGTTAGATGTTTCATAAGTTTGTCGAACTAGTACAAAGCTCATTGAGACACTCATGTTGCAGGAAACTTGGTTTAGAGTCCTAGAAACGAGTTGTTAGAATGTTTCTTAAGTTCGTCAAACTTGTACAAAGCTCATTGAGACACTTATAAGCACTCATGTTGCATGAAACTTGGTTTAGAGTCTTAGAAACCGCGTTTTAGATGTTTCATAAGTTTGTCAAACTTGTACAAAGCTCACGAGACACTTATAAGCACTCATGTTGCATGAAACTTGGTTTACAGTCCTAGAAACAGAGTTGTTAGATGTTTCATAAGTTCGTCGAACTAGTAAAAAGCTCATTGAGACACTTATAAGCACACATGTTGCATGAAACTTGGTTTAGAGTCCTAGAAACGAGTTGTTAGATTTTTCATAAGTTCGTCAAACTTGTACAAAGCTCATTGAGACACTTATAAGAACTCATGTTGCATGAAACTTGGTTTAGAGTCCTAGAAACGCGTTGTTAGATGTTTCATTAGTTCTTCAAACTTGTACAAAGCTCATTGAGACACTTATAAGAACTCATGTTGAAAGAAACTTGGTTTAGAGACCTAGAAACGCGTTGTTAGATGTTTCATTAATTCGTCAAACTTGTACAAAGCTTATTGAGACACTTATAAGAACTCATGTTGAAAGAAACTTGGTTTAGAGTCCTAGAAACCGCGTTGTTAGATGTTTCATAAGTTCGTCAAACTAGTACAAACTCATTGAGACACTTATAAGCACTCATGTTGCATAAAACTTGGTTTAGAGTACTAGAAATTGCGTTGTAAGATGTTTCATAAGTTCGTCAAACTAGTACAAAGCTCATTGAGACACTTATAAGCACTCATGTTGCATGAAACTTCGTTTAGAGTCCTAGAAACCGCGTTGTTAGATGTTTCATAACTTCGTCAAACTTGTACAAAGCTCATTGAGACACTTATAAGCACTCATGTTCCATGAAACTTAGTTTAGAGTCCTAGAAACCGCGTTGTTAGATGTTTTATAAGTTCGTCAAACTTGTACAAAGCTCATTGAGACAATTATAAGCACTCATGTTGCATAAAACTTGGTTTAGAGTCCTAGCAACCACATTATTAGACGTTTCATAAGTACGTCAAATTTGTACAAAGCTCATTGAGACACTTATAAGCACTCATGTTGCATGAAACTTGGTTTAGAGTACTAGAAACCGCATTGTAAGATGTTTCATAAGTTCGTCAAACTAGTACAAAGCTCATTGAGACACTTATAAGCACTCATGTTGCATGAAACTTCGTTTAGAGTCCTAGAAACCGCGTGGTTAGATGTTTCATAAGTTCGTCAAAGTTGTACAAAGCTCATTGAGACACTTATAAGCACTCATGTTCCATGAAACTTAGTTTAGAGTCCTAGAAACCGCGTTGTTAGATGTTTCATAAGTTCGTTGAACTTGTACAAAGCTCATTGAGACACTTAATTATAAGCATTCATGTTGCATGAAACTTGGTTTAGAGACCTAGAAACCGCGTTGTTAGATGTTTCATAAGTTTGTCGAACTAGTACAAAGCTCATTGAGACACTCATGTTGCATGAAACTTGGTTTAGAGTCCTAGAAACGAGTTGTTAGATGTTTCTTAAGTTCGTCAAACTTGTACAAAGCTCATTGAGACACTTATAAGCACTCATGTTGCATGAAACTTGGTTTAGAGTCTTAGAAACCGCGTTTTAGATGTTTCATAAGTTTGTCAAACTTGTACAAAGCTCACTGAGACACTTATAAGCACTCATGTTGCATGAAACTTGGTTTGGAGTCCTAGAAACCGAGTTGTTAGATGTTTCATAAGTTCGTCGAACTAGTAAAAAGCTCATTGAGACACTTATAAGCACACATGTTGCATGAAACTTGGTTTAGAGTCCTAGAAACGAGTTGTTAGATTTTTCATAAGTTCGTCAAACTTGTACAAAGCTCATTGAGACACTTATAAGAACTCATGTTGCATGAAACTTGGTTTAGAGTTCTAGAAACGCGTTGTTAGATGTTTCATTCGTTCTTCAAACTTGTACAAAGCTCATTGAGACACTTATAAGAACTCATGTTGAAAGAAACTTGGTTTAGAGACCTAGAAACGCGTTGTTAGATGTTTCATTAGTTCGTCAAACTTGTACAAAGCTTATTGAGACACTTATAAGAACTCATGTTGAAAGAAACTTGGTTTAGAGTCCTAGAAACCGCGTTGTTAGATGTTTCATAAGTTCGTCAAACTAGTACAAACTCATTGAGACACTTATAAGCACTCATGTTGCATAAAACTTGGTTTAGAGTACTAGAAACTGCGTTGTAAGATGTTTCATAAGTTCGTCAAACTAGTACAAAGCTCATTGAGACACTTATAAGCACTCATGTTGCATGAAACTTCGTTTAGAGTCCTAGAAACCGCGTTGTTAGATGTTTCATAAGTTCGTCAAACTTGTACAAAGCTCATTGAGACACTTATAAGCACTCATGTTCCATGAAACTTAGTTTAGAGTCCTAGAAACCGCGTTGTTAGATGTTTCATAAGTTCGTTGAACTTGTACAAAGCTCATTGAGACACTTAATTATAAGCACTCATGTTGCATGAAACTTAGTTTAGAGTCCTAGAAATCGCGTTGTTAGATGTTTCATAAGTTTGTCGAACTTGTACAAAGCTCATTGAGACACTTATAAGCACTCATGTTGCATGAAACTGTTAGATTTTAAGAGATTAGAGAAGATTAGAAGAGATTAAGAGGGTATTGTGAGATTTGGTTCTTGATGTTTCCTCAAGAACACCATGAACAAGAGAGAGAGAATAGAGTTTACATTTCATAAGTATGTTGTTTTTTTGTGTTACAAGGGAATACTAATATACAAAAGAGGATGTAAATGGAATCATAGGAAGATGCTCTTTGGATGCTTTGCTTGGTCGCCTCTCATTAATGCACCATGCAAATCGTGCCAAGTCTTAGGGGAAACCGTGACTCTAAGAGAGTTAGATGCACTCTCTTCTTAACTTGACATGTGACTTGTACGGACAAGAGAGTGCTCCTCACTTTCCAACGGATACTTCTCTTCAACGGCCTTCTTGTTTCCCTTTGCAACGGTAACTAAGTGAGCTAGTGACTTCGGCAGCTTGTGACTTCGGCAATGGTCACACGCTAGGTCATCGTCTTGATGGACAAGACTTGTCCGGACGATGCCTTGGTCTCTTTTACACTTGTGACTTCGGCAATCTTGTGACTTCGGCTTTGCCTTAGCCGAGCTCGAGTTTGACTTCGGCATTGCCTTGTTGTCCGGGCAATGCCTTGGTTTCTTTTGCATTCGGCTTTGCCTTGATGGACCGGACTTGTCCGGGCAATGCCTTGGTTTCTTTTGTGTTCGGCTTTGCCTTGATGGACCGGACTTGTCCGGGCAATGCCTTGGTCTCTTTTACACTCCCCCGCAAGCTTAGCCTCATGTAATGTCTAAGCTTGGAACCCGCATAACCTTGCCTCGTTAAAACCTTGGTGAGAAATCCACTTTGGGATAAAACTCACCTAAGGGAAAAGAGTACAAGCTTATGCGGTTGGAGACTTAGGCTTTGGTAGCCCGCGTGAGTCCTAGTCTTGATAGGATGGACTCTCAAACCTTCAAGGTTTCTTCTTCATAACTCCCCCGATGCCTTTACCATCTTGGTTTTGGTCCTTAAGGGTTTCTTTAACATCCCCCAACAAGTTTCTTGGTCTCGGCTTGATTGGGTTTCCTTATGCAATCTTTTGTTTTGGGAAGTTGTTGCATTCTCCCTTTGAAGTCGGGACCTTCTTGGTCCTTCTTTCCTTTGATTCATCATCACGGCTTTGTTGTTCACAAGCTTCAATGTGTGATGTATGGATTTTGGCCGAAACTTTTGGTTCCCTTTGTCCTTCTCTTTGTTTCTCCTTTGTGGCTTTCCTCTTGTCTTTAGTCTTTCAATCTTTGAACCTTCAAGAGATTCAAGTGAATTAAGACTTAGTCAAGATATATAGAAATGCAAAGTAAGGAATTATGATCAATAGATTAAGCATTCTAAACAAGTGATTGATCATAAGCTAAACAACAAGATTATGGGAAATGGCTCTAGACTTATGATGCTATTAAGTATAACAAAGAGTAAGGTTTAGAGGTAGCCTTTAGTTCGTAGTGGTTTGATGCTCTCTTGTAGTTGCATTTCGATTTGAGCTTTGACTTCTTCATGAAGTCTTTTGCTTTCTCCTTTGTGCACTTGGTACAAGGTCGAATGATTTGGCTCTTGCTCTTGATGGATGCATGGCCATAAGAATATTGGACTCGGCTTGGTTCCTTTGATGGATACATGGCCGAGACTTGATGGGTTGACTTTGCTCCTTTGGAGAAGTCTTGTCCAAATGATGATCGATTGGTTCGGCTTTGTTCTTGCCACAAACTTGGTCGAATGTGATCGAGGATTAGTTAGACGCTCGATACCCGAGCGCCCATGTTGATGCCCGAGTGCCCATGCCGATGCCCGAGCGCCCATGCCGATGCCCGAGTGCCCATGCCGATGTCCGAGCGCCCATGCCGATGCCCGAGCGCCCATGTCCGAGCGCCCATGCCGATGCCCGAGCGCCCATGTCCGAGCGCCCATGCCGATGGTGACTTGACTCGGCTTTCCTCCTTGATAGGTGTTTGGCCGAGTATAGTTGATGTAAGATTTTATGGATTGCCTCGGCTTGAATTTGCCGAGGATTGATTTTTGGCGATTGGACTCGGCTTGACTTGACTTGGCCGAGTGGTTACCTCGTCTTTGCTAGGGACTTTGGTCGAGTGGTGATGGCCTTTTTCTTTGCTAAGGACTTGGCCGATTGAGTGATTGGACTCGGCTTGACTTGACTTGGCCGAGAGATGATTTTTGGTGTTGATGATGGCCTTGTCTTTGCTAGGGACTTTGGCCGAGTAGTGACCTCGTCTTTGCTAGGGACTTTGGTCGATGCTTCTTTCTTCAAGAAGACTTCTTGAATCTCCATCTTAATCATGAAGATGATCTTGATCTTGATCTTTTCTCCCCCTCATGGTTAAGATGAGATTCTTCTTTGTTGGTTTTCTCTTCACGGCTTGGCAAGCTTAGTGTGAAGGTTTCTCATCTCTCTTTAGAACCTTCCTTTGACACCCTCATGTATCTCCTTTCTTTCTCTTTCTTTTAAACCGGTTGTTGTTCCTCTCAATGCGTAGTGGTTCTTCATTGTGATCTCTTATAGTCTTTGGTATGATGATCTTAAACAATATCTTAAATACAAATTAGAGAGAAGGAATTTAGAAATGGCCTTTTCGGTTAAGTTCTTGAGTAGATGGTCATATGGGAAAGTCATTATACTCTTAGAGCACCTTAATTGGTTAGTCTATGATTGAGTTTATGACTTCCCTTATGAAATGCTCTTGTTTAGCAACAAGAGTCTTTTGACATTGGCTCCTTGCCATAAGACTTATATGGGACATGGCCTTTTAAAGATTGAAAAAACGGACCATGTCCTTAAACACAAAAAGAATCATTGTGACTTTTGATGCTTTCATGGCGAGTCACTCCTCTTGGATCATAAACTTAAATGCACTTAAGGCGGTTTATGATCTTATAATTAATTAGATCATCATGGCTTAGGTATCTTATTTAGATATCATAAGTTAGAATCATTTCTCCATGTGTTAAGGAATTGGATTCAACATGACCTTTGAAGACTTTAGTCCTTTAGTAAGTCATGGATCGCTTCCTATACACATGTTAACCGAGGAAGTATTGGATTCAACGAGCTCTCATGTGTTTAAATACTTAGTGAGTCTCGGTTCTCTTTCCTCTAAGGAGCTTTGGAATCCTTAAGACCTTAATTGCTTAATCACAAGCGGGTCTTTGGTTCCTACTCTTTGTGTAACAAGAATAAGACTTAAACACTTTACCAAACAAGGACTAGTGATTTGAGTCTTTAAAACTGAACATGAGCATAGTGACTTGGGGATTAATTGAATTAGAGATTTTAGGAGATAAGGATTTTGTTAAACCTTTCTCACACTTTTAAGACCCATGGTCAATGCTCCTTTTCAATCCCTTCATTGTCAAAACATTTTAAATTCAAAACAACCTTATGCTCATGACACAACAAACACAAAGAAGGGATTTTGAATTCACCAAGTTACTAAAGCTTATGAAAGCTCTATGAACAAGGTTCATACCCTTTAAGCTCACAAGTAACAAGTTTTAATCCTTTAGTGATCATTACATTGTTAACATGGTCATGGCCGAGAAAACAAACAAGGATTTGTGGATTCAACAAGTTAATTTATCTCATAAGAGAGATTAACAAGGTTCTCTTTTCCTTTTGACTCACAAGTTCCAAGCTTTTAGCTTTAAGAACTAGTTCATTGTCTATTAATACCTAAGCATAGTCGGATTTGGATTCAACAAGGTTCCCTTGGACTGATAAGAGTGGAGAACCAATGGTTCTCATCCTCTTGCTTTCGGGCTTACAAAGATGAAGAGTCACTCACAAACAAAACTTAAGAATCATAGAGCTTTAGATTAAGTTAAAACTTTATGAGTCGCTTTGGATTTGGAGTGATTCCCTTCGGACTTGGATACAACATGTCCACTCTCTCGTGGGGGATATGGATCTCATCCTTTTATCTTTGTATCCTAAGAAAAACATAGAGTTTTGGATTCAACAAGTCATTGTTCTTAAAGAATCAATGAACAAGGTTCTCTCACTCTTTAGCTCACAAGTTTCAAGCTTTATGCTTTGAAAACTTGGTCATTGCCTAATGCCTAAGTTAGATGGATTTGGATTCATCAAGGTCCCTTTTAAACTCATAAGAGTGAGGAAACAAAGGTTCTCATCCACAACTTTCGGCCAAAACAAAGATCTCAAAGAACAACTCAACCAAAAACATCATGTAGCTAGATTTTCAATCTATGCTCACTATGATTCGGTTTTGATTGGATTGTTCTTGAAAGGAACTTGGATTCAACATGTTTCTTTACTCATTAAGAGACAAAGAGATCATGGTTCTCTTCCTACGAAGAGCATTGATTCACCAAGATCTTTAAGGGTTTTAACCACTTGGATCTTGGCCATTCTTTTTCTCCTCTAGATCTTTGTGTTTATAAGCAAATTAAAGAAGAGATTTTGCGGAAATAATAAGATTAGGAGCATAAATGCTCTGATACCATGTTAGATTTTAAGAGATTAGAGAAGATTATAAGAGATTAAGAGGGTATTGTGAGATTTGGTTCTTGATGTTTCCTCAAGAACACCAAGAACAAGAGAGAGAGAATAGAGTTTACATTTCATAAGTATGTTGTTTTTTTGTGTTACAAGGGAATACTAATATACAAAAGAGGATGTAAATGGAATCATAGGAAGATGCTTTCCTTGGTCGCCTCTCATTAACGCACCAAGCAAACCGTGCCAAATCTTAGGGGAAACCGTGACTCTAAGAGAGTTAGATGCACTCTCTTCTTAACTTGACATGTGACTTGTACGGACAAGAGAGTGCTCCTCACTTTCCAACGTCTACTTCTCTTTAACGGCCTTCTTGTTTCCCTTTGCAACAGTAACTAAGTGAGCTAGTGACTTCGGCAGCTTGTGACTTCGGCAATGGTCACACGCTAGATCATCGTCTTGATGGACAAGACTTGTCCGAACGATGCCTTGGTCTCTTTTACACTTGTGACTTCGGCAATCTTGTGACTTCGGCTTTGCCTTAGCCGAGCTCGAGTTTGACTTCGGCATTGCCTTGTTGTCCGGGCAATGCCTTGGTTTCTTTTGCATTCGGCTTTGCCTTGATGGACCGGACTTGTCCGGGCAATGCCTTGGTTTCTTTTGTGTTCGGCTTTGCCTGATGGACCGGACTTGTCCGGGCAATGCCTGGGTCTCTTTTACAGAAACTTGGTTTAGATTCCTAGAAACCGCGTTGTAAGATGTTTCACAAGTTCGTCAAACTAGTACAAAGCTCATTGAGACACTTATAAGCAGTCATGTTGCATGACACTTCGTTTAGAGTCTTAGAAACCGCGTTGTTAGATGTTTCATAAGTTCGTCAAACTTGTACAAAACTCATTGAGACACTTATAAACACTCATGTTGCATGAAACTTGGTTTAGAGTCCTAGAAACGCGTTGTTAGATGTTTCATAAGTTCGTCAAACTTGTACAAAGGTCATTGAGACACTTATAAGCACTCATGTTGCATAAAAATTGGTTTACAGTCCTAGCAACCATATTGTTAGACGTTTCATAAGTTCGTCAAACTTGTACAAAGCTGATAGAGACACTTATAAGCACTCATGTTGCATGAAACTTGGTTTAGAGTCCTAGAAACGAGTTGTTAGATGTTTCATTAATTCGTCAAACTTGTACAAAGCTAATTGAGACAGTTATAAGAACTCATGTTGAAAGAAACTTGGTTTAGAGTCCTACAATACACATTGTTAGATGTTTCATAAGTTCGTCAAACTAGTACAAAGCTCATTGAGACACTTATAAGCACTCATGTTGCATGAAACTTAGTTTAGAGTCCTAGAAACCGCGTTGTTAGATGTTTCATAAATTTGTCGAACTAGTACAAAGCTCATTGAGACACTTATAAGCACTCATGTTGCATGAAACTTAGTTTAGAGTCCTAGAAACGGCATTGTTAGATGTTTCATAAGTTCGTCGAACTTGTACAAAGCTCATTGAGACACTTATAACCACTCATGTTGCATGAAACTTGGTTAAGAGTCCTAGAAACCGCGTTGTAAGATGTTTCACAAGTTCGTCAAACTAGTACAAAACTCATTGAGACACTTATAAGCAAATCATGTTGCATGACACTTCGTTTAGAGTCTTAGAAACCGCGTTGTTAGATGTTTCATAAGTTCGTCAAACTTGTACAAAGGTCATTGAGACACTTATAAGCACTCATGTTGCATAAAAATTGGTTTAGAGTCTAAGTAACCACATTGTTAGACGTTTCATAAGTTCGTCAAACTTGTACAAAGCTGATAGAGACACTTATAAGCACTCATGTTGCATGAAACTTGGTTTAGAGTCCTAGAAACGAGTTGTTAGATGTTTCATTAGTTCGTCAAACTTGTACAAAGATCATTGAGACACTTATAAGAACTCATGTTGAAAGAAACTTGGTTTAGAGTCCTAGAATACGCGTTGTTAGATGTTTCATAAGTTCGTTAAACTAGTACAAAGCTCATTGAGACACTTATAAGCACTCATGTTGCATGAAACTTAGTTTAGAGTCCTAGAAACCGCGTTGTTAGATGTTTCATAAATTTGTCGAACTTGTACAAAGCTCATTGAGACACTTATAAGCACTCATGTTGCATGAAACTTGGTTTAGAGTCCTAGAAACCACATTGTAAGATGTTTCACAAGTTCATCAAACTAGTACAAAGCTCATTGAGACACTTATAAGCACTCATGTTGCATGAAACTTAGTTTAGAGTTCTAGAAACGGCATTGTTAGATATTTCATAAGTTCGTCGAACTTGTACAAAGTTCATTGAGACACTTATAAGCACTCATGTTACATGAAACTTGTTTTAGTGTCCTAGAAACGCCTTGTTAGATGTATCATTAATTCGTCAAACTTGTACAAAGCTCATTGAGACACTTATAAGATCTCATGTTGAAAGAAACTTGGTTTAGAGTCCTGGAAACCGCGTTGTTAGATGTTTCATAAGTTCGTCAAACTAGTACAAAGCTCATTGAGACACTTATAAGCACTCATGTTGCATGAAACTAAGTTTAAAGTTCTAGAAACCGCGTTGTTAGATGTTTCATAAGTTCGTCACACTTGTACAAAGCTCATTGAGACACTTATAAGCACTCATGTTGCATGAAACTTGGTTTAGAGTCCTAGAAACCGCGTTGTAAGATGTTTCATAAGTTCGTCAAACTAGTACAAAGCTCATTGAGACACTTATAAGTACTCATGTTGCATGACACTTCGTTTAGAGTCTTAGAATCCGTGTTGTTAGATGTTTCATAAGTTCGTCAAACTAGTACAAAGCTCATTGACACACTTATAAGCACTACAATGTCATGACACACTTATAAGCACTCATGTTGCATAATCCTAAAAACGCGTTGTTAGATGTTTCATAAGTTCGTCAAACTTGTATAAAGTTCATTGAAACACTTATAAGTACTCATGTTGCATAAAACTTGGTTTAGAGTCCTAGCAACCACATTGTTAGACGTTTCATAAGTTCGTCAAACTTGTACAAAGCTAATTAAGAAACTTATAAGCACTCACGTTGCATGAAACTTGGTTTAGAGTCCTAGAAACGCGTTGTTAGATGTTTCATTAGTTCGTCAAACTTGTACAAAGCTCATTGAGACACTTATAAGAACTCAAGTTGAAAGAAACTTGGTTTAGAGTCCTAGAAACCGTGTTGTTAGATGTTTCATAAGTTTGTCAAACTAGTACAAAGCTCATTGAGACAACTATAAGCACTCATGTTGCATGAAACTTAGTTAAGATTCCTAGAAACCGCGTTGTTAGATGTTTCATAAGTTCGTAAAACTTGTACAAAGATCATTGAGACACTTATAAGAACTCATGTTGCCTGAAACTTGGTTTAGAGTTCTAGAAACCACGTTGTAAGATATTTCATAAGTTCGCCAAACTAGTACAAAGCTCATTGAGACACTTATAAGCACTCATGTTGCATGACACTTCGTTTAGAGTCTTAGAAACCGCGTTGTTAGATGTTTTATAAGTTCGTCAAACTTGTACAAAGCTCATTGAGACACTTATAAACACTCATGTTGCATAAAACTTGGTTTAGAGTCCTAGAAACGCGTTGTTAGATGTTTCATAAGTTCGTAAAACTTGTACAAAGCTCATTGAAACACTTATAAGCACTCATGTTGCATAAAACTTGGCTTAGAGTCCTAGCAACCACATTGTTAGACGTTTCATAAGTTCGTCAAACTTGTACAAAGCTCACTGAGACACTTATAAGCACTCATGTTGCATGAAACTTGGTTTAGAGTCCAAGACACCGCGTTGTTAGATGTTTCATAAGTTCGTCGAACTAGTAAAAAGCTCATTGAGACACTTATAAGCACTCATGTTGCATGACACTTCGTTTAGAGTCTTAGAAACCGCGTTGTTAGATGTTTCATAAGTTCGTAAAACTAGTACAAAGCTCATTGAGACACTTATAAGCACTCATGTTGCATGAAACTTAGTTTAGAGTCCTAGAAATCGCGTTGTTAGACGTTTCATAAGTTTGTCGAACTTGTACAAAGCTCATTGAGACACTTATAAGCACTCATGTTGCATGAAACTTGGTTTAGATTCCTAGAAACCGCGTTGTTAGATGTTTCATAAGTTCGTCAAACTTGTACAAAACTCATTGAGACACTTATAAACACTCATGTTGCATGAAAATTGGTTTACAGACCTAGAAACGAGTTGTTAGATGTTTCATTATTTCGTCAAACTTGTACAAAGCTCATTGAGACACTTATAAGAACTCAGGTTGAAAGAAACTTGGTTTAGAGTCCTAGAATACGCGTTGTTAGATGTTTCATAAGTTCGTCAAACTAGTACAAAGCTCATTGAGACACTTATAAGCACTCATGTTGCATGAAACTTGGTTTAGAGTCCTAGAAACCGCGTTGTTAGATGTTTCATAAGTTCGTAGAACTCGTAAAAAGCTCATTGAGACACTTATAAGAACTCATGTTGCATGACACTTCGTTTAGAGTCTTAGAAACCGCGTTTTAGATGTTTCATAAGTTCTTCACACTTGTACAAAGCTCACTGAGACACTTATAAGCACTCATGTTGCATGAAACTTGGTTTAGAGTCAAAGAAACCGCGTTGTTAGATGTTTCATAAGTTCGTCGAACTAGTAAAAAGCTCATTGAGACACTTATAAGGACTCATGTTGCATGAAACTTGGTTTAGAGTCCGAGAAACCGCGTTGTTAGATGTTTCATTAGTTCGTCAAACTTGAACAAAGCTCATTGAGACACTTATAAGAAGTCTTGTTGCCTAAAACTTGGTTTAGAGTTCTAGAAACCACGTTGTAAGATGTTTCTTAAGTTCGTCAAACTAGTTCAAAGCTCATTGAGACATTTATAAGCACTCATGTTGCATGACACTTCGTTTAGAGTCTTAGAAACCGCGTTGTTAGATGTTTTATAAGTTCGTAAAACTAGTACAAAGCTCATTGAGACACTTATAAGCACTCATGTTGCATGAAACTTAGTTTAGAGTCTTAGAAACCGCGTTGTTAGATGTTTCATAAGTTCGTCAAACTTGTACAAAACTCATTGAGACACTTATAAGCACTCATGTTGCATAAAACTTGGTTTAGAGTCCTAGAAACGCGTTGTTAGATGTTTCATAAGTTCGTTAAACTAGTACAAAGCTCATTGAGACACTTATAAGCACTCATGGTGCATGACACTTCGTTTAGAGTCCTAGAAACGCGTTGTTAGATGTTTCATAAGTTCGTCAAACTTGTACAAAGCTCATTGAGACACTTATAAGCACTCATGTTGCATAAAACTTGGTTTAGAGTCCTAGCAACCAAATTGTTAGACGTTTCATAAGTTCGTCAAACTTGTACAAAGCTCATTGAGACACTTATAAGCACTCTTGTTTCATGAAACTTGGTTTAGAGTCCTAGAAATGCGTTGTTAGATGTTTCATAAGTTCGTCAAACTTGTACAAAGGTCATTGAGACACTTATAAGCACTCATGTTGCATAAAAATTGGTTTAGAGTCCTAGCAACCATATTGTTAGACGTTTCATAAGTTCGTCAAACTTGTACAAAGCTGATAGAGACACTTATAAGAACTCATGTTGCATGAAACTTGGTTTAGAGTCCTAGAAACGAGTTGTTAGATGTTTCATTAGTTCGTCAAACTTGTACAAAGCTCATTGAGACAGTTATAAGAACTCGTGTTGAAAGAAACTTGGTTTAGAGTCCTACAATACGCATTGTTAGATGTTTCATAAGTTCGTCAAACTAGTACAAAGCTCATTGAGACACTTATAAGCACTCATGTTGCATGAAACTTAGTTTAGAGTCCTAGAAACCGCGTTGTTAGATGTTTCATAAAATTTGTCGAACTTGTACAAAGCTCATTGAGACACTTATAAGCACTCATGTTGCATGAAACTTGGTTTAGAGTCCTAGAAACCACATTGTAAGATGTTTCACAAGTTCATCAAACTAGTACAAAGCTCATTGAGACACTTATAAGCACTCATGTTGCATGACACTTCGTTTAGAGTCTTAGAAACCGCGTTGTTAGATGTTTCATAAGTTCGTCAAACTTGTACAAAGCTCATTGTGACATTTATAAGCACCCATGTTGCATAAAACTTGGTTTAGAGTCTTAGAAATGCGTTGTTAGATGTTTCATAAGTTCGTCAAACTCGTACAAAGCTCATTGAGACACTTATAAGCACTCATGTTGCATGAAACTTGGTTTAGAGTCCTAGCAACCACATTGTTAGACGTTTCATAAGTTCGTCAAACTAGTACAAAGCTCATTGAGACACTTATAAGCACTCATGTTGCATGAAACTTAGTTTAGAGTCCTAGAAACGGCATTGTTAGATGTTTCATAAGTTCGTCGAACTTGTACAAAGCTCATTGAGACACTTATAACCACTCATGTTGCATGAAACTTGGTTTAGAGTCCTAGAAACCGCGTTGTAAGATGTTTCACAAGTTCGTCAAACTAGTACAAAGCTCATTGAGACACTTATAAGCAGTCATGTTGCATGACACTTCGTTTAGAATCTTAGAAACCGCGTTGTTAGATGTTTCATAAGTTCGTCAAACTTGTACAAAACTCATTGAGACACTTATAAGCACTCATGTTGCATGAAACTTGGTTTAGAGTCCTAGAAACGCGTTGTTAGATGTTTCATAAGTTCGTCAAACTTGTACAAAGGTCATTGAGACACTTATAAGCACTCATGTTGCATAAAAATTTGTTTAGAGTCTAAAGCAACCACATTGTTAGACGTTTCATAAGTTCGTCAAACCTGTACAAAGCTGATAGAGACACTTATAAGCACTCATGTTGCATGAAACTTGGTTTAGAGTCCTAGAAACGAGTTGTTAGATGTTTCATTAGTTCGTCAAACTTGTACAAAGCTCATTGAGACACTTATAAGAACTCATGTTGAAAGAAACTTGGTTTAGAGTCCTAGAAACGCGTTGTTAGATGTTTCATAAATTCGTCAAACTAGTACAAAGCTCATTGAGACACTTATAAGCACTCATGTTGCATGAAACTAAGTTTAAAGTCCTAGAAACCGCGTTGTTAGATGTTTCATAAGTTCGTCACACTTGTACAAAGCTCATTGAGACACTTATAAGCACTCATGTTGCATGAAACTTGGTTTAGAGTCCTAGCAACCACATTGTTAGACGTTTCAAAAGTTCGTCAAACTAGTACAAAGCTCATTGAGACACTTATAAGCACTCATGTTGCATGAAACTTAGTTTAGAGTCCTAGAAACCGCGTTGTTAGATGTTTCATAAATTTGTCGAACTTGTACAAAGCTCATTGAGACACTTATAAGCACTCATGTTGCATGAAACTTGGTTTAGAGTCCTAGAAACCGCGTTGTAAGATGTTTCATAAGTTCGTCAAACTAGTACAAAGCTCTTTGAGACACTTATAAGTACTCATGTTGCATGACACTTCGTTTAGAGTCTTAGAAACCGTGTTGTTAGATGTTTCATAAGTTCGTCAAACTAGTACAAAGCTCATTGAGACACTTATAAGCACTCATGTTGCATAAAACTTGGTTTAGAGTCCTAAAAACGCGTTGTTAGATGTTTCATAAGTTTGTCAAACTTGTATAAAGTTCATTGAAACACTAATAAGCATTCATGTTGCATAAAACTTGGTTTAGAGTCCTAGCAACCACATTGTTAGACGTTTCATAAGTTCGTCAAACTTGTACAAAGCTAATTGAGAAACTTATAAGCACTCATGTTGCATGAAACTTGGTTTAGAGTCCTAGAAACGCGTTGTTAGATGTTTCATTAGTTCGTCAAACTTGTACAAAGCTCATTGAGACACTTATAAGAACTCAAGTTGAAAGAAACTTGGTTTAGAGTCCTAGAAACCGTGTTGTTAGATGTTTCATAAGTTCGTCAAACTAGTACAAAGCTCATTGAGACAATTATAAGCACTCATGTTGCATGAAACTTAGTTTAGATTCCTAGAAACCGCGTTGTTAGATGTTTCATAAGTTCGTAAAACTTGTACAAAGATCATTGAGACACTTATAAGAACTCATGTTGCCTGAAACTTGGGTTAGAGTTCTAGAAACCACGTTGTAAGATGTTTCATAAGTTCGCCAAACTAGTACAAAGCTCATTGAGACACTTATAAGCACTCATGTTGCATGACACTTCGTTTAGAGTCTTAGAAACCGCGTTGTTAGATGTTTTATAAGTTCGTCAAACTTGTACAAAGCTCATTGAGACAATTATAAGCACTCATGTTGCATAAAACTTGGTTTAGAGTCCTAGCAACCACATTGTTAGACGTTTCATAAGTTCGTCAAATTTGTACAAAGCTCATTGAGACACTTATAAGCACTCATGTTGCATGAAACTTGGTTTAGAGTACTAGAAACCGCATTGTAAGATGTTTCATAAGTTCGTCAAACTAGTACAAAGCACATTGAGACACTTATAAGCACTCATGTTGCATGAAACTTCGTTTAGAGTCCTAGAAACCGCGTGGTTAGATGTTTCATAAGTTCGTCAAAGTTGTACAAAGCTCATTGAGACACTTATAAGCACTCATGTTCCATGAAACTTAGTTTAGAGTCCTAGAAACCGCGTTGTTAGATGTTTCATAAGTTCGTTGAACTTGTACAAAGCTCATTGAGACACTTAATTATAAGCATTCATGTTGCATGAAACTTGGTTTAGAGTCCTAGAAACCGCGTTGTTAGATGTTTCATAAGTTTGTCGAACTAGTACAAAGCTCATTGAGACACTCATGTTGCAGGAAACTTGGTTTAGAGTCCTAGAAACGAGTTGTTAGAATGTTTCTTAAGTTCGTCAAACTTGTACAAAGCTCATTGAGACACTTATAAGCACTCATGTTGCATGAAACTTGGTTTAGAGTCTTAGAAACCGCGTTTTAGATGTTTCATAAGTTTGTCAAACTTGTACAAAGCTCACTGAGACACTTATAAGCACTCATGTTGCATGAAACTTGGTTTACAGTCCTAGAAACAGAGTTGTTAGATGTTTCATAAGTTCGTCGAACTAGTAAAAAGCTCATTGAGACACTTATAAGCACACATGTTGCATGAAACTTGGTTTAGAGTCCTAGAAACGAGTTGTTAGATTTTTCATAAGTTCGTCAAACTTGTACAAAGCTCATTGAGACACTTATAAGAACTCATGTTGCATGAAACTTGGTTTAGAGTCCTAGAAACGCGTTGTTAGATGTTTCATTAGTTCTTCAAACTTGTACAAAGCTCATTGAGACACTTATAAGAACTCATGTTGAAAGAAACTTGGTTTAGAGACCTAGAAACGCGTTGTTAGATGTTTCATTAATTCGTCAAACTTGTACAAAGCTTATTGAGACACTTATAAGAACTCATGTTGAAAGAAACTTGGTTTAGAGTCCTAGAAACCGCGTTGTTAGATGTTTCATAAGTTCGTCAAACTAGTACAAACTCATTGAGACACTTATAAGCACTCATGTTGCATAAAACTTGGTTTAGAGTACTAGAAATTGCGTTGTAAGATGTTTCATAAGTTCGTCAAACTAGTACAAAGCTCATTGAGACACTTATAAGCACTCATGTTGCATGAAACTTCGTTTAGAGTCCTAGAAACCGCGTTGTTAGATGTTTCATAACTTCGTCAAACTTGTACAAAGCTCATTGAGACACTTATAAGCACTCATGTTCCATGAAACTTAGTTTAGAGTCCTAGAAACCGCGTTGTTAGATGTTTTATAAGTTCGTCAAACTTGTACAAAGCTCATTGAGACAATTATAAGCACTCATGTTGCATAAAACTTGGTTTAGAGTCCTAGCAACCACATTATTAGACGTTTCATAAGTACGTCAAATTTGTACAAAGCTCATTGAGACACTTATAAGCACTCATGTTGCATGAAACTTGGTTTAGAGTACTAGAAACCGCATTGTAAGATGTTTCATAAGTTCGTCAAACTAGTACAAAGCTCATTGAGACACTTATAAGCACTCATGTTGCATGAAACTTCGTTTAGAGTCCTAGAAACCGCGTGGTTAGATGTTTCATAAGTTCGTCAAAGTTGTACAAAGCTCATTGAGACACTTATAAGCACTCATGTTCCATGAAACTTAGTTTAGAGTCCTAGAAACCGCGTTGTTAGATGTTTCATAAGTTCGTTGAACTTGTACAAAGCTCATTGAGACACTTAATTATAAGCATTCATGTTGCATGAAACTTGGTTTAGAGACCTAGAAACCGCGTTGTTAGATGTTTCATAAGTTTGTCGAACTAGTACAAAGCTCATTGAGACACTCATGTTGCATGAAACTTGGTTTAGAGTCCTAGAAACGAGTTGTTAGATGTTTCTTAAGTTCGTCAAACTTGTACAAAGCTCATTGAGACACTTATAAGCACTCATGTTGCATGAAACTTGGTTTAGAGTCTTAGAAACCGCGTTTTAGATGTTTCATAAGTTTGTCAAACTTGTACAAAGCTCACTGAGACACTTATAAGCACTCATGTTGCATGAAACTTGGTTTGGAGTCCTAGAAACCGAGTTGTTAGATGTTTCATAAGTTCGTCGAACTAGTAAAAAGCTCATTGAGACACTTATAAGCACACATGTTGCATGAAACTTGGTTTAGAGTCCTAGAAACGAGTTGTTAGATTTTTCATAAGTTCGTCAAACTTGTACAAAGCTCATTGAGACACTTATAAGAACTCATGTTGCATGAAACTTGGTTTAGAGTTCTAGAAACGCGTTGTTAGATGTTTCATTCGTTCTTCAAACTTGTACAAAGCTCATTGAGACACTTATAAGAACTCATGTTGAAAGAAACTTGGTTTAGAGACCTAGAAACGCGTTGTTAGATGTTTCATTAGTTCGTCAAACTTGTACAAAGCTTATTGAGACACTTATAAGAACTCATGTTGAAAGAAACTTGGTTTAGAGTCCTAGAAACCGCGTTGTTAGATGTTTCATAAGTTCGTCAAACTAGTACAAACTCATTGAGACACTTATAAGCACTCATGTTGCATAAAACTTGGTTTAGAGTACTAGAAACTGCGTTGTAAGATGTTTCATAAGTTCGTCAAACTAGTACAAAGCTCATTGAGACACTTATAAGCACTCATGTTGCATGAAACTTCGTTTAGAGTCCTAGAAACCGCGTTGTTAGATGTTTCATAAGTTCGTCAAACTTGTACAAAGCTCATTGAGACACTTATAAGCACTCATGTTCCATGAAACTTAGTTTAGAGTCCTAGAAACCGCGTTGTTAGATGTTTCATAAGTTCGTTGAACTTGTACAAAGCTCATTGAGACACTTAATTATAAGCACTCATGTTGCATGAAACTTAGTTTAGAGTCCTAGAAATCGCGTTGTTAGATGTTTCATAAGTTTGTCGAACTTGTACAAAGCTCATTGAGACACTTATAAGCACTCATGTTGCATGAAACTGTTAGATTTTAAGAGATTAGAGAAGATTAGAAGAGATTAAGAGGGTATTGTGAGATTTGGTTCTTGATGTTTCCTCAAGAACACCATGAACAAGAGAGAGAGAATAGAGTTTACATTTCATAAGTATGTTGTTTTTTTGTGTTACAAGGGAATACTAATATACAAAAGAGGATGTAAATGGAATCATAGGAAGATGCTCTTTGGATGCTTTGCTTGGTCGCCTCTCATTAATGCACCATGCAAATCGTGCCAAGTCTTAGGGGAAACCGTGACTCTAAGAGAGTTAGATGCACTCTCTTCTTAACTTGACATGTGACTTGTACGGACAAGAGAGTGCTCCTCACTTTCCAACGGATACTTCTCTTCAACGGCCTTCTTGTTTCCCTTTGCAACGGTAACTAAGTGAGCTAGTGACTTCGGCAGCTTGTGACTTCGGCAATGGTCACACGCTAGGTCATCGTCTTGATGGACAAGACTTGTCCGACGATGCCTTGGTCTCTTTTACACTTGTGACTTCGGCAATCTTGTGACTTCGGCTTTGCCTTAGCCGAGCTCGAGTTTGACTTCGGCATTGCCTTGTTGTCCGGGCAATGCCTTGGTTTCTTTTGCATTCGGCTTTGCCTTGATGGACCGGACTTGTCCGGGCAATGCCTTGGTTTCTTTTGTGTTCGGCTTTGCCTTGATGGACCGGACTTGTCCGGGCAATGCCTTGGTCTCTTTACACTCCCCCGCAAGCTTAGCCTCATGTAATGTCTAAGCTTGGAACCCGCATAACCTTGCCTCGTTAAAACCTTGGTGAGAAATCCACTTTGGGATAAAACTCACCTAAGGGAAAAGAGTACAAGCTTATGCGGTTGGAGACTTAGGCTTTGGTAGCCCGCGTGAGTCCTAGTCTTGATAGGATGGACTCTCAAACCTTCAAGGTTTCTTCTTCATAACTCCCCCGATGCCTTTACCATCTTGGTTTTGGTCCTTAAGGGTTTCTTTAACATCCCCCAACAAGTTTCTTGGTCTCGGCTTGATTGGGTTTCCTTATGCAATCTTTTGTTTTGGGAAGTTGTTGCATTCTCCCTTTGAAGTCGGGACCTTCTTGGTCCTTCTTTCCTTTGATTCATCATCACGGCTTTGTTGTTCACAAGCTTCAATGTGTGATGTATGGATTTTGGCCGAAACTTTTGGTTCCCTTTGTCCTTCTCTTTGTTTCTCCTTTGTGGCTTTCCTCTTGTCTTTAGTCTTTCAATCTTTGAACCTTCAAGAGATTCAAGTGAATTAAGACTTAGTCAAGATATATAGAAATGCAAAGTAAGGAATTATGATCAATAGATTAAGCATTCTAAACAAGTGATTGATCATAAGCTAAACAACAAGATTATGGGAAATGGCTCTAGACTTATGATGCTATTAAGTATAACAAAGAGTAAGGTTTAGAGGTAGCCTTTAGTTCGTAGTGGTTTGATGCTCTCTTGTAGTTGCATTTCGATTTGAGCTTTGACTTCTTCATGAAGTCTTTTGCTTTCTCCTTTGTGCACTTGGTACAAGGTCGAATGATTTGGCTCTTGCTCTTGATGGATGCATGGCCATAAGAATATTGGACTCGGCTTGGTTCCTTTGATGGATACATGGCCGAGACTTGATGGGTTGACTTTGCTCCTTTGGAGAAGTCTTGTCCAAATGATGATCGATTGGTTCGGCTTTGTTCTTGCCACAAACTTGGTCGAATGTGATCGAGGATTAGTTAGACGCTCGATACCCGAGCGCCCATGTTGATGCCCGAGTGCCCATGCCGATGCCCGAGCGCCCATGCCGATGCCCGAGTGCCCATGCCGATGTCCGAGCGCCCATGCCGATGCCCGAGCGCCCATGTCCGAGCGCCCATGCCGATGCCCGAGCGCCCATGTCCGAGCGCCCATGCCGATGGTGACTTGACTCGGCTTTCCTCCTTGATAGGTGTTTGGCCGAGTATAGTTGATGTAAGATTTTATGGATTGCCTCGGCTTGAATTTGCCGAGGATTGATTTTTGGCGATTGGACTCGGCTTGACTTGACTTGGCCGAGTGGTTACCTCGTCTTTGCTAGGGACTTTGGTCGAGTGGTGATGGCCTTTTTCTTTGCTAAGGACTTGGCCGATTGAGTGATTGGACTCGGCTTGACTTGACTTGGCCGAGAGATGATTTTTGGTGTTGATGATGGCCTTGTCTTTGCTAGGGACTTTGGCCGAGTAGTGACCTCGTCTTTGCTAGGGACTTTGGTCGATGCTTCTTTCTTCAAGAAGACTTCTTGAATCTCCATCTTAATCATGAAGATGATCTTGATCTTGATCTTTTCTCCCCCTCATGGTTAAGATGAGATTCTTCTTTGTTGGTTTTCTCTTCACGGCTTGGCAAGCTTAGTGTGAAGGTTTCTCATCTCTCTTTAGAACCTTCCTTTGACACCCTCATGTATCTCCTTTCTTTCTCTTTCTTTTAAACCGGTTGTTGTTCCTCTCAATGCGTAGTGGTTCTTCATTGTGATCTCTTATAGTCTTTGGTATGATGATCTTAAACAATATCTTAAATACAAATTAGAGAGAAGGAATTTAGAAATGGCCTTTTCGGTTAAGTTCTTGAGTAGATGGTCATATGGGAAAGTCATTATACTCTTAGAGCACCTTAATTGGTTAGTCTATGATTGAGTTTATGACTTCCCTTATGAAATGCTCTTGTTTAGCAACAAGAGTCTTTTGACATTGGCTCCTTGCCATAAGACTTATATGGGACATGGCCTTTTAAAGATTGAAAAAACGGACCATGTCCTTAAACACAAAAAGAATCATTGTGACTTTTGATGCTTTCATGGCGAGTCACTCCTCTTGGATCATAAACTTAAATGCACTTAAGGCGGTTTATGATCTTATAATTAATTAGATCATCATGGCTTAGGTATCTTATTTAGATATCATAAGTTAGAATCATTTCTCCATGTGTTAAGGAATTGGATTCAACATGACCTTTGAAGACTTTAGTCCTTTAGTAAGTCATGGATCGCTTCCTATACACATGTTAACCGAGGAAGTATTGGATTCAACGAGCTCTCATGTGTTTAAATACTTAGTGAGTCTCGGTTCTCTTTCCTCTAAGGAGCTTTGGAATCCTTAAGACCTTAATTGCTTAATCACAAGCGGGTCTTTGGTTCCTACTCTTTGTGTAACAAGAATAAGACTTAAACACTTTACCAAACAAGGACTAGTGATTTGAGTCTTTAAAACTGAACATGAGCATAGTGACTTGGGGATTAATTGAATTAGAGATTTTAGGAGATAAGGATTTTGTTAAACCTTTCTCACACTTTTAAGACCCATGGTCAATGCTCCTTTTCAATCCCTTCATTGTCAAAACATTTTAAATTCAAAACAACCTTATGCTCATGACACAACAAACACAAAGAAGGGATTTTGAATTCACCAAGTTACTAAAGCTTATGAAAGCTCTATGAACAAGGTTCATACCCTTTAAGCTCACAAGTAACAAGTTTTAATCCTTTAGTGATCATTACATTGTTAACATGGTCATGGCCGAGAAAACAAACAAGGATTTGTGGATTCAACAAGTTAATTTATCTCATAAGAGAGATTAACAAGGTTCTCTTTTCCTTTTGACTCACAAGTTCCAAGCTTTTAGCTTTAAGAACTAGTTCATTGTCTATTAATACCTAAGCATAGTCGGATTTGGATTCAACAAGGTTCCCTTGGACTGATAAGAGTGGAGAACCAATGGTTCTCATCCTCTTGCTTTCGGGCTTACAAAGATGAAGAGTCACTCACAAACAAAACTTAAGAATCATAGAGCTTTAGATTAAGTTAAAACTTTATGAGTCGCTTTGGATTTGGAGTGATTCCCTTCGGACTTGGATACAACATGTCCACTCTCTCGTGGGGGATATGGATCTCATCCTTTTATCTTTGTATCCTAAGAAAAACATAGAGTTTTGGATTCAACAAGTCATTGTTCTTAAAGAATCAATGAACAAGGTTCTCTCACTCTTTAGCTCACAAGTTTCAAGCTTTATGCTTTGAAAACTTGGTCATTGCCTAATGCCTAAGTTAGATGGATTTGGATTCATCAAGGTCCCTTTTAAACTCATAAGAGTGAGGAAACAAAGGTTCTCATCCACAACTTTCGGCCAAAACAAAGATCTCAAAGAACAACTCAACCAAAAACATCATGTAGCTAGATTTTCAATCTATGCTCACTATGATTCGGTTTTGATTGGATTGTTCTTGAAAGGAACTTGGATTCAACATGTTTCTTTACTCATTAAGAGACAAAGAGATCATGGTTCTCTTCCTACGAAGAGCATTGATTCACCAAGATCTTTAAGGGTTTTAACCACTTGGATCTTGGCCATTCTTTTTCTCCTCTAGATCTTTGTGTTTATAAGCAAATTAAAGAAGAGATTTTGCGGAAATAATAAGATTAGGAGCATAAATGCTCTGATACCATGTTAGATTTTAAGAGATTAGAGAAGATTATAAGAGATTAAGAGGGTATTGTGAGATTTGGTTCTTGATGTTTCCTCAAGAACACCAAGAACAAGAGAGAGAGAATAGAGTTTACATTTCATAAGTATGTTGTTTTTTTGTGTTACAAGGGAATACTAATATACAAAAGAGGATGTAAATGGAATCATAGGAAGATGCTTTCCTTGGTCGCCTCTCATTAACGCACCAAGCAAACCGTGCCAAATCTTAGGGGAAACCGTGACTCTAAGAGAGTTAGATGCACTCTCTTCTTAACTTGACATGTGACTTGTACGGACAAGAGAGTGCTCCTCACTTTCCAACGTCTACTTCTCTTTAACGGCCTTCTTGTTTCCCTTTGCAACAGTAACTAAGTGAGCTAGTGACTTCGGCAGCTTGTGACTTCGGCAATGGTCACACGCTAGATCATCGTCTTGATGGACAAGACTTGTCCGAACGATGCCTTGGTCTCTTTTACACTTGTGACTTCGGCAATCTTGTGACTTCGGCTTTGCCTTAGCCGAGCTCGAGTTTGACTTCGGCATTGCCTTGTTGTCCGGGCAATGCCTTGGTTTCTTTTGCATTCGGCTTTGCCTTGATGGACCGGACTTGTCCGGGCAATGCCTTGGTTTCTTTTGTGTTCGGCTTTGCTGGATGGACCGGACTTGTCCGGGCAATGCCTGGGTCTCTTTTACAGAAACTTGGTTTAGATTCCTAGAAACCGCGTTGTAAGATGTTTCACAAGTTCGTCAAACTAGTACAAAGCTCATTGAGACACTTATAAGCAGTCATGTTGCATGACACTTCGTTTAGAGTCTTAGAAACCGCGTTGTTAGATGTTTCATAAGTTCGTCAAACTTGTACAAAACTCATTGAGACACTTATAAACACTCATGTTGCATGAAACTTGGTTTAGAGTCCTAGAAACGCGTTGTTAGATGTTTCATAAGTTCGTCAAACTTGTACAAAGGTCATTGAGACACTTATAAGCACTCATGTTGCATAAAAATTGGTTTACAGTCCTAGCAACCATATTGTTAGACGTTTCATAAGTTCGTCAAACTTGTACAAAGCTGATAGAGACACTTATAAGCACTCATGTTGCATGAAACTTGGTTTAGAGTCCTAGAAACGAGTTGTTAGATGTTTCATTAATTCGTCAAACTTGTACAAAGCTAATTGAGACAGTTATAAGAACTCATGTTGAAAGAAACTTGGTTTAGAGTCCTACAATACACATTGTTAGATGTTTCATAAGTTCGTCAAACTAGTACAAAGCTCATTGAGACACTTATAAGCACTCATGTTGCATGAAACTTAGTTTAGAGTCCTAGAAACCGCGTTGTTAGATGTTTCATAAATTTGTCGAACTAGTACAAAGCTCATTGAGACACTTATAAGCACTCATGTTGCATGAAACTTAGTTTAGAGTCCTAGAAACGGCATTGTTAGATGTTTCATAAGTTCGTCGAACTTGTACAAAGCTCATTGAGACACTTATAACCACTCATGTTGCATGAAACTTGGTTAAGAGTCCTAGAAACCGCGTTGTAAGATGTTTCACAAGTTCGTCAAACTAGTACAAAACTCATTGAGACACTTATAAGCAAATCATGTTGCATGACACTTCGTTTAGAGTCTTAGAAACCGCGTTGTTAGATGTTTCATAAGTTCGTCAAACTTGTACAAAGGTCATTGAGACACTTATAAGCACTCATGTTGCATAAAAATTGGTTTAGAGTCTAAGTAACCACATTGTTAGACGTTTCATAAGTTCGTCAAACTTGTACAAAGCTGATAGAGACACTTATAAGCACTCATGTTGCATGAAACTTGGTTTAGAGTCCTAGAAACGAGTTGTTAGATGTTTCATTAGTTCGTCAAACTTGTACAAAGATCATTGAGACACTTATAAGAACTCATGTTGAAAGAAACTTGGTTTAGAGTCCTAGAATACGCGTTGTTAGATGTTTCATAAGTTCGTTAAACTAGTACAAAGCTCATTGAGACACTTATAAGCACTCATGTTGCATGAAACTTAGTTTAGAGTCCTAGAAACCGCGTTGTTAGATGTTTCATAAATTTGTCGAACTTGTACAAAGCTCATTGAGACACTTATAAGCACTCATGTTGCATGAAACTTGGTTTAGAGTCCTAGAAACCACATTGTAAGATGTTTCACAAGTTCATCAAACTAGTACAAAGCTCATTGAGACACTTATAAGCACTCATGTTGCATGAAACTTAGTTTAGAGTTCTAGAAACGGCATTGTTAGATATTTCATAAGTTCGTCGAACTTGTACAAAGTTCATTGAGACACTTATAAGCACTCATGTTACATGAAACTTGTTTTAGTGTCCTAGAAACGCCTTGTTAGATGTATCATTAATTCGTCAAACTTGTACAAAGCTCATTGAGACACTTATAAGATCTCATGTTGAAAGAAACTTGGTTTAGAGTCCTGGAAACCGCGTTGTTAGATGTTTCATAAGTTCGTCAAACTAGTACAAAGCTCATTGAGACACTTATAAGCACTCATGTTGCATGAAACTAAGTTTAAAGTTCTAGAAACCGCGTTGTTAGATGTTTCATAAGTTCGTCACACTTGTACAAAGCTCATTGAGACACTTATAAGCACTCATGTTGCATGAAACTTGGTTTAGAGTCCTAGAAACCGCGTTGTAAGATGTTTCATAAGTTCGTCAAACTAGTACAAAGCTCATTGAGACACTTATAAGTACTCATGTTGCATGACACTTCGTTTAGAGTCTTAGAATCCGTGTTGTTAGATGTTTCATAAGTTCGTCAAACTAGTACAAAGCTCATTGACACACTTATAAGCACTCATGTTGCATAAAACTTGGTTTAGAGTCCTAAAAACGCGTTGTTAGATGTTTCATAAGTTCGTCAAACTTGTATAAAGTTCATTGAAACACTTATAAGCACTCATGTTGCATAAAAGTTGGTTTAGAGTCCTAGCAACCACATTGTTAGACGTTTCATAAGTTCGTCAAACTTGTACAAAGCTAATTGAGAAACTTATAAGCACTCATGTTGCATGAAACTTGGTTTAGAGTCCTAGAAACGCGTTGTTAGATGTTTCATTAGTTCGTCAAACATGTACAAAGCTCATTGAGACACTTATAAGAACTCAAGTTGAAAGAAACTTGGTTTAGAGTCCTAGAAACCGTGTTGTTAGATGTTTCATAAGTTCGTCAAACTAGTACAAAGCTCATTGAGACAATTATAAGCACTCATGTTGCATGAAACTTAGTTTAGATTCCTAGAAACCGCGTTGTTAGATGTTTCATAAGTTCGTAAAACTTGTACAAAGATCATTGAGACACTTATAAGAACTCATGTTGCCTGAAACTTGGTTTAGAGTTCTAGAAACCACGTTGTAAGATGTTTCATAAGTTCGCCAAACTAGTATAAAGCTCATTGAGACACTTATAAGCACTCATGTTGCATGACACTTCGTTTAGAGTCTTAGAAACCGCGTTGTTAGATGTTTTATAAGTTCGTCAAACTTGTACAAAGCTCATTGAGACACTTATAAACACTCATGTTGCATAAAACTTGGTTTAGAATCCTAGAAACGCGTTGTTAGATGTTTCATAAGTTCGTCAAACTTGTACAAAGCTCATTGAAACACTTATAAGCACTCATGTTGCATAAAACTTGGTTTAGAGTCCTAGCAACCACATTGTTAGACGTTTCATAAGTTCGTCAAATTTGTACAAAGCTCATTGAGACACTTATAAGCACTCATGTTTCATGAAACTTGGTTTAGAGTACTAGAAACCGCGTTGTAAGATGTTTCATAAGTTCGTCAAACTAGTACAAAGCTCATTGAGACACTTATAAGCACTCATGTTGCATGAAACTTCGTTTAGAGTCCTAGAAACCGCGTTGTTAGATGTTTCATAAGTTCGTCAAACTTGTACAAAGCTCATTGAGACACTTAATTATAAGCACTCATGTCGCATGAAACTTGGTTTAGAGTCCTAGAAACCGCGTTGTTAGATGTTTCATAAGTTCGTCAAACTAGTACAAAGCTCATTGAGACACTTATAAGTACTCATGTTGCATGAAACTTGGTTTAGAGTCCTAGAAACGAGTTGTTAGATGTTTCTTAAGTTCGTCAAACTTGTACAAAGCTCATTGAGACACTTATAAGCACTCATGTTGCATGAAACTTGGTTTAGAGTCTTAGAAACCGCGTTTTAGATGTTTCATAAGTTCGTCAAACTTGTACAAAGCTCACTGAGACACTTATAAGCACTCCTGTTGCATGAAACTTGGTTTAGAGTCCTAGAAACCGAGTTGTTAGATGTTTCATAAGTTCGTCGAACTAGTAAAAAGCTCATTGAGACACTTATAAGCACACATGTTGCATGAAACTTGGTTTAGAGTCCTAGAAACGAGTTGTTAGATTTTTCATAAGTTCGTCAAACTTGTACAAAGCTCATTGAGACACTTATAAGAACTCATGTTGCATGAAACTTGGTTTAGAGTCCTAGAAACGCGTTGTTAGATGTTTCATTAGTTCGTCAAACTTGTACAAAGCTCATTGAGACACTTATAAGAACTCATGTTGAAAGAAACTTGTTTTAGAGACCTAGAAACGCGTTGTTAGATGTTTCATTAGTTCGTCAAACTTGTACAAAGCTTATTGAGACACTTATAAGACCTCATGTTGAAAGAAACTTGGCTTAGAGTCCTAGAAACCACATTGTTAGATGTTTCGTAAGTTCGTCAAACTAGTACAAAGCTCATTGAGACACTTATAAGCACTCATGGTGCATGACACTTCGTTTAGAGTCCTAGAAACGTGTTGTTAGATGTTTCATAAATTTGTGAAACTAGTACAAAGCTCATTGAGACACTTATAAGCACTCATGTTGCATAAAACTTGGTTTAGAGTCCTAGCAACTACATTGTTAGACGTTTCATAAGTTCGCCAAACTTGTACAAAGCTCATTGAGACACTTATAAGAACTCATGTTGCATGACACTTTGTTTAGAGTCTTAGAAACAACGTTTTAGATGTTTCATAAGTTCGTCAAACTTGTACAAAGCTCACTGAGACACTTATAAACACTCATGTTGCATGAAACTTGGTTTAGAGTCCTAGAAACGCGTTGTTAGATGTTTCATAAGTTCGTCAAACTTGTACAAAGGTCATTGAGACACTTATAAGCACTCATGTTGCATAAAAATTGGTTTACAGTCCTAGCAACCATATTGTTAGACGTTTCATAAGTTCGTCAAACTTGTACAAAGCTGATAGAGACACTTATAAGCACTCATGTTGCATGAAACTTGGTTTAGAGTCCTAGAAACGAGTTGTTAGATGTTTCATTAATTCGTCAAACTTGTACAAAGCTAATTGAGACAGTTATAAGAACTCATGTTGAAAGAAACTTGGTTTAGAGTCCTACAATACACATTGTTAGATGTTTCATAAGTTCGTCAAACTAGTACAAAGCTCATTGAGACACTTATAAGCACTCATGTTGCATGAAACTTAGTTTAGAGTCCTAGAAACCGCGTTGTTAGATGTTTCATAAATTTGTCGAACTAGTACAAAGCTCATTGAGACACTTATAAGCACTCATGTTGCATGAAACTTAGTTTAGAGTCCTAGAAATGGCATTGTTAGATGTTTCATAAGTTCGTCGAACTTGTACAAAGCTCATTGAGACACTTATAACCACTCATGTTGCATGAAACTTGGTTAAGATTCCTAGAAACCGCGTTGTAAGATGTTTCACAAGTTCGTCAAACTAGTACAAAACTCATTGAGACACTTATAAGCAGTCATGTTGCATGACACTTCGTTTAGAGTCTTAGAAACCGCGTTGTTAGATGTTTCATAAGTTCGTCAAACTTGTACAAAGGTCATTGAGACACTTATAAGCACTCATGTTGCATAAAAATTGGTTTAGAGTCTAAGTAACCACATTGTTAGACGTTTCATAAGTTCGTCAAACTTGTACAAAGCTGATAGAGACACTTATAAGCACTCATGTTGCATGAAACTTGGTTTAGAGTCCTAGAAACGAGTTGTTAGATGTTTCATTAGTTCGTCAAACTTGTACAAAGATCATTGAGACACTTATAAGAACTCATGTTGAAAGAAACTTGGTTTAGAGTCCTAGAATACGCGTTGTTAGATGTTTCATAAGTTCGTTAAACTAGTACAAAGCTCATTGAGACACTTATAAGCACTCATGTTGCATGAAACTTAGTTTAGAGTCCTAGAAACCGCGTTGTTAGATGTTTCATAAATTTGTCGAACTTGTACAAAGCTCATTGAGACACTTATAAGCACTCATGTTGCATGAAACTTGGTTTAGAGTCCTAGAAACCACATTGTAAGATGTTTCACAAGTTCATCAAACTAGTACAAAGCTCATTGAGACACTTATAAGCACTCATGTTGCATGAAACTTAGTTTAGAGTTCTAGAAACGGCATTGTTAGATATTTCATAAGTTCGTCGAACTTGTACAAAGTTCATTGAGACACTTATAAGCACTCATGTTACATGAAACTTGTTTTAGTGTCCTAGAAACGCCTTGTTAGATGTATCATTAATTCGTCAAACTTGTACAAAGCTCATTGAGACACTTATAAGATCTCATGTTGAAAGAAACTTGGTTTAGAGTCCTGGAAACCGCGTTGTTAGATGTTTCATAAGTTCGTCAAACTAGTACAAAGCTCATTGAGACACTTATAAGCACTCATGTTGCATGAAACTAAGTTTAAAGTTCTAGAAATCGCGTTGTTAGATGTTTCATAAGTTCGTCACACTTGTACAACGCTCATTGAGACACCTATAAGCACTCATGTTGCATGAAACTTGGTTTAGAGTCCTAGAAACCGCGTTGTAAGATGTTTCATAAGTTCGTCAAACTAGTACAAAGCTCATTGAGACACTTATAAGTACTCATGTTGCATGACACTTCGTTTAGAGTCTTAGAATCCGTGTTGTTAGATGTTTCATAAGTTCGTCAAACTAGTACAAAGCTCATTGAGACACTTATAAGCACTCATGTTGCATAAAACTTGGTTTAGAGTCCTAAAAACGCGTTGTTAGATGTTTCATAAGTTCGTCAAACTTGTATAAAGTTCATTGAAACACTTATAAGCACTCATGTTGCATAAAAGTTGGTTTAGAGTCCTAGCAACCACATTGTTAGACGTTTCATAAGTTCGTCAAACTTGTACAAAGCTAATTGAGAAACTTATAAGCACTCATGTTGCATGAAACTTGGTTTAGAGTCCTAGAAACGCGTTGTTAGATGTTTCATTAGTTCGTCAAACATGTACAAAGCTCATTGAGACACTTATAAGAACTCAAGTTGAAAGAAACTTGGTTTAGAGTCCTAGAAACCGTGTTGTTAGATGTTTCATAAGTTCGTCAAACTAGTACAAAGCTCATTGAGACAATTATAAGCACTCATGTTGCATGAAACTTAGTTTAGATTCCTAGAAACCGCGTTGTTAGATGTTTCATAAGTTCGTAAAACTTGTACAAAGATCATTGAGACACTTATAAGAACTCATGTTGCCTGAAACTTGGTTTAGAGTTCTAGAAACCACGTTGTAAGATGTTTCATAAGTTCGCCAAACTAGTATAAAGCTCATTGAGACACTTATAAGCACTCATGTTGCATGACACTTCGTTTAGAGTCTTAGAAACCGCGTTGTTAGATGTTTTATAAGTTCGTCAAACTTGTACAAAGCTCATTGAGACACTTATAAACACTCATGTTGCATAAAACTTGGTTTAGAATCCTAGAAACGCGTTGTTAGATGTTTCATAAGTTCGTCAAACTTGTACAAAGCTCATTGAAACACTTATAAGCACTCATGTTGCATAAAACTTGGTTTAGAGTCCTAGCAACCACATTGTTAGACGTTTCATAAGTTCGTCAAATTTGTACAAAGCTCATTGAGACACTTATAAGCACTCATGTTTCATGAAACTTGGTTTAGAGTACTAGAAACCGCGTTGTAAGATGTTTCATAAGTTCGTCAAACTAGTACAAAGCTCATTGAGACACTTATAAGCACTCATGTTGCATGAAACTTCGTTTAGAGTCCTAGAAACCGCGTTGTTAGATGTTTCATAAGTTCGTCAAACTTGTACAAAGCTCATTGAGACACTTAATTATAAGCACTCATGTCGCATGAAACTTGGTTTAGAGTCCTAGAAACCGCGTTGTTAGATGTTTCATAAGTTCGTCGAACTAGTACAAAGCTCATTGAGACACTTATAAGTACTCATGTTGCATGAAACTTGGTTTAGAGTCCTAGAAACGAGTTGTTAGATGTTTCTTAAGTTCGTCAAACTTGTACAAAGCTCATTGAGACACTTATAAGCACTCATGTTGCATGAAACTTGGTTTAGAGTCTTAGAAACCGCGTTTTAGATGTTTCATAAGTTCGTCAAACTTGTACAAAGCTCACCGAGACACTTATAAGCACTCCTGTTGCATGAAACTTGGTTTAGAGTCCTAGAAACCGAGTTGTTAGATGTTTCATAAGTTCGTCGAACTAGTAAAAAGCTCATTTGAGACACTTATAAGCACACATGTTGCATGAAACTTGGTTTAGAGTCCTAGAAACGAGTTGTTAGATTTTTCATAAGTTCGTCAAACTTGTACAAAGCTCATTGAGACACTTATAAGAACTCATGTTGCATGAAACTTGGTTTAGAGTCCTAGAAACGCGTTGTTAGATGTTTCATTAGTTCGTCAAACTTGTACAAAGCTCATTGAGACACTTATAAGAACTCATGTTGAAAGAAACTTGTTTTAGAGACCTAGAAACGCGTTGTTAGATGTTTCATTAGTTCGTCAAACTTGTACAAAGCTTATTGAGACACTTATAAGACCTCATGTTGAAAGAAACTTGGCTTAGAGTCCTAGAAACCACATTGTTAGATGTTTCGTAAGTTCGTCAAACTAGTACAAAGCTCATTGAGACACTTATAAGCACTCATGGTGCATGACACTTCGTTTAGAGTCCTAGAAACGTGTTGTTAGATGTTTCATAAATTCGTGAAACTAGTACAAAGCTCATTGAGACACTTATAAGCACTCATGTTGCATAAAACTTGGTTTAGAGTCCTAGCAACTACATTGTTAGACGTTTCATAAGTTCGCCAAACTTGTACAAAGCTCATTGAGACACTTATAAGAACTCATGTTGCATGACACTTTGTTTAGAGTCTTAGAAACAACGTTTTAGATGTTTCATAAGTTCGTCAAACTTGTACAAAGCTCACTGAGACACTTATAATCACTCATGTTGTATGAAACTTTGTTTAGAGTCCTAGAACACGCATTGTTAGATGTTTCATATGTTCGTCAAACTAGTCAAAAGCTCATTGAGACACTTATAAGAACTCATGTTGCATGAAACTTAGTTTAGAGTCCTAGAAACCGCGTTGTTAGATGTTTCATAAGTTCGTAGAACTTGTACAAAGCTCATTGAGCCACTTATAAGCACTCATGTTGCATGAAAATCGCGTTGTTAGATGTTTCATAAATTCGTGAAACTAGTACAAAGCTCATTGAGACACTTAAAAGAACTCATGTTGAAAGAAACTTGGTTTAGAGTCCTAGAAACGCGTTGTTAGATGTTTCATAAGTTCGTCAAACTAGTACAAAGCTCATGTTTCATGAAACTTAGTTTAGTGTCCTAGAAACCGCGTTGTTAGATGTTTCATAAGTTCGTCGAACTTGTACAAAGCTCATTGAGACACTTATAAGCACTCATGTTGCATGAAACTTGGTTTAGAGTCCTAGAAACCGCGTTGTAAGATGATTCATAAGTTCGTCAAACTAGTACAAAGGTCATTGAGACACTTATAAGCACTCATGTTGCATGACACTTCGTTTAGAGTCTTAAAAACCGTATTGTTAGATGTTTCATAAGTTCGTCAAACTTGTACAAAGCTCATTGAAACACTTATAAACACTCATGTTGCATAAAACTTTGTTTAGAGTCCTAGAAACGCGTTGTTAGATGTTTCATAAGTTCGTCAAACTTTTACAAACCTCATTGATACACTTATAAGCACTCATGTTGCATAAAACTTGGTTTAGAGTCCTAGCAACGACATTGTTAGACGTTTCATAAATTCGTCAAACTTGTACAAAGCTGATTGAGAAACTTATAAGCACTCATGTTGCACGAAACTTGGTTTAGAGTCCTAAAAACGCGTTGTTAGATGTTTCATTAGTTCGTCAAACTTGTACAAAGCTCATTGAGACACATATAAGAACTCATTTTGAAAGAAACTAGGTTTAGAGTCCTAGAAACCGCGTTGCTAGATGTTTCATAAGTTCGTCAAACAAGTACAAAACTCATTGAGACACTTATAAGCACTCATGTTGCATGAAACTTAGTTTAGAGTCCTAGAAACCGCGTTGTTAGATGTTTCATAAGTTCGTCAAACTTGTAAAAAGCTCATTGAGAAACTTATAACCACTCATTTTGCATAAAACTTGGTTTAGAGTCCTAGCAACCACATTGTTAGATGTTTCATAAGTTCGTCAAACTTGTACAAAGCTGATTGAGAAACTTATAAGCAGTCATGTTGCATGAAACTTGGTTTAGAGTCCTAGAAACGCGTTGTTAGATGTTTCATAAGTTCGTCAAACTTCTACAAAGCTCATTGAGACACTTATAAGCACTCATGTTGCATACAACTTGGTTTAGAATCCTAGAAACGCGTTGTTAGATGTTTCATAAGTTCATCAAACTTTTACAAACCTCATAGAGACACTTATAAGCACTCATGTTGCATGACATTTCGTTTAGAGTC
Source organism: Cochlearia excelsa (assembly GCA_963556525.1). Lineage (NCBI taxonomy): Eukaryota > Viridiplantae > Streptophyta > Magnoliopsida > Brassicales > Brassicaceae > Cochlearia > Cochlearia excelsa. Next base: position 2,240,151 of record CAUVZT010000006.1, read on the forward strand.
TTAGAAACCGTGTTGTTAGATTTTTCATAAGTTCGTCAAACTTGTACAAAGCTCGTTGAGACACTTATAAGCACTCATGTTGCATGACACTTCGTTTAGAGTCCTAGAAACGCGTTGTTAGATGTTTCATAAGTTCGTCAAACTAGTACAAAGCTCATTGAGGTACTTATAAGCACTCATGTTGCCTAAAATTTGGTTTAGAGTCCTAGCAACCACATTGTTAGACGTTTCATAAGTTCGTCAAACTTGTACAAAGCTGATTGAGAAACTTATAAATACTCATGTTGCATGAAACTTGGTTTAGAGTCCTAGAAACCGCGTTGTTAGATGTTTCATTAGTTCGTCAAACTTGAACAAAGCTCATTGAGACACTTATAAGAACTCATGTTGAAAGAAACTTAGTTTAGAGTCCTAGAAACCGCGTTTTAGATGTTTCATAAGTTCGTCCAATTTGTATAAAGCTCACCGAGACACTTATAAGCACTCATGTTGCATGAAACTTGGTATAGAGTCCTAGAAACCGCGTTGTTAGAAGTTTCATAAGTTCGTAGAACTTGTACAAAACTCATTGAGACACTTATAAGAACTCATGTTGCATGACACTTCGTTTAGAGTCTTTGAAACCGCGTTTTAGATGTTTCATAAGTTCGTCAAACTTTTACAAAGCTCACTGAGACACTTATAAGAACTCATGTTGCATGAAACTTGGTTTAGAGTCCAGAAACCGCGTTGTTAGATGTTTCATAAGTTCGTCGAACTAGTAAAAGCTCATTGAGACACTTAAAAGCACTCATGTTGCATGAAACTTGGTTTAGAGTCCGAGAAACGAGTTGTTAGATGTTTCATAAGTTCGTCAAACTTGTACAAAGCTCATTGAGACACTTATTAGAACTCATGTTGCATGAAACTTGGTTTAGAGTCCTAGAAACGCGTTGTTAGATGTTTCATTAGTTCGTCAAACTTGTACAAAGCTCATTGAGACACATATAAGAACTCATGTTCAAAGAAACTTGGTTTAGAGTCCTAGAAACGCGTTGTTAGATGTTTCATTAGTTCGTCAAACTTGTACAAAGCGCATTGAGACACTTATAAGCACTCATGTTGCATGAAACTTGGGTTAGAGTCCTAGAAACCACGTTGTAAGATTTTTCATAAGTTCGTCAATCTAGTACAATGCTCATTGAGACACTTATAAGCACTCATGGTGCATGACACTTCGTTTAGAGTCCTAGAAACGCGTTGTTAGATGTTTTATAAGTTCGTCAAACTAGTACAAAGCTCATTGAGAAACTTATAAGCACTCATGTTGCATAAAACTTGGTTTAGAGTCCTAGCAACCACATTGTTAGACGTTTCATAAGTTCGTCAAACTTGTAAAAAGCTCATTGAGACACTTATAAGCACTCATGTTGAATGAAACTTAGTTTAGAGTCCTAGAAACCGCGTTGTTAGATGTTTCATAAGTTCGTAGAACTTGTACAAAGCTCATTGAGACACTTATAAGCACTCATGTTGCATGAAACTTGTTTTAGAGTACTAGAAACCGCGTTGTTAGATGTTTCATAAGTTCGTCAAACTAGTACAAAGCTCATTGAGACACTTATAAGAACTCATGTTGCATGACACTTCGTTTAGAGTCTTAGAAACATCGTTTTAGATGTTTCATAAGTTCGTCAAACTTGTACAAAGCTCACTGAAACACTTATAAGCACTCATGTTGCATGAAACTTAGTTTAGAGTCCTAGAAACCACGTTGTTAGATGTTTCATAAGTTCGTAGAACTTGTACAAAGCTCATTGAGACACTTATAAGCACTCATGTTGCATGAAACTTGTTTTAGAGTAATAGAAACGCGTTGTAAGAAGATTCATAAGTTCGTCAAACTAGTACAAAGCTCATTGAGACACTTATAAGCACTCATGTTGCATGAAACTTGGTTTAGCGTCCGAGAAACGAGTTGTTAGATGTTTCATAAGTTCGTCAAACTTGTACAAAGCTCATTGAGACACTTATAAGAACTCATGTTGCATGAAACTTGGTTTAGAGTCCTAGAAACGCGTTGTTAGATGTTTCATTAGTTCGTCAAACTTGTACAAAGCGCATTGAGACACTTATAAGAACTCATGTTGAAAGAAACTTGGTTTAGAGTCCTAGAAACCGCGTTGTTAGATGTTTCATAAGTTCGTCAAACTAGTACAAAGCTCATTGAGACACTTATAAGCACTCATGTTGCATGAAACTTGGTTTAGAGTCCTAGAAACCACGTTGTAAGATGTTTCATAAGTTCGTCAAACTAGTACAAAGCTCATTGAGAAACTTATAAGCACTCATGGTGCATGAAACTTCGTTTAGAGTCCTAGAAACGCGTTGTTAGATGTTTCATAAGTTCGTCAAACTAGTACAAAGCTCATTGAGAAACTTATAAGCACTCATGTTGCATAAAACTTGGGTTAGAGTCCTAGCAACCACATTGTTAGACGTTTCATAAGTTCGTCAAACTTGTACAAAGCTGATTGAGAAACTTATAAATACTCATGTTGCATGAAACTTGGTTTAGAGTCCTAGAAACCGCGTTGTTAGATGTTTCATTAGTTCGTCAAACTTGAACAAAGCTCATTGAGACACTTATAAGAACTCATGTTGAAAGAAACTTAGTTTAGAGTCCTAGAAACCGCGTTTTAGATGTTTCATAAGTTCGTCCAATTTGTATAAAGCTCACTGAGACACTTATAAGCACTCATGTTGCATGAAACTTGGTATAGAGTCCTAGAAACCGCGTTGTTAGAAGTTTCATAAGTTCGTAGAACTTGTACAAAACTCATTGAGACACTTATAAGAACTCATGTTGCATGACACTTCGTTTAGAGTCTTTGAAACCGCGTTTTAGATGTTTCATAAGTTCGTCAAACTTTTACAAAGCTCACCGAGACACTTATAAGAACTCATGTTGCATGAAACTTGGTTTAGAGTCCAGGAAACCGCGTTGTTAGATGTTTCATAAGTTCGTCGAACTAGTAAAAGCTCATTGAGACACTTAAAAGCACTCATGTTGCATGAAACTTGGTTTAGAGTCCGAGAAACGAGTTGTTAGATGTTTCATAAGTTCGTCAAACTTGTACAAAGCTCATTGAGACACTTATTAGAACTCATGTTGCATGAAACTTGGTTTAGAGTCCTAGAAACGCGTTGTTAGATGTTTCATTAGTTCGTCAAACTTGTACAAAGCTCATTGAGACACATATAAGAACTCATGTTCAAAGAAACTTGGTTTAGAGTCCTAGAAACGCGTTGTTAGATGTTTCATTAGTTCGTCAAACTTGTACAAAGCGCATTGAGACACTTATAAGCACTCATGTTGCATGAAACTTGGGTTAGAGTCCTAGAAACCACGTTGTAAGATTTTTCATAAGTTCGTCAATCTAGTACAATGCTCATTGAGACACTTATAAGCACTCATGGTGCATGACACTTCGTTTAGAGTCCTAGAAACGCGTTGTTAGATGTTTTATAAGTTCGTCAAACTAGTACAAAGCTCATTGAGAAACTTATAAGCACTCATGTTGCATAAAACTTGGTTTAGAGTCCTAGCAACCACATTGTTAGACGTTTCATAAGTTCGTCAAACTTGTAAAAAGCTCATTGAGACACTTATAAGCACTCATGTTGAATGAAACTTAGTTTAGAGTCCTAGAAACCGCGTTGTTAGATGTTTCATAAGTTCGTAGAACTTGTACAAAGCTCATTGAGACACTTATAAGCACTCATGTTGCATGAAACTTGTTTTAGAGTACTAGAAACCGCGTTGTTAGATGTTTCATAAGTTCGTCAAACTAGTACAAAGCTCATTGAGACACTTATAAGAACTCATGTTGCATGACACTTCGTTTAGAGTCTTAGAAACATCGTTTTAGATGTTTCATAAGTTCGTCAAACTTGTACAAAGCTCACCGAAACACTTATAAGCACTCATGTTGCATGAAACTTAGTTTAGAGTCCTAGAAACCACGTTGTTAGATGTTTCATAAGTTCGTAGAACTTGTACAAAGCTCATTGAGACACTTATAAGCACTCATGTTGCATGAAACTTGTTTTAGAGTAATAGAAACGCGTTGTAAGAAGATTCATAAGTTCGTCAAACTAGTACAAAGCTCATTGAGACACTTATAAGCACTCATGTTGCATGAAACTTGGTTTAGCGTCCGAGAAACGAGTTGTTAGATGTTTCATAAGTTCGTCAAACTTGTACAAAGCTCATTGAGACACTTATAAGAACTCATGTTGCATGAAACTTGGTTTAGAGTCCTAGAAACGCGTTGTTAGATGTTTCATTAGTTCGTCAAACTTGTACAAAGCGCATTGAGACACTTATAAGAACTCATGTTGAAAGAAACTTGGTTTAGAGTCCTAGAAACCGCGTTGTTAGATGTTTCATAAGTTCGTCAAACTAGTACAAAGCTCATTGAGACACTTATAAGCACTCATGTTGCATGAAACTTGGTTTAGAGTCCTAGAAACCACGTTGTAAGATGTTTCATAAGTTCGTCAAACTAGTACAAAGCTCATTGAGAAACTTATAAGCACTCATGGTGCATGAAACTTCGTTTAGAGTCCTAGAAACGCGTTGTTAGATGTTTCATAAGTTCGTCAAACTAGTACAAAGCTCATTGAGAAACTTATAAGCACTCATGTTGCATAAAACTTGGGTTAGAGTCCTAGCAACCACATTGTTAGACGTTTCATAAGTTCGTCAAACTTGTAAAAAGCTCATTGAGACACTTATAAGCACTCATGTTGCATGAAACTTAGTTTAGAGTCCTAGAAACCGCGTTGTTAGATGTTTCATAAGTTCGTAGAACTTGTACAAAGCTCATTGAGACACTTATAAACACTCATGTTGCATGAAACTTGTTTTAGAGTACTAGAAACCGCGTTGTTAGATGTTTCATAAGTTCGTCAAACTAGTACAAAGCTCATTGAAACACTTATAAGAACTCATGTTGCATGACACTTCATTTAGAGTCCTAGAAACCACGTTGTTAGATGTTTCATAAGTTCGTAGAACTTGTACAAAGCTCATTGAGACACTTATAAGCACTCATGTTGCATGACAATTCGTTTAGAGTATTAGAAACCGCGTTGTTAGATGTTTCATAAGTTCGTAAAACATGTACAAAGCTCATTGAGACACTTATAAGCACTCATGTTGCATAAAACTTGGTTTAGAGTCCTAGAAACGCGTTGTTAGATGTTTCATAAGTTCGTAAACCTTTTACAAACCTCATTGAGACACTTATAAGCACTCATGTTGCATTAAACTTGGTTTAGAGTCCTAGCAACCACATTGTTAGACGTTTCATAAATTCGTCAAACTTGTACAAAGCTGATTGAGAAACTTATTAGCCCTCATGTTGCATGAAACTTGGTTTAGAGTCCTAAAAAGCGTTGTTAGATGTTTCATTAGTTCGTCAAACTTGTACAAAGCTCATTGAGACACTTATAAGAACTCATGTTGAAAGAAACTTGGTTTATTGCCCTAGAAACCGCGTTGTTAGATGTTTTATAAGTTCGTCAGACAAGTACAAAGCTCATTGAGACACTTATAAGCACTTATGTTGCATGAAACTTAGTTTAGAGTCCTAGAAACCGCGTTGTTAGATGTTTCATAAGTTCGTCAAACATGTAAAAATATCATTGAGACACTTATAAGCACTCATGTTGCATAAAACTTGGTTTAGAGTCCTAGCAACCACATTGTTAGACGTTTCATAAGTTCGTCAAACTTGTACAAAGCTGATTGAGAAACTTATAAGCACTCATGTTGCATGAAACTTGGTTTAGAGTCCTAGAAACCGCGTTGTAAGATGATTCATAAATTCGTCAAACTAGTACAAAGGTCATTGAGACACTTATAAGCACTCATGTTGCATGACACTTCGTTTAGAGTCTTAAAAACCGTATTGTTAGATGTTTCATAAGTTCGTCAAACTTGTACAAAACTCATTGAAACACTTATAAGCACTCATGTTGCATAAAACTTTGTTTAGAGTCCTAGAAACGCAATGTTAGATGTTTCATAAGTTCGTCAAACTTTTACAAACCTCATTGATACACTTATAAGCACTCATGTTGCATAAAACTTGGTTTAGAGTCCTAGCAACGACATTGTTAGACGTTTCATAAATTCGTCAAACTTGTACAAAGCTGATTGAGAAACTTATAAGCACTCATGTTGCACGAAACTTGGTTTAGAGTCCTAAAAACGCGTTGTTAGATGTTTCATTAGTTCGTCAAACTTGTACAAAGCTCATTGAGACACATATAAGAACTCATTTTGAAAGAAACTAGGTTTAGAGTCCTAGAAACCGCGTTGCTAGATGTTTCATAAGTTCGTCAAACAAGTACAAAACTCATTGAGACACTTATAAGCACTCATGTTGCATGAAACTTAGTTTAGAGTCCTAGAAACCGCGTTGTTAGATGTTTCATAAGTTCGTCAAACTTGTAAAAATCTCATTGAGAAACTTATAACCACTCATTTTGCATAAAACTTGGTTTAGAGTCCTAGAAACCACATTGTTAGATGTTTCATAAGTTCGTCAAACTTGTACAAAGCTGATTGAGAAACTTATAAGCAGTCATGTTGCATGAAACTTGGTTTAGAGTCCTAGAAACGCGTTGTTAGATGTTTCATAAGTTCGTCAAACTTCTACAAAGCTCATTGAGACACTTATAAGCACTCATGTTGCATACAACTTGGTTTAGAATCCTAGAAACGCGTTGTTAGATGTTTCATAAGTTCATCAAACTTTTACAAACCTCATAGAGACACTTATAAGCACTCATGTTGCATGACATTTCGTTTAGAGTCTTAGAAACCGTGTTGTTAGATTTTTCATAAGTTCGTCAAACTTGTACAAAGCTCATTGAGGCACTTATAAGCACTCATGTTGCATGACACTTCGTTTAGAGTCCTAGAAACGCGTTGTTAGATGTTTCATAAGTTCGTCAAACTAGTACAAAGCTCATTGAGGCACTTATAAGCACTCATGTTGCCTAAAACTTGGTTTAGAGTCCTAGCAACCACATTGTTAGACGTTTCATAAGTTCGTCAAACTTGTACAAAGCTGATTGAGAAACTTATAAATACTCATGTTGCATGAAACTTGGTTTAGAGTCCTAGAAACCGCGTTGTTAGATGTTTCATTAGTTCGTCAAACTTGAACAAAGCTCATTGAGACACTTATAAGAACTCATGTTGAAAGAAACTTAGTTTAGAGTCCTAGAAACCGCGTTTTAGATGTTTCATAAGTTCGTCCAATTTGTATAAAGCTCACTGAGACACTTATAAGCACTCATGTTGCATGAAACTTGGTACAGAGTCCTAGAAACCGCGTTGTTAGAAGTTTCATAAGTTCGTAGAACTTGTACAAAACTCATTGAGACACTTATAAGAACTCATGTTGCATGACACTTCGTTTAGAGTCTTTGAAACCGCGTTTTAGATGTTTCATAAGTTCGTCAAACTTTTACAAAGCTCACCGAGACACTTATAAGAACTCATGTTGCATGAAACTTGGTTTAGAGTCCAGGAAACCGCGTTGTTAGATGTTTCATAAGTTCGTCGAACTAGTAAAAGCTCATTGAGACACTTAAAAGCACTCATGTTGCATGAAACTTGGTTTAGAGTCCGAGAAACGAGTTGTTAGATGTTTCATAAGTTCGTCAAACTTGTACAAAGCTCATTGAGACACTTATAAGAACTCATGTTGCATGAAACTTGGTTTAGAGTCCTAGAAACGCGTTGTTAGATGTTTCATTAGTTCGTCAAACTTGTACAAAGCTCATTGAAACACTTATAAGCACTCATGTTGCATAAAACTTTGTTTAGAGTCCTAGAAACGCGTTGTTAGATGTTTCATAAGTTCGTCAAACTTTTACAAACCTCATTGATACACTTATAAGCACTCATGTTGCATAAAACTTGGTTTAGAGTCCTAGCAACGACATTGTTAGACGTTTCATAAATTCGTCAAACTTGTACAAAGCTGATTGAGAAACTTATAAGCACTCATGTTGCACGAAACTTGGTTTAGAGTCCTAAAAACGCGTTGTTAGATGTTTCATTAGTTCGTCAAACTTGTACAAAGCTCATTGAGACACATATAAGAACTCATTTTGAAAGAAACTAGGTTTAGAGTCCTAGAAACCGCGTTGCTAGATGTTTCATAAGTTCGTCAAACAAGTACAAAACTCATTGAGACACTTATAAGCACTCATGTTGCATGAAACTTAGTTTAGAGTCCTAGAAACCGCGTTGTTAGATGTTTCATAAGTTCGTCAAACTTGTAAAAAGCTCATTGAGAAACTTATAACCACTCATTTTGCATAAAACTTGGTTTAGAGTCCTAGAAACCACATTGTTAGATGTTTCATAAGTTCGTCAAACTTGTACAAAGCTGATTGAGAAACTTATAAGCAGTCATGTTGCATGAAACTTGGTTTAGAGTCCTAGAAACGCGTTGTTAGATGTTTCATAAGTTCGTCAAACTTCTACAAAGCTCATTGAGACACTTATAAGCACTCATGTTGCATACAACTTGGTTTAGAATCCTAGAAACGCGTTGTTAGATGTTTCATAAGTTCATCAAACTTTTACAAACCTCATAGAGACACTTATAAGCACTCATGTTGCATGACATTTCGATTAGAGTCTTAGAAACCGTGTTGTTAGATTTTTCATAAGTTCGTCAAACTTGTACAAAGCTCATTGAGACACTTATAAGCACTCATGTTGCATGACACTTCGTTTAGAGTCCTAGAAACGCGTTGTTAGATGTTTCATAAGTTCGTCAAACTAGTACAAAGCTCATTGAGGCACTTATAAGCACTCATGTTGCCTAAAACTTGGTTTAGAGTCCTAGCAACCACATTGTTAGACGTTTCATAAGTTCGTCAAACTTGTACAAAGCTGATTGAGAAACTTATAAATACTCATGTTGCATGAAACTTGGTTTAGAGTCCTAGAAACCGCGTTGTTAGATGTTTCATTAGTTCGTCAAACTTAAACAAAGCTCATTGAGACACTTATAAGAAATCATGTTGAAAGAAACTTAGTTTAGAGTCCTAGAAACCGCGTTTTAGATGTTTCATAAGTTCGTCCAATTTGTATAAAGCTCACTGAGACACTTATAAGCACTCATGTTGCATGAAACTTGGTACAGAGTCCTAGAAACCGCGTTGTTAGAAGTTTCATAAGTTCGTAGAACTTGTACAAAACTCATTGAGACACTTATAAGAACTCATGTTGCATGACACTTCGTTTAGAGTCTTTGAAACCGCGTTTTAGATGTTTCATAAGTTCGTCAAACTTTTACAAAGCTCACTGAGACACTTATAAGAACTCATGTTGCATGAAACTTGGTTTAGAGTCCAGGAAACCGCGTTGTTAGATGTTTCATAAGTTCGTCGAACTAGTAAAAGCTCATTGAGACACTTAAAAGCACTCATGTTGCATGAAACTTGGTTTAGAGTCCGAGAAACGAGTTGTTAGATGTTTCATAAGTTCGTCAAACTTGTACAAAGCTCATTGAGACACTTATAAGAACTCATGTTGCATGAAACTTGGTTTAGAGTCCTAGAAACGCGTTGTTAGATGTTTCATTAGTTCGTCAAACTTGTACAAAGCTCATTGAGACACATATAAGAACTCATGTTGAAAGAAACTTGGTTTAGAGTCCTAGAAACGCGTTGTTAGATGTTTCATTAGTTCGTCAAACTTGTACAAAGCGCATTGAGACACTTATAAGCACTCATGTTGCATGAAACTTGGGTTAGAGTCCTAGAAACCACGTTGTAAGATTTTTCATAAGTTCGTCAATCTAGTACAATGCTCATTGAGACACTTATAAGCACTCATGGTGCATGACACTTCGTTTAGAGTCCTAGAAACGCGTTGTTAGATGTTTTATAAGTTCGTCAAACTAGTACAAAGCTCATTGAGAAACTTATAAGCACTCATGTTGCATAAAACTTGGTTTAGAGTCCTAGCAACCACATTGTTAGACGTTTCATAAGTTCGTCAAACTTGTAAAAAGCTCATTGAGACACTTATAAGCACTCATGTTGAATGAAACTTAGTTTAGAGTTCTAGAAACCGCGTTGTTAGATGTTTCATAAGTTCGTAGAACTTGTACAAAGCTCATTGAGACACTTATAAGCACTCATGTTGCATGAAACTTGTTTTAGAGTACTAGAAACCGCGTTGTTAGATGTTTCATAAGTTCGTCAAACTAGTACAAAGCTCATTGAGACACTTATAAGAACTCATGTTGCATGACACTTCGTTTAGAGTCTTAGAAACATCGTTTTAGATGTTTCATAAGTTCGTCAAACTTGTACAAAGCTCACTGAAACACTTATAAGCACTCATGTTGCATGAAACTTAGTTTAGAGTCCTAGAAACCACGTTGTTATATGTTTCATAAGTTCGTAGAACTTGTACAAAGCTCATTGAGACACTTATAAGCACTCATGTTGCATGAAACTTGTTTTAGAGTAATAGAAACGCGTTGTAAGAAGATTCATAAGTTCGTCAAACTAGTACAAAGCTCATTGAGACACTTATAAGCACTCATGTTGCATGAAACTTGGTTTAGCGTCCGAGAAACGAGTTGTTAGATGTTTCATAAGTTCGTCAAACTTGTACAAAGCTCATTGAGACACTTATAAGAACTCATGTTGCATGAAACTTGGTTTAGAGTCCTAGAAACGCGTTGTTAGATGTTTCATTAGTTCGTCAAACTTGTACAAAGCGCATTGAGACACTTATAAGAACTCATGTTGAAAGAAACTTGGTTTAGAGTCCTAGAAACCGCGTTGTTAGATGTTTCATAAGTTCGTCAAACTAGTACAAAGCTCATTGAGACACTTATAAGCACTCATGTTGCATGAAACTTGGTTTAGAGTCCTAGAAACCACGTTGTAAGATGTTTCATAAGTTCGTCAAACTAGTACAAAGCTCATTGAGAAACTTATAAGCACTCATGGTGCATGAAACTTCGTTTAGAGTCCTAGAAACGCGTTGTTAGATGTTTCATAAGTTCGTCAAACTAGTACAAAGCTCATTGAGAAACTTATAAGCACTCATGTTGCATAAAACTTGGGTTAGAGTCCTAGCAACCACATTGTTAGACGTTTCATAAGTTCGTCAAACTTGTAAAAAGCTCATTGAGACACTTATAAGCACTCATGTTGCATGAAACTTAGTTTAGAGTCCTAGAAACCGCGTTGTTAGATGTTTCATAAGTTCGTAGAACTTGTACAAAGCTCATTGAGACACTTATAAACACTCATGTTGCATGAAACTTGTTTTAGAGTACTAGAAACCGCGTTGTTAGATGTTTCATAAGTTCGTCAAACTAGTACAAAGCTCATTGAAACACTTATAAGAACTCATGTTGCATGACACTTCGTTTAGAGTCCTAGAAACCACGTTGTTAGATGTTTCATAAGTTCGTAGAACTTGTACAAAGCTCATTGAGACACTTATAAGCACTCATGTTGCATGACAATTCGTTTAGAGTATTAGAAACCGCGTTGTTAGATGTTTCATAAGTTCGTAAAACATGTACAAAGCTCATTGAGACACTTATAGGCACTCATGTTGCATAAAACTTGGTTTAGAGTCCTAGAAACGCGTTGTTAGATGTTTCATAAGTTCGTAAACCTTTTACAAACCTCATTGAGACACTTATAAGCACTCATGTTGCATTAAACTTGGTTTAGAGTCCTAGCAACCACATTGTTAGACGTTTCATAAATTCGTCAAACTTGTACAAAGCTGATTGAGAAACTTATTAGCCCTCATGTTGCATGAAACTTGGTTTAGAGTCCTAAAAAGCGTTGTTAGATGTTTCATTAGTTCGTCAAACTTGTACAAAGCTCATTGAGACACTTATAAGAACTCATGTTGAAAGAAACTTGGTTTATTGCCCTAGAAACCGCGTTGTTAGATGTTTTATAAGTTCGTCAGACAAGAACAAAGCTCATTGAGACACTTATAAGCACTTATGTTGCATGAAACTTAGTTTAGAGTCCTAGAAACCGCGTTGTTAGATGTTTCATAAGTTCGTCAAACATGTAAAAATATCATTGAGACACTTATAAGCACTCATGTTGCATAAAACTTGGTTTAGAGTCCTAGCAACCACATTGTTAGACGTTTCATAAGTTCGTCAAACTTGTACAAAGCTGATTGAGAAACTTATAAGCACTCATGTTGCATGAAACTTGGTTTAGAGTCCTAGAAACCGCGTTGTTAGATGTTTCATTAGTTCGTCAAACTTGAACAAAGCTCATTGAGACACTTATAAGAACTCATGTTGAAAGAAACTTGGTTTAGAGTCCTAGAAACCGCGTTTTAGATGATTCATAAGTTCGTCAAACTTGTACAAAGCTCACTGAGACACTTATAAGCACGCATGTTGCATGAAACTTGGTTTAGAGTCCTAGAAACCGCGTTGTTAGATGTTTCATAAGTTCGTAGAACTTGTACAAAGCTCATTGAGACACTTATAAGAACTCATGTTGCATGACACTTCGTTTAGGGTCTTACAAACCGCGTTTTAGATGTTTCATAAGTTCGTCAAACTTGTACAAAGCTCACTGAGACACTTATAAGCAATCATGTTGCATGAAACTTTTTTTAGAGTCCTAGAAACCGCGTTGTTAGATGTTTCATAAGTTCGTCGAACTAGTAAAAAGCTCATTGAGACACTTATAAGCACTCATGTTGCATGAAACTTGGTTTAGAGTCCGAGAAACGAGTTGTTAGATGTTTCATAAGTTCGTCAAAGTTGTACAAAGCTCATTGAGACACTTATAAGAATTCATGTTGCATGAAACTTGATTTAGAGTCCTAGAAACGCGTTGTTAGATGTTTCATTAGTTCGTCAAACTTGTACAAAGCTCATTGTGACACTTATAAGAACTCATGTTGAAAGAAACTTGGTTTAGAGTCCTAGAAACGCGTTGTTAGATGTTTCATTAAGTCGTCAAACTTGTACAAAGCTCATTGAGACACTTATAAGAACTCTTGTTGAAAGAAACTTGGTTTAGAGTCCTAGAAACCGCGTTGTTAGATGTTTCATAAGTTCGTCAAACTAGTACAAAGCTCATTGAGACACTTATAAGCACTCATGTTGCATGAAACTTTGTTTAGAGTCCTAGAAACCGCGTTGTTAGATGTTTCATAAGTTCGTCAAACTTGTACAAAGCTCATTGAGACACTTATAAGCACTCATGTTGCCTGAAACTTGGCTTAGAGTCCTAGAAACCGCGTTGTAAGATGTTTCATAAGTTCGTCAAACTAGTACAAAGCCCATTGAGACACTTATAAGCACTCATGGTGCATGACACTTCGTTTAGAGTCCTAGAAACGCGTTGTTAGATGTTTCATAAGTTCGTCAAACTAGTACAAAGCTCATTGAGACACTTATAAGCACTCATGTTGCATAAAACTTGGTTTAGAGTCCTAGAAATGCGTTGTTAGATGTTTCATAAGTTCGTAAAACTTGTACAAAGCTTATTGAGACACTTATAAGCACTCATGTTGCATAAAACTTGCTTTAGAGTCCTAGCAACCAAATTGTTAGACGTTTCATAAGTTCGTCAAACTTGTACAAAGCTCATTGAGACACTTATAAGCACTCATGTTGCATGAAACTTAGTTTAGAGTCCTAGAAACCGCGTTGTTTGATGTTTCATAAGTTCGTAGAACTTGTGCAAAGCTCATTGAGACACTTATAAGCACTCATGTTGCATGAAACTTGGTTTAGAGTACTATAAACCGCGTTGTTAGATGTTTCATAAGTTTGTCAAACTAGTACAAAGCTCATTGAGACACTTATAAGAACTCATGTTGCATGACACTTCGTTTAGAGTCTTAGAAACAGCGTTTTAGATGTTTCATAAGTTCGTCAAACTTGTACAAAGCTCACTGAGACACTTATAAGCACTCATGTTGCATGAAACTTAGTTTTGAGTCCTAGAAACCGCGTTGTTAGATGTTTCATAAGTTCGTCAAACTAGTACAAAGCTCATTGAGAAACTTATAAGCACTCATGTTTCATGAAACTTAGTTTAGAGTCCTAGAAACCGCGTTGTTAGATGTTTCATAAGTTCGTCGAACTTGTGCAAAGCTCATTGAGACACTTATAAGCACTCATGTTGCATGAAACTTGGTTTAGAGTCCTAGAAACCGCGTTGTAAGATTATTCATAAGTTCGTCAAACTAGTACAAAGCTCATTGAGACACTTATAAGCACAAATGTTGCATGACACGTCGTTTAGAGTCTTAGAAACTGCGTTTTTAGATGTTTAATAAGTTCGTCAAACTTGTACAAAGCTCATTGAGACACTTATAAGCACTCATGTTGCATAAAACTTGGTTTAGAGTCCTAGCAACCACATTGTTAGACATTTCATAAGTTCGTCAAACTTGTACAAAGCTGATTGAGAAACTTATAAGCACTCATGTTGCATGAAACTTGGTTTAGAGTCCTAAAAACGCGTTGTTAGATGTTTCATTAGTTCGTCAAACTTGTACAAAGCTCATTGAGACACTTAGAAGAACTCATGTTGAAATAAACTTGGTTTAGAGTCCTAGAAACCGTGTTGTTAGATGTTTAATAAGTTCGTCAAACTAGTACAAAGCTCATTGAGACACTTATAAGCACTCATGTTGCATGAAACTTAGTTTAGAGTCCTAGAAACCGCGTTGTTAGATGTTTCATAAGTTCGTCAAACTTGTAAAAAGCTCATTGAGACACTTATAAGTACTCATGTTGCATAAAACTTGGTTTAGAGTCCTAGCAACCACATTGTTAGAAGTTTCATAAGTTCGTCAAACTTGTTCAAAGTTGATTGAGAAACTTATAAGCAGTCATCTTGCATGAAACTTGGTTTAGAGTCCTAGAAACACGTTGTTAGATGTTTCACTAGTTCGTCAAACTTGAACAAAGCTCATTGAGACACTTATAAGAACTCATGTCGCATGACACTTCGTTTAGAGTCTTAGAAACCGCGTTGTTAGATGTTTCATAAGTTCGTAAAACTTGTACAAAGCTCATTGAGACACTTATAAGCACTCATGTTGCATAAAACTTGGTTTAGAGTCCTAGAAACGCGTTGTTTCATAAGTTCGTCAACCTTTTACAAACCTCATTGAGACACTTATAAGCACTCATGTTGCATTAAACTTGGTTTAGAGTCCTAGCAACCACATTGTTAGACGTTTCATAAATTCCTCAAACTTGTACAAACCTGATTGAGAAACTTATAAGCCCTCATGTTGCATGAAACTTGGTTTAGAGTTCTAAAAACGCGTTCTTAGATGTTTATAAGCACTCATGTTGCATGAAACTTAGTTTAGAGTCCTATAAACCGCGTTGTTAGATGTTTCATAAGTTCGTCAAACTTGTACAAAGCTCATTGAGACACTTATAAGCCCTCATGTTGCCTGAAACTTGGCCTAGAGTCCTAGAAACCGCGTTGTAAGATGTTTCATAAGTTCGTCAAACTAGTACAAAGCCCATTGAGACACTTATAAGCACTCATGGTGCATGACACTTCGTTTAGAGTCCTAGAAACCGCGTTGTTAGATGTTTCATAAGTTCGTCAAACAAGTACAAAGCTCATTGAGACACTTATAAGCACTCATGTTGCATGAAACTTAGTTTAGAGTCCTAGAAACCGCGTTGTTAGATGTTTCATAAGTTCGTCAAACTTGTAAAAAGCTCATTGAGACACTTATAAGCACTCATGTTGCATAAAACTTGGTTTAGAGTCCTAGCAACCACATTGTTAGACATTTCATAAGTTCGTCAAACTTGTACAAAGCTGATTGAGAAACTTATAAGCACTCATGTTGCATGAAACTTGGTTTAGAGTCCTAGAAACCGCGTTGTTAGATGTTTCATTGGTTCGTCAAACTTGAACAAAGCTCATTGAGACACTTATAAGAAGTCATGTTGAAAGAAACTTAGTTTAGAGTCCTAGAAACCGCGTTTTAGATGATTCATAAGTTCGTCAAACTTGTACAAAGCTCACTGAGACACTTATAAGCACTCATGTTACATGAAACTTGGTTTAGAGTCCTAGAAACCGCGTTGTTAGATGTTTCATAAGTTTGTAGAACTTGTACAAGCTCATTGAGACACTTATAAGAACTCATGTTGCATGACACTTCGTTTAGGGTCTTAGAAACCGCGTTTTAGATGTTTCATAAGTTCGTCAAACTTGTACAAAGCTCACTGAGACACTTATAAGCACTTATGTTGCATGAAACTTTTTTTAGAGTCGTAGAAACCGCGTTGTTAGATGTTTCATAAGTTCGTCGAACTAGTAAAAAGCTCATTGAGACACTTATAAGCAGTCATGTTGCATGAAACTTGGTTTAGAGTCCGAGAAACGAGTTGTTAGATGTTTCATAAGTTCGTCAAACTTGTACAAAGCTCATTGAAACACTTATAAGAACTCATGTTGCATGAAACTTGGTTTAGAGTCCTAGAAACGCGTTGTTAGATGTTTCATTAGTTCGTCAAACTTGTACAAAGCTCATTGAGACACTTATAAGAACTCATGTTGAAAGAAACTTGGTTTAGAGTCCTAGAAACGCGTTGTTAGATGTTTCATTAAGTCGTCAAACTTGTACAAAGCTCATTGAGACACTTATAAGAACTCTTGTTGAAAGAAACTTGGTTTAGAGTCCTAGAAACCGCGTTGTTAGATGTTTCATAAGTTCGCCAAACTAGTACAAAGCTCATTGAGACACTTATAAGCACTCATTATGCATGAAACTTAGTTTAGAGTCCTAGAAACCGCGTTGTTAGATGTTTCATAAGTTCGTCAAACTTGTACAAAGCTCATTGAGACACTTATAAGCACTCATGTTACCTGAAACTTGGTTTAGAGTCCTAGAAACCGCGTTGTAAGATGTTTCATAAGTTCGTCAAACTAGTACAAAGCTCATTGAAACACTTATAAGCACTCATGGTGCATGACACTTCGTTTAGAGTCCTAGAAACGCGTTGTTAGATGTTTCATAAGTTCGTCAAACTAGTACAAAGCTCATTGAGACACTTATAAGGACTCATGTTGCATAAAACTTGGTTTAGAGTCCTAGAAACGCGTTGTTAGATGTTTCATAAGTTCGTCAAAATAGTACAAAGCTCATTGAGACACTTATAAGCACTCATGGTGCATGACACTTCGTTTAGAGTCCTAGAAACGTGTTGTTAGATGTTTCATAAGTTCGTCAAACTTATACAAAGCTCACTGAGACACTTATAAGCACTCATGTTGCATAAAACTTGGTTTAGAGTCCTAGCAACTAAATTGTTAGACGTTTCATAAGTTCGTCAAACTTGTACAAACCTCATTGAGACACTTATAAGCACTCATGTTACATGAAACTTAGTTTAGAGTCCTAGAAACCGCGTTGTTTAATGTTTCATAAGTTCATAGAACTTGGACAAAGCTCATTGAGACACTTATAAGCACTCATGTTGCATGAAACTTGGTTTAGAGTACTAGAAACCGCGTTGTTAGATGTTTCATAAGTTCGTCAAACTAGTCAAAGCTCATTGAGACACTTATAAGAACTCATGTTGCATGACACTTCGTTTAGAGTCTTAGAAACAACGTTTTAGATGTTTCATAAGTTCGTCCAACTGGTACAAAGCTCACTGAGACACTTATAAGCACTCATGTTGCATGAAACTTAGTTTTGAGTCCTAGAAACCGCGTTGTTAGATGTTTCATAAGTTCGTCAAACTAGTACAAAGCTCGTTGAGAAACTTATAAGCACTCATGTTGCATGAAACTTAGTTTAGAGTCCTAGAAACCGCGTTGTTAGATGTTTCATAAGTTCGTCGAACTTGTACAAAGCTCATTGAGACACTTATAAGCACTCATGTTGCATGAAACTTGGTTTAGAGTCCTAGAAACCGCGTTGTAAGATGATTCATAAGTTCGTCAAACTAGTACAAAGCTCATTGAGACACTTATAAGCACTCATGTTGCATGACACTTCGTTTAGAGTCTTAGAAACCGCGTTTTTAGATGTTTCATAAGTTTGTCAAACTTGTACAAAGCTCATTGAGACACTTATAAGCACTCATGTTGCAGAAAACTTGGTTTAGAGTCCTAGCAACCACATTGTTAGACGTTTCATAAGTTCGTCAAACTTGTACAAAGCTGATTGAGAAACTTATAAGCACTCGTGTTGCATGAAACTCTGTTTAGAGTCCTAAAAACGCGTTGTTAGATGTTTCATTAGTTCGTCAAACTTGTACAAAGCTCATTGAGACACTTATAAGAACTCATGTTGAAATAAACTTGGTTTAGAGTCCTAGAAACCGCGTTGTTAGATGTTTAATAAGTTCGTCAAACAAGTACAAAGCTCATTGAGACACTTATAAGCACTCATGTTGCATGAAACTTAGTTTAGAGTCCTAGAAACCGCGTTGTTAGATGTTTCATAAGTTCGTTAAACTTGTAAAAAGCTCATTGAGACACTTATAAGCACTCATGTTGCATAAAACTTGGTTTAGAGTCCTAGCAACCACATTGTTAGACGTTTCATAAGTTCGTCAAACTTGTACAAAGCTGATTGAGAAACTTATAAGCAGTCATGTTGCATGAAACTTGGTTTAGAGTCCTAGAAACGCGTTGTTAGATGTTTCACTAGTTCGTCAAACCTGAACAAAGCTCATTGAGACACTTATAAGAACTCATGTTGAAAGAAACTTAGTTTAGAGTCCTACAAACCGCGTTGTTAGATGTTTCATAAGTTCGTCAAACTAGTAAAAAGCTCATTAATACACTTATAAGTACTCATGTTGCATGAAACTTAGTTTAGAGTCCTAGAAACCGCGTTGTTAGATGTTTCATAAGTTCGTCGAACTTGTACAAAGCTCATTGAGACACTTTTAAGCACTCATGTTGCATGAAACTTGGTTTAGAGTCCTAGAAATCGCGTTGTAAGATATTTCATAAGTTCGTCAAACTAGTATAAAGCTCATTGAGACACTTATAAGCACTCATGTTGCATGACACTTCGTTTAGAGTCTTAGAAACCGCGTTGTTAGATGTTTCATAAGTTCGTAAAACTAGTGCAAAGTTCATTGAGACACTTATAAGCACTCATGTTGCATGAAACTTAGTTTAGAGTCCTAGAAATCGCGTTGTTAGATGTTTCATAAGTTTGTCGAACTTGTACAAAGCTCATTGAGACACTTATAAGCACTCATGTTGCATGAAACTTAGTTTAGAGTCCTTGAAACCGCGTTGTAAGATGTTTCATAAGTTCGTCAAACTAGTACAAAGGTCATTGAGACACTTATAAGCAGTCATGTTGCATGAAACTTAGTTTAGAGTCTTAGAAATCGCGTTTTAGATGATTCATAAGTTCGTCAAACTTGTACAAAGCTCACTGAGACACTTATAAGCACTCATGTTGCATGAAACTTGGTTTAGAGTCCTAGAAACCGCGTTGTTAGATGTTTCATAAGTTCGTAGAACTTGTACAAAGCTCATTGAGACACTTATAAGAACTCATGTTGCATGACATTTCGTTTAGGGTCTTAGAAACCGCGTTTTAGATGTTTCATAAGTTCGTCAAACTTGTACAAAGCTCACTGAGACACTTATAAGCACTCATGTTGCATGAAACTTTTTTTAGAGTCCTAGAAACCGAGTTGTTAGATGTTTCATAAGTTCGTCGAACTTGTACAAAGCTCATTGAGACACTTATAAGAACTCATGTTGCATGAAACTTGGTTTAGAGTCCTAGAAACGCGTTGTTAGATGTTTCATTAGTTCGTCAAACTTGTACAAAGCTCATTGAGACACTTATAAGAACTCATGTTGAAAGAAACTTGGTTTAGAGTCCTAGAAACGCGTTGTTAGATGTTTCATTAAGTCGTCAAACTTGTACAAAGCTCATTGAGACACTTATAAGAACTCTTGTTGAAAGAAACTTGATTTAGAGTCCTAGAAACCGCGTTGTTAGATGTTTCATAAGTTTGTCAAACTAGTACAAAGCTCATTGAGACACTTATAAGCACTCATGTTGCATGAAACTTAGTTTAGAGTCCTAGAAACCGCGTTGTTAGATGTTTCATAAGTTCGTCAAACTTGTACAAAGCTCATTGAGACACTTAAAAGCACTCATGTTACCTGAAACTTGGTTTAGAGTCCTAGAAACCGCGTTGTAAGATGTTTCATAAGTTCGTCAAACAAGTACAAAGCTCATTGAGACACTTATAAGCACTCATGGTGCATGACACTTCGTTTAGAGTCCTAGAAACGCGTTGTTAGATGTTTCATAAGTTCGTCAAACTAGTACAAAGCTCATTGAGACATTTATAAGCACTCATGTTGCATAAAACTTTGTTTAGAGTCCTAGAAACGCGTTGTTAGATGTTTCATAAGTTCGTCAAACTTGTACAAAGCTCATTGAGACACTTATAAGCACTCATGTTGCATAAAACTTGGTTTAGAGTCCTAGCAACCAAATTGTTAGACGTTTCATAAGTTCGTCAAACTTGTACAAAGCTCATTGAGACACTTATAAGCACTCATGTTGCATGAAACTTAGTTTAGAGTCCTAGAAACCGCGTTGTTTGATGTTTCATAAGTTCGTAGAACTTGTACAAAGCTCATTGAGACACTTATAAGCACTCATGTTGCATGAAACTTGGTTTAGAGTACTAGAAACCGCGTTGTTAGATGTTTCATAAGTTCGTCAAACTAGTACAAAGCTCATTGAGACACTTATAAGAACTCATGTTGCATGACACTTCGTTTATAGTCTTAGAAACAGCGTTTTAGATGTTTCATAAGTTCGTCAAACTTGTACAAAGCTCACTGAGACACTTATAAGCACTCATGTTGCATAAAACTTAGTTTAGATTCCTAGAAACCGCGTTGTTAGATGTTTCATAAGTTCGTAAAACTTGTACAAAGCTCATTGAGACACTTATAAGCACTCATGTTGCGTGAAACTTGGTTTAGAGTCCTAGAAACCGCGTTGTAAGATGATTCATAAGTTCGTCAAACTAGTACAAAGCTCATTGAGACACTTATAAGCACTCATGTTGCATGACACTTCGTTTAGAGACTTAGAAACCGCGTTTTTAGATGTTTCATAAGTTCGTCAAACTTGTACAAAGCTCATTGAGACACTTATAAGCACTCATGTTGCATAAAACTTGGTTTAGAGTCCTAGCAACCACATTGTTAGACGTTTCATAAGTTCGTCAAACTTGTACAAAGCTGATTGAGAAACTTATAAGCACTCATGTTGCATGAAACTTGGTTTAGAGTCCTAGAAACGCGTTGTTAGATGTTTCATTAGTTCGTCAAACTTGTACAAAGCTCATTGAGACACTTATAAGAACTCATGTTGAAAGAAACTTGGTTTAGAGTCCTAGAAACCGTGTTGTTAGATGTTTCATAAGTTCGTCAAACTAGTACAAAGCTTATTGAGACACTTATAAGCACTCATGTTGCATGAAACGTAGTTTAGATTCCTAAAAACCGCGTTGTTAGATGTTTCATAAGTTCGTAAAACTTGTACAAAGCTCATTGAGACACTTATAAAAACTCATGTTGCCTGAAACTTGGTTTAGAGTTCTAGAAACCACGTTGTAAGATGTTTCATAAGTTCGTCAAACTAGTACAAAGCTCATTGAGACACTTATAAGCACTCATGTTGCATGACACTTCGTTTAGAGTCTTAGAAACCGCGTTGTTAGATGTTTCATAAGTTCGTCAAACTTGTACAAAGCTCATTGAGACACATGGAAGCACTCATGTTGCATAAAACTTGGTTTAGAGTCCTAGAAACGCGTTGTTAGATCTTTCATAAGTTCGTCAAACTTGTATAAAGCTCATTGAAACACTTATAAGCACTCATGTTGCATAAAACTTGGTTTAGAGTCCTAGCAACCACATTGATAGACGTTTCATAAGTTCGTCAAATTTGTACAAAGCTCATTGAGACACTTATAAGCACTCATGTTGCATAAAACTTGGTTTAGAGTACTAGAAACCGCGTTGTAAGATGTTTCATAAGTTCGTCAAACTAGTACAAAGCTCATTGAGACACTTATAAACACTCATGTTGCATGAAACTTCGTTTAGAGTCCTAGAAACCGCGTTGTTAGATGTTTCATAAGTTCGTCAAACTTGTACAAAGCTCATTGAGACACTTATAAGCACTCATGTTCCATTAAACTTAGTTTAGAGTCCTAGAAACCGTGCTGTTAGATGTTTCATAAGTTCGTCAAACTAGTACAAAGCTCATTGAGACACTTACAAGCACCCATGTTGCATGAAACTTAGTTTAGATTCCTAGAAACCGCGTTGTTAGATGTTTCATAAGTTCTTCAAACTTGTACAAAGCTCATTGAGACACTTATAAGAACTCATGTTGCCTTAAACTTGGTTTAGAGTTCTAGAAACCACGTTGTAAGATGTTTCATAAGTTTGTCAAACCAGTACAAAGCTCATTGAGACACTTATAAGGACTCATGTAGCATGACACTTCGTTTAGAGTCTTAGAAACCGCGTTGTTAGATGTTTCATAAGTTCGTCAAACTTGTACAAAGCTCATTGAGACACTTATAAGCACTCATGTTGCATAAAACTTGGTTTAGAGTCCTAGAAACGCGTTGTTAGATGTTTCATAAGTTCGTCAAACTTGTACAAAGCTCATTAAAACAGTTATAAGCACTCATGTTGCATAAAACTTGGTTTAGAGTCCTAGCAACCGCGTTGTTAGATGTTTCATAAGTTCGTAGAACTTGTACAAAGCTCATTGAGACACTTATAAGCACTCATGTTGCATGAAACTTGGTTTAGAGTACAAGAAACCGCGTTGTTAGATGTTTCATAAGTTTGTCAAACTAGTACAAAGCTCATTGAGACACTTATAAGAACTCATGTTGAAAGAAACTTGGTTTAGAGTCCTAGAAATCGTGTTGTTAGATGTTTCATAAGTTCGTCAAACTAGTACAAAGCTCATTGAGACACTTATAAGCACTCATGTTGCATGACACTTCGTTTAGAGTCTTAGAAACCGCTTTGTTAGATGTTTCATAAGTTCGTCAAACTTGTACAAAGCTCATTGAGACACTTATAAGCACTAATGTTGCATAAAACTTGGTTTAGAGTCCTAGAAACCGCGTTGATAGATGTTTCATAAGTTCGTCGAACTAGTAAAAAGCTCATTGAGACACTTATAAGCACTCATGTTGCATGAAACTTGGTTTAGAGTCCTAGAAACGTGTTGTTAGATGTTTCATTAGTTCGTCAAACTTGTACAAAGCTCATTGAGACACTTATAAGAACTCATGTTGAAAGAAACTTGGTTTAGAGTCATAGAAACGTGTTGTTAGATGTTTCATTAGTTCGTAAAACTTGTACAAAGCTCATTGAGACACTTATAAGAACTCATGTTGAAAGAAACTTGGTTTAGAGTCCTAGAAACCGCATTGTTAGATGTTTCATAAGTTCGTCAAACTAGTACAAAGCTCATTGAGACACTTATAAGCACTCATGGTGCATGACACTTCGTTTAGAGTCCTAGAAACGCGTTGTTAGATGTTTCATAAGTTCGTCAAACTAGTACGAAGCTCATTGAGACACTTATAAGGACTCATGTTGCATAAAACTTGGTTTAGAGTCTTAGAACGCGTTGTTAGATGTTTCATAAGTTCGTCAAACTTGTACAAAGTTCATTGAGACACTTATAAGCACTCATGTTGCATAAAACTTGGTTTAGAGTCCTAGCATTCACATTGTTAGACGTTTCATAAGTTCATCAAACTTGTACAAAGCTCATTGAGACACTTATAAGCACTCATGTTGCATGAAACTTAGTTTAGATTCCTAGGAACCGCGTTGTTAGATGTTTCATAAGTTCGTAGAACTTGTACAAAGCTCATTGAGACACTTATAAGCACTCATGTTGCATGAAACTTGGTTTAGAGTACAAGAAACCGCGTTGTTAGATGTTTCATAAGTTTGTCAAACTAGTACAAAGCTCATTGAGACACTTATAAGAACTCATGTTGAAAGAAACTTGGTTTAGAGTCCTAGAAACCGTGTTGTTAGATGTTTTATAAGTTCGTCAAACTAGTACAAATCTCATTGAGACACTTATAAGGACTCATGTTGCATGACACTTCGTTTAGAGTCTTAGAAACCGCTTTGTTAGATGTTTCATAAGTTCGTCAAACTTGTACAAAGCTCATTGAGACACTTATAAGCACTAATGTTGCATAAAACTTGGTTTAGAGTCCTAGAAACGCGTTGTTAGATGTTTCATAAGTTCGTTGAACTTTTACAAAGCTCATTGAGACACTTATAAGCACTCATGTTGCATGAAACTTGGTTTAGAGTCCTAGAAACGAGTTGTTAGATGTTTCATAAGTTCGTCAAACTTGTACAAAGATCATTGAGACACTTATAAGCACTCATGTTGCATGAAACTTGGTTTAGAGTCCTAGAAACAAGTTGTTAGATGTTTCATAAGTTCGTCAAACTAGTACAAAGCTGATTGAGACACTTATAAGCACTCATGTTGCATGACACTTCGTTTAGAGTCTGAGAAACCGCTTTGTTAGATGTTTCATAAGTTCGTCAAACTTGTACAAAGCTCATTGACACACTTATAAACACTCATGTTGCATAAAACTTGGTTTAGAGTCCTAGAAACGCGTTGTTAGATGTTTCATAAGTTCGTCAAACTTCTACAAAGCTCATTGAGACACTTATAAGCACTCATGTTGCATGAAACTTGGTTTAGAGTACTAGAAACCGCGTTGTAAGATGTTTCATAAGTTCGTCAAACTTGTACAAAGCTCATTGAGACACTTATAAGCACTCATGTTGCATGAAACTTAGTTTAGAGTCCTAGAAACCGCGTTGTTAGATGTTTCATAAGTTCGTTGAACTTGTACAAAGCTCATTGAGACACTTATAAGCACTAATGTTGCATAAAACTTGGTTTAGAGTCCTAGAAACGCGTTTAGAGTCTTAGAAACCGCGTTTTAGATGTTTCATAAGTTCGTCAAACTTGTACAAAGCTCACTGAGACACTTATAAGCACTCATGTTGCATGACACTTCGTTTAGAGTCCTAGAAACCGCGTTGTTAGATGTTTCATAAGTTCGTCAAACTTGTACAAAGATCATTGAGACACTTATAAGCACTCATGTTGCATGAAACTTGGTTTAGAGTCCTAGAAACAAGTTGTTAGATGTTTCATAAGTTCGTCAAACTAGTACTAAGCTCATTGAGACACTTATAAGCACTCATGTTGCATGACACTTCGTTTAGAGTCTGAGAAACCGCTTTGTTAGATGTTTCATAAGTTCGTCAAACTAGTACAAAGGTCATTGAGACACTTATAAGCACTCATGTTGCATGACACTTCGTTTAGAGTCTTAGAAACCGCTTTGTTAGATGTTTCATAAGTTCGTCAAACTTGTACAAAGCTCATTGAGACACTTATAAGCACTAATGTTGCATAAAACTTGGTTTAGAGTCCTAGAAACGCGTTGTTAGATGTTTCATAAGTTCGTCAAACTTCTACAAAGCTCATTGAGACACTTATAAGCACTCATGTTTCATAAAACTTGGATTAGAGTGCTAGCAACCACATTGTTAGACGTTTCATAAGTTCGTCAAACTTGTACAAAGCTCATTGAGATTCTTATAAGCACTCATGTTGCATGAAACTTGGTTTAGAGTCCTACAAACGCGTTGTTAGATGTTTCATTAGTTTGTCAAACTTGTACAAAGCTCATTGAGACACCTATAAGCACTCATGTTGCATGAAACTTGGTTTAGAGTCCTAGAAACCGCGTTGTTAGATGTTTCACAAGTTCGTCAAACTAGTACAAAGCTCATTGAGACACTTATAAGCACTCATGTTCCATGAAACTTAGTTTAGAGTCTTAGAAACCGCGTTTTAGATGTTTCATAAGTTCGTTGAACTTGTACAAAGCTCATTGAGACACTTATAAGCACTCATGTTGCATGAAACTTGGTTTAGAGTCCTAGAAACGAGTTGTTAGATGTTTCATAAGTTCGTCAAACTTGTACAAAGATCATTGAGACAGTTATAAGCACTCATGTTGCATAAAACTTGGTTTAGAGTCCTAGAAACAAGTTGTTAGATGTTTCATAAGTTCGTCAAACTAGTACAAAGCTCATTGAGACACTTATAAGCACTCATGTTGCATGACACTTCGTTTAGAGTCTGAGAAACCGCTTTGTTAGATGTTTCATAAGTTCGTCAAACTTGTACAAAGCTCATTGAGACACTTATAAGCACTCATGTTGCATAAAACTTGGTTTAGAGTCCTAGAAACGCGTTGTTAGATGTTTCATAAGTTCGTCAAACTTCTACAAAGCTCATTGAGACACTTATAAGCACTCATGTTGCATGAAACTTGGTTTAGAGTACTAGAAACCGCGTTGTTAGATGTTTCATAAGTTCGTCAAACTAGTACAAAGCTCATTGATACACTTATAAGAACTCATGTTGCATGAAACTTAGTTTAGAGTCCTAGAAACCGCGTTGTTAGATGTTTCATAAGTTCGTCGAACTTGTACAAAGCTCATTGATACACTTATAAGCACTCATGTTGCATGAAACTTGGTTTAGAGTCCTAGAAACCGCGTTTTAAGATGTTTCATAAGTTCGTCAAACTAGTACAAAGCTCATTGAGATACTTATAAGCACTCATGGTGCATGACACTTCATTTAGAGTCCTAGAAACGCGTTGTTAGATGTTTCATAAGTTCGTCAAACTAGTACAAAAACTCATTGAGACACTTATAAGCACTCATGTTGCATAAAAATTGGTTTAGAGACCTAGAAACGCGTTGTTAGATGTTTCATAAGTTCGTCAAACTTGTACAAAGTTCATTGTGACACTTATAAGCACTCATGTTGCATAAAACTTGGTTTAGAGTCCTAGCAATGACATTGTTAGACGTTTCATAAGTTCGTCAAACTTGTAACAAGCTCAGTGAGACACTTATAAGCATTCATGTTGCATGAAAGTTAGTTTAGAGTCCTAGAAACCGCGTTGTTAGATGTTTCATAAATTCGTAGAACTTGTACAAAGCTCATTGAGACACATATAAGCACTCATGTTGCATGAAACTTGGTTTAGAGTACTAGAAACCGCGTTGTTAGATGTTTCATAAGTTCGTCAAACTAGTACAAAGCTCATTGAGACACTTATAAGAACTCATGTTGCATGACACTTCGTTTAGAGTCTTAGAAACAGCGTTTTAGATGTTTCATACGTTCGTCAAACTTGTACAAAGCTCACTTAGACACTTATAAGCACTCAAGTTGCATGAAACTTAGTTTAGAGTCCTAGAAACCGCGTTGTTAGATGTTTCATAAGTTCGTCAAACTAGTACAAAGCTCATTGAGAAACTTATAAGCACTCATGTTGCATGAAACTTAGTTTAGAGTCCTAGAAACCGCGTTGTTTGTTTCATAAGTTCGTCGAACTTGTACAAAGCTTATTGAGACACTTATAAGCACTCATGTTGCATGAAACTTGGTTTAGAGGCCTACAAACCGCGTTGTAAGATGATTCATAAGTTCGTCAAACTAGTACAAAGCTCATTGAGACACTTATAAGCACTCATGTTACATGACACTTCGTTTAGAGTCTTAGAAACCGCGTTGTTAGATGTTTCATAAGTTCGTCAAACTTGTAAAAAGCTCATTGAGACACTTATAAGCACTCATGTTGCATAAAACTTGGTTTAGAGTCCTTGCAACCACATTGTTAGACGTTTCATAAGTTCGTCAAACTTGTACAAAGCTGATTGAGAAACTTATAAGCACTCATGTTGCATGAAACTTGGTTTAGAGTCCTAGAAACCGCGTTGTTAGATGTTTCATAAGTTTGTCAAACAAGTACAAAGCTCATTGAGACACTTATAAGCACTCATGTTGCATGAAACTTTGTTTAGAGTCCTAGAAACCGCGTTGTTAGATGTTTCATAAGTTCGTCAAACTTGTAAAAAGCTCATTGAGACACTTATAAGCACTCATGT
This sequence comes from Cochlearia excelsa, assembly GCA_963556525.1. Classification (NCBI taxonomy): domain Eukaryota; kingdom Viridiplantae; phylum Streptophyta; class Magnoliopsida; order Brassicales; family Brassicaceae; genus Cochlearia; species Cochlearia excelsa. The sequence goes on from CAUVZT010000006.1 coordinate 2,268,309, forward strand.
TGCATAAAACTTGGTTTAGAGTCGTAGCAACCATATTGTTAGACGTTTCATAAGTTCGTCAAACTTGTACAGAGCTGATTGAGAAACTTATAAGCACTCATGTTGCATGAAACTTGGTTTAGAATCCTAGAAACCGCGTTGTTAGATGTTTCATTAGTTCGTCAAACTTGAACACAAGCTCATTGAGACACTTATAAGAACTCATGTTGCATGAAACTTGGTTTAGAGTCTTATAAACCGCGTTGTTAGATGTTTCATAAGTTCGTAGAACTTGTACAAAGCTCATTGAGACACTTATAAGAACTCATGTTGCATGACACTTCGTTTAGAGTCTTAGAAACCGCGTTTTAGATGTTTCGTAAGTTCGTCAAACTTGTACAAAGCTCATTGAGACACTTATAAGCACTCATGTTGCATGAAACTTGGTTTAGAGTCCTAGAAACCGTGTTGTTAGATGTTTCATAAGTTCGTCGAACTAGTACAAAGCTCATTGAGACACTTATAAGCACTTATGTTGCATGAAACTTGGTTTAGAGTCCGAGAAACGAGTTGTTAGATGTTTCATAAGTTCGTCAAACTTGTACAAAGCTCATTGAGACACTTATAAGAACTCATGTTGAATGAAACTTGGTTTAGAGTCCTAGAAACGCGTTGTTAGATGTTTCATTAGTTCGTCAAACTTGTACAAAGCTCATTGAAACACTTATAAGAACTCATGTTGAAAGAAACTTGGTTTAGAGTCCTAGAAACCGCGTTGTTATATGTTTCATTAGTTCGTCAAACTTGTACAAAGCTCATTGAGACACTTATAAGAACTCATGTTGAAAGAAACTTGGTTTAGAGTCCTAGAAACCGCGTTGTTAGATGTTTCATAAGTTCGTCAAACTAGTACAAAGCTCATTGAGACACTTATAAGCACTCATGTTGCATGAAACTTAGTTTAGAGTTCTAGAAACCGTGTTGTTAGATGTTTCATAAGTTCGTTGAACTTGTACAAAGCTCATTGAGACACTTATAAGAACTCATGTTGCATGAAACTTGGTTTAGAGTCCTAGAAACCGCGTTGTAAGATGTTTCATAAGTTCGTCAAACTAGTACAAAGCTCATTGAGACACTCATAAGCACTCATGGTGCATGACACTTCGTTTAGAGTCCTAGAAACGCGTTGTTAGATGTTTCATAATATCGTCAAACTAGTACAAAGCTCATTGAGACACTTATAAGCACTCATGTTGCATAAAACTTGGTTTAGAGTCCTAGAAACGCGTTTTTAGATTTTTCATAAGTTCGTCAAACTTGTACAAAGCTCATTGAGACACTTATAAGCACTCATTTTGCATGAAACTTAGTTTAGAGTCCTAGAAACCGCGTTTTTAGATGTTTCATAAGTTCGTAGAACTTCAACAAAGCTCATTGAGACACTTATAAGCACTCATGTTGCATGAAACTTGGTTTAGAGTACTAGAAACCGCGTTGTTAGATGTTTCATAAGTTCGTCAAACTAGTACAAAGCTCATTGAGACACTTATAAGAACTCATGTTGCATGACACTTCGTTTAGAGTCTTAGAAACAGCGTTTTAGATGTTTCATAAGTTCGTCAAACTTGTACAAAGCTCATTGAGACACTTATAAGCACTCATGTTGCAAAAAACTTGGTTTAGAGTCCTAGCAACGCGTTGTTAGATGTTTCATAAGTTCATCAAACTTTTACAAACCTCATTGAGACACTTATAAGCAGTCATGTTGCATAAAACTTGGTATAGAGTCCTAGCAACCACATTGTTAGACGTTTCATAAATTCGTCAAACTTGTACAAAGTTGATTGAGAAACTTATAAGCACTCATGTTGCATGAAACTTGGTTTAGAGTCCTAAAAACGCGTTGTTAGATGTTTCATTAGTTCGTCGAACTTGTACAAAGCTCATTGAGACACTTATAAGAACTCATGTTGAAAGAAACTTGGTTTAGAGTCCTAGAAACCGCGTTGTTAGATGTTTCATAAGTTCGTCAAACAAGTACAAAGCTCATTGAGACACTTATAAGCACTCATGTTGCATGAAACTTTGTTTAGAGTCCTAGAAACCGCGTTGTTAGATGTTTCATAAGTTCTTCAAACTTGTAAAAAGCTCATTGAAACACTTATAAGCACTCATGTTGCATAAAACTTGGTTTAGAGTCCTTGCAACCACATTGTTAGACGTTTCATAAGTTCGTCAAACTTGTACAAAGCTGATTGAGAAACTTATAAGCACTCATGTTGCATGAAATTTGGTTTAGAGTCCTAGAAACCGCGTTGTTAGATGTTTCATAAGTTCGTCAAACAAGTACAAAGCTCATTGAGACACTTATAAGCACTCATGTTGCATGAAACTTTGTTTAGAGTCCTAGAAACCGCGTTGTTAGATGTTTCATAAGTTCGTCAAACTTGTAAAAAGCTCATTGAGACACTTATAAGCACTCATGTTGCATAAAACTTGGTTTAGAGTCCTAGCAACCATATTGGTAGACGTTTCATAAGTTCGTCAAACTTGTACAGAGCTAATTGAGAAACTTATAAGCACTCATGTTGCATGAAACTTGGTTTAGAGTCCTAGAAACCGCGTTGTTAGATGTTTCATTAATTCGTCAAACTTGAACACAAGCTCATTGAGACACTTATAAGAACTCATGTTGCATGAAACTTGGTTTAGAGTCCTAGAAACCGCGTTGTTAGATGTTTCATAAGTTCGTAGAACTTGTACAAAGCTTATTGAGACACTTATAAGAACTCATGTTGCATGACACTTTGTTTAGAGTCTTAGAAACCGCGTTTTAGATGTTTCGTAAGTTCGTCAAACTTGTACAAAGCTCAGTGAGACACTTATAAGCACTCATGTTGCATGAAACTTGGTTTAGAGTCCTAGAAACCGTGTTGTTAGATGTTTCATAAGTTCGTCGAACAAGTACAAAGCTCATTGAGACACTTATAAGCACTCATGTTGCATGAAACTTGGTTTAGAGTCCGAGAAACGAGTTGTTAGATGTTTCATAAGTTCGTCAAACTTGTACAAAGCTCATTGAGACACTTATAAGAACTCATGTTGAATGAAACTTGGTTTAGAGTCCTAGAAACGCGTTGTTAGATGTTTCATTAGTTCGTCAAACTTGTACAAAGCTCATTGAGACACTTATAAGAACTCATGTTGAAAGAAACTTGGTTTAGAGTCCTAGAAACCGCGTTGTTATATGTATCATTAGTTCGTCAAACTTGTACAAAGCTCATTGAGACACTTATAAGAACTCATGTTGAAAGAAACTTGGTTTAGAGTCCTAGAAACCGCGTTGTTAGATGTTTCATAAGTTCGTCAAACTAGTACAAAGCTCATTGAGACACTTATAAGCACTCATGTTGCATGAAACTTAGTTTAGAGTTCTAGAAACCGCGTTGTTAGATGTTTCATAAGTTCGCCCAACTTGTACAAAGCTCATTGAGACACTTATAAGCACTCATGTTGCATGAAACTTGGTTTAGAGTCCTAGAAACCGCGTTGTTAGATGTTTCATAAGTTCGTCAAACTAGTACAAAGCTCATTGAGACACTTATAAGCACTCATGGTGCATGACACTTCGTTTAGATTCCTAGAAACGCGTTGTTAGATGTTTCATAAGTTCGTCAAACTAGTACAAAGCTCATTGAGACACTTATAAGCACTCATGGTGCATGACACTTCGTTTAGAGTCCTAGAAACGCGTTGTTAGATGCTTCATAAGTTCATCAAACTAGTACAAAGCTCATTGAGACACTTATAAGCAGTCATGTTGCATAAAACTTGGTTTAGAGTCCTAGAAACGCGTTTTTAGATTTTTCATAAGTTCGTCAAACTTGTACAAAGCTCATTGAGACACTTATAAGCACTCATTTTGCATAAAACTTACTTTAGAGTCCTAGAAACCGCGTTTTTAGATGTTTCATAAGTTCGTAGAACTTCAACAAAGCTAATTGAGACACTTATAAGCACTCATGTTGCATGAAACTTTGTTTAGAGTACTAGAAACCGCGTTGTTAGATGTTTCATAAGTTCGTCAAACTAGTACAAAGCTCATTGAGACACTTATAAGAACTCATGTTGAATGAAACTTGGTTTAGAGTCCTAGAAACGCGTTGTTAGATGTTTCATTAGTTCGTCAAACTTGTACAAAGCTCATTGAGACACTTATAAGAACTCATGTTGAAAGAAACTTGGTTTAGAGTCCTAGAAACCGCGTTGTTATATGTTTCATTAGTTCGTCAAACTTGTACAAAGCTCATTGAGACACTTATAAGAACTCATGTTGAAAGAAACTTGGTTTAGAGTCCTAGAAACCGCGTTGTTAGATGTTTCATAAGTTCGTCAAACTAGTACAAAGCTCATTGAGACACTTATAAGCACTCATGTTGCATGAAACTTAGTTTAGAGTTCTAGAAACTGCGTTGTTAGATGTTTCATAAGTTCGCCCAACTTGTACAAAGCTCATTGAGACACTTATAAGCACTCATGTTGCATGAAACTTGGTTTAGAGTCCTAGAAACCGCGTTGTTAGATGTTTCATAAGTTCGTCAAACTAGTACAAAGCTCATTGAGACACTTATAAGCACTCATGGTGCATGACACTTCGTTTAGAGTCCTAGAAACGCGTTGTTAGATGTTTCATAAGTTCGTCAAACTAGTACAAAGCTCATTGAGACACTTATAAGCACTCATGGTGCATGACACTTCGTTTAGATTCCTAGAAACGCGTTGTTAGATGCTTCATAAGTTCGTCAAACTAGTACAAAGCTCATTGAGACACTTATAAGCACTCATGGTGCATGACACTTCGTTTAGAGTCCTAGAAACGCGTTGTTAGATGTTTCATAAGTTCGTCAAACTAGTACAAAGCTCATTGAGACACATATAAGCACTCATGTTGCATAAAACTTGGTTTAGAGTCCTAGACACGCGTTTTTAGATTTTTCATAAGTTCGTAGAACTTCAACAAAGCTAATTGAGACACTTATAAGCACTCATGTTGCATGAAACTTTGTTTACAGTACTAGAAACCGCGTTGTTAGATGTTTCATAAGTTCGTCAAACTAGTACAAAGCTCATTGAGACACTTATAAGAACTCATGTTGCATGACACTTCGTTTAGAGTCTTAGAAACAGCGGTTTAGATGTTTCATAAGTTCGTCAAACTTGTACAAAGCTCATTGAGACACTTATAAGCACTCATGTTGCAAAAAACTTGGTTTAGAGTCCTAGCAACGCGTTGTTAGATGTTTCATAAGTTCGTCAAACTTTTACAAACCTCATTGAGACACTTATAAGCACTCATGTTGCATAAAACTTGGTATAGAGTCCTAGCAACCACATTGTTAGACGTTTCATAAATTCGTCAAACTTGTACAAAGCTGATTGAGAAACTTAGAAGCACTCATGTTGCATGAAACTTGGTTTAGAGTCCTAAAAACGTGTTGTTAGATGTTTCATTAGTTCGTCGAACTTGTACAAAGCTCATTGAGACACTTATAAGAACTCATGTTGAAAGAAACTTGGTTTAGAGTCCTAGAAACCGCGTTGTTAGATGTTTCATAAGTTCGTCAAACAAGTACAAAGCTCATTGAGACACTTATAAGCATTCATGTTGCATGAAACTTTGTTTAGAGTCCTATAAACCGCGTTGTTAGATGTTTCATAAGTTCGTCAAACTTGTAAAAAGCTCATTGAGACACTTATAAGCACTCATGTTGCATAAAACTTGGTTTAGAGTCCTTGCAACCACATTGTTAGACGTTTCATAAGTTCGTCAAACTTGTACAAAGCTGATTGAGAAACTTATAACCACTCATGTTGCATGAAACTTGGTTTAGAGTCCTAGAAACCGCGTTGTTAGATGTTTCATAAGTTCGTCAAACAAGTACAAAGCTCATTGAGACACTTATAAGCACTCATGTTGCATGAAACTTTGTTTAGAGTCCTAGAAACCGCGTTGTTTGATGTTTCATAAGTACGTCAAACTTGTAAAAAGCTCATTGAGACACTTATAAGCACTCATGTTGCATAAAACTTGGTTTAGAGTCCTAGCAACCACATTGTTAGATGTTTCATAAGTTCGTCAAACTTGTACAGAGCTGATTGAGAAACTTATAAGCACTCATGTTGCATGAAACATGGTCTAGAGTCCTATAAACCGCGTTGTTAGATGTTTCATTAGTTCGTCAAACTTGAACAAAGCTCATTGAGACACTTATAAGAACTCATGTTGAAAGAAACTTGGTTTAGAGTCATAGAAACGCGTTGTTAGATGTTTCATTAGTTCGTCGAACTTGTACAAAGCTCATTGATACACTTATAAGAACTCATGTTGAAAGAAACTTGGTTAAGAACCTTAGAAACCGTGTTGTTAGATGTTTCATAACTTCGTCAAACTAGTACAAAGCTCATTGAGACACTTATAAGCACTCATGTTGCATGAAACTTAGTTTAGAGTCCTAGAAACCGCGTTGTTAGATGTTTCATAAGTTCGTCGAACTTGTACAAAGCTCATTGATACATTTATAAGCACTCATGTTGCATGAAACTTGGTTTAGAGTCCTAGAAACCGCGTTGTAAGATGATTCATAAGTTCGTCAAACTAGTACAAAGCTCATTGAGACACTTATAAGCACTCGTGTTGCATGACACTTCGTTTAGAGTCTTAGAAACCGCGTTGTTAGATGTTTCATAAGTTCGTCAAACTTGTACAAAGCTCATTGAGACACTTATAAGCACTCATGTTGCATAAAACTTGGTTTAGAATCCTAGAAACGCGTTGTTAGATGTTTCACAAGTTCATCAAACTTTTACAAACCTCATTGAGACACTTATAAGCACTCATGTTGCATTAAACTTGGTTTAGAGTCCTAGCAACCACATTGTTAGACGTTTCATAAATTCGTCAAACTTGTACAAAGCTTATTGAGAAACTTATAAGCACTCATGTTGCATGAAACTTGGTTTAGAGTCCTAAAAACGCGTTGTTAGATGTTTCATTAGTTCGTCGAACTTGTACAAAGCTCATTGAGACACTTATAAGAACTCATGTTGAAAGAAACTTGGTTTAGAGTCCTAGAAACCGCGTTGTTAGATGTTTCATAAGTTCGTCAAACAAGTACAAAGCTCATTGAGACACTTATAAGCACTCATGTTGCATGAAACTTTGTTTAGAGTCCTAGAAACCGCGTTGTTAGATGTTTCATAAGTTCGTCGAACTTGTAAAAAGCTCATTGAGACACTTATAAGCACTCATGTTGCATAAAACTTGGTTTAGAGTCCTTGCAACCACATTGTTAGACGTTTCATAAGTTCGTCAAACTTGTACAAAGCTGATTGAGAAACATATAAGCACTCATGTTGCATGAAACTTGGTTTTGAGTCCTAGAAACCGCGTTGTTAGATGTTTCATAAGTTCGTCAAACAAGTACAAAGCTCCTTGAGACACTTATAAGCACTCATGTTGCATGAAACTTTGTTTAGAGTCCTAGAAACCGCGTTGTTAGACGTTTCATAAGTTCGTCAAACTTGTAAAAAGCTCATGGAGACACTTATAAGCACTCATGTTGCATAAAACTTGGTTTAGAGTCCTAGCAACCACATTGTTAGACGTTTCATAAGATCGTCAAACTTGTACAGAGCTGATTGAGAAACTTATAAGCACTCATGTTGCATGAAACTTGGTTTAGAGTCCTAGAAACCGCGTTGTTAGATGTTTCATTAGTTCGTCAAACTTGAACAAAGCTCATTGAGACACTTATAAGAACTCATGTTGAAAGAAACTTGGTTTAGAGTCATAGAAACGCATTGTTAGATGTTTCATTAGTTCGTCAAACTTGTACAATGCTCATTGAGACACTTATAAGATCTCATGTTGAAAGAAACTTGGTTAAGAGCCTTAGAAACCGTGTTGTTAGATGTTTCATAACTTTGTCAAACTAGTACAAAGCTCATTGAGACACTTATAAGCACTCATGTTGCATGAAACTTAGTTTAGAGTCCTAGAAACCACGTTGTTAGATGTTTCATAAGTTCGTCGAACTTGTACAAAGCTCATTGATACATTTATAAGCACTCATGTTGCATGAAACTTGGTTTAGAGTCCTAGAAACCGCATTGTAAGATGATTCATAAGTTCGTCAAACTAGTACAAAGCTCATTGAGACACTTATAAGCACTCATGTTGCATGACACTTCGTTTAGAGTCGTAGAAACCGCGTTGTTAGATGTTTCATAAGTTCGTCAAACTTGTACAAAGCTCATTGAGACACTTATAAGCACTCATGTTGCATAAAACTTGGTTTAGAATCCTAGAAACGCGTTGTTAGATGTTTCACAAGTTCATCAAACTTTTACAAACCTCATTGAGACACTTATAAGCACTCATGTTGCATTAAACTTGGTTTAGAGTCCTAGCAACCACATTGTTAGACGTTTCATAAATTCGTCAAACTTGTACAAAGCTTATTGAGAAACTTATAAGCACTCATGTTGCATGAAACATGGTCTAGAGTCCTAGAAACCGCGTTGTTAGATGTTTCATTAGTTCGTCAAACTTGAACAAAGCTCATTGAGACACTTATAAGAACTCATGTTGAAAGAAACTTGGTTTAGAGTCATAGAAACGCGTTGTTAGATGTTTCATTAGTTCGTCGAACTTGTACAAAGCTCATTGATACACTTATAAGAACTCATGTTGAAAGAAACTTGGTTAAGAACCTTAGAAACCGTGTTGTTAGATGTTTCATAACTTCGTCAAACTAGTACAAAGCTCATTGAGACACTTATAAGCACTCATGTTGCATGAAACTTAGTTTAGAGTCCTAGAAACCGCGTTGTTAGATGTTTCATAAGTTCGTCGAACTTGTACAAAGCTCATTGATACATTTATAAGCACTCATGTTGCATGAAACTTGGTTTAGAGTCCTAGAAACCGCGTTGTAAGATGATTCATAAGTTCGTCAAACTAGTACAAAGCTCATTGAGACACTTATAAGCACTCGTGTTGCATGACACTTCGTTTAGAGTCTTAGAAACCGCGTTGTTATATGTTTCATAAGTTCGTCAAACTTGTACAAAGCTCATTGAGACACTTATAAGCACTCATGTTGCATAAAACTTGGTTTAGAATCCTAGAAACGCGTTGTTAGATGTTTCACAAGTTCATCAAACTTTTACAAACCTCATTGAGACACTTATAAGCACTCATGTTGCATTAAACTTGGTTTAGAGTCCTAGCAACCACATTGTTAGACGTTTCATAAATTCGTCAAACTTGTACAAAACTTATTGAGAAACTTATAAGCACTCATGTTGCATGAAACTTGGTTTAGAGTCCTAAAAACGCGTTGTTAGATGTTTCATTAGTTCGTCGAACTTGTACAAAGCTCATTGAGACACTTATAAGAACTCATGTTGAAAGAAACTTGGTTTAGAGTCCTAGAAACCGCGTTGTTAGATGTTTCATAAGTTCGTCAAACAAGTACAAAGCTCATTGAGACACTTATAAGCACTCATGTTGCATGAAACTTTGTTTAGAGTCCTAGAAACCGCGTTGTTAGATGTTTCATAAGTTCGTCGAACTTGTAAAAAGCTCATTGAGACACTTATAAGCACTCATGTTGCATAAAACTTGGTTTAGAGTCCTTGCAACCACATTGTTAGACGTTTCATAAGTTCGTCAAACTTGTACAAAGCTGATTGAGAAACATATAAGCACTCATGTTGCATGAAACTTGGTTTTGAGTCCTAGAAACCGCGTTGTTAGATGTTTCATAAGTTCGTCAAACAAGTACAAAGCTCCTTGAGACACTTATAAGCACTCATGTTGCATGAAACTTTGTTTAGAGTCCTAGAAACCGCGTTGTTAGACGTTTCATAAGTTCGTCAAACTTGTAAAAAGCTCATGGAGACACTTATAAGCACTCATGTTGCATAAAACTTGGTTTAGAGTCCTAGCAACCACATTGTTAGACGTTTCATAAGATCGTCAAACTTGTACAGAGCTGATTGAGAAACTTATAAGCACTCATGTTGCATGAAACTTGGTTTAGAGTCCTAGAAACCGCGTTGTTAGATGTTTCATTAGTTCGTCAAACTTGAACAAAGCTCATTGAGACACTTATAAGAACTCATGTTGAAAGAAACTTGGTTTAGAGTCATAGAAACGCATTGTTAGATGTTTCATTAGTTCGTCAAACTTGTACAATGCTCATTGAGACACTTATAAGATCTCATGTTGAAAGAAACTTGGTTAAGAGCCTTAGAAACCGTGTTGTTAGATGTTTCATAACTTTGTCAAACTAGTACAAAGCTCATTGAGACACTTATAAGCACTCATGTTGCATGAAACTTAGTTTAGAGTCCTAGAAACCACGTTGTTAGATGTTTCATAAGTTCGTCGAACTTGTACAAAGCTCATTGATACATTTATAAGCACTCATGTTGCATGAAACTTGGTTTAGAGTCCTAGAAACCGCATTGTAAGATGATTCATAAGTTCGTCAAACTAGTACAAAGCTCATTGAGACACTTATAAGCACTCATGTTGCATGACACTTCGTTTAGAGTCGTAGAAACCGCGTTGTTAGATGTTTCATAAGTTCGTCAAACTTGTACAAAGCTCATTGAGACACTTATAAGCACTCATGTTGCATAAAACTTGGTTTAGAATCCTAGAAACGCGTTGTTAGATGTTTCACAAGTTCATCAAACTTTTACAAACCTCATTGAGACACTTATAAGCACTCATGTTGCATTAAACTTGGTTTAGAGTCCTAGCAACCACATTGTTAGACGTTTCATAAATTCGTCAAACTTGTACAAAGCTTATTGAGAAACTTATAAGCACTCATGTTGCATGAAACTTGGTTTAGAGTCCTAAAAACGCGTTGTTAGATGTTTCATTAGTTCGTCGAACTTGTACAAAGCTCATTGAGACACTTATAAGAACTCATGTTGAAAGAAACTTGGTTTAGAGTCATAGAAACGCGTTGTTAGATGTTTCATTAGTTCGTCAAACTTGTACAATCCTCATTGAGACACTTATAAGAACTCATGTTGAAAGAAACTTGGTTAAGAGCCTTAGAAACCGTGTTGTTAGATGTTTCATAACTTTGTCAAACTAGTACAAAGCTCATTGAGACACTTATAAGCACTCATGTTGCATGAAACTTAGTTTAGAGTCCTAGAAACCGCGTTGTTAGATGTTTCATAAGTTCGTCGAACTTGTACAAAGCTCATTGATACATTTATAAGCACTCATGTTGCATGAAACTTGGTTTAGAATCCTAGAAACCGCGTTGTAAGATGATTCATAAGTTCGTCAAACTAGTACAAAGCTCATTGAGACACTTATAAGCACTCATGTTGCATGGCACTTCGTTTAGAGTCGTAGAAACCGCGTTGTTAGATGTTTCATAAGTTCGTCAAACTTGTACAAAGCTCATTGAGACACTTATAAGCACTCATGTTGCATAAAACTTGGTTTAGAATCCTAGAAACGCGTTGTTAGATGTTTCACAAGTTCATCAAACTTTTACAAACCTCATTGAGACACTTATAAGCACTCATGTTGCATTAAACTTGGTTTAGAGTCCTAGCAACCACATTGTTAGACGTTTCATAAATTCGTCAAACTTGTACAAAGCTTATTGAGAAACTTATAAGCACTCATGTTGCATGAAACTTGGTTTAAATTCCTAAAAACGCAATGTTAGATGTTTCATTAGTTCGTCGAACTTGTACAAAGCTCATTGAGACACTTATAAGAACTCATGTTGAAAGAAACTTGGTTTAGAGTCCTAGAAACCGCGTTGTTAGATGTTTCATAAGTTCGTCAAACAAGTACAAAGCTCATTGAGACACTTATAAGCACTCATGTTGCATGAAACTTTGTTTAGAGTCCTAGAAACCGCGTTGTTAGATGTTTCATAAGTTCGTCGAACTTGTAAAAAGCTCATTGAGACACTTATAAGCACTCATGTTGCATAAAACTTGGTTTAGAGTCCTTGCAACCACATTGTTAGACGTTTCATAAGTTCGTCAAACTTGTACAAAGCTGATTGAGAAACATATAAGCACTCATGTTGCATGAAACTTGGTTTTGAGTCCTAGAAACCGCGTTGTTAGATGTTTCATAAGTTCGCCAAACAAGTACAAAGCTCCTTGAGTCACTTATAAGCACTCATGTTGCATGAAACTTTGTTTAGAGTCCTAGAAACCGCGTTGTTAGACGTTTCATAAGTTCGTCAAACTTGTAAAAAGCTCATGGAGACACTTATAAGCACTCATGTTGCATAAAACTTGGTTTAGAGTCCTAGCAACCACATTGTTAGACGTTTCATAAGATCGTCAAACTTGTACAGAGCTGATTGAGAAACTTATAAGCACTCATGTTGCATGAAACTTGGTTTAGAGTCCTAGAAACCGCGTTGTTAGATGTTTCATTAGTTCGTCAAACTTGAACAAAGCTCATTGAGACACTTATAAGAACTCATGTTGAAAGAAACTTGGTTTAGAGTCATAGAAACGCATTGTTAGATGTTTCATTAGTTCGTCAAACTTGTACAATGCTCATTGAGACACTTATAAGAACTCATGTTGAAAGAAACTTGGTTAAGAGCCTTAGAAACCGTGTTGTTAGATGTTTCATAACTTTGTCAAACTAGTACAAAGCTCATTGAGACACTTATAAGCACTCATGTTGCATGAAACTTAGTTTAGAGTCCTAGAAACCACGTTGTTAGATGTTTCATAAGTTCGTCGAACTTGTACAAAGCTCATTGATACATTTATAAGCACTCATGTTGCATGAAACTTGGTTTAGAGTCCTAGAAACCGCATTGTAAGATTATTCATAAGTTCGTCAAACTAGTACAAAGCTCATTGAGACACTTATAAGCACTCATGTTGCATGACACTTTGTTTAGAGTCGTAGAAACCGCGTTGTTAGATGTTTCATAAGTTCGTCAAACTTGTACAAAGCTCATTGAGACACTTATAAGCACTCATGTTGCATAAAACTTGGTTTAGAATCCTAGAAACGCGTTGTTAGATGTTTCACAAGTTCATCAAACTTTTACAAACCTCATTGAGACACTTATAAGCACTCATGTTGCATTAAACTTGGTTTAGAGTCCTAGCAACCACATTGTTAGACGTTTCATAAATTCGTCAAACTTGTACAAAGCTTATTGAGAAACTTATAAGCACTCATGTTGCATGAAACTTGGTTTAGAGTCCTAAAAACGCGTTGTTAGATGTTTCATTAGTTCGTCGAACTTGTACAAAGTACATTGAGACACTTATAAGAACTCATGTTGAAAGAAACTTGGTTTAGAGTCATAGAAACGCGTTGTTAGATGTTTCATTAGTTCGTCAAACTTGTACAATGCTCATTGAGACACTTATAAGAACTCATGTTGAAAGAAACTTGGTTAAGAGCCTTAGAAACCGTGTTGTTAGATGTTTCATAACTTTGTCAAACTAGTACAAAGCTCATTGAGACACTTATAAGAACTCATGTTGCATGAAACTTAGTTTAGAGTCCTAGAAACCGCGTTGTTAGATGTTTCATAAGTTCGTCGAACTTGTACAAAGCTCATTGATACATTTATAAGCACTCATCTTGCATGAAACTTGGTTTAGAGTCCTAGAAACCGCGTTGTAAGTTGATTCATAAGTTCGTCAAACTAGTACAAAGCTCATTGAGACACTTATAAGCACTCATGTTGCATGACACTTCGTTTAGAGTCGTAGAAACCGCGTTGTTAGATGTTTCATAAGTTCGTCAAACTTGTACAAAGCTCATTGAGACACTTATAAGCACTCATGTTGCATAAAACTTGGTTTAGAATCCTAGAAACGCGTTGTTAGATGTTTCACAAGTTCATCAAACTTTTACAAACCTCATTGAGACACTTATAAGCACTCATGTTGCATTAAACTTGGTTTAGAGTCCTAGCAACCACATTGTTAGACGTTTCATAAATTCGTCAAACTTGTACAAAGCTTATTGAGAAACTTATAAGCACTCATGTTGCATGAAACTTGGTTTAGAGTCCTAAAAACGCGTTGTTAGATGTTTCATTAGTTCGTCGAACTTGTACAAAGCTCATTGAGACACTTATAAGAACTCATGTTGAAAGAAACTTGGTTTAGAGTCATAGAAACGCGTTGTTAGATGTTTCATTAGTTCGTCAAACTTGTACAATGCTCATTGAGACACTTATAAGAACTCATGTTGAAAGAAACTTGGTTAAGAGCCTTAGAAACCGTGTTGTTAGATGTTTCATAACTTTGTCAAACTAGTACAAAGCTCATTGAGACACTTATAAGAACTCATGTTGCATGAAACTTAGTTTAGAGTCCTAGAAACCGCGTTGTTAGATGTTTCATAAGTTCGTCGAACTTGTACAAAGCTCATTGATACATTTATAAGCACTCATGTTGCATGAAACTTGGTTTAGAGTCCTAGAAACCGCGTTGTAAGTTGATTCATAAGTTCGTCAAACTAGTACAAAGCTCATTGAGACACTAATAAGCACTCATGTTGCATGACACTTCGTTTAGAGTCGTAGAAACCGCGTTGTTAGATGTTTCATAAGTTCGTCAAACTTGTACAAAGCTCATTGAGACACTTATAAGCACTCATGTTGCATAAAACTTGGTTTAGAATCCTAGAAACGCGTTGTTAGATGTTTCACAAGTTCATCAAACTTTTACAAACCTCATTGAGACACTTATAAGCACTCATGTTGCATTAAACTTGGTTTAGAGTCCTAGCAACCACATTGTTAGACGTTTCATAAATTCGTCAAACTTGTACAAAGCTTATTGAGAAACTTATAAGCACTCATGTTGCATGAAACATGGTCTAGAGTCCTAGAAACCGCGTTGTTAGATGTTTCATTAGTTCGTCAAACTTGAACAAAGCTCATTGAGACACTTATAAGAACTCATGTTGAAAGAAACTTGGTTTAGAGTCATAGAAACGCGTTGTTAGATGTTTCATTAGTTCGTCGAACTTGTACAAAGCTCATTGATACACTTATAAGAACTCATGTTGAAAGAAACTTGGTTAAGAACCTTAGAAACCGTGTTGTTAGATGTTTCATAACTTCGTCAAACTAGTACAAAGCTCATTGAGACACTTATAAGCACTCATGTTGCATGAAACTTAGTTTAGAGTCCTAGAAACCGCGTTGTTAGATGTTTCATAAGTTCGTCGAACTTGTACAAAGCTCATTGATACATTTATAAGCACTCATGTTGCATGAAACTTGGTTTAGAGTCCTAGAAACCGCGTTGTAAGATGATTCATAAGTTCGTCAAACTAGTACAAAGCTCATTGAGACACTTATAAGCACTCGTGTTGCATGACACTTCGTTTAGAGTCTTAGAAACCGCGTTGTTATATGTTTCATAAGTTCGTCAAACTTGTACAAAGCTCATTGAGACACTTATAAGCACTCATGTTGCATAAAACTTGGTTTAGAATCCTAGAAACGCGTTGTTAGATGTTTCACAAGTTCATCAAACTTTTACAAACCTCATTGAGACACTTATAAGCACTCATGTTGCATTAAACTTGGTTTAGAGTCCTAGCAACCACATTGTTAGACGTTTCATAAATTCGTCAAACTTGTACAAAACTTATTGAGAAACTTATAAGCACTCATGTTGCATGAAACTTGGTTTAGAGTCCTAAAAACGCGTTGTTAGATGTTTCATTAGTTCGTCGAACTTGTACAAAGCTCATTGAGACACTTATAAGAACTCATGTTGAAAGAAACTTGGTTTAGAGTCCTAGAAACCGCGTTGTTAGATGTTTCATAAGTTCGTCAAACAAGTACAAAGCTCATTGAGACACTTATAAGCACTCATGTTGCATGAAACTTTGTTTAGAGTCCTAGAAACCGCGTTGTTAGATGTTTCATAAGTTCGTCGAACTTGTAAAAAGCTCATTGAGACACTTATAAGCACTCATGTTGCATAAAACTTGGTTTAGAGTCCTTGCAACCACATTGTTAGACGTTTCATAAGTTCGTCAAACTTGTACAAAGCTGATTGAGAAACATATAAGCACTCATGTTGCATGAAACTTGGTTTTGAGTCCTAGAAACCGCGTTGTTAGATGTTTCATAAGTTCGTCAAACAAGTACAAAGCTCCTTGAGACACTTATAAGCACTCATGTTGCATGAAACTTTGTTTAGAGTCCTAGAAACCGCGTTGTTAGACGTTTCATAAGTTCGTCAAACTTGTAAAAAAGCTCATGGAGACACTTATAAGCACTCATGTTGCATAAAACTTGGTTTAGAGTCCTAGCAACCACATTGTTAGACGTTTCATAAGATCGTCAAACTTGTACAGAGCTGATTGAGAAACTTATAAGCACTCATGTTGCATGAAACTTGGTTTAGAGTCCTAGAAACCGCGTTGTTAGATGTTTCATTAGTTCGTCAAACTTGAACAAAGCTCATTGAGACACTTATAAGAACTCATGTTGAAAGAAACTTGGTTTAGAGTCATAGAAACGCATTGTTAGATGTTTCATTAGTTCGTCAAACTTGTACAATGCTCATTGAGACACTTATAAGATCTCATGTTGAAAGAAACTTGGTTAAGAGCCTTAGAAACCGTGTTGTTAGATGTTTCATAACTTTGTCAAACTAGTACAAAGCTCATTGAGACACTTATAAGCACTCATGTTGCATGAAACTTAGTTTAGAGTCCTAGAAACCACGTTGTTAGATGTTTCATAAGTTCGTCGAACTTGTACAAAGCTCATTGATACATTTATAAGCACTCATGTTGCATGAAACTTGGTTTAGAGTCCTAGAAACCGCATTGTAAGATGATTCATAAGTTCGTCAAACTAGTACAAAGCTCATTGAGACACTTATAAGCACTCATGTTGCATGACACTTCGTTTAGAGTCGTAGAAACCGCGTTGTTAGATGTTTCATAAGTTCGTCAAACTTGTACAAAGCTCATTGAGACACTTATAAGCACTCATGTTGCATAAAACTTGGTTTAGAATCCTAGAAACGCGTTGTTAGATGTTTCACAAGTTCATCAAACTTTTACAAACCTCATTGAGACACTTATAAGCACTCATGTTGCATTAAACTTGGTTTAGAGTCCTAGCAACCACATTGTTAGACGTTTCATAAATTCGTCAAACTTGTACAAAGCTTATTGAGAAACTTATAAGCACTCATGTTGCATGAAACTTGGTTTAGAGTCCTAAAAACGCGTTGTTAGATGTTTCATTAGTTCGTCGAACTTGTACAAAGCTCATTGAGACACTTATAAGAACTCATGTTGAAAGAAACTTGGTTTAGAGTCATAGAAACGCGTTGTTAGATGTTTCATTAGTTCGTCAAACTTGTACAATCCTCATTGAGACACTTATAAGAACTCATGTTGAAAGAAACTTGGTTAAGAGCCTTAGAAACCGTGTTGTTAGATGTTTCATAACTTTGTCAAACTAGTACAAAGCTCATTGAGACACTTATAAGCACTCATGTTGCATGAAACTTAGTTTAGAGTCCTAGAAACCGCGTTGTTAGATGTTTCATAAGTTCGTCGAACTTGTACAAAGCTCATTGATACATTTATAAGCACTCATGTTGCATGAAACTTGGTTTAGAATCCTAGAAACCGCGTTGTAAGATGATTCATAAGTTCGTCAAACTAGTACAAAGCTCATTGAGACACTTATAAGCACTCATGTTGCATGACACTTCGTTTAGAGTCGTAGAAACCGCGTTGTTAGATGTTTCATAAGTTCGTCAAACTTGTACAAAGCTCATTGAGACACTTATAAGCACTCATGTTGCATAAAACTTGGTTTAGAATCCTAGAAACGCGTTGTTAGATGTTTCACAAGTTCATCAAACTTTTACAAACCTCATTGAGACACTTATAAGCACTCATGTTGCATTAAACTTGGTTTAGAGTCCTAGCAACCACATTGTTAGACGTTTCATAAATTCGTCAAACTTGTACAAAGCTTATTGAGAAACTTATAAGCACTCATGTTGCATGAAACTTGGTTTAAATTCCTAAAAACGCAATGTTAGATGTTTCATTAGTTCGTCGAACTTGTACAAAGCTCATTGAGACACTTATAAGAACTCATGTTGAAAGAAACTTGGTTTAGAGTCCTAGAAACCGCGTTGTTAGATGTTTCATAAGTTCGTCAAACAAGTACAAAGCTCATTGAGACACTTATAAGCACTCATGTTGCATGAAACTTTGTTTAGAGTCCTAGAAACCGCGTTGTTAGATGTTTCATAAGTTCGTCGAACTTGTAAAAAGCTCATTGAGACACTTATAAGCACTCATGTTGCATAAAACTTGGTTTAGAGTCCTTGCAACCACATTGTTAGACGTTTCATAAGTTCGTCAAACTTGTACAAAGCTGATTGAGAAACATATAAGCACTCATGTTGCATGAAACTTGGTTTTGAGTCCTAGAAACCGCGTTGTTAGATGTTTCATAAGTTCGCCAAACAAGTACAAAGCTCCTTGAGACACTTATAAGCACTCATGTTGCATGAAACTTTGTTTAGAGTCCTAGAAACCGCGTTGTTAGACGTTTCATAAGTTCGTCAAACTTGTAAAAAGCTCATGGAGACACTTATAAGCACTCATGTTGCATAAAACTTGGTTTAGAGTCCTAGCAACCACATTGTTAGACGTTTCATAAGATCGTCAAACTTGTACAGAGCTGATTGAGAAACTTATAAGCACTCATGTTGCATGAAACTTGGTTTAGAGTCCTAGAAACCGCGTTGTTAGATGTTTCATTAGTTCGTCAAACTTGAACAAAGCTCATTGAGACACTTATAAGAACTCATGTTGAAAGAAACTTGGTTTAGAGTCATAGAAACGCATTGTTAGATGTTTCATTAGTTCGTCAAACTTGTACAATGCTCATTGAGACACTTATAAGAACTCATGTTGAAAGAAACTTGGTTAAGAGCCTTAGAAACCGTGTTGTTAGATGTTTCATAACTTTGTCAAACTAGTACAAAGCTCATTGAGACACTTATAAGCACTCATGTTGCATGAAACTTAGTTTAGAGTCCTAGAAACCACGTTGTTAGATGTTTCATAAGTTCGTCGAACTTGTACAAAGCTCATTGATACATTTATAAGCACTCATGTTGCATGAAACTTGGTTTAGAGTCCTAGAAACCGCATTGTAAGATTATTCATAAGTTCGTCAAACTAGTACAAAGCTCATTGAGACACTTATAAGCACTCATGTTGCATGACACTTTGTTTAGAGTCGTAGAAACCGCGTTGTTAGATATTTCATAAGTTCGTCAAACTTGTACAAAGCTCATTGAGACACTTATAAGCACTCATGTTGCATAAAACTTGGTTTAGAATCCTAGAAACGCGTTGTTAGATGTTTCACAAGTTCATCAAACTTTTACAAACCTCATTGAGACACTTATAAGCACTCATGTTGCATTAAACTTGGTTTAGAGTCCTAGCAACCACATTGTTAGACGTTTCATAAATTCGTCAAACTTGTACAAAGCTTATTGAGAAACTTATAAGCACTCATGTTGCATGAAACTTGGTTTAGAGTCCTAAAAACGCGTTGTTAGATGTTTCATTAGTTCGTCGAACTTGTACAAAGTACATTGAGACACTTATAAGAACTCATGTTGAAAGAAACTTGGTTTAGAGTCATAGAAACGCGTTGTTAGATGTTTCATTAGTTCGTCAAACTTGTACAATGCTCATTGAGACACTTATAAGAACTCATGTTGAAAGAAACTTGGTTAAGAGCCTTAGAAACCGTGTTGTTAGATGTTTCATAACTTTGTCAAACTAGTACAAAGCTCATTGAGACACTTATAAGAACTCATGTTGCATGAAACTTAGTTTAGAGTCCTAGAAACCGCGTTGTTAGATGTTTCATAAGTTCGTCGAACTTGTACAAAGCTCATTGATACATTTATAAGCACTCATGTTGCATGAAACTTGGTTTAGAGTCCTAGAAACCGCGTTGTAAGTTGATTCATAAGTTCGTCAAACTAGTACAAAGCTCATTGAGACACTTATAAGCACTCATGTTGCATGACACTTCGTTTAGAGTCGTAGAAACCGCGTTGTTAGATGTTTCATAAGTTCGTCAAACTTGTACAAAGCTCATTGAGACACTTATAAGCACTCATGTTGCATAAAACTTGGTTTAGAATCCTAGAAACGCGTTGTTAGATGTTTCACAAGTTCATCAAACTTTTACAAACCTCATTGAGACACTTATAAGCACTCATGTTGCATTAAACTTGGTTTAGAGTCCTAGCAACCACATTGTTAGACGTTTCATAAATTCGTCAAACTTGTACAAAGCTTATTGAGAAACTTATAAGCACTCATGTTGCATGAAACTTGGTTTAGAGTCCTAAAAACGCGTTGTTAGATGTTTCATTAGTTCGTCGAACTTGTACAAAGCTCATTGAGACACTTATAAGAACTCATGTTGAAAGAAACTTGGTTTAGAGTCATAGAAACGCGTTGTTAGATGTTTCATTAGTTCGTCAAACTTGTACAATGCTCATTGAGACACTTATAAGAACTCATGTTGAAAGAAACTTGGTTAAGAGCCTTAGAAACCGTGTTGTTAGATGTTTCATAACTTTGTCAAACTAGTACAAAGCTCATTGAGACACTTATAAGAACTCATGTTGCATGAAACTTAGTTTAGAGTCCTAGAAACCGCGTTGTTAGATGTTTCATAAGTTCGTCGAACTTGTACAAAGCTCATTGATACATTTATAAGCACTCATGTTGCATGAAACTTGGTTTAGAGTCCTAGAAACCGCGTTGTAAGTTGATTCATAAGTTCGTCAAACTAGTACAAAGCTCATTGAGACACTTATAAGCACTCATGTTGCATGACACTTCGTTTAGAGTCGTAGAAACCGCGTTGTTAGATGTTTCATAAGTTCGTCAAACTTGTACAAAGCTCATTGAGACACTTATAAGCACTCATGTTGCATAAAACTTGGTTTAGAATCCTAGAAACGCGTTGTTAGATGTTTCACAAGTTCATCAAACTTTTACAAACCTCATTGAGACACTTATAAGCACTCATGTTGCATTAAACTTGGTTTAGAGTCCTAGCAACCACATTGTTAGACGTTTCATAAATTCGTCAAACTTGTACAAAGCTTATTGAGAAACTTATAAGCACTCATGTTGCATGAAACTTGGTTTAGAGTCCTAAAAACGCGTTGTTAGATGTTTCATTAGTTCGTCGAACTTGTACAAAGCTCATTGAGACACTTATAAGAACTCATGTTGAAAGAAACTTGGTTTAGAGTCCTAGAAACCGCGTTGTTAGATGTTTCATAAGTTCGTCAAACAAGTACAAAGCTCATTGAGACACTTATAAGCACTCATGTTGCATGAAACTTTGTTTAGAGTCCTAGAAACCGCGTTGTTAGATGTTTCATAAGTTCGTCGAACTTGTAAAAAGCTCATTGAGACACTTATAAGCACTCATTTTGCATAAAACTTGGTTTAGAGTCCTTGCAACCACATTGTTAGACGTTTCATAAGTTCGTCAAACTTGTACAAAGCTGATTGAGAAACTTATAAGCACTCATGTTGCATGAAACTTGGTTTAGAGTCCTAGAAACCGCGTTGTTAGATGTTTCATAAGTTCGTCAAACAAGTACAAAGCTCATTGAGACACTTATAAGCACTCATGTTGCATGAAACTTAGTTTAGAGTCCTAGAAACCGCGTTGTTAGATGTTTCATAAGTTCGTCGAACTTGTACAAAGCTCATTGAGACACTTATAAGCACTCATGTTGCATGAAACTTGGTTTAGAGTCCTAGAAACCGCGTTGTAAGATGATTCATTGTTAGATTTTAAGAGAATAGACCGAGAGTATGTGAGATTTAGAAGAGATTTGATTTCGGTGTTCTTCATGTTCTTGAAGAACATAAAGAGAGATTAGAGAGAGAATAGAGGATAAACATGTTTATTAATCTCATAAAGGTTGTTTTCAAAGATTACAAGGTAAAGCAAGATAAATACAAAGCTAATATGACCGTTAGAGGATAAGAGCGCTAAAAGAGAGTTTGACCGGGAGGAACCGCGCGCGTCCGCGTGGAAGCGCATGTTACCGAGCGCTGACCGTACCGCGGTAAGGAAACTATCGGGCGCCGGATAAGTTTACCGAGCTCCCAATGTACCGCGGTACGGTAAAAAGGTAAGTTTTGGTTTAGACCAAAACCAGACTCCGTCTCCACACGTCTACCTTTCCTCCTTCATGGTTACCTCTTAAACCATCCTTCTCAGTCAATACTTTGCCTTTACGAGCTAGACTTGCACTCCAAGTCTTGTAATCTTTGAACCGGACTAAATGCCTTGGTGGATAGGAATTAGTCTTAACACTCCCCCTCAAGCTTAGCCCAATGCAATGGCTAAGCTTGGAACCGCATACTTCACCTCGTTAAAACCCTCAAAGAGAAAACCACTTGGGATAAAACTCCTTGAAGGAAAAAGAGTATGAAGCATACGGTTAGGGTCTTCTAGTTTCTGGTCAAGTAGTGAGTCCTAGCTTGGGTAGCACGTACTCACATACTTTCAGACTTGCTGACTTGGTGAAGACATCAGCTAGTTGGTCTTGGCTCTTTGTGTAGCAGGGAAGGATAGTTCCCTTTACCATTTGTTCCCGGACTTTGTGGCAATCCATCTCTATGTGCTTTGTCCTCTCATGAAACACAGAATTGGAGGCAATATGAATGGCTGCCTTGTTGTCACAGTGCATGGTGATTGGCTTCCTGATGTTTATGCCAAGATCCCCAAGGAGATTCTTCAACCACATAAGCTCTTGAGTAAGTTTCCTCATGGCTCTGTATTCGGATTCTGCACTTGAACATGACACAATTTTTTGCTTCTTGGTCTTCCAAGTAACCAGATTCCCTCCAATGAATGTGCAGTATCCTGTAGTGGATCTCCTATCATCCACATCCCCTGCATAGTCAGCATCACAATAGCCTACCACTTCTGTGTTCTGATTCCTTCCCATCCAAATGCCTTGGCTTGATGTACCTTTGAGATACTTGACTATCCTTTGTACCATGTTCCAGTGATGAATCTTTGGCCTTTGCATGTGTTGGCTAATCTGGTTCACAGCAAAACATATGTCAGGCCTGGTTATGGTCAAGTAGATAAACTTACCCACAATGCGACTATAGAGCTTCTGGTCTTTGAAGGGTTGGTCTTCAAGCTCCCCCTCTCTAATGACTTTGTAGCCGTCCTCCAATGGTGTTCTTGCAGCCTTGGAATCGATGTGACCTGTTTCATTAAGAAGATCCAAGGTATATTTCCTTTGGGAGAGAAAGAGACCCTCTTCGGATCTACTTATCTCAATTCCAAGGAAGTATTTCATCTTCCCCAAATCTTTAATATCAAACATAGTCTTTAGATAGTTTTTAGTTTCAGCAATTCCTACCTTGTTATCCCCAGAGATGACTATGTCATCCACGTAGATGAGGATAACCACCATACCTTCCTTTGATTGGAGGGTGAATAAAGTGTGATCGGCTTGACTCATCTTGAATCCCCTTGTCACTAGAGTGGTGCTGAGTTTGTGGTACCATGCTCTTGGAGATTGCTTGAGCCCATAGATGGCCTTTCTCAATCTCAACATTTTCCCTGGTGTTACAGAGTCTTCTAATCCGGGAGGTGGAGTCATGTAGACTTCTTCTTCTAACTCTCCTTGAAGGAAAGCATTCTTGACATCCATTTGCCAAAGTTCCCAATCCAGGTTCACGGCTAGAGATAGGATTACTCTTACCGTGTGGAGTTTAGCAACTGGGGCAAAAGTATCCAAATAGTCTTCACCATACGTCTGTGTAAATCCTCTTGCTACCAGTCTTGCCTTGTGCCTCTCAATGTCACCGTTGCTCAGGTACTTGATTGTGAACACATATCTTGAGCTTACTGCCTTCTTGCCTTTAGGTAGATCAGCCTCATCCCAAGTGTGGTTACGTTCCATTGCTTGATTTTCAGCTTTTACCGCATTAACCCATACTTCATGCTCAATAGCCTCTTCATAGGTTCTTGGAACCCAATGTTGCTCTATTTTGGCGATGAAAGGTTGATGATCATGTGGGAAAGAAGCCATGGAGCATACTGCTTGGATAGGATGGGCTACAGCATTGCTGTTGAAGTAGACTCTGGTGTTTTTCCAGTTTGAACTTGGCTGCTTGATCCTAATACTTCTTCTTGGTACCACAGGAGCAGCTTGATCATGTACTTCTTGATTAACCGTTTCTTCAGTGGCTTGAGTATCCTCTGGTTCTCCTTGGTACTCTTCTTGAGTATCGGGTTCTTCCCTTTGATCCTCATGACCTCTTTGATCATCATAAGTTTCAGGTTCAGGTTCTTGTGTATCTTCATTGTTCCCCCTTCATGATCAAGGTGGGAGTCTTGATGCACATGTTGTTGAGTAGATTCTGTTCTTGTTACTTCATTGATGTCCATTCCCAAATTCCTCATTAGGTTCTTAAGACTAGTTGCTCTATCTGTGGCAGATTCAGGAATATCCTTAACACTTTCCCAAGTGTTGCCCTGATAGCAACTCTGTCCTTCAATGAACTTAACATCTCTTGAGACAAGGACTCTTCTTGTTTCAGGGACATAACATTTGTATCCCTTCTGTGTGCTTGAGTAGCCTATGAACATAACTTTTGTGCTCTTTGCATCTAGCTTGTTCCGTTGCTCTCCTGGCACAAAGACAAAGCACACACAACCAAACACTCTTAGGTGGTTTATAAAGGGTTTAGCTTTATTCAATACCTGATATGGGGATTGGTTTTCCAATATTTGTGTTGGTGTTCTGTTGATGAGGTAGCAAGCTGTGGAGACAGCATCCGACCAAAAGCGTCTAGGTACATTCATGTGGAACATCATGGATCTTGTGACTTCCATCAAGTGCCTATTCTTCCTCTCGGCAACGCCATTTTGTTGAGGAGTGTAAGGGCAGCTTGTTTGGTGCAAGATCCCATGTTTTGCCATATGTTCTTTGAAGGCATTGCTTGTGTATTCCCCACCATTATCTGATCTAAAACACTTAATCTTTGCATGATATTGGTTAGTGATATAGTTTTGAAAGTTTTTGAAAGCGTCTAACACCCTATCTTTTGAAGGAAGCAAAGTTAGCCAAGTATATTTTGATTTTTCATCAATAAAAGTCACAAAATATGCTTGGTTTTCTCTAGATTTGCAAGGTGAAGACCATACATCAGAATGCACAAGGTCAAAACATTTTTCATAAACCATTTTAGAGTTTGAAATGACAGATTTATGGTGCTTGCCCAAAATGCAAGACTCACAAGTGTTATGATCAAAAAAAACATTTTGCAAAAGAGTTTTTAAAGCTTTGACATGCGGATGGCCTAATCTATAGTGCCATAAAACATTGTTAGCCTCAGCCAAAACAGAGTTAAAAGCAGAATGAAAAACAGAGCTTGACACTTCTTTGTCAAGGATGTAGAGATCTCCCCTGGTGATCCCCTTCCCAATCACTTCTTTACTTTCAATATCCTGAAATATGACTTCATTAGGACTAAAAATGACATTACAATTGAGATCACAAGCAATTCTTTTAACCGAGATAAGATTGGATGTAAAGCTAGGCATGTACAAGGCTTGAGAATCTCTATTGAACAACCTAAGATTACCTAATCCTGTCACAGGGATTCTACTACCATTAGCAATAATCACATTTCCTAGGGCAGGTTTAACATCAGTAATCAAGTTCTTATTGCTAATCATATGATGAGATGCTCCTGAGTCAATAATGATAGGTTTTATCGGTTTCTCAATTACTTGAGCACTAAGAGAGTAAAGAGAATCCATACCAGAACCCTTAAGGGCTTTGATGAGTGCCTCCAAGTCAGATTTCCTTACGTACTCATCTGTGTAAGGCACCATCGCCGTGGATTCCTCTTCCTTATCTTTGGAGCTCATGGTACTAGTGCTAGGACTGGTTGCATCTTCACTTGAGAGATTTGCCTTGGCATCCTTGAATTTGGCCGGCTTGAGATGGGGGTTTAAGATCCAGCATTTGTCCTTGGAGTGCCCTTTCTTCTTGCAATGATCACATAGAGTGGCTCTTCTTTCCTCATACGTCTTGGAGCTTGACTTGTATGCTACTTTGTTGGCGGTGACCAGCTCGTTCTTGTTGCCGAATAGCTCAATAGATTCGTGCTCTCTTTGTAACTGAGCACACACTTCCTCAAGGTTGGGCAGAGTATCCGAACGGAGTAAGTGCTTGATCACATCTTTGTAGCTACTATTGAGTGTTAGGAGAAGACCAAAGACTTTGTCTTGCTCTCTACTCTCATTAAGGGTCTTGGGATCAACACTACTCGGACGTAACATCTCTAGTTCTGCCCATAGACTTCTAAACCTCCCAAAATGTTTAGTGAACTCCATATCTTCCTGGTTTAGATCGTTAATCGCCTTCTTGACCTCATATACCCGGCTAAGATTGGAAATATTGCCATAAACCGTTTGGAGGGTATCCCAAAGATCCTTAGCACTCTCACAGTATGAGTAAGCTTCAAGGATAGACGAATCCAGAGATCCTTATATGATTCCTAACACCTTTTGGTCCTCTTGGAACCACTTGTTTTCTTTGGTGAGAGATTCACTCTCCGTGAGAGTGATATCCGAGATTGTTGCTTGTGATTTGAGAATGTGGTTCCAGAGACCACGACCACATAGAGCAATCTTCACGGTCCTTGCACATAAGAGATAGTTAATCCCTTTAAGAGTTACCGGACAAGAGATCTTCTTATGTTCCTTGTCCTCCATGAAGAAAGATGATGACTTTTGGTTTTGAATCGAGCAAAGATTGAAAGTTTAGAGAGAAAACAGAGTCTAGATCTAGAAAGCTTGTGTTTTTGGATAGAGACCGAGAGAAAAAGATATAAAGTTTGGATCTTTATATGTTTTCAAGTCACAAAAGGCACAAAGCTAGAAACTTTGAACTAGATCTGGGAAAAACAGAGAATTTTATGAATCCGAAGTCCAGATCTTAAAGAATCCGACTTCTTTTGGATGAAAGCTTTTGTGTATAGGATAGAAACAAGCTTCACAATGAAAAAGTTTGAATCTTTGACACAAAAACGAGAGAAACAAGAGAAAGATTAGACCTTTATGAAAACGGAGGATGAAAAACAGAGAATATAAGGATGCGGAAGCTAGATTAATGGTTCAAGAGCAAGTTTGCTCTGATACCATGTTAGATTTTAAGAGAATAGACCGAGAGTATGTGAGATTTAAAAGAGATTTGATTTCGGTGTTCTTCATGTTCTTGAAGAACATAAAGAGAGATTAGAGAGAGAATAGAGGATAAACATGTTTATTAATCTCATAAAGGTTGTTTTCAAAGATTACAAGGTAAAGCAAGATAAATACAAAGCTAATATGACCGTTAGAGGATAAGAGCGCTAAAAGAGAGTTTGACCGGGAGGAACCGCGCGCGTCCGCGGGGAAGCGCATGTTACCGAGCGCTGACCGTACCGCGGTAAGGAAACTATCGGGCGCCGGATAAGTTTACCGAGCTCCCAATGTACCGCGGTACGGTAAAAAGGTAAGTTTTGGTTTAGACCAAAACCAGACTCCGTCTCCACACGTCTACCTTTCCTCCTTCATGGTTACCTCTTAAACCATCCTTCTCAGTCAATACTTTGCCTTTACGAGCTAGACTTGCACTCCAAGTATTGTAATCTTTGAACCGGACTAAATGCCTTGGTGGATAGGCATTAGTCTTAACATTTTTTTTTTTTTTTTTTTAAGATGATTCATAAGTTCGTCAAACTAGTACAAAGCTCATTGAGACACTTATAAGAACTCATGTTGAAAGAAACTTGGTTTATAGTCCTAGAAACCGCGTTGTTAGATGTTTCATAAGTTCGACAAACAAGTACAAAGCTCATTGAGACACATATAAGCACTCATGTTGCATGAAACTTAGTTTAGAGTCCTAGAAACCGCGTTGTTAGATGTTTCACAAGTTCGTCAAACTTGTAAAAAGCTCATTGAGACACTTATAAGCACTCATGTTGCATAAAACTTGGTTTAGAGTCCTAGCAACCACATTGTTAGACGTTTCATAAGTTCGTCAAACTTGTACAAAGTTGATTGAGAAACTTATAAGCACTCATGTTGCATGAAACTTGGTTTAGAGTCCTAGAAACCGCGTTGTTAGATGTTTCATTACTTCGTCAAACTTGAACAAAGCTCATTGAGACACTTATAAGAACTCATGTTGCATGAAACTTGGTTTAAAGTCCTAGAAACCGCGTTGTTAGATATTTCATAAGTTCGTAGAACTTGTACAAAGCTCATTGAGACACTTATAAGAACTCATGTTGCATGACACTTCGTTTAGAGTCTTAGACACCGCGTTTTAGATGTTTCATAAGTTCGTCAAACTTGTACAAAGCTCATTGAGACACTTATAAACACTCATGTTGCATAAAACTTTGTTTAGAGTCCTAGCAACCACATTGTTAGACGTTTCATAAGTTCGTCAAACTTGCACAAAGCTGATTGAGAAACTTGTAAGCACTCATGTTGCATGAAACTTGGTTTAGAGTCCTAGAAACTGCGTTGTTAGATGTTTCATTAGTTCGTCAAACTTGAACAAAGCTCATTGAGACACTTATAAGAACTCATGTTGCATGAAACTTGGTTTAAAGTCCTAGAAACCGCGTTGTTAGATGTTTCATAAGTTCGTAGAACTTGTACAAAGCTCATTGAGACACTTATAAGAACTCATGTTGCATGACACTTCGTTTAGAGTCTTAGACACCGCGTTTTAGATGCTTCATAAGTTCGTCAAACTTGTAGAAAGCTCATTGAGACACTTATAAGCACTCATGTTTCATGAAACTTGGTTTAAAGTCCTAGAAAATGCGTTGTTAGATGTTTCATAAGTTCGTCGAACTAGTAAAAAGCTCATTGAGACACTTATAAGCACTCATGTTGCATGAAACTTGGTTTAGTGTCCGAGAAACGAGTTGTTAGATGTTTCATAAGTTCGTCAAACTTGTACAAAGCTCATTGAGACACTTATAAGAACTCATGTTGCATGAAACTTGGTTTAGAGTCATAGAAACGCGTTGTTAGATGTTTCATTAGTTCGTCAAACTTGTACAAAGCTCATTGAGACACTTATAAGAAATCATGTTGAAAGAAACTTGGTTTAGAGTCCTAGAAACCGCGTTGTTAGATGTTTCATTAGTTCGTCAAACTTGTACAAAGCTCATTGAGACACTTATAAGAACTCATGTTGAAAGAAACTTGGTTTAGAGTCCTAGAAACCGCGTTGTAAGATGTTTCATAAGTTCGTCAAACTAGTACAAAGCTCATTGAGACACTTATAAGCACTCATGTTGCATGAAACTTAGTTTAGAGTCCTAGAAACCGCGTTGTTAGATGTTTCATAAGTTCGCCGAACTTGTACAAAGCTCATTGAGACACTTATAAGCACTCATGTTGCATGAAACGTGGTTTAGAGTCCTAGAAACCGCGTTGTAAGATGTTTCATAAGTTCGTCAAACTAGTACAAAGCTCATTGAGACACTTATAAGCACTCATGGTGCATGACACATCGTTTAGAGTCCTAGAAACGCGTTGTTAGATGTTTCATAAGTTCGTCAAACTAGTACAAAGCTCATTGAGACACTTATAAGCACTCATGTTGCAGAAAACTTGGTTTAGAGTCCTAGAAACGCGTTTTTAGATTTTTCATAAGTTCGTCAAACTTGTACAAAGCTCATTGAGACACTTATAAGCACTCATGTTGCATAAAACTTGGTTTAGAATCCTAGAAACGCGTTTTTAGATGTTTCATAAGTTCATCAAACTTTTACAAACCTCATTGAGACACTTATAAGCACTCATGTTGCATGAAACTTGGTTTAGAGTCCTAGCAACCACATTGTTAGACGTTTCATAAATTCGTCAAACTTGTACAAAGCTGATTGAGAAACTTATAAGCACTCATGTTGCATGAAACTTGGTTTAGAGTCCTAAAAACGCGTTGTTAGATGTTTCATTAGTTCGTCAAACTTGTACAAAGCTCATTGAGACACTTATAAGAACTCATGTTGAAAGAAACTTGGTTTAGAGTCCTAGAAACCGCGTTGTTAGATGTTTCATAAGTTCGACAAACAAGTACAAAGCTCATTGAGACACTTATAAGCTCTCATGTTGCATGAAACTTAGTTTAGAGTCCTAGAAACCGCGTTGTTAGATGTTTCATAAGTTCGTCAAACTTGTAAAAAGCTCATTGAGACACTTATAAGCACTCATGTTGCATAAAACTTGGTTTAGAGTCCTAGCAACCACATTGTTAGACGTTTCATAAGTTCGTCAAACTTGTACAAAGCTGATTGAGAAACTTATAAGCACTCATGTTGCATGAAACTTGGTTTAGAGTCCTAGAAACCGCGTTGTTAGATGTTTCATTAGTTCGTCAAACTTGAACAAAGCTCATTGAGACACTTATAAGAACTCATGTTGCATGAAACTTGGTTTAGAGTCCTAGAAACCGCGTTGTTAGATGTTTCATAAGTTCGTAGAACTTGTACAAAGCTCATTGAGACACTTATAAGAACCTATGTTGCATGACACTTCGTTTAGAGTCTTAGAAACCGCGTTTTAGATGTTTCAAAAGTTCGTCAAACTTGTACAAAGCTCATTGAGACACGTATAAGCACTCATGTTGCATGAAACTTGGTTTAAAGTCCTAGAAACCGCGTTGTTAGATGTTTCATAAGTTCGTCGAACTAGTAAAAAGCTCATTGAGACACTTATAAGCACTCATGTTGCATAAAACTTGGTTTAGAGTCCTAGCAACCACATTGTTAGACGTTTCATAAGTTCGTCAAACTTGTACAAAGTTGATTGAGAAACTTATAAGCACTCATGTTGCATGAAACTTGGTTTAGAGTCCTATAAACCGCGTTGTTAGATGTTTCATTACTTCGTCAAACTTGAACAAAGCTCATTGAGACACTTATAAGAACTCATGTTGCATGAAACTTGGTTTAAAGTCCTAGAAACCGCGTTGTTAGATATTTCATAAGTTCGTAGAACTTGTACAAAGCTCATTGAGACACTTATAAGAACTCATGTTGCATGACACTTCGTTTAGAGTCTTAGACACCGCGTTTTAGATGTTTCATAAGTTCGTCAAACTTGTACAAAGCTCATTGAGACACTTATAAACACTCATGTTGCATAAAACTTGGTTTAGAGTCCTAGCAACCACATTGTTAGACGTTTCATAAGTTCGTCAAACTTGTACAAAGCTGATTGAGAAACTTGTAAGCACTCATGTTGCATGAAACTTGGTTTAGAGTCCTAGAAACCGCGTTGTTAGATGTTTCATTAGTTCGTCAAACTTGAACAAAGCTCATTGAGACACTTATAAGAACTCATGTTGCATGAAACTTGGTTTAAAGTCCTAGAAACCGCGTTGTTAGATGTTTCATAAGTTCGTAGAACTTGTACAAAGCTCATTGAGACACTTATAAGAACTCATGTTGCATGACACTTCGTTTAGAGTCTTAGACACCGCGTTTTAGATGTTTCATAAGTTCGTCAAACTTGTAGAAAGCTCATTGAGACACTTATAAGCACTCATGTTTCATGAAACTTGGTTTAAAGTCCTAGAAAACGCGTTGTTAGATGTTTCATAAGTTCGTCGAACTAGTAAAAAGCTCATTGAGACACTTATAAGCACTCATGTTGCATGAAACTTGGTTTAGTGTCCGAGAAACGAGTTGTTAGATGTTTCATAAGTTCGTCAAACTTGTACAAAGCTCATTGAGACACTTATAAGAACTCATGTTGCATGAAACTTGGTTTAGAGTCCTAGAAACGCGTTGTTAGATGTTTCATTAGTTCGTCAAACTTGTACAAAGCTCATTGAGACACTTATAAGAACTCATGTTGAAAGAAACTTGGTTTAGAGTCCTAGAAACCGCGTTGTTAGATGTTTCATTAGTTCGTCAAACTTGTACAAAGCTCATTGAGACACTTATAAGAACTCATGTTGAAAGAAACTTGGTTTAGAGTCCTCGAAACCGCGTTGTAAGATGTTTCATAAGTTCGTAAAACTAGTACAAAGCTCATTGAGACACTTATAAGAACTCATGTTGCATGAAACTTAGTTTAGAGTCCTAGAAACCGCGTTGTTAGATGTTTCATAAGTTCGCCGAACTTGTACAAAGCTCATTGAGACACTTATAAGCACTCATGTTGCATGAAACGTGGTTTAGAGTCCTAGAAACCGCGTTGTAAGATGTTTCATAAGTTCGTCAAACTAGTACAAAGCTCATTGAGACACTTATAAGCACTCATGGTGCATGACACTTCGTTTAGAGTCCTAGAAACGCGTTGTTAGATGTTTCATAAGTTCGTCAAACTAGTACAAAGCTCATTGAGACACTTATAAGCACTCATGTGGCATAAAACTTGGTTTAGAGTCCTAGAAACGCGTTTTTAGATTTTTCATAAGTTCGTCAAACTTGTACAAAGCTCATTGAGACACTTATAAGCACTCATGTTGCATAAAACTTGGTTTAGAATCCTAGAAACGCGTTGTTAGATGTTTCATAAGTTCATCAAACTTTTACAAACCTCATTGAGACACTTATAAGCACTCATGTTGCATTAAACTTGGTTTAGAGTCCTAGCAACCACATTGTTAGACGTTTCATAAATTCGTCAAACTTGTACAAAGCTGATTGAGAAACTTATAAGCACTCATGTTGCATGAAACTTGGTTTAGAGTCCTAAAAACGCGTTGTTAGATGTTTCATTAGTTCGTCAAACTTGTACAAAGCTCATTGAGACACTTATAAGAACTCATGTTGAAAGAAACTTGGTTTAGAGTCCTAGAAACCGCGTTGTTA
This sequence comes from Cochlearia excelsa, assembly GCA_963556525.1. Taxonomy (NCBI): domain Eukaryota; kingdom Viridiplantae; phylum Streptophyta; class Magnoliopsida; order Brassicales; family Brassicaceae; genus Cochlearia; species Cochlearia excelsa. The sequence goes on from CAUVZT010000006.1 coordinate 2,301,331, forward strand.
GATGTTTCATAAGTTCGTCAAACAAGTACAAAGCTCATTGAGACACTAATAAGCACTCATGTTGCATGAAACTTAGTTTAGAGTCCTAGAAACCGCGTTGTTAGATGTTTCATAAGTTCGTCAAACTTGTAAAAAGCTCATTGAGACACTTATAAGCACTCATGTTGCATAAAACTTGGTTTAGAGTCCTAGCAACCACATTGTCAGACGTTTCATAAGTTCGTCAAACTTGTACAAAGCTGATTGAGAAACTTATAAGCACTCATGTTGCATGAAACTTGGTTTAGAGTCCTAGAAACCGCGTTGTTAGATGTTTCATTAGTTCGTCAAACTTGAACAAAGCTCATTGAGACACTTATAAGAACTCATGTTGCATGAAACTTGGTTTAGAGTCCTAGAAACCGCGTTGTTAGATGTTTCATAAGTTCGTAGAACTTGTACAAAGCTCATTGAGACACTTATAAGAACTCATGTTGCATGACACTTCGTTTAGAGTCTTAGAAACCGCGTTTTAGATGTTTCAAAAGTTCGTCAAACTTGTACAAAGCTCATTGAGACACTTATAAGCACTCATGTTGCATGAAACTTGGTTTAAAGTCCTAGAAACCGCGTTGTTAGATGTTTCATAAGTTCGTCGAACTAGTAAAAAGCTCATTGAGACACTTATAAGCACTCATGTTGCATAAAACTTGGTTTAGAGTCCTAGCAACCACATTGTTAGACGTTTCATAAGTTCGTCAAACTTGTACAAAGTTGATTGAGAAACTTATAAGCACTCATGTTGCATGAAACTTGGTTTAGAGTCCTACAAACCGCGTTGTTAGATGTTTCATTACTTCGTCAAACTTGAACAAAGCTCATTGAGACACTTATAAGAACTCATGTTGCATGAAACTTGGTTTAAAGTCCTAGAAACCGCGTTGTTAGATATTTCATAAGTTCGTAGAACTTGTACAAAGCTCATTGAGACACTTATAAGCACTCATGTTGCATGAAACTTGGTTTAGAGTCCTAGAAACCGAGTTGTTAGATGTTTCATAAGTTTGTCAAACTTGTACAAAGCTCACTGAGACACTTATAAGCACTCATGTTGCATGAAACTTAGTTTAGAGTCCTAGAAACCGAGTTGTTAGATGTTTCATAAGTTTGTCAAACTAGTACAAAGCTCATTGAGAAACTTATAAGCACTCATGTTGCATGAAACTTAGTTTAGAGTCCTAGAAACCGCGTTGTTAGATGTTTCATAAGTTCGTCGAACTTGTACAAAGCTCATTGAGACACTTATAAGCACTCATGTTGCATGAAACTTGGTTTAGAGTCCTAGAAACCGCGTTGTAAGATGATTCATAAGTTCGTCAAACTAGTACAAAGCTCATTGAGACACTTATAAGCACTCATGTTGCATGACACTTTGTTTAGAGTCTTAGAAACCGCGTTGTTAGATGTTTCATAAGTTCGTCAAACTTGTACAAAGCTCATTGAGACACTTATAAGCACTCATGTTGCATAACACTTGGTTTAGAATCCTAGAAACGCGTTGTTAGATGTTTCATAAGTTCATCAAACTTTTACAAACCTCATTGAGATACTTATAAGCACTCATGTTGCATTAAACTTGGTTTAGAGTCCTAGTAACCGCGTTGTTAGATGTTTCATTAGTTCTTCAAACTTGTACAAAGCTCATTGGGACACTTATAAGAACTCATGTTGAAAGAAACTTGGTTAAGAGCCCTAGAAACCGCGTTGTTAGATGTTTCATAAGTTCGCCAAACTAGTACAAAGCTCATTGAGACACTTATAAGCACTCATGTTGCATGAAACTTAGTTTAGAGTCCTAGAAACCGCGTTGTTAGATGTTTCATAAGTTCGTCGAACTTGTACAAAGTTCATTGATACACTTATAAGCACTCATGTTGCATGAAACTTAGTTTAGAGTCCTAGAAACCGCGTTGTCAGATGTTTCATAAGTTTGTCAAACTAGTACAAAGCTCATTGAGACACTTATAAGCACTCATGGTGCATGACACTTCGTTTAGAGTCCTAGAAACGCGTTGTTAGATGTTTCATAAGTTCGTCAAACTAGTACAAAACTCATTGAGACACTTATAAGCACTCATGTTGCATAAAACTTGGTTTAGAGTCCTAGAAACGCGTTGTTAGATGTTTCATAAGTTCGTCAAACTTGTACAAAGTTCATTGAGACACTTATAAGAACTCATGTTGCATAAAACTTGGTTTAGAGTCCTAGCAACCACATTGTTAGACGTTTCATAAGTTCGTCAAACAAGTGCAAAGCTCATTGAGACACTTATAATCACTCATGTTGCATGAAATTTAGTTTAGAGTCCTAGAAACCGCGTTGTTAGATGTTTCATAAGTTCGTAGAACTTGTACAAAGCTCATTGAGACACTTATAAGCACTCATGTTGCATGAAACTTGGTTTAGAGTACTAGAAACCGCGTTGTTAGATGTTTCATAAGTTCGTCAAACTAGTACAAAGCTCACTAAGACACTTATAAGCACTCATGTTGCATGAAACTTAGTTTAGAGTCCTAGAAACCGCGTTGTTAGATGTTTCATAAGTTTGTCAAACTAGTACAAAGCTCATTGAGAAACTTATAAGCACTCATGTTGCATGAAACTTAGTTTAGAGTCCTAGAAACCGTGTTGTTAGATGTTTCATAAGTTCGTCGATCTTGTACAAAGCTCATTGAGACACTTATAAGCACTCATGTAGCATGAAACTTGGTTTAGAGTCCTAGAAACCGCGTTGTAAGATGATTCATAAGTTCGTCAAACTAGTACAAAGCTCATTGAGACACTTATAAGCACTCATGTTGAATGACACTTCGTTTAGAGTCTTAGAAACCGCGTTGTTAGATGTTTCATAAGTTCGTCAAACTTGTACAAAGCTCATTGAGACACTTATAAGCACTCATGTTGCATAAAACTTGGTTTAGAATCCTAGAAACGCGTTGTTAGATGTTTCACAAGTTCATCAAACTTTTACAAACCTCATTGAGACACTTATAAGCACTCATGTTGCATTAAACTTGGTTTTGAGTCCTAGCAACCACATTGTTAGACGTTTCATAAATTCGTCAAACTTGTACAAAGCTGATTGAGAAACTTATAAGCACTCATGTTGCATGAAACTTGGTTTAGAGTCCTAAAAACGCGTTGTTAGATGTTTCATTAGTTCGTCAAACTTGTACAAAGGTCATTGAGACACTTATAAGAACTCATGTTGAAAGAAACTTGGTTTAGAGTCCTAGAAACCGCGTTGTTAGATGTTTCATAAGTTCGTCAAACAAGTAAAAAGCTCATTGAGACACATATAAGCACTCATGTTGCATGAAACTTAGTTTAGAGTCCTAGAAACCGTGTTGTTATATGTTTCATAAGTTCGTCAAACTAGTAAAAAGCTCATTGAGACACTTATAAGCACTCATGTTGCATAAAACTTGGTTTAGAGTCCTAGCAACCACATTGTTAGACGTTTCATAAGTTCGTCAAACTTGTACAAAGCTGATTGAGAAACTTATAAGCACTCATGTTGCATGAAACTTGGTTTAGAGTCCTAGAAACCGCGTTGTTAAATGTTTCATAAGTTCGTAGAACTTGTACAAAGCTCATTGAGACACTTATAAGAACTCATGTTGCATGACACTTCGTTTAGAGTCTTAGAAACCGCGTTTTAGATGTTTCATAAGTTCGTCAAACTTGTACAAAGCTCATTGAGACACTTATAAGCACTCATGTTGCATGAAACTTGGTTTAGAGTCCTAGTAACCGCGTTGTTAGATGTTTCATTAGTTCGTCAAACTTGTACAAAGCTCATTGAGACACTTATAAGAACTCATGTTGAATGAAACTTGGTTTAGAGTCCTAGAAACCGCGTTGTTAGATGTTTCATTAGTTCGTCAAACTTGTACAAAGCTCATTGAGACACTTATAAGAACTCATGTTGAAAGAAAATTGGTTTAGAGTCCTAGAAACCGCGTTGTTAGATGTTTCATAAGTTCGTCAAACTAGTACAAAGCTCATTGAGACACTTATAAGCACTCATTTTGCATTAAACTTGGTTTAGAGTCCTAGTAACCGCGTTGTTAGATGTTTCATTAGTTCGTCAAACTTGTACAAAGCTCATTGAGACACTTATAAGCACTCATGTTGCATGAAACTTCGTTTAGAGTCCTAGAAACCGCGTTGTTAGATGTTTCATAAGTTCGTCAAACTAGTACAAAGCTCATTGAGACACTTATAAGCACTCATGTTGCATAAAACTTGGTTTAGAGTCCTAGAAACGCGTTTTTAGATTTTTCATAAGTTGTCAAACTTGTATAAAGCTCATTGAGACACTTATAAGCACTCATTTTGCATGAAACTTAGTTTAGAGTCCTAGAAATCGCGTTGTTAGATGTTTCTTAAGTTCGTAGAACTTCAACAAAGCTCATTGAGACACTTATAAGCACTTAAGTTGCATGAAACTTGGTTTAGAGTACTAGAAACCGCGTTGTTAGATGTTTCATAAGTTCGTCAAACTAGTACAAAGCTCATTGAGACACTTATAAGAACTCATGTTGCATGACACTTCGTTTAGAGTCTTAGAAACAGCGTTTTAGATGTTTCATAAGTTCGTCAAACTTGTACAAATGATACGATCTTAACCGCGGGATCGAGCTCTGGACTAGGCTGAATGAAGAGCTGGGGCGTGTGGATGGAATAGAGAGCTAATGGAGGTGGATTAGACAACGAGCAGGGGCAGAGGATGATGGTGAAGGTATCATAAGGATGGTGGACGTCTCAAACAAGTGATGGCAGCTTGCTTGATGGATAGATGATGAGGTGAATGATGGTGAGAGTGGCGGCGGTATAGTAACTCAAGAACAGAACTCGGTGGAGGGAAGTGGAGGTGGAAGAGGTGCGAGATGGAAGGGGAACTTCTCAAGCAGCCGATGGAATTGGATGCTGGATGTTTGTAGAGACTTAAGGAAGAGGATCTCTCTTATGAAAGTCTCGAATTCGAATCACTCGAATCGATGGTAACAAGCTCAATCTCAGAGCAAGAAAGGAGTCTAAACAAGAAGTGATTTTCGATATTGCTTGACTAAGGAGGTAAGAAGGAGGCGTGACCCTTTATAAAGAGATAGCACATGTTGCTTCTTCTTTAGGGCTTCACGAAATCAAGAGAAAAGGAAATTGCAAAACAGAAAAGGAAATTGCAAAACGGCGCAACGTTTTAAAGAAACGAGAAAAACAACGAAGCGTTTGGGATAGAATGGCGAGTAGTGTGTAGTGTCTCGCCATACACTCTTCAAGATATTGAAACTAAATAACCGACGTAGTGCTCTTCTTGGCCTCGTTAAAACCCTTGCATAGTAAACCCTATGGGACAAACCTACGCAAAGGGAAAGAGTACCAAGTCGAAACACTTAGTCACTTAGTTTCATTACCTTGGTATTCTTTCTAGGCCATGATGAAGATGTTGAATAAGCTCCTAGCTTTTGATCGCGTGATCGCTCCTTTTGGTTCCTCGGTTCGCGGTGGTCGGGCGCCTGTATGGTCGATGCCGAAGTGGTCGATGCCGATGTGTTCGATGCCGATGTGGTCGATGCCGATGTGGTCGATGCCGATGTGGTCGATGCCGATGTGGTCGATGCCGATGTGGTCGATGCCGATGTCCGTCTCCGGGTTCGGCTCTATGGTCATATCAGAGCTTCTTTTATCCATCTCTTTGGCTTTGAACCTTGTGATCCATTCCTCGGGTACAAGCTCAGCTATATGATCCTCCTCATCGAATGACAAGCTAGGCGAGATCGCATCAACAAAGCTCACTGAGACACTTATAAGCACTCATGTTGCATGAAACTTAGTTTAGAGTCCTAGAAACCGCGTTGTTAGATGTTTCATAAGTTTGTCAAACTAGTACAAAGCTCATTGAGAAACTTATAAGCACTCATGTTGCATGGAACTTAGTTTAGAGTCCAAGAAACCGTGTTGTTAGATGTTTCATAAGTTCGTCGACCTTGTACAAAGCTCATTGAGACACTTATAAGCACTCATGTTGCATGAAACTTGGTTTAGAGTCCTAGAAACCGCGTTGTAAGATGATTCATAAGTTCGTCAAACTAGTACAAAGCTCATTGAGACACTTATAAGCACTCATGTTGAATGACACTTCGTTTAGAGTCTTAGAAACCGCGTTGTTAGATGTTTCATAAGTTCGTCAAACTTGTACAAAGCTCATTGAGACACTTATAAGCACTCATGTTGCATAAAACTTGGTTTAGAATCCTAGAAACGCGTTGTTAGATGTTTCATAAGTTCATCAAACTTTTACAAACCTCATTGAGACACTTATAAGCACTCATGTTGCATTAAACTTGGTTTAGAGTCCTAGCAACCACATTGTTAGACGTTTCATAAATTCGTCAAACTTGTACAAAGCTGATTGAGAAACTTATAAGCACTCATGTTGCATGAAACTTGGTTTAGAGTCCTAAAAACGCGTTGTTAGATGTTTCATTAGTTCGTCAAACTTGTACAAAGGTCATTGAGACACTTATAAGAACTCATGTTGAAAGAAACTTGGTTTAGAGTCCTAGAAACCGCGTTGTTAGATGTTTCATAAGTTCGTCAAACAAGTAAAAAGCTCATTGAGACACATATAAGCACTCATGTTGCATGAAACTTAGTTTAGAGTCCTAGAAACCGTGTTGTTATATGTTTCATAAGTTCGTCAAACTTGTAAAAAACCTCATTGAGAAACTTATAAGCACTCATGTTGCATAAAACTTGGTTTAGAGTCCTAGCAACCACATTGTTAGACGTTTCATAACTTCGTCAAACTTGTACAAAGCTGATTGAGAAACTTATAAGAACTCATGTTGCATGAAACTTGGTTTAGAGTCCTAGAAACCGCGTTGTTAGATGTTTCATAAGTTCGTAGAACTTGTACAAAGCTCATTGAGACACTTATAAGAACTCATGTTGCATGACACTTCGTTTAGAGTCTTAGAAACCGCGTTTTAGATGTTTCATAAGTTCGTCAAACTTGTACAAAGCTCATTGAGACACTTATAAGCACTCATGTTGCATGAAACTTGGTTTAGAGTCCTAGTAACCGCGTTGTTAGATGTTTCATTAGTTCGTCAAACTTGTACAAAGATCATTGAGACACTTATAAGAACTCATGTTGAAAGAAACTTGGTTTAGAGTCCTAGAAACCGCGTTGTTAGATGTTTCATTAGTTCTTCAAACTTGTACAAAGCTCATTGAGACACTTATAAGAACTCATGTTGAAAAAAACTTGGTTTAGAGTCCTAGAAACCGCGTTGTTAGATGTTTCATAAGTTCGTCAAACTAGTACAAAGCTCATTGAGACACTTATAAGCACTCATTTTGCATTAAACTTGGTTTAGAGTCCTAGTAACCGCGTTGTTAGATGTTTCATTAGTTCGTCAAACTTGTACAAAGCTCATTGAGACACTTATAAGCACTCATGTTGCATGAAACTTCGTTTAGAGTCCTAGAAACCGCGTTGTTAGATGTTTCATAAGTTCGTCAAACTAGTACAAAGCTCATTGAGACACTTATAAGCACTCATGTTGCATAACACTTGGTTTAGAGTCCTAGAAACGCGTTTTTAGATTTTTCATAAGTTCGTCAAACTTGTACAAAGCTCATTGAGACACTTATAAGCACTCATTTTGCATGAAACTTAGTTTAGAGTCCTAGAAATCGCGTTGTTAGATGTTTCATAAGTTCGTAGAACTTCAACAAAGCTCATTGAGACACTTATAAGCACTTAAGTTGCATGAAACTTGGTTTAGAGTACTAGAAACCGCGTTGTTAGATGTTTCATGAGTTCGTCAAACTAGTACAAAGCTCATTGAGACACTTATAAGAACTCATGTTGCATGACACTTCGTTTAGAGTCTTAGAAACAGCGTTTTAGATGTTTCATAAGTTCGTCAAACTTGTACAAAGCTCATTGAGACACTTATAAGCACTCATGTTGCATAAAACTTGGTTTAGAGTCCTAGCAACCACATTGTTAGACGTTTCATAAGTTCGTCAAACTTGTACAAAGCTGATAGAGAAACTTATAAGCACTCATGTTGCATGAAACTTGGTTTAGAGTCCCAGAAACCGCGTTGTTAGATGTTTCATTAGTTCGTCAAACTTGAACAAAGCTCATTGAGACACTTATAAGAACTCATGTTGAAAGAAACTTAGTTTAGAGTCCTAGAAACCGCGTTTTAGATGTTTCATAAGTTCGTCAAACTTGTACAAAGCTCACTGAGACACTTATAAGCACTCATGTTGCATGAAACTTGGTTTAGAGTCCTAGAAACCGCGTTCTTAGATGTTTCATAAGTTCGTAGAACTTGTACAAAGCTCATTGAGACACTTATAAGAACTCATGTTGCATGACACTTCGTTTAGAGTCTTAGAAACCGCGTTTTAGATGTTTTATAAGTTCGTCAAACTTGTACAAAGCTCACTGAGACACTTATAAGCACTCATGTTGCATGAAACTTGGTTTAGAGTCCTAGAAACCGCGTTGTTAGATGTTTCATAAGTTCGTCGAACTAGTAAAAAGCTCATTGAGACACTTATAAGCACTCATGTTGCATGAAACTTGGTTTAGAGACCGAGAAACGAGTTGTTAGATGTTTCATAAGTTCGTCAAACTTGTAAAAAGCTCATTGAGACACTTATAAGAACTCTTGTTGCATGAAACTTGTTTTAGAGTCCTAGAAACGCGTTGTTAGATGTTTCATTAGTACGTCAAACTTGTACAAAGCTCATTGAGACACTTATAAGAACTCATGTTGAAAGAAACTTGGTTTAGAGTCCTAGAAATGTGTTGTTAGATGTTTCATTAGTTCGTCAAACTTGTACAAAGCTCATTGAGACACTTATAAGAACTCATGTTGAAAGAAACCTGGTTTAGAGTCCTAGAAACGCGTTGTTAGATGTTTCATAAGTTCGTCAAACTAGTACAAAGCTCATTGAGACACTTATAAGTACTCATGTTGCATAAAACTTGGTTTAGAGTCCTAGAAACGCGTTTTTAGATGTTTCATAAGTTCGTCAAATTTGTACAAAGCTCATTGAGACACTTATAAGCACTCATGGTGCATGACACTTCGTTTAGAGTCCTAGAAACGCATTGTTAGATGTTTCATAAGTTCGTCAAACTAGTACAAAGCTCATTGAGACACTTATAAGCACTCATGTTGCATAAAACTTGGTTTAAAGTCCTAGAAACGCGTTTTTAGATTTTTCATAAGTTCGTCAAACTTGTACAAAGCTCATTGAGACACTTATAAGCACTCATTTTGCATGAAACTTAGTTTAGAGTCCTAGAAACCACGTTGTTAGATGTTTCATAAGTTCGTAGAACTTGTACAAAGCTCATTGAGACACTTATAAGCACTCATGTTGCATGAAACTTGGTTTAGAGTACTAGAAACCGCGTTGTTAGATGTTTCATAAGTTCGTCAAACTAGTACAAAGCTCATTGAGACACTTATAAGAACTCATGTTGCATGACACTTCGTTTAGAGTCTTAGAAACAGCGTTTTAGATGTTTCATAAGTTCGTCAAACTTGTACAAAACTCATTGAGACACTTATAAGCACTCATGTTGCAAAAAACTTGGTTTAGAGTCCTAGCAACGCGTTGTTAGATGTTTCATAAGTTCGTCAAACTTGAACAAAGCTCATTGAGACACTTATAAGCACTGATGTTGCATGAAACTTGGTTTAGAGTCCTAGAAACCGCGTTGTTAGATGTTTCATAAGTTCGTCGAACTAGTAAAAAGCTCATTGAGACAGTTATAAGCACTCATGTTGCATGAAACTTGGTTTACAGTCCGAGAAACGAATTGTTAGATGTTTCATAAGTTCGTCAAACTTGTACAAAGCTCATTGAGACACTTATAAGAACTCATGTTGAAAGAAACTAGGTTTAGAGTCCTAGAAACCGCGTTGTTAGATGTTTCATAAGTTCGTCAAACTAGTACAAAGCTCATTGAGACACTTATAAGCACTCATGTTGCATGAAACTTAGTTTAGAGTCCTAGAAACCGTGTTGTTAGATGTTTCATAAGTTCGCCGAACTTGTACAAAGCTCATTGAGACACTTATAAGCACTCATGTTGCATGAAACTTGGTTTAGAGTCCTAGAAACCGCGTTGTAAGATGTTTCATAAGTTCGTCAAACTAGTACAAAGCTCGTTGAGACACTTATAAGCACTCATGGTGCATGACACTTCGTTTAGAGTCCTAGAAACGCGTTGTTAGATGTTTCATAAGTTCGTCAAACTATTACAAAGCTCATTGAGACACTTATAAGCACTCATGTTGCATAAAACTTGGTTTAGAGTCCTAGAAACGCGTTTTTAGATTTTTCATAAGTTCGTCAAACTTGTACAAAGCTCATTGAGACACTTATAAGCACTCATTTTGCATGAAACTTAGTTTAGAGTCCTAGAAACCGCGTTGTTAGATGTTTCATAAGTTCGTAGAACTTGTACAAAGCTCATTGAGACACTTATAAGCACTCATGTTGCATGAAACTTTGTTTAGAGTACTAGAAACCGCGTTGTTAGATGTTTCATAAGTTCGTCAAACTAGTACAAAGCTCATTGAGACACTTATAAGAACTCATGTTGCATGACACTTCGTTTAGAGTCTTAGAAACCGCGTTTTAGATGTTTCATAAGTTCGTCAAACTTGTACAAAGCTCATTGAGACACTTATAAGCACTCATGTTGCATGAAACTTGGTTTAGAGTACTAGAAACCGCGTTGTTAGATGTTTCATAAGTTCGTCAAACTAGTACAAAGATCATTGAGACACTTATAAGAACTCATGTTGCATGACACTTCGTTTAGAGTCTTAGAAACCGCGTTTTAAATGTTTCATAAGTTCGTCAAACTTGTACAAAGCTCATTGAGACACTTATAAGCACTCATGTTGCAAAAAACTTGGTTTAGAGTCCTAGCAACGCGTTGTTAGATGTTTCATAAGTTTGTCAAACTTTTACAAACCTCATTGAGACACTTATAAGCACTCATGTTGCATAAAACTTGGTATAGAGTCCTAGCAACCACATTGTTAGACGTTTCATAAATTCGTCAAACTTGTACAAAGCTGATTGAGAAACTTATAAGCACTCATGTTGCATGAAACTTGGTTTAGAGTCCTAAAAACGCGTTGTTAGATGTTACATTAGTTCGTCAAACTAGTACAAAACTCATTGAGACACTTATAAGCACTCATGTTGCATAAAACTTGGTTTAGAGTCCTAGAAACGCGTTGTTAGATGTTTCATAAGTTCGTCAAACTTGTACAAAGTTCATTGAGACACTTATAAGCACTCATGTTGCATAAAACTTGGTTTAGAGTCCTAGCAACCACATTGTTAGACGTTTCATAAGTTCGTCAAACAAGTACAAAGCTCATTGAGACACTTATAAGCACTCATGTTGCATGAAATTTAGTTTAGAGTCCGAGAAACCGCGTTGTTAGATGTTTCATAAGTTCGTAGAACTTGTACAAAGCTCATTGAGACACTTATAAGCACTCATGTTGCATGAAACTTGGCTTAGAGTACTAGAAACCGCGTTGTTAGATGTTTCATAAGTTCGTCAAACTAGTACAAAGCTCATTGAGACACTTATAAGAACTCATGTTGCATGACATTTCGTTTAGAGTCTTAGAAACAACGTTTTAGATGTTTCATAAGTTCGTCAAACTTGTACAAAGCTCACTGAGACACTTATAAGCACTCATGTTGCATGAAACTTAGTTTAGAGTCCTAGAAACCGCGTTGTTAGATGTTTCATAAGTTTGTCAAACTAGTATAAAGCTCATTGAGAAACTTATAAGCACTCATGTTGCATGAAACTTAGTTTAGAGTCCTAGAAACCGCGTTGTTAGATGTTTCATAAGTTCGTCGAACTTGTACAAAGCTCATTGAGACACTTATAAGCACTCATGTTGCATGAAACTTGGTTTAGAGTCCTAGAAACCGCGTTGTAAGATGATTCATAAGTTCGTCAAACTAGTACAAAGCTCATTGAGACACTTATAAGCACTCATGTTGCATAAAACTTGGTTTAGAGTCCTAGCAACCACATTGTTAGACGTTTCATAAGTTCGTCAAACTTGTACAAAGCTGATTGAGAAACTTATAAGCACTCATGTTGCATGAAACTTGGTTTAGAGTCCTAGAAACCGCGTTGTTAGATGTTTTATTAGTTCGTCAAACTTGAACAAAGCTCATTGAGAAACTTATAAGAACTCATGTTGCATGAAACTTGGTTTAGAGTCCTAGAAACCGCGTTGTTAGATGTTTCATAAGTTCGTAGAACTTGTACAACGCTCATTGAGACACTTATAAGAACTCATGTTGCATGACACTTCGTTTAGAGTCTTAGAAACCGCGTTTTAGATGTTTCATAAGTTCGTCAAACTTGTACAAAGCTCATTGAGACACTTATAAGCACTCATGTTGCATGAAACTTGGTTTAGAGTCCTAGTAACCGCGTTGTTAGATGTTTTCATTAGTTCGTCAAACTTGTACAAAGCTCATTGAGACACTTATAAGAACTCATGTTGAAAGAAACTTGGTTTAGAGTCCTAGAAACCGCGTTGTTAGATGTTTCATTAGTTCGTCAAACTTGTACAAAGCTCATTGAGACACTTATAAGAACTCATGTTGAAAGAAACTTGGTTTAGAGTCCTAGAAACCGCGTTGTTAGATGTTTCATAAGTTCGTCAAACTATTACAAAGCTCATTGAGACACTTATAAGCACTCATGTTGCATGAAACCTGGTTTAGAGTACTAGAAACCGCGTTGTAATATGTTTCATAAGTTCGTCAAACTAGTACAAAGCTCATTGAGACACTTATAAGCACTCATGTTGCATGAAACTTAGTTTAGAGTCCTAGAAACCGCGTTGTTAGATGTTTCATAAGTTCGCCGAACTTGTACAAAGCTCATTGAGACACTTATAAGCACTCATGTTGCATGAAACTTGGTTTAGAGTCCTAGAAACTGCGTTGTAAGATGTTTCATAAGTTTGTCGAACTTGTACAAAGCTCATTGAGACACTTATAAGCACTCATGTTGCATGAAACCTGGTTTACAGTACTAGAAACCGTGTTGTAATATGTTTCATAAGTTCGTCAAACTAGTACAAAGTTCATTGAGACACTTATAAGCACTCATGTTGCATGAAACTTCGTTTAGAGTCCTAGAAACCGCGTTGTTAGATGTTTCATAAGTTCGTCAAACTAGTACAAAGCTCATTGAGACACTTATAAGCACTCATGTTGCATAAAACTTGGTTTAGAGTCCTAGAAACGCGTTTTTAGATTTTTCATAAGTTCGTCAAACTTGTACAAAGCTCATTGAGACACTTATAAGCACTCATTTTGCATGAAACTTAGTTTAGAGTCCTAGAAATCGCGTTGTTAGATGTTTCATAAGTTCGTAGAACTTCAACAAAGCTCATTGAGACACTTATAAGCACTCTAGTTGCATGAAACTTGGTTTAGAGTACTAGAAACCACGTTGTTAGATGTTTCATAAGTTCGTCAAACTAGTACAAAGCTCATTGAGACACTTATAAGAACTCATGTTGCATGACACTTCGTTTAGAGTCTTAGAAACAAGTCTTAGAAACAGCGTTTTAGATGTTTCATAAGTTCGTCAAACTTGTACAAAGCTCATTGAGACACTTATAAGGAGTCATGTTGCATAAAACTTGGTTTAGAGTCCTAGCAACCACATTGTTAGACGTTTCATAAGTTCGTCAAACTTGTACAAAGCTGATTGAGAAACTTATAAGCACTCATGTTGCATGAAACTTGGTTTAGAGTCCCAGAAACCGCGTTGTTAGATGTTTCATTTTTCGTCAAACTTGAACAAAGCTCATTGAGACACTTATAAGAACTCATGTTGAAAGAAACTTAGTTTAGAGTCCTAGAAACCGCGTTTTAGATGTTTCATAAGTTCGTCAAACTTGTACAAAGCTCAGTGAGACACTTATAAGCACTCATGTTGCATGAAACTTGGTTTAGAGTCCTAGAAACCGCGTTGTTAGATGTTTCATAAGTTCGTAGAACTTGTACAAAGCTCATTGAGACACTTATAAGAACTCATGTTGCATGACACTTCGTTTAGAGTCTTAGAAACCGCGTTTTAGATGTTTCATAAATTCGTCAAACTTGTACAAAGCTCACTGAGACACTTATAAGCACTCATGTTGCATGAAACTTTGTTTAGAGTCCTAGAAACCGCGTTGTTAGATGTTTCATAAGTTCGTCGAACTAGTAAAAAGCTCATTGAGACACTTATAAGCACTCATGTTGCATGAAACTTGGTTTAGAGTCCGAGAAACGAGTTGTTAGATGTTTCATAAGTTCGTCAAACTTGTACAAAGCTCATTGAGACACTTATAAGAACTCTTGTTGCATGAAACTTGTTTTAGAGTCCTAGAAACGCGTTGTTAGATGTTTCATTAGTACGTCAAACTTGTACAAAGCTCATTGAGACACTTATAAGAACTCATGTTGAAAGAAACTTGGTTTAGAGTCCTAGAAATGTGTTGTTAGATGTTTCATTAGTTCGTCAAACTTGTACAAAGCTCATTGAGACACTTATAAGAACTCATGTTGAAAGAAACTTGGTTTAGAGTCCTAGAAACCGCGTTGTTAGATGTTTCATAAGTTCGTCAAACTAGTACAAAGCTCATTGAGACACTTATAAGCACTCATGGTGCATGACACTTCGTTTAGAGTCCTAGAAACGCGTTTTCAGATGTTTCATAAGTTCGTCAAACTAGTACAAAGCTCATTGAGACACTTATAAGCACTCATGTTGCATAAAACTTGGTTTAGAGTCCTAGAAACGCGTTTTTAGATCTTTCATAAGTTCGTCAAATTTGTACAAAGCTCATTGAGACACTTATAAGCACTCATGGTGCATGACACTTCGTTTAGAGTCCTAGAAACGCATTGTTAGATGTTTCATAAGTTCGTCAAACTAGTACAAAGCTCATTGAGACACTTATAAGCATTCATGTTGCATAAAACTTGGTTTAGAGTCCTAGAAACGCGTTTTTAGATTTTTCATAAGTTCGTCAAACTTGTACAAAGCTCATTGAGACACTTATAAGCACTCATTTTGCATGAAACTTAGTTTAGAGTCCTAGAAACCACGTTGTTAGATGTTTCATAAGTTCGTAGAACTTGTACAAAGCTCATTGAGACACTTATAAGCACTCATGTTGCATGAAACTTGGTTTAGAGTACTAGAAACCGCGTTGTTAGATGTTTCATAAGTTCGTCAAACTAGTACAAAGCTCATTGAGACACTTATAAGAACTCATGTTGCATGACACTTCGTTTAGAGTCTTAGAAAAAACGTTTTAGATGTTTCATAAGTTCGTCAAACTTGTACAAAACTCATTGAGACACTTATAAGCACTCATGTTGCAAAAAACTTGGTTTAGAGTCCTAGCAACGCGTTGTTAGATGTTTCATAAGTTCGTCAAACTTGAACAAAGCTCATTGAGACACTTATAAGCACTGATGTTGCATGAAACTTGGTTTAGAGTCCTAGAAACCGCGTTGTAAGATGATTCATAAGTTCGTCAAACTAATACAAAGCTCATTGAGACACTTATAAGCACTCATGTTGCATGACACTTCGTTTAGATTCTTAGAAACCGCGTTGTTAGATGTTTCATAAGTTTGTCAAACTTGTACAAAGCTCATTGAGACACTTATAAGCACTCATGTTGCATAAAACTTGGTTTAGAATCCTAGAAACGCGTTGTTAGATGTTTCATAAGTTCATCAAACTTTTACAAACCTCATTGAGACACTTATAAGCACTCATGTTGCATTAAACTTGTTTTAGAGTCCTAGCAACCTTATAAGCATTGTTAGACGTTTCATAAATTCGTCAAAGTCCTAGCAACCACATTGTTAGACGTTTCATAAGTTCGTCAAACTTGTACAAACCTCATTGAGACACTTATAAGCACTCATGTTGCATTAAACTTGGTTTAGAGTCCTAGCAACCTCATTGTTAGACGTTTCATAAATTCGTCAAACTTGTACAAAGCTGATTGAGAAACTTATAAGCACTCATGTTACATGAAACTTGATTTAGAGTCCTAAAAACGCGTTGTTAGATGTTTCATTAGTTCGTAAAACTTGTACAAAGCTCATTGAGACACTTATAAGAACTCATGTTGAAAGAAACTTGGTTTAGAGTCCTAGAAACCGCGTTGTTAGATTTTTCATAAGTTCGTCAAACTTGTAAAAAGCTCATTGAGACACTTATAAGCACTCATGTTGCATAAAACTTGGTTTAGAGTCCTAGCAACCACATTGTTAGACGTTTCATAAGTTCGTCAAACTTGTACAAAGCTGATTGAGAAACTTATAAGCACTCATGTTGCATGAAACTTGGTTTAGAGTCCTAGAAACCGCGTTGTTAGATGTTTCATTAGTTCGTCAAACTTGAACAAAGCTCATTGAGACACTTATAAGAACTCATGTTGCATGAAACTTGGTTTAGAGTCCTAGAAACCGCGTTGTTAGATGTTTCATAAGTTCGTAGAACTTGTACAAAGCTCATTGAGACACTTATAAGAACTCATGTTGCATGACACTTCGTTTAGAGTCTTAGAAACCGCGTTTTAGATGTTTCATAAGTTCGTCAAACTTGTACAAAGCTCATTGAGACACTTATAAGCACTCATGTTGCATGAAACTTGGTTTAGAGTCCTAGAAACTGTGTTGTTAGATGTTTCATAAGTTCGTCGAACTAGTAAAAAGCTCATTGAGACACTTATAAGCACTCATGTTGCATGAAACTTGGTTTAGAGTCCGAGAAACGAATTGTTAGATGTTTCATAAGTTCGTCAAACTTGTACAAAGCTCATTGAGACACTTATAAGAACTCATGTTGCATGAAACTTTGTTTAGAGTCCTAGAAACGCGTTGTTAGATGTTTCATTAGTTCGTAAAACTTGTACAAAGCTCATTGAGACACTTATAAGAACTCATGTTGAAAGAAACTTGGTTTAGAGTCCTAGAAACCGCGTTGTTAGATGTTTCATTAGTTCGTCAAACTTGTACAAACCTCATTGAGACACTTATAAGAACTCATGTTGAAAGAAACTTGGTTTAGAGTCCTAGAAACCGCGTTGTTAGATGTTTCATAAGTTCGTCAAACAAGTACAAAGCTCATTGAGACACTTATAAGCACTCATGTTGCATGAAACTTAGTTTAGAGTCCTAGAAACCGCGTTGTTAGATGTTTCATAAGTTCGTCAAACTTGTAAAAAGCTCATTGAGACACTTATAAGCACTCATGTTGCATAAAATTTTGTTTAGAGTCCAAGCAACCACATTGTTAGACGTTTCATAAATTCGTCAAACTTGTACAAAGCTGATTGAGAAACTTATAAGCACTCATGTTGCATGAAACTTGGTTTAGAGTCCTAGAAACCACGTTGTTAGATGTTTCATTAGTTCATCAAACTTGAACAAAGCTCATTGAGACACTTATAAGAACTCATGTTGAAAGAGACTTAGTTTAGAGTCCTAGAAACCGAGTTTTAGATGTTTCATAAGTTCGTCAAACTTGTACAAACCTCACTGAGACATTTATAAGTACTCATGTTGCATGATACTTGGTTTAGAGTCCTAGAAACCGCGTTGTTAGATGTTTCATAAGTTCGTAGAACTTGTACAAAGATCATTGAGACACTTATAAGAACTCATGTTGCATGACACTTCGTTTAGAGTCTTAGAAACCGCGTTTTAGATGTTTCATAAGTTCGTCAAACTTGTACAAAACTCATTGAGACACTTATAAGCACTCATGTTGCATGACACTTCGTTTAGAGTCCTAGAAACCGCGTTGTAAGATGTTTCATAAGTTCGTCAAACTAGTAAAAAGCTCATTGAAGCACTTATAAGCAGTCATGTTGCATGACACTTTGTTTAGAGTCTTAGAAACCGCGTTGTTAGATGTTTCATAAGTTCGTCAAACTTGTACAAAGCTCATTAAGACACTTATAAGCAGTCATGTTACATAAAACTTGGTTTAGAGTCCTAGAAACGAGTTGTTAGATGTTTCATAACTTCGTCAAACTTGTACAAAGCTCATTGAGACACTTATAAGCACTCATGTTGCATAAAACCTTGTTTAGAGTCCTAGCAACCACATTGTTAGACGTTTTATAAGTTCGTCAAACTTGTACAAAGCTGATTGAGACACTCATAAGCACTCATGTTGCATGAAAATTGGTTTAGAGTCCTAGAAACGCGTTGTTAGATGTTACATTAGTTCGTCAAACTTGTACAAAGCTCATTGAGACACTTATAAAAACTAATTTTGAAAGAAACTTGGATTAGAATCATAGAAACCGCGTTGTTAGATGTTTCATAAGTTCGTCAAACTAGTACAAAGCTCAATGAGACACTTATAAGCACTCATGTTGCATGAAACTTAGTTTAGAGTCCTAGAAACCGCGTTGTTAGATGTTTCATAAGTTCGTCGAACTTGTACAAAGCTCATTGAGACACTTATAAGCACTCATGTTGCATGAAACTAGGTTTAGAGTCCTAGAAACCACGTTGTAAGATGTTTCATAAGTTCGTCAAACTAGTACAAAGCTCATTGAGACACTTATAAGCACTCATGTTGCATGACACTTCGTTTAGAGTCTTAGAAACCGCGTTGTTATATGTTTCATAAGTTTGTCAACCTTGTACAAATCTCATTGAGACACTTATAAGCACTCATGTTGCATAAAAGTTGGTTTAGAGTCCTAGAAACGCGTTGTTAGATGTTTCATAAGTTCGTCAAACTTGTACAACGATCATTGAGACACTTATAAGCACTCATGTTGCATAAAACATGGTTTAGAGTCCTAGCAACCACATTGTTAGACGTTTCATAAGTTCGTCAAACTTGTACAAAGCTCATTGAGAAACTTATAAGCACTCATGTTGCATGAAACTTAGTTTAGAGTCCTAGAAACCGCGTTATTAGATGTTTCATAAGTTCGTAGAACTTGTACAAAGCTCATTGAGACACTTATAAGCACTCATGTTGCATGAAACTTGGTTTAGAGTACTAGAAACCGCGTTGTAAGATGTTTCATAAGTTCGTCAAATTAGTACAAAGCTCATTGAGACACTTATAAACACTCATGTTGCATGACACTTCGTTTAGAGTCTTAGAAACCGCGTTGTTAGATGTTTCATAAGTTCGTCAAACTTGTACAAAGCTCATTCAGACACTTATAAGCACTCATGTTGCATAAAACTTTTGTTTAGATTCCTAGAAACGCGTTGTTAAAATGTTTCATAAGTTTGTCGAACTTGTACAAAGCTCATTGAGACACCTATAAGCACTCATGTTGCATGAAAATTGTTTTAGAGTCCTAGAAACCACGTTGTAAGATGTTTCATAAGTTCGTCAAACTAGTACAAAGCTCATTGAGATACTTATAAGCACTCATGTTGCATGACACTTCGTTTAGAGTCTTAGAAACCGCGTTGTTAGATGTATCATAAGTTCGTCAAACTTGTACAAAGCTCATTAGAACACTTATAAGCACTCATGTTGCATAAAAATTGGTTTAGAGTCCTAGAAACGCGTTGTTAGATGTTTCATAAGTTCATTAAACTTGTACAAAGCTCATTGAGAAACTTATAAGCACTCATGTTGAAAGAAACTTGGTTTAGAGTCCTAGAAACTGCGTTGTTAGATGTTTCATAAATTCGTCAAACAAGTACAAAGCTCATTGAGACACTTATAAGCACTCATGTTACATGAAACTTAGTTTAGAGTCCTAGAAACGCGTTGTTAGATATTTCATAAGTTCGTCAAACTAAAACAAAGCTCATTGAGACACTTATAAGAACTCATGTTGCATGAAACTTGGTTTAGAGTCCTAGAAACCGCGTTGTAAGATGTTTCATAAGTTCGTCAAACTAGTACAAAGCTCATTGAAACACTTATAAGCAGTCATGTTGCATGACTCTTTGTTTAGAGTCTTAGAAACCGCGTTGTTAGATGTTTCATAAGTTCGTCAAACTTGTACAAAGCTCATTGAGACACTTATAAGCAGTCATGTTACATAAAACTTGGTTTAGAGTCCTAGAAACGCGTTGTTTGATGTTTCATAACTTCGTCAAACTTGTACAAAGCTCATTGAGACACTTATAATTCATGTTGCATAAAACCTTGTTTAGAGTCCTAGCAACCACATTGTTATACGTTTTATAAATTCGTCAAACTTGTACAAAGCTGATTGAGACACTTATAAGCACTCATGTTGCATGAAACTTGGTTTAGAGTCCTAGAAAAGCGTTGTTAGATGTTTCATTAGTTCGTCAAACTTGTACAAAGCTCATTTAGACACTTATAAGAACTCGTTTTGAAAGAAACTTGGTTTAGAGTCATAGAAACGCGTTGTTAGATGTTTCATAAGTTCGTCGAACTTGTATAAAGCTGATTGAGACACTTATAAGCACTCATGTTGCATGAAACTTTGTTTAGAGTCCTAGAAACCGCGTTGTAAGTGTAAAATATCGAAGATTGGAGAGAGTAATTAAGAGATATGAGAAGAGATTAAGGGAAAACTTTCTGATTTCATAGATTAGAGCTTCCAAGAGCTTAAGTTTCTACAATGGAGAAGAAGATACATATAAAGAGAGAGAGAGAGAGAGATCACAACGGCTATAATTCAAAAAGGGACCTCTCCTTTGTCCGCTGGTCCATAGCCGGCGCTTCTCTTCTTCTCTTACTCCAACGGTCATATATCTTCTAAGTGGGCTTGGCTTTCTTGATGAATCCAAGTGGGCTATTACCTTAAGTGGCCGAGTATAGCCGGGTAAAGCCTTGTCCACTTTAACATTATAGACATAAGTCTCAACACTCCCCCTCAAGCTTAGCCGGATGCAATGGCTAAGCTTGGAACCTTATGTCTAGCCTCGTTAAAAACCTCAAAGGGAAAACCTCTTTGGGATAAAACCACTTTGAGGGAAAAGAGTACTAAACACTTGGTTAGGGGACTTTAGCACTTAATGGCATTTGTGAGTCCAAGTTTAGGATGTATGAACCCACAAACCTTAGTGCTAGCAGCCTTGGTAAAGATGTCCGCCAATTGGTTAGAGCTTTCGGTGAAACATGGTAGTATCACTCCTTTCACCATTTGTTCTCTAACTTTATGGCAGTCCACTTCTACATGCTTGGTTCTTCCATGGAAAACAGAGTTTGATGCAAGGTTGATTGCGGATTGATTGTCGGCATGCATGGTGACCGGATCCTTTGATTCTATTCCCAAGTCTTTGAGAAGAGCTCTTAGCCATATGATCTCTTGGGTCAGCTTTCTCATAGCCCGGTATTCTGACTCCGTGCTAGATAGTGAGACAACTTTCTGCTTCTTGCTCTTCCATGTCACAAGGTTACCTCCTAGGAAGGTGCAATAACCTGTTGTGATCTTCTATCCCCTTGGTCACCAGCATAATCGGCATCACAATATCCCACAAGCTCTGTGCTCTTGTTGCAGCCCATCCATATGCCTTGTCCCGGTGCTCCTTTGAGATACTTGAGGATTCTATCCACCATGTTCCAATGATGCACTTTGGGACTTTGCATGTGTTGAGAAACCTGATTCACGGCAAAGCAAATATCAGGACGAGTAATGGTTAAGTATATAAGCTTACCTACTAGCGGTATTGCTTGACGTCTTGAAAGGGCTTATCCTCAATCTCCCCTTTGCGTATGACTTTTTAGTCATTCTCCAAAGGGGTCTTTGCAGGTTTAGCTCCTAGTTTCCCTGTTTCCTTTAGCAAGTCAAGAGTATATTTTCGTTGAGATAGGAATAGGCCTTCTTTAGACCTACACACTTCAATGCCTAGAAAATATTTCAATTCACCAAGGTCTTTAATATCAAATATAATTTTAAGATAGGTTTTAGTATCTTGAATACCTACCTTGTCATTCCCGGTGATGATGATATCATCAACATACACGAGAATGACTACTATACACCTCTTTGGCTTTGACTTGTGAATAGAGTATGATCAGATTCTGACTTCTTGAAGCCTTTCTCCAAAAGGGTCTTGCTTAGTTTGTGATACCAAGCCCTTGGAGACTTCTGTAGCCCATAGATATCTTTCTTGAGCCTAAGAACCTTTCCCGGAGTGATCTTGATTCCCGGTGGTGGTGTCATGTAGACCTCATCTTCTAGCTCACCTTGTAGAAATGCATTCTTGACATCCATTTGCCATAGATCCCATTCCAGGTTAGTCGCCAAAGAGAAGAGGACTCTAACCGTGTGTAGCTTTGCAACCGGAGCAAACGTGTCAAGGTAATCTTCTCCATAGGTTTGTGTGAAACCCCTAGCTACTAATCTTGCCTTGTACCTCTCTATGTCTCTGTTGCTTTTGTACTTGATTGTAAAGACATATCTTGAGCTCACGGTCCTTTTTCATTGAGGAAGATCCGTCTCATACCAAGTATCATTGAGTTCCATAGCCTTGTACTCTTGTTTAACCGCTTCTATCCAGACCTCATGTTCCATTGCTTCCTCATAAGTCTTTGGTATCCAATGAGAATCAATTTTAACCAAGAATACTTGATGATCAAGCGGGAAGGTAGTCATGTTGCAAACGGCTTGAATTGGATGGGCCACGGCTTGATTGTTGAAGTAGACTCTTGTATTCTTCCAATTGGATGGATCTTTTCTCAGTCTTGTACTTCTTCTTAGCGCAACCGGCTCATCTTGAGCATGGTCTTGGTGATCAATTCCTTGACCACTTTCTTGTTGGTGATCTTGACCATCAGGATTCTCTTCATGAACTTCCCGGAGTATCATCATGGTTTGGACTTGGATCATCATTTCTCTCCCCCTCATGATCAAGATGGGGTTCTTCACCAATTTTCATACCAAGGTTCTCCATAAGTTTTCTAAGGGCCATGGCTCTATCCGAAGTTGAGTTGGGTAGATCTTTGATACTCTCCCAATTCTTTTCTTCATAGTAGCCTCTTCCTTCTAAAAACTTAACATCCCTTGATATTAGAACTCTTCTAGTTTCGGGAACATAACACTTGTATCCCTTTTGAGTATTGGAGTAACCGATGAACATAGCCTTGACACTCTTGGGTTCAAGCTTGTTCCTTTGTTCTCCCTGGTAGTAAGACAAAGCAAAGACAACCAAAAACACGCAAGTGAGTAAGATATGGTTTAGCCTTGTTTAAAACTTGAAAAGGAGAGGAGTTTTGGAGGATTTGTGTTGGTGTCCGGTTAATCAAGTAGCATGCTGTCATCACCGCATCCGACCAAAATCTCTTAGGCACATTCATGTAGAACATGATTGATCTAGCCACCTCCATCAAGTGTCTAATCTTCCTTTCCGCCACTCCGTTTTGTTGTGGCGTATATGGACAGCTTGTTTGGTGGATAATCCATGCTTAGCTAGATGTTCCTAAAAAACATGGCTTATGTATTCTCCACCATTATCCGACCTGAAAAACTTGATCTTGGCATCATAATGATTAGTAACATAAGTTTGAAAGTTTTTAAATGCATCTAGGACTCTATCCTTTGAAGGCAGTAAGGTAATCCAAGTGTATTTTGACTTCTCATCTATGAATGTGACAAAGTATTTATGATTTTCTGTTGAGACGCATGGTGAGGTCCATACATCCGAGTGGATCAAATCAAAACAGGACTCATAAACATTATTAGACTTGGGGAACACGGTTCTACAATTTTTACCAAGGATACAAGATTCGCAAAGACTATTATCAAAAGAAACACTTGGCAATAACAATTTTAAAGCTCTAGAGTTTGGATGCCCTAGCCTAGCATGCCAAATGACATTATTAGCTTCAACTAAAACAGACTTAAACGCAAAAGATAGATGGGAGCTTGGATTTCCTTCTAGCACATAGAGATCTCCTTTGGTGCTTCCCTTACCAATCACTTTCTTAGATTCAATATCCTGAAAAATCACCTTGCTAGGACTGAAAATAACAATGCATTTCAAATCGGTTGATATACGCTTAACGGATAAGAGATTAGATGTAAAAGTAGGCATGTAGAGAGCATTTACTTCTTTATCAAACACTTTGAGCCTACCTAGACCTTTAATTGGAACCTTACCGCCATTAGCTACCACCACATTTCCTAACATTGGTTTGATATTTTCTATAAGATTTGAACAACTAATCATATGGTGAGAGGCACCGGAGTCAATTACTAGTGGCCTATCAATTCTAGCATTAAGAGAGATAAGAGAAGCCATATCGGACCCTTTAAGGGCCTTAATTAGAGCCTCAAGATCGGAATTCTTGACATACTCATCATTGAATGGGACTACGGCTAAGGCTTCTTCATCCTTTCTTTGGCTTGATGAAGTTCCCACATTTGTCGACTCGTCTTGGGAGTAATTAGCATTTGGTTCCTTGAATTTGTTCGGCTTGAGGTGTGGATGCAGAATCCAGCACTTATCCTTCAAGTGCCCCTTCTTCTTACAATGTTCGCACGTCATAGCCTTCCTATCTTCGCTCGGCTTGAAGAACGCCTTGTTTGCCGTGGCTAGTTCCTTCTTTCCACCAAAGACCTCATGAGATCCTTGTTCTCTTTGGAGTTGAGAACACACTGCCTCTAAAGATGGTAAAGTCTCGGATCTGAGGTGGTGCTTGATAAGATCTTTGTAGCTTGAATTGAGAGTCAAAAGGAGACCAAACACCTTGTCTTGCTCCTTCCTTTCATTGAGAATCTTGGCATCCACGGTACTAGGCCTAAGAATCTCTAATTCAGCCCACAAGGCTCTGAACTTTCCGAAGTGTTGAGTGAACTCGGTATCTTCTTGGGATAGATCCGTGAGAGCCTTCTTCACTTCATACACTCGGCTCAAGTTAGAGATGTTTCCGTACACCGTTTGTAAGGTGTCCCATAGTTCCTTTGCCGTTTCGCAATAGGAATAGGCCTCAAGGATAGATGGATCTAAGGAGCTTTGAATAATCCCAAGCACCTTTTGATCCTCTTGAAACCATTTTCCTTCTTCGGAGGTTACCACCGAGTCTTCACTAGCCTTTTCCGCGTCTATCGGAGTTTGAGTCTTCAAGGTATGACTCCAGAGATCGCGGCTACACAAGGCAGTCTTGATGGTTCTTGTCCAAAGAAGGTAATTTATACCTTTGAGAGTCACCGGAGCAACGAAGAACTTGGAGCTTTCTTTGTTGTCTTCCATGGTAGATCTTCAAAGATTGATAAAGATGATGACTTTATGAAGAAAGATTGGTGGAAGCTTTATGAGAAAAGCAGAGATTTTTGAGAAAAAAACAGAGATTTGGTGTTCTTGAGATCTAGAGTAACAAGAACAAGAGGAGATTTTGCGGAAATGAAGAGATTAGGAGCATAAATGCTCTGATACCATGTAAAATATCGAAGATTAGAGAGAGTAATTAAGAGATATGAGAAGAGATTAAGGGGAAACTTTGTGATTTCATAGATTAGAGCTTCCAAGAGCTTAAGTTTCTACAATGGAGAAGAAGATACATATAAAGAGAGAGAGAGAGAGAGAGATCACAACGGCTATAATTCAAAAAGGGACCTCTCCTTTGTCCGCTGGTCCATAGCCGGCGCTTCTCTTCTTCTCTTACTCCAACGGTCATATATCTTCTAAGTGGGCTTGGCTTTCTTGATGAATCCAAGTGGGCTATTACCTTAAGTGGTCGAGTATAGCCGGGTAAAGCCTTGTCCACTTTAACATTATAGACATAAGTCTCAACAGTTTCATTAGTTCGTCAAACTTGTACAAAGCTCATTGAGACACTTATAAGAACTCCTGTTGAAAGAAACTTGGTTTAGAGTCCTAGAAACCGCGTTGTTAGATGTTTCATAAGTTCGTCAAACTAGTACAAAGCTCATTGAGACACTTATAAGCACTCATGGTGCATGACACTTCGTTTAGAGTCCTAGAAACGCGTTGTTAGATGTTTCATAAGTTCGTCAAACTAGTACAAAGCTCATTGAGACACTTATAAGCACTCATGTTGCATAAAACTTGGTTTAGAGTCCTAGAAACGCGTTTTTAGATGTTTCATAAGTTCGTCAAACTTGTACAAAGCTCATTGAGACACTTATAAGCACTCATGGTGCATGATACTTCGTTTAGAGTCCTAGAAACGCGTTGTTAGATGTTTCATAAGTTCGTCAAACTAGTACAAAGCTCATTGAGACACTTATAAGCACTCATGTTGCATAAAACTTGGTTTAGAGTCCTAGAAACGCGTTTTTAGATTTTTTATAAGTTCGTCAAACTTGTACAAAGCTCATTGAGACACTTATAAGCACTCATTTTGCATGAAACTTAGTTTAGAATCCTAGAAACCGCGTTGTTAGATGTTTCATTAGTTCGTAGAACTTGTACAAAGCTCATTGAGACACTTATAAGCACTCATGTTGCATGAAACTTGGTTTAGAGTACTAGAAACCGCGTTGTTAGATGTTTCATAAGTTCGTCAAACTAGTACAAAGCTCATTGAGACACTTATTAGAACTCATGTTGCATGACACTTCGTTTAGAGTCTTAGAAACAGCGTTTTAGATGTTTCATAAGTTCGTCAAACTTGTACAAAGCTCATTGAGACACTTATAAGCACTCACTTTGCATGAAACTTAGTTTAGAGTCCTAGAAACCGCGTTTTAGATGTTTCATAAGTTCGTCAAACTTGTACAAAGCTCACTGAGACACTTATAAGCACTCATGTTGCATGAAACTTGGTTTAGAGTCCTAGAAACCGTGTTGTTAGATGTTTCATAAGTTCGTAGAACTTGTTAAAGCTCATTGAGACACTTATAAGAACTCATGTTGCATGACACTTCGTTTAGAGTCTTAGAAACCGCGTTTTAGATGTTTCATAAGTTCGTCGAACTAGTAAAAAGCTCATTGAGACACTTATAAGCACTCATGGTGCATGACACTTCGTTTAGAGTCCTAGAAACGCGTTGTTAGATGTTTCATAAGTTCGTCAAACTAGTACAAAGCTCATTGAGACACTTATAAGCACTCATGTTGCATAAAACTTGGTTTAGAGTCCTAGAAACGCGTTTTTAGATGTTTCATAAATTCGTCAAACTTGTACAAAGCTCATTGAGACACTTATAAGCACTCATGGTGCATGATATTTCGTTTAGAGTCCTAGAAACGCGTTGTTAGATGTTTCATAAGTTCGTCAAACTGGTACAAAGCTCATTGAGACACTTATAAGCACTCATGTTGCATAAAACTTGGTTTAGAGTCCTAGAAACGCGTTTTTAGATTTTTTATAAGTTCGTCAAACTTGTACAAAGCTCATTGAGACACTTATAAGCACTCATTTTGCATGAAACTTATTTTATAGTCCTAGAAACCGCGTTGTTAGATGTTTCATTAGTTCGTAGAACTTGTACAAAGCTCATTGAGACAGTTATAAGCACTCATGTTGCATGAAACTTGGTTTAGAGTACTAGAAACCGCGTTGTTAGATGTTTCATAAGTTCGTCAAACTAGTACAAAGCTCATTGAGACACTTATAAGAACTCATATTGCATGACACTTCGTTTAGAGTCTTAGAAACAGCGTTTTAGATGTTTCATAAGTTCGTCAAACTAGTACAAAGCTCATTGAGACACTTATAAGAACTCATGTTGCATGACACTTCGTTTAGAGTCTTAGAAACAGCGTTTTAGATGTTTCATAAGTTCGTCAAACTTGTACAAAACTCATTGAGACACTTATAAGCACTCATTTTGCATGAAACTTAGTTTAGAGTCCTAGAAACCGCGTTGTTAGATGTTTCATAAGTTCGTAGAACTTGTACAAAGCTCATTGAGACCCTTATAAGCACTCATGTTGCATGACACTTCGTTTAGAGTCTTAGAAACCGCGTTTTAGATGTTTCATAAGTTCGTCAAACTTATACAAAGCTCACTGAGACACTTATAAGCACTCATGTTGCATGGAACTTGG
The DNA here is from genome assembly GCA_963556525.1 of Cochlearia excelsa. Classification (NCBI taxonomy): domain Eukaryota; kingdom Viridiplantae; phylum Streptophyta; class Magnoliopsida; order Brassicales; family Brassicaceae; genus Cochlearia; species Cochlearia excelsa. The sequence goes on from CAUVZT010000006.1 coordinate 2,329,418, forward strand.
TTTAGAGTCATAGAAACCGCGTTGTTAGATGTTTCATAAGTTCGTCGAACTAGTAAAAATCTCATTGAGACACTTATAAGCACTCATGTTGCATGAAACTTGGTTTAGAGTCCGAGAAACGAGTTGTTAGATGTTTCATAAGTTCGTCAAACTTGTACAAAGCTCATTGAGACACTTATAAGAACTCATGTTGCATGAAACTTGGTTTAGAGTCCTAGAAACGCGTTGTTAGATGTTTCATTAGTTCGTCAAACTTGTACAAAGCTCATTGAGACACTTATAAGAACTCATGTTGAAAGAAACTTGGTTTAGAGTCCTAGAAATGCGTTGTTAGATGTTTCATTAGTTCGTCAAACTTGTATAAAGCTCATTGAGACACTTATAAGAACTCCTGTTGAAAGAAACTTGGTTTAGAGTCCTAGAAACCGCGTTGTTAGATGTTTCATAAGTTCGTCAAACTAGTACAAAGCTCATTGAGACACTTATAAGCACTCATGGTGCATGACACTTCGTTTAGAGTCCTAGAAACGCGTTGTTAGATGTTTCATAAGTTCGTCAAACTAGTACAAAGCCCATTGAGACACTTATAAACACTCATGTTGCATAAAACTTGGTTTAGAGTCCTAGAAACGCGTTTTTAGATGTTTCATAAGTTCGTCAAACTTGTACAAAGCTCATTGAGACACTTATAAGCACTCATGGTGCATGATACTTCGTTTAGAGTCCTTGAAACGCGATGTTAGATGTTTCATAAGTTCGTCAAACTTGTACAAAGCTCATTGAGACACTTATAAGCACTCATGTTGCATAAAACTTGGTTTAGAGTCCTAGAAACGCGTTTTTAGATTTTTTATAAGTTCGTCAAACTTGTACAAAACTCATTGAGACACTTATAACTACTCATTTTGCATGAAACGTAGTTTAGAGTCCTAGAAACCGCGTTGTTAGATGTTTCATAAGTTCGTCAAACTTGTACAAAGCTCATTGAGACACTTATAAGCACTCATGTTGCATGAAACTTGGTTTAGAGTACTAGAAACCGCGTTGTTAGATGTTTCATAAGTTCGTCAAACTAGTACAAACCTCATTGAGACACTTATAAGAACTCAAGTTGCATGACACTTCGTTTAGAGTCTTAGAAACATCGTTTTAGATGTTTCATAAGTTCGTAAAACTTGTACAAAGCTCATTGAGACACTTATAAGCACTCATTTTGCATGAAACCTAGTTTAGAGTCCTAGAAACCGCGTTTTAGATGTTTCCTAAGTTCGTCAAACTTGTACAAAGCTCACTGAGACACTTATAAGCACTCATGTTGCATGAAACTTGGTTTAGAGTACTAGAAACCGCGTTGTTAGATGTTTCATAAGTTCGTCAAACTAGTACAAACCTCATTGAGACACTTATAAGAACTCAAGTTGCATGACACTTCGTTTAGAGTCTTAGAAACATCGTTTTAGATGTTTCATAAGTTCGTAAAACTTGTACAAAGCTCATTGAGACACTTATAAGCACTCATTTTGCATGAAACCTAGTTTAGAGTCCTAGAAACCGCGTTTTAGATGTTTCATAAGTTCGTCAAACTTGTACAAAGCTCACTGAGACACTTATAAGCACTCATGTTGCAAAAAACTTGGTTTAGAGTCCTAGCAACGCGTTGTTAGATGTTTCATAAGTTTTACAAACCTCATTGAGACACTTATAAGCACTCATGTTGCATAAAACTTGGTATAGAGTCCTAGCAACCACATTGTTAGACGTTTCATAAATTCGTCAAACTTGTACAAAGCTGATTGAGAAACTTATAAGCACTCATGTTGCATGAAACTTGGTTTAGAGTCCTAAAAACGCGTTGTTAGATGTTTCATTAGTTCGTCAAACTTGTACAAAGCTCATTGAGACACTTATAAGAACTCATGTTGAAAGAAACTTGGTTTAGAGTCCTAGAAACCGCGTTGTTAGATGTTTCATAAGTTCGTCGAACATGTACAAATATCATTGAGACACTTATAAGCACTCATGTTGCATAAAACTTGGTATAGAGTCCTAGCAACCACATTGTTAGACGTTTCATAAATTCGTCAAACTTGTACAAAGCTGATTGAGAAACTTATAAGCACTCATGTTGCATGAAACTTGGTTTAGAGTCCTAAAAACGCGTTGTTAGATGTTTCATAAGTTCGTCAAACAAGTACAAACCTCATTGAGACACTTATAAGCACTCATGTTGCATGAAACTTAGTTTAGAGTCCTAGAAACCGCGTTGTTAGATGTTTCATAAGTTCGTCAAACTTGTAAAAAGCTCATTGAGACACTTATAAGCACTCATGTTGCATAAAATTTGGTTTAGAGTCCAAGCAACCACATTGTTAGACGTTTCATAAGTTCGTCAAACTTGTACAAAGCTGATTGAGAAACTTATAAGCACTCATGTTGCATGAAACTTGGTTTAGAGTCCTAGAAACCGCGTTGTTAGATGTTTCATTAGTTCATCAAACTTGAACAAAGCTCATTGAGACACATATAAGAACTCATGTTGAAAGAGACTTAGTTTAGAGTCCTAGAAACCGCGTTTTAGATGTTTCATAAGTTCGTCAAACTTGTACAAAGCTCACTGAGACACTTATAAGCACTCATGTTGCATGAAACTTGGTTTAGAGTCCTAGAAACCGCGTTGTTAGATGTTTCATAAGTTCGTAGAACTTGTACAAAGCTCATTGAGACACTTATAAGAACTCATGTTGCATGACACTTCGTTTAGAGTCTTAGAAACCGTGTTTTAGATGTTTCATAAGTTCGTCAAACTTATACAAAGCTCATTGAGACACTTATAAGCACTCATGTTGCAAAAAACTTGGTTTAGAGTCCTAGCAACGCGTTGTTAGATGTTTCATAAGTTTGTCAAACTTTTACAAACCTCATTGAGACACTTATAAGCACTCATGTTGCATAAAACTTGGTATAGAGTCCTAGCAACCACATTGTTAGACGTTTCATAAATTCGTCAAACTTGTACAAAGCTCATTGAGAAACTTATAAGAACTCATGTTGAAAGAAACTTGGTTTAGAGTCCTAAAAACGCGTTGTTAGATGTTTCATTAGTTCGTCAAACTTGTACAAAGCTCATTGAGACACTTATAAGAACTCATGTTGAAAGAAACTTGGTTTAGAGTCCTAGAAACCGCGTTGTTAGATGTTTCATAAGTTCGTCAAACAAGTACAAAGATCATTAAGACACTTATAAGCACTCATGTTGCATGAAACTTAGTTTAGAGTCCTAGAAACCGCGTTGTTAGATGTTTCATAAGTTCGTCAAACTAGTACAAAGCTCATTGAGACACTTATAAGCACTCATGTTGCATAAAATTTGGTTTAGAGTCCAAGCAACCGCGTTGTTAAATGTTTCATAAGTTCGTCAAACTAGTACAAAGCTCATTGAGACACTTATAAGCACTCATGTTGCATAAAACTTGGTTTAGAGTCCTAGAAACGCGTTTTTAGATTTTTTATAAGTTTGTCTAACTTGTACAAAGCTCATTGAGACACTTATAACCACTCATTTTGCATGAAACTTAGTTTAGAGTCCTAGAAACCGCTTTGTTAGATGTTTCATTAGTTCGTAGAACTTGTACAAAGCTCATTGAGACACTTATAAGCACTCATGTTGCATGAAACTTGGTTTAGAGTACTAGAAACCGCGTTGTTAAATGTTTCATAAGTTCGTCAAACTAGTACAAAGCTCATTGAGAAACTTATAAGAACTCATGTTGCATGACACTTCGTTTAGAGTCTTAGAAACAGCGTTTTAGATGTTTCATAAGTTCGTCAAACTTGTACAAAGCTCATTGAGACACTTATAAGCACTCATTTTGCATGAAACTTAGTTTAGAGTCCTAGAAACCGCGTTGTTAGATGTTTCATAAGTTTATAGAACTTGTACAAAGCTCATTGAGACACTTATAAGCACTCATGTTGCATGAAACTTGGTTTAGAGTACTAGAAACCGCGTTGTTAGATGTTTCATAAGTTCGTCAAACTAGTACAAAGCTCATTGAGACACTTATAAGAACTCATGTTGCATGACACTTCGTTTAGAGTCTTAGAAACAACGTTTTAGATGTTTCATAAGTTCGTCAAACTTGTACAAAGCTTATTGAGACACTTATAAGCACTCATGTTGCAAAAAACTTGGTTTAGAGTCCTAGCAACGCGTTGTTAGATGTTTCATAAGTTTGTCAAACTTTAACAAACCTTATTGAGACACTTATAAGCACTCATGTTGCATAAAACTTGGTATAGAGTCCTAGCAACCACATTGTTAGACGTTTCATAAATTCGCCAAACTTGTACAAAGCTGATTAAGAAACTTATAAGAACTCATGTTGCATGAAACTTGGTTTAGAGTCCTAAAAACGCGTTGTTAGATGTTTCATTAGTTCGTCAAACTTGTACAAAGCTCATTGAGACACTTATAAGAACTCATGTTGAAAGAAACTTGGTTTAGAGTCTTAGAAACCGCGTTGTTAGATGTTTCATAAGTTCGTCATACAAGTACAAAGCTCATTGAGACACTTATAAGCACTCATGTTGCATGAAACTTAGTTTAAAGTCCTAGAAACCGCGTTGTTAGATGTTTCATAAGTTCGTCAAACTTGTAAAAAGCTCATTGAGACACTTATAAGCACTCATGTTGCATAAAATTTGGTTTAGAGTCCAAGCAACCACATTGTTAGACGTTTCATAAGTTCGTCAAACTTGTACAAAGCTGATTGAGAAACTTATAAGCACTCATGTTGCATGAAACTTGGTTTAGAGTCCTAGAAACCGCGTTGTTAGATGTTTCATTAGTTCATCAAACTTGAATAAAGCTCATTGAGACACATATAAGAACTCATGTTGAAAGAGACTTAGTTTAGAGTCCTAGAAACCGCGTTTTAGATGTTTCATAAGTTCGTCAAACTTGTACAAAGCTCACTGAGACACTTATAAGCACTCATGTTGCATGAAACTTGGTTTAGAGTCCTAGAAACCGCGTTGTTAGATGTTTCATAAGTTCGTAGAACTTGTACAAAGCTCATTGAGACACTTATAAGAACTCATGTTGCATGACACTTCGTTTAGAGTCTTAGAAACCGCGTTTTAGATGTTTCATAAGTTCGTCAAACTTATACAAAGCTCATTGAGACACTTATAAGCACTCATGTTGCAAAAAACTTGGTTTAGAGTCCTAGCAACGCGTTGTTAGATGTTTCATAAGTTTGTCAAACTTTTACAAACCTCATTGAGACACTTATAAGCACTCATGTTGCATAAAACTTGGTATAGAGTCCTAGCAACCACATTGTTAGACGTTTCATAAATTCGTCAAACTTGTACAAAGCTCATTGAGAAACTTATAAGCACTCATGTTGCATGAAACTTGGTTTAGAGTCCTAAAAACGCGTTGTTAGATGTTTCATTAGTTCGTCAAACTTGTACAAAGCTCATTGAGACACTTATAAGAACTCATGTTGAAAGAAACTTGGTTTAGAGTCCTAGAAACCGCGTTGTTAGATGTTTCATAAGTTCGTCAAACAAGTACAAAGCTCATTGAGACACTTATAAGCACTCATGTTGCATGAAACTTAGTTTAGAGTCCTAGAAACCGCGTTGTTAGATGTTTCATAAGTTCGTCAAACTAGTACAAAGCTCATTGAGACACTTATAAGCACTCATGTTGCATAAAATTTGGTTTAGAGTCCAAGCAACCACGTTGTTAAATGTTTCATAAGTTCGTCAAACTAGTACAAAGCTCATTGAGACACTTATAAGCACTCATGTTGCATAAAACTTGGTTTAGAGTCCTAGAAACGCGTTTTTAGATTTTTTATAAGTTCGTCAAACTTGTACAAAGCTCATTGAGACACTTATAACCACTCATTTTGCATGAAACTTAGTTTAGAGTCCTAGAAACCGCGTTGTTAGATGTTTCATTAGTTCGTAGAACTTGTACAAAGCTCATTGAGACACTTATAAGCACTCATGTTGCATGAAACTTGGTTTAGAGTACTAGAAACCGCGTTGTTAAATGTTTCATAAGTTCGTCAAACTAGTACAAAGCTCATTGAGACACTTATAAGAACTCATGTTGCATGACACTTCGTTTAGAGTCTTAGAAACAGCGTTTTAGATGTTTCATAAGTTCGTCAAACTTGTACAAAGCTCATTGAGACACTTATAAGCACTCATTTTGCATGAAACTTAGTTTAGAGTCCTAGAAACCGCGTTGTTAGATGTTTCATAAGTTCGTAGAACTTGTACAAAGCTCATTGAGACACTTATAAGCACTCATGTTGCATGAAACTTGGTTTAGAGTACTAGAAACCGCGTTGTTAGATGTTTCATAAGTTCGTAGAACTTGTACAAAGCTCATTGAGACACTTATAAGAACTCATGTTGCATGACACTTCGTTTAGAGTCTTAGAAACAGCGTTTTAGATGTTTCATAAGTTCGTCAAACTTGTACAAAGCTCATTGAGACACTTATAAGCACTCATGTTGCAAAAAACTTGGTTTAGAGTCCTAGCAACGCGTTGTTAGATGTTTCAAAAGTTTGTTAAACTTTAACAAACCTCATTGAGACACTTATAAGCACTCATGTTGCATAAAACTTGGTATAGAGTCCTAGCAACCACATTGTTAGACGTTTCATAAATTCGTCAAACTTGTACAAAGCTGATTGAGAAACTTATAAGCACTCATGTTGCATGAAACTTGGTTTAGAGTCCTAAAAACGTGTTGTTAGATGTTTCATTTGTTCGTCAAACTTGTACAAAGCTCATTGAGACACTTATAAGAACTCATGTTGAAATAAACTTGGTTTAGAGTCCTAGAAACCGCGTTGTTAGATGTTTCATAAGTTCGTCAAACAAGTACAAAGATCATTGAGACATTTATAAGCACTCATGTTGCATGAAACTTAGTTTAGAGTCCTAGAACCCGCGTTGTTAGATGTTTCATAAGTTCGTCAAACTTGTAAAAAGCTAATTGAGACACTTATAAGCACTCATGTTGCATGACACTTCGTTTAGAGTCTTAGAAACCGCGTTTTAGATGTTTCATAAGTTCGTCAAACTTATACAAAGCTCACTGAGACACTTATAAACACTCATGTTGCATGGAACTTGGTTTAGAGTCCTAGAAACGCGTTGTTAGATGTTTCATAAGTTCGTCGAACTAGTAAAAAGCTCATTGAGACACTTATAAGCACTCATGTTGAAAGAAACTTGGTTTAGAGTCCTAGAAACCGCGTTGTTAGATGTTTCATAAGTTCGTCAAACTAGTACAAAGCTCATTGAGACACTTATAAGCACTCATGGTGCATGACACTTCGTTTAGAGTCCAAGAAACGCGTTGTTAGATGTTTCATAAGTTCGTCAAACTAGTACAAAGCTCATTGAGACACTTATAAGCACTCATGTTGCATAAAACTTGGTTTAGAGTCCTAGAAACGCGTTTTTAGATGTTTCATAAGTTCGTCAAACTTGTACAAAGCTCATTGAGACACTTATAAGCACTCATGGTGCATGATACTTCGTTTAGATTCCTAGAAACGCGTTGTTAGATGTTTCATAAGTTCGTCAAACTAGTACAAAGCTCATTGAGACACTTATAAGCACTCATGTTGCATAAAATTTGGTTTAGAGTCCTAGCAACGCGTTGTTAGATGTTTCATAAGTTTGTTAAACTTTAACAAACCTCATTGAGACACTTATAAGCACTCATGTTGCATAAAACTTGGTATAGAGTCCTAGCAACCACATTGTTAGACGTTTCATAAATTCGTCAAACTTGTACAAAGCTGATTGAGAAACTTATAAGCACTCATGTTGCATGAAACTTGGTTTAGAGTCCTAAAAACGTGTTGTTAGATGTTTCATTTGTTCGTCAAACTTGTACAAAGCTCATTGAGACACTTATAAGAACTCATGTTGAAATAAACTTGGTTTAAAGTCCTAGAAACCGCGTTGTTAGATGTTTCATAAGTTCGTCAAACAAGTACAAAGCTCATTGAGACATTTATAAGCACTCATGTTGCATGAAACTTAGTTTAGAGTCCTAGAAACAACGTTGTTAGATGTTTCATAAGTTCGTCAAACCTGTACAAAGCTGATTGAGAAACTTATAAGCACTCATGTTGCATGAAACTTGGTTTAGAGTCCTAGAAACCGCGTTGTTAGATGTTTCATTAGTCCGTCAAACTTGAACAAAGCTCATTGAGACACTTATAAGAACTCATGTTGAAAGAAACTTAGTTTAGAGTCCTAGAAACCGCGTTTTAGATGTTTCATAAGTTCGTCAAACTTGTACAAAGCTCACTCAGACACTTATAAGCACTCATGTTGCATGAAACTTGGTTTAGAGTCCTAGAAACCGCGTTGTTAGATGTTTCATAAGTTCGTAGAACTTGTACAAAGCTCATTGAGACACTTATAAGAACTCATGTTGCATGACACTTCGTTTAGAGTCTTAGAAACCGCGTTTTAGATGTTTCATAAGTTCGTCAAACTTATACAAAGCTCACTGAGACACTTATAAGCACTCATGTTGCATGAAACTTGGTTTAGAGTCCTAGAAACCGCGTTGTTAGATGTTTCATACGTTCGTCGAACTAGTAAAAAGCTCATAGAGACACTTATAAGCACTCATGTTGCATGAAACTTGGTTTAGAGTCCGAGAAACGAGTTGTTAGATGTTTCATAAGTTCGTCAAACTTGTACAAAGCTCATTGAGACACTTATAAGAACTCATGTTGCATGAAACTTGGTTAAGAGTCCTAGAAACGCGTTGTTAGATGTTTCATTAGTTCGTCAAAGTTGTACAAAGCTCATTGAGACACTTATAAGAACTCATGTTGAAAGAAACTTGGTTTAGAGTCCTAGAAATGCGTTGTTAGATGTTTCATTAGTTCGTCAAACTTGTACAAAGCTCATTGAGACACTTATAAGAACTCATGTTGAAAGAAACTTGGTTTAGAGTCCTAGAAACCGCGTTGTTAGATGTTTCATAAGTTCGTCAAACTAGTACAAAGCTCATTGAGACACTTATAAGCACTCATGGTGCATGACACTTCGTTTAGAGTCCTAGAAACGGGTTGTTAGATGTTTCATAAGTTCGTCAAACTAGTACAAAGCTCATTGAGACACTTATAAGCACTCATGTTGCATAAAACTTGGTTTAGAGTCCTAGAAACGCGTTTTTAGATGTTTCATAAGTTCGTCAAACTTGTACAAAGCTCATTGAGACACTTATAAGCACTCATGGTGCATGACACTTCGTTTAGAGTCCTAGAAACACGTTGTTAGATGTTTCATAAGTTCGTCAAACTAGTACAAAGCTCATTGAGACACTTATAAGCACTCGTGTTGCATAAAACTTGGTTTAGAGTCCTAGAAACGCGTTTTTAGATTTTTCATAAGTTCGTCAAACTTGTACAAAGCTCATTGAGACACTTATAAGCACTCATTTTGCATGAAACTTAGTTTAGAGTCCTAGAAACCGCGTTGTTAGATGTTTCATAAGTTCGTAGAACTTGTACAAATCTCATTGAGACACTTATAAGCACTCATGCTGCATGAAACTTGGTTTAGAGTACTAGAAACCGCGTTGTTAGATGTTTCATAAGTTCGTCAAAGTAGTACAAAGCTCATTGAGAAACTTATAAGAACTCATGTTGCATGACACTTCGTTTAGAGTCTTAGAAACAGCGTTTTAGATGTTTCATAAGTTCGTCAAACTTGTACAAAGCTCATTGAGACACTTATAAGCACTCATGTTGCAAAAAACTTGGTTTAGAGTCTTAGCAACGCGTTGTTAGATGTTTCATAAGTTCGTCAAACTTGAACAAAGCTCATTGAGACACTTATAAGAACTCATGTTGAAAGAAACTTAGTTTAGAGTCCTATAAACCGCATTTTAGATGTTTCATAAGTTCGTCAAACTTGTACAAAGCTCACTGAGACACTTATAAGCACTCATGTTGCATGAAACTTGGTTTTGATTCCTATAAACCGCGTTGATAGATGTTTCATAAGTTCGTAGAACTTGTACAAAGCTCATTGAGACACTTATAAGAACTCATGTCTCAGTGAGCTTTGTACAAGTTTGTCGAACTAGTAAAAAGCTCATTGAGACACTTATAAGCACTCATGTTGCATGAAACTTGGTTTAGAGTCCGAGAAACGAGTTGTTAGATGTTTCATAAGTTCGTCAAACTTGTACAAAGCTCATTGAGACACTTATAAGAACTCATGTTGCATGAAACTTGGTTTAGAGTCCTAGAAACGCATTGTTAGATGTTTCATTAGTTCGTCAAACTTGTACAAAGCTCATTGAGACACTTATAAGAACTCATGTTGAAAGAAACTTGGTTTAGAGTCATAGAAACGCGTTGTTAGATGTTTCATTTGTTCGTCAAACTTGTACAAAGCTCATTGAGACGCTTATAAGAACTCATGTTGAAAGAAACTTGGTTTAGAGCCCTAGAAACCGCGTTGTTAGATGTTTCATAAGTTCGTCAAACTAGTACAAAGCTCATTGAGACACTTATAAGCACTCGTGTTGCATGAAAGTTAGTTTAGAGTCCTAGAAACCGCGTTGTTAGATGTTTCATAAGTTCGTAGAACTTGTACAAAGCTCATTGAGACACTTATAAGCACTCATGTTGCATGAAACTTTGTTTAGAGTACTAGAAACCGCGATGTTAGATGTTTCATAAGTTCGTCAAACTAGTACAAAGCTCATTGAGACACTTATAAGAACTCATGTTGCATGACACTTCGTTTATGTAAACGAGACTAAGGCATTGCCCGGACGAGTCCCGTCCATCAAGGCAAAGCCGAAGTCAAAACTCGAGTTCGGCTAAGGCAAAATCGAAGACACAAGATTGCCGAAGTCACAAGTGTAAAAGAGACCAAGGCATCGTCCGGACAAGTCTTGTCCATCAAGACGATGACCTAGCATGTGACGAAGGCCGAAGTCACAAGTTGCCGTAGTCACTAGCTCTCTTATACCGTTGCAAAGGGAAACAAGAGACGAAGGAGAAGAATCTAGAAACACAAGAAGAACGTTGCCAAGAGAGCCGTTGGGCAGAGTCACATGTGCGCCTTAAGGGCGCGTGTATCCAACTCGTCCTTACTTGTCACGGGTCGCCTTAAGGAAGGCGCGACTACACAAGGGATAACGACGTGTGGCGCGGCTAACCGAGCAAGACTAGGACGTTTTTAGCATATTCCCTTATGCTATTTTGGGATCCTTTGTTGTTGTCTATTAATACCTTCCCCTTTGTAAACAAACGAGTTAACACTTTCTAATCTAATTAAACCGATTCTCTCTCTATTCTCTCTCTCTTGTTCTTGGTGTTCTTGTTAAGAACTCAAGAACTTTGGTTACTAATCTTCTCTAATCTCTCAAATTCTAACATGGTATCGAGCAACCTTGCTCTGAAACCTAAATCTCGCTTCCGCTACCATTCTCGTCGGCGCTCGGGCATCCTCGTTGCTCGGTGTTTCGTTTACCGGGCATCCTCGTTGCTCGGTGTTTTCAGCATCCGGTAAACAAAATTATCGGGCTTTTCCGGCGCCCGATAACAAACCTCTCGGTGCTTGTTTACTCTCGGCTATTCTCGGTACCAACGCTTCCCGGTGCTCGGCTAGCCTCGGTTTCCGTGCCACTCAACACATAATTTTTCTCGGTGCTCGGCTAGACTTATCCGAGACATCCCCTTCAAACCAAGCAGTAAACCATGGAAGACAAAGAATCCAAGAAGACTCCTTGTCCGGTTACCTTGAAAGGTATCAACTACCTCCTATGGGCAAGAACCATGAAGATTGCTCTTTGTGGCCGCGGCTATTGGAACCACATCCTTACTCGGCAAGATGCTCTTATTGAGTTTAACAATGAGCTCACAAATGACGATGAGAAATGGTTCCAACTAGACCAAAAGGTTCTTGGAATCATCCAAGGATCCCTTGAGCCGTCTATCTTGGAAGCCTATTCCTATTGTGAGAATGCCAAGGAGTTATGGGATACCCTCCAAACCGTCTACGGCAACACATCTAACCTAAGTCGGGTCTATGAAGTCAAGAAGGCTATCATTGATCTGAACCAAGAAGACACCGAGTTCACAAAGCACTTCGGAAAGATTAGGACCCTATGGGCCGAACTGGAGATGCTCCGTCCAAGCACTATCGACCCAAAGGTGCTAAATGAACGAAGAGAACAAGACAAGGTCTTCGGTTTGCTCTTAACACTCAACGGCAGCTATAAGGAGATTACCAAACATCTTCTTCGAGCCGATACTCTACCAAACCTTGAAGAGGTGTATGCTCAACTTCAAAGGGAACAAGGCTCCATTGAGCTCTTTGAAGGCAAGAGGGAACTTGTAACCGCAAACAAGGTGGCATTTAAACCAACGTCCAAGACATATGAAGAGAGGAGGGCCTTAACGTGTGATCATTGAAAGAAGAAGGGCCACCTCAAAGAGAAGTGTCGGATTCTACATCCTAACCTCAAGCCGTCCAAGTTCAAGGACGCCAAGGCCAACTACTCTCATGATGACTCGGCAAGTGTGCCAAGCTCAAGCTCAAGCGGACCAAACCATGGCAAGGAAGAGGAGTCTTCGGCTATTGTCCCTTACATGGATGAGTATGTGAGAAAGTCCGACCTTGACGCTCTCATCAAAGCCCTTAAGGGCTCCGGTATTTCAACCTTCTATTCCCTTAGTGCTCAAAATATAGACAATAAACCGTTTAAGCCTATTATTATTGATTCGGGTGCTTCTCATCATATGATTAGTAACTTGGACTTGATTAGTAATATTAAACCGGCTTTAGGAAATGTCATTATTGCAAATGGAAGTGAAATCCCTATAGAAGGATTAGGGAACCTTAAGTTGTTTGATAGAGACTCTCAAGCGCTTCATGCCTAGTTTTACCTCAAACCTTATATCCGTGAAACACATTGCTTGTGATTTGAATTGCAATGTTATCTTCGGTCCTAATGATGTGGTTTTTCAGGATATTAAGAGTAAGGAGATCATTGGGAAAGGGGTCACAAGAGGCGATCTCTATGTTCTTGAAGAAAACACCTCTAGTTCTTTTCTTTGTCATGCTTTTAAATCGGTTTTATCCGAAGCCAACAATGTTATTTGGCATTTTAGACTTGGTCATCCTCATTTAAATGCTTTGAAAACCATTTTGCCTAATGTTAAGTTTAATCATGAAACTTGTGAAGCATGCATCTTAGGTAAACATTGCCGAACCGTTTTTCAAAAATCAAACATGACTTATAAACCTTTTGAACTTGTGCATTCGGATGTGTGGTCATCACCTTGTAAATCTAGGGATAATCACTCTTATTTTGTCACATTCATAGATGAAAGCTCTAAATACACTTGGGTTACCCTTTTACAAACAAAAGATAGGGTATTAGAAGCTTTTCAAAACTTTCAAAACTATGTGACTAACCATTATAATGTCAAGATTAAGACTTTTAGGTCCGATAATGGTGGAGAGTACACAAGTAGAGCCTTTAAAGAACACATAGCCAAGCATGGCATCCTCCATCAAACCACATGCCCATATACACCACAACAAAATGGGGTAGCCGAAAGGAAGAACCGACACTTGATGGAAGTGACGCGGTCCATGATGTTCCACATGAACATACCGAAGAGGTTTTGGTCCGATGGGGGTTCTCACGGCATGCTATCTTATCAACCGAACACCAACACAAGTCTTGAAGAATGAATCTCCATTCAAGGTATTGAATAAGACTAATCCTTTTATTAACCATCTAAGAGTGTTCGGTTGTGTGTGTTATGTGTTTGTATCTAGTGAGCAAAGGAACAAGCTAGAAGCTAAAAGCACCAAGGCTATGTTCATTGGCTACTCAAACACACAAAAGGGGTACAAATGCTATGTACCCGAAACAAAAAGGGTATTAGTATCAAGGGAGGTCAAGTTTCTAGAAGGACAAAGCTACTACAAGGAAAACAATTGGGAAAGTGTTAAGGACTTACCCGAAGTTGTTACGGATAGAGCTACAAGCCTTAGAAACTTGATGAGGAATCTTGGTATGGAGATTGATGAAGATACAAGAAATGAGGAACCAACTCAAGAGACCCACCTTGATCATGAGGGGGAGAACAATGAGCAAGACGGTACTCATGAACCAACTATGTCCGGGGGAGAGCCAAATGGTCAAGAAGAATCACAAGTCTCAACCGAGACTCATACTCAACAACAAAGTCATGATCAAGAAGTTCATGACCAAGGTGTGTCCCAAGAAGAAGAGCCGCTGGGTCTAAGAAGGAGCACTAGAGTTAAGAAGCATCCATCCAATTGGGTCAACACAAGAGTGTACTTTAATAGCAATGCCGAGGCACATCCTACCCAAGCCGTGTGTTCCCTTGCAAGCTTTCCAAAGGAACATCAAGCCTTTACCATCTCCATGGATCAACAAGTAATTCCAAGGACGTATTAAGAGGCAATGAAGGAGGAAGTTTGGGTTAAAGCGGTGGAAGCCGAGAACAAGGCCATGGAAGACAATGAAACCTTCTATGAAACCAACCTACCAAAAGGGAAGAAGGCCATGAGCTCAAGGTATGTCTTCACCATCAAATATCTAAGCAATGGAGAGATAGAGAGACACAAGGAAAGATTGGTAGCAAGAGGCTTTACTCAAACTTATGGAGAGGACTACCTAGACACATTTGCCCGGTTGCAAAACTCCACACGGTTCGGGTAATCTTATCACTTGCCACTAACCTATCATGGGATCTCTTTCAAATGGATGTGAAGAATGCCTTCCTACAAGGAGAGCTTGAAGAGGAAGTCTATATGACTCCACCACCCGGCCTAGAAATCACTCCCGGGAAAGTCCTACGGTTAAGAAAAGCCATCTATGGTCTCAAGCAATCACCAAGAGCTTGGTATCACAAGCTTAGCTCAACATTGATGGCAAAAGGATTCAATAGATCACAAGCCGAGCATACTCTCTTTACCCTACAAAACCAAGAAGGTATAGTAGTGGTACTAGTGTATGTAGACGACATCATCATCTCCGGAAACAACAAGGGAGGTATTCAAGAAACCAAATCTTTCCTCAAATCTAAATTTGTCATTAAGGACCTCGGAACTCTTAAGTACTTCCTTGGGATTGAAGTGTGTAGATCTAAAGAAGGTCTATTTCTTTCCCAAAGGAAGTACACCCATGACCTTTTAAGTGTTGTCAATATGATAGGTACAAAGGTGGCTAAGACTCCTCTTGAAGACGGCTACAAGACCATTCAAGAAGGAAGTGAGGATGATCAACCGTACCGAGACCCAATGATCTATACACGGCTAGTGGGTAAACTCATCTACTTGACGATCACTAGACCGGACCTATGCTTTGCCGTGAACCAAGTCTCTCAACACATGCAAAAGCCGAAGCAACACCATTGGAACATGATCATGAGGATCTTGGGATACCTTAAAGAAACCTCAAGTTTGGGTATTTGGATGGGTTGCAACAAAAACACGGAGGTAATTGGGTATTGTGACGCGGATTACGCCGGGGACCTAGAGAGTAGATGGTCAACTACCGGCTATTGCACTTTCATTGGTGGCAACCTTGTCACATGGAAGACAAAGAAGCAAAAGATAGTATCTTGCTCAACCGCCGAAGCCGAGTATAGAGCTATGAGGAAGTTGACTCAAGAACTCATGTGGCTAAAGAACTTGCTAGGGGATTTGGGTCTCAAGATTGAAGCACCGATGACCATGCATTGTGATAATCAAGCGGCCATCCACATAGCAACAACCTCGGTCTTCCATGAGAGGACTAAACACATAGAGGTGGATTGTCACAAGGTTAGAGAGCAAATGGTCAAGGGTACTATCCTACCTTGCTACACGAAGAGTCAAGATCAACTCGCGGACATCTTCACCAAGTCCGGAAGCTTGAAAGTATGCGAGTCCATTCAACCAAGTCCCTCATCCGGGCTCTCAACGCCTAAGTCCCTAACCGTATGGTCTTGTACTCTTTTCCCTTAGGTGAGTTTTATCCCAAGTGGTTTTCTCACCAAGGTTTTAACGAGGCAAGGTCGTACGGGTTCCAAGCTTAGCCATTCCACTAGGCTAAGCTTGCGGGGGAGTGTAAACGAGACTAAGGCATTGCCCGGACGAGTCCCGTCCATCAAGGCAAAGCCGAAGTCAAAACTCGAGTTCGGCTAAGGCAAAACCGAAGCCACAAGATTGCCGAAGTCACAAGTGTAAAAGAGACCAAGGCATCGTCCGTACAAGTCTTGTCCATCAAGACGATGACCTAGCATGTGACGAAGGCCGAAGTCACAAGCTGTCGAAGTCACTAGCTCTCTTAGTTACCATTGCAAAGGGAAACAAGAGACGAAGGAGAAGAATCTAGAAACACAAGAAGACCGTTGCCAAGAGAGCCGTTGGGCAGAGTCACATGTGCGCCTTAAGGGCGCGTGTATCCAACTCGTCCTGACTTGTCACGGGTCGCCTTAAGGAAGGCGCGGCTACACAAGGGATAGCGACGTGTGGCGCGGCTAACCGAGCAAGACTAGGACGTTTTTAGCATATTCCCTTATGCTATTTTGGGATCCTTTGTTGTTGTCTATTAATACCTTCCCCTTTGTAAACAAACGAGTTAACACTTTCTAATCTAATGAAACCGATTCTCTCTCTATTCTCTCTCTCTTGTTCTTGGTGTTCTTGTTAAGAACTCAAGAGCTTTGGTTACTAATCTTCTCTAATCTCTCAAATTCTAACAATTTAGAGTCTTAGAAACAGCGTTTTAGATGTTTCATAAGTTCGTCAAACTTGTACAAAGCTCACTGAGACACTTATAAGCACTCATGTTGCATGAAACTTAGTTTAGAGTCCTAGAAACCGCGTTGTTAGATGTTTCAAAAGTTCGTCAAACTAGTACAAAGCTCATTGAGAAACTTATAAGCACGCATGTTGCATGAAACTTAGTTTAGAGTCCTAGAAACCGCGTTGTTAGATGTTTCATAAGTTCGTCGAACTTGTACAAAGCTCATTGAGACACTTATAAGCACTCATGTTGCATGAAACTTGGTTTAGAGTCCTAGAAACCGCGTTGTAAGATGATTCATAAGTTCGTCAAACTAGTACAAAGCTCATTGAGACACTTATAAGCACTCATGTTGCATGACACTTCGTTTAGAGTCTTAGAAACCGCGTTGTTAGATGTTTGATAAGTTCGTCAAACTTGTACAAAGCTCATTGAGACACTTATAAGCACTCATGTTGCATAAAACTTGGTTTAGAATCCTAGAAACGCGTTGTTAGATGTTTCATAAGTTCATCAAACTTTTACAAACCTCATTGAGACACTTATAAGCACTCATGTTGCATTAAACTTGGTTTAGAGTCCTAGCAACCACATTGTTAGACGTTTCATAAATTCGTCAAACTTGTACAAAGCTGATCGAGAAACTTATAAGCACTCATGTTGCATGAAACTTGGTTTAGAGTCCTAAAATCGCGTTGTTAGATGTTTCATTAGTTCGTCAAACTTGTACAAAGCTCATTGAGACACTTATAAGAACTCATGTTGAAAGAAACTTGGTTTAGAGTCCTAGAAACCGCGTTGTTAGATGTTTCATAAGTTCGTCAAACAAGTACAAAGCTCATTGAGACACTTATAAGCACTCATGTTGCATGAAACTTAGTTTAGAGTCCTAGAAACCGCGTTGTTTGATGTTTCATAAGTTCTTCAAACTTGTAAAAAGCTCATTGAGACACTTATAAGCACTCATGTTGCATAAAATTTGGTTTAGAGTCCTAGCAACCACATTGTTAGACGTTTCATAAGTTCGTCAAACTTGTACAAAGCTGATTGATAAACTTATAAGCACTCATGTTGCATGAAACTTGGTTTAGGGTCCTAGAAACCGCGTTGTTAGATGTTTCACTAGTTCGTCAAACTTGAACAAAGCTCATTGAGACACTTATAAGAACTCATGTTGCATGAAACTTGGTTTAGAGTCCTAGAAACCGCGTTGTTAGATGTTTCATAAGTTCGTATAACTTGTACAAAGCTCATTGAGACACTTATAAGAACTCATGTTGCATGACACTTCGTTTAGAGTCTTAGAAACCGCGTTTTAGATGTTTCATAAGTTCGTAAAACTTGTACAAAGCTCATTGAGACACTTATAAGCACTCATGTTGCATGAAACTTGGTTTAGAGTCCTAGAAACCGCGTTGTTAGATGTTTCATAAGTTCGTCGAACTAGTAAAAAGCTCATTGAGACACTTATAAGCACTCATGTTCCATGAAACTTGGTTTAGAGTCCGAGAAACGAGTTGTTAGATGTTTCATAAGTTCGTCAAACTTGTACAAAGCTCATTGAGACACTTATAAGAACTCATGTTGCATGAAACTTGGTTTAGAGTCCTAGAAGCGCGTTGTTAGATGTTTCATTAGTTCCTCAAACTTGTACAAAGCTCATTGAGACACTTATAAGAACTCATGTTGAAAGAAACTTGGTTTAGAGTCCTAGAAACCGCGTTGGTAGATGTTTCATTAGTTCGTCAAACTTGTACAAAGCTCATTGAGACACTTATAAGAACTCATGTTGAAAGAAACTTGGTTTAGAGTCCTAGAAACCGCGTTGTTAGATGTTTCATAAAGTTCGTCAAACTAGTACAAAGCTCATTGAGACACTTATAATCACTCATGTTGCATGAAACTTAGTTTAGAGTCCTAGAAACCGCGTTGTTAGATGTTTCATAAGTTCGCCGAACTTGTACAAAGCTCATTGAGACACTTATAAGCACTCATGTTGCATGAAACTTGGTTTAGAGTCCTAGAAACCACGTTGTAAGATGTTTCATAAGTTCGTCAAACTAGTACAAAGCTCATTGAGACACTTATAAGCACTCATGGTGCATGACACTTCGTTTAGAGTCCTAGAAACGTGTTGTTAGATGTTTCATATGTTCGTCAAACTAGTACAAAGCTCATTGAGACACTTATAAGCACTCATGTTGCATAAAACTTGGTTTAGAGTCCTAGAAACGCGTTTTTAGATTTTTCTTAAGTTCATCAAAGTTGTACAAAGCTCATTGAGACACTTATAAGCACTCATTTTGCATGAAACTTAATTTAGAGTCCTAGAAACCGCGTTGTTAGATGTTTCATAAGTTCGTAGAACTTGTACAAACCTCATTGAGACACTTATAAGCACTCATGTTGCATGAAACTTGGTTTAGAGTACTAGAAACCGCGTTGTTAGATGTTTCATAAGTTCGTCAAACTAGTACAAAGCTCATTGAGACACTTATAAGAACTCATGTTGCATGACACTTCGTTTAGAGTCTTAGAAAAAGCGTTTTAGATGTTTCATAAGTTCGTCAAACTTGTACAAAGCTCATTGAGACACTTATATGCACTCATGTTGCAAAAAACTTGGTTTAGAGTCCTAGCAACGCGTTGTTAGATGTTTCATAAGTTTGTCACACTTTTACAAACCTCATTGAGACACTTATAAGCACTCATGTTGCATAAAACTTGGTATAGAGTCCTAGCAACCACATTGTTAGACGTTACATAAATTCGTCAAACTTGTACAAAGCTGATTGAGAAACTTATAAGCACTCATGTTGCATGAAACTTGGTTTAGAGTCCTAAAAACGCGTTGTTAGATGTTTCATTAGTTCGTCAAACTTGTACAAAGCTCATTGAGACACTTATAAAAACTCATGTTGAAAGAAACTTGGTTTAGAGTCCTAGAAACCGCGTTGTTAGATGTTTCATAAGTTCGTCAAACAAGTACAAAGCTCATTGAGACACTTATAAGCACTCATGTTGCATGAAACTTAGTTTAGAGTCCTAGAAACCGCGTTGTTAGATGTTTCATAAGTTCGTCAAACTTGTAAAAAGCTCATTGAGACACTTATAAGCACTCATGTTGCATAAAACTTGGTTTAGAGTCCAAGCAACCACATTGTTAGACGTTTCATAAGTTCGTCAAACTTGTACAAAGTTGATTGAGAAACTTATAAGAACTCATGTTGCATGAAACTTGGTTTAGAGTCCTAGAAACCGCGTTGTTAGATGTTTCATTAGTTCGTCAAACTTGAACAAAGCTCATTGAGATACTTATAAGAACTCATGTTGAAAGAAACTTAGTTTAGAGTCCTAGAAACCGCGTTTTAGATGTTTCATAAGTTCGTCAAACTTGTACAAAGCTCACTGAGACACTTATAAGCACTCATGTTGCATGAAACTTGGTTTAGAGTCCTAGAAACCGCGTTGTTAGATGTTTCATAAGTTCGTAGAACTTGTACAAAGCTCATTGAGACACTTATAAGAACTCATGTTGCATGACACTTCGTTTAGAGTCTTAGAAACCGCGTTTTAGATGTTTCATAAGTTCGTCAAACTTATACAAAGGTCACTGAGACACTTATAAGCATTCATGTTGCATGATACTTGGTTTAGAGTCCTAGAAACCGCGTTGTTAGATGTTTCATAAGTTCGTCGAACTAGTAAAAAGCTCATTGAGACACTTATAAGCACTCATGTTGCATGAAACTTGGTTTAGAGTCGAGAAACGAGTTGTTAGATGTTTCATAAGTTCGTCAAACTTGTACAAAGCTCATTGAGACACTTATAAGAACTCATGTTGCATGAAACTTGGTTTAGAGTCCTAGAAACGCGTTGTTAGATGTTTCATTAGTTCGTCAAACTTGTACAAAGCTCATTGAGACACTTATAAGAACTCATGTTGAAAAAAACTTGGTTTAGAGTCCTAGAAATGCGTTGTTAGAAGTTTCATTAGTTCGTCAAACTTGTACAAAGCTCATTGAGACACTTATAAGAACTCCTGTTGAAAGAAACTTGGTTTAGAGTCCTAGAAACCGCGTTGTTAGATGTTTCATAAGTTCGTCAAACTAGTACAAAGCTCATTGAGACACTTATAAGCACTCATGGTGCATGACACTTCGTTTAGAGTCCTAGAAACGCGTTGTTAGATGGTTCATAAGTTCGTCAAACTAGTACAAAGCTCATTGAGACACTTATAAGCACTCATGTTGCATAAAACTTGGTTTAGAGTCCTAGAAACGCGTTTTTAGATGTTTCATAAGTTCGTCAAACTTGTACAAAGCTCATTGAGACACTTATAAGCACTCATGGTGCATGACACTTCGTTTAGAGTCCTAGAAACGCGTTGTTAGATGTTTCATAAGTTCGTAAAACTTGTACAAAGCTCATTGAGACACTTATAAGCACTCATGTTGCATGAAACTTGGTTTAGAGTCCTAGAAACCGCGTTGTTAGATGTTTCATAAGTTCGTCGAACTAGTAAAAAGCTCATTGAGACACTTATAAGCACTCATGTTCCATGAAACTTGGTTTAGAGTCCGAGAAACGAGTTGTTAGATGTTTCATAAGTTCGTCAAACTTGTACAAAGCTCATTGAGACACTTATAAGAACTCATGTTGCATGAAACTTGGTTTAGAGTCCTAGAAGCGCGTTGTTAGATGTTTCATTAGTTCCTCAAACTTGTACAAAGCTCATTGAGACACTTATAAGAACTCATGTTGAAAGAAACTTGGTTTAGAGTCCTAGAAACCGCGTTGGTAGATGTTTCATTAGTTCGTCAAACTTGTACAAAGCTCATTGAGACACTTATAAGAACTCATGTTGAAAGAAACTTGGTTTAGAGTCCTAGAAACCGCGTTGTTAGATGTTTCATAAAGTTCGTCAAACTAGTACAAAGCTCATTGAGACACTTATAATCACTCATGTTGCATGAAACTTAGTTTAGAGTCCTAGAAACCGCGTTGTTAGATGTTTCATAAGTTCGCCGAACTTGTACAAAGCTCATTGAGACACTTATAAGCACTCATGTTGCATGAAACTTGGTTTAGAGTCCTAGAAACCACGTTGTAAGATGTTTCATAAGTTCGTCAAACTAGTACAAAGCTCATTGAGACACTTATAAGCACTCATGGTGCATGACACTTCGTTTAGAGTCCTAGAAACGTGTTGTTAGATGTTTCATATGTTCGTCAAACTAGTACAAAGCTCATTGAGACACTTATAAGCACTCATGTTGCATAAAACTTGGTTTAGAGTCCTAGAAACGCGTTTTTAGATTTTTCTTAAGTTCATCAAAGTTGTACAAAGCTCATTGAGACACTTATAAGCACTCATTTTGCATGAAACTTAATTTAGAGTCCTAGAAACCGCGTTGTTAGATGTTTCATAAGTTCGTAGAACTTGTACAAACCTCATTGAGACACTTATAAGCACTCATGTTGCATGAAACTTGGTTTAGAGTACTAGAAACCGCGTTGTTAGATGTTTCATAAGTTCGTCAAACTAGTACAAAGCTCATTGAGACACTTATAAGAACTCATGTTGCATGACACTTCGTTTAGAGTCTTAGAAAAAGCGTTTTAGATGTTTCATAAGTTCGTCAAACTTGTACAAAGCTCATTGAGACACTTATATGCACTCATGTTGCAAAAAACTTGGTTTAGAGTCCTAGCAACGCGTTGTTAGATGTTTCATAAGTTTGTCACACTTTTACAAACCTCATTGAGACACTTATAAGCACTCATGTTGCATAAAACTTGGTATAGAGTCCTAGCAACCACATTGTTAGACGTTACATAAATTCGTCAAACTTGTACAAAGCTGATTGAGAAACTTATAAGCACTCATGTTGCATGAAACTTGGTTTAGAGTCCTAAAAACGCGTTGTTAGATGTTTCATTAGTTCGTCAAACTTGTACAAAGCTCATTGAGACACTTATAAAAACTCATGTTGAAAGAAACTTGGTTTAGAGTCCTAGAAACCGCGCTGTTAGATGTTTCATAAGTTCGTCAAACAAGTACAAAGCTCATTGAGAAACTTACAAGCACTCATGTTGCATGAAACTTAGTTTAGAGTCCTAGAAACCGCGTTGTTAGATGTTTCATAAGTTCGTCAAACTTGTAAAAAGCTCATTGAGACACTTATAAGCACTCATGTTGCATAAAACTTGGTTTAGAGTCCAAGCAACCACATTGTTAGACGTTTCATAAGTTCGTCAAACTTGTACAAAGTTGATTGAGAAACTTATAAGAACTCATGTTGCATGAAACTTGGTTTAGAGTCCTAGAAACCGCGTTGTTAGATGTTTCATTAGTTCGTCAAACTTGAACAAAGCTCATTGAGATACTTATAAGAACTCATGTTGAAAGAAACTTAGTTTAGAGTCCTAGAAACCGCGTTTTAGATGTTTCATAAGTTCGTCAAACTTGTACAAAGCTCACTGAGACACTTATAAGCACTCATGTTGCATGAAACTTGGTTTAGAGTCCTAGAAACCGCGTTGTTAGATGTTTCATAAGTTCGTAGAACTTGTACAAAGCTCATTGAGACACTTATAAGAACTCATGTTGCATGACACTTCGTTTAGAGTCTTAGAAACCGCGTTTTAGATGTTTCATAAGTTCGTCAAACTTATACAAAGGTCACTGAGACACTTATAAAGCATTCATGTTGCATGATACTTGGTTTAGAGTCCTAGAAACCGCGTTGTTAGATGTTTCATAAGTTCGTCGAACTAGTAAAAAGCTCATTGAGACACTTATAAGCACTCATGTTGCATGAAACTTGGTTTAGAGTCGAGAAACGAGTTGTTAGATGTTTCATAAGTTCGTCAAACTTGTACAAAGCTCATTGAGACACTTATAAGAACTCATGTTGCATGAAACTTGGTTTAGAGTCCTAGAAACGCGTTGTTAGATGTTTCATTAGTTCGTCAAACTTGTACAAAGCTCATTGAGACACTTATAAGAACTCATGTTGAAAGAAACTTGGTTTAGAGTCCTAGAAATGCGTTGTTAGAAGTTTCATTAGTTCGTCAAACTTGTACAAAGCTCATTGAGACACTTATAAGAACTCTGTTGAAAGAAACTTGGTTTAGAGTCCTAGAAACCGCGTTGTTAGATGTTTCATAAGTTCGTCAAACTAGTACAAAGCTCATTGAGACACTTATAAGCACTCATGGTGCATGACACTTCGTTTAGAGTCCTAGAAACGCGTTGTTAGATGTTTCATAAGTTCGTCAAACTAGTACAAAGCTCATTGAGACACTTATAAGCACTCATGTTGCATAAAACTTGGTTTAGAGTCCTAGAAACGCGTTTTTAGATGTTTCATAAGTTCGTCAAACTTGTACAAAGCTCATTGAGACACTTATAAGCACTCATGGTGCATGACACTTCGTTTAGAGTCCTAGAAACGCGTTGTTAGATGTTTCATAAGTTCGTCAAACTAGTACAAAGCTCATTGAGACACTTATAAGCACTCATGTTGCATAAAACTTGGTTTAGAGTCCTAGAAACGCGTTTTTAGATTTTTCATAAGTTCGTCAAACTTGTACAAAGCTCATTGAGACACTTATAAGCACTCATTTTGCATGAAACTTAGTTTATAGTCCTAGAAACCGCGTTGTTAGATGTTTCATAAGTTCGTAGAACTTGTACAAAGTTCATTGAGACACTTATAAGCACTCATGTTGCATGAAACTTAATTGGTTTAGAGTACTAGAAACCGCGTTGTTAGATGTTTCATAAGTTCGTCAAACTAGTACAAAGCTCATTGAGACACTTATAAGAACTCATGTTGCTTGACACTTCGTTTAGAGTCTTAGAAACAGCGTTTTAGATGTTTCATAAGTTCATCAAACTTGTACAAAGCTCATTGAGACACTTATAAGCACTCATGTTGCAAAAAACTTGGTTTAGAGTCCTAGCAACGCGTTGTTAGATGTTTCATAAGTTCGTCAAACTTGAACAAAGCTCATTGAGACACTTATAAGAACTCATGTTGAAAGAAACTTAGTTTAGAGTCCTATAAACCGCGTTTTAGATGTTTCATAAGTTCTTCAAACTTGTACAAAGCTCACTGAGACACTTATAAGCACTCATGTTGCATGAAACTTGGTTTTGAGTCCTAGAAACCGCGTTGATAGATGTTTCATAAGTTCGTAGAACTTGTACAAAGCTCATTGAGACACTTATAAGAACTCATGTCTCATTGAACTTTGTTCAAGTTTGTCGAACTAGTAAAAAGCTCATTGAGACACTTATAAGCACTCATGTTCCATGAAACTTGGTTTAGAGTCCGAGAAACGAGTTGGTAGATGTTTCATAAGTTCGTCAAACTTGTACAAAGCTCATTGAGACACTTATAAGAACTCATGTTGCATGAAACTTGGTTTAGAGTCCTAGAAGCGCGTTGTTAGATGTTTCATTAGTTCGTCAAACTTGTACAAAGCTCATTGAGACACTTATAAGAACTCATGTTGAAAGAAACTTGGTTTAGAGTCATAGAAACCGCGTTGTTAGATGTTTCATAAGTTCGTCAAACTAGTACAAAGCTCATTGAGACACTTATAAGAACTCATGTTGAAAGAAACTTGGTTTAGAGTCCTAGAAACCGCGTTGTTAGATGTTTCATAAGTTCGTCAAACTGGTAAAAAGCTCATTGAGACACTTATAAGCACTCATGGTGCATGACACTTCGTTTAGAGTCCTAGAAACGCGTTGTTAGATGTTTCATAAGTTCGTCAAACTAGTACAAAGCTCATTGAGACACTTATAAGCACTCATCTTGCATAAAACTTAGTTTAGAGTCCTAGAAACCGCGTTTTTAGATGTTTCATAAGTTCGTCAAACTTGTACAAAGCTCATTGAGACACTTATAAGCACTCATGTTGCATGAAACTTAGTTTAGAGTCCTAGAAACCGTGTTATTAGATGTTTCATAAGTTCGTAGACTACGAAGCTCATTGAGACACTTATAAGCACTCATGTTGCATGAAACTTGGTTTAGAGTACTAGAAACCGCGTTGTAAGATGTTTCATAAGTTCGTCAAACTAGTACAAAGCTCATTGAGACACTTATAAGAACTCATGTTGCATGACACTTCGTTTTGAGTCTTAGAAACAGCGTTTTAGATGTTTCATAAGTTCGTCAAACTTGTACAAAGCTCACTGAGACACTTATAAGCACTCATGTTGCATGAAACTTAGTTTAGAGTCCTAGAAACCGCGTTGTTAGATGTTTCATAAGTTCGTCGAACTTGTACAAAGCTCATTGAGACACTTATAAGCACTCATGTTGCATGAAACTTGGTTTAGAGTCCTAGAAACCGCGTTGTAAGATGTTTCATAAGTTCGTCAAACTAGTACAAAGCTCATTGAGACACTTATAAGCACTCTTGGTGCATGACACTTCGTTTAGAGTCTTAGAAACGCGTTGTTAGATGTTTCATAAGTTCGTCAAACTAGTACAAAGCTCATTGAGACACTTATAAGAACTCATGTTGCATGAAACTTAGTTTAGAGTCCTATAAACCGCGTTGTTATATGTTTCATAAGTTCGTCGAACTTGTACAAAGCTCATTGAGACATTTATAAGCACTCATGTTGCATGAAACTTAGTTTAGAGTCCTAGAAACCGCGTTGTTAGATGTTTCATAAGTTCGTAGAACTTGTACAAAGCTCATTGAGACACTTATAAGAACTCATGTTGAAAGAAACTTGGTTTAGAGTCCTAGAAACCGCGTTGTTAGATGTTTCATAAGTTCGTCAAACAAGTACAAAGCTCATTGAGACACTTATAAGCACTCATGTTGCATGAAACTTAGTTTAGAGTCCTAGAAACCGCGTTGTTAGATGTTTCATAAGTTCGTCAACCTTGTAAAAAGCTCATTGAGACACTTATAAGCACTCATGTTGCATAAAACTTGGTTTAGAATCCTAGCAACCACATTGTTAGACGTTTCATAAGTTCGTCAAACTTGTACAAAGCTGATTGAGAAACTTATAAGCACTAATGTTGCATGAAACTTGGTTTAGAGTCCTAGAAACCGCGTTCGTAGATGTTTCATTAGTTCGTCAAACTTGAACAAAGCTCATTGAGACACTTATAAGAACTCATGTTGCATGAAACTTGGTTTAGAGTCCTAGAAACCGCGTTGTTAGATGTTTCATAAGTTCGTAGAACTTGTACAAAGCTCATTGAGACACTTATAAGAACTCATGTTGCATGACACTTCGTTTATAGTCTTAGAAACCGCGTTTTAGATGTTTCATAAGTTCGTCAAACTTGTACAAAGCTCATTGAGACACTTATAAGCACTCATGTTGCATGAAACATGGTTTAGAGTCCTAGAAACCGCGTTGTTAGATGTTTCATAATTTCGTCGAACTAGTAAAAAGCTCATTGAGACACTTATAAGCACTCATGTTGCATGAAACTTGGTTTAGAGTCCGAGAAACGAGTTGTTAGATGTTTCATAAGTTCGTCAAACTTGTACAAATCTCATTGAGACACTTATAAGAACTCATGTTGCATGAAACTTGGTTTAGAGTCCTAGAAACGCGTTGTTAGATGTTTCATTAGTTCGTCAAACTTGTACAAAGCTCATTGAGACACTTATAAGAACTCATGTTGAAAGAAACTTGGTTTAGAGTCCTAGAAACCGCGTTGTTAGATGTTTCATTAGTTCGTCAAACTTGTACAAAGCTCATTGAGACACTTATAAGAACTCATGTTGAAAGAAACTTGGTTTAGAGTCCTAGAAACCGCGTTGTTAGATGTTTCATAAGTTCTTCAAACTAGTACAAAGCTCATTGAGACACTTATAAGCACTCATGTTGCATGAAACTTAGTTTAGAGTCCTAGAAACCGCGTTGTTAGATGTTTCATAAGTTCGTAGAACTTGTACAAACCTCATTGAGACACTTATAAGCACTCATGTTGCATGAAACTTGGTTTAGAGTACTAGAAACCGCGTTGTTAGATGTTTCATAAGTTCGTCAAACTAGTACAAAGCTCATTGAGACACTTATAAGAACTCATGTTGCATGACACTTCGTTTAGAGTCTTAGAAACAGCGTTTTAGATGTTTCATAAGTTCGTCAAACTTGTACAAGGCTCACTTAGACACTTATAAGCACTCATGTTGCATGAAACTTAGTTTAAAGTCCTAGAAACCGCGTTGTTAGATGTTTCATAAGTTCGTCGAACTTGTACAAAGCTCATTGAGACACTTATAAGCACTCATGTTGCATGAAACTTGGTTTAGAGTCCTAGAAACCGCGTTGTAAGATGTTTCATAAGTTCGTCAAACTAGTACAAAGCTCATTGAGACACTTATAAGCACTCATGGTGCATGACACTTCGTTTAGAGTCCTAGAAACGCGTTGTTAGATGTTTCATAAGTTCGTCAAACTAGTACAAAGCTCATTGAGACACTTATAAGCACTCATGTTGCATGAAACTTAGTTTAGAGTCCTAGAAACCGCGTTGTCAGATGTTTCATAAGTTCGTCGAACTTGTACAAAGCTCATTGAGACACTTATAAGCACTCATGTTGCATGAAACTTTGTTTAGAGTCCTAGAAACATGATACGATCTTAGCCGCGGGATCGATCTCTGGACTAGGCTGAATGAAGAGCTGGGGCGTGTGGATGGAATAGAGAGCTAATGGAGGTGGATTAGACAACGAGCAGGGGCAGAGGATGATGGTGAAGGTATGATAAGGATGGTGGACGTCTCAAACAAGTGATGGTAGCTTGCTGGATGGATAGATGATGGTGTGAATGATGGTGAGAGTGGCGGCGGTATAGTAACACAAGAACAAAGTGGTTATGGTGATTGTGGAAGCGTGAGGATGGTGAGGAACGAGTCAAACAGATTGTGATGGACCTGTTTGATGGATAGAAGAAACTAATGGAAGCGATGAGCTTGTATTAGTTTCGGATTCAATCTCTGAATCGTGTGATAGGCCGGATTCAATCTCTGAATCGGAGTGAGTCGAAAACTCTAAAGCACTCTTCAAGATAATGTAACTAGGTAACCGACGTAGTGCTCTTCTTGGCCTCATTAAAACCCTTGCATAGTAAACCCAATGGGACAAACCTATGCAAAGGGAAAGAGTACCGAGTCGAAACACTTAGTCACTTAGTTTCATTACCTTGGTATTCTTTCTAGGACATGATGAAGATGTTGAAGAAGCTCCTAGCTCTTCCAAGTTCCTCCATGATCAATGCTTGAACGTCATCTGCTAGCTTCTTGGCCATTGCTCGGGTAACCACTCCTATGTGTTTCTCGGTGTTTGGTGCGTGATCGGTGTCGAGTGGTCGAACGCCTTGGTGATCGATGTCGATGTCTAGTGGTCGAACGCCTTGGTGATCGATGTCGATGTCTAGTGGTCGAGCGCCTTGGTGTTCGGTATTCGGTGCCTCGATCATATCACAATGTGAGCTTCTTTTGTCCATATCTTTGGCTTTGATCCTTGTGATCCTTTACTCGGGTACAAGCTCAGCTATATGATCCTCCTCATCGAATGAAAAGCTAGGCAAGATCATATCATCCTCCCTTTCTTCAAAAGAATTTGACCTCAAATCTGTTTTACCTACAAGGAAAGAAGCATAATTAGTAGCATTCAAATTTAAAATAAGCTTACCTTGAGGATAAAGGTGATGAGCATCTTCTTTGAAGTTCTTTAGGATCGGATGCGGGTCATGATAATCTCCATTATGTCCTAGACGTTCTCCGGGTCTCCATATAAAGACCTGAAACGAGCACAAATAGTTAAAACCAAAGATAAAGTAATTATCCTTATATGAGCTCAAATGTGTTCGGTTTAGAAATTGTGTTGATCCAGCTGGTTGGGGCTTGATATTGATGCTTGAATGGATGATCCAAGGTGGAGCAGCTGCTGGTCTTGTCATCCTTTGCTGCACTTGAGCTTGTCCTATAAGTTCTCCTCCAGGTGCTTCCCTAAACATTAGCTCACAAAAGACAAAACTAGACGAGCACAAGTTATCACGAAACATATAGAAATCTCTCCTAAGGTAATGATCACTAATAAACTTTCCACAAGCTTTATATGTTTTTCCAAATTCATTACCAAAACCATATAGTTTTTTATAAACTACAACGCTAACATCCTTGGTACTAAATTTATAGAGTAGAAGGTACCTCCTTGACAATGTGTTGGCCACAACATTGTCCTTACCTGTCTTGGCATGAATGGGATAAGAAAAGACCTCATGGAATTAGACACTTCTAGCACATTCTTCGTCAAACTCGCGTGGTACTTCAAGAGGGATGAAGGATTCATAATCGACATGTTTGAAAATCTCACTAGTCTCCATGGATTTGGCTCGGCTTAGACATGAGACTTCTCAAGTGTTTGGTAGTTCTTTGTCTTTGGAGAACTCATGATTATGCTCCTGCGAGACAAAAGAAAACTCACTCGGAAACACCGGTGGAAGATTAGAGAAACTCATAAGAGTTTCTTTATACACAAAGCGTAGTCGAGATTTACTAAAAGCATAAGTTTTCTCGATCTCACCCGTTTGGTTCATGAGGTTGGAGCTCTTGGACCTAGTTTCTTCTTGTATTGGACTCATAAGCAGTTGATATCTAGAGTAGCTACGATCTCTGGTTTTGAACTTAGATGCATGAAAAGAGTCACCATACTTACTAGACCTTTGGCTAAGCGGCTGCTTGATAAGCATAGTAGCATGTTGCTCTTCAGGGCACAGGCTTGGAATCAACTTCTTGATATGGACCAGGGGGTTATGAACATGCACAACGTCTCTAAGAGGGTCGGGTGTGTGTGGTGGAGTAGCTCCAGGTCGCCATATGAAGGTTTGAAGTGGACCATGCGTACTCATCCTCATAAATAGAAAGCTGTCGGTAGCTGAACTTTGAACATCAATTGTGGTCAGCTCCGAACTGATATGGGGACGAGCTGTAGCTTGACAGATTCCTCTTTGAGTGTAGAATATGGTAGACATCTCCGTTTCACCCCAGTAGCTGATATTGGTCCTATTTTGAGCTTCACAAGCCGCACATATCAATCTGTCAATTTCTGGACTTGGCAAGTAGTTGCTGGTTTGGGTTGGAGATTCTGTTCTGATCTGGTCTACACTCTTCTTGAAGTTAGACATGACTGTAAGGGCTCCTTTTGGAGTTAATAGTACGGCATCATCGGCTTCAAGATGTAGATTTTGCTCATAGATCACCATAGGCTTTGTTGAAGCTTCTTCTTCGGTTGTGATCATCTCCTTAGCACCTGAAAGTTCCTCAAGTCTCTTGACACAAGACAAGTGCTTTAAAACAGTCATGGAGCTATCAAAATCATATTTGAAATCAGATTTAAAATCAAGAGAAACAAGTGACTCCCCTTGATTGAAATCAGATCGTACAAGCTCTTGATTCTCTTCTTGTTCTTTAACCGTACAACGCTCAATAAGCTTCAATGCTTCGTGTCCCTTCTTGTACACCACTTTGTCATTATCTTGCTCCACATTCTGTTCCATGTCTTCTTCTTGAACCTTTTGATCCTTGTCTACAAAAGAAAGATTTGGCAAAGACAAGTGCATTATACTAGAATTGAAATTCTCAAAAACATTATTGAAAACATTATCAACAACTCTTTTAATATCTTCTTCTAGCACATGTTTTGAACTCTTTCTCTTTTTAATCCGTTCAGGTTCAACAAAAGCTATGTTCTCATTATAACCATAACGTATTGAGTCTTTGGAAACATAAAGATTTGAAGACTTAGCTCGAGGATACGCATCTTGAGGTTTATGGGCAGATCGAGTAGATGTCTTTAGCTTAAGGTGTGGAGCATACTTTCTTCTCATTAGTGCTTTGAGTTCGGTCCATGTGGTGATAGGTTGCTTAGGCCATCGTCTCCACTCAATCTCTTCCCACCAAGTAATAGCATCGTCACGAAAGCTTGAAACAACGGCTCTTAGTAGCTCATGCTCGGTGAAGCTGTTGCACTTGGAGGCGTAATGCATACCAACCTCCCAATCGACATACTCATCAGGATCTTTGCTTCCATGAAACGGTGGAGTGCTCCTATGTAGTTCTTCATAATGATACATCCTCCGAGGTATATGGCTTCCTTGAGATTGCTTCACAACACCTGTTTCAAACACAAGTAACTCGCAGTAAGATGTTCTAAAAGAAGCACAAGCGAATTATAATGAAAAACAAGAAACAGATTTTAAACACAATACGAATCAAAAGCAATTGATGTGCTAACCGAGTTCTATTCGTTCTAAACAATTTATAAACGCCGTAAACAAGTTCTAATCCAAGCACTCAAGTTTATCAAGTAACTCAAAGAATCAGATCAAATTAAAAGAAAAGGAAAAAAAAAACGGTTTAAGAAGTTTTCTAAAAGCTTTTGTAAAAACCATGAAAAAAAAATGGAAAACTCTTTTAAAAACCGAAAAAAGGAAAATTATTTTCACAACTTGCTATCCAAGTTCTAACAATGGAACACGAAATTCTCCTTGTAAGGACAATTCTAAGCGGCCTAGGAGTCTTAACAAAGAGATTTATCCAATGAAACACGAATAAATTCGAAGCAAATTCAAGACATACGATGTAAGTGTGCTAAACAAGCTTTAACTGAATAACGAGTGATATATAATGAAGAACACAACTTAGCAATCAGATTTCGAGTTTCTTAGCAACCTAACTATCTGTTTATGACAATTATAACGAGCTAAGATCAATCACACAATGAAAACAAATTCAATTATGCGATTTAAGTAAACCTGAAGCTAAGTTCTTAATGAGGCGAGTTTAGTTCTTAACAAACCAGGCCAGATTTAATTCAATGATGCACAAACAACACGAGGTCCTTGATTCACTAACAACCTACAATCAGATTTATAACAATAACACGAGTTGAAATCAAGAGACAAACGAAACAGATTTTAAACAAGCGATATTGTTCTTATGAAAATAGTTCGGTTTAAATCTTGTTCATAAGCAATTAAATCAGGGTGAGCGAGTTCAATTCAAGCATATATCTGAAACTAAAGAGCAAAAGGTAAGAAAAACTCAGCCTTGGTTCAGAGTTGGCTCTGATACCAGCTGATATGATCCCACAAGGCGGAACTCTTTTCCGGACGAGGCTGAGCTAAGAGCTGGGGCGTATGGTGGATGTAGATGGATATGATGGCGGTTTAAGAGCTAGAACTGGTGCAACGGATGATGGAGAAGGTGTGTAGATGGGTTATGGACGTCTCAAGCAAGAGATGGTGACTTGCTTGATGGTTAGAAGAAGCTCTTGTAAGCACACAACTTGTAAGAGATTCGAGCTCAATCGCTGAGCAGATTTGAGTCTAAAACAAAGAAGGTTTTTGCATAAAGTTTTGACTCAAATCTGCCTCTGATACCACATGATACGATCTTAGCCGCGGGATCGATCTCTGGACTAGGCTGAATGAAGAACTGGGGCGTGTGGATGGAATAGAGAGCTAATGGAGGTGGATTAGACAACGAGCAGGGGCAGAGGATGATGGTGAAGGTATGATAAGGATGGTGGACGTCTCAAACAAGTGATGGCAGCTTGCTGGATGGATAGATGATGATGTGAATGATGGTGAGAGTGGCGGCGGTATAGTAACACAAGAACAAAGTGGTTATGGTGATTGTGGAAGCGTGAGGATGGTGAGGAACGAGTCAAACAGATTGTGATGGACCTGTTTGATGGATAGAAGAAACTAATGGAAGTGATGAGCTTGTATTAGTTTCGGATTCAATCTCTGAATCGTGTGATAGGTCGGATTCAATCTCTGAATCGGAGTGAGTCGAAAACTCTAAAGTGTTTGTATAAAAATTCTTGACTAAAGAAGAAGGGGAGGGTGGCGTGGAGCTTATAAAGAGAAGCACAAGTCGCTTCCTCTTTAGGGCTTCACGCAAAAAGGAAATTGTTCCAAAAAGGAAATCGCCAACATAGCAAAAAGGAAATATGCAAACAGCGCAACGTTTAAAAGAAAATAGAAAACAACGAGGAATGCGGATAAAACAGCGAGTAGTGTGAAGTGCCTCACTTAATACACTCTTCAAGATAATGTAACTAGGTAACCGACGTAGTGCTCTTCTTGGCCTCATTAAAACCCTTGCATAGTAAACCCAATGGGACAAACCTATGCAAAGGGAAAGAGTACCGAGTCGAAACACTTAGTCACTTAGTTTCATTACCTTGGTATTCTTTCTAGGCCATGATGAAGATGTTGAAAAAGCTCCTAGCTCTTCCAAGTTCCTCCACGATCAATGCTTGAACGTCATCTGCTAGCTTCTTGGCCATTGCTCGGGTAACCACTCCTATGTGTTTCTCGGTGTTTGGTGCGTGATCGGTGTCGAGTGGTCGAACGCCTTGGTGATCGATGTCGATGTCTAGTGGTCGAACGCCTTGGTGATCGATGTCGATGTCTAGTGGTCGAGCGCCTTGGTGTTCGGTATCCGGTGCCTCGATCATATGACAATGTGAGCTTCTTTTGTCCATCTCTTTGGCTTTGATCCTTGTGATCCTTTCCTCGGGTACAAGCTCAGCTATATGATCCTCCTCATCGAATGAAAAGCTAGGAAAGATCATATCAAAACCGCGTTGTAAGATGTTTCATAAGTTTGTCAAACTAGTACAAAGCTCATTGAGACACTTCTAAGCACTCATGGTGCATGACACTTCGTTTAGAGTCCTGGAAACGCATTGTTAGATGTTTCATAAGTTCGTCAAACTTGTACAAAGCTCATTGAGACACTTATAAGCACTCATGTTGCATGAAAATTAGTTTAGAGTCCTAGAAACCGCGTTGTTAGATGTTTCATAAGCTCATTGAGACACTTATAAGAACTCATGTTGAAAGAAACTTGGTTTAGAGTCCTAGAAACCGCGTTGTTAGATGTTTCATTAGTTCGTCAAACTTGTACAAAGCTCATTGAGACACTTATAAGAACTCATGTTGAAAGAAACTTGGTTTAGAGTCCTAGAAACCGCGTTGTTAGATGTTTCATAAGTTCGTCAAACTAGTACAAAGCTCATTGAGACACTTATAAGCACTCATGTTGCATGAAACTTAGTTTAGAGTCCTAGAAACCACGTTGTTAGATGTTTCATAAGTTCGCCGAACTTGTACAAAGCTCAATGAGACACTTATAAGCACTCATGTTGCATGAAACTTGGTTTAGAGTCCTAGAAACCGCGTTGTAAGATGTTTCATAAGTTCGTCAAACTTGTAAAAAGCTCATTGAGACACTTATAAGCACTCATGGTGCATGACACTTCGTTTAGAGTCCTAGAAACCGCGTTGTTAGATTTTTCATAAGTTCGTCAAACTTGTACAAAGCTCATTAAGACACTTATAAGCACTCATTTTGCATCAAACTTAGTTTAGAGTCCTAGAAACCGCGTTGTTAGATGTTTCATAAGTTC
Source organism: Cochlearia excelsa (assembly GCA_963556525.1). NCBI lineage: Eukaryota > Viridiplantae > Streptophyta > Magnoliopsida > Brassicales > Brassicaceae > Cochlearia > Cochlearia excelsa. The sequence continues at coordinate 2,364,764 of CAUVZT010000006.1, forward strand.
GTAGAACTTGTACAAAGCTCATTGAGACACTTATAAGCACTCATGTTGCATGAAACTTGGTTTAGAGTACTAGAAACCGCGTTGTTAGATGTTTCATAAGTTCATTAATCTAGTACAAAGCTCATTGAGACACTTATAAGAACTCATGTTGCATGACACTTCGTTTAGAGTCTTAGAAACAGCGTTTTAGATGTTTCATAAGTTCGTCAAACTTGTACAAAGCTCATTGAGACTCTTATAAACACTCATGTTGCAAAAAACTTGGTTTAGAGTCCTAGCAACGCGTTGTTAGATGTTTCATAAGTTCGTCAAACTTTTACAAACCTCATTGAGAAACTTATAAGCACTCATGTTGCATAAAACTTGGTATAGATTCCTAGCAACCACATTGTTAGACGTTTCATAAATTCGTCAAACTTGTACAAAGCTGATTGAGAAACTTATAAGTACTCATGTTGCATGAAACTTGGTTTAGAGTCCTAAAAACGCGTTGTTAGATGTTTCATTAGTTCGTCAAACTTGTACAAAGCTCATTGAGACACTTATAAGAACTCATGTTGAAAGAAACTTGGTTTAAAGTCCTAGAAACCGCGTTGTTAGATGTTTCATAAGTTCGTCAAACAAGTACAAAGCTCATTGCGACACTTATAAGCACTCATGTTGCATGAAACTTAGTTTAGAGTCCTAGAAACCGCGTTGTTAGATGTTTCATAAGTTCGTGAAACTTGTAAAAAGCTCATTGAGACACTTATAAGCACTCATGTTGCATAAAACTTGGTTTAGAGTCCTAGCAACCACATTGTTAGACGTTTCATAAGTTCGTCAAACTTGTACAAGGCTGATTGAGAAACTTATAACCACTCATGTTGCATGAAACTTGGTTTAGAGTCCTAGAAACCGCGTTGTTAGATGTTTCATTAGTTCGTCAAACTTGAACAAAGCTCATTGAGACAATTATAAGAACTCATGTTGAAAGAAACTTAGTGTAGAGTCCTAGAAACCGCGTTTTAGATGTTTCATAAGTTCGTCAAACTTGTACAAAGCTCACTGAGACACTTATAAGCACTCATGTTGCATGAAACTTGGTTAAGAGTCCTAGAAACCGCGTTGTTAGATGTTTCATTAGTTCGTAGAACTTGTACAAAGCTCATTGAGACACTTATAAGAACTCATGTTGCATGACACTTCGTTTAGAGTCTTAGAAACCGCGTTTTAGATGTTTCATAAGTTCGTCAAACTTGTACAAAGCTCACTGAGACACTTATAAGCACTCATGTTGCATGAAACTTGGTTTAGAGTCCGAGAAACGAGTTGTTAGATGATTCATAAGTTCGTCAAACTTGTACAAAGCTCATTGAGACACTTATAAGAACTCATATTGCATGAAACTTGGTTTAGAGTCCTAGAAACGCGTTGTTAGATGTTTCATTAGTTCGTCAAACTTGTACAAAGCTCATTGAGACACTTATAAGAACTCATGTTGAAAGAAACTTGGTTTAGAGTCCTAGAAATGCGTTGTTAGATGTTTCATTAGTTCGTCAAACTTGTACAAAGATCATTGAGACACTTATAAGAACTCATGTTGAAAGAAACTTGGTTTAGAGTCCTAGAAACCGCGTTGTTAGATGTTTCATAAGTTCGTCAAACTAGTAAAAAGCTCATTGAGACACTTATAAACACTCATGGTGCATGACACTTCGTTTAGAGTCCTAGAAACGCGTTGTTAGATGTTTCATAAGTTCGTCAAACTAGTACAAAGCTCATAGAGACACTTATAAGCACTCATGTTGCATAAAACTTGGTTTAGAGTCCTAGAAACGCGTTTTTAGATGTTTCATAAGTTCGTCAAACTTGTACAAAGCTCATTGAGACACTTATAAGCACTCATGTTGCATGAAACTTGGTTTAGAGTACTAGAAACCGCGTTGTTAGATGTTTCATAAGTTCGTCAATCTAGTACAAAGCTCATTGAGACACTTATAAGAACTCATGTTGCATGACACTTCGTTTAGAGTCTTAGAAACAGCGTTTTAGATGTTTCATAAGTTTGTCAAACTTGTACAAAGCTCATTGAGACTCTTATAAACACTCATGTTGCAAAAAACTTGGTTTAGAGTCCTAGCAACGCGTTGTTAGATGTTTCATAAGTTCGTCAAACTTTTACAAACCTCATTGAGACACTTATAAGCACTCATGTTGCATAAAACTTGGTATAGAGTCCTAGCAACCACATTGTTAGACGTTTCATAAATTCGTCAAACTTGTACAAAGCTGATTGAGAAACTTATAAGCACTCATGTTGCATGAAACTTGGTTTAGAGTCCTAAAAACGCGTTGTTAGATGTTTCATTAGTTCGTTAAACTTGTACAAAGCTCATTGAGACACTTATAAGAACTCATGTTGAAAGAAACTTGGTTTAAAGTCCTAGAAACCGCGTTGTTAGATGTTTCATAAGTTCGTCAAACAAGTACAAAGCTCATTGCGACACTTATAAGCACTCATGTTGCATGAAACTTAGTTTAGAGTCCTAGAAACCGCGTTGTTAGATCTTTCATAAGTTCGTCAAACTTGTAAAAAGCTCATTCAGATACTTATAAGCACTCATGTTGCATAAAACTTGGTTTAGAGTCCTAGCAACCACATTGTTAGACGTTTCATAAGTTCGTCAAACTTATACAAGGCTGATTGAGAAACTTATAACCACTCATGTTGCATGAAACTTGGTTTAGAGTCCTGGAAACCGCGTTGTTAGATGTTTCATTAGTTCGTCAAACTTGAACAAAGCTCATTGAGACACTTATAAGAACTCATGTTGAAAGAAACTTAGTTTAGAGTCCTAGAAACCGCGTTTTAGATGTTTCATAAGTTCGTCAAACTTGTACAAAGCTCACTGAGACACTTATAAGCACTCATGTTGCATGAAACTTGGTTAAGAGTCCTAGAAACTGCGTTGTTAGATGTTTCATTAGTTCGTAGAACTTGTACAAAGCTCATTGAGACACTTATAAGAACTCATGTTGCATGACACTTGGTTTAGAGTCTTAGAAACCGCGTTTTAGATGTTTCATAAGTTCGTCAAACTTGTACAAAGCTCACTGAGACACTTATAAGCACTCATGTTGCATGAAACTTGGTTTAGAGTCCTAGAAACCGCGTTGTAAGATGTTTCATAAGTTCGTCGAACTAGTAAAAAGCTCATTGAGACACTTATAAGCACTCATGTTGCATGAAACTTGGTTTAGAGTCCGAGAAACGAGTTGTTAGATGATTCATAAGTTCGTCAAACTTGTACAAAGCTCATTGAGACACTTATAAGAACTCATATTGCATGAAACTTGGTTTAGAGTCCTAGAAACGCGTTGTTAGATGTTTCATTAGTTCGTCAAACTTGTACAAAGCTCATTGAGACACTTATAAGAGCTCATGTTGAAAGAAACTTGGTTTAGAGTCCTAGAAATGCGTTGTTAGATGTTTCATTAGTTCGTCAAACTTGTACAAAGCTCATTGAGACACTTATAAGAACTCATGTTGAAAGAAACCTGGTTTAGAGTCCTAGAAACCGCGTTGTTAGATGTTTCATAAGTTCGTCAAACTAGTAAAAATCTCATTGAGACACTTATAAGCACTCATGGTGCATGACACTTCGTTTAGAGTCCTAGAAACGCGTTGTTAGATGTTTCATAAGTTCGTCAAACTAGTACAAAGCTCATTGAGACACTTATAAGCACTCATGTTGCATGAAACTTGGTTTAGAGTACTAGAAACCGCGTTGTTAGATGTTTCATAAGTTCGTCAATCTAGTACAAAGCTCATTGAGACACTTATAAGAACTCATGTTGAAAGAAACTTGGTTTAAAGTCCTAGAAACCGCGTTGTTAGATGTTTCATAAGTTCGTCAAACAAGTACAAAGCTCATTGCGACACTTATAAGCACCCATGTTGCATGAAACTTAGTTTAGAGTCCTAGAAACCGCGTTGTTAGATGTTTCATAACTTCGTCAAACTTGTAAAAAGCTCATTGAGACACTTATAAGCACTCATGTTGCATAAAACTTGGTTTAGAGTCCTAGCAACCACATTGTTAGACGTTTCATAAGTTCGTCAAACTTGTACAAGGCTGATTGAGAAACTTATAACCACTCATGTTGCATGAAACTTGGTTTAGAGTCCTAGAAACCGCGTTGTTAGATGTTTCATTAGTTCGTCAAACTTGAACAAAGCTCCTTGAGACACTTATAAGAACTCATGTTGAAAGAAACTTAGTTTAGAGTCCTAGAAACCGCGTTTTAGATGTTTCATAAGTTCGTCAAACTTGTACAAAGCTCACTGAGACACTTATAAGCACTCATGTTGCATGAAACTTGGTTTAGAGTCCTAGAAACCGCGTTGTAAGATGTTTCATAAGTTCGTCGAACTAGTAAAAAGCTCATTGAGACACTTATAAGCAATCATGTTGCATGAAACTTGGTTTAGAGTCCGAGAAACGAGTTGTTAGATGATTCATAAGTTCGTCAAACTTGTACAAAGCTCATTGAGACACTTATAAGCACTCATGTTGCATAAAACTTGGTTTAGAGTCCTAGAAAAGCGTTTTTAGATGTTTCATAAGTTCGTCAAACTTGTACAAAGCTCATTGAGACACTTATAGGCACTCATGTTGCATGAAACTTAGTTTAGAGTCCTAGAAACCGCGTTGTTAGCTGTTTCATAAGTTCGTAGAACTTGTACAAAGCTCATTGAGACACTTATAAGCACTCATGTTGCATGAAACTTGGTTTAAAGTACTACAAACCGCGTTGTTAGATGTTTCATAAGTTCGTCAAACTAGTACAAAGCTTATTGAGACACTTATAAGAACTCATGTTGCATGACACTTCGTTTAGAGTCTTAGAAACAGCGTTTTAGATGTTTCATAAGTTCGTCAAACTTGTACAAAGCTCACTGAGACACTTATAAGCACTCATGTTGCATGAAACTTAGTTTAGAGTCCTAGAAACCGCGTTGTTAGATGTTTCATAAGTTCGTCGAACTTGTACAAAGCTCATTGAGACACTTATAAGCACTCATGTTGCATGAAACTTGGTTTAGAGTCCTAGAAACCGCGTTGTAAGATGTTTCATAAGTTCGTCAAACTAGTACAAAGCTCATTGAGACACTTATAAGCACTCATGGTGCATGAAACTTCGTTTAGAGTCCTAGAAACGCGTTGTTAGATGTTTCATAAGTTCGTCAAACTTGTACAAAGCTCATTGAGACACTTATAAGCACTAATGTTTCCTGAAACTTAGTTTAGAGTCCTAGAAACCGCGTTGTTAGATGTTTCATAAGTTCGTAGAACTTGTACAAAGCTCATTGAGACACTTATAAGAACTCATGTTGCATGAAACATGGTTTAGAGTACTAGAAACAGCGTTTTAGATGTTTCATAAGTTCGTTAAACTTGTACAAAGCTTACTGAGACACTTATAAGCACTCTTGTTGCATGAAACTTAGTTTAGAGTCCTAGAAACCGCGTTGTTAGATGATTCATAAGTTCGTCGAACTTGTACAAAGCTCATTGAGACTCTTATAAGCACTCATGTTGCATGAAACTTGGTTTAGAGTCCTAGAAACCGCGTTTTAAGATGATTCATAAGTTCGTCAAACTTGTACAAAGCTGATTGAGAAACTTATAAGCACTCATGTTGCATGAAACTTGGTTTAGAGTCTTAGAAACGCGTTGTTAGATGTTTCAGTAGTTCGTCAAACTTGAACAAATCTCATTGCGACACTTATAAGAACTTATGTTGAAAGAAACTTAGTGTAGAGTCCTACAAACCGCGTTGTTAGATGTTTCATAAGTTCGTCAAACTAGTATAAAGCTCATTAATACACTTATAAGTACTCATGTTGCATGAAACTTAGTTTAGAGTCCTAGAAACCGCGTTGTTAGATGTTTCATAAGTTCGTCGAACTTGTACAAAGCTCATTGAGACACTTTTAAGCACTCATGTTGCATGAAACTTGGTTTAGAGTCCTAGAAACCGCGTTGTAAGATGTTTCATAAGTTCGTCAAACTAGTACAAAGCTCATTGAGACACTTATAAGCACTCATGTTGCATGACACTTCGTTTAGAGTCTTAGAAACCGCGTTGTTAGATGTTTCATAAGTTCGTAAAAGTAGTACAAAGCTCATTGAGACACTTATAAGCACTTGTGTTGCATGAAACTTAGTTTAGAGTCCTAGAAATCGCGTTGTTAGATGTTTCATAAGTTTGTCGAACTTGTACAAAACTCATTGAGACACTTATAAGCACTCATGTTGCATGAAACTTGGTTTAGAGTCTTAGAAACCGCGTTGTAAGATGTTTCATAAGTTCGTCAAACTAGTACAAAGCTCATTGAGACACTTATAAGCAATCATGTTGCATGACATTTCGTTTAGAGTCTTAGAAACCGCGTTGTTAGATGTTTCATAAGTTCGTCAGACTTGTACAAAGCTCATTGAGACATTTATAAGCACTAATGTTGCATAAAACTTGGTTTAGAGTCTTAGTTAGATGTTTCATAAGTTCGTCAAACTTGTACAAAGCTCATTGAGACACTTATAAGAACTCATGTTGAAAAAAATTTGGTTTAGAGTCCTAGAATACGCGTTGTTAGATGTTTCATAAGTTCGTCAAACTAGTACAAAGCTCATTGAGACACTTATAAGCACTCATGTTGCATGAAACTTAGTTTAGAGTCCTAGAAACCGCGTTGTTAGATGTTTCATAAATTTGTCGAACTTGTACAAAGCTCATTGAGACACTTATAAGCACTCATGTTGCATGAAACTTGGTTTAGAGTCCTAGAAACCGCGTTGTAAGATGTTTCATAAGTTCGTGAAACTAGTACAAAGCTCATTGAGACACTTATAAGCACTCATGGTGCATGAAACTTCGTTTAGAGTCCTAGAAACGCGTTGTTAGATGTTTCATAAGTTCGTCAAACTTGTACAAAGCTCATTGAGACACTTATAAGCACTCATGTTTCCTGAAACTTAGTTTAGAGTCCTAGAAACCGCGTTGTTAGATGTTTCATAAGTTCGTAGAACTTGTACAAAGCTCATTGAGACACTTATAAGAATTCATGTTGCATGAAACTTGGTTTAGAGTACTAAAAAACGGGGTTGTTAGATGTTTCATAAGTTCGTCAAACTAGTCCAAAGCTCATTGAGACACTTATAAGAACTCATGTTGCATGACACTTCGTTTAGAGTCTTAGAAACAGCGTTTTAGATGTTTCATAAGTTCGTTAAACTTGTACAAAGCTTACTGAGACACTTATAAGCACTCATGTTGCATGAAACTTAGTTTAGAGTCCTAGAAACCGCGTTGTTAGATGTTTCATAAGTTCGTCGAACTTGTACAAAGCTCATTGAGACTCTTATAAGCACTCATGTTGCATGAAACTTGGTTTAGAGTCCTAGAAACCGCGTTTTAAGATGATTCATAAGTTCGTCAAACTTGTACAAAGCTGATTGAGAAACTTATAAGCACTCATGTTGCATGAAACTTGGTTTAGAGTCTTAGAAACGCGTTGTTAGATGTTTCAGTAGTTCGTCAAACTTGAACAAATCTCATTGCGACACTTATAAGAACTTATGTTGAAAGAAACTTAGTGTAGAGTCCTACAAACCGCGTTGTTAGATGTTTCATAAGTTCGTCAAACTAGTATAAAGCTCATTAATACACTTATAAGTACTCATGTTGCATGAAACTTAGTTTAGAGTCCTAGAAACCGCGTTGTTAGATGTTTCATAAGTTCGTCGAACTTGTACAAAGCTCATTGAGACACTTTTAAGCACTCATGTTGCATGAAACTTGGTTTAGAGTCCTAGAAACCGCGTTGTAAGATGTTTCATAAGTTCGTCAAACTAGTACAAAGCTCATTGAGACACTTATAAGCACTCATGTTGCATGACACTTCGTTTAGAGTCTTAGAAACCGCGTTGTTAGATGTTTCATAAGTTCGTAAAACTAGTACAAAGCTCATTGAGACACTTATAAGCACTTGTGTTGCATGAAACTTAGTTTAGAGTCCTAGAAATCGCGTTGTTAGATGTTTCATAAGTTTGTCGAACTTGTACAAAGCTCATTGAGACACTTATAAGCACTCATGTTGCATGAAACTTGGTTTAGAGTCTTAGAAACCGCGTTGTAAGATGTTTCATAAGTTCGTCAAACTAGTACAAAGCTCTTTGAGACACTTATAAGCAGTCATGTTGCATGACACTTCGTTTAGAGTCTTAGAAACCGCGTTGTTAGATGTTTCATAAGTTCGTCAGACTTGTACAAAGCTCATTGAGACATTTATAAGCACTCATGTTGCATAAAACTTGGTTTAGAGTCTTAGTTAGATGTTTCATAAGTTCGTCAAACTTGTACAAAGCTCATTGAGACACTTATAAGCACTCATGTTGCATAAAACTTGGTTTAGAGTCCTAGCAACCACATTGTTAGACGTTTCATAAGTTCGTCAAACTTGTACAAAGGTCATTTAGACACTTATAAGCACTCATGTTGCATAAAAATTGGTTTAGAGTCCTAGCAACCACATTGTTAGACGTTTCATAAGTTCGTCAAACTTGTACAAAGCTGATAAAGACACTTATAAGCACTCATGTTGCATGAAACTTGGTTTAGAGTCCTAGAAACGAGTTGTTAGATGTTTCATAAGTTCGTATAACTTGTACAAAGCTCATTGAGACACTTATAAGAACTCATGTTGAAAGAAATTTGGTTTAGAGTCCTAGAATACGCGTTGTTAGATGTTTCATAAGTTCGTCAAACTAGTACACAGCTCATTGAGACACTTATAAGCACTCATGTTGCATGAAACTTAGTTTAGAGTCCTAGAAACCGCGTTGTTAGATGTTTCATAAATTTGTCGAACTTGTACAAAGCTCATTGAGACACTTATAAGCACTCATGTTGCATGACACTTCGTTTAGAGTCTTAGAAACCGCGTTGTTAGATGTTTCATAAGTTCGTAAAACTTGTACAAAGCTCATTGAGACATTTATAAGCACTCATGTTGCATAAAACTTGGTTTAGAGTCTTAGAAACGCGTTGTTAGATGTTTCATAAGTTCGTCGAACTTGTACAAAGCTCATTGAGACACTTATAAGCACTCATGTTGCATGACACTTCGTTTAGAGTCTTAGAAACCGCGTTGTTAGATGTTTCATAAGTTCGTAAAACTTGTACAAAGCTCATTGAGACATTTATAAGCACTCATGTTGCATAAAACTTGGTTTAGAGTCTTAGAAACGCGTTGTTAGATGATTCATAAGTTCGTCAAACTTGTACAAAGCTCATTGAGACACTTATAAGCACTCATGTTGCATAAAAATTGGTTTAGAGTCCTAGCAACCACATTGTTAGACGTTTCATAAGTTCGTCAAACTAGTACAAAGCTCATTGAGACACTTATAAGCACTCATGTTGCATGAAACTTGGTTTAGAGTCCTAGAAACGGCATTGTTAGATGTTTCATAAGTTCGTCGAACTTGTACAAAGTTCATTGAGACACTTATAAGCACTCATGTTACAAGAAACTTAGTTTAGTGTCCTAGAAACGCCTTGTTAGATGTATCATTAATTCGTCAAACTTGTAAAAAGCTCATTGAGACACTTATAAGAACTCATGTTGAAAGAAACTTGTTTTAGAGTCCTAGAAACCGCGTTGTTAGATGTTTCATAAGTTCGTCAAACTAGAACAAAGCTCATTGATACATTTATAAGCACTCATGTTACATGAAACTTGGTTTAGAGTCCTAGAAACCGCGTTGTAAGATGTTTTATAAGTTCTTCAAACTAGTACAAAGCTCATTGAGACACTTATAAGTACTCATGTTGCATGACACTTCGTTTAGAGTCTTAGAAACCGCGTTGTTAGATGTTTCATAAGTTCGTCAAACTTGTACAAAGCTCATTGAGACACTTATAAGCACTCATGTTGCATAAAACTTAGTTTAGAGTCCTAAAAACGCGTTGTTAGATGTTTCATAAGTTCGTCATACTTGTACAAAGCTCATTGAGACACTTATAAGCACTCATGTTTCATGAAACTTGGTTTATAGTCCTAGAAACGCGTTGTTAGATGTTTCATTAGTTCGTCAAACTTGTACAAAGCTCATTAGGACACTTATAAGAACTCATGTTGAAAGAAACTTGGTTTAGAGTCCTAGAAACCGTGTTGTTAGATGTTTCATAAGTTCGTCAAACTAGTACAAAGCTCATTGAGACACTTATAAGCACTCATGTTGCATGACACTTCAATTAGAGTCTTAGAAACCGCGTTGTTAGATGTTTCATAAGTTCGTCAAACTTGTACAGAGCTCATTGAGACACTTATAAGCACTCATGTTGCATAAAACTTGGTTTAGAGTCCTAGAAATGCGTTGTTAGATGTTTCATAAGTTCGTCAAACTTGTACAAAGCTCATTGAAACACTTATAAGCACTCATGTTGCATAAAACTTGGTTTAGAGTCCGGGCAACCACATTGTTAGACGTTTCATAAGTTCGTCAAATTTGTACAAAGCTCATTGAGACACTTATAAGCACTCATGTTGCATGAAACTTGGTTTAGAGTACTAGAAACCGCGTTGTAAGATGTTTCATAAGTTCGTCAAACTAGTACAAACCTCATTGAGACACTTATAAGCACTCATGTTGCATGAAACTTCGTTTAGAGTCCTAGAAACCGCGTTGTTAGATGTTTCAAAAGTTCGTCAAACTTGTACAAAGCTCATTGAGACACTTATAAGCACTCATGTTCCATGAAACTTAGTTTAGAGTCCTAGAAACCGCGTTGTTAGATGTTTCATAAGTTCGTTGAACATGTACAAAGTTCATTGAGACACTTATAAGCACTCATGTTGCATTAAATTTGCTTTAGAGTCCTAGAAACCGCGTTGTTAGATGTTTCATAAGTTTGTCGAACTAGTACAAAGCTCATTGAGACACTTATAAGCACTCATGTTGCATGAAACTTAGTTTAGAGTCCTAGAAACGAGTTGTTATATGTTTCTTAAGTTCGTCAAACTTGTACAAAGCTCATTGAGACACTTATAAGCATTCATGTTGCATTAAACTTGGTTTAGAGTCCTAGCAACCACATTGTTAGACGTTTCATAAGTTCGTCAAACTTGTACAAAGCTGATTGAGAAACTTATAAGCACTCATGTTGCATTAAACTTGGTTTAGAGTCCTAGAAACGCGTTGTTAGATGTTTCATTAGTTCGTCAAACTTGTACAAAGCTCATTGAGACACTTATAAGAACTCATGTTGAAAGAAACTTGTATTAGAGTCCTAGAAACCGTGTTGTTAGATGTTTCATAAGTTCGTCAAACTAGTACAAAGCTCATTGAGACACTTATAAGCACTCATGTTGCATGAAACTTAGTTTAGATTCCTAGAAACCGCGTTGTTAGATGTTTCATTAGTTCGTAAAACTTGTACAAAGCTCATTGAGACACTTATAAGAACTCATGTTGCCTGAAAATTGGTGTAGAGTTCTAGAAACCACGTTGTAAGATGTTTCATAAGTTCGTCAAACTAGTACAAAGCTCATTGAGACACTTATAAGCACTCATGTTGCATGACACTTCGTTTAGAGTCTTAAAAACCGCGTTGTTAGATGTTTCATAAGTTCGTCAAAATTGTACAAAGCTGATTGAGAAACTTATAAGCACTCATGTTGCATAAAACTTGGTTTAGAGTCCTAGAAACGCGTTGTTAGATGTTTCATAAGTTCGTCAAACTTGTACAAAGCTCATTGAAACACTTATAAGCACTCATGTTGCATAAAACTTGGTTTAGAGTCCTAGCAACCACGTTGATCGGAACGGACCCGTGTTATCGTAGTTTTGATAAAACGGCCCGAAAAAGGGTCTAAACGGCCAAATTTGGGCTCGGAAATTGCACCAATCTTTGGAACCGCTTTTGATACGTCGGCGCTCTCCCTTGGGGCTTTCCGAAAAGGCGCTGTGCGCGACGTGGTTTCATACGTTGCAAAAGTTACGGCGTTTCAAAGGTACGAGGTTTTTTCGGCGCAAAAAGCAAAAACAAGTAAACTAAAACGTAAAAAGGGTTGCAACACGAGGACTTCCCGGGAGGTCACCCATCCTAGTACTACTCTCTCCCAAGCACGCTTAAGCTGCGGAGTTCGATGGGATCCGGTGCATTAGTGATGGTATGATCGCAACCGTTAGTAATTGTATCTTAATCGCTTATATCATTTGCCGTGTAGCGTTTAAACCACCGATGGGGCTCCAATCAAGAAAAAACTATGTTTCTAACGCCTAGACTTTTTTATATATCGTCTGGATCATTCGGACAACGTTACCCCTTTTAAATTGATCGGAACGGACCCGTGTTATCGTAGTTTTGATAAAACGACCCGAAAAAGGGTCTAAACGGCAAAATTTGGGCTCGGAAATTGCACCAATCTTTGGAACCGCCATTGATATGTCGGCGCTCTCCCTTGGGGCTTTCCGAAAAGGCGCTGTGCGCGACGTGGTTTCATACGATGCAAAAGTTATGGCGTTTCAAAGGTACGAGGTTTTTTCGGCGCAAAAAGCAAAAACGAGTAAACTAAAACGTAAAAAGGGTTGCAACACGAGGACTTCCCGGGAGGTCACCCATCCTAGTACTACTCTCGCCCAAGCACGCTTAACTGCGGAGTTCTGATGGGATCCGGTGCATTAGGGCTGGTATGATCGCAACCGTTAGTAATTGTATCTTAATCGCTTATATCATTTGCCGTGTAGCGTTTAAACCACCGATGGGGATCCAATCAAGAAAAAACTCTGTTTCTAACGCCTAGACTTTTTTATATATCGTCTGGATCATTCGGACAACGTTACCCCTTTTAAATTGATCGGAACGGGCCCGTGTTATCGTAGTTTTGATAAAACGGCCCGAAAAAGGGTCTAAACGGCCAAATTTGGGCTCGGAAATTGCACCAATCTTTGGAACCGCTATTGATATGTCGGCGCTCTTCCCTTGGGGATTTCCGAAAAGGCGCTGTGCGCGACGTGGTTTCATACGATGCAAAAGTTACGGCGTTTCAAAGGTACGAGGTTTTTTCGGCGCAAAGAGCAAAAACGAGTAAACTAAAACGTAAAAAGGGTTGCAACACGAGGACTTCCCGGGAGGTCACCCATCCTAGTACTACTCTCGCCCAAGCGCGCTTAATTGCGGAGTTCGATGGGATCCGGTGCATTAGTCTTTGGTATGATCGCAACCGTTAGTAATTGTATCTTAATCGCTTATATCATTTGTCGTGTAGCGTTTAAACCACCGATGGGGCTCCAATCAAGAAAAAACTATGTTTCTAACGCCTAGACTTTTTTATATATCGTCTGGATCATTCGGACAACGTTACCCCTTTTAAATTGATCTGAACAGACCCGTGTTATCGTAGTTTTGATAAAACGGCCCGAAAAAGTGTCTAAACGGCCAAATTTGGGCTCGGAAATTGCACCAATCTTTGGAACCGCCATTGATACGTCGGCGCTCTCCCTTGGGGCTTTCCGAAAAGGCGGCTGTGCGCGACGTGGTTTCATACGATGCAAAAGTTACGGCGTTTCAAAGGTACGAGGTTTTTTCGGCGCAAAAGCAAAAACGAGTAAACTAAAACGTAAAAAGGGTTGCAACACGAGGACTTCCGGGAGGTCACCCATCCTAGTACTACTCTCGCCCAAGCACGCTTAACTGCGGAGTTCGATGGGATCCGGTGCATTAGGGCTGGTATGATCGCAACCGTTAGTAATTGTATCTTAATCGCTTATATCATTTGCCGTGTAGCGTTTAAACCACCGATGGGGCTCCAATCAAGAAAAAACTTTGTTTCTAACGCCTAGACTTTTTTATATATCGTCTGGATCATTCGGACAACGTTACCCCTTTTAAATTGATCGGAACGGGCCCGTGTTATCGTAGTTTTGATAAAACGGCCCGAAAAAGGGTCTAAACGGCCAAATTTGGGCTCGGAAATTGCACCAATCTTTGGAACCGCTATTGATATGTCGGCGCTCTTCCCTTGGGGATTTCCGAAAAGGCACTGTGCGCGACGTGGTTTCATACGATGCAAAAGTTACGGCGTTTCAAAGGTACGAGGTTTTTTCGGCGCAAAGAGCAAAAACGAGTAAACTAAAACGTAAAAAGGGTTGCAACACGACGACTTCCCAGGAGGTCACCCATCCTAGTACTACTCTCGCCCAAGCACGCTTAAGCTGGAGTTCGATGGGATCCGGTGCATTAGTGCTTTGGTATGATCGCAACCGTTAGTAATTGTATCTTAATCGCTTATATCATTTGTCGTGTAGCGTTTAAACCACCGATGGGGCTCCAATCAAGAAAAAACTATGTTTCTAACGCCTAGACTTTTTTATATATCGTACGGATCATTCGGACAACGTTACCCCTTTTAAATTGATGCGAACGGACCCGTGTTATCGTAGTTTTGATAAAACGGCCCGAAAAAGGGTCTAAACGGCCAAATTTGGGCTCGGAAATTGCACCAATCTTTGGACCCGCCAATGATACGTCGGCGCTCTCCCTTGGGGCTTTCCGAAAAGGCGCTGTGCGCGACGTGGTTTCATACGATGCAAAAGTTACGGCGTTTCAAAGGTACGAGGTTTTTTCGGCTCAAATAGCAAAAACGAGTAAACTAAAACGTAAAAAGGGTTGCAACACGAGGACTTCCGGGAGGTCACCCATCCTAGTACTACTCTCGCCCAAGCGCGCTTAAGCTGCGGAGTTTTGATGGGATCCGGTGCATTAGTCTTGGTATGATCGCAACCGTTAATAATTGTATCTTAATCGCTTATATCATTTGCCGTGTAGCGTTTAAACCACCGATGGGGCTCCAATCAAGAAAAAAACTCTGTTTCTAACGCCTAGACTTTTTTATATATCGTCTAGATCATTCGGACAACGTTACCCCTTTTAAATTGATCGGAACGGGCCCGTGTTATCGTAGTTTTGATAAAATGGCCCGAAAAAGGGTCTAAACGGCCAAATTTGGGCTCGGAAATTGCACCAATCTTTGGAACCGCTATTGATACGTCGGCGCTCTTCCCTTGGGGATTTCCGAAAAGGCGCTGTGCGCGACGTGGTTTCATACGATGCAAAAGTTACGGCGTTTCAAAGGTACGAGGTTTTTTCGGCGCAAAGAGCAAAAACGAGTAAACTAAAACGTAAAAAGGGTTGCAACACGAGGACTTCCCGGGAGGTCACACATCCTAGTACTACTCTCGCCCAAGCACGCTTAAGCTGCGGAGTTACGATGGGATCGGTGCATTAGGGCTGGTATGATCGCAACCGTTAGTAATTGTATCTTAATCGCTTATATCATTTGCCGTGTAGCGTTTAAACCACCGATGGGGATCCAATCAAGAAAAAACTCTGTTTCTAACGCCTAGACTTTTTTATATATCGTCTGGATCATTCGGACAACGTTACCCCTTTTAAATTGATCGGAACGGGCCCGTGTTATCGTAGTTTTGATAAAACGGCCCGAAAAAGGGTAAACTAAACGGCCAAATTTGGGCTCGGAAATTGCACCAATCTTTGGAACCGCTATTGATATGTCGGCGCTCTTCCCTTGGGGATTTCCGAAAAGGCGCTGTGCGCGACGTGGTTTCATACGATGCAAAAGTTACGGCGTTTCAAAGGTACGAGGTTTTTTCGGCGCAAAGAGCAAAAACGAGTAAACTAAAACGTAAAAAGGGTTGCAACACGAGGACTTCCCGGGAGGTCACCCATCCTAGTACTACTCTCGCCCAAGCGCGCTTAGCGCGGAGTTCGATGGGATCCGGTGCATTAGTCTTGGTATGATCGCAACCGTTAGTAATTGTATCTTAATCGCTTATATCATTTGTCGTGTAGCGTTTAAACCACCGATGGGGCTCCAATCAAGAAAAAACTATGTTTCTAACGCCTAGACTTTTTTATATATCGTATGGATCATTCGGACAACGTTACCCCTTTTAAATTGATGCGAACGGACCGTGTTATCGTAGTTTTGATAAAACGGCCCGAAAAAGTGTCTAAACGGCCAAATTTGGGCTCGGAAATTGCACCAATCTTTGGAACCGCCATTGATACGTCGGCGCTCTCCCTTGGGGCTTTCCGAAAAGGCGGCTGTGCGCGACGTGGTTTCATACGATGCAAAAGTTACGGCGTTTCAAAGGTACGAGGTTTTTTCGGCGCAAAAGCAAAAACGAGTAAACTAAAACGTAAAAAGGGTTGCAACACGAGGACTTCCGGGAGGTCACCCATCCTAGTACTACTCTCGCCCAAGCACGCTTAACTGCGGAGTTCTGATGGGATCCGGTGCATTAGGGCTGGTATGATCGCAACCGTTAGTAATTGTATCTTAATCGCTTATATCATTTGCCGTGTAGCGTTTAAACCACCGATGGGGCTCCAATCAAGAAAAAACTTTGTTTCTAACGCCTAGACTTTTTTATATATCGTCTGGATCATTCGGACAACGTTACCCCTTTTAAATTGATCGGAACGGGCCCGTGTTATCGTAGTTTTGATAAAACGGCCCGAAAAAGGGTCTAAACGGCCAAATTTGGGCTCGGAAATTGCACCAATCTTTGGAACCGCTATTGATATGTCGGCGCTCTTCCTTGGGGATTTCCGAAAAGGCGGCGTGCGCGACGTGGTTTCATACGATGCAAAAGTTACGGCGTTTCAAAGGTACGAGGTTTTTTCGGCGCAAAGAGCAAAAACGAGTAAACTAAAACGTAAAAAGGGTTGCAACACGACGACTTCCCAGGAGGTCACCCATCCTAGTACTACTCTCGCCCAAGCACGCTTAACTGCGGAGTTCTGATGGGATCCGGTGCATTAGTGCTGGTATGATCGCAACCGTTAGTAATTGTATCTTAATCGCTTATATCATTTGTCGTGTAGCGTTTAAACCACCGATGGGGCTCCAATCAAGAAAAAACTATGTTTCTAACGCCTAGACTTTTTTATATATCGTCTGGATCATTCGGACAACGTTACCCCTTTTAAATTGATCTGAACAGACCCGTGTTATCGTAGTTTTGATAAAACGGCCCGAAAAAGGGTCTAAACGGCCAAATTTGGGCTCGGAAATTGCACCAATCTTTGGACCCGCCAATGATACGTCGGCGCTCTCCCTTGGGGCTTTCCGAAAAGGCGCTGTGCGCGACGTGGTTTCATACGATGCAAAAGTTACGGCGTTTCAAAGGTACGAGGTTTTTTCGGCTCAAATAGCAAAAACGAGTAAACTAAAACGTAAAAAGGGTTGCAACACGAGGACTTCCCGGGAGGTCACCCATCCTAGTACTACTCTCGCCCAAGCGCGCTTAACTGCGGAGTTTTGATGGGATCCGGTGCATTAGTGCTGGTATGATCGCAACCGTTAATAATTGTATCTTAATCGCTTATATCATTTGCCGTGTAGCGTTTAAACCACCGATGGGGCTCCAATCAAGAAAAAACTCTGTTTCTAACGCCTAGACTTTTTTATATATCGTCTAGATCATTCGGACAACGTTACCCCTTTTAAATTGATCGGAACGGGCCCGTGTTATCGTAGTTTTGATAAAATGGCCCGAAAAAGGGTCTAAACGGCCAAATTTGGGCTCGGAAATTGCACCAATCTTTGGAACCGCTATTGATACGTCGGCGCTCTTCCCTTGGGGATTTCGAAAAGGCGCGTGCGCGACGTGGTTTTCATACGATGCAAAAGTTACGGCGTTTCAAAGGTACGAGGTTTTTCGGCGCAAAGAGCAAAAACGAGTAAACTAAAACGTAAAAAGGGTTGCAACACGAGGACTTCCGGGAGGTCACACATCCTAGTACTACTCTCGCCCAAGCACGCTTAAGCTGCGGAGTTCGATGGGATCGGTGCATTAGTGCTGGTATGATCGCAACCGTTAGTAATTGTATCTTAATCGCTTATATCATTTGCCGTGTAGCGTTTAAACCACCGATGGGGCTCCAATCAAGAAAAACTATGTTTCTAACGCCTAGACTTTTTTATATATCGTACGGATCATTCGGACAACGTTACCCCTTTTAAATTGATCGGAACGGACCCGTGTTATCGTAGTTTTGATAAAACGGCCCCGAAAAAGGGTCTAAACGGCCAAATTTGGGCTCGGAAATTGCACCAATTTTTGGAACCGCTATTGATACGTCGGCGCTCTCCCTTGGGGCTTTCCGAAAAAGCGTTGTGCGCGACGTGGTTTCATACGATGCAAAATTTACGGCGTTTCAAAGGTACGAGGTTTTTTCGGCGCAAAAGCAAAAACGAGTAAACTAAAACGTAAAAAGGGTTGCAACACGAGGACTTCCCGGGAGGTCACCCATCCTAGTACTACTCTCGCCCAAGCACGCTTCACTGCGGAGTTCTGATGGGATCCGGTGCATTAGGGCTGGTATGATCGCAACCGTTAGTAATTGTATCTTAATCGCTTATATCATTTGCCGTGTAGCGTTTAAACCACCGATGGGGCTCCAATCAAGAAAAAACTCTGTTTCTAACGCCTAGACTTTTTTATATATCGTCTGGATCATTCGGACAACGTTACCCCTTTTAAATTGATCGGAACGGGCCCGTGTTATCGTAGTTTTGATAAAACGGCCCGAAAAAGGGTCTAAACGGCCAAATTTGGGCTCGGAAATTGCACCAATCTTTGGAACCGCTATTGATATGTCGGCGCTATTCCCTTGGAGATTTCCGAAAAGGCGCTGTGCGCGACGTGGTTTCATACGATGCAAAAGTTACGGCGTTTCAAAGGTACGAGGTTTTTTCGGCGCAAAGAGCAAAAACGAGTAAACTAAAACGTAAAAAGGGTTGCAACACGAGGACTTCCCGGGAGGTCACACATCCTAGTACTACTCTCGCCCAAGCACGCTTAACTGCGGAGTTCTGATGGGATCCGGTGCATTAGTCTTTGGTATGATCGCAACCGTTAGTAATTGTATCTTAATCGCTTATATCATTTGCCGTGTAGCGTTTAAACCACCGATGGGGCTCCAATCAAGAAAAAACTATGTTTCTAACGCCTAGACTTTTTTATATATCGTCTGGATCATTCGGACAACGTTACCCCTTTTAAATTGATCGGAACGGGCCCGTGTTATCGTAGTTTTGATAAAACGGCCCGAAAAAGGTCTAAACGGCCAAATTTGGGGTCGGAAATTGCACCAATTTTTGGAACCGCTATTGATACGTCGGCGCTCTCCTTTGGGGCTTTCCGAAAAGGCGCTGTGCGCGACGTGGTTTCATACGATGCAAAATTTACGGCGTTTCAAAGGTACGAGGTTTTTTCGGCGCAAAAGCAAAAACGAGTAAACTAAAACGTAAAAAGGGTTGCAACACGAGGACTTCCCGGGAGGTCACCCATCCTAGTACTACTCTCGCCCAAGCACGCTTAATCGCGGAGTTCGATGGGATCCGGTGCATTAGGGCTGGTATGATCGCAACCGTTAGTAATTGTATCTTAATCGCTTATATCATTTGCCGTGTAGCGTTTAAACCACCGATGGGGCTCCAATCAAGAATAAAATATGTTTCTAACGCCTAGACTTTTTTATATATCGTCTGGATCATTCGGACAATGTTACCCCTTTTAAATTGATCGGAACGGGCCCGTGTTATCGTAGTTTTGATAAAACGGCCCGAAAAAGGTCTAAACGGCCAAATTTGGGCTCGGAAATTGCACCAATCTTTGGAACCGCTATTTATACGTCGACGCTCTCCCTTGGGGCTTTCCGAAAAGGCGTTGTGCGCGACGTGGTTTCATACGATGCAAAATTTACGGCGTTTCAAAGGTACGAGGTTTTTTCGGCGCAAAAGCAAAAACGAGTAAACTAAAACGTAAAAAGGGTTGCAACACGAGGACTTCCCGGGAGGTCACCCATCCTAGTACTACTCTCGCCCAAGCACGCTTAATCGCGGAGTTCGATGGGATCCGGTGCATTAGGGCCGGTATGATCGCAACCGTTAGTAATTGTATCTTAATCGCTTATATCATTTGCCGTGTAGCGTTTAAACCACCGATGGGGCTCCAATCAAGAATAAAATATGTTTCTAACGCCTAGACTTTTTTATATATCGTACGGATCATTCGGACAACGTTACCCCTTTTAAATTGATCGGAACGGACCCGTGTTATCGTAGTTTTGATAAAACGGCCCGAAAAAGGGTCTAAACAGCCAAATTTGGGCTCGGAAATTGCACCAATCTTTGGAACCGCCATTGATACGTCGGAGCTCTCCCTTGGGGCTTTACGAAAAGGCGCTGTGGGCGACGTGGTTTCATACGATGCAAAAGTTACGGCGTTTCAAAGGTACGAGGTTTTTTCGGCGCAAAAAGCAAAAACGAGTAAACTAAAACGTAAAAAGGGTTGCAACACGAGGACTTCCCGGGAGGTCACCCATCCTAGTACTACTCTCGCCCAAGCACGCATAAGCTGCGGAGTTCGATGGGATCCGGTGTATTAGTGCCGGTATGATCGCAACCGTTAGTAATTGTATCTTAATCGCTTATATCATTTGCCGTGTAGCGTTTAAACCACCGATGGGGCTCCAATCAAGAAAAAACTATGTTTCTAACGCCTAGACTTTTTTATATATCGTCTGGATCATTCGGACAACGTTACCCCTTTTAAATTGATCGGAACGGACCCGTGTTATCGTAGTTTTGATAAAACGGCCCGAAAAAGGGTCTAAACGGCCAAATTTGGGCACGGAAATTGCACCAATCTTTGGACCCGCCATTGATACGTCGGCGCTCTCCCTTGGGGCTTTCGGAAAAGGCGCTGTGCGCGACGTGGTTTCATACGATGCAAAAGTTACGGCGTTTCAAAGGTACGAGGTTCTTTCGGCGCAAAAAGCAAAAACGAGTAAACTAAAACGTAAAAAGGGTTGCAACACGAGGACTTCCCGGGAGGTCACCCATCCTAGTACTACTCTCGCCCAAGCACGCTTAACTGCGGAGTTCGATGGGATCCGGTGCATTAGTGCCGGTATGATCGCAACCGTTTGTAATTGTATCTTAATCGCTTATATCATTTGCCGTGTAGCGTTTAAACCACCGATGGGGCTCCAATCAAGAAAAAACTATGTTTCTAACGCCTAGACTTTTTTATATATCGTCTGGATCATTCGGACAACGTTACCCCTTTTAAATTGATCGGAACGGGCCCGTGTTATCGTAGTTTTGATAAAATGGCCCGAAAAAAGGGTCTAAACGGCCAAATTTGGGCTCGGAAATTGCACCAATCTTTGGAACCGCTATTGATACGTCGGCGCTCTTCCCTTGGGGATTTCCGAAAAGGCGCCATGCGCGACGTGGTTTCATACGATGCAAAAGTTACGGGCGTTTCAAAGGTACGAGGTTTTTTCGGCGCAAAGAGCAAAAACGAGTAAACTAAAACGTAAAAAGGGTTGCAACACGAGGACTTCCCGGAGGTCACACATCCTAGTACTACTCTCGCCCAAGCACGCTTAATCGCGGAGTTCGATGGGATCCGGTGCATTAGTGCCGGTATGATCGCAACCGTTAGTAATTGTATCTTAATCGCTTATATCATTTGCCGTGTAGCGTTTAAACCACCGATGGGGCTCCAATCAAGAAAAAACTATGTTTCTAACGCCTAGACTTTTTTATATATCGTCTGGATCATTCGGACAACGTTACCCCTTTTAAATTGATCGGAACAGACCCGTGTTATCGTAGTTTTGATAAAACGGCCCGAAAAAGGGTCTAAACGGCCAAATTTGGGCTCGGAAATTGCACCAATTTTTGGAACCGCTATTGATACGTCGGCGCTCTCCCTTGGGGCTTTCCGAAAAAGCGTTGTGCGCGACGTGGTTTCATACGATGCAAAATTTACGGCGTTTCAAAGGTACGAGGTTTTTTCGGCGCAAAAGCAAAAACGAGTAAACTAAAACGTAAAAAGGGTTGCAACACGAGGACTTCCCGGGAGGTCACCCATCCTAGTACTACTCTCGCCCAAGCACGCTTCATTGCGGAGTTCGATGGGATCCGGTGCATTAGGGCCGGTATGATCGCAACCGTTAGTAATTGTATCTTAATCGCTTATATCATTTGCCGTGTAGCGTTTAAACCACCGATGGGGCTCCAATCAAGAAAAAACTCTGTTTCTAACGCCTAGACTTTTTTATATATCGTCTGGATCATTCGGACAACGTTACCCCTTTTAAATTGATCGGAACGGGCCCGTGTTATCGTAGTTTTGATAAAACGGCCCGAAAAAGGGTCTAAACGGCCAAATTTGGGCTCGGAAATTGCACCAATCTTTGGAACCGCTATTGATATGTCGGCGCTATTCCCTTGGAGATTTCCGAAAAGGCGCCGTGCGCGACGTGGTTTCATACGATGCAAAAGTTACGGGCGTTTCAAAGGTACGAGGTTTTTTCGGCGCAAAGAGCAAAAACGAGTAAACTAAAACGTAAAAAGGGTTGCAACACGAGGACTTCCCCGGAGGTCACACATCCTAGTACTACTCTCGCCCAAGCACGCTTAACTGCGGAGTTCTGATGGGATCCGGTGCATTAGTGTTGGTATGATCGCAACCGTTAGTAATTGTATCTTAATCGCTTATATCATTTGCCGTGTAGCGTTTAAACCACCGATGGGGCTCCAATCAAGAAAAAACTATGTTTCTAACGCCTAGACTTTTTTATATATCGTATGGATCATTCGGACAACGTTACCCCTTTTAAATTGATCGGAACGGGCCCGTGTTATCGTAGTTTTGATAAAACGGCCCGAAAAAGGTCTAAACGGCCAAATTTGGGGTCGGAAATTGCACCAATTTTTGGAACCGCTATTGATACGTCGGCGCTCTCCTTTGGGGCTTTCCGAAAAGGCGCTGTGCGCGACGTGGTTTCATACGATGCAAAATTTACGGCGTTTCAAAGGTACGAGGTTTTTTCGGCGCAAAAGCAAAAACGAGTAAACTAAAACGTAAAAAGGGTTGCAACACGAGGACTTCCCGGAGGTCACCCATCCTAGTACTACTCTCGCCCAAGCACGCTTATCTCGCGGAGTTCGATGGGATCCGGTGCATTAGTGCTGGTATGATCGCAACCGTTAGTAATTGTATCTTAATCGCTTATATCATTTGCCGTGTAGCGTTTAAACCACCGATGGGGCTCCAATCAAGAAAAAACTATGTTTCTAACGCCTAGACTTTTTTATATATCGTCTGGATCATTCGGACAACGTTACCCCTTTTAAATTGATCGGAACGGGCCCGTGTTATCGTAGTTTTGATAAAACGGCCCGAAAAAGGTCTAAACGGCCAAATTTGGGCTCGGAAATTGCACCAATTTTTGGAACCGCTATTGATACGTCGGCGCTCTCCCTTGGGGCTTTCCGAAAAGGCGCTGTGCGCGACGTGGTTTCATACGATGCAAAATTTACGGCGTTTCAAAGGTACGAGGTTTTTTCGGCGCAAAGAGCAAAAACGAGTAAACTAAAACGTAAAAAGGGTTGCAACACGAGGACTTCCCGGAGGTCACCCATCCTAGTACTACTCTCGCCCAAGCACGCTTAACCGCGAGTTCGATGGGATCCGGTGCATTAGGGCCGGGTATGATCGCAACCGTTAGTAATTGTATCTTAATCGCTTATATCATTTGCCGTGTAGCGTTTAAACCACCGATGGGGCTCCAATCAAGAATAAAATATGTTTCTAACGCCTAGACTTTTTTATATATCGTCTGGATCATTCGGACAACGTTACCCCTTTTAAATTGATCGGAACGGACCCGTGTTATCGTAGTTTTGATAAAGCGGCCCGAAAAAGGGTCTAAACGGCCAAATTTGGGCTCGGAAATTGCACCAATCTTTGGACCCGCCAATGATACGTCGGCGCTCTCCCTTGGGGCTTTCCGAAAAGGCGCTGTGCGCGACGTGGTTTCATACGATGCAAAAGTTACGGCGTTTCAAAGGTACGAGGTTTTTTCGGCTCAAAAAGCAAAAACGAGTAAACTAAAACGTAAAAAGGGTTGCAACACGAGGACTTCCCGGGAGGTCACCCATCCTAGTACTACTCTCGCCCAAGCACGCATAACTGCGAAGTTCTGATGGGATCCGGTGCATTAGTGCTGGTATGATCGCAACCGTTAGTAATTGTATCTTAATCGCTTATATCATTTGCCGTGTAGCGTTTAAACCACCGATGGGGCTCCAATCAAGAAAAACTATGTTTCTAACGCCTAGACTTTTTTATATATCGTCCGGATCATTCGGACAACGTTACCCCTTTTAAATTGATCGGAACGGACCCGTGTTATCGTAGTTTTGATAAAACGGCCCGAAAAAGGGTCTAAACGGCCAAATTTGGGCTCGGAAATTGCACCAATCTTTGGACCTGCCATTGATACGTCGGCGCTCTCCCTTGGGGCTTTCGGAAAAGGCGATGTGCGCGACGTGGTTTCATACGATGCAAAAGTTACGGCGTTTCAAAGGTACGAGGTTCTTTCGGCGCAAAAAGCAAAAACGAGTAAACTAAAACGTAAAAAGGGTTGCAACACGAGGACTTCCCGGGAGGTCACCCATCCTAGTACTACTCTCGCCCAAGCACGCTTAACTGCGGAGTTCTGATGGGATCCGGTGCATTAGTGCTGGTATGATCGCAACCGTTTGTAATTGTATCTTAATCGCTTATATCATTTGCCGTGTAGCGTTTAAACCACCGATGGGGCTCCAATCAAGAAAAAACTATGTTTCTAACGCCTAGACTTTTTTATATATCGTCTGGATCATTCGGACAACGTTACCCCTTTTAAATTGATCGGAACGGGCCCGTGTTATCGTAGTTTTGATAAAACGGCCCGAAAAAGGGTCTAAACGGCCAAATTTGGGCTCGGAAATTGCACCAATCTTTGGAACCGCCATTGATACGTCGGCGCTGTGGGCGACGTGGTTTCATACGATGCAAAAGTTACGGCGTTTCAAAGGTACGAGGTTTTTCGGCGCAAAAAGCAAAAACGAGTAAACTAAAACGTAAAAATGGTTGCAACACGAGGACTTCCCGGAGGTCACCCATCCTAGTACTACTCTCGCCCAAGCATGCTTAACTGCGGAGTTCGATGGGATCCGGTGCATTAGTGCCGGTATGATCGCAACCGTTAGTAATTGTATCTTAATCGCTTATATCATTTGCCGTGTAGCGTTTAAACCACCGATGGGGCTCCAATCAAGAAAAAACTATGTTTCTAACGCCTAGACTTTTTTATATATCGTCTGGATCATTCGGACAACGTTACCCCTTTTAAATTGATCGGAACGGACCCGTGTTATCGTAGTTTTGATAAAACGGCCCGAAAAAGGGTCTAAACGGCCAAATTTGGGCTCGGAAATTGCACCAATCTTTGGACCCGCCATTGATACGTCGGCGCTCTC
Source organism: Cochlearia excelsa (assembly GCA_963556525.1). Lineage (NCBI taxonomy): Eukaryota > Viridiplantae > Streptophyta > Magnoliopsida > Brassicales > Brassicaceae > Cochlearia > Cochlearia excelsa. The sequence continues at coordinate 2,390,232 of CAUVZT010000006.1, forward strand.
CCTTGGGGCTTTCCGAAAAGGCGCTGTGCGCGACGTGGTTTCATACGATGCAAAAGTTACGGCGTTTCAAAGGTACGAGGTTTTTTCGGCTCAAATAGCAAAAACGAGTAAACTAAAACGTAAAAAGGGTTGCAACACGAGGAATTCCCGGGAGGTCACCCATCCTAGTACTACTCTCGCCCAAGCACGCTTAACTGCGGAGTTCTGATGGGATCCGGTGCATTAGTGCTGGTATGATCGCAACCGTTAGTAATTGTATCTTAATCGCTTATATCATTTGTCGTGTAGCGTTTAAACCACCGATGGGGCTCCAATCAAGAAAAAACTTTGTTTCTAACGCCTAGACTTTTTTATATATCGTCTGGATCATTCGGACAACGTTACCCCTTTTAAATTGATCGGAACGGGCCCGTGTTATCGTAGTTTTGATAAAACGGCCCGAAAAAGGGTCTAAACGGCCAAATTTGGGCTCGGAAATTGCACCAATCTTTGGAACCGCTATTGATACGTCGGCGTTCTTCCCTTGGGGATTTCCGAAAAGGCGCTGTGCGCGACGTGGTTTCATACGATGCAAAAGTTACGGCGTTTCAAAGGTACGAGGTTTTTTCGGCTCAAATAGCAAAAACGAGTAAACTAAAACGTAAAAAGGGTTGCAACACGAGGACTTCCCGGGAGGTCACACATCCTAGTACTACTCTCGCCCAAGCACGCTTAACTCCGGAGTTCTGATGGGATCCGGTGCATTAGTGCTGGTATGATCGCAACCGTTAGTAATTGTATCTTAATCGCTTATATCATTTGTCGTGTAGCGTTTAAACCACCGATGGGGCTCCAATCAAGAAAAAACTATGTTTCTAACGCCTAGACTTTTTTATATATCGTCGGATCATTCGGACAACGTTACCCCTTTTAAATTGATCGGAACGGGCCCGTGTTATCGTAGTTTTGATAAAACGGCCCGAAAAAGGGTCTAAACGGCCAAATTTGGGCTCGGAAATTGCACCAATCTTTGGAACCGCCATTGATACGTCGGCGCTCTCCCTTGGGGCTTTCCGAAAAGGCGGCGTGCGCGACGTGGTTTCATACGATGCAAAAGTTACGGCGTTTCAAAGGTACGAGGTTTTTTCGGCGCATAAAGCAAAAACGAGTAAACTAAAACGTAAAAAGGGTTGCAACACGAGGACTTCCCGGGAGGTCACCCATCCTAGTACTACTCTCGCCCAAGCGCGCTTAAGCGCGGAGTTCGATGGGATCCGGTGCATTAGTGCTTGGTATGATCGCAACCGTTAGTAATAGTATCTTAATCGCTTATATCATTTGCCGTGTAGCGTTTAAACCACCGATGGGGCTCCAATCAAGAAAAAACTATGTTTCTAACGCCTAGACTTTTTTATATATCGTCTGGATCATTCGGAAAACGTTACCCCTTTTAAATTAATCGGAACGGGCCCGTGTTATCGTAGTTTTGATAAAACGGCCCGAAAAAGGGTCTAAACGGCCAAATTTGGGCTCGGAAATTGCACCAATCTTTGGAACCGCCATTGATACGTCGGCGCTCTCCCTTGGGGCTTTCCGAAAAGGCGCTTTGCGCGACGTGGTTTCATACGATGCAAAAGTTACGGCGTTTCAAAGGTACGAGGTTTTTTCGGCGCAAAAAGCAAAAACGAGTAAACTAAAACGTAAAAAGGGTTGCAACACGAGGACTTCCCGGGTGGTCACCCATCCTAGTACTACTCTCGCCCAAGCGCGCTTAGCTGCGGAGTTCTGATGGGATCCGGTGCATTAGTGCTGGTATGATCGCAACCGTTAGTAATTGTATCTTAATCGCTTATATCATTTGCCGTGTAGCGTTTAAACCACCGATGGGGCTCCAATCAAGAAAAAACTATGTTTCTAACGCCTAGACTTTTTTATATATCGTCTGGATCATTCGGACAACGTTACCCCTTTTAAATTGATCGGAACGGGCCCGTGTTATCGTAGTTTTGATAAAACGGCCCGAAAAAGGGTCTAAACGGCCAAATTTGGGCTCGGAAATTGCACCAATCTTTGGAACCGCTATTGATACGTCGGCGCTCTTCCCTTGGGGATTTCCGAAAAGGCGTTGTGCGCGACGTGGTTTCATACGATGCAAAAGTTACGGCGTTTCAAAGGTACGAGGTTTTTTCGGCGCAAAGAGCAAAAACGAGTAAACTAAAACGTAAAAAGGGTTGCAACACGAGGACTTCCCGGGAGGTCACACATCCTAGTACTACTCTCGCCCAAGAACGCTTAACTGCGGAGTTCTGATGGGATCCGGTGCATTAGTGCTGGTATGATCGCAACCGTTAGTAATTGTATCTTAATCGCTTATATCATTTGCCGTGTAGCGTTTAAACCACCGATGGGGCTCCAATCAAGAAAAAACTATGTTTCTAACGCCTAGACTTTTTTATATATCGTCTGGATCATTCGGACAACGTTACCCCTTTTAAATTGATCGGAACGGGCCCGTGTTATCGTAGTTTTGATAAAACGACCCGAAAAAGGGTCTAAACGGCCAAATTTGGGCTCGGAAATTGCACCAATTTTTGGAACCGCTATTGATACGTCGGCGCTCTCCCTTGGGGCTTTCCGAAAAGGCGTTGTGCGCGACGTGGTTTCATACGATGCAAAATTTACGGCGTTTCAAAGGTACGAGGTTTTTTCGGCGCAAAAGCAAAAACGAGTAAACTAAAACGTAAAAAGGGTTGCAACACGAGGACTTCCCGGGAGGTCACCCATCCTAGTACTACTCTCGCCCAAGCACGCTTAACTGCGGAGTTCTGATGGGATCCGGTGCATTAGGGCTGGTATGATCGCAACTGTTAGTAATTGTATCTTAATCGCTTATATCATTTGCCGTGTAGCGTTTAAACCACCGATGGGGCTCCAATCAAGAAAAAACTCTGTTTCTAACGCCTAGACTTTTTTATATATCGTCTGGATCATTCGGACAACGTTACCCCTTTTAAATTGATCTGAACGGACCCGTGTTATCGTAGTTTTGATAAAACGGCCCGAAAAAGGGTCTAAACGGCCAAATTTGGGCTCGGAAATTGCACCAATCTTTGGAACCGCCATTGATACGTCGGCGCTCTCCCTTGGGGCTTTCCGAAAAGGCGCTGTGCGCGACGTGGTTTCATACGATGCAAAAGTTACGGCGTTTCAAAGGTACGAGGTTTTTTCGGCTCAAATAGCAAAAACGAGTAAACTAAAACGTAAAAAGGGTTGCAACACGAGGAATTCCCGGGAGGTCACCCATCCTAGTACTACTCTCGCCCAAGAACGCTTAAGCTGCGGAGTTCGATGGGATCCGGTGCATTAGTGCCGGTATGATCGCAACCGTTAGTAATTGTATCTTAATCGCTTATATCATTTGCCGTGTAGCGTTTAAACCACCGATGGGGCTCCAATCAAGAAAAAACTATGTTTCTAACGCCTAGACTTTTTTATATATCGTCTGGATCATTCGGACAACGTTACCCCTTTTAAATTGATCGGAACGGGCCCGTGTTATCGTAGTTTTGATAAAACGACCCGAAAAAGGGTCTAAACGGCCAAATTTGGGCTCGGAAATTGCACCAATTTTTGGAACCGCTATTGATACGTCGGCGCTCTCCCTTGGGGCTTTCCGAAAAGGCGTTGTGCGCGACGTGGTTTCATACGATGCAAAATTTACGGCGTTTCAAAGGTACGAGGTTTTTTCGGCGCAAAAGCAAAAACGAGTAAACTAAAACGTAAAAAGGGTTGCAACACGAGGACTTCCCGGGAGGTCACCCATCCTAGTACTACTCTCGCCCAAGCACGCTTAGCTGCGGAGTTCGATGGGATCGGTGCATTAGGGCCGGTATGATCGCAACCGTTAGTAATTGTATCTTAATCGCTTATATCATTTGCCGTGTAGCGTTTAAACCACCGATGGGGCTCCAATCAAGAAAAAACTCTGTTTCTAACGCCTAGACTTTTTTATATATCGTCTGGATCATTCGGACAACGTTACCCCTTTTAAATTGATCTGAACGGACCCGTGTTATCGTAGTTTTGATAAAACGGCCCGAAAAAGGGTCTAAACGGCCAAATTTGGGCTCGGAAATTGCACCAATCTTTGGAACCGCCATTGATACGTCGGCGCTCTCCCTTGGGGCTTTCCGAAAAGGCGGCGTGCGCGACGTGGTTTCATACGATGCAAAAGTTACGGCGTTTCAAAGGTACGAGGTTTTTTCGGCTCAAATAGCAAAAACGAGTAAACTAAAACGTAAAAAGGGTTGCAACACGAGGAATTCCCGGAGGTCACCCATCCTAGTACTACTCTCGCCCAAGCACGCTTAACTCGGAGTTCGATGGGATCCGGTGCATTAGTGCTTGGTATGATCGCAACCGTTAGTAATTGTATCTTAATCGCTTATATCATTTGTCGTGTAGCGTTTAAACCACCGATGGGGCTCCAATCAAGAAAAAACTATGTTTCTAACGCCTAGACTTTTTTATATATCGTATGGATCATTCGGACAACGTTACCCCTTTTAAATTGATCGGAACGGGCCCGTGTTATCGTAGTTTTGATAAAACGGCCCGAAAAAGGTCTAAACGGCCAAATTTGGGCTCAGAAATTGCACCAATTTTTGGAACCGCTATTGATACGTCGGCGCTCTCCCTTGGGGCTTTCCGAAAAGGCGCTGTGCGCGACGTGGTTTCATACGATGCAAAATTTACGGCGTTTCAAAGGTACGAGGTTTTTTCGGCGCAAAAGCAAAAACGAGTAAACTAAAACGTAAAAAGGGTTGCAACAAGAGGACTTCCCGGGAGGTCACCCATCCTAGTACTACTCTCGCCCAAGCACGCTTAACTGCGGAGTTCTGATGGGATCCGGTGCATTAGTGCTGGTATGATCGCAACCGTTAGTAATTGTATCTTAATCGCTTATATCATTTGCCGTGTAGCGTTTAAACCACCGATGGGGCTCCAATCAAGAAAAAACTATGTTTCTAACGCCTAGACTTTTTTATATATCGTCTGGATCATTCGGACAACGTTACCCCTTTTAAATTGATCGGAACGGACCCGTGTTATCGTAGTTTTGATAAAACGGCCCGAAAAAGGGTATAAACGGCCAAATTTGGGCTCGGAAATTGCACCAATCTTTGGAACCGCCATTGATACGTCGGCGCTGTGGGCGACGTGGTTTCATACGATGCAAAAGTTACGGCGTTTCAAAGGTACGAGGTTTTTTCGGCGCAAAAAGCAAAAACGAGTAAACTAAAACGTAAAAAGGGTTGCAACACGAGGACTTCCCGGGAGGTCACCCATCCTAGTACTACTCTCGCCCAAGCACGCTTACCTCCGGAGTTCTGATGGGATCCGGTGCATTAGTGCTGGTATGATCGCAACCGTTAGTAATTGTATCTTAATCGCTTATATCATTTGTCGTGTAGCGTTAAAACCACCGATGGGGCTCCAATCAAGAAAAAACTATGTTTCTAACGCCTAGACTTTTTTATATATCGTCTGGATCATTCGGAAAACGTTACCCCTTTTAAATTAATCGGAACGGGCCCGTGTTATCGTAGTTTTGATAAAACGGCCCGAAAAAGGGTCTAAACGGCCAAATATGGCTCGGAAATTGCACCAATCTTTGGACCCGCCATTGATACGTCGGCGCTCTCCCTTGGGGCTTTCCGAAAAGGCGTTGTGCGCGACGTGGTTTCATACGATGCAAAATTTACGGCGTTTCAAAGGTACGAGGTTTTTCGGCGCAAAAGCAAAAACGAGTAAACTAAAACGTAAAAAGGGTTGCAACACGAGGACTTCCCGGGAGGTCACCCATCCTAGTACTACTCTCGCCCAAGCACGCTTCCTTGCGAAGTTCGATGGGATCCGGTGCATTAGTGCCGGTATGATCGCAACCGTTAGTAATTGTATCTTAATCGCTTATATCATTTGCCGTGTAGCGTTTAAACCACCGATGTGGCTCCAATCAAGAAAAAACTATGTTTCTAACGCCTAGACTTTTTTATATATCGTCTGGATCATTCGGACAACGTTACCCCTTTTAAATTGATCGGAACGGACCCGTGTTATCGTAGTTTTGATAAAACGGCCCGAAAAAGGGTCTAAACGGCCAAATTTGGGCTCGGAAATTGCACCAATCTTTGGAACCGCTTTTGATACGTCGGCGCTCTCCCTTGGGGCTTTCCGAAAAGGCGTTGTGCGCGACGTGGTTTCATACGATGCAAAAGTTACGGCGTTTCAAAGGTACGAGGTTTTTTCGGCGCAAAAAGCAAAAACGAGTAAACTAAAACGTAAAAAGGGTTGCAACACGAGGACTTCCCGGGAGGTCACCCATCCTAGTACTACTCTCTCCCAAGCACGCTTAACTGCGGAGTTCTGATGGGATCCGGTGCATTAGTGCTGGTATGATCGCAACCGTTAGTAATTGTATCTTAATCGCTTATATCATTTGCCGTGTAGCGTTTAAACCACCGATGGGGCTCCAATCAAGAAAAAACTATGTTTCTAACGCCTAGACTTTTTTATATATCGTCTGGATCATTCGGACAACGTTACCCCTTGTAAATTGATCTGAACGGGCCCGTGTTATCGTAGTTTTGATAAAACGGCCCGAAAAAGGGTCTAAACGGCCAAATTTGGGCTCGGAAATTGCACCAATCTTTGGAACCGCCATTGATACGTCGGCGCTCTCCCTTGGGGCTTTCCGAAAAGGCGCTGTGCGCGACGTGGTTTCATACGATGCAAAAGTTACGGCGTTTCAAAGGTACGAGGTTTTTTCGGCGCAAATAGCAAAAACGAGTAAACTAAAACGTAAAAAGGGTTGCAACACGAGGACTTCCCGGGAGGTCACCCATCCTAGTACTACTCTCGCCCAAGCACGCTTAATCTGCGGAGTTCGATGGGATCCGGTGCATTAGTGCCGGTATGATCGCAACCGTTAGTAATTGTATCTTAATCGCTTATATCATTTGCCGTGTAGCGTTTAAACCACCGATGGGGCTCCAATCAAGAAAAAACTATGTTTCTAACGCCTAGACTTTTTTATATATCGTCTGGATCATTCGGACAACGTTACCCCTTTTAAATTGATCGGAACGGGCCCGTGTTATCGTAGTTTTGATAAAACGGCCCGAAAAAGGGTCTAAACGGCCAAATTTGGGCTCGGAAATTGCACCAATCTTTGGACCCGCCATTGATACGTCGGCGCTCTCCCTTGGGGCTTTCCGAAAAGGCGTTGTGCGCGACGTGGTTTCATACGATGCAAAATTTACGGCGTTTCAAAGGTACGAGGTTTTTTCGGCGCAAAAGCAAAAACGAGTAAACTAAAACGTAAAAAGGGTTGCAACACGAGGACTTCCCGGGAGGTCACCCATCCTAGTACTACTCTCGCCCAAGCACGCTTAGCTGCGAAGTTCTGATGGGATCCGGTGCATTAGTGCTGGTATGATCGCAACCGTTAGTAATTGTATCTTAATCGCTTATATCATTTGCCGTGTAGCGTTTAAACCACCGATGTGGCTCCAATCAAGAAAAAACTATGTTTCTAACGCCTAGACTTTTTTATATATCGTCTGGATCATTCGGACAACGTTACCCCTTTTAAATTGATCGGAACGGACCCGTGTTATCGTAGTTTTGATAAAACGGCCCGAAAAAGGGTCTAAACGGCCAAATTTGGGCTCGGAAATTGCACCAATCTTTGGAACCGCTTTTGATACGTCGGCGCTCTCCCTTGGGGCTTTCCGAAAAGGCGCTGTGCGCGACGTGGTTTCATACGATGCAAAAGTTACGGCGTTTCAAAGGTACGAGGTTTTTTCGGCGCAAAAAGCAAAAACGAGTAAACTAAAACGTAAAAAGGGTTGCAACACGAGGACTTCCCGGGAGGTCACCCATCCTAGTACTACTCTCTCCCAAGCACGCTTAGCTGCGGAGTTCTGATGGGATCCGGTGCATTAGTGCTGGTATGATCGCAACCGTTAGTAATTGTATCTTAATCGCTTATATCATTTGCCGTGTAGCGTTTAAACCACCGATGGGGCTCCAATCAAGAAAAAACTATGTTTCTAACGCCTAGACTTTTTTATATATCGTCGGATCATTCGGACAACGTTACCCCTTTTAAATTGATCGAACGGGCCCGTGTTATCGTAGTTTTGATAAAACGGCCCGAAAAAGGGTCTAAACGGCCAAATTTGGGCTCGGAAATTGCACCAATCTTTGGACCCGCCATTGATACGTCGGCGCTCTCCTTGGGGCTTTCCGAAAAGGCGGCGTGCGCGACGTGGTTTCATACGATGCAAAAGTTACGGCGTTTCAAAGGTACGAGGTTTTTTCGGCGCAAAAGCAAAAACGAGTAAACTAAAACGTAAAAAGGGTTGCAACACGAGGACTTCCCGGGAGGTCACCCATCCTAGTACTACTCTCGCCCAAGCACGCTTAACTGCGGAGTTCTGATGGGATCCGGTGCATTAGTGCTGGTATGATCGCAACCGTTAGTAATTGTATCTTAATCGCTTATATCATTTGTCGTGTAGCGTTTAAACCACCGATGGGGCTCCAATCAAGAAAAAACTATGTTTCTAACGCCTAGACTTTTTTATATATCGTCTGGATCATTCGGACAACGTTACCCCTTTTAAATTGATCGGAACGGGCCCGTGTTATCGTAGTTTTGATAAAACGGCCCGAAAAAGGGTCTAAACGGCCAAATTTGGGCTCGGAAATTGCACCAATCTTTGGAACCGCTATTGATACGTCGGCGCTCTCCCTTGGGGCTTTCCGAAAAGGCGGCGTGCGCGACGTGGTTTCATACGATGCAAAAGTTACGGCGTTTCAAAGGTACGAGGTTTTTTCGGCGCAAAAAGCAAAAACGAGTAAACTAAAACGTAAAAAGGGTTGCAACACGAGGACTTCCCGGGAGGTCACCCATCCTAGTACTACTCTCGCCCAAGCACGCTTAACTGCGGAGTTCTGATAGGATCCAGTGCATTAGTGCTGGTATGATCGCAACCGTTAGTAATTGTATCTTAATCGCTTATATCATTTGCCGTGTAGCGTTTAAACCACCGATGGGGCTCCAATCAAGAAAAAACTATGTTTCTAACGCCTAGACTTTTTTATATATCGTCTGGATCATTCGGACAACGTTACCCCTTTTAAATTGATCGGAACGGACCCGTGTTATCGTAGTTTTGATAAAACGGCCCGAAAAAGGGTCTAAACGGCCAAATTTGGGCTCGGAAATTGCACCAATCTTTGGAACCGCTATTGATACGTCGGCGCTCTCCCTTGGGGCTTTCCGAAAAGGCGTTGTGCGCGACGTGGTTTCATACGATGCAAAAGTTACGGCGTTTCAAAGGTACGAGGTTTTTTCGGCGCAAAAGCAAAAACGAGTAAACTAAAACGTAAAAAGGGTTGCAACACGAGGACTTCCCGGGAGGTCACCCATCCTAGTACTACTCTCGCCCAAGCACGCTTAACTGCGGAGTTCGATGGGATTCGGTGCATTAGTGCCGGTATGATCGCAACCGTTAGTAATTGTATCTTAATCGCTTATATCATTTGCCGTGTAGCGTTTAAACCACCGATGGGGCTCCAATCAAGAAAAAACTATGTTTCTAACGCCTAGACTTTTTTATATATCGTCCGGATCATTCGGACAACGTTACCCCTTTTAAATTGATCGGAACGGACCCGTGTTATCGTAGTTTTGATAAAACGGCCCGAAAAAGGGTCTAAACGGCCAAATTTGGGCTCGGAAATTGCACCAATCTTTGGAACCGCCATTGATACGTCGGCGCTCTCCCTTGGGGCTTTCCGAAAAGGCGCCGTGCGCGACGTGGTTTCATACGATGCAAAAGTTACGGCGTTTCAAAGGTACGAGGTTTTTTCGGCGCAAAAAGCAAAAACGAGTAAACTAAAACGTAAAAAGGGTTGCAACACGAGGACTTCCCGGGAGGTCACCCATCCTAGTACTACTCTCGCCCAAGCACGCTTATCTGCGGAGTTCGATGGGATCGGTGCATTAGTGCCGGTATGATCGCAACCGTTAGTAATTGTATCTTAATCGCTTATATCATTTGCCGTGTAGCGTTTAAACCACCGATGGGGCTCCAATCAAGAAAAAACTATGTTTCTAACGCCTAGACTTTTTTATATATCGTCCGGATCATTCGGACAACGTTACCCCTTTTAAATTGATCGGAACGGACCCGTGTTATCGTAGTTTTGATAAAACGGCCCGAAAAAGGGTCTAAACGGCCAAATTTGGGCTCGGAAATTGCACCAATCTTTGGAACCGCCATTGATACGTCGGCGCTCTCCCTTGGGGCTTTCCGAAAAGGCGCTGTGCGCGACGTGGTTTCATACGATGCAAAAGTTACGGCGTTTCAAAGGTACGAGGTTTTTTCGGCGCAAAAAGCAAAAACGAGTAAACTAAAACGTAAAAAGGGTTGCAACACGAGGACTTCCCGGGAGGTCACCCATCCTAGTACTACTCTCTCCCAAGCACGCTTAACTGCGGAGTTCTGATGGGATCCGGTGCATTAGTGATGGTATGATCGCAACCGTTAGTAATTGTATCTTAATCGCTTATATCATTTACCGTGTAGCGTTTAAACCACCGATGTGGCTCCAATCAAGAAAAAACTATGTTTCTAACGCCTAGACTTTTTTATATATCGTCTGGATCATTCGGACAACGTTACCCCTTTTAAATTGATCGGAACGGACCCGTGTTATCGTAGTTTTGATAAAACGGCCCGAAAAAGGGTCTAAACGGCCAAATTTGGGCTCGGAAATTGCACCAATCTTTGGAACCACTTTTGATACGTCGGCGCTCTCCCTTGGGGCTTTCCGAAAAGGCGCTGTGCGCGACGTGGTTTCATACGTTGCAAAAGTTACGGCGTTTCAAAGGTACGAGGTTTTTTCGGCGCAAAAAGCAAAAACAAGTAAACTAAAACGTAAAAAGGGTTGCAACACGAGGACTTCCCGGAGGTCACCCATCCTAGTACTACTCTCTCCCAAGCACGCTTAGCTGCGGAGTTCGATGGGATCCGGTGCATTAGTGCCGGTATGATCGCAACCGTTAGTAATTGTATCTTAATCGCTTATATCATTTGCCGTGTAGCGTTTAAACCACCGATGGGGCTCCAATCAAGAAAAACTATGTTTCTAACGCCTAGACTTTTTTATATATCGTCTGGATCATTCGGACAACGTTACCCCTTTTAAATTGATCGGAACGGGCCCGTGTTATCGTAGTTTTGATAAAACGGCCCGAAAAAGGTCTAAACGGCCAAATTTGGGCTCGGAAATTGCACCAATTTTTGGAACCGCTATTGATACGTCGGCGCTCTCCCTTGGGGCTTTCCGAAAAGGCGTTGTGCGCGACGTGGTTTCATACGATGCAAAATTTACGGCGTTTCAAAGGTACGAGGTTTTTTCGGCGCAAAAGCAAAAACGAGTAAACTAAAACGTAAAAAGGGTTGCAACACGAGGAATTCCCGGGAGGTCACCCATCCTAGTACTACTCTCGCCCAAGCACGCTTAACTGCGGAGTTCTGATGGGATCCGGTGCATTAGGGCTGGTATGATCGCAACCGTTAGTAATTGTATCTTAATCGCTTATATCATTTGCCGTGTAGCGTTTAAACCACCGATGGGGCTCCAATCAAGAAAAAACTATGTTTCTAACGCCTAGACTTTTTTATATATCGTCTGGATCATTCGGACAACGTTACCCCTTTTAAATTGATCGGAACGGACCCGTGTTATCGTAGTTTTGATAAAACGGCCCGAAAAAGGGTCTAAACGGCCAAATTTGGGCTCGGAAATTGCACCAATCTTTGGAACCGCCATTGATACGTCGGCGCTCTCCCTTGGGGCTTTCCGAAAAGGCGCCGTGCGCGACGTGGTTTCATACGATGCAAAAGTTACGGCGTTTCAAAGGTACGAGGTTTTTTCGGCGCAAAAAGCAAAAACGAGTAAACTAAAACGTAAAAAGGGTTGCAACACGAGGACTTCCCGGGAGGTCACCCATCCTAGTACTACTCTCGCCCAAGCACGCTTAAGCTGCGGAGTTCGATGGGATCCGGTGCATTAGTGCCGGTATGATCGCAACCGTTAGTAATTGTATCTTAATCGCTTATATCATTTGCCGTGTAGCGTTTAAACCACCGATGGGGCTCCAATCAAGAAAAAACTATGTTTCTAACGCCTAGTAGACTTTTTTATATATCGTCCGGATCATTCGGACAACGTTACCCCCTTTTAAATTGATCGGAACGGACCCGTGTTATCGTAGTTTTGATAAAACGGCCCGAAAAAAGGGTCTAAACGGCCAAATTTGGGCTCGGAAATTGCACCAATCTTTGGAACCGCCATTGATACGTCGGCGCTCTCCCTTGGGGCTTTCCGAAAAGGCGCCGTGCGCGACGTGGTTTCATACGATGCAAAAGTTACGGCGTTTCAAAGGTACGAGGTTTTTTCGGCGCAAAAGCAAAAACGAGTAAACTAAAACGTAAAAAGGGTTGCAACACGAGGACTTCCCGGAGGTCACCCATCCTAGTACTACTCTCGCCCAAGCACGCTTAGCCGCGGAGTTCGATGGGATCCGGTGCATTAGTGCCGGTATGATCGCAACCGTTAGTAATTGTATCTTAATCGCTTATATCATTTGCCGTGTAGCGTTTAAACCACCGATGTGGCTCCCAATCAAGAAAAACTATGTTTCTAACGCCTAGACTTTTTTATATATCGTCCGGATCATTCGGACAACGTTACCCCTTTTAAATTGATCGGAACGGACCCGTGTTATCGTAGTTTTGATAAAACGGCCCGAAAAAGGGTCTAAACGGCCAAATTTGGGCTCGGAAATTGCACCAATCTTTGGAACCGCTATTGATACGTCGGCGCTCTCCCTTGGGGCTTTCCGAAAAGGCGCGTGCGCGACGTGGTTTCATACGATGCAAAAGTTACGGCGTTTCAAAGGTACGAGGTTTTTTCGGCGCAAAAGCAAAAACGAGTAAACTAAAACGTAAAAAGGGTTGCAACACGAGGACTTCCCGGAGGTCACCCATCCTAGTACTACTCTCGCCCAAGCACGCTTAAGCTGCGGAGTTCGATGGGATCCGGTGCATTAGTGCCGGTATGATCGCAACCGTTAGTAATTGTATCTTAATCGCTTATATCATTTGCCGTGTAGCGTTTAAACCACCGATGGGGCTCCAATCAAGAAAAAACTATGTTTCTAACGCCTAGACTTTTTTATATATCGTCGGATCATTCGGACAACGTTACCCCTTTTAAATTGATCGGAACGGACCCGTGTTATCGTAGTTTTGATAAAACGGCCCGAAAAAGGGTCTAAACGGCCAAATTTGGGCTCGGAAATTGCACCAATCTTTGGAACCGCTATTGATACGTCGGCGCTCTCCCTTGGGGCTTTCCGAAAAGGCGCAGTGCGCGACGTGGTTTCATACGATGCAAAAGTTACGGCGTTTCAAAGGTACGAGGTTTTTTCGGCGCAAAAGCAAAAACGAGTAAACTAAAACGTAAAAAGGGTTGCAACACGAGGACTTCCGGGAGGTCACCCATCCTAGTACTACTCTCTCGCCCAAGCACGCTTAATCTGCGGAGTTCGATGGGATCCGTGCATTAGTGCCGGTATGATCGCAACCGTTAGTAATTGTATCTTAATCGCTTTATATCATTTGCCGTGTAGCGTTTAAACCACCGATGGGGCTCCAATCAAGAAAAAACTATGTTTCTAACGCCTAGACTTTTTTATATATCGTCCGGATCATTCGGACAACGTTACCCCTTTTAAATTGATCGGAACGGACCCGTGTTATCGTAGTTTTGATAAAAACGGCCCGAAAAAGGGTCTAAACGGCCAAATTTGGGCTCGGAAATTGCACCAATCTTTGGGAACCGCCATTGATACGTCGGCGCTCTCCTTGGGGCTTTCCGAAAAGGCGCCGTGCGCGACGTGGTTTCATACGATGCAAAAGTTACGGCGTTTCAAAGGTACGAGGTTTTTTTTCGGCGCAAAAGCAAAAACGAGTAAACTAAAACGTAAAAAAAGGGTTGCAACACGAGGACTCCCGGGAGGTCACCCATCCTAGTACTACTCTCGCCCAAGCACGCTTAATCGCGGAGTTCGATGGGATCCGGTGCATTAGTGCCGGTATGATCGCAACCGTTAGTAATTGTATCTTAATCGCTTATATCATTTGCCGTGTAGCGTTTAAACCACCGATGGGGCTCCAATCAAGAAAAAAACTATGTTTCTAACGCCTAGACTTTTTTATATATCGTCTGGATCATTCGGACAACGTTACCCCTTTTAAATTGATCGGAACGGACCCGTGTTATCGTAGTTTTGATAAAACGGCCCGAAAAGGGTCTAAACGGCCAAATTTGGGCTCGGAAATTGCACCAATCTTTGGAACCGCCATTGTTACGTCGGCGCTCTCCCTTGGGGCTTTCCGAAAAGGCGCCGTGCGCGACGTGGTTTCATACGATGCAAAAGTTACGGCGTTTCAAAGGTACGAGGTTTTTTCGGCGCAAAAAGCAAAAACGAGTAAACTAAAACGTAAAAAGGGTTGCAACACGAGGACTTCCCGGAGGTCACCCATCCTAGTACTACTCTCGCCCAAGCACGCTTAGCTCGCGAGTTCGATGGGATCCGGTGCATTAGTGCCGGTATGATCGCAACCGTTAGTAATTGTATCTTAATCGCTTATATCATTTGCCGTGTAGCGTTTAAACCACCGATGGGGCTCCAATCAAGAAAAAACTATGTTTCTAACGCCTAGACTTTTTTATATATCGTCCGGATCATTCGGACAACGTTACCCCTTTTAAATTGATCGGAACGGACCCGTGTTATCGTAGTTTTGATAAAACGGCCCGAAAAAGGGTCTAAACGGCCAAATTTGGGCTCGGAAATTGCACCAATCTTTGGAACCGCTATTGATACGTCGGCGCTCTCCCTTGGGGCTTTCCGAAAAGGGCGCGTGCGCGACGTGGTTTCATACGATGCAAAAGTTACGGCGTTTCAAAGGTACGAGGTTTTTCGGCGCAAAAAGCAAAAACGAGTAAACTAAAACGTAAAAAGGGTTGCAACACGAGGACTTCCCGGGAGGTCACCCATCCTAGTACTACTCTCGCCCAAGCACGCTTAACTGCGGAGTTCGATGGGATCCGGTGCATTAGTGCCGGTATGATCGCAACCGTTAGTAATTGTATCTTAATCGCTTTATATCATTTGCCGTGTAGCGTTTAAACCACCGATGGGGCTCCAATCAAGAAAAACTATGTTTCTAACGCCTAGACTTTTTTATATATCGTCCGGATCATTCGGACAACGTTACCCCTTTTAAATTGATCGGAACGGACCCGTGTTATCGTAGTTTTGATAAAACGGCCCGAAAAAGGGTCTAAACGGCCAAATTTGGGCTCGGAAATTGCACCAATCTTTGGAACCGCCATTGATACGTCGGCGCTCTCCCTTGGGGCTTTCCGAAAAGGCGGCCGTGCGCGACGTGGTTTCATACGATGCAAAAGTTACGGCGTTTCAAAGGTACGAGGTTTTTTTTCGCGCAAAAAGCAAAAACGAGTAAACTAAAACGTAAAAAGGGTTGCAACACGAGGACTTCCCGGGAGGTCACCCATCCTAGTACTACTCTCGCCCAAGCACGCTTAATCTGCGGAGTTCGATGGGATCCGGTGCATTAGTGCCGGTATGATCGCAACCGTTAGTAATTGTATCTTAATCGCTTATATCATTTGCCGTGTAGCGTTTAAACCACCGATGGGGCTCCAATCAAGAAAAAACTATGTTTCTAACGCCTAGACTTTTTTATATATCGTCTGGATCATTCGGACAACGTTACCCCTTTTAAATTGATCGGAACGGGCCCGTGTTATTGTAGTTTTGATAAAACGGCCCGAAAAAGGGTCTAAACGGCCAAAATTTGGGCTCGGAAATTGCACCAATCTTTGGAACCGCTATTGATACGTCGGCGCTCTCCCCCTTGGGGCTTTCCGAAAAAGGCGCCGTGCGCGACGTGGTTTCATACGATGCAAAAGTTACGGCGTTTCAAAGGTACGAGGTTTTTTCGGCGCAAAAAGCAAAAAACGAGTAAACTAAAACGTAAAAAGGGGTTGCAACACGAGGGACTTCCCGGAGGTCACCCATCCTAGTACTACTCTCGCCCCAAGCACGCTTAACTGCGGGAGTTCCGATGGGATCCGGTGCATTAGTGCCGGTATGATCGCAACCGTTAGTAATTGTATCTTAATCGCTTATATCATTTGCCGTGTAGCGTTTAAACCACCGATGGGGCTCCAATCAAGAAAAACTATGTTTCTAACGCCTAGACTTTTTTATATATCGTCCGGATCATTCGGACAACGTTACCCCTTTTAAATTGATCGGAACGGACCCGTGTTATCGTAGTTTTGATAAAACGGCCCGAAAAAGGGTCTAAACGGGCCAAATTTGGGCTCGGAAATTGCACCAATCTTTGGAACCGCTATTGATACGTCGGCGCTCTCCCTTGGGGCTTTCCGAAAAGGCGCCGTGCGCGACGTGGTTTCATACGATGCAAAAGTTACGGCGTTTCAAAAGGTACGAGGTTTTTTCGGCGCAAAAAGCAAAAACGAGTAAACTAAAACGTAAAAAGGGTTGCAACACGAGGACTTCCCGGGAGGTCACCCATCCTAGTACTACTCTCGCCCAAGCACGCTTAATCGCGGAGTTCGATGGGATCCGGTGCATTAGTGCCGGTATGATCGCAACCGTTAGTAATTGTATCTTAATCGCTTATATCATTTGCCGTGTAGCGTTTAAACCACCGATGGGGCTCCAATCAAGAAAAACTATGTTTCTAACGCCTAGACTTTTTTATATATCGTCCGGATCATTCGGGACAACGTTACCCCTTTTAAATTGATCGGAACGGACCCGTGTTATCGTAGTTTTGATAAAACGGCCCGAAAAGGGTCTAAACGGCCAAATTTGGGCTCGGAAATTGCACCAAATCATTGGAACCGCCATTGATACGTCGGCGCTCTCCCTTGGGGCTTTCCGAAAAGGCGCGTGCGCGACGTGGTTTCATACGATGCAAAAGTTACGGCGTTTCAAAGGTACGAGGTTTTTTCGGCGCAAAAAAGCAAAAACGAGTAAACTAAAACGTAAAAAAGGGTTGCAACACGAGGACTTCCGGGAGGTCACCCATCCTAGTACTACTCTCTCGCCCAAGCACGCTTAACTGCGGAGTTCGATGGGATCCGGTGCATTAGTGCCGGTATGATCGCAACCGTTAGTAATTGTATCTTAATCGCTTATATCATTTGCCGTGTAGCGTTTAAACCACCGATGGGGCTCCAATCAAGAAAAAACTATGTTTCTAACGCCTAGACTTTTTTATATATCGTCCGGATCATTCGGACAACGTTACCCCTTTTAAATTGATCGGAACGGACCCGTGTTATCGTAGTTTTGATAAAACGGCCCGAAAAAGGGTCTAAACGGCCAAATTTGGGCTCGGAAATTGCACCAATCTTTGGAACCGCCATTGATACGTCGGCGCTCTCCTTGGGGCTTTCCGAAAAGGCGCCGTGCGCGACGTGGGTTTCATACGATGCAAAAGTTACGGCGTTTCAAAGGTACGAGGTTTTTTCGGCGCAAAAAGCAAAAACGAGTAAACTAAAACGTAAAAAGGGTTGCAACACGAGGACTTCCGGAGGTCACCCATCCTAGTACTACTCTCGCCCAAGCACGCTTAATCGCGGAGTTCGATGGGATCCGGTGCATTAGTGCCGGTATGATCGCAACCGTTAGTAATTGTATCTTAATCGCTTTATATCATTTGCCGTGTAGCGTTTAAACCACCGATGGGGCTCCAATCAAGAAAAAACTATGTTTCTAACGCCTAGACTTTTTTATATATCGTCCGGATCATTCGGACAACGTTACCCCTTTTAAATTGATCGGAACGGACCCGTGTTATCGTAGTTTTGATAAAACGGCCCCGAAAAAGGGTCTAAACGGCCAAATTTGGGCTCGGAAATTGCACCAATCTTTGGAACCGCCATTGATACGTCGGCGCTCTCCCTTGGGGCTTTCCGAAAAGGCGCCGTGCGCGACGTGGTTTCATACGATGCAAAAGTTACGGCGTTTCAAAGGTACGAGGTTTTTTCGGCGCAAAAAGCAAAAACGAGTAAACTAAAACGTAAAAAGGGTTGCAACACGAGGACTTCCCGGAGGTCACCCATCCTAGTACTACTCTCGCCCAAGCACGCTTAACTGCGGAGTTCGATGGGATCCGGTGCATTAGTGCGGTATGATCGCAACCGTTAGTAATTGTATCTTAATCGCTTATATCATTTGCCGTGTAGCGTTTAAACCACCGATGGGGCTCCCAATCAAGAAAAACTATGTTTCTAACGCCTAGACTTTTTTATATATCGTCCGGATCATTCGGACAACGTTACCCCTTTTAAATTGATCGGAACGGACCCGTGTTATCGTAGTTTTGATAAAACGGCCCGAAAAAGGGTCTAAACGGGCCAAATTTGGGCTCGGAAATTGCACCAATCTTTGGAACCGCTATTGATACGTCGGCGCTCTCCCTTGGGGCTTTCCGAAAAGGCGCCGTGCGCGACGTGGTTTCATACGATGCAAAAGTTACGGCGTTTCAAAGGTACGAGGTTTTTTCGGCGCAAAAAGCAAAAACGAGTAAACTAAAACGTAAAAAGGGTTGCAACACGAGGACTTCCCGGGAGGTCACCCATCCTAGTACTACTCTCGCCCAAGCACGCTTAACTGCGGAGTTCGATGGGATCCGGTGCATTAGTGCCGGTATGATCGCAACCGTTAGTAATTGTATCTTAATCGCTTATATCATTTGCCGTGTAGCGTTTAAACCACCGATGGGGCTCCAATCAAGAAAAACTATGTTTCTAACGCCTAGACTTTTTATATATCGTCCGGATCATTCGGACAACGTTACCCCTTTTAAATTGATCGGAACGGGACCCGTGTTATCGTAGTTTTGATAAAACGGCCCGAAAAAGGGTCTAAACGGCCAAATTTGGGCTCGGAAATTGCACCAATCTTTGGAACCCGCCATTGATACGTCGGCGCTCTCCCTTTGGGGCTTTCCGAAAAGGCGCCGTGCGCGACGTGGTTTCATACGATGCAAAAGTTACGGCGTTTCAAAGGTACGAGGTTTTTCGGCGCAAAAGCAAAAACGAGTAAACTAAAACGTAAAAAGGGTTGCAACACGAGGACTTCCCGGAGGTCACCCATCCTAGTACTACTCTCGCCCAAGCACGCTTAACTGCGGAGTTCGATGGGATCCGGTGCATTAGTGCCGGTATGATCGCAACCGTTAGTAATTGTATCTTAATCGCTTATATCATTTGCCGTGTAGCGTTTAAACCACCGATGGGGCTCCAATCAAGAAAAAACTATGTTTCTAACGCCTAGACTTTTTTATATATCGTCCGGATCATTCGGACAACGTTACCCCTTTTAAATTGATCGGAACGGACCCGTGTTATCGTAGTTTTGATAAAACGGCCCGAAAAAGGGTCTAAACGGCCAAATTTGGGCTCGGAAATTGCACCAATCTTTGGAACCGCCATTGATACGTCGGCGCTCTCCCTTGGGGCTTTCCGAAAAGGCGCCGTGCGCGACGTGGTTTCATACGATGCAAAAGTTACGGCGTTTCAAAGGTACGAGGTTTTTTCGGCGCAAAAAGCAAAAACGAGTAAACTAAAACGTAAAAAGGGTTGCAACACGAGGACTTCCCGGGAGGTCACCCATCCTAGTACTACTCTCGCCCAAGCACGCTTAACTGCGGAGTTCGATGGGATCCGGTGCATTAGTGCCGGTATGATCGCAACCGTTAGTAATTGTATCTTAATCGCTTATATCATTTGCCGTGTAGCGTTTAAACCACCGATGGGGCTCCAATCAAGAAAAAACTATGTTTCTAACGCCTAGACTTTTTTATATATCGTCCGGATCATTCGGACAACGTTACCCCTTTTAAATTGATCGGAACGGACCCGTGTTATCGTAGTTTTGATAAAACGGCCCGAAAAAGGGTCTAAACGGCCAAATTTGGGCTCGGAAATTGCACCAATCTTTGGAACCGCTATTGATACGTCGGCGCTCTCCCTTGGGGCTTTCCGAAAAGGCGCAGTGCGCGACGTGGTTTCATACGATGCAAAAGTTACGGCGTTTCAAAGGTACGAGGTTTTTTCGGCGCAAAAAGCAAAAACGAGTAAACTAAAACGTAAAAAGGGTTGCAACACGAGGACTTCCCGGAGGTCACCCATCCTAGTACTACTCTCGCCCAAGCACGCTTAACTGCGCGAGTTCGATGGGATCCGGTGCATTAGTGCCGGTATGATCGCAACCGTTAGTAATTGTATCTTAATCGCTTATATCATTTGCCGTGTAGCGTTTAAACCACCGATGGGGCTCCAATCAAGAAAAAACTATGTTTCTAACGCCTAGACTTTTTTATATATCGTCCGGATCATTCGGACAACGTTACCCCTTTTAAATTGATCGGAACGGACCCGTGTTATCGTAGTTTTGATAAAACGGCCCGAAAAAGGGTCTAAACGGCCAAATTTGGGCTCGGAAATTGCACCAATCTTTGGAACCGCCATTGATACGTCGGCGCTCTCCCTTGGGGCTTTCCGAAAAGGCGCCGTGCGCGACGTGGTTTCATACGATGCAAAAGTTACGGCGTTTCAAAGGTACGAGGTTTTTTCGGCGCAAAAAGCAAAAACGAGTAAACTAAAACGTAAAAAGGGTTGCAACACGAGGACTTCCCGGAGGTCACCCATCCTAGTACTACTCTCGCCCAAGCACGCTTAATGCGCGAGTTCGATGGGATCCGGTGCATTAGTGCCGGTATGATCGCAACCGTTAGTAATTGTATCTTAATCGCTTATATCATTTGCCGTGTAGCGTTTAAACCACCGATGGGGCTCCAATCAAGAAAAAACTATGTTTCTAACGCCTAGACTTTTTTATATATCGTCCGGATCATTCGGACAACGTTACCCCTTTTAAATTGATCGGAACGGACCCGTGTTATCGTAGTTTTGATAAAACGGCCCGAAAAAGGGTCTAAACGGCCAAATTTGGGCTCGGAAATTGCACCAATCTTTGGAACCGCTATTGATACGTCGGCGCTCTCCCTTGGGGCTTTCCGAAAAGGCGCAGTGCGCGACGTGGTTTCATACGATGCAAAAGTTACGGCGTTTCAAAGGTACGAGGTTTTTTCGGCGCAAAAAGCAAAAACGAGTAAACTAAAACGTAAAAAGGGTTGCAACACGAGGACTTCCCGGGAGGTCACCCATCCTAGTACTACTCTCGCCCAAGCACGCTTAGCTGCGGAGTTCTGATGGGATCCGGTGCATTAGTGCCGGTATGATCGCAACCGTTAGTAATTGTATCTTAATCGCTTATATCATTTGCCGTGTAGCGTTTAAACCACCGATGGGGCTCCAATCAAGAAAAAACTATGTTTCTAACGCCTAGACTTTTTTATATATCGTCCGGATCATTCGGACAACGTTACCCCTTTTAAATTGATCGGAACGGACCCGTGTTATCGTAGTTTTGATAAAACGGCCCGAAAAAGGGTCTAAACGGCCAAATTTGGGCTCGGAAATTGCACCAATCTTTGGAACCGCTATTGATACGTCGGCGCTCTCCCTTGGGGCTTTCCGAAAAGGCGCAGTGCGCGACGTGGTTTCATACGATGCAAAAGTTACGGCGTTTCAAAGGTACGAGGTTTTTTCGGCGCAAAAAGCAAAAACGAGTAAACTAAAACGTAAAAAGGGTTGCAACACGAGGACTTCCCGGGAGGTCACCCATCCTAGTACTACTCTCGCCCAAGCACGCTTAATCGCGAGTTCGATGGGATCCGGTGCATTAGTGCCGGTATGATCGCAACCGTTAGTAATTGTATCTTAATCGCTTATATCATTTGCCGTGTAGCGTTTAAACCACCGATGGGGCTCCAATCAAGAAAAACTATGTTTCTAACGCCTAGACTTTTTTATATATCGTCCGGATCATTCGGACAACGTTACCCCTTTTAAATTGATCGGAACGGACCCGTGTTATCGTAGTTTTGATAAAACGGCCCGAAAAAGGGTCTAAACGGCCAAATTTGGGCTCGGAAATTGCACCAATCTTTGGAACCGCTATTGATACGTCGGCGCTCTCCCTTGGGGCTTTCCGAAAAGGCGCAGTGCGCGACGTGGTTTCATACGATGCAAAAGTTACGGCGTTTCAAAGGTACGAGGTTTTTTCGGCGCAAAAAGCAAAAACGAGTAAACTAAAACGTAAAAAGGGTTGCAACACGAGGACTTCCCGGGAGGTCACCCATCCTAGTACTACTCTCGCCCAAGCACGCTTAACTCGCGGAGTTCGATGGGATCCGGTGCATTAGTGCCGGTATGATCGCAACCGTTAGTAATTGTATCTTAATCGCTTATATCATTTGCCGTGTAGCGTTTAAACCACCGATGGGGCTCCAATCAAGAAAAAACTATGTTTCTAACGCCTAGACTTTTTTATATATCGTCTGGATCATTCGGACAACGTTACCCCTTTTAAATTGATCGGAACGGACCCGTGTTATCGTAGTTTTGATAAAACGGCCCGAAAAAGGGTCTAAACGGCCAAATTTGGGCTCGGAAATTGCACCAATCTTTGGAACCGCTATTGATACGTCGGCGCTCTCCCTTGGGGCTTTCCGAAAAGGCGCAGTGCGCGACGTGGTTTCATACGATGCAAAAGTTACGGCGTTTCAAAGGTACGAGGTTTTTTCGGCGCAAAAAGCAAAAACGAGTAAACTAAAACGTAAAAAGGGTTGCAACACGAGGACTTCCCGGGAGGTCACCCATCCTAGTACTACTCTCGCCCAAGCACGCTTAACTCTGCGGAGTTCGATGGGATCCGGTGCATTAGTGCCGGTATGATCGCAACCGTTAGTAATTGTATCTTAATCGCTTATATCATTTGCCGTGTAGCGTTTAAACCACCGATGGGGCTCCAATCAAGAAAAAACTATGTTTCTAACGCCTAGACTTTTTTATATATCGTCCGGATCATTCGGACAACGTTACCCCTTTTAAATTGATCGGAACGGACCCGTGTTATCGTAGTTTTGATAAAACGGCCCGAAAAAGGGTCTAAACGGCCAAATTTGGGCTCGGAAATTGCACCAATCTTTGGAACCGCTATTGATACGTCGGCGCTCTCCCTTGGGGCTTTCCGAAAAGGCGCCGTGCGCGACGTGGTTTCATACGATGCAAAAGTTACGGCGTTTCAAAGGTACGAGGTTTTTTCGGCGCAAAAAGCAAAAACGAGTAAACTAAAACGTAAAAAGGGTTGCAACACGAGGACTTCCCGGGAGGTCACCCATCCTAGTACTACTCTCGCCCAAGCACGCTTAGCGCGGAGTTCGATGGGATCCGGTGCATTAGTGCCGGTATGATCGCAACCGTTAGTAATTGTATCTTAATCGCTTATATCATTTGCCGTGTAGCGTTTAAACCACCGATGGGGCTCCAATCAAGAAAAAACTATGTTTCTAACGCCTAGACTTTTTTATATATCGTCCGGATCATTCGGACAACGTTACCCCTTTTAAATTGATCGGAACGGACCCGTGTTATCGTAGTTTTGATAAAACGGCCCGAAAAAGGGTCTAAACGGCCAAATTTGGGCTCGGAAATTGCACCAATCTTTGGAACCGCTATTGATACGTCGGCGCTCTCCCTTGGGGCTTTCCGAAAAGGCGCAGTGCGCGACGTGGTTTCATACGATGCAAAAGTTACGGCGTTTCAAAGGTACGAGGTTTTTTCGGCGCAAAAAGCAAAAACGTAAAAAGGGTTGCAACACGAGGACTTCCCGGGAGGTCACCCATCCTAGTACTACTCTCGCCCAAGCACGCTTAATCTGCGGAGTTCGATGGGATCCGGTGCATTAGTGCTTGGTATGATCGCAACCGTTAGTAATTGTATCTTAATCGCTTATATCATTTTCCGTGTAGCGTTTAAACCACCGATGTGGCTCCAATCAAGAAAAAAACTCTTTTTCTAACGCCTAGACTTTTTTTATATATCTTCTTGATCATTCGGACAACGTTACCCCTTTTAAATTGATCGGAACGAACCCGTGTTATCGTAGTTTTGACAAAACGGCCCAAAAAAGGGTCTAAACGGCCAAATTTGGGCTCGAAAATTGCACCAATCTTTGGAACCGCTATTGACACGTCGGCGCTCTCTCTTGGGGCTTTCCGAAAAGGCGGCGTGCGCGACGTGGTTTCATACGATGCAAAAGTTACGGCTATTCAAAGGTACGAGGTTTTTTCGGCGCAAAAAGCAAAAACGTAAAAAGGGTTGCAACACGAGGACTTCCCGGGAGGTCACCCATCCTAGTACTACTCTCGCCCAAGCACGCTTAACTGCGGAGTTCTGATGGGATCCGGTGCATTAGTGCTGGTATGATCGCAACCGTTAGTAATTGTATCTTAATCGCTTATATCATTTTCCGTGTAGCGTTTAAACCACCGATGTGGCTCCAATCAAGAAAAAAACTCTTTTTCTAACGCCTAGACTTTTTTTATATATCTTCTTGATCATTCGGACAACGTTACCCCTTTTAAATTGATCGGAACGAACCCGTGTTATCGTAGTTTTGACAAAACGGCCCAAAAAAGGGTCTAAACGGCCAAATTTGGGCTCGAAAATTGCACCAATCTTTGGAACCGCTATTGACACGTCGGCGCTCTCTCTTGGGGCTTTCCGAAAAGGCGGCGTGCGCGACGTGGTTTCATACGATGCAAAAGTTACGGCTATTCAAAGGTACGAGGTTTTTTCGGCGCAAAAAGCAAAAACGTAAAAAGGGTTGCAACACGAGGACTTCCCGGGAGGTCACCCATCCTAGTACTACTCTCGCCCAAGCACGCTTAACTGCGGAGTTCTGATGGGATCCGGTGCATTAGTGCTGGTATGATCGCAACCGTTAGTAATTGTATCTTAATCGCTTATATCATTTTCCGTGTAGCGTTTAAACCACCGATGTGGCTCCAATCAAGAAAAAAACTCTTTTTCTAACGCCTAGACTTTTTTTATATATCTTCTTGATCATTCGGACAACGTTACCCCTTTTAAATTGATCGGAACGAACCCGTGTTATCGTAGTTTTGACAAAACGGCCCAAAAAAGGGTCTAAACGGCCAAATTTGGGCTCGAAAATTGCACCAATCTTTGGAACCGCTATTGACACGTCGGCGCTCTCTCTTGGGGCTTTCCGAAAAGGCGCTGTGCGCGACGTGGTTTCATACGATGCAAAAGTTACGGCTATTCAAAGGTACGAGGTTTTTTCGGCGCAAAAAGCAAAAACGTAAAAAGGGTTGCAACACGAGGACTTCCCGGGAGGTCACCCATCCTAGTACTACTCTCGCCCAAGCACGCTTAACTGCGGAGTTCTGATGGGATCCGGTGCATTAGTGCTGGTATGATCGCAACCGTTAGTAATTGTATCTTAATCGCTTATATCATTTTCCGTGTAGCGTTTAAACCACCGATGTGGCTCCAATCAAGAAAAAAACTCTTTTTCTAACGCCTAGACTTTTTTATATATCTTCTTGATCATTCGGACAACGTTACCCCTTTTAAATTGATCGGAACGAACCCGTGTTATCGTAGTTTTGACAAAACGGCCCAAAAAAGGGTCTAAACGGCCAAATTTGGGCTCGAAAATTGCACCAATCTTTGGAACCGCTATTGACACGTCGGCGCTCTCTCTTGGGGCTTTCCGAAAAGGCGGCGTGCGCGACGTGGTTTCATACGATGCAAAAGTTACGGCTATTCAAAGGTACGAGGTTTTTTCGGCGCAAAAAGCAAAAACGTAAAAAGGGTTGCAACACGAGGACTTCCGGGAGGTCACCCATCCTAGTACTACTCTCGCCCAAGCACGCTTAACTGCGGAGTTCGATGGGATCCGGTGCATTAGTGCTGGTATGATCGCAACCGTTAGTAATTGTATCTTAATCGCTTATATCATTTTCCGTGTAGCGTTTAAACCACCGATGTGGCTCCAATCAAGAAAAAAACTCTTTTTCTAACGCCTAGACTTTTTTTATATATCTTCTTGATCATTCGGACAACGTTACCCCTTTTAAATTGATCGGAACGAACCCGTGTTATCGTAGTTTTGACAAAACGGCCCAAAAAAGGGTCTAAACGGCCAAATTTGGGCTCGAAAATTGCACCAATCTTTGGAACCGCTATTGACACGTCGGCGCTCTCTCTTGGGGCTTTCCGAAAAGGCGGCTGTGCGCGACGTGGTTTCATACGATGCAAAAGTTACGGCTATTCAAAGGTACGAGGTTTTTTCGGCGCAAAAAGCAAAAACGTAAAAAGGGTTGCAACACGAGGACTTCCGGGAGGTCACCCATCCTAGTACTACTCTCGCCCAAGCACGCTTAACTGCGGAGTTCGATGGGATCCGGTGCATTAGTGCTGGTATGATCGCAACCGTTAGTAATTGTATCTTAATCGCTTATATCATTTTCCGTGTAGCGTTTAAACCACCGATGTGGCTCCAATCAAGAAAAAAACTCTTTTTCTAACGCCTAGACTTTTTTTATATATCTTCTTGATCATTCGGACAACGTTACCCCTTTTAAATTGATCGGAACGAACCCGTGTTATCGTAGTTTTGACAAAACGGCCCAAAAAAGGGTCTAAACGGCCAAATTTGGGCTCGAAAATTGCACCAATCTTTGGAACCGCTATTGACACGTCGGCGCTCTCTCTTGGGGCTTTCCGAAAAGGCGGCGTGCGCGACGTGGTTTCATACGATGCAAAAGTTACGGCTATTCAAAGGTACGAGGTTTTTTCGGCGCAAAAAGCAAAAACGTAAAAAGGGTTGCAACACGAGGACTTCCGGGAGGTCACCCATCCTAGTACTACTCTCGCCCAAGCACGCTTAACTGCGGAGTTCGATGGGATCCGGTGCATTAGTGCTTGGTATGATCGCAACCGTTAGTAATTGTATCTTAATCGCTTATATCATTTTCCGTGTAGCGTTTAAACCACCGATGTGGCTCCAATCAAGAAAAAAACTCTTTTTCTAACGCCTAGACTTTTTTTATATATCTTCTTGATCATTCGGACAACGTTACCCCTTTTAAATTGATCGGAACGAACCCGTGTTATCGTAGTTTTGACAAAACGGCCCAAAAAAGGGTCTAAACGGCCAAATTTGGGCTCGAAAATTGCACCAATCTTTGGAACCGCTATTGACACGTCGGCGCTCTCTCTTGGGGCTTTCCGAAAAGGCGCCGTGCGCGACGTGGTTTCATACGATGCAAAAGTTACGGCTATTCAAAGGTACGAGGTTTTTCGGCGCAAAAAGCAAAAACGTAAAAAGGGTTGCAACACGAGGACTTCCGGGAGGTCACCCATCCTAGTACTACTCTCGCCCAAGCACGCTTAAGCGGAGTTCGATGGGATCCGGTGCATTAGTGCTGGTATGATCGCAACCGTTAGTAATTGTATCTTAATCGCTTATATCATTTTCCGTGTAGCGTTTAAACCACCGATGTGGCTCCAATCAAGAAAAAAACTCTTTTTCTAACGCCTAGACTTTTTTTATATATCTTCTTGATCATTCGGACAACGTTACCCCTTTTAAATTGATCGGAACGAACCCGTGTTATCGTAGTTTTGACAAAACGGCCCAAAAAGGGTCTAAACGGCCAAATTTGGGCTCGAAAATTGCACCAATCTTTGGAACCGCTATTGACACGTCGGCGCTCTCTCTTGGGGCTTTCCGAAAAGGCGCGTGCGCGACGTGGTTTCATACGATGCAAAAGTTACGGCTATTCAAAGGTACGAGGTTTTTTCGGCGCAAAAAGCAAAAACGTAAAAAGGGTTGCAACACGAGGACTTCCGGGAGGTCACCCATCCTAGTACTACTCTCGCCCAAGCACGCTTAACTCGGAGTTCGATGGGATCCGGTGCATTAGTGCTTGGTATGATCGCAACCGTTAGTAATTGTATCTTAATCGCTTATATCATTTTCCGTGTAGCGTTTAAACCACCGATGTGGCTCCAATCAAGAAAAAAACTCTTTTTCTAACGCCTAGACTTTTTTATATATCTTCTTGATCATTCGGACAACGTTACCCCTTTTAAATTGATCGGAACGAACCCGTGTTATCGTAGTTTTGACAAAACGGCCCAAAAAAGGGTCTAAACGGCCAAATTTGGGCTCGAAAATTGCACCAATCTTTGGAACCGCTATTGACACGTCGGCGCTCTCTCTTGGGGCTTTCCGAAAAGGCGGCGTGCGCGACGTGGTTTCATACGATGCAAAAGTTACGGCTATTCAAAGGTACGAGGTTTTTTCGGCGCAAAAAGCAAAAACGTAAAAAGGGTTGCAACACGAGGACTTCCCGGGAGGTCACCCATCCTAGTACTACTCTCGCCCAAGCACGCTTAACTGCGGAGTTCTGATGGGATCCGGTGCATTAGTGCTGGTATGATCGCAACCGTTAGTAATTGTATCTTAATCGCTTATATCATTTTCCGTGTAGCGTTTAAACCACCGATGTGGCTCCAATCAAGAAAAAAACTCTTTTTCTAACGCCTAGACTTTTTTTATATATCTTCTTGATCATTCGGACAACGTTACCCCTTTTAAATTGATCGGAACGAACCCGTGTTATCGTAGTTTTGACAAAACGGCCCAAAAAAGGGTCTAAACGGCCAAATTTGGGCTCGAAAATTGCACCAATCTTTGGAACCGCTATTGACACGTCGGCGCTCTCTCTTGGGGCTTTCCGAAAAGGCGGCGTGCGCGACGTGGTTTCATACGATGCAAAAGTTACGGCTATTCAAAGGTACGAGGTTTTTTCGGCGCAAAAAGCAAAAACGTAAAAAGGGTTGCAACACGAGGACTTCCGGGAGGTCACCCATCCTAGTACTACTCTCGCCCAAGCACGCTTAACTGCGGAGTTCGATGGGATCCGGTGCATTAGTGCTTGGTATGATCGCAACCGTTAGTAATTGTATCTTAATCGCTTATATCATTTTCCGTGTAGCGTTTAAACCACCGATGTGGCTCCAATCAAGAAAAAAACTCTTTTTCTAACGCCTAGACTTTTTTTATATATCTTCTTGATCATTCGGACAACGTTACCCCTTTTAAATTGATCGGAACGAACCCGTGTTATCGTAGTTTTGACAAAACGGCCCAAAAAGGGTCTAGGGTCTAACGGCCAAATTTGGGCTCGAAAATTGCACCAATCTTTGGAACCGCTATTGACACGTCGGCGCTCTCTCTTGGGGCTTTCCGAAAAGGCGCCGTGCGCGACGTGGTTTCATACGATGCAAAAGTTACGGCTATTCAAAGGTACGAGGTTTTTTCGGCGCAAAAAGCAAAAACGTAAAAAGGGTTGCAACACGAGGACTTCCCGGGAGGTCACCCATCCTAGTACTACTCTCGCCCAAGCACGCTTAACTGCGGAGTTCTGATGGGATCCGGTGCATTAGTGCTGGTATGATCGCAACCGTTAGTAATTGTATCTTAATCGCTTATATCATTTTCCGTGTAGCGTTTAAACCACCGATGTGGCTCCAATCAAGAAAAAAACTCTTTTTCTAACGCCTAGACTTTTTTATATATCTTCTTGATCATTCGGACAACGTTACCCCTTTTAAATTGATCGGAACGAACCCGTGTTATCGTAGTTTTGACAAAACGGCCCAAAAAGGGTCTAAACGGCCAAATTTGGGCTCGAAAATTGCACCAATCTTTGGAACCGCTATTGACACGTCGGCGCTCTCTCTTGGGGCTTTCCGAAAAGGCGGCGTGCGCGACGTGGTTTCATACGATGCAAAAGTTACGGCTATTCAAAGGTACGAGGTTTTTTCGGCGCAAAAAGCAAAAACGTAAAAAGGGTTGCAACACGAGGACTTCCCGGGAGGTCACCCATCCTAGTACTACTCTCGCCCAAGCACGCTTAACTGCGGAGTTCTGATGGGATCCGGTGCATTAGTGCTGGTATGATCGCAACCGTTAGTAATTGTATCTTAATCGCTTATATCATTTTCCGTGTAGCGTTTAAACCACCGATGTGGCTCCAATCAAGAAAAAAACTCTTTTTCTAACGCCTAGACTTTTTTTATATATCTTCTTGATCATTCGGACAACGTTACCCCTTTTAAATTGATCGGAACGAACCCGTGTTATCGTAGTTTTGACAAAACGGCCCAAAAAAGGGTCTAAACGGCCAAATTTGGGCTCGAAAATTGCACCAATCTTTGGAACCGCTATTGACACGTCGGCGCTCTCTCTTGGGGCTTTCCGAAAAGGCGGCGTGCGCGACGTGGTTTCATACGATGCAAAAGTTACGGCTATTCAAAGGTACGAGGTTTTTTCGGCGCAAAAAGCAAAAACGTAAAAAGGGTTGCAACACGAGGACTTCCGGGAGGTCACCCATCCTAGTACTACTCTCGCCCAAGCACGCTTAACTGCGGAGTTCGATGGGATCCGGTGCATTAGTGCGGTATGATCGCAACCGTTAGTAATTGTATCTTAATCGCTTATATCATTTTCCGTGTAGCGTTTAAACCACCGATGTGGCTCCAATCAAGAAAAAAACTCTTTTTCTAACGCCTAGACTTTTTTATATATCTTCTTGATCATTCGGACAACGTTACCCCTTTTAAATTGATCGGAACGAACCCGTGTTATCGTAGTTTTGACAAAACGGCCCAAAAAAGGGTCTAAACGGCCAAATTTGGGCTCGAAAATTGCACCAATCTTTGGAACCGCTATTGACACGTCGGCGCTCTCTCTTGGGGCTTTCCGAAAAGGCGTGCGTGCGCGACGTGGTTTCATACGATGCAAAAGTTACGGCTATTCAAAGGTACGAGGTTTTTCGGCGCAAAAAGCAAAAACGTAAAAAGGGTTGCAACACGAGGACTTCCCGGGAGGTCACCCATCCTAGTACTACTCTCGCCCAAGCACGCTTAACTGCGGAGTTCTGATGGGATCCGGTGCATTAGTGCTGGTATGATCGCAACCGTTAGTAATTGTATCTTAATCGCTTATATCATTTTCCGTGTAGCGTTTAAACCACCGATGTGGCTCCAATCAAGAAAAAAACTCTTTTTCTAACGCCTAGACTTTTTTTATATATCTTCTTGATCATTCGGACAACGTTACCCCTTTTAAATTGATCGGAACGAACCCGTGTTATCGTAGTTTTGACAAAACGGCCCAAAAAAGGGTCTAAACGGCCAAATTTGGGCTCGAAAATTGCACCAATCTTTGGAACCGCTATTGACACGTCGGCGCTCTCTCTTGGGGCTTTCCGAAAAGGCGCCGTGCGCGACGTGGTTTCATACGATGCAAAAGTTACGGCTATTCAAAGGTACGAGGTTTTTTCGGCGCAAAAAGCAAAAACGTAAAAAGGGTTGCAACACGAGGACTTCCGGGAGGTCACCCATCCTAGTACTACTCTCGCCCAAGCACGCTTAACTGCGGAGTTCGATGGGATCCGGTGCATTAGTGCTTTGGTATGATCGCAACCGTTAGTAATTGTATCTTAATCGCTTATATCATTTTCCGTGTAGCGTTTAAACCACCGATGTGGCTCCAATCAAGAAAAAAACTCTTTTTCTAACGCCTAGACTTTTTTTATATATCTTCTTGATCATTCGGACAACGTTACCCCTTTTAAATTTATCGGAACGAACCCGTGTTATCGTAGTTTTGACAAAACGGCCCAAAAAAGGGTCTAAACGGCCAAATTTGGGCTCGAAAATTGCACCAATCTTTGGAACCGCTATTGACACGTCGGCGCTCTCTCTTGGGGCTTTCCGAAAAGGCGGCGTGCGCGACGTGGTTTCATACGATGCAAAAGTTACGGCTATTCAAAGGTACGAGGTTTTTTTTCGGCGCAAAAAGCAAAAACGTAAAAAGGGTTGCAACACGAGGACTTCCCGGGAGGTCACCCATCCTAGTACTACTCTCGCCCAAGCACGCTTAACTGCGGAGTTCTGATGGGATCCGGTGCATTAGTGCTGGTATGATCGCAACCGTTAGTAATTGTATCTTAATCGCTTATATCATTTTCCGTGTAGCGTTTAAACCACCGATGTGGCTCCAATCAAGAAAAAAACTCTTTTTCTAACGCCTAGACTTTTTTTATATATCTTCTTGATCATTCGGACAACGTTACCCCTTTTAAATTGATCGGAACGAACCCGTGTTATCGTAGTTTTGACAAAACGGCCCAAAAAAGGGTCTAAACGGCCAAATTTGGGCTCGAAAATTGCACCAATCTTTGGAACCGCTATTGACACGTCGGCGCTCTCTCTTGGGGCTTTCCGAAAAGGCGCGCGTGCGCGACGTGGTTTCATACGATGCAAAAGTTACGGCTATTCAAAGGTACGAGGTTTTTTCGGCGCAAAAAGCAAAAACGTAAAAAGGGTTGCAACACGAGGACTTCCCGGGAGGTCACCCATCCTAGTACTACTCTCGCCCAAGCACGCTTAACTGCGGAGTTCGATGGGATCCGGTGCATTAGTGCTTGGTATGATCGCAACCGTTAGTAATTGTATCTTAATCGCTTATATCATTTTCCGTGTAGCGTTTAAACCACCGATGTGGCTCCAATCAAGAAAAAAACTCTTTTTCTAACGCCTAGACTTTTTTTATATATCTTCTTGATCATTCGGACAACGTTACCCCTTTTAAATTGATCGGAACGAACCCGTGTTATCGTAGTTTTGACAAAACGGCCCAAAAAAGGGTCTAAACGGCCAAATTTGGGCTCGAAAATTGCACCAATCTTTGGAACCGCTATTGACACGTCGGCGCTCTCTCTTGGGGCTTTCCGAAAAGGCGGCTGTGCGCGACGTGGTTTCATACGATGCAAAAGTTACGGCTATTCAAAGGTACGAGGTTTTTTCGGCGCAAAAAGCAAAAACGTAAAAAGGGTTGCAACACGAGGACTTCCGGGAGGTCACCCATCCTAGTACTACTCTCGCCCAAGCACGCTTAACTGCGGAGTTCGATGGGATCCGGTGCATTAGTGCTTGGTATGATCGCAACCGTTAGTAATTGTATCTTAATCGCTTATATCATTTTCCGTGTAGCGTTTAAACCACCGATGTGGCTCCAATCAAGAAAAAAACTCTTTTTCTAACGCCTAGACTTTTTTTATATATCTTCTTGATCATTCGGACAACGTTACCCCTTTTAAATTGATCGGAACGAACCCGTGTTATCGTAGTTTTGACAAAACGGCCCAAAAAAGGGTCTAAACGGCCAAATTTGGGCTCGAAAATTGCACCAATCTTTGGAACCGCTATTGACACGTCGGCGCTCTCTCTTGGGGCTTTCCGAAAAGGCGGCGTGCGCGACGTGGTTTCATACGATGCAAAAGTTACGGCTATTCAAAGGTACGAGGTTTTTCGGCGCAAAAAGCAAAAACGTAAAAAGGGTTGCAACACGAGGACTTCCGGGAGGTCACCCATCCTAGTACTACTCTCGCCCAAGCACGCTTAACTGCGGAGTTCGATGGGATCCGGTGCATTAGTGCTGGTATGATCGCAACCGTTAGTAATTGTATCTTAATCGCTTATATCATTTTCCGTGTAGCGTTTAAACCACCGATGTGGCTCCAATCAAGAAAAAAACTCTTTTTCTAACGCCTAGACTTTTTTTATATATCTTCTTGATCATTCGGACAACGTTACCCCTTTTAAATTGATCGGAACGAACCCGTGTTATCGTAGTTTTGACAAAACGGCCCAAAAAAGGGTCTAAACGGCCAAATTTGGGCTCGAAAATTGCACCAATCTTTGGAACCGCTATTGACACGTCGGCGCTCTCTCTTGGGGCTTTCCGAAAAGGCGCTGTGCGCGACGTGGTTTCATACGATGCAAAAGTTACGGCTATTCAAAGGTACGAGGTTTTTTCGGCGCAAAAAGCAAAAACGTAAAAAGGGTTGCAACACGAGGACTTCCCGGGAGGTCACCCATCCTAGTACTACTCTCGCCCAAGCACGCTTAACTGCGGAGTTCTGATGGGATCCGGTGCATTAGTGCTGGTATGATCGCAACCGTTAGTAATTGTATCTTAATCGCTTATATCATTTTCCGTGTAGCGTTTAAACCACCGATGTGGCTCCAATCAAGAAAAAAACTCTTTTTCTAACGCCTAGACTTTTTTTATATATCTTCTTGATCATTCGGACAACGTTACCCCTTTTAAATTGATCGGAACGAACCCGTGTTATCGTAGTTTTGACAAAACGGCCCAAAAAGGGTCTAAACGGCCAAATTTGGGCTCGAAAATTGCACCAATCTTTGGAACCGCTATTGACACGTCGGCGCTCTCTCTTGGGGCTTTCCGAAAAGGCGGCGTGCGCGACGTGGTTTCATACGATGCAAAAGTTACGGCTATTCAAAGGTACGAGGTTTTTTCGGCGCAAAAAGCAAAAACGTAAAAAGGGTTGCAACACGAGGACTTCCGGGAGGTCACCCATCCTAGTACTACTCTCGCCCAAGCACGCTTAACTGCGGAGTTCGATGGGATCCGGTGCATTAGTGCTTTGGTATGATCGCAACCGTTAGTAATTGTATCTTAATCGCTTATATCATTTTCCGTGTAGCGTTTAAACCACCGATGTGGCTCCAATCAAGAAAAAAACTCTTTTTCTAACGCCTAGACTTTTTTTATATATCTTCTTGATCATTCGGACAACGTTACCCCTTTTAAATTGATCGGAACGAACCCGTGTTATCGTAGTTTTGACAAAACGGCCCAAAAAAGGGTCTAAACGGCCAAATTTGGGCTCGAAAATTGCACCAATCTTTGGAACCGCTATTGACACGTCGGCGCTCTCTCTTGGGGCTTTCCGAAAAGGCGGCGTGCGCGACGTGGTTTCATACGATGCAAAAGTTACGGCTATTCAAAGGTACGAGGTTTTTTCGGCGCAAAAAGCAAAAACGTAAAAAGGGTTGCAACACGAGGACTTCCCGGAGGTCACCCATCCTAGTACTACTCTCGCCCAAGCACGCTTAACTGCGGAGTTCGATGGGATCCGGTGCATTAGTGCCGGTATGATCGCAACCGTTAGTAATTGTATCTTAATCGCTTATATCATTTTCCGTGTAGCGTTTAAACCACCGATGTGGCTCCAATCAAGAAAAAAACTCTTTTTCTAACGCCTAGACTTTTTTTATATATCTTCTTGATCATTCGGACAACGTTACCCCTTTTAAATTGATCGGAACGAACCCGTGTTATCGTAGTTTTGACAAAACGGCCCAAAAAAGGGTCTAAACGGCCAAATTTGGGCTCGAAAATTGCACCAATCTTTGGAACCGCTATTGACACGTCGGCGCTCTCTCTTGGGGCTTTCCGAAAAGGCGCGTGCGCGCGACGTGGTTTCATACGATGCAAAAGTTACGGCTATTCAAAGGTACGAGGTTTTTTCGGCGCAAAAAGCAAAAACGTAAAAAGGGTTGCAACACGAGGACTTCCCGGGAGGTCACCCATCCTAGTACTACTCTCGCCCAAGCACGCTTAACTGCGGAGTTCGATGGGATCCGGTGCATTAGTGCCGGTATGATCGCAACCGTTAGTAATTGTATCTTAATCGCTTATATCATTTTCCGTGTAGCGTTTAAACCACCGATGTGGCTCCAATCAAGAAAAAAACTCTTTTTCTAACGCCTAGACTTTTTTTATATATCTTCTTGATCATTCGGACAACGTTACCCCTTTTAAATTGATCGGAACGAACCCGTGTTATCGTAGTTTTGACAAAACGGCCCAAAAAAGGGTCTAAACGGCCAAATTTGGGCTCGAAAATTGCACCAATCTTTGGAACCGCTATTGACACGTCGGCGCTCTCTCTTGGGGCTTTCCGAAAAGGCGCCGTGCGCGACGTGGTTTCATACGATGCAAAAGTTACGGCTATTCAAAGGTACGAGGTTTTTTCGGCGCAAAAAGCAAAAACGTAAAAAGGGTTGCAACACGAGGACTTCCCGGGAGGTCACCCATCCTAGTACTACTCTCGCCCAAGCACGCTTAACTGCGGAGTTCGATGGGATCCGGTGCATTAGTGCCGGTATGATCGCAACCGTTAGTAATTGTATCTTAATCGCTTATATCATTTTCCGTGTAGCGTTTAAACCACCGATGTGGCTCCAATCAAGAAAAAAACTCTTTTTCTAACGCCTAGACTTTTTTTATATATCTTCTTGATCATTCGGACAACGTTACCCCTTTTAAATTGATCGGAACGAACCCGTGTTATCGTAGTTTTGACAAAACGGCCCAAAAAAGGGTCTAAACGGCCAAATTTGGGCTCGAAAATTGCACCAATCTTTGGAACCGCTATTGACACGTCGGCGCTCTCTCTTGGGGCTTTCCGAAAAGGCGCCGTGCGCGACGTGGTTTCATACGATGCAAAAGTTACGGCTATTCAAAGGTACGAGGTTTTTTCGGCGCAAAAAGCAAAAACGTAAAAAGGGTTGCAACACGAGGACTTCCGGGAGGTCACCCATCCTAGTACTACTCTCGCCCAAGCACGCTTAACTGCGGAGTTCGATGGGATCCGGTGCATTAGTGCTTGGTATGATCGCAACCGTTAGTAATTGTATCTTAATCGCTTATATCATTTTCCGTGTAGCGTTTAAACCACCGATGTGGCTCCAATCAAGAAAAAACTCTTTTTCTAACGCCTAGACTTTTTTTATATATCTTCTTGATCATTCGGACAACGTTACCCCTTTTAAATTGATCGGAACGAACCCGTGTTATCGTAGTTTTGACAAAACGGCCCAAAAAAGGGTCTAAACGGCCAAATTTGGGCTCGAAAATTGCACCAATCTTTGGAACCGCTATTGACACGTCGGCGCTCTCTCTTGGGGCTTTCCGAAAAGGCGGCGTGCGCGACGTGGTTTCATACGATGCAAAAGTTACGGCTATTCAAAGGTACGAGGTTTTTTCGGCGCAAAAAGCAAAAACGTAAAAAGGGTTGCAACACGAGGACTTCCCGGGAGGTCACCCATCCTAGTACTACTCTCGCCCAAGCACGCTTAACTGCGGAGTTCGATGGGATCCGGTGCATTAGTGCTTGGTATGATCGCAACCGTTAGTAATTGTATCTTAATCGCTTATATCATTTTCCGTGTAGCGTTTAAACCACCGATGTGGCTCCAATCAAGAAAAAAACTCTTTTTCTAACGCCTAGACTTTTTTTATATATCTTCTTGATCATTCGGACAACGTTACCCCTTTTAAATTGATCGGAACGAACCCGTGTTATCGTAGTTTTGACAAAACGGCCCAAAAAGGGTCTAAACGGCCAAATTTGGGCTCGAAAATTGCACCAATCTTTGGAACCGCTATTGACACGTCGGCGCTCTCTCTTGGGGCTTTCCGAAAAGGCGCCGTGCGCGACGTGGTTTCATACGATGCAAAAGTTACGGCTATTCAAAGGTACGAGGTTTTTTCGGCGCAAAAAGCAAAAACGTAAAAAAACGTAAAAAGGTTGCAACACGAGGACTTCCGGGAGGTCACCCATCCTAGTACTACTCTCGCCCAAGCACGCTTAAGCTGCGGAGTTCGATGGGATCCGGTGCATTAGTGCTTTGGTATGATCGCGCAACCGTTAGTAATTGTATCTTAATCGCTTATATCATTTTCCGTGTAGCGTTTAAACCACCGATGTGGCTCCAATCAAGAAAAAAACTCTTTTTCTAACGCCTAGACTTTTTTTATATATCTTCTTGATCATTCGGACAACGTTACCCCTTTTAAATTGATCGGAACGAACCCGTGTTATCGTAGTTTTGACAAAACGGCCCAAAAAGGGTCTAAACGGCCAAATTTGGGCTCGAAAATTGCACCAATCTTTGGAACCGCTATGACACGTCGGCGCTCTCTTGGGGCTTTCCGAAAAGGCGGCGTGCGCGACGTGGTTTCATACGATGCAAAAGTTACGGCTATTCAAAGGTACGAGGTTTTTTCGGCGCAAAAAGCAAAAACGTAAAAAGGGTTGCAACACGAGGACTTCCCGGGAGGTCACCCATCCTAGTACTACTCTCGCCCAAAGCACGCTTAAGCTTGCGGAGTTCGATGGGATCCGGTGCATTAGTGCTGGTATGATCGCAACCGTTAGTAATTGTATCTTAATCGCTTATATCATTTTCCGTGTAGCGTTTAAACCACCGATGTGGCTCCAATCAAGAAAAAAACTCTTTTTCTAACGCCTAGACTTTTTTTATATATCTTCTTGATCATTCGGACAACGTTACCCCTTTTAAATTGATCGGAACGAACCCGTGTTATCGTAGTTTTGACAAAACGGCCCAAAAAAGGGTCTAAACGGCCAAATTTGGGCTCGAAAATTGCACCAATCTTTGGAACCGCTATTGACACGTCGGCGCTCTCTCTTGGG
The DNA here is from genome assembly GCA_963556525.1 of Cochlearia excelsa. Classification (NCBI taxonomy): domain Eukaryota; kingdom Viridiplantae; phylum Streptophyta; class Magnoliopsida; order Brassicales; family Brassicaceae; genus Cochlearia; species Cochlearia excelsa. Next base: position 2,428,817 of record CAUVZT010000006.1, read on the forward strand.
GCTTTCCGAAAAGGCGGCGTGCGCGACGTGGTTTCATACGATGCAAAAGTTACGGCTATTCAAAGGTACGAGGTTTTTTCGGCGCAAAAAGCAAAAACGTAAAAAGGGTTGCAACACGAGGACTTCCCGGAGGTCACCCATCCTAGTACTACTCTCGCCCAAGCACGCTTAACTGCGGAGTTCGATGGGATCCGGTGCATTAGTGCTGGTATGATCGCAACCGTTAGTAATTGTATCTTAATCGCTTATATCATTTTCCGTGTAGCGTTTAAACCACCGATGTGGCTCCAATCAAGAAAAAAACTCTTTTTCTAACGCCTAGACTTTTTTTATATATCTTCTTGATCATTCGGACAACGTTACCCCTTTTAAATTGATCGGAACGAACCCGTGTTATCGTAGTTTTGACAAAACGGCCCAAAAAGGGTCTAAACGGCCAAATTTGGGCTCGAAAATTGCACCAATCTTTGGAACCGCTATTGACACGTCGGCGCTCTCTCTTGGGGCTTTCCGAAAAGGCGCGTGCGCGACGTGGTTTCATACGATGCAAAAGTTACGGCTATTCAAAGGTACGAGGTTTTTTCGGCGCAAAAAGCAAAAACGTAAAAAGGGTTGCAACACGAGGACTTCCGGGAGGTCACCCATCCTAGTACTACTCTCGCCCAAGCACGCTTAACTGCGGAGTTCGATGGGATCCGGTGCATTAGTGCTGGTATGATCGCAACCGTTAGTAATTGTATCTTAATCGCTTATATCATTTTCCGTGTAGCGTTTAAACCACCGATGTGGCTCCAATCAAGAAAAAAACTCTTTTTCTAACGCCTAGACTTTTTTTATATATCTTCTTGATCATTCGGACAACGTTACCCCTTTTAAATTGATCGGAACGAACCCGTGTTATCGTAGTTTTGACAAAACGGCCCAAAAAAGGGTCTAAACGGCCAAATTTGGGCTCGAAAATTGCACCAATCTTTGGAACCGCTATTGACACGTCGGCGCTCTCTCTTGGGGCTTTCCGAAAAGGCGCCGTGCGCGACGTGGTTTCATACGATGCAAAAGTTACGGCTATTCAAAGGTACGAGGTTTTTTCGGCGCAAAAGCAAAAACGTAAAAAGGGTTGCAACACGAGGACTTCCGGGAGGTCACCCATCCTAGTACTACTCTCGCCCAAGCACGCTTACTGCGGAGTTCGATGGGATCCGGTGCATTAGTGCGGTATGATCGCAACCGTTAGTAATTGTATCTTAATCGCTTATATCATTTTCCGTGTAGCGTTTAAACCACCGATGTGGCTCCAATCAAGAAAAAAACTCTTTTTCTAACGCCTAGACTTTTTTTATATATCTTCTTGATCATTCGGACAACGTTACCCCTTTTAAATTGATCGGAACGAACCCGTGTTATCGTAGTTTTGACAAAACGGCCCAAAAAAGGGTCTAAACGGCCAAATTTGGGCTCGAAAATTGCACCAATCTTTGGAACCGCTATTGACACGTCGGCGCTCTCTCTTGGGGCTTTCCGAAAAGGCGCCGTGCGCGACGTGGTTTCATACGATGCAAAAGTTACGGCTATTCAAAGGTACGAGGTTTTTCGGCGCAAAAAGCAAAAACGTAAAAAGGGTTGCAACACGAGGACTTCCCGGGAGGTCACCCATCCTAGTACTACTCTCGCCCCAAGCACGCTTAACTGCGGAGTTCGATGGGATCCGGTGCATTAGTGCTGGTATGATCGCAACCGTTAGTAATTGTATCTTAATCGCTTATATCATTTTCCGTGTAGCGTTTAAACCACCGATGTGGCTCCAATCAAGAAAAAAACTCTTTTTCTAACGCCTAGACTTTTTTTATATATCTTCTTGATCATTCGGACAACGTTACCCCTTTTAAATTGATCGGAACGAACCCGTGTTATCGTAGTTTTGACAAAACGGCCCAAAAAAGGGTCTAAAACGGCCAAATTTGGGCTCGAAAATTGCACCAATCTTTGGAACCGCTATTGACACGTCGGCGCTCTCTCTTGGGCTTTCCGAAAGGCGCGTGCGCGACGTGGTTTCATACGATGCAAAAGTTACGGCTATTCAAAGGTACGAGGTTTTTCGGCGCAAAAAGCAAAAACGTAAAAAGGGTTGCAACACGAGGGACTTTCCCGGGAGGTCACCCATCCTAGTACTACTCTCGCCCAAGCACGCTTAACTGCGGAGTTCGATGGGATCCGGTGCATTAGTGCTGGTATGATCGCAACCGTTAGTAATTGTATCTTAATCGCTTATATCATTTTCCGTGTAGCGTTTAAACCACCGATGTGGCTCCAATCAAGAAAAAAACTCTTTTTTCTAACGCCTAGACTTTTTTTATATATCTTCTTGATCATTCGGACAACGTTACCCTTTTAAATTGATCGGAACGAACCCGTGTTATCGTAGTTTTTGACAAAACGGCCCAAAAAGGGTCTAAACGGCCAAATTTGGGCTCGAAAATTGCACCAATCTTTGGAACCCGCTATTGACACGTCGGCGCTCTCTCTTGGGGCTTTCCGAAAAGGCGCCGTGCGCGACGTGGTTTCATACGATGCAAAAGTTACGGCTATTCAAAGGTACGAGGTTTTTTCGGGCGCAAAAAGCAAAAACGTAAAAAGGGTTGCAACACGAGGACTTCCCGGGAGGTCACCCATCCTAGTACTACTCTCGCCCAAGCACGCTTAACTGCGGAGTTCGATGGGATCCGGTGCATTAGTGCTGGTATGATCGCAACCGTTAGTAATTGTATCTTAATCGCTTATATCATTTTCCGTGTAGCGTTTAAACCACCGATGTGGCTCCAATCAAGAAAAAAACTCTTTTTCTAACGCCTAGACTTTTTTTATATATCTTGATCATTCGGACAACGTTACCCCTTTTAAATTGATCGGAACGAACCCGTGTTATCGTAGTTTTGACAAAACGGCCCAAAAAGGGTCTAAACGGCCAAATTTGGGCTCGAAAATTGCACCAATCTTTGGAACCGCTATTGACACGTCGGCGCTCTCTCTTGGGGCTTTCCGAAAAGGCGCTGTGCGCGACGTGGTTTCATACGATGCAAAAGTTACGGCTATTCAAAGGTACGAGGTTTTTTCGGCGCAAAAAGCAAAAACGTAAAAAGGGTTGCAACACGAGGACTTCCCGGGAGGTCACCCATCCTAGTACTACTCTCGCCCAAGCACGCTTAACTGCGGAGTTCTGATGGGATCCGGTGCATTAGTGCTGGTATGATCGCAACCGTTAGTAATTGTATCTTAATCGCTTATATCATTTTCCGTGTAGCGTTTAAACCACCGATGTGGCTCCAATCAAGAAAAAAACTCTTTTTCTAACGCCTAGACTTTTTTTATATATCTTCTTGATCATTCGGACAACGTTACCCCTTTTAAATTGATCGGAACGAACCCGTGTTATCGTAGTTTTGACAAAACGGCCCAAAAAAGGGTCTAAACGGCCAAATTTGGGCTCGAAAATTGCACCAATCTTTGGAACCGCTATTGACACGTCGGCGCTCTCTCTTGGGGCTTTCCGAAAAGGCGCCGTGCGCGACGTGGTTTCATACGATGCAAAAGTTACGGCTATTCAAAGGTACGAGGTTTTTTCGGCGCAAAAAGCAAAAACGTAAAAAGGGTTGCAACACGAGGACTTCCGGGAGGTCACCCATCCTAGTACTACTCTCGCCCAAGCACGCTTAACTGCGGAGTTCGATGGGATCCGGTGCATTAGTGCTGGTATGATCGCAACCGTTAGTAATTGTATCTTAATCGCTTATATCATTTTCCGTGTAGCGTTTAAACCACCGATGTGGCTCCAATCAAGAAAAAAACTCTTTTTCTAACGCCTAGACTTTTTTTATATATCTTCTTGATCATTCGGACAACGTTACCCCTTTTAAATTGATCGGAACGAACCCGTGTTATCGTAGTTTTGACAAAACGGCCCAAAAAAGGGTCTAAACGGCCAAATTTGGGCTCGAAAATTGCACCAATCTTTGGAACCGCTATTGACACGTCGGCGCTCTCTCTTGGGGCTTTCCGAAAAGGCGCTGTGCGCGACGTGGTTTCATACGATGCAAAAGTTACGGCTATTCAAAGGTACGAGGTTTTTTCGGCGCAAAAAGCAAAAACGTAAAAAGGGTTGCAACACGAGGACTTCCCGGGAGGTCACCCATCCTAGTACTACTCTCGCCCAAGCACGCTTAACTGCGGAGTTCTGATGGGATCCGGTGCATTAGTGCTGGTATGATCGCAACCGTTAGTAATTGTATCTTAATCGCTTATATCATTTTCCGTGTAGCGTTTAAACCACCGATGTGGCTCCAATCAAGAAAAAAACTCTTTTTCTAACGCCTAGACTTTTTTTATATATCTTCTTGATCATTCGGACAACGTTACCCCTTTTAAATTGATCGGAACGAACCCGTGTTATCGTAGTTTTGACAAAACGGCCCAAAAAGGGTCTAAACGGCCAAATTTGGGCTCGAAAATTGCACCAATCTTTGGAACCGCTATTGACACGTCGGCGCTCTCTCTTGGGGCTTTCCGAAAAGGCGCTGTGCGCGACGTGGTTTCATACGATGCAAAAGTTACGGCTATTCAAAGGTACGAGGTTTTTTCGGCGCAAAAAGCAAAAACGTAAAAAGGGTTGCAACACGAGGACTTCCCGGAGGTCACCCATCCTAGTACTACTCTCGCCCAAGCACGCTTAACTGCGGAGTTCGATGGGATCCGGTGCATTAGTGCCGGTATGATCGCAACCGTTAGTAATTGTATCTTAATCGCTTATATCATTTTCCGTGTAGCGTTTAAACCACCGATGTGGCTCCAATCAAGAAAAAAACTCTTTTTCTAACGCCTAGACTTTTTTTATATATCTTCTTGATCATTCGGACAACGTTACCCCTTTTAAATTGATCGGAACGAACCCGTGTTATCGTAGTTTTGACAAAACGGCCCAAAAAAGGGTCTAAACGGCCAAATTTGGGCTCGAAAATTGCACCAATCTTTGGAACCGCTATTGACACGTCGGCGCTCTCTCTTGGGGCTTTCCGAAAAGGCGCCGTGCGCGACGTGGTTTCATACGATGCAAAAGTTACGGCTATTCAAAGGTACGAGGTTTTTTCGGCGCAAAAAGCAAAAACGTAAAAAGGGTTGCAACACGAGGACTTCCCGGGAGGTCACCCATCCTAGTACTACTCTCGCCCAAGCACGCTTAACTGCGGAGTTCTGATGGGATCCGGTGCATTAGTGCGGTATGATCGCAACCGTTAGTAATTGTATCTTAATCGCTTATATCATTTTCCGTGTAGCGTTTAAACCACCGATGTGGCTCCAATCAAGAAAAAAACTCTTTTTCTAACGCCTAGACTTTTTTTATATATCTTCTTGATCATTCGGACAACGTTACCCCTTTTAAATTGATCGGAACGAACCCGTGTTATCGTAGTTTTGACAAAACGGCCCAAAAAAGGGTCTAAACGGCCAAATTTGGGCTCGAAAATTGCACCAATCTTTGGAACCGCTATTGACACGTCGGCGCTCTCTCTTGGGGCTTTCCGAAAAGGCGCCGTGCGCGACGTGGTTTCATACGATGCAAAAGTTACGGCGTATTCAAAGGTACGAGGTTTTTTCGGCGCAAAAAGCAAAAACGTAAAAAGGGTTGCAACACGAGGACTTCCGGGAGGTCACCCATCCTAGTACTACTCTCGCCCAAGCACGCTTAACTGCGGAGTTCGATGGGATCCGGTGCATTAGTGCGGTATGATCGCAACCGTTAGTAATTGTATCTTAATCGCTTATATCATTTTCCGTGTAGCGTTTAAACCACCGATGTGGCTCCAATCAAGAAAAAAACTCTTTTTCTAACGCCTAGACTTTTTTTATATATCTTCTTGATCATTCGGACAACGTTACCCCTTTTAAATTGATCGGAACGAACCCGTGTTATCGTAGTTTTGACAAAACGGCCCAAAAAAGGGTCTAAACGGCCAAATTTGGGCTCGAAAATTGCACCAATCTTTGGAACCGCTATTGACACGTCGGCGCTCTCTCTTGGGGCTTTCCGAAAAGGCGCTGTGCGCGACGTGGTTTCATACGATGCAAAAGTTACGGCTATTCAAAGGTACGAGGTTTTTTCGGCGCAAAAAGCAAAAACGTAAAAAGGGTTGCAACACGAGGACTTCCCGGGAGGTCACCCATCCTAGTACTACTCTCGCCCAAGCACGCTTAACTGCGGAGTTCTGATGGGATCCGGTGCATTAGTGCTGGTATGATCGCAACCGTTAGTAATTGTATCTTAATCGCTTATATCATTTTCCGTGTAGCGTTTAAACCACCGATGTGGCTCCAATCAAGAAAAAAACTCTTTTTCTAACGCCTAGACTTTTTTTATATATCTTCTTGATCATTCGGACAACGTTACCCCTTTTAAATTGATCGGAACGAACCCGTGTTATCGTAGTTTTGACAAAACGGCCCAAAAAAGGGTCTAAACGGCCAAATTTGGGCTCGAAAATTGCACCAATCTTTGGAACCGCTATTGACACGTCGGCGCTCTCTCTTGGGGCTTTCCGAAAAGGCGCCGTGCGCGACGTGGTTTCATACGATGCAAAAGTTACGGCGTATTCAAAGGTACGAGGTTTTTTCGGCGCAAAAAGCAAAAACGTAAAAAGGGTTGCAACACGAGGACTTCCCGGGAGGTCACCCATCCTAGTACTACTCTCGCCCAAGCACGCTTAACTGCGGAGTTCTGATGGGATCCGGTGCATTAGTGCTTGGTATGATCGCAACCGTTAGTAATTGTATCTTAATCGCTTATATCATTTTCCGTGTAGCGTTTAAACCACCGATGTGGCTCCAATCAAGAAAAAAACTCTTTTTCTAACGCCTAGACTTTTTTTATATATCTTCTTGATCATTCGGACAACGTTACCCCTTTTAAATTGATCGGAACGAACCCGTGTTATCGTAGTTTTGACAAAACGGCCCAAAAAAGGGTCTAAACGGCCAAATTTGGGCTCGAAAATTGCACCAATCTTTGGAACCGCTATTGACACGTCGGCGCTCTCTCTTGGGGCTTTCCGAAAAGGCGCCGTGCGCGACGTGGTTTCATACGATGCAAAAGTTACGGCTATTCAAAGGTACGAGGTTTTTTCGGCGCAAAAAGCAAAAACGTAAAAAGGGTTGCAACACGAGGACTTCCGGGAGGTCACCCATCCTAGTACTACTCTCGCCCAAGCACGCTTAACTGCGGAGTTCGATGGGATCCGGTGCATTAGTGCTGGTATGATCGCAACCGTTAGTAATTGTATCTTAATCGCTTATATCATTTTCCGTGTAGCGTTTAAACCACCGATGTGGCTCCAATCAAGAAAAAAACTCTTTTTCTAACGCCTAGACTTTTTTATATATCTTCTTGATCATTCGGACAACGTTACCCCTTTTAAATTGATCGGAACGAACCCGTGTTATCGTAGTTTTGACAAAACGGCCCAAAAAAGGGTCTAAACGGCCAAATTTGGGCTCGAAAATTGCACCAATCTTTGGAACCGCTATTGACACGTCGGCGCTCTCTCTTGGGGCTTTCCGAAAAGGCGCTGTGCGCGACGTGGTTTCATACGATGCAAAAGTTACGGCTATTCAAAGGTACGAGGTTTTTTCGGCGCAAAAAGCAAAAACGTAAAAAGGGTTGCAACACGAGGACTTCCCGGGAGGTCACCCATCCTAGTACTACTCTCGCCCAAGCACGCTTAACTGCGGAGTTCGATGGGATCCGGTGCATTAGTGCCGGTATGATCGCAACCGTTAGTAATTGTATCTTAATCGCTTATATCATTTTCCGTGTAGCGTTTAAACCACCGATGTGGCTCCAATCAAGAAAAAAACTCTTTTTCTAACGCCTAGACTTTTTTTATATATCTTCTTGATCATTCGGACAACGTTACCCCTTTTAAATTGATCGGAACGAACCCGTGTTATCGTAGTTTTGACAAAACGGCCCAAAAAAGGGTCTAAACGGCCAAATTTGGGCTCGAAAATTGCACCAATCTTTGGAACCGCTATTGACACGTCGGCGCTCTCTCTTGGGGCTTTCCGAAAAGGCGGCGTGCGCGACGTGGTTTCATACGATGCAAAAGTTACGGCTATTCAAAGGTACGAGGTTTTTTCGGCGCAAAAAGCAAAAACGTAAAAAGGGTTGCAACACGAGGACTTCCCGGGAGGTCACCCATCCTAGTACTACTCTCGCCCAAGCACGCTTAACTGCGGAGTTCGATGGGATCCGGTGCATTAGTGCCGGTATGATCGCAACCGTTAGTAATTGTATCTTAATCGCTTATATCATTTTCCGTGTAGCGTTTAAACCACCGATGTGGCTCCAATCAAGAAAAAAACTCTTTTTCTAACGCCTAGACTTTTTTTATATATCTTCTTGATCATTCGGACAACGTTACCCCTTTTAAATTGATCGGAACGAACCCGTGTTATCGTAGTTTTGACAAAACGGCCCAAAAAAGGGTCTAAACGGCCAAATTTGGGCTCGAAAATTGCACCAATCTTTGGAACCGCTATTGACACGTCGGCGCTCTCTCTTGGGGCTTTCCGAAAAGGCGCCGTGCGCGACGTGGTTTCATACGATGCAAAAGTTACGGCTATTCAAAGGTACGAGGTTTTTTCGGCGCAAAAAGCAAAAACGTAAAAAGGGTTGCAACACGAGGACTTCCGGGAGGTCACCCATCCTAGTACTACTCTCGCCCAAGCACGCTTAACTGCGGAGTTCGATGGGATCCGGTGCATTAGTGCTGGTATGATCGCAACCGTTAGTAATTGTATCTTAATCGCTTATATCATTTTCCGTGTAGCGTTTAAACCACCGATGTGGCTCCAATCAAGAAAAAAACTCTTTTTCTAACGCCTAGACTTTTTTTATATATCTTCTTGATCATTCGGACAACGTTACCCCTTTTAAATTGATCGGAACGAACCCGTGTTATCGTAGTTTTGACAAAACGGCCCAAAAAAGGGTCTAAACGGCCAAATTTGGGCTCGAAAATTGCACCAATCTTTGGAACCGCTATTGACACGTCGGCGCTCTCTCTTGGGGCTTTCCGAAAAGGCGCTGTGCGCGACGTGGTTTCATACGATGCAAAAGTTACGGCTATTCAAAGGTACGAGGTTTTTTCGGCGCAAAAAGCAAAAACGTAAAAAGGGTTGCAACACGAGGACTTCCCGGGAGGTCACCCATCCTAGTACTACTCTCGCCCAAGCACGCTTAACTGCGGAGTTCGATGGGATCCGGTGCATTAGTGCCGGTATGATCGCAACCGTTAGTAATTGTATCTTAATCGCTTATATCATTTTCCGTGTAGCGTTTAAACCACCGATGTGGCTCCAATCAAGAAAAAAACTCTTTTTCTAACGCCTAGACTTTTTTTATATATCTTCTTGATCATTCGGACAACGTTACCCCTTTTAAATTGATCGGAACGAACCCGTGTTATCGTAGTTTTGACAAAACGGCCCAAAAAAGGGTCTAAACGGCCAAATTTGGGCTCGAAAATTGCACCAATCTTTGGAACCGCTATTGACACGTCGGCGCTCTCTCTTGGGGCTTTCCGAAAAGGCGCCGTGCGCGACGTGGTTTCATACGATGCAAAAGTTACGGCTATTCAAAGGTACGAGGTTTTTTCGGCGCAAAAAGCAAAAACGTAAAAAGGGTTGCAACACGAGGACTTCCCGGGAGGTCACCCATCCTAGTACTACTCTCGCCCAAGCACGCTTAACTGCGGAGTTCGATGGGATCCGGTGCATTAGTGCCGGTATGATCGCAACCGTTAGTAATTGTATCTTAATCGCTTATATCATTTTCCGTGTAGCGTTTAAACCACCGATGTGGCTCCAATCAAGAAAAAAACTCTTTTTCTAACGCCTAGACTTTTTTTATATATCTTCTTGATCATTCGGACAACGTTACCCCTTTTAAATTGATCGGAACGAACCCGTGTTATCGTAGTTTTGACAAAACGGCCCAAAAAAGGGTCTAAACGGCCAAATTTGGGCTCGAAAATTGCACCAATCTTTGGAACCGCTATTGACACGTCGGCGCTCTCTCTTGGGGCTTTCCGAAAAGGCGCGTGCGCGACGTGGTTTCATACGATGCAAAAGTTACGGCTATTCAAAGGTACGAGGTTTTTTCGGCGCAAAAAGCAAAAACGTAAAAAGGGTTGCAACACGAGGACTTCCCGGGAGGTCACCCATCCTAGTACTACTCTCGCCCAAGCACGCTTAACTGCGGAGTTCGATGGGATCCGGTGCATTAGTGCCGGTATGATCGCAACCGTTAGTAATTGTATCTTAATCGCTTATATCATTTTCCGTGTAGCGTTTAAACCACCGATGTGGCTCCAATCAAGAAAAAAACTCTTTTTCTAACGCCTAGACTTTTTTTATATATCTTCTTGATCATTCGGACAACGTTACCCCTTTTAAATTGATCGGAACGAACCCGTGTTATCGTAGTTTTGACAAAACGGCCCAAAAAAGGGTCTAAACGGCCAAATTTGGGCTCGAAAATTGCACCAATCTTTGGAACCGCTATTGACACGTCGGCGCTCTCTCTTGGGGCTTTCCGAAAAGGCGCTGTGCGCGACGTGGTTTCATACGATGCAAAAGTTACGGCTATTCAAAGGTACGAGGTTTTTTCGGCGCAAAAAGCAAAAACGTAAAAAGGGTTGCAACACGAGGACTTCCCGGGAGGTCACCCATCCTAGTACTACTCTCGCCCAAGCACGCTTAACTGCGGAGTTCTGATGGGATCCGGTGCATTAGTGCTGGTATGATCGCAACCGTTAGTAATTGTATCTTAATCGCTTATATCATTTTCCGTGTAGCGTTTAAACCACCGATGTGGCTCCAATCAAGAAAAAAACTCTTTTTCTAACGCCTAGACTTTTTTTATATATCTTCTTGATCATTCGGACAACGTTACCCCTTTTAAATTGATCGGAACGAACCCGTGTTATCGTAGTTTTGACAAAACGGCCCAAAAAAGGGTCTAAACGGCCAAATTTGGGCTCGAAAATTGCACCAATCTTTGGAACCGCTATTGACACGTCGGCGCTCTCTCTTGGGGCTTTCCGAAAAGGCGCTGTGCGCGACGTGGTTTCATACGATGCAAAAGTTACGGCTATTCAAAGGTACGAGGTTTTTTCGGCGCAAAAAGCAAAAACGTAAAAAGGGTTGCAACACGAGGACTTCCCGGGAGGTCACCCATCCTAGTACTACTCTCGCCCAAGCACGCTTAACTGCGGAGTTCGATGGGATCCGGTGCATTAGTGCCGGTATGATCGCAACCGTTAGTAATTGTATCTTAATCGCTTATATCATTTTCCGTGTAGCGTTTAAACCACCGATGTGGCTCCAATCAAGAAAAAAACTCTTTTTCTAACGCCTAGACTTTTTTTATATATCTTCTTGATCATTCGGACAACGTTACCCCTTTTAAATTGATCGGAACGAACCCGTGTTATCGTAGTTTTGACAAAACGGCCCAAAAAAGGGTCTAAACGGCCAAATTTGGGCTCGAAAATTGCACCAATCTTTGGAACCGCTATTGACACGTCGGCGCTCTCTCTTGGGCTTTCCGAAAAGGCGCCGTGCGCGACGTGGTTTCATACGATGCAAAAGTTACGGCTATTCAAAGGTACGAGGTTTTTTCGGCGCAAAAAGCAAAAACGTAAAAAGGGTTGCAACACGAGGACTTCCCGGGAGGTCACCCATCCTAGTACTACTCTCGCCCAAGCACGCTTAACTGCGGAGTTCGATGGGATCCGGTGCATTAGTGCCGGTATGATCGCAACCGTTAGTAATTGTATCTTAATCGCTTATATCATTTTCCGTGTAGCGTTTAAACCACCGATGTGGCTCCAATCAAGAAAAAAACTCTTTTTCTAACGCCTAGACTTTTTTATATATCTTCTTGATCATTCGGACAACGTTACCCCTTTTAAATTGATCGGAACGAACCCGTGTTATCGTAGTTTTGACAAAACGGCCCAAAAAAGGGTCTAAACGGCCAAATTTGGGCTCGAAAATTGCACCAATCTTTGGAACCGCTATTGACACGTCGGCGCTCTCTCTTGGGGCTTTCCGAAAAGGCGCCGTGCGCGACGTGGTTTCATACGATGCAAAAGTTACGGCTATTCAAAGGTACGAGGTTTTTTCGGCGCAAAAAGCAAAAACGTAAAAAGGGTTGCAACACGAGGACTTCCCGGGAGGTCACCCATCCTAGTACTACTCTCGCCCAAGCACGCTTAACTCGCGGAGTTCGATGGGATCCGGTGCATTAGTGCCGGTATGATCGCAACCGTTAGTAATTGTATCTTAATCGCTTATATCATTTTCCGTGTAGCGTTTAAACCACCGATGTGGCTCCAATCAAGAAAAAAACTCTTTTTCTAACGCCTAGACTTTTTTATATATCTTCTTCTTGATCATTCGGACAACGTTACCCCTTTTAAATTGATCGGAACGAACCCGTGTTATCGTAGTTTTGACAAAACGGCCCAAAAAAGGGTCTAAACGGCCAAATTTGGGCTCGAAAATTGCACCAATCTTTGGAACCGCTATTGACACGTCGGCGCTCTCTCTTGGGGCTTTCCGAAAAGGCGCCGTGCGCGACGTGGTTTCATACGATGCAAAAGTTACGGCTATTCAAAGGTACGAGGTTTTTTCGGCGCAAAAAGCAAAAACGTAAAAAGGGTTGCAACACGAGGACTTCCCGGGAGGTCACCCATCCTAGTACTACTCTCGCCCAAGCACGCTTAACTGCGGAGTTCGATGGGATCCGGTGCATTAGTGCCGGTATGATCGCAACCGTTAGTAATTGTATCTTAATCGCTTATATCATTTTCCGTGTAGCGTTTAAACCACCGATGTGGCTCCAATCAAGAAAAAAACTCTTTTTCTAACGCCTAGACTTTTTTTATATATCTTCTTGATCATTCGGACAACGTTACCCCTTTTAAATTGATCGGAACGAACCCGTGTTATCGTAGTTTTGACAAAACGGCCCAAAAAAGGGTCTAAACGGCCAAATTTGGGCTCGAAAATTGCACCAATCTTTGGAACCGCTATTGACACGTCGGCGCTCTCTCTTGGGGCTTTCCGAAAAGGCGCTGTGCGCGACGTGGTTTCATACGATGCAAAAGTTACGGCTATTCAAAGGTACGAGGTTTTTTCGGCGCAAAAAGCAAAAACGTAAAAAGGGTTGCAACACGAGGACTTCCCGGGAGGTCACCCATCCTAGTACTACTCTCGCCCAAGCACGCTTAACTGCGGAGTTCGATGGGATCCGGTGCATTAGTGCTTGGTATGATCGCAACCGTTAGTAATTGTATCTTAATCGCTTATATCATTTTCCGTGTAGCGTTTAAACCACCGATGTGGCTCCAATCAAGAAAAAAACTCTTTTTCTAACGCCTAGACTTTTTTTATATATCTTCTTGATCATTCGGACAACGTTACCCCTTTTAAATTGATCGGAACGAACCCGTGTTATCGTAGTTTTGACAAAACGGCCCAAAAAAGGGTCTAAACGGCCAAATTTGGGCTCGAAAATTGCACCAATCTTTGGAACCGCTATTGACACGTCGGCGCTCTCTCTTGGGGCTTTCCGAAAAGGCGCCGTGCGCGACGTGGTTTCATACGATGCAAAAGTTACGGCTATTCAAAGGTACGAGGTTTTTTCGGCGCAAAAAGCAAAAACGTAAAAAGGGTTGCAACACGAGGACTTCCCGGGAGGTCACCCATCCTAGTACTACTCTCGCCCAAGCACGCTTAACTGCGGAGTTCGATGGGATCCGGTGCATTAGTGCCGGTATGATCGCAACCGTTAGTAATTGTATCTTAATCGCTTATATCATTTTCCGTGTAGCGTTTAAACCACCGATGTGGCTCCAATCAAGAAAAAAACTCTTTTTCTAACGCCTAGACTTTTTTTATATATCTTCTTGATCATTCGGACAACGTTACCCCTTTTAAATTGATCGGAACGAACCCGTGTTATCGTAGTTTTGACAAAACGGCCCAAAAAAGGGTCTAAACGGCCAAATTTGGGCTCGAAAATTGCACCAATCTTTGGAACCGCTATTGACACGTCGGCGCTCTCTCTTGGGGCTTTCCGAAAAGGCGCTGTGCGCGACGTGGTTTCATACGATGCAAAAGTTACGGCTATTCAAAGGTACGAGGTTTTTTCGGCGCAAAAAGCAAAAACGTAAAAAGGGTTGCAACACGAGGACTTCCCGGGAGGTCACCCATCCTAGTACTACTCTCGCCCAAGCACGCTTAACTGCGGAGTTCTGATGGGATCCGGTGCATTAGTGCTGGTATGATCGCAACCGTTAGTAATTGTATCTTAATCGCTTATATCATTTTCCGTGTAGCGTTTAAACCACCGATGTGGCTCCAATCAAGAAAAAAACTCTTTTTCTAACGCCTAGACTTTTTTTATATATCTTCTTGATCATTCGGACAACGTTACCCCTTTTAAATTGATCGGAACGAACCCGTGTTATCGTAGTTTTGACAAAACGGCCCAAAAAAGGGTCTAAACGGCCAAATTTGGGCTCGAAAATTGCACCAATCTTTGGAACCGCTATTGACACGTCGGCGCTCTCTCTTGGGGCTTTCCGAAAAGGCGCTGTGCGCGACGTGGTTTCATACGATGCAAAAGTTACGGCTATTCAAAGGTACGAGGTTTTTTCGGCGCAAAAAGCAAAAACGTAAAAAGGGTTGCAACACGAGGACTTCCCGGGAGGTCACCCATCCTAGTACTACTCTCGCCCAAGCACGCTTAACTGCGGAGTTCTGATGGGATCCGGTGCATTAGTGCTGGTATGATCGCAACCGTTAGTAATTGTATCTTAATCGCTTATATCATTTTCCGTGTAGCGTTTAAACCACCGATGTGGCTCCAATCAAGAAAAAAACTCTTTTTCTAACGCCTAGACTTTTTTTATATATCTTCTTGATCATTCGGACAACGTTACCCCTTTTAAATTGATCGGAACGAACCCGTGTTATCGTAGTTTTGACAAAACGGCCCAAAAAAGGGTCTAAACGGCCAAATTTGGGCTCGAAAATTGCACCAATCTTTGGAACCGCTATTGACACGTCGGCGCTCTCTCTTGGGGCTTTCCGAAAAGGCGCTGTGCGCGACGTGGTTTCATACGATGCAAAAGTTACGGCTATTCAAAGGTACGAGGTTTTTTCGGCGCAAAAAGCAAAAACGTAAAAAGGGTTGCAACACGAGGACTTCCCGGGAGGTCACCCATCCTAGTACTACTCTCGCCCAAGCACGCTTAACTGCGGAGTTCTGATGGGATCCGGTGCATTAGTGCTGGTATGATCGCAACCGTTAGTAATTGTATCTTAATCGCTTATATCATTTTCCGTGTAGCGTTTAAACCACCGATGTGGCTCCAATCAAGAAAAAAACTCTTTTTCTAACGCCTAGACTTTTTTTATATATCTTCTTGATCATTCGGACAACGTTACCCCTTTTAAATTGATCGGAACGAACCCGTGTTATCGTAGTTTTGACAAAACGGCCCAAAAAAGGGTCTAAACGGCCAAATTTGGGCTCGAAAATTGCACCAATCTTTGGAACCGCTATTGACACGTCGGCGCTCTCTCTTGGGGCTTTCCGAAAAGGCGCTGTGCGCGACGTGGTTTCATACGATGCAAAAGTTACGGCTATTCAAAGGTACGAGGTTTTTTCGGCGCAAAAAGCAAAAACGTAAAAAGGGTTGCAACACGAGGACTTCCCGGGAGGTCACCCATCCTAGTACTACTCTCGCCCAAGCACGCTTAACTGCGGAGTTCTGATGGGATCCGGTGCATTAGTGCTGGTATGATCGCAACCGTTAGTAATTGTATCTTAATCGCTTATATCATTTTCCGTGTAGCGTTTAAACCACCGATGTGGCTCCAATCAAGAAAAAAACTCTTTTTCTAACGCCTAGACTTTTTTTATATATCTTCTTGATCATTCGGACAACGTTACCCCTTTTAAATTGATCGGAACGAACCCGTGTTATCGTAGTTTTGACAAAACGGCCCAAAAAAGGGTCTAAACGGCCAAATTTGGGCTCGAAAATTGCACCAATCTTTGGAACCGCTATTGACACGTCGGCGCTCTCTCTTGGGGCTTTCCGAAAAGGCGCTGTGCGCGACGTGGTTTCATACGATGCAAAAGTTACGGCTATTCAAAGGTACGAGGTTTTTTCGGCGCAAAAAGCAAAAACGTAAAAAGGGTTGCAACACGAGGACTTCCCGGGAGGTCACCCATCCTAGTACTACTCTCGCCCAAGCACGCTTAACTGCGGAGTTCGATGGGATCCGGTGCATTAGTGCCGGTATGATCGCAACCGTTAGTAATTGTATCTTAATCGCTTATATCATTTTCCGTGTAGCGTTTAAACCACCGATGTGGCTCCAATCAAGAAAAAAACTCTTTTTCTAACGCCTAGACTTTTTTATATATCTCTTGATCATTCGGACAACGTTACCCCTTTTAAATTGATCGGAACGAACCCGTGTTATCGTAGTTTTGACAAAACGGCCCAAAAAAGGGTCTAAACGGCCAAATTTGGGCTCGAAAATTGCACCAATCTTTGGAACCGCTATTGACACGTCGGCGCTCTCTCTTGGGGCTTTCCGAAAAGGCGCCGTGCGCGACGTGGTTTCATACGATGCAAAAGTTACGGCTATTCAAAGGTACGAGGTTTTTTCGGCGCAAAAAGCAAAAACGTAAAAAGGGTTGCAACACGAGGACTTCCCGGGAGGTCACCCATCCTAGTACTACTCTCGCCCAAGCACGCTTAACTGCGGAGTTCGATGGGATCCGGTGCATTAGTGCCGGTATGATCGCAACCGTTAGTAATTGTATCTTAATCGCTTATATCATTTTCCGTGTAGCGTTTAAACCACCGATGTGGCTCCAATCAAGAAAAAAACTCTTTTTCTAACGCCTAGACTTTTTTATATATCTTCTTGATCATTCGGACAACGTTACCCCTTTTAAATTGATCGGAACGAACCCGTGTTATCGTAGTTTTGACAAAACGGCCCAAAAAAGGGTCTAAACGGCCAAATTTGGGCTCGAAAATTGCACCAATCTTTGGAACCGCTATTGACACGTCGGCGCTCTCTCTTGGGGCTTTCCGAAAAGGCGCTGTGCGCGACGTGGTTTCATACGATGCAAAAGTTACGGCTATTCAAAGGTACGAGGTTTTTTCGGCGCAAAAAGCAAAAACGTAAAAAGGGTTGCAACACGAGGACTTCCCGGGAGGTCACCCATCCTAGTACTACTCTCGCCCAAGCACGCTTAACTGCGGAGTTCGATGGGATCCGGTGCATTAGTGCCGGTATGATCGCAACCGTTAGTAATTGTATCTTAATCGCTTATATCATTTTCCGTGTAGCGTTTAAACCACCGATGTGGCTCCAATCAAGAAAAAAACTCTTTTTCTAACGCCTAGACTTTTTTTATATATCTTCTTGATCATTCGGACAACGTTACCCCTTTTAAATTGATCGGAACGAACCCGTGTTATCGTAGTTTTGACAAAACGGCCCAAAAAGGGTCTAAACGGCCAAATTTGGGCTCGAAAATTGCACCAATCTTTGGAACCGCTATTGACACGTCGGCGCTCTCTCTTGGGGCTTTCCGAAAAGGCGCCGTGCGCGACGTGGTTTCATACGATGCAAAAGTTACGGCTATTCAAAGGTACGAGGTTTTTTCGGCGCAAAAAGCAAAAACGTAAAAAGGGTTGCAACACGAGGACTTCCCGGAGGTCACCCATCCTAGTACTACTCTCGCCCAAGCACGCTTAACTGCGGAGTTCGATGGGATCCGGTGCATTAGTGCCGGTATGATCGCAACCGTTAGTAATTGTATCTTAATCGCTTATATCATTTTCCGTGTAGCGTTTAAACCACCGATGTGGCTCCAATCAAGAAAAAAACTCTTTTTCTAACGCCTAGACTTTTTTTATATATCTTCTTGATCATTCGGACAACGTTACCCCTTTTAAATTGATCGGAACGAACCCGTGTTATCGTAGTTTTGACAAAACGGCCCAAAAAAGGGTCTAAACGGCCAAATTTGGGCTCGAAAATTGCACCAATCTTTGGAACCGCTATTGACACGTCGGCGCTCTCTCTTGGGGCTTTCCGAAAAGGCGCCGTGCGCGACGTGGTTTCATACGATGCAAAAGTTACGGCTATTCAAAGGTACGAGGTTTTTTCGGCGCAAAAAGCAAAAACGTAAAAAGGGTTGCAACACGAGGACTTCCCGGAGGTCACCCATCCTAGTACTACTCTCGCCCAAGCACGCTTAACTGCGGAGTTCGATGGGATCCGGTGCATTAGTGCCGGTATGATCGCAACCGTTAGTAATTGTATCTTAATCGCTTATATCATTTTCCGTGTAGCGTTTAAACCACCGATGTGGCTCCAATCAAGAAAAAAACTCTTTTTCTAACGCCTAGACTTTTTTTATATATCTTCTTGATCATTCGGACAACGTTACCCCTTTTAAATTGATCGGAACGAACCCGTGTTATCGTAGTTTTGACAAAACGGCCCAAAAAAGGGTCTAAACGGCCAAATTTGGGCTCGAAAATTGCACCAATCTTTGGAACCGCTATTGACACGTCGGCGCTCTCTCTTGGGGCTTTCCGAAAAGGCGCTGTGCGCGACGTGGTTTCATACGATGCAAAAGTTACGGCTATTCAAAGGTACGAGGTTTTTTCGGCGCAAAAAGCAAAAACGTAAAAAGGGTTGCAACACGAGGACTTCCCGGGAGGTCACCCATCCTAGTACTACTCTCGCCCAAGCACGCTTAACTGCGGAGTTCTGATGGGATCCGGTGCATTAGTGCTGGTATGATCGCAACCGTTAGTAATTGTATCTTAATCGCTTATATCATTTTCCGTGTAGCGTTTAAACCACCGATGTGGCTCCAATCAAGAAAAAAACTCTTTTTCTAACGCCTAGACTTTTTTTATATATCTTCTTGATCATTCGGACAACGTTACCCCTTTTAAATTGATCGGAACGAACCCGTGTTATCGTAGTTTTGACAAAACGGCCCAAAAAAGGGTCTAAACGGCCAAATTTGGGCTCGAAAATTGCACCAATCTTTGGAACCGCTATTGACACGTCGGCGCTCTCTCTTGGGGCTTTCCGAAAAGGCGCCGTGCGCGACGTGGTTTCATACGATGCAAAAGTTACGGCTATTCAAAGGTACGAGGTTTTTTCGGCGCAAAAAGCAAAAACGTAAAAAGGGTTGCAACACGAGGACTTCCCGGAGGTCACCCATCCTAGTACTACTCTCGCCCAAGCACGCTTAACTGCGGAGTTCGATGGGATCCGGTGCATTAGTGCCGGTATGATCGCAACCGTTAGTAATTGTATCTTAATCGCTTATATCATTTTCCGTGTAGCGTTTAAACCACCGATGTGGCTCCAATCAAGAAAAAAACTCTTTTTCTAACGCCTAGACTTTTTTTATATATCTTCTTGATCATTCGGACAACGTTACCCCTTTTAAATTGATCAGAACGAACCCGTGTTATCGTAGTTTTGTCAAAACGGCCCAAAAAAGGGTCTAAACGGCCAAATTTGGGCTCGAAAATTGCACCAATCTTTGGAACCGCTATTGACACGTCGGCGCTCTCTCTTGGGGCTTTCCGAAAAGGCGCTGTGCGCGACGTGGTTTCATACGATGCAAAAGTTACGACTATTCAAAGGTACGAGGTTTTTTCGGCGCAAAAAGCAAAAACGTAAAAAGGGTTGCAACACGAGGACTTCCCGGGAGGTCACCCATCCTAGTACTACTCTCGCCCAAGCACGCTTAACTGCGGAGTTCTGATGGGATCCGGTGCATTAGTGCCGGTATGATCGCAACCGTTAGTAATTGTATCTTAATCGCTTATATCATTTTCCGTGTAGCGTTTAAACCACCGATGTGGCTCCAATCAAGAAAAAAACTCTTTTTCTAACGCCTAGACTTTTTTATATATCTTCTTGATCATTCGGACAACGTTACCCTTTTAAATTGATCGGAACGAACCCGTGTTATCGTAGTTTTGTCAAAACGGCCCAAAAAGGGTCTAAACGGCCAAATTTGGGCTCGAAAATTGCACCAATCTTTGGAACCGCTATTGACACGTCGGCGCTCTCTCTTGGGGCTTTCCGAAAAGGCGCTGTGCGCGACGTGGTTTCATACGATGCAAAAGTTACGGCTATTCAAAGGTACGAGGTTTTTTCGGCGCAAAAAGCAAAAACGTAAAAAGGGTTGCAACACGAGGACTTCCCGGGAGGTCACCCATCCTAGTACTACTCTCGCCCAAGCACGCTTAACTGCGGAGTTCTGATGGGATCCGGTGCATTAGTGCTGGTATGATCGCAACCGTTAGTAATTGTATCTTAATCGCTTATATCATTTTCCGTGTAGCGTTTAAACCACCGATGTGGCTCCAATCAAGAAAAAAACTCTTTTTCTAACGCCTAGACTTTTTTTATATATCTTCTTGATCATTCGGACAACGTTACCCCTTTTAAATTGATCGGAACGAACCCGTGTTATCGTAGTTTTGACAAAACGGCCCAAAAAAGGGTCTAAACGGCCAAATTTGGGCTCGAAAATTGCACCAATCTTTGGAACCGCTATTGACACGTCGGCGCTCTCTCTTGGGGCTTTCCGAAAAGGCGCTGTGCGCGACGTGGTTTCATACGATGCAAAAGTTACGGCTATTCAAAGGTACGAGGTTTTTTCGGCGCAAAAAGCAAAAACGTAAAAAGGGTTGCAACACGAGGACTTCCGGGAGGTCACCCATCCTAGTACTACTCTCGCCCAAGCACGCTTAACTGCGGAGTTCGATGGGATCCGGTGCATTAGTGCCGGTATGATCGCAACCGTTAGTAATTGTATCTTAATCGCTTATATCATTTTCCGTGTAGCGTTTAAACCACCGATGTGGCTCCAATCAAGAAAAAAACTCTTTTTCTAACGCCTAGACTTTTTTATATATCTTCTTGATCATTCGGACAACGTTACCCCTTTTAAATTGATCGGAACGAACCCGTGTTATCGTAGTTTTGTCAAAACGGCCCAAAAAAGGGTCTAAACGGCCAAATTTGGGCTCGAAAATTGCACCAATCTTTGGAACCGCTATTGACACGTCGGCGCTCTCTCTTGGGGCTTTCCGAAAAGGCGCTGTGCGCGACGTGGTTTCATACGATGCAAAAGTTACGGCTATTCAAAGGTACGAGGTTTTTTCGGCGCAAAAAGCAAAAACGTAAAAAGGGTTGCAACACGAGGACTTCCCGGGAGGTCACCCATCCTAGTACTACTCTCGCCCAAGCACGCTTAACTGCGGAGTTCGATGGGATCCGGTGCATTAGTGCCGGTATGATCGCAACCGTTAGTAATTGTATCTTAATCGCTTATATCATTTTCCGTGTAGCGTTTAAACCACCGATGTGGCTCCAATCAAGAAAAAAACTCTTTTTCTAACGCCTAGACTTTTTTTATATATCTTCTTGATCATTCGGACAACGTTACCCCTTTTAAATTGATCGGAACGAACCCGTGTTATCGTAGTTTTGACAAAACGGCCCAAAAAAGGGTCTAAACGGCCAAATTTGGGCTCGAAAATTGCACCAATCTTTGGAACCGCTATTGACACGTCGGCGCTCTCTCTTGGGGCTTTCCGAAAAGGCGCTGTGCGCGACGTGGTTTCATACGATGCAAAAGTTACGGCTATTCAAAGGTACGAGGTTTTTTCGGCGCAAAAAGCAAAAACGTAAAAAGGGTTGCAACACGAGGACTTCCCGGGAGGTCACCCATCCTAGTACTACTCTCGCCCAAGCACGCTTAACTGCGGAGTTCGATGGGATCCGGTGCATTAGTGCCGGTATGATCGCAACCGTTAGTAATTGTATCTTAATCGCTTATATCATTTTCCGTGTAGCGTTTAAACCACCGATGTGGCTCCAATCAAGAAAAAAACTCTTTTTCTAACGCCTAGACTTTTTTTATATATCTTCTTGATCATTCGGACAACGTTACCCCTTTTAAATTGATCGGAACGAACCCGTGTTATCGTAGTTTTGACAAAACGGCCCAAAAAGGGTCTAAACGGCCAAATTTGGGCTCGAAAATTGCACCAATCTTTGGAACCGCTATTGACACGTCGGCGCTCTCTCTTGGGGCTTTCCGAAAAGGCGCTGTGCGCGACGTGGTTTCATACGATGCAAAAGTTACGGCTATTCAAAGGTACGAGGTTTTTTCGGCGCAAAAAGCAAAAACGTAAAAAGGGTTGCAACACGAGGACTTCCCGGAGGTCACCCATCCTAGTACTACTCTCGCCCAAGCACGCTTAACTGCGGAGTTCGATGGGATCCGGTGCATTAGTGCTTGGTATGATCGCAACCGTTAGTAATTGTATCTTAATCGCTTATATCATTTTCCGTGTAGCGTTTAAACCACCGATGTGGCTCCAATCAAGAAAAAAACTCTTTTTCTAACGCCTAGACTTTTTTTATATATCTTCTTGATCATTCGGACAACGTTACCCCTTTTAAATTGATCGGAACGAACCCGTGTTATCGTAGTTTTGACAAAACGGCCCAAAAAAGGGTCTAAACGGCCAAATTTGGGCTCGAAAATTGCACCAATCTTTGGAACCGCTATTGACACGTCGGCGCTCTCTCTTGGGGCTTTCCGAAAAGGCGCCGTGCGCGACGTGGTTTCATACGATGCAAAAGTTACGGCTATTCAAAGGTACGAGGTTTTTTCGGCGCAAAAAGCAAAAACGTAAAAAGGGTTGCAACACGAGGACTTCCCGGAGGTCACCCATCCTAGTACTACTCTCGCCCAAGCACGCTTAGCTGCGGAGTTCGATGGGATCCGGTGCATTAGTGCCGGTATGATCGCAACCGTTAGTAATTGTATCTTAATCGCTTATATCATTTTCCGTGTAGCGTTTAAACCACCGATGTGGCTCCAATCAAGAAAAAAACTCTTTTTCTAACGCCTAGACTTTTTTATATATCTTCTTGATCATTCGGACAACGTTACCCTTTTAAATTGATCGGAACGAACCCGTGTTATCGTAGTTTTGTCAAAACGGCCCAAAAAGGGTCTAAACGGCCAAATTTGGGCTCGAAAATTGCACCAATCTTTGGAACCGCTATCGACACGTCGGCGCTCTCTCTTGGGGCTTTCCGAAAAGGCGCCGTGCGCGACGTGGTTTCATACGATGCAAAAGTTACGGCTATTCAAAGGTACGAGGTTTTTTCGGCGCAAAAAGCAAAAACGTAAAAAGGGTTGCAACACGAGGACTTCCCGGAGGTCACCCATCCTAGTACTACTCTCGCCCAAGCACGCTTAACTGCGGAGTTCGATGGGATCCGGTGCATTAGTGCCGGTATGATCGCAACCGTTAGTAATTGTATCTTAATCGCTTATATCATTTTCCGTGTAGCGTTTAAACCACCGATGTGGCTCCAATCAAGAAAAAAACTCTTTTTCTAACGCCTAGACTTTTTTTATATATCTTCTTGATCATTCGGACAACGTTACCCCTTTTAAATTGATCGGAACGAACCCGTGTTATCGTAGTTTTGACAAAACGGCCCAAAAAAGGGTCTAAACGGCCAAATTTGGGCTCGAAAATTGCACCAATCTTTGGAACCGCTATTGACACGTCGGCGCTCTCTCTTGGGGCTTTCCGAAAAGGCGCCGTGCGCGACGTGGTTTCATACGATGCAAAAGTTACGGCTATTCAAAGGTACGAGGTTTTTTCGGCGGCGCAAAAGCAAAAACGTAAAAAGGGTTGCAACACGAGGACTTCCCGGAGGTCACCCATCCTAGTACTACTCTCGCCCAAGCACGCTTAACTGCGGAGTTCTGATGGGATCCGGTGCATTAGTGCTGGTATGATCGCAACCGTTAGTAATTGTATCTTAATCGCTTATATCATTTTCCGTGTAGCGTTTAAACCACCGATGTGGCTCCAATCAAGAAAAAAACTCTTTTTTCTAACGCCTAGAGTTTTTTATATATCTTCTTGATCATTCGGACAACGTTACCCTTTTAAATTGATCGGAACGAACCCGTGTTATCGTAGTTTTGACAAAACGGCCCAAAAAAGGGTCTAAACGGCCAAATTTGGGCTCGAAAATTGCACCAATCTTTGGAACCGCTATCGACACGTCGGCGCTCTCTCTTGGGGCTTTCCGAAAAGGCGCTGTGCGCGACGTGGTTTCATACGATGCAAAAGTTACGGCTATTCAAAGGTACGAGGTTTTTTCGGCGCAAAAAGCAAAAACGTAAAAAGGGTTGCAACACGAGGACTTCCCGGGAGGTCACCCATCCTAGTACTACTCTCGCCCAAGCACGCTTAATCGCGGAGTTCGATGGGATCCGGTGCATTAGTGCCGGTATGATCGCAACCGTTAGTAATTGTATCTTAATCGCTTATATCATTTTCCGTGTAGCGTTTAAACCACCGATGTGGCTCCAATCAAGAAAAAAACTCTTTTTCTAACGCCTAGACTTTTTTTATATATCTTCTTGATCATTCGGACAACGTTACCCCTTTTAAATTGATCGGAACGAACCCGTGTTATCGTAGTTTTGACAAAACGGCCCAAAAAAGGGTCTAAACGGCCAAATTTGGGCTCGAAAATTGCACCAATCTTTGGAACCGCTATTGACACGTCGGCGCTCTCTCTTGGGGCTTTCCGAAAAGGCGCCGTGCGCGACGTGGTTTCATACGATGCAAAAGTTACGGCTATTCAAAGGTACGAGGTTTTTTCGGCGCAAAAAGCAAAAACGTAAAAAGGGTTGCAACACGAGGACTTCCCGGGAGGTCACCCATCCTAGTACTACTCTCGCCCAAGCACGCTTAACTGCGGAGTTCGATGGGATCCGGTGCATTAGTGCCGGTATGATCGCAACCGTTAGTAATTGTATCTTAATCGCTTATATCATTTTCCGTGTAGCGTTTAAACCACCGATGTGGCTCCAATCAAGAAAAAAACTCTTTTTCTAACGCCTAGACTTTTTTTATATATCTTCTTGATCATTCGGACAACGTTACCCCTTTTAAATTGATCGGAACGAACCCGTGTTATCGTAGTTTTGACAAAACGGCCCAAAAAAGGGTCTAAACGGCCAAATTTGGGCTCGAAAATTGCACCAATCTTTGGAACCGCTATTGACACGTCGGCGCTCTCTCTTGGGGCTTTCCGAAAAGCGCCGTGCGCGACGTGGTTTCATACGATGCAAAAGTTACGGCTATTCAAAGGTACGAGGTTTTTTCGGCGCAAAAAGCAAAAACGTAAAAAGGGTTGCAACACGAGGACTTCCCGGGAGGTCACCCATCCTAGTACTACTCTCGCCCAAGCACGCTTAACTCTGCGGAGTTCGATGGGATCCGGTGCATTAGTGCCGGTATGATCGCAACCGTTAGTAATTGTATCTTAATCGCTTATATCATTTTCCGTGTAGCGTTTAAACCACCGATGTGGCTCCAATCAAGAAAAAAACTCTTTTTCTAACGCCTAGACTTTTTTATATATCTTCTTGATCATTCGGACAACGTTACCCCTTTTAAATTGATCGGAACGAACCCGTGTTATCGTAGTTTTGACAAAACGGCCCAAAAAAGGGTCTAAACGGCCAAATTTGGGCTCGAAAATTGCACCAATCTTTGGAACCGCTATTGACACGTCGGCGCTCTCTCTTGGGGCTTTCCGAAAAGGCGCCGTGCGCGACGTGGTTTCATACGATGCAAAAGTTACGGCTATTCAAAGGTACGAGGTTTTTTCGGCGCAAAAAGCAAAAACGTAAAAAGGGTTGCAACACGAGGACTTCCGGGAGGTCACCCATCCTAGTACTACTCTCGCCCAAGCACGCTTAACTGCGGAGTTCGATGGGATCCGGTGCATTAGTGCCGGTATGATCGCAACCGTTAGTAATTGTATCTTAATCGCTTATATCATTTTCCGTGTAGCGTTTAAACCACCGATGTGGCTCCAATCAAGAAAAAAACTCTTTTTCTAACGCCTAGACTTTTTTTATATATCTTCTTGATCATTCGGACAACGTTACCCCTTTTAAATTGATCGGAACGAACCCGTGTTATCGTAGTTTTGACAAAACGGCCCAAAAAAGGGTCTAAACGGCCAAATTTGGGCTCGAAAATTGCACCAATCTTTGGAACCGCTATTGACACGTCGGCGCTCTCTCTTGGGGCTTTCCGAAAAGGCGCTGTGCGCGACGTGGTTTCATACGATGCAAAAGTTACGGCTATTCAAAGGTACGAGGTTTTTTCGGCGCAAAAAGCAAAAACGTAAAAAGGGTTGCAACACGAGGACTTCCCGGGAGGTCACCCATCCTAGTACTACTCTCGCCCAAGCACGCTTAACTGCGGAGTTCGATGGGATCCGGTGCATTAGTGCCGGTATGATCGCAACCGTTAGTAATTGTATCTTAATCGCTTATATCATTTTCCGTGTAGCGTTTAAACCACCGATGTGGCTCCAATCAAGAAAAAAACTCTTTTTCTAACGCCTAGACTTTTTTATATATCTTCTTGATCATTCGGACAACGTTACCCCTTTTAAATTGATCGGAACGAACCCGTGTTATCGTAGTTTTGACAAAACGGCCCAAAAAAGGGTCTAAACGGCCAAATTTGGGCTCGAAAATTGCACCAATCTTTGGAACCGCTATTGACACGTCGGCGCTCTCTCTTGGGGCTTTCCGAAAAGGCGCCGTGCGCGACGTGGTTTCATACGATGCAAAAGTTACGGCTATTCAAAGGTACGAGGTTTTTTCGGCGCAAAAAGCAAAAACGTAAAAAGGGTTGCAACACGAGGACTTCCCGGGAGGTCACCCATCCTAGTACTACTCTCGCCCAAGCACGCTTAATCGCGGAGTTCGATGGGATCCGGTGCATTAGTGCCGGTATGATCGCAACCGTTAGTAATTGTATCTTAATCGCTTATATCATTTTCCGTGTAGCGTTTAAACCACCGATGTGGCTCCAATCAAGAAAAAAACTCTTTTTCTAACGCCTAGACTTTTTTATATATCTTCTTGATCATTCGGACAACGTTACCCCTTTTAAATTGATCGGAACGAACCCGTGTTATCGTAGTTTTGACAAAACGGCCCAAAAAAGGGTCTAAACGGCCAAATTTGGGCTCGAAAATTGCACCAATCTTTGGAACCGCTATTGACACGTCGGCGCTCTCTCTTGGGGCTTTCATACGATGCAAAGGCGCCGTGCGCGACGTGGTTTCATACGATGCAAAAGTTACGGC
Organism: Cochlearia excelsa; assembly: GCA_963556525.1. Classification (NCBI taxonomy): domain Eukaryota; kingdom Viridiplantae; phylum Streptophyta; class Magnoliopsida; order Brassicales; family Brassicaceae; genus Cochlearia; species Cochlearia excelsa. Next base: position 2,456,234 of record CAUVZT010000006.1, read on the forward strand.
TATTCAAAGGTACGAGGTTTTTTCGGCGCAAAAAGCAAAAACGTAAAAAGGGTTAAACGTAAAAAGGGTTGCAACACGAGGACTTCCCGGAGGTCACCCATCCTAGTACTACTCTCGCCCAAGCACGCTTAATCGCGGAGTTCGATGGGATCCGGTGCATTAGTGCCGGTATGATCGCAACCGTTAGTAATTGTATCTTAATCGCTTATATCATTTGCCGTGTAGCGTTTAAACCACCGATGGGGCTCCAATCAAGAAAAAACTATGTTTCTAACGCCTAGACTTTTTTGTATATCGTCTGGATCATTCGGACAATGTTACCCCTTTTAAATTGATCGGAACGGGCCCGTGTTATCGTAGTTTTGATAAAACGGCTCGAAAAAGGGTCTAAACGGCCAAATTTGGGCTCGGAAATTGCACCAATCTTTGGAACTGCTATTGATACGTCGGCGCTCTTCCCTTGGGGATTTCCGAAAAGGCGCTGTGCGCGACGTGTTTTCATACGATGCAAAAGTTACGGCGTTTCAAAGGTACGAGGTTTTTTCGGCGCAAAAAGCAAAAACGAGTAAACTAAAACGTAAAAAGGGTTGCAACACGAGGACTTCCCGGAGGTCACCCATCCTAGTACTACTCTCGCCCAAGCACGCTTAACTGCGGAGTTCGATGGGATCCGGTGCATTAGTGCCGGTATGATCGCAACCGTTAGTAATTGTATCTTAATCGCTTATATCATTTGCCGTGTAGCGTTTAAACCACCGATGGGGCTCCAATCAAGAAAAAACTATGTTTCTAACGCCTAGACTTTTTTATATATCGTCTGGATCATTCGGAAAACGTTACCCCTTTTAAATTGATCGGAACGGGCCCGTGTTATCGTAGTTTTGATAAAACGGCACGAAAAAGGGTCTAAACGGCCAAATTTGGGCTCGGAAATTGCACCAATCTTTGGAACCGCCTATTGATACGTCGGCGCTCTCCCTTGGGGCTTTCCGAAAAGGCGCTGTGCGCGACGTGGTTTCATACGATGCAAAAGTTACGGCGTTTCAAAGGTACGAGGTTTTTTCGGCGCAAAAAGCAAAAACGAGTAAACTAAAACGTAAAAAGGGTTGCAACACGAGGACTTCCCGGAGGTCACCCATCCTAGTACTACTCTCGCCCAAGCACGCTTAGCCGCGGAGTTCGATGGGATCCGGTGCATTAGTGCCGGTATGATCGCAACCGTTAGTAATTGTATCTTAATCGCTTATATCATTTGCCGTGTAGCGTTTAAACCACCGATGGGGCTCCAATCAAGAAAAAACTATGTTTCTAACGCCTAGACTTTTTTGTATATCGTCTGGATCATTCGGACAATGTTACCCCTTTTAAATTGATCGGAATGGGCCCGTGTTATCGTAGTTTTGATAAAACGGCTCGAAAAAGGGTCTAAACGGCCAAATTTGGGCTCGGAAATTGCACCAATCTTTGGAACTGCTATTGATACGTCGGCGCTCTTCCCTTGGGGATTTCCGAAAAGGCGCTGTGCGCGACGTGTTTTCATACGATGCAAAAGTTACGGCGTTTCAAAGGTACGAGGTTTTTTCGGCGCAAAAAGCAAAAACGAGTAAACTAAAACGTAAAAAGGGTTGCAACACGAGGACTTCCCGGGAGGTCACCCATCCTAGTACTACTCTCGCCCAAGCACGCTTAACTGCGGAGTTCTGATGGATTCCGGTGCATTAGTGCTGGTATGATCGCAACCGTTAGTAATTGTATCTTAATCGCTTATATCATTTGCCGTGTAGCGTTTAAACCATCGATGGGGCTCCAATCAAGAAAAAACTATGTTTCTAACGCCTAGACTTTTTTATATATCGTCTGGATCATTCGGAAAACGTTACCCCTTTTAAATTGATCGGAACGGGCCCGTGTTATCGTAGTTTTGATAAAACGGCCCGAAAAAGGGTCTAAACGGCCAAATTTGGGCTCGGAAATTGCACCAATCTTTGGAACCGCCATTGATACGTCTGCGCTCTCCCTTGGGGCTTTCCGAAAAGGCGCTGTGCGCGACGTGGTTTCATACGATGCAAAAGTTACGGCGTTTCAAAGGTACGAGGTTTTTTCGGCGCAAAAAGCAAAAACGAGTAAACTAAAACGTAAAAAGGGTTGCAACACGAGGACTTCCCGGAGGTCACCCATCCTAGTACTACTCTCGCCCAAGCACGCTTAATCGCGGAGTTCGATAGGATCCGGTGCATTAGTGCCGGTATGATCGCAACCGTTAGTAATTGTATCTTAATCGCTTATATCATTTGCCGTGTAGCGTTTAAACCACCGATGGGGCTCCAATCAAGAAAAAACTATGTTTCTAACGCCTAGACTTTTTTGTATATCGTCTGGATCATTCGGACAATGTTACCCCTTTTAAATTGATCGGAATGGGCCCGTGTTATCGTAGTTTTGATAAAACGGCTCGAAAAAGGGTCTAAACGGCCAAATTTGGGCTCGGAAATTGCACCAATCTTTGGAACTGCTATTGATACGTCGGCGCTCTTCCCTTGGGGATTTCCGAAAAGGCGCTGTGCGCGACGTGGTTTCATACGATGCAAAAGTTACGGCGTTTCAAAGGTACGAGGTTTTTTCGGCTCAAATAGCAAAAACGAGTAAACTAAAACGTAAAAAGGGTTGCAACACGAGGACTTCCCGGGAGGTCACCCATCCTAGTACTACTCTCACCCAAGCACTCTTAACTGCGGAGTTCTGATGGGATCCTGTGCATTAGTGCTGGTATGATCGCAACCGTTAGTAATTGTATCTTAATCGCTTATATCATTTGCCGTGTAGCGTTTAAACCATCGATGGGGCTCCAATCAAGAAAAAACTATGTTTCTAACGCCTAGACTTTTTTATATATCGTCTGGATCATTCGGACAACGTTACCCCTTTTAAATTGATCGGAACGGACCCGTGTTATCGTAGTTTTGATAAAACGGCCCGAAAAAGGGTCTAAACGGCCAAATTTGGGCTCGGAAATTGCACCAATCTTTGGAACCGCTTTTGATATGTCGGCGCTCTCCCTTGGGGCTTTCCGAAAAGGCGCTGTGCGCGACGTGGTTTCATACGATGCAAAAGTTACGGCGTTTCAAAGGTACGAGGTTTTTTCGGCGCAAAAAGCAAAAACGAGTAAACTAAAACGTAAAAAGGGTTGCAACACGAGGACTTCCCGGAGGTCACCCATCCTAGTACTACTCTCTCCCAAGCACGCTTAACTGCGGAGTTCGATGGGATCCGGTGCATTAGTGCCGGTATGATCGCAACCATTAGTAATTGTATCTTAATCGCTTATATCATTTGCCGTGTAGCGTTTAAACCACCGATGGGGCTCCAATCAAGAAAAAACTATGTTTCTAACGCCTAGACTTTTTTATATATCGTCTGGATCATTCGGACAACGTTACCCCTTTTAAATTGATCGGAACGGACCCGTGTTATCGTAGTTTTGATAAAACGGCCCGAAAAAGGGTCTAAACGGCCAAATTTGGGCTCGGAAATTGCACCAATCTTTGGACCCGCCATTGATACGTCGCGCTCTCCCTTGGGGCTTTCCGAAAAGGCGCTGTGCGCGACGTGGTTTCATACGATGCAAAAGTTACGGCGTTTCAAAGGTACGAGGTTTTTTCGGCTCAAATAGCAAAAACGAGTAAACTAAAACGTAAAAAGGGTTGCAACACGAGGACTTCCCGGGAGGTCACCGATCCTAGTACTACTCTCTCCCAAGCACGCTTAACTGCGGAGTTCTGATGGGATCCGGTGCATTAGTGCTGGTATGATCGCAACCGTTAGTAATTGTATCTTAATCGCTTATATCATTTGCCGTGTAGCGTTTAAACCACCGATGGGGCTCCAATCAAGAAAAACTATGTTTCTAACGCCTAGACTTTTTTATATATCGTCCGGATCATTCGGACAACGTTACCCCTTTTAAATTGATCGGAACGGACCCGTGTTATCGTAGTTTTGATAAAACGGCCCGAAAAAGGGTCTAAACGGCCAAATTTGGGCTCGGAAATTGCACCAATCTTTGGAACCGCCATTGATACGTCGGCGCTCTCCCTTGGGGCTTTCCGAAAAGGCGCCGTGCGCGACGTGGTTTCATACGATGCAAAAGTTACGGCGTTTCAAAGGTACGAGGTTTTTTCGGCGCAAAAAGCAAAAACGAGTAAACTAAAACGTAAAAAGGGTTGCAACACGAGGACTTCCCGGGAGGTCACCCATCCTAGTACTACTCTCGCCCAAGCACTCTTAATCTGCGGAGTTCGATAGGATCCCGTGCATTAGTGCCGGTATGATCGCAACCGTTAGTAATTGTATCTTAATCGCTTATATCATTTGCCGTGTAGCGTTTAAACCACCGATGGGGTTCCAATCAAGGAAAAACTATGTTTCTAACGCCTAGACTTTTTTGTATATCGTCTGGATCATTCGGACAATGTTACCCCTTTTAAATTGATCGGAATGGGCCCGTGTTATCGTAGTTTTGATAAAACGGCTCGAAAAAGGGTCTAAACGGCCAAATTTGGGCTCGGAAATTGCACCAATCTTTGGAACTGCTATTGATACGTCGGCGCTCTTCCCTTGGGGATTTCCGAAAAGGCGCTGTGCGCGACATGGTTTCATACGTTGCAAAAGTTATGGCGTTTCAAAGGTACGAGGTTTTTTCGGCGCAAAAAGCAAAAACAAGTAAACTAAAACGTAAAAAGGGTTGCAACACGAGGACTTCCCGGGAAGTCACCCATCCTAGTACTACTCTCGCCCAAGCACGCTTAACTCGGAGTTCGATGGGATCCGGTGCATTAGTGCCGGTATGATCGCAACCGTTAGTAATTGTATCTTAATCGCTTATATCATTTGCCGTGTAGCGTTTAAACCACCGATGGGGCTCCAATCAAGAAAAAACTATGTTTCTAACGCCTAGACTTTTTTATATATCGTCTGGATCATTCGGACAACGTTACCCCTTTTAAATTGATCCGAACGGACCCGTGTTATCGTAGTTTTGATAAAACGGCCCGAAAAAGGGTCTAAACGGCCAAATTTGGGCTCGGAAATTGCACCAATCTTTGGAACCGCCATTGATACGTCGGCGCTCTCCCTTAGGGCTTTCCGAAAAGGCGCTGTGCGCGACGTGGTTTCATACGATGCAAAAGTTACGGCGTTTCAAAGGTACGAGGTTTTTTCGGCGCAAAAAGCAAAAACGAGTAAACTAAAACGTAAAAAGGGTTGCAACACGAGGACTTCCCGGGAGGTCACCCATCCTAGTACTACTCTCGCCCAAGCACTCTTAACTGCGGAGTTCTGATAGGATCCGGTGCATTAGTGCTGGTATGATCGCAACCGTTAGTAATTGTATCTTAATCGCTTATATCATTTGCCGTGTAGCGTTTAAACCACCGATGGGGCTCCAATCAAGAAAAAACTATGTTTCTAACGCCTAGACTTTTTTGTATATCGTCTGGATCATTCGGACAATGTTACCCCTTTTAAATTGATCGGAATGGGCCCGTGTTATCGTAGTTTTGATAAAACGGCTCGAAAAAGGGTCTAAACGACCAAATTTGGGCTCGGAAATTGCACCAATCTTTGGAACTGCAATTGATACGTCGGCGCTCTTCCCTTGGGGATTTCCGAAAAGGCGCTGTGCGCGACGTGGTTTCATACGTTGCAAAAGTTATGGCGTTTCAAAGGTACGAGGTTTTTTCGGCGCAAAAAGCAAAAACAAGTAAACTAAAACGTAAAAAGGGTTGCAACACGAGGACTTCCCGGGAAGTCACCCATCCTAGTACTACTCTCGCCCAAGCACGCTTAACTGCGGAGTTCTGATGGGATCCGGTGCATTAGTGCTGGTATGATCGCAACCGTTAGTAATTGTATCTTAATCGCTTATATCATTTGCCGTGTAGCGTTTAAACCACCGATGGGGCTCCAATCAAGAAAAACTATGTTTCTAACGCCTAGACTTTTTTATATATCGTCCGGATCATTCGAACAACGTTACCCCTTTTAAATTGATCTGAACGGACCCGTGTTATCGTAGTTTTGATAAAACGGCCCGAAAAAGGGTCTAAACGGCCAAATTTGGGCTCGGAAATTGCACCAATCTTTGGAACCGCTATTGATACGTCGGCGCTCTTCCCTTGGGGATTTCCGAAAAGGCGCTGTGCGCGACGTGTTTTCATACGATGCAAAAGTTACGGCGTTTCAAAGGTACGAGGTTTTTTCGGCGCAAAAAGCAAAAACGAGTAAACTAAAACGTAAAAAGGGTTGCAACACGAGGACTTCCCGGGAGGTCACCCATCCTAGTACTACTCTCGCCCAAGCACGCTTAACTGCGGAGTTCTGATGGGATCCGGTGCATTAGTGCTGGTATGATCGCAACCGTTAGTAATTGTATCTTAATCGCTTATATCATTTGCCGTGTAGCGTTTAAACCACCGATGGGGCTCCAATCAAGAAAAAACTATGTTTCGAACGCCTAGACTTTTTTATATATCGTCTGGATCATTCGGAAAACGTTACCCCTTTTAAATTGATCGGAACGGGCCCGTGTTATCGTAGTTTTGATAAAACGGCCTGAAAAAGGGTCTAAACGGCCAAATTTGGGCTCGGAAATTGCACCAATCTTTGGAACCGCTTTTGATATGTCGGCGCTCTCCCTTGGGGCTTTCCGAAAAGGCGCTGTGCGCGACGTGGTTTCATACGATGCAAAAGTTATGGCGTTTCAAAGGTACGAGGTTTTTTCGGCGCAAAAAGCAAAAACGAGTAAACTAAAACGTAAAAAGGGTTGCAACACGAGGACTTCCCGGGAGGTCACCCATCCTAGTACTACTCTCGCCCATGCACGCTTAATCGCGGAGTTCGATGGGATCCGTGCATTAGTGCCGGTATGATCGCAACCGTTAGTAATTGTATCTTAATCGCTTATATCATTTGCCGTGTAGCGTTTAAACCACCGATGGGGCTCCAATCAAGAAAAACTATGTTTCTAACGCCTAGACTTTTTTATATATCGTCCGGATCATTCGGACAACGTTACCCCTTTTAAATTGATCGGAACGGACCCGTGTTATCGTAGTTTTGATAAAACGGCCCGAAAAAGGGTCTAAACGGCCAAATTTGGGCTCGGAAATTGCACCAATCTTTGGAACCGCCATTGATACGTCGGCGCTCTCCCTTGGGGCTTTCCGAAAAGGCGCCGTGCGCGACGTGGTTTCATACGATGCAAAAGTTACGGCGTTTCAAAGGTACGAGGTTTTTTCGGCGCAAAAAGCAAAAACGAGTAAACTAAAACGTAAAAAGGGTTGCAACACGAGGACTTCCCGGAGGTCACCCATCCTAGTACTACTCTCGCCCAAGCACTCTTAACTCGCGGAGTTCGATAGGATCCGGTGCATTAGTGCTGGTATGATCGCAACCGTTAGTAATTGTATCTTAATCGCTTATATCATTTGCCGTGTAGCGTTTAAACCACCGATGGGGTTCCAATCAAGGAAAAACTATGTTTCTAACGCCTAGACTTTTTTGTATATCGTTTGGATCATTCGGACAATGTTACCCCTTTTAAATTGATCGGAATGGGCCCGTGTTATCGTAGTTTTGATAAAACGGCTCGAAAAAGGGTCTAAACGGCCAAATTTGGGCTCGGAAATTGCACCAATCTTTGGAACTGCTATTGATACGTCGGCGCTCTTCCCTTGGGGATTTCCGAAAAGGCGCTGTGCGCGACATGGTTTCATACGTTGCAAAAGTTATGGCGTTTCAAAGGTACGAGGTTTTTTCGGCGCAAAAAGCAAAAACAAGTAAACTAAAACGTAAAAAGGGTTGCAACACGAGGACTTCCCGGGAAGTCACCCATCCTAGTACTACTCTCGCCCAAGCACGCTTAATGCGGAGTTCGATGGGATCCGGTGCATTAGTGCCGGTATGATCGCAACCGTTAGTAATTGTATCTTAATCGCTTATATCATTTGCCGTGTAGCGTTTAAACCACCGATGGGGCTCCAATCAAGAAAAACTATGTTTCTAACGCCTAGACTTTTTTATATATCGTCCGGATCATTCGGACAACGTTACCCCTTTTAAATTGATCGAACGGACCCGTGTTATCGTAGTTTTGATAAAACGGCCCGAAAAAGGGTCTAAACGGCCAAATTTGGGCTCGGAAATTGCACCAATCTTTGGAACCGCCATTGATACGTCGGCGCTCTCCCTTAGGGCTTTCCGAAAAGGCGCTGTGCGCGACGTGGTTTCATACGATGCAAAAGTTACGGCGTTTCAAAGGTACGAGGTTTTTTCGGCGCAAAAAGCAAAAAACGAGTAAACTAAAACGTAAAAAGGGTTGCAACACGAGGACTTCCCGGAGGTCACCCATCCTAGTACTACTCTCGCCCAAGCACTCTTAATCTGCGGAGTTCGATAGGATCCGGTGCATTAGTGCCGGTATGATCGCAACCGTTAGTAATTGTATCTTAATCGCTTATATCATTTGCCGTGTAGCGTTTAAACCACCGATGGGGCTCCAATCAAGAAAAACTATGTTTCTAACGCCTAGACTTTTTTGTATATCGTCCGGATCATTCGGACAATGTTACCCCTTTTAAATTGATCGGAATGGGCCCGTGTTATCGTAGTTTTGATAAAACGGCTCGAAAAAGGGTCTAAACGACCAAATTTGGGCTCGGAAATTGCACCAATCTTTGGAACTGCAATTGATACGTCGGCGCTCTTCCCTTGGGGATTTCCGAAAAGGCGCTGTGCGCGACGTGGTTTCATACGTTGCAAAAGTTATGGCGTTTCAAAGGTACGAGGTTTTTTCGGCGCAAAAAGCAAAAACAAGTAAACTAAAACGTAAAAAGGGTTGCAACACGAGGACTTCCCGGAAGTCACCCATCCTAGTACTACTCTCGCCCAAGCACGCTTAATCGCGGAGTTCGATGGGATCCGGTGCATTAGTGCTGGTATGATCGCAACCGTTAGTAATTGTATCTTAATCGCTTATATCATTTGCCGTGTAGCGTTTAAACCACCGATGGGGCTCCAATCAAGAAAAAACTATGTTTCTAACGCCTAGACTTTTTTATATATCGTCTGGATCATTCGAACAACGTTACCCCTTTTAAATTGATCTGAACGGACCCGTGTTATCGTAGTTTTGATAAAACGGCCCGAAAAAGGGTCTAAACGGCCAAATTTGGGCTCGGAAATTGCACCAATCTTTGGAACTGCTATTGATACGTCGGCGCTCTTCCCTTGGGGATTTCCGAAAAGGCGTTGTGCGCGACGTGTTTTCATACGATGCAAAAGTTACGGCGTTTCAAAGGTACGAGGTTTTTTCGGCGCAAAAAGCAAAAACGAGTAAACTAAAACGTAAAAAGGGTTGCAACACGAGGACTTCCCGGGAGGTCACCCATCCTAGTACTACTCTCGCCCAAGCACGCTTAACCGCGGAGTTCGATGGGATCCGGTGCATTAGTGCCGGTATGATCGCAACCGTTAGTAATTGTATCTTAATCGCTTATATCATTTGCCGTGTAGCGTTTAAACCACCGATGGGGCTCCAATCAAGAAAAAACTATGTTTCTAACGCCTAGACTCTTTTATATATCGTCTGGATCATTCGGAAAACGTTACCCCTTTTAAATTGATCGGAACGGGCCCGTGTTATCGTAGTTTTGATAAAACGGCCTGAAAAAGGGTCTAAACGGCCAAATTTGGGCTCGGAAATTGCACCAATCTTTGGAACCGCTTTTGATATGTCGGCGCTCTCCCTTGGGGCTTTCCGAAAAGGCGCTGTGCGCGACGTGGTTTCATACGATGCAAAAGTTATGGCGTTTCAAAGGTACGAGGTTTTTTCGGCGCAAAAAGCAAAAACGAGTAAACTAAAACGTAAAAAGGGTTGCAACACGAGGACTTCCCGGAGGTCACCCATCCTAGTACTACTCTCGCCCATGCACGCTTAACTCGCGGAGTTCGATGGGATCCGGTGCATTAGTGCCGGTATGATCGCAACCGTTAGTAATTGTATCTTAATCGCTTATATCATTTGCCGTGTAGCGTTTAAACCACCGATGGGGCTCCAATCAAGAAAAAACTATGTTTCTAACGCCTAGACTTTTTATATATCGTCTGGATCATTCGGACAACGTTACCCCTTTTAAATTGATCGGAACGGACCCGTGTTATCGTAGTTTTGATAAAACGGCCCGAAAAAGGGTCTAAACGGCCAAATTTGGGCTCGGAAATTGCACCAATCTTTGGAACCGCCATTGATACGTCGGCGCTCTCCCTTGGGGCTTTCCGAAAAGGCGCTGTGCACGACGTGGTTTCATACGATGCAAAAGTTACGGCGTTTCAAAGGTACGAGGTTTTTTCGGCGCAAAAAGCAAAAACGAGTAAACTAAAACGTAAAAAGGGTTGCAACACGAGGACTTCCCGGAGGTCACCCATCCTAGTACTACTCTCGCCCAAGTACGCTTAACTCGCGGAGTTCGATGGGATCCGGTGCATTAGTGCCGGTATGATCGCAACCGTTAGTAATTGTATCTTAATCGCTTATATCATTTGCCGTGTAGCGTTTAAACCACCGATGTGGCTCCAATCAAGAAAAAACTATGTTTCTAACGCCTAGACTTTTTTATATATCGTCTGGATCATTCGGACAACGTTACCCCTTTTAAATTGATCGGAACTGATGTGCCCCAGTACATGGAGCCAAGCCAGCTTGAAGATCAGGAACCAGGCATGGAACCAGACCGATATGAACCAGGCCGATATGAAGAACCGAACGTCCCGGACATGTCGCCCAATGTACACTCCTCGGATCATACCTCACAATCTTGCCGAGCCGTGTACCGGATCGACCCACGGACATCCGGATCAAAACTTCAACAAGATTCTCGATCAAACGACCGAGCCGACCAAATTGGAAGTTATCCACGACGATCAACTCGATCTTCCAAGACCAACGGATCCGAGGCCGACCGAGGTTTCTCCCTTCGAACCATTTGGCCCGAACCACATGTGCCGATGGCCGTATTGAGGAATTGACCGGGCCCTTTGATCAGATTTCGCACTTTGATCGACTTGATTTCTCTAAGGCCAAGATTCTCAAGCTTTCAAGGGACTTAGGCCGCACTTGGACCGAATCAGTCCGTGAAGAACTTCCATCCGACCGTACTTACCGTACCGGGTGCGTGATACTCCTAACCGCGGCGCATGAAACATCGAGCATAGACCAAGTAGCCGAAAAGACCTAAAGCAGCCGAAGGGTCATCTTTTGCTAAGTCAACAATAATTTATGCGCCAACATTAAATTTTAGTCAAAGACTTCTTTTTCGATGCATTGTTTTCCACATCCCCTATTTATGTCTTTGACTAGAAAACCCTATAAGTATGTAGTCCTTTCATTGGAATGAGATATCGAATTTTGTAATCAACCTTTAGAGTTTCACTCTTTGTTCTTTGAAAGAACTTTTCTTGTTTCTTGGTGAGTCATATCCAAGCAAACACTCCTCAAATCGTTGGACTTGTGCGTCATATCAAGCAACGACGAGAGAACCTTCACTTGGTGGTCTTGTGCGTCATATCAAGCACCATTTGAAGTCGGGAATATCAAAGGCTTTTCCGCAACCTTTGTGCGACCCTTCAATCCATCTAGTTCTCCTTCCGGAGTCCATATCCTAAACCGTACCATTAGAGTGATCCGTTCCTAGGGTCCTTCAAGTGGTATCAGAGCCACTCTTTTGGTATTTTCTTATTCATTTCATCTTCTCATCTTCTCATCTTCTTTTTAAACACTTCTTATTCTACCTATCTTAAATCCGGGCCCCTCATTACCATCCGATTATAAAAAAAAAAAAAAAAAAAAAAAAAAAAAAAAAGAAAAGACAAAAGAAAAGAAAAGTTTCAAATTCATATTTACGGATTGGTGGTGGAAGAGAAAGCCTGCTGGCTGAGGAGAAATCCAGCCTTTGAGGTGGTTAAAACGGATTTCAAACACAAAATCTCTTATCTTTCTATCTTTAAGAAAATTCCCTTTTTGTTTGCTTAGACTTGTCCATTGGGATTCCTAGACTCGTTCTTCTTAGAACCTTGAGTGGAAACTCGTTTGTGAGATCACCAAAAATCCGAGGGAAACACTTGAGTGGGCGAGGATCAAACACTTGAGAGAGTGAGAAATTTTTATCTAACGTTTGTTGTTTTAAGAAATTTCAGGAACCATGAGTAGTGACGAAGAAAGAAACCGACCGGAAAACTCTAACCATGGATTATCTAACTTTCAAATGCGTGCTTTGAATGATTCTATGGCTAACATGATGAATGCAGGTTTAGAACAGATTCACCAAAGGCTTGATGAAGCTTCAAACCAGCCGACAAACTCATGATAGGACCGAAGCAAGAAGAGGACGCCCAAGTAGGCGCTACCGGTCCAACGATGAGATCAACGAGGAAGACTTCCAAGAGGATGAAGACCGATCAACCAACCGGCCTAGAGAGGTCAACAAAACCGAGAGCAAGGTGATTTCAATCCATTTGCTAGGAACGATAACGTTAATAATCACCTAGGTGGATTAAAACTGAAAATCCCAACTTTTAGTGGTAAAAACGATCCGGATGCCTTCCTTGAGTGGGAAAGAAAAATTGAATTGGTTTTTGATTGCCAAAACTTGGCTGAAATTAAAAAGGTTAGATTGGCTGCCACTGAATTCACGGGCTATGCTATTAATTTGTATGATCAAGTTGTGACTCATAGGAGGGAGAGCAGGTGAGAGGCCAATTGAGACATGGGCCGAGCTTTCCATGCCGATGAGGAAGCGATTTGTTCCTACTCACTACCACCGTGAACTACACCAGAAGCCGAGGCGTTTGCTTCAAGGCACCAAGTCCGTAGAAGACTACTACCAAGAGATGGAAGTCTTGATGATCAAAGCGGATGTAGAAGAGCCATTGGAAGCCACTATGGCACGATTTCTTTCAGACTCAACCGTGACATCCAAGATCGAATGGAGCTTCAAGAGTATGTTACTATTGAGCAGATGCTACACAAAGCCATCTTGATCGAACAACAAGTCAAAAGAAAAGGCTACTCAAAACCGACCTTTACTCCCAAACCGGCCTTTACTCCTAAACCAAGCTATCAAGACAAGGGTAAGTCGTCTACCACAACAAATAACGCTTTTAAAACTGATGCTCCTGCTCGTTTTGACAAAGGAAAGGCGGTAGAGACTTCCGGCCGAGCAAGAGACATTAGGTGTTTCAAATGTCAGGGCCTAGGACACTATGCCAAGGATTGCCCAAACCAACGTGTGATGATTCTCATGGAGAATGGTGACATCGAGTCTGAGGAGGAAGAGGAAAGTAAGGAAGATTTGGGTCCTATCTTTGATGAGGAGGAAGACGCTTTCGATTATCCCCATCACGGACCGCTTCTTGTTACTCGAAGATCATTAAGTGTACAACCCAAAACCAACGACAAAGAACAAAGGGAGAATCTCTTTCACTCTCGTTGTTTAATCTCTGAAAAAGTTTGTTCTTTGATCATTGATGGAGGTAGTTGCACTAACGTGGCTAGTGACACCCTTATAAAGAAACTTGGGCTCGTTACTCGGCCTCTTTCTCATCCTTTCAGGTTGGAATGGCTCAATGAGACCGGAGAACAATACGTCAAGGAACAAGTCACAATCCCTCTTACCATTGGACGATATGAGGATGAGGTCGTCGCAATGTTCTGCCCATGGACGCCCGCCATATCCTTTTGGGACGCCCGTGGCAATTTGATAAGAAAGTTGTTCATGATGGTTTCACCAACCGGCACTCTTTTGACCATAAAGGGAAAAAGATCACACTAGTACCGTTGACACCTTCGGAAGTTCACCAAGACCAGATCCAACTCAAAAAGAACCGGGACAAAGAGACCAAATCACCGAGCCAGAATCTTCTAAAAGAAACTCCAATTTCTTTATCAAAGAAAACCAGGTCGAAATCTCTTTACTCCCAAAAGCCATTTCTTTTACTTGTGTATAAAGAATCTTTGATGGTTTCATCTTCTGACCTTGCACCGGAGGTTCCGAGTGAGCTTTTAGATATTTTGCAGAATTTTTCTGATGTTTTTCCAGATGAAAATCCTAAGGGATTGCCACCAATACGAGGCATTGAGCATCAGATAGATTTTGTTCCAGGCGCATCTTTGCCGAACCGGCCAGCCTATCGTACCAATCCGGTGGAGACCAAGGAGCTTCAAAAACAGATTGGAGACCTTCTTGAGAAAGGCTATATCCGTGAAAGCCTCGGTCCCTTGTGCCGTGCCCGTACTACTTGTGCCCAAAAAGGATGGGACTTGGCGCATGTGTGTGGACTCGCCGCGCCATCAACAACATCACGGTAAAGTATAGGCATCCCATTCCTAGACTAGACGATATGCTAGATGAGTTGCATGGTTCATGTGTTTTATCTAAGATTGATTTGAAAAGTGGTTATCATAGGATTATATGAATGGCTTGTAATGCCATTTGGGCTTACTAATGCACCTAGTACTTTCATGCGGTTGATGAATCACGTCTTGAGATCCTTTATAGGTCATTTTGTTGTAGTTTACTTTGATGACATTCTTATTTATAGCAAAAACCTTGAAGATCATAGGAAGCACCTGAATTCTGTTCTTGAAATTCTTAGGAAAGAGAGACTCTTTGCAAATCTTGGTAAATGCTCTTTTGGAACAGATCACGTGGTGTTCTTAGGTTTTGTTGTAGGTATTGATGGACTTAGGGTGGACGAGGAAAAGGTCAAGGCCATCCGTGACTGGCCAAGTCCAACAACCGTGAGTGAAGTAAGAAGTTTCCATGGACTTGCTGGATTCTATAGGCGGTTTGTTCCAAACTTCAGTACCATTGCAGCCCCCATTGACCGAAGTAATCAAGAAGAATGTTGGATTCAAATGGGAACAAGATCCAAGAAGAGGCATTCCAGATTCTCAAAGGGAAGTTGACCCAAGCTCCTTTACTTGTACTTCCTGATTTTTCTAAAGCTTTTGAGATTGAATGTGATGCCTCGGGCGTGGGTATTGGTGCTGTTTTGATGCAGAAAAGAAGCCCATTGCCTACTTCAGTGTGAAAAGCTTGGAGGAGCCACGCTTAACTATCCCACTTATGACCAAGAGTTGTATGCTTTGGTGAGAGCTCTTCAAACGTGGCAACACTATCTTTGGCCAAAGGAGTTCATCATCCACACCGACCACCAATCTCTAAAACATCTCAAAGGTCAGCAAAAGTTGAACAAAAGGCATGCCCGTTGGGTAGAGTTCATTGAGACATTTCCATATGTCATAAAGTACAAGCAAGGTAAGGAAAACGTTGTGGCTGATGCCTTGTCTCGGAGGTATACTCTTCTCTCAGCCCTTGAAACTAAACTGCTTGGTTTTGAATTTATCAAGGACTTGTATGCAACCGATCCTGATTTCAAGGAGATTGTTCAAAAATGTTCCAAAACGGCTTATGGAAAATATTTTCAAAATTCTGGATTTTTATTCTTTGATAACCGTTTGTGTGTGCCCCAATGTTCCTTGAGGGAGTTGTTTCTTAGGGAAGCTCATGGCGGAGGACTCATGGGACACTTTGGAATAAAGAAAACTTACAAGGCAGTTTATGACCATTTCTATTGGCCAAGCTTGAAAAAGGATGTAGAAAGGATTTGTGATCGTTGTGTGGTTTGTAAGAAATCAAAGACTAAAGCATCAAATCACGGTTTGTACTCGGCCCTACCTATTCCTTCTCATCCATGGGTAGACATTTCTATGGATTTTGTGCTTGGTTTGCCTAGATCAAAAAGCTGGACGAGATTCTATCTTTGTGGTTGTAGATAGATTTTCGAAAATGGCTCATTTCATTCCATGCCATAAAACCGATGATGTTGTTCAAGTTGCCGATTTATTCTTTAGAGAAATAGTTAGGTTGCATGGAATGCCTAGGACCATTGTTTCTGATCGTGATGCTAAGTTCCTTAGTTATTTTTGGAAAACTTTATGGTCTAAGTTAGGAACAAGATTGATGTTCTCAACAACTTGTCATCCTCAAACCGATGGTCAAACCGAGGTTGTGAATCGGACTTTATCCGCATTACTTAGATCATTGGTTAAAAATAATCTTAGACTTTGGGAAGAATGTTTACCTCATGTGGAATTTGCTTATAATCATGCTATGCATTCTATTACCAAGTTCTCTCCTTTTGAGGTTGTTTACGGGTTTAATCCTTTATCTCCACTTGATCTTTTACCTTTGCCTTTAAGTGAAAGAGTTAGCACATATGGTAAAAGGAAGGCTGATACTATCAAGAAGCTGCATGAGCAAGTTCATGCCAACATTAAAACCTGAACCGAAAGCTACAAGAAATATGCCGACAAGAAAAGAAAGGAGGTGGTTATCAAGGAAGGTGATCTTGTTTGGGTCCACCTACGGAAAGAACGGTTTCCAGAAGAAAGAAAGTCAAAACTCATGCCTAGGGTTGATGGTCCATTTCAGATCCTTAGGAAGATCAACGACAACGCTTATCAACTTGATTTACAAGGTAAGTATGACATTTCTTCAAGCTTTAATGTTGCTGATCTTTCTCCGTTTCATGTAGATGATCCGGATTTGTGGGAAAATCCTTTTAAAGAAGGAGGGGATGATGTGCCCCAGTACATGGAGCCAAGCCAGCTTGAAGATCAGGAACCAGGCATGGAACCAGACCGATATGAACCAGGCCGATATGAAGAACGAACGTCCCGACATGTCGCCCAATGTACACTCCTCGGATCATACCTCACAATCTTGCCGAGCCGTGTACCGGATCGACCCACGGACATCCGGATCAAAACTTCAACAAGATTCTCGATCAAACGACCGAGCCGACCAAATTGGAAGTTATCCACGACGATCAACTCGATCTTCCAAGACCAACGGATCCGAGGCCGACCGAGGTTTCTCCCTTCGAACCATTTGGCCCGAACCACATGTGCTGATGGCCGTATTGAGGAATTGACCGGCCCTTTGATCAGATTTCGCACTTTGATCGACTTGATTTCTCTAAGGCCAAGATTCTCAAGCTTTCAAGGGACTTAGGCCGCACTTGGACTGAATCAGTCCGTGAAGAACTTCCATCCGACCGTACTTACCGTACCGGGTGCGTGATACTCCTAACCGCGGCGCATGAAACATCGAGCATAGACCAAGTAGCCGAAAAGACCTAAAGCAGCCGAAGGGTCATCTTTTGCTAAGTCAACAATAATTTCCGCGCCAACATTAAATTTTAGTCAAAGACTTCTTTTTCGATGCATTGTTTTCCACATCCCCTATTTATGTCTTTGACTAGAAAACCCTATAAGTATGTAGTCCTTTCATTGGAATGAGATATCGAATTTTGTAATAACCTTTTAGAGTTTCACTCTTTGTTCTTTGAAAGAACTTTTCTTGTTTCTTGGTGAGTCATATCCAAGCAAACACTCCTCAAATCGTTGGACTTGTGCGTCATATCAAGCAACGACGAGAGAACCTTCACTTGGTGGTCTTGTGCGTCATATCAAGCACCATTTGAAGTCGGGAATATCAAAGGCCTTTCCGCAAACTTTGTGCGACCCTTCAATCCATCTAGTTCTCCTTCCGGAGTCCATATCCTAAACCGTACCATTAGAGTGATCCGTTCCTAGGGTCCTTCGAAAACGTACCCGTGTTATCGTAGTTTTGATAAAACGGCCCGAAAAAGGGTCTAAACGGCCAAATTTGGGCTCGAAAATTGCACCAATCTTTGGACCCGCCATTGATACGTCGGCGCTCTCCCTTGGGGCTTTCCGAAAAGGCGCCGTGCGCGACGTGGTTTCATACGATGCAAAAGTTACGGCGTTTCAAAGGTACGAGGTTTTTTCGGCGCAAAAAGCAAAAACGAGTAAACTAAAACGTAAAAAGGGTTGCAACACGAGGACTTCCCGGGAGGTCACCCATCCTAGTACTACTCTCGCCCAAGCACGCTTAATCGCGGAGTTCGATGGGATCCGGTGCATTAGTGCCGGTATGATCGCAACCGTTAGTAATTGTATCTTAATCGCTTATATCATTTGCCGTGTAGCGTTTAAACCACCGATGGGGCTCCAATCAAGAAAAACTATGTTTCTAACGCCTAGACTTTTTTATATATCGTCTGGATCATTCGGAAAACGTTACCCCTTTTAAATTGATCGGAACGGGCCCATGTTATCGTAGTTTTGATAAAACGGCCCGAAAAAGGGTCTAAACGGCCAAATTTGGGCTCGGAAATTGCACCAATCTTTGGAACCGCCATTGATACGTCGGCGTTCTCCTTGGGGCTTTCCGAAAAGGCGCTGTGCGCGACGTGGTTTCATACGATGCAAAAGTTACGACGTTTCAAAGGTACGAGGTTTTTTCGGCTCAAAAAGCAAAAACGAGTAAACTAAAACGTAAAAAGGGTTGCAACACGAGGACTTCCCGGGAGGTCACCCATCCTAGTACTACTCTCGCCCAAGCACGCTTAACTCGCGGAGTTCGATGGGATCCGGTGCATTAGTGCCGGTATGATCGCAACCGTTAGTAATTGTATCTTAATCGCTTATATCATTTGCCGTGTAGCGTTTAAACCACCGATGGGGCTCCAATCAAGAAAAACTATGTTTCTAACGCCTAGAATTTTTTTATATCGTCCGGATCATTCGGAAAACGTTACCCCTTTTAAATTGATCGGAACGGGCCCGTGTTATCGTAGTTTTGATAAAACGGCCCGAAAAAGGGTCTAAACGGCCAAATTTGGGCTCGGAAATTGCACCAATCTTTGGAACCGCCATTGATACGTCGGCGCTCTCCCTTGGGGCTTTCCGAAAAGGCGCCGTGCGCGACGTGGTTTCATACGATGCAAAAGTTACGGCGTTTCAAAGGTACGAGGTTTTTTCGGCTCAAAAAGCAAAAACGAGTAAACTAAAACGTAAAAAGGGTTGCAACACGAGGACTTCCCGGAGGTCACCCATCCTAGTACTACTCTCGCCCAAGCACGCTTAACTGCGGAGTTCTGATAGGATCCGGTGCATTAGTGCTGGTATGATCGCAACCGTTAGTAATTGTATCTTAATCGCTTATATCATTTGCCGTGTAGCGTTTAAACCACCGATGGGGCTCCAATCAAGAAAAAACTATGTTTCTAACGCCTAGACTTTTTTGTATATCGTCTGGATCATTCGGACAATGTTACCCCTTTTAAATTGATCGGAACGGGCCCGTGTTATCGTAGTTTTGATAAAACGGCTCGAAAAAGGGTCTAAACGGCCAAATTTGGGCTCGGAAATTGCACCAATCTTTGGAACCGCCATTGATACGTCGGCGCTCTCCCTTGGGGCTTTTCGAAAAGGCGCTGTGCGTGACGTGGTTTCATACGATGCAAAAGTTACGGCGTTTCAAAGGTACGAGGTTTTTTCGGCTCAAAAAGCAAAAACGAGTAAACTAAAACGTAAAAAGGGTTGCAACACGAGGACTTCCCGGGAGGTCACCCATCCTAGTACTACTCTCGCCCAAGCACGCTTAACTGCGGATTTCTGATGGGATTCGGTGCATTAGTGCTGGTATGATCGCAACCGTTAGTAATTGTATCTTAATCGCTTATATCATTTGCCGTGTAGCGTTTAAACCACCGATGTGGCTCCAATCAAGAAAAAACTATGTTTCTAACGCCTAGACTTTTTTATCATTCGGAAAGGATCATTCGGACAACGTTACCCCTTTTAAATTGATCGGAACGGACCCGTGTTATCGTAGTTTTGATAAAACGGCCCGAAAAAGTGTCTAAACGGCCAAATTTGGGCTTGGAAATTGCACCAATCTTTGGAACCGCTTTTGATACGTCGGCGCTCTCCCTTGGGGCTTTCCGAAAAGGCGCTGTGCGCGACGTGGTTTCATACGATGCAAAAGTTACGGCGTTTCAAAGGTACGAGGTTTTTTCGGCGCAAAAAGCAAAAACGAGTAAACTAAAACGTAAAAAGGGTTTCAACACGAGGACTTCCCGGGAGGTCACCCATCCTAGTACTACTCTCGCCCAAGCACGCTTAACTGCAGAGTTCTGATGGGATCCGGTGTATTAGTGCTGGTATGATCGCAACCGTTAGTAATTGTATCTTAATCGCTTATATCATTTGCCGTGTAGCGTTTAAACCACCGATGGGGCTCCAATCAAGAAAAAACTATGTTTCTAACGCCTAGACTTTTTTATATATCGTCTGGATCATTCGGACAACGTTACCCCTTTTAAATTGATCGGAACGGGCCCGTGTTATCGTAGTTTTGATAAAACGGCCCGAAAAAGGGTCTAAACGGCCAAATTTGGGCTCGGAAATTGCACCAATTTTTGGAACCGCTATTGATATGTCGGCGCTCTCCCTTGGGGCTTTCCGAAAAGGCGTTGTACGCGACGTGGTTTCATACGATGCAAAAGTTACGGCGTTTCAAAGGTACGAGGTTTTTTCGGCGCAAAAGCAAAAACGAGTAAACTAAAACGTAAAAAGGGTTGCAACACGAGGACTTCCCGGGAGGTCACCCATCCTAGTACTACTCTCGCCCAAGCACGCTTAATTGCGGAGTTCTGATGGGATCCGGTGCATTAGTGCTGGTATGATCGCAACCGTTAGTAATTGTATCTTAATCGCTTATATCATTTGCCGTGTAGCGTTTAAACCACCGATGGGGCTCCAATCAAGAAAAAACTATGTTTCTAACGCCTAGACTTTTTTATGGTCTAAGTTAGGAACAAGATTAGGAACAAGATTGATGTTCTCAACAACTTGTCATCCTCAAACTGATGGTCAAACTGAGGTTGTGAATCGGACTTTATCCGCATTACTTAGATCATTGGTTAAAAATAATCTTAGACTTTGGGAAGAATGTTTACCTCATGTGGAATTTGCTTATAATCATGCTATGCATTCTATTACCAAGTTCTCTCCTTTTGAGGTTGTTTACGGGTTTAATCCTTTATCTCCACTTGATCTTTTACCTTTGCCTTTAAGTGAAAGAGTTAGCACAGATGGTAAAAGGAAGGCTGATACTATCAAGAAGCGCATGAGCAAGTTCATGCCAACATTAAAACCTGAACCGAAAGCTACAAGAAATATGCCGACAAGAAAAGAAAGGAGGTGGTTATCAAGGAAGGTGATCTTGTTTGGGTCCACCTACGGAAAGAACGGTTTCAGAAGAAAGAAAGTCAAAACTCATGCCTAGGGTTGATGGTCCATTTCGATCCTTAGGAAGATCAACGACAACGCTTATCAACTTGATTTACAAGGTAAGTATGACATTTCTTCAAGCTTTAATGTTGCCGATCTTTCTCCGTTTCATGTAGATGATCCGGATTTTTGGGCAAATCCTTTTAAAGAAGGAGGGGATGATGTGCCCCAGTACATGGAGCCAAGCCGGCTTGAAGATCAGTAACCAGGCATGGAACCAGACCGATATGAACCAGGCCGATATGAAGAACAGAACGTCCCGGACATGTCAGCCAATGTACACTCCTCGGATCATACCTCACAATCTTGCCGAGCCGTGTACCGGATCGACCCACGGACATCCGGATCAAAACTTCAACAAGATTCTCGATCAAACGACCGAGCCGACCAAATTGGAAGTTATCCACGACGATCAACTCGATCTTCCAAGACCAACGGATCCGAGGCCGACCGAGGTTTCTCCTTCTGAACCATTTGGCCCGAACCACATGTGCCGATGGCCGTATTGAGGAATTGACCGGGCCCTTTGATCAGATTTCGCACTTTGATCGACTTGATTTCTCTAAGGCCAAGATTCTCAAGCTTTCAAGGGACTTAGGCCGCACTTGGACTGAATCGTCCGTGAAGAACTTCCATCCGACCGTACTTACCGTACCGGGTGCGTGATACTCCTAACCGCGGCGCATGAAACATCGAGCATAGACCAAGTAGCCGAAAAGACCTAAAGCAGCCGAAGGGTCATCTTTTGCTAAGTCAACAATAATTTTCGCGCCAACATTAAATTTTAGTCAAAGACTTCTTTTTCGATGCATTGTTTTCCACATCCCCTATTTATGTCTTTGACTAGAAAACCCTATAAGTATGTAGTCCTTTCATTGGAATGAGATATCGAATTTTGTAATAACCTTTAGAGTTTCACTCTTTGTTCTTTGAAAGAACTTTTCTTGTTTCTTGGTGAGTCATATCCAAGCAAACACTCCTCAAATCGTTGGACTTGTGCGTCATATCAAGCAACGACGAGAGAACCTTCACTTGGTGGTCTTGTGCGTCATATCAAGCACCATTTGAAGTCGGGAATATCAAAGGCCTTTCCGCAAACTTTGTGCGACCCTTCAATCCATCTAGTTCTCCTTCCGGAGTCCATATCCTAAACCGTACCATTAGAGTGATCCGTTCCTAGGGTCCTTCGAGAACAGTACCCGTGTTATCGTAGTTTTGATAAAACGGCCCGAAAAAGGGTCTAAACGGCCAAATTTGGGCTCAAAAATTGCACCAATCTTTGGACCCGCCATTGATACGTCGGCGCTCTCCCTTTGGGGCTTTCCGAAAAGGCGCTGTGCGCGACGTGGTTTCATACGATGCAAAAGTTACGGCGTTTCAAAGGTACGAGGTTTTTTCGGCGCAAAAAGCAAAAACGAGTAAACTAAAACGTAAAAAGGGTTGCAACACGAGGACTTCCCGGGAGGTCACCCATCCTAGTACTACTCTCGCCCAAGCACGCTTAACTGCGGAGTTCTGATGGGATCCGGTGCATTAGTGCTGGTATGATCGCAACCGTTAGTAATTGTATCTTAATCGCTTATATCATTTGCCGTGTAGCGTTTAAACCACCGATGGGGCTCCAATCAAGAAAAAACTATGTTTCTAACGCCTAGACTTTTTTATATATCGTCTAAGTTAGGAACAAGATTGATGTTCTCAACAACTTGTCATCCTCAAACTGATGGTCAAACTGAGGTTGTGAATCGGACTTTATCCGCATTACTTAGATCATTGGTTAAAAATAATCTTAGACTTTGGGAAGAATGTTTACCTCATGTGGAATTTGCTTATAATCATGCTATGCATTCTATTACCAAGTTCTCTCCTTTTGAGGTTGTTTACGGGTTTAATCCTTTATCTCCACTTGATCTTTTACCTTTGCCTTTAAGTGAAAGAGTTAGCACAGATGGTAAAAGGAAGGCTGATACTATCAAGAAGCTGCATGAGCAAGTTCATGCCAACATTAAAACCTGAACCGAAAGCTACAAGAAATATGCCGACAAGAAAAGAAAGGAGGTGGTTATCAAGGAAGGTGATCTTGTTTGGGTCCACCTACGGAAAGAACGGTTTCCAGAAGAAAGAAAGTCAAAACTCATGCCTAGGGTTGATGGTCCATTTCAGATCCTTAGGAAGATCAACGACAACGCTTATCAACTTGATTTACAAGGTAAGTATGACATTTCTTCAAGCTTTAATGTTGCTGATCTTTCTCCGTTTCATGTAGATGATCCGGATTTGTGGGAAAATCCTTTTAAAGAAGGAGGGGATGATGTGCCCCAAGACATGGAGCCAAGCCGCTTGAAGATCAGGAACCGGCATGGAACGGACCGATATGAACCAGGCCGATATGAAGAACAGAACGTCCCGGACATGTCAGCCAATGTACACTCCTCGGATCATACCTCACAATCTTGCCGAGCCGTGTACCGGATCGACCCACGGACATCCGGATCAAAACTTCAACAAGATTCTCGATCAAACGACCGAGCCGACCAAATTGGAAGTTATCCACGACGATCAACTCGATCTTCCAAGACCAACGGATCCGAGGCCGACCGAGGTTTCTCCCTTCGAACCATTTGGCCCGAACCACATGTGCTGATGGCCGTATTGAGGAATTGACCGGGCCCTTTGATCAGATTTCGCACTTTGATCGACTTGATGGTCTAAGTTAGCGAGGGTTGAAGGTTCAATTATTTCCCAAAGCATAAACGAAGAGAGATCTAACTTAGCTGGGTACTACTTTCCACCACAAACCCAAACAAAGATTGATGTTCTCAACAACTTGTCATCCTCAAACTGATGGTCAAACTGAGGTTGTGAATCGGACTTTATCCGCATTACTTAGATCATTGGTTAAAAATAATCTTAGACTTTGGGAAGAATGTTTACCTCATGTGGAATTTGCTTATAATCATGCTATGCATTCTATTACCAAGTTCTCTCCTTTTGAGGTTGTTTACGGGTTTAATCCTTTATCTCCACTTGATCTTTTACCTTTGCCTTTAAGTGAAAGAGTTAGCACAGATGGTAAAAGGAAGGCTCTGATACTATCAAGAAGCCGCATGAGCAAGTTCATGCCAACATTAAAACCCGAACCGAAAGCTACAAGAAATATGCCGACAAGAAAAGAAAGGAGGTGGTTATCAAGGAAGGTGATCTTGTTTGGGTCCACCTACGGAAAGAACGGTTTCCAGAAGAAAGAAAGTCAAAACTCATGCCTAGGGTTGATGGTCCATTTCGGATCCTTAGGAAGATCAACGACAACGCTTATCAACTTGATTTACAAGGTAAGTATGACATTTCTTCAAGCTTTAATGTTGCCGATCTTTCTCCGTTTCATGTAGATGATCCGGATTTGTGGGAAAATCCTTTTAAAGAAGGAGGGGATGATGTGCCCCGTACATGGAGCCAAGCCGGCGGCTTGAAGATCGGGAACCAGGCATGGAACCAGACCGATATGAACCAGGCCGATATGAAGAACAGAACGTCCCGGACATGTCAGCCAATGTACACTCCTCGGATCATACCTCACAATCTTGCCGAGCCGTGTACCGGATCGACCCACGGACATCCGGATCAAAACTTCAACAAGATTCTCGATCAAACGACCGAGCCGACCAAATTGGAAGTTATCCACGACGATCAACTCGATCTTCCAAGACCAACGGATCCGAGGCCGACCGAGGTTTCTCCCTTTCCGAACCATTTGGCCCGAACCACATGTGCTGATGGCCGTATTGAGGAATTGACCGGGCCCTTTGATCAGATTTCGCACTTTGATCGACTTGATTTCTCTAAGGCCAAGATTCTCAAGCTTTCAAGGGACTTAGGCCGCACTTGACCGAATCAGTCCGTGAAGAACTTCCATCCGACCGTACTTACCGTACGGGTGCGTGATACTCCTAACCGCGGCGTATGAAACATCGAGCATAGACCAAGTAGCCGAAAAGACCTAAAGCAGCCGAAGGGTCATCTTTTGCTAAGTCAACAATAATTTCCGCGCCAACATTAAATTTTAGTCAAAGACTTCTTTTTCGATGCATTGTTTTCCACATCCCCTATTTATGTCTTTGACTAGAAAACCCTATAAGTATGTAGTCCTTTCATTGGAATGAGATATCGAATTTTGTAATAACCTTTAGAGTTTCACTCTTTGTTCTTTGAAAGAACTTTTCTTGTTTCTTGGTGAGTCATATCCAAGCAAACACTCCTCAAATCGTTGGACTTGTGCGTCATATCAAGCAACGACGAGAGAACCTTCACTTGGTGGTCTTGTGCGTCATATCAAGCACCATTTGAAGTCGGGAATATCAAAGGCCTTTCCGCAAACTTTGTGCGACCCTTCAATCCATCTAGTTCTCCTTCCGGAGTCCATATCCTAAACCGTACCATTAGAGTGATCCGTTCCTAGGGTCCTTCAGGAACAGACCCGTGTTATCGTAGTTTTGATAAAACGGCCCGAAAAAGGGTCTAAACGGCCAAATTTGGGCTCGAAAATTGCACCAATCTTTGGACCCGCCATTGATACGTCGGCGCTCTCCCTTGGGGCTTTCCGAAAAGGCGCTGTGCGCGACGTGGTTTCATACGATGCAAAAGTTACGGCGTTTCAAAGGTACGAGGTTTTTTCGGCGCAAAAAGCAAAAACGAGTAAACTAAAACGTAAAAAGGGTTGCAACACGAGGACTTCCCGGGAGGTCACCCATCCTAGTACTACTCTCGCCCAAGCACGCTTAACTCGCGGAGTTCGATGGGATCCGGTGCATTAGTGCCGGTATGATCGCAACCGTTAGTAATTGTATCTTAATCGCTTATATCATCATTTGCCGTGTAGCGTTTAAACCACCGATGGGGCTCCAATCAAGAAAAAACTATGTTTCTAACGCCTAGACTTTTTTATATATCGTCTGGATCATTCGGAAAACGTTACCCCTTTTAAATTGATCGGAACGGGCCCATGTTATCGTAGTTTTGATAAAACGGCCCGAAAAAGGGTCTAAACGGCCAAATTTGGGCTCGGAAATTGCACCAATCTTTGGAACCGCCATTGATACGTCGGCGTTCTCCCTTGGGGGCTTTCCGAAAAGGCGCCGTGCGCGACGTGGTTTCATACGATGCAAAAGTTACGGCGTTTCAAAGGTACGAGGTTTTTTCGGCTCAAAAAGCAAAAACGAGTAAACTAAAACGTAAAAAGGGTTGCAACACGAGGACTTCCCGGAGGTCACCCATCCTAGTACTACTCTCGCCCAAGCACGCTTAATGCGGAGTTCGATGGGATCCGGTGCATTAGTGCTTGGTATGATCGCAACCGTTAGTAATTGTATCTTAATCGCTTATATCATTTGCCGTGTAGCGTTTAAACCACCGATGGGGCTCCAATCAAGAAAAAACTATGTTTCTAACGCCTAGAATTTTTTTTATATCGTCTGGATCATTCGGAAAACGTTACCCCTTTTAAATTGATCGGAACGGGCCCGTGTTATCGTAGTTTTGATAAAACGGCCCGAAAAAGGGTCTAAACGGCCAAATTTGGGCTCGGAAATTGCACCAATCTTTGGAACCGCCATTGATACGTCGGCGCTCTCCCTTGGGGCTTTCCGAAAAGGCGCTGTGCGCGACGTGGTTTCATACGATGCAAAAGTTACGGCGTTTCAAAGGTACGAGGTTTTTTCGGCTCAAAAAGCAAAAACGAGTAAACTAAAACGTAAAAAGGGTTGCAACACGAGGACTTCCCGGGAGGTCACCCATCCTAGTACTACTCTCGCCCAAGCACGCTTAATCTGCGGAGTTCGATAGGATCCGGTGCATTAGTGCTTGGTATGATCGCAACCGTTAGTAATTGTATCTTAATCGCTTATATCATTTGCCGTGTAGCGTTTAAACCACCGATGGGGCTCCAATCAAGAAAAAACTATGTTTCTAACGCCTAGACTTTTTTATATATCGTCTAAGTTAGGAACAAGATTGATGTTCTCAACAACTTGTCATCCTCAAACCGATGGTCAAGCGAGGTTGTGAATCGGACTTTATCCGCATTACTTAGATCATTGGTTAAAAATAATCTTAGACTTTGGGAAGAATGTTTACCTCATGTGGAATTTGCTTATAATCATGCTATGCATTCTATTACCAAGTTCTCTCCTTTTGAGGTTGTTTACGGGTTTAATCCTTTATCTCCACTTGATCTTTTACCTTTGCCTTTAAGTGAAAGAGTTAGCACGGATGGTAAAAGGAAGGCTGATACTATCAAGAAGCCGCATGAGCAAGTTCATGCCAACATTAAAACCCGAACCGAAAGCTACAAGAAATATGCCGACAAGAAAAGAAAGGAGGTGGTTATCAAGGAAGGTGATCTTGTTTGGGTCCACCTACGGAAAGAACGGTTTCCGGAAGAAAGAAAGTCAAAACTCATGCCTAGGGTTGATGGTCCATTTCGATCCTTAGGAAGATCAACGACAACGCTTATCAACTTGATTTACAAGGTAAGTATGACATTTCTTCAAGCTTTAATGTTGCCGATCTTTCTCCGTTTCATGTAGATGATCCGGATTTGTGGGAAAATCCTTTTAAAGAAGGAGGGGATGATGTGCCCCAAGTACATGGAGCCAAGCCGGCTTGAAGATCGGGAACCGGCATGGAACCGGACCGATATGAACCAGGCCGATATGAAGAACGAACGTCCCGGACATGTCGCCCAATGTACACTCCTCGGATCATACCTCACAATCTTGCCGAGCCGTGTACCGGATCGACCCACGGACATCCGGATCAAAACTTCAACAAGATTCTCGATCAAACGACCGAGCCGACCAAATTGGAAGTTATCCACGACGATCAACTCGATCTTCCAAGACCAACGGATCCGAGGCCGACCGAGGTTTCTCCCTTCTGAACCATTTGGCCCGAACCACATGTGCTGATGGCCGTATTGAGGAATTGACCGGGCCCTTTGATCAGATTTCGCACTTTGATCGACTTGATGGTCTAAGTTAGCGAGGGTTGAAGGTTCAATTATTGCCCAAAGCATAAACGAAGAGAGATCTAACTTAGCTGGGTACTACTTTCCACCACAAACCCAAACAAAGATTGATGTTCTCAACAACTTGTCATCCTCAAATTGATGGTCAAACGAGGTTGTGAATCGGACTTTATCCGCATTACTTAGATCATTGGTTAAAAATAATCTTGGACTTTGGGAAGAATGTTTACCTCATGTGGAATTTGCTTATAATCATGCTATGCATTCTATTACCAAGTTCTCTCCTTTTGAGGTTGTTTACGGGTTTAATCCTTTATCTCCACTTGATCTTTTACCTTTGCCTTTAAGTGAAAGAGTTAGCACAGATGGTAAAAGGAAGGCTGATACTATCAAGAAGCTGCATGAGCAAGTTCATGCCAACATTAAAACCTGAACCGAAAGCTACAAGAAATATGCCGACAAGAAAAGAAAGGAGGTGGTTATCAAGGAAGGTGATCTTGTTTGGGTCCACCTACGGAAAGAACGGTTTCCAGAAGAAAGAAAGTCAAAACTCATGCCTAGGGTTGATGGTCCATTTCAGATCCTTAGGAAGATCAACGACAACGCTTATCAACTTGATTTACAAGGTAAGTATGACATTTCTTCAAGCTTTAATGTTGCTGATCTTTCTCCGTTTCATGTAGATGATCCGGATTTGTGGGAAAATCCTTTTAAAGAAGGAGGGGATGATGTGCCCCAGTACATGGAGCCAAGCCAGCTTGAAGATCAGGAACCAGGCATGGAACCAGACCGATATGAACCAGGCCGATATGAAGAACAGAACGTCCCGGACATGTCAGCCAATGTACACTCCTCGGATCATACCTCACAATCTTGCCGAGCCGTGTACCGGATCGACCCACGGACATCCGGATCAAAACTTCAACAAGATTCTCGATCAAACGACCGAGCCGACCAAATTGGAAGTTATCCACGACGATCAACTCGATCTTCCAAGACCAACGGATCCGAGGCCGACCGAGGTTTCTCCCTTCTGAACCATTTGGCCCGAACCACATGTGCTGATGGCCGTATTGAGGAATTGACCGGGCCCTTTGATCAGATTTCGCACTTTGATCGACTTGATTTCTCTAAGGCCAAGATTCTCAAGCTTTCAAGGGACTTAGGCCGCACTTGGACTGAATCCGTCCGTGAAGAACTTCCATCCGACCGTACTTACCGTACCGGGTGCGTGATACTCCTAACCGCGGCGTATGAAACATCGAGCATAGACCAAGTAGCCGAAAAGACCTAAAGCAGCCGAAGGGTCATCTTTTGCTAAGTCAACAATAATTTCCGCGCCAACATTAAATTTTAGTCAAAGACTTCTTTTTCGATGCATTGTTTTCCACATCCCCTATTTATGTCTTTGACTAGAAAACCCTATAAGTATGTAGTCCTTTCATTGGAATGAGATATCGAATTTTGTAATAACCTTTAGAGTTTCACTCTTTGTTCTTTGAAAGAACTTTTCTTGTTTCTTGGTGAGTCATATCCAAGCAAACACTCCTCAAATCGTTGGACTTGTGCGTCATATCAAGCAACGACGAGAGAACCTTCACTTGGTGGTCTTGTGCGTCATATCAAGCACCATTTGAAGTCGGGAATATCAAAGGCCTTTCCGCAAACTTTGTGCGACCCTTCAATCCATCTAGTTCTCCTTCCGGAGTCCATATCCTAAACCGTACCATTAGAGTGATCCGTTCCTAGGGTCCTTCGGAGAACGTACCCGTGTTATCGTAGTTTTGATAAAACGGCCCGAAAAAGGGTCTAAACGGCCAAATTTGGGCTCGAAAATTGCACCAATCTTTGGACCCGCCATTGATACGTCGGCGCTCTCCCTTGGGGCTTTCCGAAAAGGCGCTGTGCGCGACGTGGTTTCATACGATGCAAAAGTTACGGCGTTTCAAAGGTACGAGGTTTTTTCGGCGCAAAAAGCAAAAACGAGTAAACTAAAACGTAAAAAGGGTTGCAACACGAGGACTTCCCGGGAGGTCACCCATCCTAGTACTACTCTCGCCCAAGCACGCTTAACTGCGGAGTTCTGATGGGATCCGGTGCATTAGTGCTGGTATGATCGCAACCGTTAGTAATTGTATCTTAATCGCTTATATCATTTGCCGTGTAGCGTTTAAACCACCGATGGGGCTCCAATCAAGAAAAAACTATGTTTCTAACGCCTAGACTTTTTTATATATCGTCCTGGATCATTCGGAAAACGTTACCCCTTTTAAATTGATCGGAACGGGCCCATGTTATCGTAGTTTTGATAAAACGGCCCGAAAAAGGGTCTAAACGGCCAAATTTGGGCTCGGAAATTGCACCAATCTTTGGAACCGCCATTGATACGTCGGCGTTCTCCCTTGGGGCTTTCCGAAAAGGCGCTGTGCGCGACGTGGTTTCATACGATGCAAAAGTTACGGCGTTTCAAAGGTACGAGGTTTTTTCGGCTCAAAAAGCAAAAACGAGTAAACTAAAACGTAAAAAGGGTTGCAACACGAGGACTTCCCGGGAGGTCACCCATCCTAGTACTACTCTCGCCCAAGCACGCTTAACTGCGGAGTTCTGATAGGATCCGGTGCATTAGTGCTGGTATGATCGCAACCGTTAGTAATTGTATCTTAATCGCTTATATCATTTGCCGTGTAGCGTTTAAACCACCGATGGGGCTCCAATCAAGAAAAAACTATGTTTCTAACGCCTAGACTTTTTTATATATCGTCTAAGTTAGGAACAAGATTGATGTTCTCAACAACTTGTCATCCTCAAACCGATGGTCAAACCGAGGTTGTGAATCGGACTTTATCCGCATTACTTAGATCATTGGTTAAAAATAATCTTAGACTTTGGGAAGAATGTTTACCTCATGTGGAATTTGCTTATAATCATGCTATGCATTCTATTACCAAGTTCTCTCCTTTTGAGGTTGTTTACGGGTTTAATCCTTTATCTCCACTTGATCTTTTACCTTTGCCTTTAAGTGAAAGAGTTAGCACAGATGGTAAAAGGAAGGCTGATACTATCAAGAAGCTGCATGAGCAAGTTCATGCCAACATTAAAACCTGAACCGAAAGCTACAAGAAATATGCCGACAAGAAAAGAAAGGAGGTGGTTATCAAGGAAGGTGATCTTGTTTGGGTCCACCTACGGAAAGAACGGTTTCCAGAAGAAAGAAAGTCAAAACTCATGCCTAGGGTTGATGGTCCATTTCAGATCCTTAGGAAGATCAACGACAACGCTTATCAACTTGATTTACAAGGTAAGTATGACATTTCTTCAAGCTTTAATGTTGCTGATCTTTCTCCGTTTCATGTAGATGATCCGGATTTGTGGGAAAATCCTTTTAAAGAAGGAGGGGATGATGTGCCCCAGTACATGGAGCCAAGCCAGCTTGAAGATCAGGAACCAGGCATGGAACCGACCGATATGAACCAGGCCGATATGAAGAACGAACGTCCCGGACATGTCAGCCAATGTACACTCCTCGGATCATACCTCACAATCTTGCCGAGCCGTGTACCGGATCGACCCACGGACATCCGGATCAAAACTTCAACAAGATTCTCGATCAAACGACCGAGCCGACCAAATTGGAAGTTATCCACGACGATCAACTCGATCTTCCAAGACCAACGGATCCGAGGCCGACCGAGGTTTCTCCCTTTCGAACCATTTGGCCCGAACCACATGTGCCGATGGCCGTATTGAGGAATTGACCGGGCCCTTTGATCAGATTTCGCACTTTGATCGACTTGATGGTCTAAGTTAGCGAGGGTTGAAGGTTCAATTATTGCCCAAAGCATAAACGAAGAGAGATCTAACTTAGCTGGGTACTACTTTCCACCACAAACCCAAACAAAGATTGATGTTCTCAACAACTTGTCATCCTCAAATTGATGGTCAAACTGAGGTTGTGAATCGGACTTTATCCGCATTACTTAGATCATTGGTTAAAAATAATCTTGGACTTTGGGAAGAATGTTTACCTCATGTGGAATTTGCTTATAATCATGCTATGCATTCTATTACCAAGTTCTCTCCTTTTGAGGTTGTTTACGGGTTTAATCCTTTATCTCCACTTGATCTTTTACCTTTGCCTTTAAGTGAAAGAGTTAGCACAGATGGTAAAAGGAAGGCTGATACTATCAAGAAGCTGCATGAGCAAGTTCATGCCCAACATTAAAACCTGAACCGAAAGCTACAAGAAATATGCCGACAAGAAAAGAAAGGAGGTGGTGGTTATCAAGGAAGGTGATCTTGTTTGGGTCCACCTACGGAAAGAACGGTTTCCGAGAAGAAAGAAAGTCAAAACTCATGCCTAGGGTTGATGGTCCATTTTCAGATCCTTAGGAAGATCAACGACAACGCTTATCAACTTGATTTACAAGGTAAGTATGACATTTCTTCAAGCTTTAATGTTGCCGATCTTTCTCCGTTTCATGTAGATGATCCGGATTTGTGGGGAAAATCCTTTTAAAGAAGGAGGGGATGATGTGCCCCAAGACATGGAGCCAAGCCGGCTTGAAGATCGGGGAACCGGGCATGGAACCAGACCGATATGAACCAGGCCGATATGAAGACAGAACGTCCCGGACATGTCGACCAATGTACACTCCTCGGATCATACCTCACAATCTTGCCGAGCCGTGTACCGGATCGACCCACGGACATCCGGATCAAAACTTCAACAAGATTCTCGATCAAACGACCGAGCCGACCAAATTGGAAGTTATCCACGACGATCAACTCGATCTTCCAAGACCAACGGATCCGAGGCCGACCGAGGTTTCTCCCTTCGAACCATTTGGCCCGAACCACATGTGCCGATGGCCGTATTGAGGAATTGACCGGGCCCTTTGATCAGATTTCGCACTTTGATCGACTTGATTTCTCTAAGGCCAAGATTCTCAAGCTTTCAAGGGACTTAGGCCGCACTTGGACTGAATCAGTCCGTGAAGAACTTCCATCCGACCGTACTTACCGTACCGGGTGCGTGATACTCCTAACCGCGGCGTATGAAACATCGAGCATAGACCAAGTAGCCGAAAAGACCTAAAGCAGCCGAAGGGTCATCTTTTGCTAAGTCAACAATAATTTTTCCGCGCCAACATTAAATTTTAGTCAAAGACTTCTTTTTCGATGCATTGTTTTCCACATCCCCTATTTATGTCTTTGACTAGAAAACCCCCTATAAGTATGTAGTCCTTTCATTGGAATGAGATATCGAATTTTGTAATAACCTTTAGAGTTTCACTCTTTGTTCTTTTAAAGAACTTTTCTTGTTTCTTGGTGAGTCATATCCAAGCAAACACTCCTCAAATCGTTGGACTTGTGCGTCATATCAAGCAACGACGAGAGAACCTTCACTTGGTGGTCTTGTGCGTCATATCAAGCACCATTTGAAGTCGGGAATATCAAAGGCCTTTCCGCAAACTTTGTGCGACCCTTCAATCCATCTAGTTCTCCTCCGGAGTCCATATCCTAAACCGTACCATTAGAGTGATCCGTTCCTAGGGTCCTTCGAAACGGACCCGTGTTATCGTAGTTTTGATAAAACGGCCCGAAAAAGGGTCTAAACGGCCAAATTTGGGCTCGAAAATTGCACCAATCTTTGGACCCGCCATTGATACGTCGGCGCTCTCCCTTGGGGCTTTCCGAAAAGGCGCTGTGCGCGACGTGGTTTCATACGATGCAAAAGTTACGGCGTTTCAAAGGTACGAGGTTTTTTCGGCGCAAAAAGCAAAAACGAGTAAACTAAAACGTAAAAAGGGTTGCAACACGAGGACTTCCCGGGAGGTCACCCATCCTAGTACTACTCTCGCCCAAGCACGCTTAACTGCGGAGTTCTGATGGGATCCGGTGCATTAGTGCTGGTATGATCGCAACCGTTAGTAATTGTATCTTAATCGCTTATATCATTTGCCGTGTAGCGTTTAAACCACCGATGGGGCTCCAATCAAGAAAAAACTATGTTTCTAACGCCTAGACTTTTTTATATATCGTCTGGATCATTCGGAAAACGTTACCCCTTTTAAATTGATCGGAACGGGCCCATGTTATCGTAGTTTTGATAAAACGGCCCGAAAAAGGGTCTAAACGGCCAAATTTGGGCTCGGAAATTGCACCAATCTTTGGAACCGCCATTGATACGTCGGCGTTCTCCCTTGGGGCTTTCCGAAAAGGCGCTGTGCGCGACGTGGTTTCATACGATGCAAAAGTTACGGCGTTTCAAAGGTACGAGGTTTTTTCGGCTCAAAAAGCAAAAACGAGTAAACTAAAACGTAAAAAGGGTTGCAACACGAGGACTTCCGGGAGGTCACCCATCCTAGTACTACTCTCGCCCAAGCACGCTTAATGCGGAGTTCGATGGGATCCGGTGCATTAGTGCTGGTATGATCGCAACCGTTAGTAATTGTATCTTAATCGCTTATATCATTTGCCGTGTAGCGTTTAAACCACCGATGGGGCTCCAATCAAGAAAAAACTATGTTTCTAACGCCTAGAATTTTTTTTATATCGTCTGGATCATTCGGAAAACGTTACCCCTTTTAAATTGATCGGAACGGGCCCGTGTTATCGTAGTTTTGATAAAACGGCCCGAAAAAGGGTCTAAACGGCCAAATTTGGGCTCGGAAATTGCACCAATCTTTGGAACCGCCATTGATACGTCGGCGCTCTCCCTTGGGGCTTTCCGAAAAGGCGCCGTGCGCGACGTGGTTTCATACGATGCAAAAGTTACGGCGTTTCAAAGGTACGAGGTTTTTTCGGCTCAAAAAAGCAAAAACGAGTAAACTAAAACGTAAAAAGGGTTGCAACACGAGGACTTCCCGGGAGGTCACCCATCCTAGTACTACTCGCCCAAGCACGCTTAACTGCGGAGTTCCGATAGGATCCGGTGCATTAGTGCTTGGTATGATCGCAACCGTTAGTAATTGTATCTTAATCGCTTATATCATTTGCCGTGTAGCGTTTAAACCACCGATGGGGCTCCAATCAAGAAAAAACTATGTTTCTAACGCCTAGACTTTTTTGTATATCGTCTGGATCATTCGGACAATGTTACCCCTTTTAAATTGATCGGAACGGGCCCGTGTTATCGTAGTTTTGATAAAACGGCTCGAAAAAGGGTCTAAACGGCCAAATTTGGGCTCGGAAATTGCACCAATCTTTGGAACCGCCATTGATACGTCGGCGCTCTCCCTTGGGGCTTTTCGAAAAGGCGCTGTGCGCGACGTGGTTTCATACGATGCAAAAGTTACGGCGTTTCAAAGGTACGAGGTTTTTTCGGCTCAAAAAGCAAAAACGAGTAAACTAAAACGTAAAAAGGGTTGCAACACGAGGACTTCCCGGGAGGTCACCCATCCTAGTACTACTCTCGCCCAAGCACGCTTAATCGCGGATTTCGATGGGATCCGGTGCATTAGTGCCGGTATGATCGCAACCGTTAGTAATTGTATCTTAATCGCTTATATCATTTGCCGTGTAGCGTTTAAACCACCGATGTGGCTCCAATCAAGAAAAAACTATGTTTCTAACGCCTAGACTTTTTTATCATTCGAAAAGGATCATTCGGACAACGTTACCCCTTTTAAATTGATCGGAACGGACCCGTGTTATCGTAGTTTTGATAAAACGGCCCGAAAAAGTGTCTAAACGGCCAAATTTGGGCTTGGAAATTGCACCAATCTTTGGAACCGCTTTTGATACGTCGGCGCTCTCCCCTTGGGGCTTTCCGAAAAAGGCGCCGTGCGCGACGTGGTTTCATACGATGCAAAAGTTACGGGCGTTTCAAAGGTACGAGGTTTTTTTCGGCGCAAAAAGCAAAAACGAGTAAACTAAAACGTAAAAAGGGTTTCAACACGAGGACTTCCCGGGAGGTCACCCATCCTAGTACTACTCTCGACCAAGCACGCTTAAGCTGCGGAGTTCCGATGGGATCGGTGTATTAGTGCCGGTATGATCGCAACCGTTAGTAATTGTATCTTAATCGCTTATATCATTTGCCGTGTAGCGTTTAAACCACCGATGGGGCTCCAATCAAGAAAAAACTATGTTTCTAACGCCTAGACTTTTTTATATATCGTCTGGATCATTCGGACAACGTTACCCCTTTTAAATTGATCGGAACGGGCCCGTGTTATCGTAGTTTTGATAAAACGGCCCGAAAAAGGGTCTAAACGGCCAAATTTGGGCTCGGAAATTGCACCAATTTTTGGAACCGCTATTGATATGTCGGCGCTCTCCCTTGGGGCTTTCCGAAAAGGCGCTGTACGCGACGTGGTTTCATACGATGCAAAAGTTACGGGCGTTTCAAAGGTACGAGGTTTTTTCGGCGCAAAAGCAAAAAACGAGTAAACTAAAAACGTAAAAAGGGTTGCAACACGAGGACTTCGGGAGGTCACCCATCCTAGTACTACTCTCGCCCAAGCACGCTTAACTGCGGAGTTCCGATGGGATCCGGTGCATTAGTGCCGGTATGATCGCAACCGTTAGTAATTGTATCTTAATCGCTTATATCATTTGCCGTGTAGCGTTTAAACCACCGATGGGGCTCCAATCAAGAAAAAACTATGTTTCTAACGCCTAGACTTTTTTATATATCGTCTGGATCATTCGGACAACGTTACCCCTTTTAAATTGATCGGAACGGACCCGTGTTATCGTAGTTTTGATAAAACGGCCCGAAAAAGGGTCTAAACGGCCAAATTTGGGCTCGGAAATTGGACCAATTTTTGGAACCGCTATTGATACGTCGGCGCTCTCCCTTGGGGCTTTCCGAAAGGCGCCGTGCGCGACGTGGTTTCATACGATGCAAAAGTTACGGGCGTTTCAAAGGTACAAGGTTTTTTCGGCGCAAAAAGCAAAAAACGAGTAAACTAAAACGTAAAAAGGGTTGCAACACGAGGACTTCCCGGGAGGTCACACATCCTAGTACTACTCTCGCCCAAGCATGCTTACTCGGAGTTCGATGGGATCCGGTGCATTAGTGCCGGTATGATCGCAACCGTTAGTAATTGTATCTTAATCGCTTATATCATTTGCCGTGTAGCGTTTAAACCACCGATGGGGCTCCAATCAAGAAAAAACTATGTTTCTAACGCCTAGACTTTTTTATATATCGTCTGGATCATTCGGACAACGTTACCCCTTTTAAATTGATCGGAACGGGCCCGTGTTATCGTAGTTTTGATAAAACGGCCCGAAAAAGGGTCTAAACGGCCAAATTTGGGCTCGGAAATTGCACCAATTTTTGGAACCGCTACTGATACGTCGACGCTCTCCCTTGGGGCTTTCCGAAAAGGCGCTGTGCGCGACGTGGTTTCATACGAAGCAAAAGTTACGGCGTTTCAAAGGTACGAGGTTTTTTCGGCGCAAAAGCAAAAACGAGTAAACTAAAACGTAAAAAGGGTTGCAACACGAGGACTTCCCGGGAGGTCACCCATCCTAGTACTACTCTCGCCCAAGCACGCTTAACTGCGGAGTTCTGATGGGATCCGGTGCATTAGGGCTGGTATGATCGCAACCGTTAGTAATTGTATCTTAATCGCTTATATCATTTGTCGTGTAGCGTTTAAACCACCGATGGGGCTCCAATCAAGAAAAAACTATGTTTCTAACGCCTAGAATTTTTTATATATCGTCTGGATCATTCGGACAACGTTACCCCTTTTAAATTGATCGGAACGGACCCGTGTTATCGTAGTTTTGATAAAACGGCCCGAAAAAGGGTCTAAACGGCCAAATTTGGGCTCGGAAATTGCACCAATCTTTGGAACCGCCATTGATACGTCGGCGCTCTCCCTTGGGGGCTTTCCGAAAAGGCGCCTGTGCGCGACGTAGTTTCATACGATGCAAAAGTTACGGCGTTTCAAAGGTAAGAGGTTTTTTCGGCGCAAAAAGCAAAAACGAGTAAACTAAAACGTAAAAAGGGTTGCAACACGAGGACTTCCCGGGAGGTCACCCATCCTATACTACTCTCGCCCAAGCACGCTTAGCGCGGAGTTCGATGGGATCCGGTGCATTAGTGCCGGTATGATCGCAACCGTTAGTAATTGTATCTTAATCGCTTATATCATTTGCCGTGTAGCGTTTAAACCACCGATGTGGCTCCAATCAAGAAAAAACTATGTTTCTAACGCCTAGAATTTTTTATATATCGTCTGGATCATTCGGACAACGTTACCCCTTTTAAATTGATCGGAACGGACCCGTGTTATCGTAGTTTTGATAAAACGGCCCGAAAAAGGGTCTAAACGGCCAAATTTGGGCTAGGAAATTGCACCAATCTTTGGAACCGCCATTGATACGTCGGCGCTCTCCCTTGGGGCTTTCCGAAAAGGCCCTGTGCGCGACGTAGTTTCATACGATGCAAAAGTTACGGCGTTTCAAAGGTACGAGGTTTTTTCGGCGCAAAAAGCAAAAACGAGTAAACTAAAACGTAAAAAGGGTTGCAACACGAGGACTTCCCGGGAGGTCACCCATCCTAGTACTACTCTCGCCCAAGCACGCTTAAGCTGCGGAGTTCGATGGGATCCGGTGCATTAGTGCCGGTATGATCGCAACCGTTATTAATTGTATCTTAATCGCTTATATCATTTTCCGTGTAGCGTTTAAACCACCGATGTGGCTCCAATCAAGAAAAAACTATGTTTCTAACGCCTAGACTTTTTTATATATCGTCTGGATCATTCGGACAACGTTACCCCTTTTAAATTGATCGGAACGGACCCGTGTTATCGTAGTTTTGATAAAACAGCCCGAAAAAG
Organism: Cochlearia excelsa; assembly: GCA_963556525.1. Classification (NCBI taxonomy): domain Eukaryota; kingdom Viridiplantae; phylum Streptophyta; class Magnoliopsida; order Brassicales; family Brassicaceae; genus Cochlearia; species Cochlearia excelsa. The sequence continues at coordinate 2,495,340 of CAUVZT010000006.1, forward strand.
GGTCTAAACGGCCAAATTTGGGCTCGGAAATTGCACCAATCTTTGGACCCGCCATTGATACGTCGGCGCTCTCCCTTGGGCTTTCCGAAAAGGCGCTGTGCGCAACGTAGTTTCATACGATGCAAAAGTTACGGCGTTTCAAAGGTACGAGGTTTTTTCGGCGCAAAAAGCAAAAACGAGTAAACTAAAACGTAAAAAGGGTTGCAACACGAGGACTTCCCGCGAGGTCACCCATCCTAGTACTACTCTCGCCCAAGCACGCTTAACTGCGGAGTTCTGATGGGATCCGGTGCATTAGTGCTGGTATGATCGCAACCGTTAGTAATTGTATCTTAATCGCTTATATCATTTGCCGTGTAGCGTTTAAACCACCGATGGGGCTCCAATCAAGAAAAAACTATGTTTCTAACGCCTAGACTTTTTTATATATCGTCTGGATCATTCGGACAACGTTACCCCTTTTAAATTGATCGGAACGGGCCCGTGTTATCGTAGTTTTGATAAAACGGCCCGAAAAAGGGTCTAAACGGCCAAATTTGGGCTAGGAAATTGCACCAATCTTTGGACCCGCCATTGATACGTCGGCGCTCTCCCTTGGGGCTTTCCGAAAAGGCGTTGTGCGCGACGTGGTTTCATACGATGCAAAAGTTACGGCGTTTCAAAGGTACGAGGTTTTTTCGGCGCAAAAAGCAAAAACGAGTAAACTAAAACGTAAAAAGGGTTGCAACACGAGGACTTCCCGGGAGGTCACCCATCCTAGTACTACTCTCGCCCAAGCACGCTTGACTGCGGAGTTCTGATGGGATCCGGTGCATTAGTGCTGGTATGATCGCAACCGTTAGTAATTGTATCTTAATCGCTTATATCATTTGCCGTGTAGCGTTTAAACCACCGATGTGGCTCCAATCAAGAAAAAACTATGTTTCTAACGCCTAGACATTTTTATATATCGTCTGGATCATTCGGACAACGTTACCCCTTTTAAATTGATCGGAACTGACCCGTGTTATCGTAGTTTTGATAAAACGGCCCGAAAAAGTGTCTAAACGGCCAAATTTGGGCTTGGAAATTGCACCAATCTTTGGAACCGCTTGTGATACGTCGGCGCTCTCCCTTGGGGCTTTCCGAAAAGGCGCTGTGCGCGACGTGGTTTCATACGATGCAAAAGTTACGGCGTTTCAAAGGTACGAGGTTTTTTCGGCGCAAAAAGCAAAAACGAGTAAACTAAAACGTAAAAAGGGTTGCAACACGAGGACTTCCCGGGAGGTCACCCATCCTAGTACTACTCTCGCCCAAGCACGCTAAACTGCGGAGTTCTGATGGGATCCGGTGCATTAGTGCTTGTATGATCGCAACCGTTAGTAATTGTATCTTAATCGCTTATATCATTTGCCGTGTAGCGTTTAAACCACCGATGTGGCTCCAATCAAGAAAAAACTATGTTTCTAACGCCTAGACTTTTTTATATATCGTCTGGATCATTCGGACAACGTTACCCCTTTTAAATTGATCGGAACGGACCCGTGTTATCGTAGTTTTGATAAAACGGCACGCAAAAGTGTCTAAACGGCCAAATTTGGGCTTGGAAATTGCACCAATCTTTGGAACTGCTTGTGATACGTCGGCGCTCTCCCTTGGGGCTTTCCGAAAAGGCGTTGTGCGCGACGTGGTTTCATACGATGCAAAAGTTACGGCGTTTCAAAGGTACGAGGTTTTTTCGGCGCAAAAAGCAAAAACGAGTAAACTAAAACGTAAAAAGGGTTGCAACACGAGGACTTCCCGGGAGGTCACCCATCCTAGTACTACTCTCGCCCAAGCACGCTTAACTGCGGAGTTCGATGGGATCCGGTGCATTAGTGCCGGTATGATCGCAACCATTAGTAATTGTATCTTAATCGCTTATATCATTTGCCGTGTAGCGTTTAAACCACCGATGGGGCTCCAATCAAGAAAAAACTATGTTTCTAACGCCTAGACTTTTTTATATATCGTCTGGATCATTCGGACAACGTTACCCCTTTTAAATTGATCGGAACGGACCCGTGTTATCGTAGTTTTGATAAAACGGCCCGAAAAAGTGTCTAAACGGCCAAATTTGGGCTTGGAAATTGCACCAATCTTTGGAACGGCTTGTGATACGTCGGCGCTCTCCCTTGGGGCTTTCCGAAAAGGCGCTGTGCGCGACGTGGTTTCATACGATGCAAAAGTTACGGCGTTTCAAAGGTACGAGGTTTTTTCGGCGCAAAAAGCAAAAACGAGTAAACTAAAACGTAAAAAGGGTTGCAACACGAGGACTTCCCGGGAGGTCACCCATCCTAGTACTACTCTCGCCCAAGCACGCTTGATTGCGGAGTTCTGATGGGATCCGGTGCATTAGTGCTGGTATGATCGCAACCGTTAGTAATTGTATCTTAATCGCTTATATCATTTGCCGTGTAGCGTTTAAACCACCGATGGGGCTCCAATCAAGAAAAAACTATGTTTCTAACGCCTAGACTTTTTTATATATCGTCTGGATCATTCGGACAACGTTACCCCTTTTAAATTGATCGGAACGGACCCGTGTTATCGTAGTTTTGATAAAACGGCCCGAAAAAGTGTCTAAACGGCCAAATTTGGGCTTTAAAATTGCACCAATCTTTGGAACCGCTTTGGATACGTCGGCGCTCTCCCTTGGGGCTTTCCGAAAAGGCGCTGTGCGCGACGTGGTTTCATACGATGCAAAAGTTACGGCGTTTCAAAGGTACGAGGTTTTTTCGGCGCAAAAAGCAAAAACGAGTAAACTAAAACGTAAAAAGGGTTGCAACACGAGGACTTCCCGGGAGGTCACCCATCCTAGTACTACTCTCGCCCAAGCACGCTTAACCGCGGAGTTCGATGGGATCCGGTGTATTAGTGCTGGTATGATCGCAACCGTTAGTAATTGTATCTTTATCGCTTATATCATTTGCCGTGTAGCGTTTAAACCACCGATGGGGCTCCAATCAAGAAAAAACTATGTTTCTAACGCCTAGACTTTTTTATATATCGTCCGGATCATTCGGACAACGTTACCCCTTTTAAATTGATCGGAACGGACCCGTGTTATCGTAGTTTTGATAAAACGGCCCGAAAAAGGGTCTAAACGGCCAAATTTGGGCTCGGAAATTGCACCAATCTTTGGAACCTCTATTGAAACGTCGGCGCTCTCCCTTGGGGCTTTCCGAAAAGGCGCTGTGCGCGACGTGGTTTCATACGATGCAAAAAAAAGTTACGGCGTTTCAAAGGTACGAGGTTTTTTCGGCGCAAAAAGCAAAAACGAGTAAACTAAAACGTAAAAAGGGTTGCAACACGAGGACTTCCCGGAGGTCACCCATCCTAGTACTACTCTCGCCCAAGCACGCTTAACTGCGGAGTTCGATGGGATCCGGTGCATTAGTGCCGGTATGATCGCAACCGTTAGTAATTGTATCTTAATCGCTTATATCATTTGCCGTGTAGCGTTTAAACCACCGATGGGGCTCCAATCAAGAAAAAACTATGTTTCTAACGCCTAGACTTTTTTATATATCGTCTGGATCATTCGGACAACGTTACCCCTTTTAAATTGATCGGAACGGACCCGTGTTATCGTAGTTTTGATAAAACGGCCCGAAAAGGGTCTAAACGGCCAAATTTGGGCTCGGAAATTGCACCAATCTTTGGAACCGCTATTGATACGTCGGCGCTCTCCCTTGGGGCTTTCCGAAAAGGCGCTGTGCGCGACGTGGTTTCATACGATGCAAAAGTTACGGCGTTTCAAAGGTACGAGGTTTTTTCGGCGCAAAAGCAAAAACGAGTAAACTAAAACGTAAAAAGGGTTGCAACACGAGGACTTCCGGAGGTCACCCATCCTAGTACTACTCTCGCCCAAGCACGCTTAACCGCGGAGTTCGATGGGATCCGGTGCATTAGTGCCGGTATGATCGCAACCGTTAGTAATTGTATCTTAATCGCTTATATCATTTGCCGTGTAGCGTTTAAACCACCGATGTGGCTCCAATCAAGAAAAAACTATGTTTCTAACGCCTAGACTTTTTTATATATCGTCCGGATCATTCGGACAACGTTACCCCTTTTAAATTGATCGGAACGGACCCGTGTTATCGTAGTTTTGATAAAACGGCCCGAAAAAGGGTCTAAACGGCCAAATTTGGGCTCGGAAATTGCACCAATCTTTGGAACCGCTATTGATACGTCGGCGCTCTCCCTTGGGGCTTTCCGAAAAGGCGTTGTGCGCGACGTGGTTTCATACGATGCAAAAGTTACGGCGTTTCAAAGGTACGAGGTTTTTTCGGCGCAAAAAGCAAAAACGAGTAAACTAAAACGTAAAAAGGGTTGCAACACGAGGACTTCCCGGGAGGTCACCCATCCTAGTACTACTCTCGCCCAAGCACGCTTAGCTGCGGAGTTCGATGGGATCCGTGCATTAGTGCCGGTATGATCGCAACCGTTAGTAATTGTATCTTAATCGCTTATATCATTTGCCGTGTAGCGTTTAAACCACCGATGGGGCTCCAATCAAGAAAAACTATGTTTCTAACGCCTAGACTTTTTTATATATCGTCCGGATCATTCGGACAACGTTACCCCTTTTAAATTGATCGGAACGGACCCGTGTTATCGTAGTTTTGATAAAACGGCCCGAAAAAGGGTCTAAACGGCCAAATTTGGGCTCGGAAATTGCACCAATCTTTGGAACCGCTATTGATACGTCGGCGCTCTCCCTTGGGGCTTTCCGAAAAGGCGCAGTGCGCGACGTGGTTTCATACGATGCAAAAGTTACGGCGTTTCAAAGGTACGAGGTTTTTTCGGCGCAAAAAGCAAAAACGAGTAAACTAAAACGTAAAAAGGGTTGCAACACGAGGACTTCCCGGGAGGTCACCCATCCTAGTACTACTCTCGCCCAAGCACGCTTAGCGCGGAGTTCCGATGGGATCCGGTGCATTAGTGCCGGTATGATCGCAACCGTTAGTAATTGTATCTTAATCGCTTATATCATTTGCCGTGTAGCGTTTAAACCACCGATGGGGCTCCAATCAAGAAAAAACTATGTTTCTAACGCCTAGACTTTTTTATATATCGTCCGGATCATTCGGACAACGTTACCCCTTTTAAATTGATCGGAACGGACCCGTGTTATCGTAGTTTTGATAAAACGGCCCGAAAAAGGGTCTAAACGGCCAAATTTGGGCTCGGAAATTGCACCAATCTTTGGAACCGCTATTGATACGTCGGCGCTCTCCCTTGGGGCTTTCCGAAAAGGCGCAGTGCGCGACGTGGTTTCATACGATGCAAAAGTTACGGCGTTTCAAAGGTACGAGGTTTTTTCGGCGCAAAAAGCAAAAACGAGTAAACTAAAACGTAAAAAGGGTTGCAACACGAGGACTTCCCGGGAGGTCACCCATCCTAGTACTACTCTCGCCCAAGCACGCTTAGCTCGCGGAGTTCCGATGGGATCCGGTGCATTAGTGCCGGTATGATCGCAACCGTTAGTAATTGTATCTTAATCGCTTATATCATTTTCCGTGTAGCGTTTAAACCACCGATGGGGCTCCAATCAAGAAAAAACTATGTTTCTAACGCCTAGACTTTTTTATATATCGTCTGGATCATTCGGACAACGTTACCCCTTTTAAATTGATCGGAACGGACCCGTGTTATCGTAGTTTTGATAAAACGGCCCGAAAAAGGGTCTAAACGGCCAAATTTGGGCTCGGAAATTGCACCAATCTTTGGAACCGCTATTGATACGTCGGCGCTCTCCCTTGGGGCTTTCCGAAAAGGCGCTGTGCGCGACGTGGTTTCATACGATGCAAAAGTTACGGCGTTTCAAAGGTACGAGGTTTTTTCGGCGCAAAAGCAAAAACGAGTAAACTAAAACGTAAAAAGGGTTGCAACACGAGGACTTCCCGGGAGGTCACCCATCCTAGTACTACTCTCGCCCAAGCACGCTTAGCTGCGGAGTTCTGATGGGATCCGGTGCATTAGTGCTGGTATGATCGCAACCGTTAGTAATTGTATCTTAATCGCTTATATCATTTGCCGTGTAGCGTTTAAACCACCGATGGGGCTCCAATCAAGAAAAAACTATGTTTCTAACGCCTAGACTTTTTTATATATCGTCTGGATCATTCGGACAACGTTACCCCTTTTAAATTGATCGGAACGGACCCGTGTTATCGTAGTTTTGATAAAACGGCCCGGAAAAGGGTCTAAACGGCCAAATTTGGGCTCGGAAATTGCACCAATTTTTGGAACCGCTATTGATACGTCGGCGCTCTCCCTTGGGGCTTTCCGAAAAGGCGCTGTGCGCGACGTGGTTTCATACGATGCAAAAGTTACGGCGTTTCAAAGGTACGAGGTTTTTTCGGCGCAAAAGCAAAAACGAGTAAACTAAAACGTAAAAAGGGTTGCAACACGAGGACTTCCGGGAGGTCACCCATCCTAGTACTACTCGCCCAAGCACGCTTAATCGCGGAGTTCGATGGGATCCGGTGCATTAGGGCTGGTATGATCGCAACCGTTAGTAATTGTATCTTAATCGCTTATATCATTTGTCGTGTAGCGTTTAAACCACCGATGTGGCTCCAATCAAGAAAAACTATGTTTCTAACGCCTAGACTTTTTTATATATCGTCCGGATCATTCGGACAACGTTACCCCTTTTAAATTGATCGGAACGGACCCGTGTTATCGTAGTTTTGATAAAACGGCCCGAAAAAGGGTCTAAACGGCCAAATTTGGGCTCGGAAATTGCACCAATCTTTGGAACCGCTATTGATACGTCGGCGCTCTCCCTTGGGGCTTTCCGAAAAGGCGCAGTGCGCGACGTGGTTTCATACGATGCAAAAGTTACGGCGTTTCAAAGGTACGAGGTTTTTTCGGCGCAAAAAGCAAAAACGAGTAAACTAAAACGTAAAAAGGGTTGCAACACGAGGACTTCCCGGGAGGTCACCCATCCTAGTACTACTCTCGCCCAAGCACGCTTAATGCGCGGAGTTCGATGGGATCCGGTGCATTAGTGCTGGTATGATCGCAACCGTTAGTAATTGTATCTTAATCGCTTATATCATTTGCCGTGTAGCGTTTAAACCACCGATGGGGCTCCAATCAAGAAAAAACTATGTTTCTAACGCCTAGACTTTTTTATATATCGTCTGGATCATTCGGACAACGTTACCCCTTTTAAATTGATCGGAACGGACCCGTGTTATCGTAGTTTTGATAAAACGGCCCGAAAAAGGGTCTAAACGGCCAAATTTGGGCTCGGAAATTGCACCAATCTTTGGAACCGCCATTGATACGTCGGCGCTCTCCCTTGGGGCTTTCCGAAAAGGCGCTGTGCGCGACGTGGTTTCATACGATGCAAAAGTTACGGCGTTTCAAAGGTACGAGGTTTTTTCGGCGCAAAAGCAAAAACGAGTAAACTAAAACGTAAAAAGGGTTGCAACACGAGGACTTCCCGGGAGGTCACCCATCCTAGTACTACTCTCGCCCAAGCACGCTTAACTCGCGGAGTTCCGATGGGATCCGGTGCATTAGTGCCGGTATGATCGCAACCGTTAGTAATTGTATCTTAATCGCTTATATCATTTGCCGTGTAGCGTTTAAACCACCGATGTGGCTCCAATCAAGAAAAAACTATGTTTCTAACGCCTAGACTTTTTTATATATCGTCCGGATCATTCGGACAACGTTACCCCTTTTAAATTGATCGGAACGGACCCGTGTTATCGTAGTTTTGATAAAACGGCCCGAAAAAGGGTCTAAACGGCCAAATTTGGGCTCGGAAATTGCACCAATCTTTGGAACCGCCATTGATACGTCGGCGCTCTCCCTTGGGGCTTTCCGAAAAGGCGCCGTGCGCGACGTGGTTTCATACGATGCAAAAGTTACGGCGTTTCAAAGGTACGAGGTTTTTTCGGCGCAAAAAGCAAAAACGAGTAAACTAAAACGTAAAAAGGGTTGCAACACGAGGACTTCCCGGGAGGTCACCCATCCTAGTACTACTCTCGCCAAAGCACGCTTAGCGCGGAGTTCGATGGGATCCGGTGCATTAGTGTCGGTATGATCGCAACCGTTAGTAATTGTATCTTAATCGCTTATATCATTTGCCGTGTAGCGTTTAAACCACCGATGTGGCTCCAATCAAGAAAAACTATGTTTCTAACGCCTAGACTTTTTTATATATCGTCCGGATCATTCGGACAACGTTACCCCTTTTAAATTGATCGGAACGGACCCGTGTTATCGTAGTTTTGATAAAACGGCCCGAAAAAGGGTCTAAACGGCCAAATTTGGGCTCGGAAATTGCACCAATCTTTGGAACCGCCATTGATACGTCGGCGCTCTCCCTTGGGGCTTTCCGAAAAGGCGCCGTGCGCGACGTGGTTTCATACGATGCAAAAGTTACGGCGTTTCAAAGGTACGAGGTTTTTTCGGCGCAAAAAGCAAAAACGAGTAAACTAAAACGTAAAAAGGGTTGCAACACGAGGACTTCCCGGGAGGTCACCCATCCTAGTACTACTCTCGCCCAAGCACGCTTAGCCGCGGAGTTCGATGGGATCCGGTGCATTAGTGCCGGTATGATCGCAACCGTTAGTAATTGTATCTTAATCGCTTATATCATTTGCCGTGTAGCGTTTAAACCACCGATGGGGCTCCAATCAAGAAAAACTATGTTTCTAACGCCTAGACTTTTTTATATATCGTCCGGATCATTCGGACAACGTTACCCCTTTTAAATTGATCGGAACGGACCCGTGTTATCGTAGTTTTGATAAAACGGCCCGAAAAAGGGTCTAAACGGCCAAATTTGGGCTCGGAAATTGCACCAATCTTTGGAACCGCCATTGATACGTCGGCGCTCTCCCTTGGGGCTTTCCGAAAAGGCGCCGTGCGCGACGTGGTTTCATACGATGCAAAAGTTACGGCGTTTCAAAGGTACGAGGTTTTTTCGGCGCAAAAAGCAAAAACGAGTAAACTAAAACGTAAAAAGGGTTGCAACACGAGGACTTCCCGGAGGTCACCCATCCTAGTACTACTCTCGCCCAAGCACGCTTAACCGCGGAGTTCGATGGGATCCGGTGCATTAGTGCCGGTATGATCGCAACCGTTAGTAATTGTATCTTAATCGCTTATATCATTTGCCGTGTAGCGTTTAAACCACCGATGTGGCTCCAATCAAGAAAAAACTATGTTTCTAACGCCTAGACTTTTTTATATATCGTCCGGATCATTCGGACAACGTTACCCCTTTTAAATTGATCGGAACGGACCCGTGTTATCGTAGTTTTGATAAAACGGCCCGAAAAAGGGTCTAAACGGCCAAATTTGGGCTCGGAAATTGCACCAATCTTTGGAACCGCTATTGATACGTCGGCGCTCTCCCTTGGGGCTTTCCGAAAAGGCGTGTGCGCGACGTGGTTTCATACGATGCAAAAGTTACGGCGTTTCAAAGGTACGAGGTTTTTTCGGCGCAAAAGCAAAAACGAGTAAACTAAAACGTAAAAAGGGTTGCAACACGAGGACTTCCCGGGAGGTCACCCATCCTAGTACTACTCTCGCCCAAGCACGCTTAACTGCGGAGTTCTGATGGGATCCGGTGCATTAGTGCTGGTATGATCGCAACCGTTAGTAATTGTATCTTAATCGCTTATATCATTTGCCGTGTAGCGTTTAAACCACCGATGGGGCTCCAATCAAGAAAAACTATGTTTCTAACGCCTAGACTTTTTTATATATCGTCCGGATCATTCGGACAACGTTACCCCTTTTAAATTGATCGGAACGGACCCGTGTTATCGTAGTTTTGATAAAACGGCCCGAAAAAGGGTCTAAACGGCCAAATTTGGGCTCGGAAATTGCACCAATCTTTGGAACCGCCATTGATACGTCGGCGCTCTCCCTTGGGGCTTTCCGAAAAGGCGCCGTGCGCGACGTGGTTTCATACGATGCAAAAGTTACGGCGTTTCAAAGGTACGAGGTTTTTTCGGCGCAAAAAGCAAAAACGAGTAAACTAAAACGTAAAAAGGGTTGCAACACGAGGACTTCCCGGGAGGTCACCCATCCTAGTACTACTCTCGCCCAAGCACGCTTAACTGCGGAGTTCGATGGGATCCGGTGCATTAGTGCCGGTATGATCGCAACCGTTAGTAATTGTATCTTAATCGCTTATATCATTTGCCGTGTAGCGTTTAAACCACCGATGTGGCTCCAATCAAGAAAAACTATGTTTCTAACGCCTAGACTTTTTTATATATCGTCCGGATCATTCGGACAACGTTACCCCTTTTAAATTGATCGGAACGGACCCGTGTTATCGTAGTTTTGATAAAACGGCCCGAAAAAGGGTCTAAACGGCCAAATTTGGGCTCGGAAATTGCACCAATCTTTGGAACCGCTATTGATACGTCGGCGCTCTCCCTTGGGGCTTTCCGAAAAGGCGCTGTGCGCGACGTGGTTTCATACGATGCAAAAGTTACGGCGTTTCAAAGGTACGAGGTTTTTTCGGCGCAAAAAGCAAAAACGAGTAAACTAAAACGTAAAAAGGGTTGCAACACGAGGACTTCCCGGAGGTCACCCATCCTAGTACTACTCTCGCCCAAGCACGCTTAGCTGCGGAGTTCGATGGGATCCGTGCATTAGTGCCGGTATGATCGCAACCGTTAGTAATTGTATCTTAATCGCTTATATCATTTGCCGTGTAGCGTTTAAACCACCGATGGGGCTCCAATCAAGAAAAACTATGTTTCTAACGCCTAGACTTTTTTATATATCGTCTGGATCATTCGGACAACGTTACCCCTTTTAAATTGATCGGAACGGACCCGTGTTATCGTAGTTTTGATAAAACGGCCCGAAAAAGGGTCTAAACGGCCAAATTTGGGCTCGGAAATTGCACCAATCTTTGGAACCGCCATTGATACGTCGGCGCTCTCCCTTGGGGCTTTCCGAAAAGCGCCGTGCGCGACGTGGTTTCATACGATGCAAAAAGTTACGGCGTTTCAAAGGTACGAGGTTTTTTCGGCGCAAAAAGCAAAAACGAGTAAACTAAAACGTAAAAAGGGTTGCAACACGAGGACTTCCCGGGAGGTCACCCATCCTAGTACTACTCTCGCCCAAGCACGCTTAGCTGCGGAGTTCGATGGGATCCGTGCATTAGTGCCGGTATGATCGCAACCGTTAGTAATTGTATCTTAATCGCTTATATCATTTGCCGTGTAGCGTTTAAACCACCGATGGGGCTCCAATCAAGAAAAAACTATGTTTCTAACGCCTAGACTTTTTTATATATCGTCTGGATCATTCGGACAACGTTACCCCTTTTAAATTGATTGGAACGGACCCGTGTTATCGTAGTTTTGATAAAACGGCCCGAAAAAGGGTCTAAACGGCCAAATTTGGGCTCGGAAATTGCACCAATCTTTGGAACCGCCATTGATACGTCGGCGCTCTCCCTTGGGGCTTTCCGAAAAGGCGCTTTGCGCGACGTGGTTTCATACGATGCAAAAGTTACGGCGTTTCAAAGGTACGAGGTTTTTTCGGCGCAAAAAGCAAAAACGAGTAAACTAAAACGTAAAAAGGGTTGCAACACGAGGACTTCCCGGGAGGTCACCCATCCTAGTACTACTCTCGCCCAAGCACGCTTAATCGCGGAGTTCGATGGGATCCGTGCATTAGTGCGGTATGATCGCAACCGTTAGTAATTGTATCTTAATCGCTTATATCATTTGCCGTGTAGCGTTTAAACCACCGATGGGGCTCCAATCAAGAAAAACTATGTTTCTAACGCCTAGACTTTTTTATATATCGTCCGGATCATTCGGACAACGTTACCCCTTTTAAATTGATCGGAACGGACCCGTGTTATCGTAGTTTTGATAAAACGGCCCGAAAAAGGGTCTAAACGGCCAAATTTGGGCTCGGAAATTGCACCAATCTTTGGAACCGCTATTGATACGTCGGCGCTCTCCTTGGGGCTTTCCGAAAAGGCGCCGTGCGCGACGTGGTTTCATACGATGCAAAAGTTACGGCGTTTCAAAGGTACGAGGTTTTTCGGCGCAAAAAGCAAAAACGAGTAAACTAAAACGTAAAAAGGGTTGCAACACGAGGACTTCCGGGAGGTCACCCATCCTAGTACTACTCTCGCCCAAGCACGCTTAATCGCGGAGTTCGATGGGATCCGGTGCATTAGTGCCGGTATGATCGCAACCGTTAGTAATTGTATCTTAATCGCTTATATCATTTGCCGTGTAGCGTTTAAACCACCGATGGGGCTCCAATCAAGAAAAAACTATGTTTCTAACGCCTAGACTTTTTATATATCGTCTGGATCATTCGGACAACGTTACCCCTTTTAAATTGATCGGAACGGACCCGTGTTATCGTAGTTTTGATAAAACGGCCCGAAAAAGGGTCTAAACGGCCAAATTTGGGCTCGGAAATTGCACCAATCTTTGGAACCGCTATTGATACGTCGGCGCTCTCCTTGGGGCTTTCCGAAAAGGCGCCGTGCGCGACGTGGTTTCATACGATGCAAAAGTTACGGCGTTTCAAAGGTACGAGGTTTTTTCGGCGCAAAAGCAAAAACGAGTAAACTAAAACGTAAAAAGGGTTGCAACACGAGGACTTCCGGGAGGTCACCCATCCTAGTACTACTCTCGCCCAAGCACGCTTGACTCGCGGAGTTCGATGGGATCCGGTGCATTAGTGCCGGTATGATCGCAACCGTTAGTAATTGTATCTTAATCGCTTATATCATTTGCCGTGTAGCGTTTAAACCACCGATGGGGCTCCAATCAAGAAAAAACTATGTTTCTAACGCCTAGACTTTTTTATATATCGTCCGGATCATTCGGACAACGTTACCCCTTTTAAATTGATCGGAACGGACCCGTGTTATCGTAGTTTTGATAAAACGGCCCGAAAAAGGGTCTAAACGGCCAAATTTGGGCTCGGAAATTGCACCAATCTTTGGAACCGCTATTGATACGTCGGCGCTCTCCCTTGGGGCTTTCCGAAAGGCGCGTGCGCGACGTGGTTTCATACGATGCAAAAGTTACGGCGTTTCAAAGGTACGAGGTTTTTTCGGCGCAAAAAAGCAAAAACGAGTAAACTAAAACGTAAAAAGGGTTGCAACACGAGGACTTCCCGGGAGGTCACCCATCCTAGTACTACTCTCGCCCAAGCGCGCTTAACTGCGGAGTTCGATGGGATCCGGTGCATTAGTGTCGGTATGATCGCAACCGTTAGTAATTGTATCTTAATCGCTTATATCATTTGCCGTGTAGCGTTTAAACCACCGATGGGGCTCCAATCAAGAAAAAACTATGTTTCTAACGCCTAGACTTTTTTATATATCGTCCGGATCATTCGGACAACGTTACCCCTTTTAAATTGATCTAACGGACCCGTGTTATCGTAGTTTTGATAAAACGGCCCGAAAAAGGGTCTAAACGGCCAAATTTGGGCTCGGAAATTGCACCAATCTTTGGAACCGCCATTGATACGTCGGCGCTCTCCTTGGGGCTTTCCGAAAAGGCGCTTTGCGCGACGTGGTTTCATACGATGCAAAAGTTACGGCGTTTCAAAGGTACGAGGTTTTTTCGGCGCAAAAAGCAAAAACGAGTAAACTAAAACGTAAAAAGGGTTGCAACACGAGGACTTCCCGGGAGGTCACCCATCCTAGTACTACTCTCGCCCAAGCACGCTTAATCGCGGAGTTCGATGGGATCCGGTGCATTAGTGCCGGTATGATCGCAACCGTTAGTAATTGTATCTTAATCGCTTATATCATTTGCCGTGTAGCGTTTAAACCACCGATGGGGCTCCAATCAAGAAAAAACTATGTTTCTAACGCCTAGACTTTTTTATATATCGTCGGATCATTCGGACAACGTTACCCCTTTTAAATTGATCGGAACGGACCCGTGTTATCGTAGTTTTGATAAAACGGCCCGAAAAAGGGTCTAAACGGCCAAATTTGGGCTCGGAAATTGCACCAATCTTTGGAACCGCTATTGATACGTCGGCGCTCTCCCTTGGGGCTTTCCGAAAAGGCGCAGTGCGCGACGTGGTTTCATACGATGCAAAAGTTACGGCGTTTCAAAGGTACGAGGTTTTTTCGGCGCAAAAAGCAAAAACGAGTAAACTAAAACGTAAAAAGGGTTGCAACACGAGGACTTCCCGGGAGGTCACCCATCCTAGTACTACTCTCGCCCAAGCACGCTTAATCGCGGAGTTCGATGGGATCCGGTGCATTAGTGCCGGTATGATCGCAACCGTTAGTAATTGTATCTTAATCGCTTATATCATTTGCCGTGTAGCGTTTAAACCACCGATGGGGCTCCAATCAAGAAAAAACTATGTTTCTAACGCCTAGACTTTTTTATATATCGTCTGGATCATTCGGACAACGTTACCCCTTTTAAATTGATCGGAACGGACCCGTGTTATCGTAGTTTTGATAAAACGGCCCGAAAAGGGTCTAAACGGCCAAATTTGGGCTCGGAAATTGCACCAATCTTTGGAACCGCTATTGATACGTCGGCGCTCTCCCTTGGGGCTTTCCGAAAAGGCGCTGTGCGCGACGTGGTTTCATACGATGCAAAAGTTACGGCGTTTCAAAGGTACGAGGTTTTTTCGGCGCAAAAAGCAAAAACGAGTAAACTAAAACGTAAAAAGGGTTGCAACACGAGGACTTCCCGGGAGGTCACCCATCCTAGTACTACTCTCGCCCAAGCACGCTTAAGCTGCGGAGTTCGATGGGATCCGGTGCATTAGTGCCGGTATGATCGCAACCGTTAGTAATTGTATCTTAATCGCTTATATCATTTGCCGTGTAGCGTTTAAACCACCGATGGGGCTCCAATCAAGAAAAACTATGTTTCTAACGCCTAGACTTTTTTATATATCGTCCGGATCATTCGGACAACGTTACCCCTTTTAAATTGATCGGAACGGACCCGTGTTATCGTAGTTTTGATAAAACGGCCCGAAAAAGGGTCTAAACGGCCAAATTTGGGCTCGGAAATTGCACCAATCTTTGGAACCGCTATTGATACGTCGGCGCTCTCCCTTGGGGCTTTCCGAAAAGGCGCAGTGCGCGACGTGGTTTCATACGATGCAAAAGTTACGGCGTTTCAAAGGTACGAGGTTTTTTCGGCGCAAAAAGCAAAAACGAGTAAACTAAAACGTAAAAAGGGTTGCAACACGAGGACTTCCCGGGAGGTCACCCATCCTAGTACTACTCTCGCCCAAGCACGCTTAGCTGCGGAGTTCTGATGGGATCCGGTGCATTAGTGCTGGTATGATCGCAACCGTTAGTAATTGTATCTTAATCGCTTATATCATTTGCCGTGTAGCGTTTAAACCACCGATGGGGCTCCAATCAAGAAAAAACTATGTTTCTAACGCCTAGACTTTTTTATATATCGTCCGGATCATTCGGACAACGTTACCCCTTTTAAATTGATCGGAACGGACCCGTGTTATCGTAGTTTTGATAAAACGGCCCGAAAAAGGGTCTAAACGGCCAAATTTGGGCTCGGAAATTGCACCAATCTTTGGAACCGCTATTGATACGTCGGCGCTCTCCCTTGGGGCTTTCCGAAAAGGCGCAGTGCGCGACGTGGTTTCATACGATGCAAAAGTTACGGCGTTTCAAAGGTACGAGGTTTTTTCGGCGCAAAAAGCAAAAACGAGTAAACTAAAACGTAAAAAGGGTTGCAACACGAGGACTTCCCGGAGGTCACCCATCCTAGTACTACTCTCGCCCAAGCACGCTTAACCGCGGAGTTCGATGGGATCCGGTGCATTAGTGCCGGTATGATCGCAACCGTTAGTAATTGTATCTTAATCGCTTATATCATTTGCCGTGTAGCGTTTAAACCACCGATGGGGCTCCAATCAAGAAAAAACTATGTTTCTAACGCCTAGACTTTTTTATATATCGTCCGGATCATTCGGACAACGTTACCCCTTTTAAATTGATCGGAACGGACCCGTGTTATCGTAGTTTTGATAAAACGGCCCGAAAAAGGGTCTAAACGGCCAAATTTGGGCTCGGAAATTGCACCAATCTTTGGAACCGCTATTGATACGTCGGCGCTCTCCCTTGGGGCTTTCCGAAAAGGCGCAGTGCGCGACGTGGTTTCATACGATGCAAAAGTTACGGCGTTTCAAAGGTACGAGGTTTTTTCGGCGCAAAAAGCAAAAACGAGTAAACTAAAACGTAAAAAGGGTTGCAACACGAGGACTTCCCGGGAGGTCACCCATCCTAGTACTACTCTCGCCCAAGCACGCTTAATCGCGGAGTTCGATGGGATCCGGTGCATTAGTGCCGGTATGATCGCAACCGTTAGTAATTGTATCTTAATCGCTTATATCATTTGCCGTGTAGCGTTTAAACCACCGATGGGGCTCCAATCAAGAAAAAACTATGTTTCTAACGCCTAGACTTTTTTATATATCGTCCGGATCATTCGGACAACGTTACCCCTTTTAAATTGATCGGAACGGACCCGTGTTATCGTAGTTTTGATAAAACGGCCCGAAAAAGGGTCTAAACGGCCAAATTTGGGCTCGGAAATTGCACCAATCTTTGGAACCGCTATTGATACGTCGGCGCTCTCCCTTGGGGCTTTCCGAAAAGGCGCCGTGCGCGACGTGGTTTCATACGATGCAAAAGTTACGGCGTTTCAAAGGTACGAGGTTTTTTCGGCGCAAAAAGCAAAAACGAGTAAACTAAAACGTAAAAAGGGTTGCAACACGAGGACTTCCGGGAGGTCACCCATCCTAGTACTACTCTCGCCCAAGCACGCTTAACCGCGGAGTTCGATGGGATCCGGTGCATTAGTGCCGGTATGATCGCAACCGTTAGTAATTGTATCTTAATCGCTTATATCATTTGCCGTGTAGCGTTTAAACCACCGATGGGGCTCCAATCAAGAAAAACTATGTTTCTAACGCCTAGACTTTTTTATATATCGTCCGGATCATTCGGACAACGTTACCCCTTTTAAATTGATCGGAACGGACCCGTGTTATCGTAGTTTTGATAAAACGGCCCGAAAAAGGGTCTAAACGGCCAAATTTGGGCTCGGAAATTGCACCAATCTTTGGAACCGCTATTGATACGTCGGCGCTCTCCCTTGGGGCTTTCCGAAAAGGCGCAGTGCGCGACGTGGTTTCATACGATGCAAAAGTTACGGCGTTTCAAAGGTACGAGGTTTTTTCGGCGCAAAAAGCAAAAACGAGTAAACTAAAACGTAAAAAGGGTTGCAACACGAGGACTTCCGGGAGGTCACCCATCCTAGTACTACTCTCGCCCAAGCACGCTTAACCGCGGAGTTCGATGGGATCCGTGCATTAGTGCCGGTATGATCGCAACCGTTAGTAATTGTATCTTAATCGCTTATATCATTTGCCGTGTAGCGTTTAAACCACCGATGGGGCTCCAATCAAGAAAAAAACTATGTTTCTAACGCCTAGACTTTTTTATATATCGTCCGGATCATTCGGACAACGTTACCCCTTTTAAATTGATCGGAACGGACCCGTGTTATCGTAGTTTTGATAAAACGGCCCGAAAAAGGGTCTAAACGGCCAAATTTGGGCTCGGAAATTGCACCAATCTTTGGAACCGCTATTGATACGTCGGCGCTCTCCTTGGGGCTTTCCGAAAAGGCGCCGTGCGCGACGTGGTTTCATACGATGCAAAAGTTACGGCGTTTCAAAGGTACGAGGTTTTTTCGGCGCAAAAAGCAAAAACGAGTAAACTAAAACGTAAAAAGGGTTGCAACACGAGGACTTCCCGGAGGTCACCCATCCTAGTACTACTCTCGCCCAAGCACGCTTAACCGCGGAGTTCGATGGGATCCGGTGCATTAGTGCCGGTATGATCGCAACCGTTAGTAATTGTATCTTAATCGCTTATATCATTTGCCGTGTAGCGTTTAAACCACCGATGGGGCTCCAATCAAGAAAAAACTATGTTTCTAACGCCTAGACTTTTTTATATATCGTCCGGATCATTCGGACAACGTTACCCCTTTTAAATTGATCGGAACGGACCCGTGTTATCGTAGTTTTGATAAAACGGCCCGAAAAAGGGTCTAAACGGCCAAATTTGGGCTCGGAAATTGCACCAATCTTTGGAACCGCTATTGATACGTCGGCGCTCTCCCTTGGGGCTTTCCGAAAAGGCGCAGTGCGCGACGTGGTTTCATACGATGCAAAAGTTACGGCGTTTCAAAGGTACGAGGTTTTTTCGGCGCAAAAAGCAAAAACGAGTAAACTAAAACGTAAAAAGGGTTGCAACACGAGGACTTCCCGGGAGGTCACCCATCCTAGTACTACTCTCGCCCAAGCACGCTTAACGCGGAGTTCTGATGGGATCCGGTGCATTAGTGCCGGTATGATCGCAACCGTTAGTAATTGTATCTTAATCGCTTATATCATTTGCCGTGTAGCGTTTAAACCACCGATGGGGCTCCAATCAAGAAAAACTATGTTTCTAACGCCTAGACTTTTTTATATATCGTCCGGATCATTCGGACAACGTTACCCCTTTTAAATTGATCGGAACGGACCCGTGTTATCGTAGTTTTGATAAAACGGCCCGAAAAAGGGTCTAAACGGCCAAATTTGGGCTCGGAAATTGCACCAATCTTTGGAACCGCTATTGATACGTCGGCGCTCTCCCTTGGGGCTTTCCGAAAAGGCGCCGTGCGCGACGTGGTTTCATACGATGCAAAAGTTACGCGTTTCAAAGGTACGAGGTTTTTTCGGCGCAAAAAGCAAAAACGAGTAAACTAAAACGTAAAAAGGGTTGCAACACGAGGACTTCCCGGAGGTCACCCATCCTAGTACTACTCTCGCCCAAGCACGCTTAACCGCGGAGTTCGATGGGATCCGGTGCATTAGTGCCGGTATGATCGCAACCGTTAGTAATTGTATCTTAATCGCTTATATCATTTGCCGTGTAGCGTTTAAACCACCGATGGGGCTCCAATCAAGAAAAACTATGTTTCTAACGCCTAGACTTTTTTATATATCGTCCGGATCATTCGGACAACGTTACCCCTTTTAAATTGATCGGAACGGACCCGTGTTATCGTAGTTTTGATAAAACGGCCCGAAAAAGGGTCTAAACGGCCAAATTTGGGCTCGGAAATTGCACCAATCTTTGGAACCGCTATTGATACGTCGGCGCTCTCCCTTGGGGCTTTCCGAAAAGGCGCAGTGCGCGACGTGGTTTCATACGATGCAAAAGTTACGGCGTTTCAAAGGTACGAGGTTTTTTCGGCGCAAAAAGCAAAAACGAGTAAACTAAAACGTAAAAAGGGTTGCAACACGAGGACTTCCCGGAGGTCACCCATCCTAGTACTACTCTCGCCCAAGCACGCTTAACTGCGGAGTTCGATGGGATCCGTGCATTAGTGCCGGTATGATCGCAACCGTTAGTAATTGTATCTTAATCGCTTATATCATTTGCCGTGTAGCGTTTAAACCACCGATGGGGCTCCAATCAAGAAAAACTATGTTTCTAACGCCTAGACTTTTTTATATATCGTCCGGATCATTCGGACAACGTTACCCCTTTTAAATTGATCGGAACGGACCCGTGTTATCGTAGTTTTGATAAAACGGCCCGAAAAAGGGTCTAAACGGCCAAATTTGGGCTCGGAAATTGCACCAATCTTTGGAACCGCTATTGATACGTCGGCGCTCTCCCTTGGGGCTTTCCGAAAAGGCGCCGTGCGCGACGTGGTTTCATACGATGCAAAAGTTACGCGTTTCAAAGGTACGAGGTTTTTTCGGCGCAAAAAGCAAAAACGAGTAAACTAAAACGTAAAAAGGGTTGCAACACGAGGACTTCCCGGAGGTCACCCATCCTAGTACTACTCTCGCCCAAGCACGCTTAGCGATGGGATGGGATTAGTGCCGGCATTATCGTGCTGGTATGATCCGCAACCATTAGTAATTGTATCTTAATCGCTTATATCATTTGCCGTGTAGCGTTTAAACCACCGATGGGGCTCCAATCAAGAAAAACT